>OY856412.1:403650156-405038656 GCA_963693085.1 Alisma plantago-aquatica
TCACCACCGACACAATGAGAGTTTACTATGACTACCATTGTAATGGTTTCCATGGGTCACTCTCATGGTGGGTTTGTCTGATACACTATTCTCTAACATGTATCTATGTGATTGGTTTGATATACCATATCATGACTGATGATATTCTTTCATCAACCAACATACACACTAGTCTATTGTATTATTGTTGTCTACATTTCTTCCTTAATAATAACCAACTGGGGACATAATAAGAACGTATACTCTTGACATCTGTATGATCTCATTGTTCAGGTCCTCAACTCAAAGATGTAGATCATTGAGTAATATCATCGTTTAGATATTTATTATGTTACATAATTATCTCATAACAGAATAGAATAGAATAAATCAGAAGTTTGCCTTTATTATTAATCAAATCATATACATGTTATGCCATAACGATCATCATATGATTGGTTGTCTGGGCATACATACCAACACCAGCTACAATGATCTACTTGAAGCTATTCTCTTACTCACTCTCAGACAAGGCAAAAACATAGTTTCTCAATCTTCCTTCAGAATCCATAAAGACATGGGATGAAATTATTGATGCCTTTTTTGAGCAATACTTCCCACCTCAAAAAACAAATGAGCTAGTGGGGAAGATCCAAAACTTCAAGTAGAATGTTGAGGAGTCATATTTTGAAGCCTAGGAGAGACTTCATAATATGCTTAAGAAGGTCCCTCGTCATGGGATTGACCTATACGGTCAGCCAAAGACATTCTACTATGGCTTACACAAAGAAAGAGGATTAGTCTGGATAGTACAAGAGAAAGTTTCTTCCTAAACAACAAGGCTACAAGATGTCATGAGTCTCTAAAGAACATGACCAAGAATCAGTCACAGGGGAAGAGAGAGAAGCACCAAAAAATATTATAAGTGTTATGGAATCAAAAGAGATCAAAAAACTTAAGGCTCGTATGGAGAGGTTCACAAGGAAGATGGAGAAAAAATTTGTCACCTCATATGCAGGTGAAGAGGAGGAGTGCATGTACTCACGTCAGAAATATCATCAAGATAGGGGTCCTAGTAAGATAGATAGGATCAAAGACATGCTAGGAAGACTGGTGAGTTAAAATCAGGCCTTACTAGAGCAGACAAAATGGGTGAAACAAAATCAAGGGCCTCAAATCCTTAATATTCAAAATCAAATCTCTCAATGAGCAATGGAGGTGGCATCCATAAAGAAGCCCATTTAGCAAGGGTTTCCTAGGAACACAGAGATAGTTCATCAATGTCATCAAGTAAATTTTGTCTCTATTCTTAAGGAGCTAGAGCATGTTATTGAGGAGTCACCAGATCAACACATTCCAGAGCCAAATTGGGTGTATGTGCTAGAAGTTCCATTTCCCCGTAGCATGTATGAAAGACCAGGGGGATGCAAAATGTCAATGCATTATGCTCATGCATGCACGTCATTCAATATAGGGACAGTATCAAGTGACAAGGACACCCCATCTTCACTGACTTTTAAAAATAGGGACCTTCAAAGTTCTACCATTGCCATGACCAGTTTCCTAGTTCCAGAAAAGGTGCCCATGCAACAAGAATAGGTGAAGGTTCTACTCTGTAGTGAAGTGGTCACAGTCAACAAGAAGGTACCCACAATTGAGAAGGATCAAATACATGTCATCACATTTAAGAATAAGTTCTAGATTTTATCTTAGGGGATGACTTTGATGGAATCTTAGGGGAGGAAAACCCTAATCTCCCATACATTCCTTCTCACAAGAATGTAGAAAAGCTACATGTACCATTCTTAGATAGTCTAAACCCAAGAAAAAGAGGAACAATAGTTTAAGAAATTTTAGACATATTTCGAAAGATCCACATCAAGATCCCACTTGTGGAGACAATAGAACAAATCTCTACATATGGAAGATGTTTGAAGGATATCATCAACAAGAATAGATGCATAATACATATTAGATGTCTTGTGTGTTGATGAAGTAGTGATTGTTATGACCTAGGGAAGTATTTCGGTAAATAGAAAGGACCCAAGATATTTCTACATCCGTTGTTCTATTGGTAGAAACATTTCTAACAAGAACAATGTGACTTTTGTGTGAGCATAAATCTCATGCCTCTCTCTACCTTTCAAAAGTTGGGATTGAAGAAACCAAAAACGGCATCCATGACAATCCAATCAGCATACAGATCAATTGTGAGGTCATATGGGATATGCAAGGATGTGTTACTCAAAATCAAAAAAATCATCTATCATGTTGATTTTGTGGTCCTAGATATGCACGAGATGCGAGGATCTGAGATGTTGTTAGAAAGTTTGTTCCAAGCTACGGTCGATGTGATCATTCCCATGGGTAGAGGATACTTGACATTCAGGATAGATGATAATAGAGTAGAGTTTAGACTGCCACATGATTCTTCACAACCATTTGATGACAACCATGGCTGAAAAAGTTCACCTAGTCAATCCTGGGACATTAAACAAGGGTGTTTATGGGAGGCAACCTATTTTCAATTCTGTTATTTATTTTCTACTTAGGACTTTTCATTAGTTACATTTAGTAATTTTCTTAATAAGTATTTAATTTAAGTAATATAGGTGCATTGATATTTTTGTTTGGTATGCAAAAATTTCTTATGTCGATACCACTGACTAAATAGTTGGTGGTACTGACAACTTATCAGATAAAATTTGTGCGTGAACAAATCAAGTTGGTAGCACCAACAGAGCTAAAGGATAGAAGTTTTGAGAACACCAAGAGGCATCTTGGTGGAATCGATACATAAAACTCAAGGAGGACATTAGAAGAACAACTTGGTACCAGTGACTCCATAGTCGGTGGCACCGACATTTCTAGTCAAAAACTGATAATAGCATAATATCAACATATGCTTCCACCACCACCCTACTAAGCACGTGGTACCCTGATTCCACCTCTATGTTTGAATTCTGAATATGAAGACATAGTGAAGTTTAAGCTTAGATAGGTGTTCGAATGGCTCTATCTTATTTATTTCTATATTTTGTTTAAGTTTTTCTTATATGAAAGTGTAGGATCCACAATTTATTTAGTGTAAGTGTGGAGTTTAGTTATCATAAATTCATCCATCATTAAAAAGAATGTGTTTCGTACCTTTGCAATGAATTTTATAAATTTAAAATGATCACATCCTTTTAATCTTATTGTGTAAAGTCTAAGGCAACACCAACAGGAGGAAGTGTATAGGTTAGTCAGCTTGAGGACACCTAATATGAATGAAAATATTAATTTATCCAAGACTTGTGTATGATGATGAGATTTGAGCCCAAGCCAACCAAATAACTAAGGAGACCTTAAACATGATTTTTAGATAGAAACCCTAAGGCTACCTTGTACACAGGTTGATAGGATAGGGACATATCATAGTTAAGACATGCATTCTCTCTTAATCATGTGATTCCATCAAAATTTCATGAAATTCCATTCACCACCTTAAGATGATCAAGCAATCAAATTTGTTTCCTCTTGACTACATTGGATAGCATGATAGGTAGCATAATATCTAGTTTCTTTATAGTGCACTAGTTAGAAAAAGAAAAAAAAATGATGTACATATCAATTATTTGCGTAATAAATTTCATGTAGATTGCAAATTTCGTGTGCATCATTATTTACAACATGTATCTATATAGTTTTCTCCACATATTAAAGTGAAAGTATCTACATCCATACCCCTCTCAATAAAAATATAATGCTATATGTTCAAAAAGGCATGAGTATAAACTCATAATTCATGCTAAAATAAGATGGCAGAAAAAAAGAAAGGAAAAAAAGAAATATCAAATAAAGAAGGAGAAATGGATGCCTTGAACACAATCTAAATTCTTCTTCATGGAGAAGGTGAAAATTGTTGACCGGCCTAAATCACACGTCCAAAAGGAGTAGATTCATAGTAATCAGACTTTTAAAGAGATGACTCGACTCTCAGGCCCCCGTAACGATAAACAGGGTCCGATGTAGCGATCGGGGATGAACACGTAGACAAGGTTTGTTACGACCCCACCTCCCGATAACCCCCAATTAAGGGAGACCAAGAGGTTGAGCCGCACCCATTAATCCCGGATCAAAGGTTCGACATATAACCATAAACAATTATTAAATTCTAACAGACTATACTGAAAATGGTAATAAATTTTTTCTTTACATACCTTTTGAAAACTTGGATCTCTAAACTTCCATCCACACTGATACTAATCTATCTAATCCTCCTTTGTAATTTAATTCTCTTTTAGCATCACATATGCCACTTTACTGTTTATTATTTTCATTGTACCTAAAACGCCGACAAACAAAACGTTGGTCAGCCGAAGCTGGTATGTGGGGGAAACAATAAACATGCAACTATGATAACAATGTAATCATTCAATTACTTATTTAACAACCAATATTACATTTTAAATATAACTCCGCGATCCAAGGGTACCCTATCCTCTGTGTTGTCCCCATTAAACCCCTCATGATCCACCTATAAGTGAACCAGTTTCTAGGGTTGAGTCACATGGCACTACTCGTAAGTAGACCACTCCTTAACTCAGGATTTTCTAAAGAGTCTCTAACTCACGGTAACCTAGACCTTACTCTAGGATTACCCCTTTTTAGCCTTTTCAAGGTAACAGAGGTGGACCCGGATCTAGCCAGTTATATATGCACATTTATGGTGATAATCATAGTCACTTTATAGTGGCCTGAAATAAATAAACATCCAATAGTTTAGTTGCATTCAATGCGATTAAACATCCGAGAATACATCGAGAAAATATAGCGGTTATTCATAATCGTAACCACATACCTAATCCATAGTAACTTGATGTCCATGCATTAATATTCAACACAATTAACAAGCAATCAACAATATCCTGAAAATAATGCATAACATTCAAGTGTCATTGTTTTATTCAAAACATCCTCAAGATCAACTTGGATTCCACCTTATGATTTCTAGGCCAACTTTAGGGTTTTATTAGGGTTTTAGCCTTCATTACGCATTTATCACTTTTAATGCTCTTTTAGTTCACAAACCCTAATTTCTGCATCATAGGCACAATTGAATGTCAATTAAGTCTAATATTCTTCTTTTACACTAAAACTATTATCTTTATCCTTTTAGGTCATATCCAAAACATTAAGGCTAATTATCATCTTCGGTTTCTTTCAAATGGACCAATCATATTTGATTATAGTTCAACTCACATATATGAACCTTATTTATCACTATTTCCACTTTATACACTAGGAAACACTAATTATCCAAATAATTCACATTAAACATCTTTGGTACTCAATTAATCTTCGAAACATCATATTTCTATTTTATTCGTCGATTTGTACAATCAAAACCATTAGAATTCATATCAACATAAATTAGGGTTTCTAATCCCATCAAGGCATATTCATGTACATAGAACCCTAAATTAAACCAACTATATAAAAAGATCATCTTTTAAATCCTATTTTCACAACAGGTTAAAATCAGCTTGAATTATCCATCTATCATCAAATCTAAGGGTTTTTCCTTAGTTAAATCATTAAAGATGATAACTTCATGTACTTTTCCAATTTCAAGCATATAAACTCTAAATTAGACTAATCATGTGCAAAGTTCTTCCTTTTTGAACTCAATGTTCCTTTTTACATTTAACAGATTAATATCAACTCTAAAGATCCATTAAACCCCATTAAACACATTAATCATATCAAAATAGGGTTTCTTAATCTTTAATTCATTAAAGATGATAATTTACACTACTTTTCGAACTATGATCAGATTCAGGCTGTAAGACTATTTTTAATGAGTTCCTTGCATTTTTCTGATCAAAATACATATATAACTTTTCCTAATCGGAGTTACCATTAAAAAGTTACGATTTTAACAAAATTACTTACTTTCGGCCAATTGGGAAACGCCACGTCATCAACTCATGCAATCGTAGGCCGGTTTGTTGAAGACATTTCGAAAAGTCACTTATACCCACGTGCGTCTCCTGTGCTCTTCATAACCACGAAGGGTAAACTCGTCAAATGCTCCGTTCATCTCCTTCCTTGCGACTGCACCTCCGCTGCCGCTAGGTCAGCGGTCACATGCGGCCCAGCCGCGGTTCCTTGGGCTCCGGCGACCACCAGGGATAGTCCCCCTACCTCCGCCGTGCTTCCCCGTGCTGGACGGTGCTCTTGGCTCGCGGCTAAGGTGGCCGAGTCGAGCTGCCTGGGTCTGCGACCGTGGCTGGTCTGCAGCCCTCCTGCCGGCTTTGCGCGGTTCCTAGGGCCAAGGGACGGCTGCTGCGCTGCCTTCCAACGATCTGGGAGCGTCGTGCCCCCATCCAGCTTCCGTCCAAGGCTCCGGGTCGTTATCCTCCATGTCTAGGGTTAAAAGAAGCAACAAGGAGAAAACGAAGAGAGAGACACGTGGGATCCTCTTGAACTTGAGCCGAGGCTCTACCTCTTTATATAGGGGTGATTATCCATGCTCCAGAATACTTGCCCTTGAAGAAAACAAGGCTTTTCCCAACAGGAAAGGAATTTTCCTTAATAAAGAGGTATTTTCTCTCTCCAAAGCAATTCCTTGCTTATCCATGATCTTTGGTCATTAAGGAATTCGAAATTCCCCTACTCTTATCCACTTTATGTTTGCTTTTTAATTCTTTGACATGAATTTCTATCTTCTTATTAATAGAAATCACTTCCTTTTTCATAATGCCACCAAAAACGTTAATAATGTCTCATATTATCTTTTATTTTGCAAATTTTGGTATTTTCTCTTTCCTCTTCCTTCATTGGGGCTCCTTGTACCCCAAGAAACTCTATTATTTTGAAATTACTTTTTAAGGATACTTATTATCCTTCTAGATGCATTATTATGCAATATTTCACATTCTTGTTTATTTCTCATTTAAATATTCCTTTTTGAGGATTTCTTTTTATTTCTCTTTTATTTTCCTCATTGGCATTCCTTTTAATATTAACAACCTCATGGATATGAAATTTCCCCAAGAAAACTCATTTATGCCTCTTTCCATTCATTTTCCACATTATATCATTATTTTCCAATTTCTTTCTTCATAAAGAAATACTTAATTAAACTTTTCTTTTCTTATTGCCTCTTTATGCAACTTTGGACTCCTTGGCACCCAAGGAACCCAAGAGGCACGAAATCCTCTTTGGATTTTCCTTCTAGAGGTTTCTACATATTTCTTTTCTTAAAATTCAATTATTCATTTACTAATTGAATTTTCTTTGTTATTTTCCTTATTATTGGGCCCAATAGCCAATAAAGCCCACAAATCAAACAACAAGGCTATTTTAAACGACATCCAATTATTCTCAACCAAATATATGATTATTTGTTCAAACATCTTTAATATGAGAAATTACATTTCTCACCAATTGAACCCAAAAATTGGGGTTATAACATCCTTCCCCTCTTATAGGAATTTTGTCCTCAAAATTCAAACAAGCAAACAAACAATTCAAGATAAGACTTTTCCATGTCCATCATTGGCCCTCTATGTGGCTTTTCCATACTCATGGCATTTCCAAGAACCTTTATCATCACATATTCTTTTCTCTGAGTCCTTTCATCCCGGCGTCTATAAACTGCACAGGTGACTCAGGCCATGTCAGCCTCCCTTGGGGCTCACTAGGTTCATTGCTCAGCACATGGTCGGGTACCTCACATAGTGCTCTAAATTTGACACATGGAACTCATCACACATTACTTTATCCTGAGGGGTATGATCAAACTTAACCTTCTCCATCCATCTCTAATGGACCCATGTATCGGGGACTCAGCTCTCTTAGTTATAACTTAGAGGGGTCAGATTTTCATGTCACATTTTCTCCCACAGTAACTTGTATGTCAGTCTACTTTGCATCTACTCATGACTCTCATCGTCTCTAGGCTCCTTTCAGCCCTTGCACGATCAAAGTGACTTCATCTACACGCACTGGGGTCCCTTTTTCTAACCATCATGTGGTACTTTTCTAACCATCATGTGGTTCTTTCACCAACATCACCTTACTGAAGTGGTGACCAACACAACCTCCCTTACAGAGCTTCATATAAAATCCGATACTGGCTAAGGTGGTCATTGTCACATCTTTCATAGGACAAGAACTGTCTCTAGATATCACCCTGTACAAGCACACATGCCCTCATCAGACCCTTTAGTCTGGATCATACTAACCATAGTTAGGGGTGATAAACTATACTAACATTGAGTTCTCAATGTACCTACTTCCACCTTTTGGAAGGGAACCTTTAGTTCAAACTCAAGAACCTTTGAACTTGCTTTATGGTGTAGTTGAACCATCTCTCTCATGGGTAGTTCAACTAGATCCGTCCCTTGACAGTACTCTTTCTTTCTTATGTCGTCTAGGTAAGGCGACCTACCATAACCCCTATTGCATCTCGATCTCCCTTGGTCTAGGGAAGACCTATCACAACATTCATAGTGATGAACTCTCATTCCCTCTCAGGGATTCTTTTGTCCTCTATATCGATACACTGGGTTACTGGGGTTCGTCCTTTACCTCTGGCTTGCATGGTCATAAACCACATGCAACTTTATCTTAAGCATCCAAAGTGCTATTGCCATTTTCCACGGTGTATGGTGATCTTCAACCATGATTTCCTGTATGTCATGATTCTTTCAAGATCTAATCCTCTGAAACCCTAAACCACTCTAGTCGGGGTTTCGTCACCTTCTCTTCCAAAGAAGTGCACCTGAGGTTCTACCACCATCCTTTCATTACATCAAGGACTAGACTGGCTAACCAAACAACCCTTAATTTTTCAACGCATCTTGTTGTATTTGAGTGTTATCCAAACACCTCTCCTTTTCAAACTTAGGGTTAGCCAAACAACCTCTTCTAGCTTCTAGTCAAACAAGTCAGATGTATCTCAACCAGAGCATCCATTACCACTTCACATCCTTAGGTAACATTACACTTCCATGTATTTCACTTGTCATGTCACCTCAAACTATATGTTCATCTTCATAAGAACACTCTCTGATTCCATCATCATGGTGATCAAACTCAACCTGGTATAACTTGTAGGTTCCACATAGCTCATGATAAAAACATCCTCATAAGGGAACTACCTCATTCCTCTTAGTGTTTACAAACCATCCATGTATCATTCACTTTACCAGAGTAGATATCTTCTCTATACCCATTTCTCATGGAAACGTTCCAACCTACATCATATCTTATCCTTGGTGTATGGCATGCGTAATGTCCTATCTCTCACCCCCATAACAAGAAGAAATAAGCATTTGGCTACAGTCCAAATACAGAGTTCTTCCTGTTCCAAGGGTAGAGATGGTACATCCCATCTTGCCAATACACCTTTACATCTAAGTTGCAACGAGCCACATATGCCTCTATATCACCGACATCATGATATCAAACTAGTCATGAACCTACTAAGGTTTATATCCTTGGTCATCTCCTCTAGGTCTATAGGGTACCGACTCTTTTGGGGTCATCCCTCTTCCCTCATGCATCAAGAGAGTGCCCTACTCATCTGCCCTTTGGGTCCCATGAGTTCATGAAGGTGATCAATCTCCTAACCCATGGCCCTCAGACAATGATAGTTGTTACCTCCCGACCCTATGGTCATGTGCAACTAGGGAATTAGGCAACTCCTACTTTCATCAGTCTTATCCCTACCTGACCCCAGGATAGACTTAGGATTCTCCATTACAATACATGTTCACTTAGAACCTTACCCAAGCCTTCATCATCTCTCTTCCTACGTTCATGGGCTGGATTTCATCCTTTCATAGGCATCATGACAACCTGCCTACCTTGGTCAAGCCCCATACTGGTTACCCCCATGGTAACACATTCACATGCAATAGAGATGGATATCTATGGGTCTACAGGTTCATTCTCATACCATGTACCTTTCACTTAGCTTCTCAAGATCCTATGAGACCTCTTTAGGCTACATTGAACCAACAAAGCCGATATACACCCTTCCAAAGGGGTCCCTCTCCCAGGATGGGAGGAAAACTATCTCTAAGGTCACAAAATCTCTTAGGTCTAGGGTTTACATCCACACAAGCCTACTTAACCCTAGCAAGCCAGTAAGGCATAGGTAGATCACCTACTGAACCATGCTAGGTCATACTTGTCCTCTTTCCTCAATGTCAGATCAAGATTAAACCTTTCTTTATCATCAACCTAGCTATGAGGGGTTCATTACACATACCTTAAACTTAAGGGACTTCCCTTTTCCTTTATTCATGAGGCGTACCATGCTCAAAACTATAGAAACTTAATTCTCATCATGAGCACTAGGTATACCACTTCCCCTCTTAGGCCTAGGAACCCTAGGTTCACTTTTAGGTGTCCAACTGCACGCTCTATCTCTGAACCATGAATCAAGTTTACAAAAGGCATCTCGTGCACTTCCTATCATCCTTCTTCTCGATCAACACTTAGGGTTGGGTCCTCCTTAAGGACAACTAATAAGGTACAAGGCCTCATAGCCTGCTACCAAACCTTTCTAAGTCTAAGGAACTCTTCTTCCTACCTCGGAAGGTATACATATATACCATAGGCACATAGGTACCAGAAACTTCATCTTTTCTCAAGGGTTTGGTCCCTCTAAAGGCAACCAAGGTATCACCAACTTTCAGGGATCGATCATGAGGCAACCACTATCATCCATTGTTCCGGGTTTTAGGCTTCCAACTTTCTTGCTGGGTTTCCTGCTCCCTCTAGAGCTAACCCTACATCCAACCTCACCATTATAGGTCCTTTCTTCATGGAGGATCAACCTCAAAGGCATGCTCTATATGGGTGAAGCCTAGGTTCGAACTTATAGTTGCTCAAGGTCATCCATAACCCTTAATGCTCCATCATAATTCCTTATTCAGGGTTTCATCCTACTGCCAGCGTTATGACGTGCCCTAGGTTCCAGCTATGCCCTACTTGTACAAGCCCATAGGGTTTCTATGGTCCTCCACTAACATCATCATATACGGAACTATCCTTTACCCTAACATGCACGACCCTTCCCAGGGTTGGGTTGCCAAAGGTGCTAGGTCACCCATGGATCATATGGCATCCCAAAGGCATGTCCTTTCAAACACCAGGTCCAACACATCTCTCTCTATCCTTCACTTAGGGTTAGGGTTAGCATCATCCTCAGAGGATGTGCTGGGTCTCTACTTGCAATGGAGATCTCTATCTCCAAAACTAACATATCCTCCTGACAAGAAGGTCTAGCCTCAGGTTTCTTCTGAAGACATGACAACTTACGTCATACGACCTAAGCATGTATCTATTCTTTAATTTACGCTTAATCTATTAAGCTTATGTCCATGACATCTTATTTACATGCTTTTCATTAATTTGGTGGAGGATTCCTTAAACCTTATTAACCTTACCCGTACCTCAAGAGGGTGAGGAGAAGAGAGAAAACCCTAATCCTTTAGGTCCTTATCAGAATTTTGTGATGAGAAGGGATGAATAAGATGAGAAGTCCTAAAGGTATCTTATTTCGATTCATACCCTAAGACTTTGGCCAGGCGGTCACACGGGTCCGGGAGTCCTCGTATTCCGACTAGCGATGCGGAGGAAAATCTTGCCAGCCCCCGGTCGTGATCCCTTTCTAGACACATCCGTCTTTCGGATACTCCTCTAATAACTCCCTTGGGTTCTATGGAGTTTGTAAAATTTAATAATTATTAATGGTTAATTGAGGAACCCAGGCTCTGATACCAAATGTTACGACCCCACCTCCCGATAACTCCCAATTAAGGGATACCAAGAGGTTGAGCCGCACCCATTAATCCCGGATCAAAGGTTTGACATATAACCATAAACAATTATTAAAATCTAACAGACTATATTGAAAATGGTAATAAAATTTTTCTTTACATACCTTTTGAAAACTTGGATCTCTAAACTTCTATCCACACCGATACTAATCTATCTAATCCTCCTTTGTACTTTAATTCTCTTTTAGCATCACATATGCCACTTTACTGTTTGTTCTTTTCATTGTACCTAAAACGCCGACAAATAAACGTCGGTCAGCCGAAGCTGGTATGTGGGGGAAACAATAAACATGCAACTATGATAACAATGTAATCATTCAATTACTTATTTAACAATCAATATTATGTTTTAGATATAACTCCACGATCCAAGGGTACCCTATCCTCTGTGTTGTCCCCATTAAACCCCTCATGATCCACCTATAAGTGAACCAGTTTCTAGGGTTGAGTCACATGGCACTACTCGTAAGTAGACCACTCCTTAACTCAGGATTTTCTAAAGAGTCTCTAACTCACGGTAACCTAGACCTTACTCTAGGATTACTCCTTTTTAGACTTTTCAAGGTAACAGAGGTGGACTCGGATCTAGCCAGTTATATATGCACATTTATGGTGATAATCATAGTCACTTTATAGTGGCATGAAATAAATAAACATCCAACAATTTAGTTACATTCAATGCGATTAAACATCCGAGAATACATCGGGAAACTATAGCGGTTATTCATAATCGTAACCACATACCTGATCCATAGTAACTTGATGTCCATGCATTAATATTCAACACAATTAACAAGCAATCAACAATATCCTGAAAATAATGCATAACATTCAAGTGTCATTGTTTTATTCAAAACATCCTCAAGATCAACTTGGATTCCACCTTATGATTTCTAGGCCAACTTTAGGGTTTTATTAGGGTTTTAGCCTTCATTACGCATTTATCACTTTTAATGCTCTTTTAGTTCACAAACCCTAATTTCTGCATCATAGGCACAATTGAATGTCAATTAAGTCTAATATGCTTCTTTTACACTAAAAATATTATCTTTATCCTTTTAGGTCATATCCAAAACATTAAGGCTAATTATCTTCTTCGATTTCTTTCAAATTGACCAATCATATTTGATTATAGTTCAACTCACATATATGAACCTTATTTATCACTATTTCCACTTTATACACTAGGAAACACTAATTATCCAAATAATTCACATTAAAGATCTTTGGTACTCAATTAATCTTCGAATCATCATATTTCTATTTTATTCGTCGATTTGTACAATCAAAACCATTAGAATTCATATCAACATAAATTAGGGTTTCTAATCCCATTAAGGCATATTCATGTACATAGAACCCTAAATTAAACCAACTATATAAAAAGATCATCTTTTAAATCCTATTTTCACAACAGGTTAAAATCAGCTTGAATTATCCATCTATCATCAAATCTAAGGGTTTTTCCTTAGTTAAATCATTAAAGATGTTAACTTTATGTACTTTTCCAATTTCAAGCATATAAACTCTAAATTAGACTAATCATGTGCAAAGTTCTTCCTTTTTGAACTCAATGTTCCTTTTTACATTTAACAGATTAATATCAACTCTAAAGATCCATTAAACCCCATTAAACACATTAATCATATCAAAATAGGGTTTCTTAATCTTTAATTCATTAAAGATGATAATTTACACTACTTTTCGAACTATGATCATATTCAGTCTGTAAAACTATTTTTAATGAGTTCCTTGCATTTTTTTGATCAAAATACATATATAACTTGTCCTAATCGGAGTTACCATTAAAAAGTTACGATTTTAACAAAATTACTTACTTTCGGCCAATTGGGAAATGCCACGTCATCAACTCATGCAATCGTAGGCCGGTTTGTTGAAGACATTTCGAAAAGTCACTTATACCCCCGTGCGTCTCCTGGTCTCTTCATAACCACGAAGGGTAAACTCATCAAATGCTCCGTTCATCTCCTTCCTTGCGACTGCACCTCCGCTGCCGCTAGGTCAGCGGTCACATGCGGCCCAGCCGCGGTTCCTTGGGCTCCGGCGACCACCAGGGGTAGTCCCCCTACCTCCGTCGTGCTTCCCCATGCTGGACGGTGCTCTTGGCTCGCGGCTAAGGCGGCCGAGTTGAGCTGCCTGGGTCTGCGACCGTGGCTGGTCTGCAGCCCTCCTGCCGGCTTTGCACGGTTCCTAGGGCCAAGGGACGGCTGCTGCGCTGCCTTCCAACGACCTGGGAGCGTCGTGCCGCCATCCAGCTTCCGTCCAAGGCTCCGGGTCGTTATCCTCCATGTCTAGGGTTAAAAGAAGCAACAAGGAGAAAACGAAGAGAGAGACACGTGGGATCCTCTTGAACTTGAGCCCGAGGCTCTACCTCTTTATATAGGGGTGATTATCCATGCTCCAGAATACTTGCCCTTGAAGAAAACAAGGCTTTTCCCAATAGGAAAGGAATTTTCCTTAATAAAGAGGTATTTTCTCTCTCCTAAGAAATTCCTTGCTTATCCATGATCTTTGGTCATTAAGGAATTCGAAATTCCCCTACTCTTATCCACTTTATGTTTGCTTTTTAATTCTTTGACACGAATTTCTATCTTCTTATTAATAGAAATCACTTCCTTTTTCATAATGCCACCAAAAACGTTAATAATGTCTCATATTATCTTTCATTTTGCAAATTTTGGTATTTTCTCTTTCCTCTTCCTTCATTGGGGCTCCTTGTACCCCAAGAAACTCTATTATTTTGAAATTACTTTTTAAGGATACTTATTATCCTTCTAGATGCATTATTATGCAATATTTCACATTCTTGTTTATTTCTCATTTAAATATTCCTTTTTGAGGATTTCTTTTTATTTCTCTTTTATTTTCCTCATTGTCATTCCTTTTAATATTAACAACCTCATGGATACGAAATTTCCCCAAGAAAACTCATTTATGCCTCTTTCCATTCATTTTCCACATTATATCATTATTTTCCAATTTCTTTCTTCATAAAGAAATACTTAATTAAACTTTTCTTTTCTTATTGCCTCTTTATGCAACTTTGGACTCCTTGTCACCCAAGGAACCCAAGAGGAACGAAATCCTCTTTGGATTTGCCTTCTAGAGGTTTCTACATATTTCTTTTCTTAAAATTCAATTATCCATTTACTAATTGAATTTTCTTTGTTATTTTCCTTGTTATTGGGCCCAATAGCCAATAAAGACCACAAATCAAACAACAAGACTATTTTAAACGACATCCAATTATTCTCAACCAAATATATGATTATTTGTTCAAACATCTTTAATATGAGAAATTACATTTCTCACCAATTGAACCCAAAAATTGGGGTTATAATAAGGTTGGCAGTGTTAAGCTCACAGAATCTAACACTCTTATACTCCAGAAAATATGGGTATATAAAAAGGTGTTCCCTAAGGAATGATGGCACATATACCAAAGCTAAGACAAGTAAAACAAAGGTAAGAAGAATGAATGAAAACAAAAATAAGACGAAACAAGTATATGGGAGGAAACTCAGGCTGGGGTACACCTACTAGGACCTCTCACCAACGTGCAACATCATCTCTCTCTCATACTCTTATCAAGACTACAAGAAACCATCAAAAGCATATTTTCCACTCTCTCTCTCAAGATGAGGATAGATCTGATGACCACACATAAACTATGTAGCATAACATATGATTTAAAGCTTTAGCATTCCAACACTCTCATGCATTCGTACCAGTCCATAACACATGATAAAAGCAATATTACTCTCTCAAGATATCAACTATCAAACATCACAAGATGGTAGCTAAGCATATAAGTGAAGCATTAAAATAGGTGTATGGAGATAATATTGACAAGAGTATATATATTCAACAAAGAGAGACAATATATATGTTGGGAGAGCCTTAGTGGCTACTCCCAACCCAAGTTAAGGTGTATAGCCGCTCATGCTTGCGGACAACATAATGGTGTTACAGAGAGATGGATACATGAAGTCCCACAAATAGAGGAGGGAAGTATAGCAAAATGGAATGATAGATCTAGAGAGAGAAGTGATGTGATACGATACGGTACTTCTTCAGATCTGGATCTAACACATCGATGGCACAGAAAATCTTCTTCTCTCGAAGAAGGAGTCTTCAGTCTTCTCTCTCCTCAACTTCCACCTTTGGAGGTCCAAGACTGGTGGATGGGATGGAGTGGAATGAGTCTGGGATGCAGCAGCACTTCGTGGTCCTTAGGATCTGATCTATGATATGATGATTTGAAAATTCAAACCCAAAAACATAATCAAAGATTGGTGCTCACTTGAGTAGATCCCGACTTTCTTCCACTTACTTATACTATTCCCTATTTGTCTTATAAAGATATGATCTCTTCCTATGACTAGGTTATGAAATAATAGAAGAAATCAACCCTAGCAACTCACCCTTTCTATTGAAAGAGAGCCAAGATTCATCTCTCTATTTAGTAACTCGTTCAAGTAAAGGCACATAATCATGTTATTATCATTTACTGTGTAACCGCCCCATGGGTGACTTTTTGACTCTTTCAGCATCTGGCACTGGCCCGTAGTGTGACACACTGTTCGAATAATACATTATTAATTAAGTAGAAGCGATCATTAACAACAGATTACTGAAAATCACTAAAAATTAAAACCTTTTTCAAAGAGATCCAAACACAGGAAAACTCTTTTATCAAGAACCACTATATTTCATTTACATCCTGATTCATAAATACATATCTTGTACCCTTCCTTCTCGAGGATTACAAACATCAACTGCGCTTTTAAAACTATTCATAAGCAGCATTAGAACCTCGAGGCATCAAGCCAAAATCTCAGATTGATTCATTCAAAGTACTAACTACTAACTACTAACTCCGAGGACCTAAGAGTACAAAGATGACACTTAGGACTTTCTATACAAAAATATGACATCCAGAGTCTCCACCTGGAGTATTACAGTTGTCCCTGTTGCTGCTACTATTCTCCCCCTGCTATGGGGTTTCTGCCTCTTTTTCTGCATTTACCTAAAAAGTTGGATCCCACGGGGGTAAGACAATTGAAAATTGTCCCAGTGAGAGATATAACTCTCTGCAAGAAACATTATTATTGCAGATTGATAGAATAAAACTGAGCAGGAGTTCTTTTATATTAACAGTAGTATTAATCATTGTATGAATAGAATAGGATAATCTCCTTTCTTAAGGAGAACATTGCATCTACCCATGATAGAATTATACATCATTTATCTACTTTACAAGGAATGCAAGGAATCATCAATATATCATCTATCAGCTAAAGATGCATAAAGAAATGTAACATAAGCCAATGATTTTCGTATTCAATCCTTAAGCAAACATGCTATCCGGCTGATTACATTTTACACTCACACTTATGCCCTGAGGAGAAGAGGTATACCACTCATACTCCAACCGACCATTGCAAAGTCAAAATCGGTGCCATACAAGGTCAATGGAAGAGCTGGCTGCCACGACCTCCCTTATCTCAGTCAGTACGAGATTCAATGTAGGACATCTTGTGTTTCTGCTAAATAGCTTTCTAGGGTATACTGGCAACTTCTCTATAGAGTTACAGTGGCGGTTGTACTCTCTTCGCAATCGAGAGATTTCATGTTTATCTCACATCGATCCGGCATTAATATTATCAGGAGATTCATGATACATCCATCCCGTTATCGGGGGATTAGTGATACATTCACCCCAAAATATATAATGAAGGATTGAGAGATTTAATGTTTATCTCGCATCAATTCCTTCATTAGGGAGTATGGATATTTTCACCCATCACCCCCGCATATTCAAAAATATGCATTCCGGGTTATGCCGTGGAGCAACCCATTTCACCATCCAGCAAATTCTGACGCTGATGGTTATATGGCCAGGGCACTACATGATAAGATTCCACTTGATTAATTATGTGCATTACTGCATTCTTTTAGCATCAATCAAGTTCTCAAACATTATTATGACAAATGCTTACAAAGAAAAGTATAATTCATCTATCAAGTACTTTTTAAAACTTTATAGAACATTGGGATTTTAATCCCTTGTCACATCATGGGCATTCTCATCCCTTAACATCTCATCATCATGATTATGGAATATGGGTATTCAAACCCTTAGTTCATCAAAGAACACTTGTTACCACTTATCAGGTAACTAATACCTTCAGGTCATCTGACCAAGGTAAACATGATACTTGCTACACAAGCATCCCACATGGCTCTCAAAGCCCATTTAGTCTCTTATTACCTCTTACTAGGCAACAATACATATAATGGCTCACAAGGCCCATAAAGCATTTAAATAATTAATACATCATAGCTCATACCTGGATATGCTCATCATCTCATGATCACATGTATGATCATTACATAATAATAGTTATATCAGTTACATATCAGCACTATGCAATGTACGAGTAGCATCACTATTCCCTTTAGGGTTAGGATTTCTCTTACATATCATCACCATTCATTAGATTTAGGATTTTCCATAATTAACCCTTTTAGGTTCTGAAAATCATATTATTAATGATCAAGCCCTAATTTATTGCTCCACACAACTAGGAGCCAACATTAATAACATAAGTATTCAATCATGCTTATGTATTCTCATCACTTATCATTAAATGAATTATCAACACAAGGTATAAGTTCCTCTCTCAACTTTACCAGAATAAGATTACATCATACTTTATTGATTTGGCTTATCCTTTTCATAAGGCATGTTAGTCTGCACTTATCAAAGTTCATTACATCTCACTATAACAATTGACATGCCACACTTCATGTGTTACTCATCCAATTATATTGGATTTAGAATACATCAAAGTGTATCAATCTTAAGGTGCTGGAAGTGATATCTATCATGTCTTGATGTATCACTTCCCCCATCACCTTTATCTTAAGTTCATCAACTTATCTTGTATTAGGGTATCTCCCATCCTAATACTTCATGCACCAGTTCATCAAATTTATCATGTAATGTACTAGACATAGGCCACACATTTGAATTGTTCAACTATCTTCAATGATATGGACTCATCTCGGGTTAATTCATTATTGATATAAGATCATCCATTAACAACCACCTTAGGTGTTTCACTTATCAATATAATAGTCATTATTAAGGATATGGTTTCCCATCTTTATCAATTAGGGTTTACACAACATCACCCTATATTAGGATTTCACATATCATCATCCTATATCAGGGTTTCACATAGCATTACATGAAATTAGGGTTTCTCAACTCATAGGCCATAATTAGGGTTATGGTTTATCATCATATTGCCCAAGATTAGGGTTTCATGCACTATAATCCAAAATTAGGATTTCACATACCTTCATCCTATATTAGCATAGGATTTCATATAGAATTGCGTCACATCACCCTGGATTGAGTTTCATATCACATCTCTGAATTAGGGTTTCACTTGACATTACCCTTGATTAGGGTTTCACATTACCTCTCTACATTAGGGTTTCACATGGCATCACCCTTAATTAGGGTTTCACATGGCATCACCCTTAATTAGGGTTTCACATGGCATCACCCTTAATTAGCGTTTCACATGGCATCATCCTTAATTAGGGTTTCACATGGCATCACCCTTAATTAGGGTTTCACATGGCATTACCCTTAATTAGGGTTTCACATCACCCTTGATTATGGTTTCACATAACATCACTCTTGATTAGGGTTTCATGTAGCTTAACCCAAAATTAGGGTTTCATGAAGCATCCTTTTAAATTAGGATTTTTCATTATATTACCCTAAATTGGGATTTCTCATATCATCACCCTAGATTAGGGTTACATCATTACCCTAGATTAGGGTTACATAATTACCCTTAGTTAGTTTTACATCATTACCCTAGATTAGGGTTACATCATTACCCTTGATTAGGGTTACACCTAGCATTGCCCTAAATTAGGGTTAGGGTTCATCAGTCTTCTCAAGTAGGGTTTCATGATCTCTTCATCAAGGATCATACCCCAATTACATATTATTTTCATGTTGAGAGTGTAGGGGCTTAACCACTTACTTTATCATTATACATGTATGAATTCCTCTCTCACTCTCATCCCCTCTAGGATGTTGATCACTTCAAACTTGATTAGATTAGGTCAACCCCTCATTTAAGTATACACACTTAGGGTTAGCTTAGTCTATTGAGATGTTGTTTCCATAAGCATCAAAGGTTAACCCCTCAAAAGGTACTTATTACTTAAGTACATTGAAGGTACAACCATTGTAATTACCTTTGATAACCATCATCAACAATCGTGGGGTTGATTGTACTTACAAGGTTTGAATCAATTAAACCTTCAAACGATCTAGGGGTATTAGACCTTTAAACAGTCTTGGTTCAATTGTATCTCCATATGGTCTTGAGGTGCTCACCCTCCAATCGGTCTTTCCCTAACTCCTTCAATTGGTCTTGAAACCGTTTACTCAATTTATTATTAAAACCGAATGAACAAATCATCATTCAAACCGAATAAACATCAAACGGTTTGAGACCATTTGCCCTCCAAATGTTCTGAGGACCTTTTGATCCCAAATGGTCTCAAGACCATTTGGACTCAAACGGTCTCAAGACCATTTGGACTCAAACGGTCTCAAGACCATTTGGACTCAAACGGTCTCAAGACTATTTGGTCCAAAACATCTCGAAACTGATTGGATCAACTAGGGTTTCCAACATCAATTCGATTTAGGGTTTGTACTCATCGAACCATCCATCAATTGAACTATTGAAAGTACATCAGATTGTAGCCCTTGGATCTCTAACCATCCACCACAAACCATTGACCTCCAAACGGTCTTGAGACCATTTGGATCATCAACCAAGCAATTGATCCAATTCAATTAGGAATTCTTCAATCGATCAATTAGGGTTTGCAATCCATGGATCATTCATTCTAGAATTCATTACAACTAAATAAATTTGAGCCATTGGATCTTCATCTTTCACATCAGCAATTAACCTCAATCGGTTTTGAAGTTCAATATATCCATTCGAACTTGAGATCCATTACCCATTCGGTATGAACTCAATTACCCATTCGATCTTATAGTTAATTATCCATTCGGTCTTGAACTTAATTACCCATTCAGTTTGAAGTAAATTACCCATTCGATCTTGGGTTCAACTACCCATTCGGTCTTGAACTCAATTTCCCATTCGGTCTTGAAACTGAATCAATTCAATCAGTTTTGAAACAGAATGAACTCAATTGATTTTGAAAACTGATTGCCCCTTCCTTTATTGAGGTGTGTGTGCTTAAGATGACATCATCATCTTCAAGCTTCAAACCTTCAAAATCAGTTGTGATTCTTATGGTGGTTTCAACAACTAATCAAAAGGAAATCAAGAAAGATGAAAGGTTCAATACATAATGAATAAATTGCAAGCAATAATGAAATTTAGCGCCTGTTTGGTTCCGGACTGAAACCGGATCGGCGGCTGTCGCGTAGCAACAGGTCAGCGTTTTTGGATCCAGATCGGCACAGGTCAGTGTTTGGTTCAACAACCCAGAACAATCCCATTTTGGGGTTCCATAATCCCAAAACCCGGACCAACTCAGTCCCGGTCTGAGCAGAGTTTCATTTGCAACCCAGTTTCAATCTCATTCCTGACTTTCCCGTCTCGACACTCCCTCACCCCCCGCGCCACCCGATCCCCCCTTTACTCCGTCTGAGCATTGCTGCTCGAGGAAGACGATAACTGGGTCTAGGAGTAGTTGTAGGTCGGCTTTACCTATTCCCCATCCACTCAGCTTTGTCCCGACGCCGGCGTGTGGTGGTAGCAGGTGTTTTGAGAATGCAGTCGGTACTAGGGTGTCACCATGGCAGTGGTGCTGGGAGGTGGTTCACGGGACAAACAAGAGGGTGTAGCAGACGGAAAATTGAAAGCAAGTAAGGGCATTATGTTGTCCAATCTCTTCTTCCCCCTACTGCTGTCACGACGCTCATCAATTTTGCAGGACATTGACCATCGTCGAGCATCCCCAGTCGAAAAGGCAGCTCTGCTATAAATTTGGGGCAGTGGTAGTCCAACTCCTCCCGTTTCACCTTGTGAGTGTTGTCAACCTTCTCTCAGACGCCTTCGGTTCTGGCGATTTTTGTAGCTCGACAACCTGCTCGGATCCAACACCAGTCCTTCCATGGTAAGTGCATTGTGTTATTCTGTTGTTCTCCTGTTGTTATTCATTTGTAGTTGTGTCCGTGTTTCTTGTTGTTCTAGTTATTAGTAACTAACCAGTGTGCTTGGTTTGTGTTTCTGTTTTATTGCTGCTGTGGTGTGTGTGGACGGCGATGACACTGTGGTGTGTGTTGACAGCGACGACACTTCCGGTGTTCTGGTATGCTCTCTGACCCTCTCACACCATGATCATTGCCACTTTTTGCTGCTGTGGTGTCCGTTTGAGGGGTACGACATCCCTTCCTTCTTCTCTTTTTGATCCTAGACCATTCCACCTTAGTTTGAACAATGCTTTTTTTTCATTGTTGTGAGCTTTGTTCAAACTGAAATACAATTCAACCTTGATAATTTGATTGTCTGTTGGTTTCTATTTAATTATATATAGTATTTTGGATCCATGCAATAGCGTTTATCTGAAATGAATTCCCTGTAAAATGTAAATGTAACAAGATTGGAAAAGCAAATACAAAGGAACACCATGTTTGAGTCAAAACAATATCTTCCTAGCTTGGGCAGTCAGTTGTAATCTATTCATTTTTTACTTTATCATATTTCTTGGATAACTATTTCAGTGTATGTATCAGTCGGTTGTCATTGATATGTAGTCAAAAAATTTATGTGTGTACCCCTATTTGAATATTAGCTCATTGAATGTGAATATATAATTACTACTCACAATAGTATTCATGCATTTTGTTTTTATACAAATATGCTTAAATGATATCATCATCATTTTCGACAAAGACTATAGTCTACAAGGACCGTTACTTGTCCTTGACAGGGCCTCCTTGAGAGGGCCTTATGATCCATGTCTACTATGTGTTCTAAGGAAGAACAAGAGTGACTATTTTTTGTTGTGGGAGAAAACTAGGGTTTAATTTGGGTACTTGAGTCTTGATTCAGTTGGGATTGGTATCACTTGTCGATTCGTATAATAATTTGGGGTAAACATGAGAAATCAAGGAAAGGAAAAATTGCAAATGATTTGTATAATAATTTGGGGTAAACATTATCCATTCCCTATAGTTCGTACTAACAATAATAATTACATATGTTTGATGTGTTGAAACAATGACACCATTATATATCAAACCATTATATATCAATCCATTCCCATTAACAATGACACCATTATATAATTATAGCATGTCTGAAACCTGAATTAGGACATTCCCCAAGTCTGAAACCTGAATTTCAGACATTTTTTTATTCCATTTACAAAATGTCTGGACATAATTGACCAAATGTAAATAGGTAAATGTATAAGTTAACATTGATGGTAGAAAATCATACTTAAATAAAATGGAATATTTATATATTGCTTATTATATATTTATACATGCTATAAACACTGCTCACATTATTTATATATTACAGCACATACAGGAGTATGTCTTCCAGTGACCCGAAGTTGCATTTTATATGGTCGAGAGACAGTGATGATGGTTTAGTTTCAACACTAAGGAGGCAATATGATATGGGTAGGTGTATCGATGGATAGTTTACTAGGGATGCATGGAGGGAGACGGTCCGTGAGATGCAAAATAGGATGTCGAGGTCGGACTTAACGATGGACCAGGTGAAAACTAGGTGGAAGAACCTCAAGAGGGACTATGTCAAACTTAAGCTTGTAATCAACAAGAGTGGCGTCAGATGGGATGAAGTTAGGAACAAGCCAACGCTGCCCAACACCCCTGAGTGGAAGGAGAGCCTTGCGGTACGTACAATAGCCTTACATTGACCCAAAACTAGTCCTTGCCGCATTTAAATATTGGTATTGTAATAAACGTTTTTTTTTTCAAATTGAGGTAAACAAAGATCTTGCTAGGTTGGTTAATCGGCCCTTTCCCCACTACTATGACATCGAGCTGATGGCGGGGAGGAACATTGCTAGAGGACATCATGCAATGTATTCTACGGATAGAAAAATACCATCCGACGTCGCCTTCGAGGAAGAAGTTGCTGCCGACCTAGATTCATCTAATACACCAATGCCCTCAGAAACGGCCATTGCAGAACCGGACTTAGGCGCACCCATGATGCAGAGTGAGGCCGACACCGGGGGAGGTGGCAAAGATTCCCAGGGTGTTGGGGGAAGGACTCCTCATAGCCACAGGCATAGGAAGCAGACATCCTTGCCACATGAACGATGCACCCTTTCTAATGAAGTGTTATCTGAATTCACACAAGTGTACACAAAGGTACACGGGTTGGTCACAGGTGTCGCCAGTAGAGCCATTGAAAAAGACGAGTTTGCAACAATTTTACAACATTTCAATGACAATTTTCCCAAAGCCCCTACACAAGTGTTTACAACTCTTGTGAACGCCATCAAGGATTTGACAAACCATACGGTCTACCTCAGCCTCACCGACACCCCATAGAAACTAACTATATGGTTGCATGATCTTTGGGAAAGGTCCCACATAGGCAGTGCACCAGCCCGACCTTCAATGTCATCCGATTATGTGCCATCTTAGTAGGGATATGCTTCACAGTCACCATCATCAAACTTCAATGGCACGACAAGTATACCATCTATGTGGGAATAACACAGGTCCTTCAACATCATAAATTATAGGAGGGTTCGGGTTGTGGTTTGCTTTCCAGTATCATTTATCAATGAACTTCAAGATTTTAGTTTGTGATGATGGTTTATTTGTTTACGAACAGGAAAACCATTTCGTTGTTGTAATAAATACGATGCATCAATACATTTGTAGCGCGTCAATTTTATTCGTATTTAATGTTCATGTTGTTCAATTTCATTCACATATATCATATTATGATCATGTTGCTACTCTTTTTAATGTATGGATCATGAAAGTTTGAAATCGTTTTGGTTGTAGGCATCTTGTCTGGTAGTGGGCATTAGAACCAATAGACCTCCTACCACAGATTATAGATATTGTGACTAGTACAACAAATCGTGTTGCTGATGCAATGGCTGAGTCAATAGCTAACTCCATCATGGATGATATTTCTGATGATGATGACGTACCTCCTTCAATACCTAGATCAATTAGTATTAGGAGTGGGCACCAAAAGGTGCTAGAAATCATGTTTGGTCATGTACAGAGGGCTTATGACCTATTCCGAATGCGTCCACAAACTATAAATACCCTTGTAGACAAGCTTGACGATCGTGGATTGTTTAAGAGTAGTAGAGGAGTCTCATCAGTTGAGGCTGTATGCTACTTCCTTCATATGGTTGGCCATGGCCATACCAATTGTGCTTTGGCGGAGGAATACATCCACTCTGGTGAAACCATCAGTAGAAAGTTCAACAAAGTATTGGACGCGGTGTGCGCGTTGTGCAATGACTATATTGTCATGCAAACCACAAACACAAACACACATCGTCGTATATCGGAGAACCCAAGGTTCTACCCTAACTTCAAGGTAATAACAGTCATCCCCTATAGTATTTATTATTGTTTAGTTTTTTTGTATGTTGAAACTCTATTATGGTATTGTAGAATTCCATCAGTGCTATTGACGGGACACACATCCCAGTCTTAGTAAGACGTGACAAGCAAAATCATTACCGAGATAGAAAAGGGAATGTCTCCCTGAATGTCATGGCTATTGTAGACTTCTCAATGGAGTTTACATATGTACTCACTGGCTGGGAGGGCTCAGCCGCTGACCAAAGGGTCCTACAAGCAGCAACAACTACATGTGGTTTTAAAGTCCCTCGAGGAAAGTATTACCTAGTGGATGCAGGATACGCAAACACTCAGAAATTTCTTGCACCGTATCACAACACAGCTTACCATATATCTGAGTATCGGGGTAACAAACATTCCTACAACAACAAGAAGGAAATGTTCAACCACCACCATGCTCAATTGTGTAATTTCATCAAAAGAGCATTCGAAGTGCTTAAGAGGCGGTTTGCCTACCTTAAAAAGGGGGCGACATATCCTATTCATTCGCAATGTCGCCTCGTAATGGCTTGTTGTATCCTCCACAATTTCATACATCGCCAAAATGATGGTGACGCTATTATGGAAGAAATACCAGACAACAGTACAACATCTGTCGTCCCACCCAATGGCGTCGATCTAAGTTTGCTACACTGAACAAATGCGACAGATGCATGGGAGGGTGATGTACAATGTGAAACTATATCCACTTTTATTTGGGATACTCGTTAAACTGACTTTGTAGTTATCCTCATTTCTATACAATAAGAAAACTCATGTATGAGTTGACATGTGTTGTGCCCCTCTTTGTTTAATAACAATGTCAGCGTTTGACTACTGATGTATGTTTCACATGTGTTCTCTAATTATTCTAGCCCCTCAACATTTTATATGCCCCATAATAAAAAATATCACATTTTGTTTGATTAGGTTGTCAGTCTTGAAATGGATAATGGAATGCCACAGTGTACATGTGGGCTCCAGTGCACCGTACGAGTGTACATGGATGCCACAGATGTGGCAAATGGCCGGTTTGAAGACAACAACCCCCACAGGCCATATTTTACATGTGGTAGGGGAGTTGTTCCAAATAGATGTCACATGATGTTGCCCGCACACCGCGTACAACTTACACTTGCCACGTTAACTGCAGTTAGGGATGCGCTGGTAACACAACTTGTATATGCATGCAATGAACGCAAGACATGGTCAGAACAATGTGACTTTGTAAGTTCCACTAGAGTAGACACAGACTGGCTAAGAGCAGAAATTGAAGTGTTGCGGGGGAGGCATCTATATCTATGCGAACGACTCCACCTCCCGAGTGATAATGACTCTTCAACGGAGGAAGAGGGATACAATACATCATAGATATAATATAATTATATGTAATGAAGTTTGGCTTCACTACATGTTACAACATTCAAATGGGACTAACGAACTACTTTCAAACCTAAGTCTCATATAGAGACATATGTTTTGAAGCCAAGTTTATGTTACTAATCAGTAATTGTGTTTTAGATGTTGATGAATCTATCTGAAGTTCCGAGGTGTGATTGTGGTCTGCTTGCAGCATTGCGAGTTAACACAGAGGATGCGGGGTTATATGATTTTGGCATTCTGAGTCAAAGGCTGGGAGAAATGTATTATATATGTCCTTCTAGAGAGGTGCACTAGTACAACCACAAATACTCAGTTGCACTAGCTAAGTAAATGGTGAATTTTTTGTTTTTAACTCGAATTTGGGAAATATTTTTAGGGAAAAGACCGATGCAAATACTTTCATTGGGCAGTCGATCTCCCCCTAACAACTGATTCGCTGAAGGCTAAAATTATATTACTAACTTATGAGTGCAAGTCAGTATGGGGGCAGGCGATGAACATGAAGGACTTTGTTGAAATCCATCATGACTTCCAACATGTTTACACCTCTAAACAGTACGAGTATGAAGTTTTACAAGCCTCCCTTTGGAGGTTGGAGGACAGTTGTACTCTACTTTTAGATACTCCTTCACCCCCGATGACTCCATAAAGTTGTTGTTACACTTACATCGCAAACTTTGTATTTTTCTTAATTTTGTTCGATTCTTATGGAAGTATCACATTTTATGCCATATATTATTTGATCACGAAATCCTAACATTCGAATTATATTCGCAATTATGTTATTTTCTTAATTCTGTTCAATTCTTATGGATGTTAATTGCAATATTATATACATACAGAATTTTGTAATATGGTTGCACAAAAAACTACGACGTATGTTATATGGTGTAGAGAGCTTGATATGGTTCTCAGAGGTTTGATGAGAACCCAATATCACATGGGGAGATGTGTGAATGGAGTATATACTGCTCAGGCTTGGAGGGAGGTGTGGCATCACTTTCTGCACATAACAAGGGGGTCTTACATTTCTTTGAGCGATCTGCAACTGTGGTGGCAGCACATCATGAGAGAGTTCATAACAGATAATCTTTTCATTTTAGGAGATGTAGTGCCTCCCCCGCCATTGTCCGTGCAACACTGCGTTCAATGCAACTTTGTGACTACTCATCGCACCTATCCACCAGCACTTGTTGAGTACCTTACGAATGACGAAAACAACAATAATGCATGAAGTTGTAACATAGTAGCTCAAATTTGTATTTGTTTATGTTTGGCTGTCTCCAATTTCTATTTCTTTATGTTGTACAACTTATGGGCACAATCAATTTTTTTTCCATCGTTTGATAAAACATCTACTTTACTCTTTTGATTGCAAGACTTTCATCGCTTTAAAACTTGCATTTGTGTATGTTTGCTTGACAACTTATTATTCTATACATTAGTATAAGTATTACTTTTCTAGTGTCATTGTGTGCTCATATTTGTAATTTTTTTATTAAATATAGATGCCGCCATCGAGATCAAAGTCACCGACAAAGTACAGATAAGTTTTGATGTCTCCATCAAAGATAAAAAAATATGTTAAAGAAAACCTTGTATGCAAAAAAAAATGTTGCGAGAGTTCACTTAATGGGGGCAAATCTGGGAGACAGGAACAAGGAAGGGGCCAATCACCCTGTTTGTCATCTGCCATTGTTGTTTGACTGGCCAAAAGACGATGTCAAATAACCCATTCAGCCTGTGTAGGAAGAATGTCCCGTTTCATGGGACGAATATGATGAGGCCCTGAAGTGGGCCAACTTGGATGGTCCTACCTGGGATCAACATAAATCATCATTCACACCACCATCTTAGCATGTCTATATGGATGTGTAGAAGTAGGCCTAGACAATGCCGCTCATGTTTTTTCCGCTCTTCCTTCATTCATGATGCATTTGTCTAGGACCAAAGTATGCTATTATCCCTTATTTTTGGCATTATTTAAGTTCAAATTAAAACTTCTTCACTTTGGCATTTACTTTATTATTATGGAAGAATTATATGTAATTGTGGTATGGACATGTTTATATTCAAATGGTTATGCTACATGTGCATAATTTTATGTTCTATCATGACAATTACAATTATCTTGTCAGTTACAAATTATTGGATCGAATACGCATAACTATATACATAAATACAAGATGCCACACAAGACAAGACAGATGTATATTATTTATTTAAAATAAACATATAAAAAGAGCATACTCATCTTATATCCATACCACTAAATAACAAATAATATCATCCACAATGTGTATGGACAATTTTTTCCCAAAATTTTTACTTGTATTGTAGTGCCATCACAACTTCATATATTGTGTAACTATTATGTCATTTATGTTAGAAGAGGGCAGAATAGACAGATCCTGACTAGGTTGCCAAACAAAATCAGACTGCAGTCAGACTGATAACCAAACAGAATCATACTGAAACCAGACTCAAACCAGATCAGCTGACCAGAATCAGACTGGGTTACCAAACAAAATCAGACTAGATCCAAACTACACCAATCCAGATCTACTGACTAATCCCGCCCAGTCCAGTCCAGACTATGGAATCTCAGTCCTGAACCAAATAGGGGCTTAAGGATTCAAGTTATATAACCCGCCTTAAAAACTGAGTCCAAGCTTCAAGCTTCACGTCCTTAATGGTGAATGAAGCTTTCTCAACCTCCCAAGGCTAGTCTTCAAGTCTTTGAGTGAAAAGAATGTCCAAGGTTGAAGATTGAATGAAGAAAAGAAAAAATTAAGCATTGAATTTCAATTGCCACCATGAAATCAAGGTTGAAGATGACTATGGAGCTTACCTACAGGTTGGGGCACGTCCTCCTGTTGCTCCTAAGCTCCTTTGTGCATGGCCCAAGAAAGGAAAGAAAATGGGATTGAAAAAGCCTTTCATGTGGGTTGAAAATGGGATGTATATAAGGGAATTCCAATGAGAGAGAAAGTGATAATAAAATCCTTTAATCCCCAAAATTGGTGCCACATACCCCCTTCAATCCCTTGCATACGAAACCATCTCCCCCACCTTGTAATTCCTCTTTATTATCCATGAATTAAAGAAAAACAAATTAAGCACCTTAACCATTATAATAATAATATCCAAAATTGAGTGGATATTACTTTTTAGTTAACTAATGTGAGTGGGCTCTCCACTCACTTTAGATATTTCATGGCCTTTGCAAGGCAAAAGGACGTTGACACTTATGCAAATTCAACCATCTTATTTTTGGTTGAAGGGCACTTCAATTAATATATTTATTTTTGCATTAAATTGAATAAGGGTTTCAATTATGCTTAAATCTTGATTATTTTAATATCAAGATTCTCTCTCCTCCAAGGAGATTCAAATGAGATGCCCCTCTTATTTTATTGTCTCTAATTAATACCAAGAAACATTAGGGACTCTCTATAAGTGGTATTTTGCATATTGAACCCTAGGTTTTGGGTAAATTGCACTTTACACCAAAACTAGGTTTTAATGCACAAACATTGCTTAATAAGCTCTTTCTTGGTACTCGGGCTTTCACAAGCCATACCTCTACATCATTATCATTCTTATGATGCTTAAACACTTGAGGAAAATTTATCATGTGACATTTGCATGTTAACCCCTCAACTTGGGTAATTTGCACTTTAGTCCAAAACAAGAAAAACATTGTTTCAACATTATTCAAAAAGAACTAACATTGAAACATAAGTTCCTCTTGAGCCTTAATTGCTTTTCAAAAGATAATAGAAAGCATATGATTATCTTTATTAAACAGAACATCTAGGATTAAAGCATAACCCAGGTCAGGGATGTTACACGTAGTGTCCAGTTGCTGTCTCTTTTTTCATACTGGTCCAACCGATAGCGAAAGACATAGGCTTGAAATCAAAGTGGACTCCATCCGGTGGGAGTGTCACAAGTGCCAAATCTCTACAGACAAGATTATCACCTTATAATCCCAGAAGTGGGGAGCCAGCTGCTTAAGGTGAGTCGCTTGGGCCGGCGACAAAGGATAAGGAGAAAACTAGGCCTTGAAAGTACTAATCTGACCAGGTCGATCCCGTCCCATACAAGAGGGGTAGGTGGCCTATTTATAGGCACATTCCACCAACTTAAGCTTAGACCGTGGTCACAGTCTGGGTTGGGGGAGGTGTGAGACTACGGTCACAGTCTGCTCTTTATTCCTTCTTTCATCATGGTCGAACTGAGTCACGGTCTTCTACTTGCTCGTTGTCTGGCAATGATCGAGGTCGAGGTCAATTTGTTCATTGCGTTGGAGAGGTCGAGGTCGAGGCCTTCTCACTCAGTCTCCGCTTGCAAGGATCATGGGCTTAGCAATGACCACAGCCTCCATGCTGGTTGCGGTTCGGCTTGATCGCAGTCTGCAGGGATTGTGACCCTGTATGGATCGCATCCTCCTTTGAGTCGTGGTCGAACATGGCATGCACGATCTCCAAATACACCATGTTCCTAGTTTTATTGGTGCCTTTGTATTGATCGCGACCTCTGTTGTGGTCGCGGTTTAGTAGTGATCACAGCTTTAGTCTGAATGCGGTCTGTCTTGAATGTGGAAGGATCTCAATCTTAAAGAAGTTTGGAGACCTCGACCGCCATTGTTGAACAAGTGGGTCGCGATCGAGGTGACGACCGTGACTTGGGCTGTAAATGTACCTGAAATCATGGAAAGATGTGTAAGTGAGGTTTTAGTCAAAAAGATGGTAACTTTTGGGGAAAACTAATAAAAGATATACTAAATGAGGTATATAGTATATATAAAAAGTGCTTAAAATAAAGTGTTATCAATTCCCTCAAACTTAGAATCAAGCATGTCCTCAGGCTAAGTGTAGGTTTGAGAGCTTAGAGAGAGAGAAAGAGAAAACATAGGTGACAAAAATAGTAAAATATAACATGAGTGAAATATCTCATTCTTGCGTCAAGACTATTGTGGTATGTTTTCTAACCTTTAGGTCTCATTCCTCCCTCTCAAATAGAGTTGCATAACTTATTTTCTTGCCATTGCATTCAATTGTAAAAGGTTCCTCCATCTCAACTTATCACCCCTTCCCCTTAGGAAATAACCACACTAATATAAGATCTTTTTTGAGGGGTAGCTTTCACACCATTTCTTTATTTTCAGTTGGCCCTATGCTAATGTATTCGGGAAGGCTTAAGGCTTCAAGTGTTTTCCTCTTTCCCCTAAACTCCTCACCCACAACTATTGTAAGAACAGTGTTGCCCTTTTTGGGCTTCTCACTTTAAGTCAGGTGGTTTTGTGAGTTTTCATTCAGGATTGGAGGTGTTTAAGCTTGGCTTCAAGATTCCACTTATGGGCACGACATATCTGCATTCATGAGTGCAGCAATACACCGTCCGTGTGGAAACTTTTGGCATCTTTTTGGGCACAACTCTCATTTTTTTTTTCTTTTTGGCTTTTCACATCTCCTTTCAGGCTTGGGTGTGAGGGATTTTTAAGTGGTCTTCTGGGTGGCCAAGCCTCTTTTTAGATATGCCTTGAAAAGGGTAGTTGTTTCCCTCTCTACGGAGATAAAGATTTTCTGGTCAAAAGTGTCAGGTGAGGGTGGTTGGTCGGGAGTATGGCTAGGTGAAGTTCTCTTGTCTCTAAGGGTTTCATGAGTTAAGGTTGTCACACATACAACATCTTATTACAAGAATGAGATAGAGCAGTAGTGCTATGTTTCTTGTTTTACTCATATATATACAGATAGGTTGCTCATTTATTTCTCTCTAGGAGGGCGAAAGTACTATAATTTTGAAAATTTAGCTGGATAGGAGGCTAGATTTTGAGTTTAAAAGGTAGCTTTTACAAAATTTTGAATTTTTTTGAGAATTTTAGAGAGGTAAAAAGATGGTAAATGTACCTCTCTAGCACGTTTATGACCCCTCCCCAAACTTATCCTACACTACGTCTCGGTGTGTCAAAATTTGAGTGAGATGCATAAACGGGCTTTCTTTATACATTCTTATAGTTGGTAGAGGCCCACTCAGACTCGAGAAACATGCTTGCATATACTTCTCGTAGTGTGTGGTACTATTCATACTTCATGCCCTCCACTTTGACATCTATACTGGATAGGGCCACCATCTAGGCTAGATAGAAGAAGTCGCGGTCATTTGATAGGGGCACCTACTGAGGGCTCCTGTGGCAGAACTATGTCTTTTTGAAGTCTTTGCGTGTTGTATGTCTGTACCCTTTTCTATGGCTTTTTATCATATCAACAATCACCTCGGTGCATGTGTTGGCCTTTTCTTCTGTCGGAGTCTTTGCGGTCATCATGTTAGTCTTTTTATTAAGTCCAAAGGTTGCATCTGAGCTGTTGTTGAGGATTGCAGTCCTTTTAATGATATTGATGACCAGTAGAGTCTAGTGATTGTTTTGAAGAATCGGCAGGAAGATGTAGTCCGATAGGGATGTTACCAGGCATTGTTGTAGGCACTCCTTTTCTCCTGATTGTTTGTCTTTCAAGATGTCATCTACCAGTAGGAAGTATGCCATGTGAGCATTCAGCATGTTGTCATCTAGTAGCGCCTGGTAAGCTGACATCGTGCTTACTGAAAGATATCCTCCTATTTTAGCATTTCTCAGAGGTCATCTCTTAGCACACAAATTCCATCTCTCTTGAAGATGGCATCTCCTGACAAATCATCTTCTTTCAATGACCTCATAATTATATTTAGTTCTTCTAAAGATAGGCTAAGGAAGCTCCATCTGTCAAAGTCCTTGAAAGAAGGTGTAACTTCTCCTATCAGTCCGTCTAGCTTTACATCGACCAGGTCTTCTTCTTCAACCTCTCCCTCCTCAGGTTGTTCCTTTGAAGGCCATTTTTCTAGAAAATCTGATACTGGAGGCTGCTTTGGTTCGTCATCTGAAACTGACATGTGCTTCACAGCTTCTCCAATCCCTTGACTCCAAGTTGCATCCCTGGATGGCACTGTCAGATCCACCCATATGCTCTTCAGTTGTTCCCTCCAGGTCACCTTTTTAGGTAGAAGGATATCCTTATGAAGTCTCTGGGGTATAGCTTCTAAAGGCATCGCCGGGTCACTGAAGAATCGACGATCGTAGACACTACTACAGAAGTGCCTTTTAGTGTCGGTTGTTTAACCCCCTTTGGCGTCGGTTTCTGAACGACGCCTATGTGGGCGCCGCTAAAAGGTTGGACACTTCAGCGTCGGTTAAAAAACTGACGCCTATTTAACATAAAGGCGTCGGTTGATTATAAAACACCGACGCCAAAAGGGTTCGCGCCACAGAAAACAGCGTCATCTAGGATGCTTTCTGCGTCGGTTATATACTAAACAACCGACGCAGAAAAGTGTCCTAGATGACTCCCATTTCATGTAGCGCGAACACTTTTGGCGTCGGTGTTCAACAAAAAACCGACGCTGTAAGTCTGTGCTGACGGTTATCGGTAAATAACCGACGCCTATATCTATTTTTTTTTTATAAATCTGTTTGCAGGCCTGCTGTGGCTGGTCAACAGGATGAGAACCTGCAGTTCAGTTTTCTGAACTGCAGGTTTATGACATCCATTGATATCAGCCTACAAACAGGCCACAAACCTGCAAAATTAACATAAAAAGATTCACACAAGTAGATACATTCAAACATCAATTCAATTGTCACGTTCACACATATAGAATCATTCAAATACATGTTTTAACATTCAGAAACATTCATTTACAAAGTATCATTCATCATCACTATCAACATCCCAATTATATCTTACAGTTGCCACTGTTTGTACAGCTATTGCCCATTCTTCTCTTACTTCATTTAATGATTCCCTCGTATATGGAGCATGTACATTTTTTAAGCGTTTTCCTATAGTGTGGTCAGTTTTAAACACCTGCAAAGAGAATGATGTATATATATAAGTAATAATATAAAAATAAGATTGATATATTTCATACTAACTAATGAGACTATATATAATACCTCATGTATGGTATCGATGTCCAATGCGGCATGTTTGATAATCATCTGCATAAATCGCATCACATAGTATGCGCATGCCCAGCCATTGTCTTGTGTAGCGCACTATAAATTGAAACATACAAATTAATACAACTAAGCACAATTCACATCAATAATATATACATTGGAGTCGGGGAGTCGGGAACTTACTTTTACGTTCTCCCAAGACAATGGCTGGTTCTTTTTCCTTGGGACCTTTCCTCCAGCATTTTTGAATGCATCTAAACCCCTACATGTTAATATAACACACTAAGTTGCATAAGTAAATAGTAATGTAATAAAAGATGTTAACGGATATAAAAAATGAAATATTTCTCACCAGAATAATGCCATTCTCATTACGTGTCCAATTTTAGTGTTTAATGTACTTCCTGCGGGATCTAGATAATAAACAGTGAACGTCCCGGGGACAATAACTAGTAACTCCCAATGTCTACCACTAGAGGTAAAAAGTTAACAATTAATAACTCAAAATGCAAAATAATAATGGAATTTTCTTAAGTCCAAATTATAAATAAAGCAAACTTATTTGACATTGAATGGAGCTATTATTATCGTCTTCATTTGATGACCAAAAATTGTAAAAGCATCTATACAGTATTGTTGAACACTATCAGGGTCTTTAGCTACCATACTAATCAATGATGGAATCAAAAATCCCACATGATCATATGCAAATTGTTTGCAATGATCTTCGATTAAGTAGTTGCAAAACATATAGACGTATGCATTAATATATAAGAAACTAGATCACCGGATCTTACACAAGGTATATGGATGTATAAACAAGATCTCACCTTATCCATGTCTCTATCATTGATGTATTCAACCAATCATACATAAACAGCTCAATAATATCTTGTATAAATAAAGAGCTGTCGTATGATTGACCTGCATAATCTGCATCTAAAGAAACAATTATAGGGCAAAGTATATTATGTGCCCGTAGCCAACATGCCATTCCCCTACAAGCAGGACCTAACGGGTATTGTAGGTCAGTTGGAACCCAAGTTGGTAATGCGGGAATTGGAGGTGGAGGCCTAGGTGCTCCTGGTGTCTTCTTTTTAACCTGTATATATAATTTCAGATCAGTTGACATCATATATACACATTAACAGTCTAAATCAATGTAAATTCATCTTACAATTTCAGTCGTGTAGAGGACATCTGCTTTGGGCCACACTATGACCCCGCTTTCTACCTCACCAAGTGTATCAATATCTGGGTGGGCATATGGCAACTCAACTTCCCTCCAATCGGGTAATACATGTATCGGGCTCACACGAATGTAGCCCTGCGGCATTGGAGTCCCATGAAACGTTGCCCCAGGAAGGGACTGGTAAGCTTGCGCCTCTGCAACAACATAGTTTTCCATTCTTAAGCGGCATGGCTTCAATGCCTACAAATTTACGTAAAGAATGTTATACATATATACATATCATCTTGAAAACATATCATCTTGAAAAGACTAGCTACAATGTCATAAACAATACTTACAGCAGACGTGTTAGGCGATGGGTCTCCAGGATTACTTGCAGTCTGTGCACCAGGAGAAGAGTGGGTCGGCATAGGCTGATTGGAAGCCTGAGATGCCTGCCACCGCAGCAATTCTTCCTTGACCTTCTCAGCAACCACATCGTTGAGCTTCTTAGAAACTATATCCTCGACTCTCTTATTCTCCTATACATGGATAAAACAAATATTAGCTTTTTATTAATGAATTTCTTTTTGCAGTAACATTATAAAAATAGAATATGTTACCTCTTCTTGAGAAAGTCCCGCTCTGGGTTTGCGCTGGGATGGCCCAAAGAATGCTTTGATGCCCACACCAGCGCCGGCACCTCTAACACGTCCAGGATGCTCTGGGTTACCCAGAGCAACTGTCAATTCATCCCTTGTGCCCTGAGGGATGAACGTGCCTTGTTTTCTCTGCTCGTGCAGCTCCCGCTAATCACCATAAACAAAAATTGGTAAGTTAACACCACAAATAATCAATATTCAAATGATTGCTCTAAGAGTTGTATTTTACCATTTTTGCAGCCGCCTCAGCAGTTTCGGGCTTCTTTATTTCACCCTTCTTGTTTTTCCTGCCAGCTATCCAGATATCATGGCGAGGGAAGGGTGTGGCCGCAGACTCCTGAGTAGTCGCAGACTCCTGAGTAGCCGCAGACTCCGCCTGTATTCTTTGGCGAACGCTTGCATAGCCTTTTGGACCCATAGTATGGTCATGTACATTCAGTGCACGCCTTGCTTTTTGTGCGTCACTGAGGGCCTAGTTAGTATGCACATTTATAATTAGGTTAGTAGCACTAAATGTTAATCTTGAATAGGTGAATACAATGTATATTAATTAAAATGGGAGTGACGCCTAATACCTTGAATTCTTCAGATTTTCTTGAAGCAACAAAATTGTCCCAATCTTCTTTGTCCAAGAAGTTCCATTGTTCAAGGGCTGACTTCTTCTTCTTATCACCCTGTCTTATGTATTCTCTGTTCAGATTTGTCCTGTAATTCCTAAGCATCTTTCCAGCGCGTTGCATCACACTTTTATGATGCAACATCTCATCCAATGCAAACAGATTCTGTAAAATAGAAATGTTATTAACTAGTACCAAAAATATAATTGCAAATAATAGAATTTGTAATCTACAAAATAGAATTGCAAATAATAATAACTCATGCATAAATCTTTCCATATCAAGTCTTTCTTCGCCTGAGGAACTTTATGCCAATTATCATATTTAACACCACAATGGCTTCGAGTGACAACCCCAAGATAGTTTATAAAATTATTGCGGTTCACTCCAATTGCATTCCCTCCATTATCAAACTCCACAACCAATTTGGATCCACTGCCACTCAGCGCAAGTAACTTTTTCAACAGAGTGATACCCCTTTTCTTGTTAAGTTTTTGTTGCTGCGCATCAAGTTGCTCAATTGCTTCAGTGGGTAGCTGTGCATCATCAACCTAAAATTTGACAAAAATAAACACACCGAATTAAGCCAATATAGAAATACAGGATATATGACATAACTAGAAGATAATGAATTTTATAGAAATACGGGATATGTTTTTAGAACTTACGTTGGTATCCTCGCCATGCTCGTCATGGACAGCATGCTCATCATGGACTTCATGCTCATCATGGACATCATTCTCATCATGGTGAGCCATCTGAAAATTTCATTAAAAAGGAAAACATTTAGCATTTGTATCAACTAGAATAAGGAAAACATTTAGCATTTGTATAAACATACATGTCTCTAAAATTGTGATCTTTTATCAATTAGCAATCCTTCAATGTACAAGTAATATAAAAAACAATGATTGTTCACATTCTAGGCCAACAAACACATGTGATGTCATTCTTATATATAATAAATGTGTACCACCTATCCCATCCTTGAACACCTAATCTCACTAGTAAGTGTATAATGTGTATTGGGTTTTCAAGAAAATTTCGGCAGCATTTCCCCGCTGTTCTCTAAGTACATATGTACTTAGAGAACAAACGGGGAAATGCTACCAAAATTTTCTCGAAAACTCAATACACATTATACACTTACATCCTAAATGAGATTAGGTGTTCAAGAACAGTCCCAAACCGGGGACTATCCAAGATTTACTCCTAATGAGTAAATCTTGGACGGGTTTCTAGGCCAACAAACACAATAATAGATATCTACAATGAAGCCGGACTCCATACAAACAGTATATAATTTAGTGATTGTTCATTCTAATTTATATCAATGTACAAGTAATATAAAAAACAATGATTGTTCACATTCTAGGCCAACAAACACATGTGATGTCATTCTTATATATAATAAATGTGTACCACCTATCCCATCCTTGAACACCTAATCTCACTAGTAAGTGTATAATGTGTATTGGGTTTTCGAGAAAATTTCGGCAGCATTTCCCCGCTGTCCTCTAAGTACATATGTACTTAGAGAACAAACGAGGAAATGCTACCAAAATTTTCTCGAAAACTCAATTACACATTATACACTTACATCCTAAGTGAGATTAGGTGTTCAAGAACAGTCCCAAACCGGGGACTATCCAAGATTTACTCCTAATGAGTAAATCTTGGATGGGTTTCTAGGCCAACAAACACAATAATAGATATCTACAATGAAGCCGGACTCCATACAAACAGTATATAATTTAGTGATTGTTCATTCTAATTTATATCAATGTACAAGTAATATAAAAAACAATGATTGTTCACATTCTAGGCCAACAAACACATGTGATGTCATTCTTATATATAATAAATGTGTACCACCTATCCCATCCTTGAACACCTAATCTCACTAGTAAGTGTATAATGTGTATTGGGTTTTCAAGAAAATTTCGGCAGCATTTCCCCATTGTTCTCTAAGTACATATGTACTTAGAGAACAAACGGGGAAATGCTACCAAAATTTTCTCGAAAACTCAATACACATTATACACTTACATCCTAAGTGAGATTAGGTGTTCAAGAACAGTCCCAAACCGGGGATTATCCAAGATTTACTCCTAATGAGTAAATCTTGGACGGGTTTCTAGGCCAACAAATAATGTGTTGTCATTCTTATACCTAAAATCCTAGTTCTTCAAATTAGGGTGATTATTGATGTCTTTAAAAGCATGATTGGCAATTTAGGGAAAAGTTCATCATTTAAATTCCAAGCATTCACATGTGTGCATTACAGTTCATCATTAAGCAAGAAGGGTGATTAGGATTCTCAATATACTAAACAATAAAATAAGTTAAACATGTGTGCATTACAGTTCATCATTTACATTCCAAACATGTCACATGTGTGCATTACAGTTCATCATCAAGATATCTATAACTTACTTAAACATTCAATTATGAAGTAAATATACACTTAATTAAGAATAGCATGACACACAAAGTTGCAGTCAACATCATTATGTTTTGTTCTATCATGGACTATCAGATTGGTATATCACATATGTATCAGTACATTATTAAATAAACATAATCAGTAAATAACTTTTAGCAAAAAATCCACTAGACGTGCAGCCTAGACGTGCCCTGGCGCCGCCCAAGCATATGCCCAGAGGCCTATCTAGGCAGGGCACCTGGGCTTGGGACCCTAGGCGTGCCCTGGCACCTACTTAGGCGCTGCCTGCGTGAGTTCTAGGTTGGCGGCGGCAGAGAAAAGCAAGGCAGAGGACAAAAAAGGTGGTGAGGGTTTGTGGGTTACCTTACACGAGGACAGCACGAGTAAAGCTGCTTCTACCGGCGGGGGCGGAGGTGACGACGACAGCACCGTAGCTGCTTCTACTGGCGGCGACGACTAGAGGAGAGCAGGGGCGGTGGGCAACGACCGGTGGAGACGAGCGGACAGCAGCAGTAGCAGGGGCGGCGGAGAAGAAAGGCGCCGGAGAAGAAGGACGCCGGAGATGGGGCGCCGGAGAGCAGCAGCAGCAGAGAAGCGCCGGAAAGTCGCCGCAACAGGGAAAATCGCCGCAATAGGGTAGCAATGAAACAGAAGAAAGGGGAAGAGTCGGGCGATCGCGGGGGGTTATAAGTTCCCAAATAGCGTCGGTTGTTTACAACCACCGACGCCTAAACAGCTTTAGCGTCGGTTGGTTGAAACAACCGACGTCCAATTGGACGATATTTTCATGGAAATTTTTGGCGGGAACCACCTTCAGCGTCGGTTAGAGAGGGATAACTGACGCTGAAAATGACACTATTTTTTTATCGAAAAATGGATTTCGCGGGCGACTTTAAGCGTCGGTTGTTTATAAAAAACCGATGCTTAATACAAAGCGGTACCCGTGTCTGGCTGGTCTTCGAATATAGACGTCGGTTTTATTAAACAACCGACGCCTTATATGTTAGGCGTCGGTTTTCCTTAATAACCGACGCCCAGAAAAGCGACACTGAATGCTATTTCTGTAGTAGTGAGATGACCTCCATAGCATACACACCCCACAGTCCATGTAGGTCCTCGTTGTCTAGATCTTCCAGGGGGATGCCCTTGTTGATGGATTCCATCATTCTTAGCACTATGAAGGTGCAATCCCCCGAGCCAGCCTCTTCTTGAGGGACCTTCTTGTTGATGGAGAAGAACTTCCAGAATACCTGAAATTTTTCATCTACATCTTTGATTGCTCATTGCAGACATAGTGGTATCCTTAGGGCATCTATGGATTCCTTCTTTTTGTAGATGAGTGAGGTGTTGTCCATTTCGTATGTGCAGTAGTTGAGCACCGTCGTTTTTCACCCGTACAGGTCCATGACTATCAATGCCCAATGATTTACATTCCTTATGGGCAACACTACATATCTTGTTTCCTTTCTTCAAACTGTTGCCTTCAGTTTGGCAACATCTGCTACCTTGTAGTCTTCTTTGTAGAGGAGACTAGCCAGAAGTGTCGTTCCATTAAAGATGGGTTGCATCTTGTTAGGGTGTAGAAATTCTTTCAGGAGGGTAGCACAGAGTACCTTGAATAGCCTTTTATGTACTCGCGCCTTTTTCAGGAAAATCCCCCGGAAGTGATCTCTCGTTAGACGTCTACCCTTATTATTATATAGTATGTATGAACTAGGTAGATCGTCGCTCAGGATGTCTTCCAAGATGTGTATGTCTCTACACATAATCTACGATACTATATACATGTCCATCTCCTTCATTTTGCATGGCAGGGGAGGAGCTACTCCAAGTGTTTCTATTCTAGCTAGCGCACTCCGCTCCCTGGCAGGCTCATTCACAAAGAAGGTTGATAGACCATTGTCCTCATTGTCAGATGTTCCTTCATATGTAGAAGGTGTCGAGGTTTCATTGATAGTCAGCATAGATGTGGCCATCTATTTATCTTCTTTGACTGGAGATTGTGTATTGGCCACTTGTTCAGCTACTTCTAAGGAAGCTTCTACAACTACATTGTCTCTGATATTGCTCTCCTCAGAAGTTTGGCCCAATTTGGCAGCCGCTAGTATTGCTAGAGTTGCCTCCATCTTTCCATCGTAGAGGTAGTTGTTATGCCCATTATTCCTTTAGAATAGGAGGAACTCATTGCTTTCTTCGAGATTGGCATCCAACTCAGCTAGCATCTTATCGAGCTCCATGACCCCTGTTGCGCTAAAATCTACAACGACTTCTTCTCGATGAGCTATAGCAAGTTGTTCTTCTTGCATTAGCTTATTTGTAGGTAGGGTTGATTGATGTTCTGCTTGTCTACTACTACCTTCATTAGTTTCATAGTTCCCTTCTTCAGGGTTGCTATTGAGATCGAGCTCCCTTTACAACATTGTGGTTTTTGTTGCGTGTTTGTCGTCAGGGGAGCTTGATTGTTGTGGGTTCATCTTTCTTTTGCGTAGCTACTGGTGTTGTCTTCACACTGGCACTCTCTTCTTTCGGTTATTCTACCCCCATGTCGGTCCCTCCTGTGTTGTCGTCATTGTTATCGTCGTGGTTGGAGTTGCTTGATGCGGAGTGCGCTGGGCTTACTGAGAGCTTTGCCTTATTTTTCTTCCGCCGGCTCTCGATTGTTTCATGTTCCTTTTCAAGCTTCTGGCGGTCCTCTTTGAGGCACTGGCATTCTTCCTCAAGGATATCCATTGTTATGTCGTAGACATGATTCTTATGCTCATTATCGACTCGGATGGCGCTCCTTCTTCAAGTCCTCCATTTCATCTTTCATTTCCTTCAGCACTCCCATCATTATCCATTGGTTGCTTAGAGCTTCTTGGATGAGGTCAGGGAGTGCTCGAGTTCTTTTGTCGAGGACATGTACATGTGTTGTTAGCATAGATAAAGAAGAAGAAATATTTGTATTTATGGTAGTGGTTTGATGCATGTGTTCCCACATGGCATCAAACCTTGTACCTAATACAACCCTGAAGGAGGGTGTATGTTGTTGTTGTTGGTGCAGGTGGTGCTCCATGTGCATCGTTGACATGCTTGGCATGGTTGGTTACAAAGGTGGTGGTGGTGGACCTTTTTCTTTCTCCTTATGCTTGTCCTGTGGGTCCATTTTGGCTTCACAGACTTTTGGTTCTAGTACGGCTTAAGAGTCTTATTCCTGCGGCTCCACCTCTGGTTGATTGTTGGGTTGCGGGCTAGCCACTACAGTTTCTTCTTTTTCTCCCTCTGGCTCCACTATAGCTTCTTTTTCTTGTGGCCTCATGGGTGTGGGTGATTTATTTGCCACAGTTTCTTCTAGAAGGGGAGCCATTGGGGTTGGTGGTTCTACTACTTTTATCCTTGTGGTTGGCGAGGTTGGCGTATCAAATATTTAATTCTTCTTTTGCACCGCCAATTTCTTTTGCTACTCTGTTCTCTTCTTCTATTTTATTTTAGCTTGGACACTGCTCTCCCTAATTGTAGTTTTTGGTTTAGTTTCGGCTCACAATGCCCCTGAGCACATCTTCTCAATGTCGTCTTGGGTCGTCCATAGTTTGTGGGCGTATTAAAATGCCATATTTGGAAGAGGGAGGAGCCTCTTTGAGATGCTATGCTTGAAGTACAGTTTCTCCCCCTTCTACGCTAGAATTCCTATGTCAAAGAGGGACTTGATATCTATTCTCAGTTGTCCTTCCATCTCCTTATACTTTAGGACCTCTCATGCATCCATTAAGTATTCAACGACCTTTATTATTTGACCGCCCATGCAGTATACATAGTTCTTTTTTGCTTCCCCTCCTACTGCCATAGATAAACGTTCAATTAATATCTTTCTAATATTTACCGACTTCCTATTTATCATTGATCAAATTAGGAATATATCCCCTTGCTTACTATTTCGTCTCCGACCTCATGTAAATGGTGTAAGTTGTAATTTTCTGGATTGTGCGAATGAAGCACGAGGTGATCAGGGAGGGCTTCGAATTCTTTGAGTTGTGTTCTTCTTCTCCAGTCATCTCTTCCCATAGTTGGTGGCTATTGTAGGTGACTGATTCCTTCTCACTTGGGGTGGCAGAGCAAGCTTTTGCTTCTTCCTCTGTCTTCATAGATATCTTATTCAGCATTGCCTATGTAATCATGTAAGACTCACCTCCTAGCCTTACATGTAGTTTGTAATCTCTATCGCCTACCTTCCTTATCTCACTACTTGTGGGGACTTTATTTAGCAAAGACAGGAACTCAGTAGACAACTTCTTATAGGACTTGGCCTCGGATGTGCATAAGGTGCATAAATTTGCACCCTCTAATAATTTGACTACCCTATCATAGATTTCCATCTTCTTGAAATCCTCCACGTCCAGGTACCGAGCCAGACTAAAATCCTTGTTTGAGTACATCCAATCATAGGTAGACTGGTGTACGAGGCTTCTCGGCATGAACGGGGGTTCATCGAACTCTGCTAATGTCTCTCTTGTGACTTCTTTCTCCTGGTTGGCCTTGTCTACCTCCTGCTCCCTTGGTGTCTCAACAACTAATGGTTTTGCCTTCTTACTGCCCTTAGTTTCCTTGGATGCAGCTTTCCTTTTCTTCCCTTGTACTTGGGTCTCTGATTCTCCTGGTTGATACTCGGAGATCTTTGTTTGCTTGGTTTGTTCTATTTCTTATGGAGAGTCCTCTAGTGTCAGGTGACCCAGGATTCTTTGATATTGTTCAAGTTTCAGCTGCAACTCAACCCGTTTAGCCACTGGTAGAGAGGTGTTCTTCTTTAGTGCTCCTGTCAGGCTCTCCACTATCTTCTCTGCCTCCTTCAAGGATGTTGCCTACCTGTAGATGGAGTCTCTAGTTGCTGGAGAAAACATTCTGCAAAGTTTTCACAATGAATTAGTTTATAATTGATTTAATAGTGATTAATCTTTTTGCAATTATCTATGGGAATGTATTAAGTTCAAGTATGTATATAGGGATCGCGACCCGCGGTCTTGTTAGTGATTCAAGATACACCGTGGTTGCGGTCTCTGAAGGAGGTCGCGGTCATGATGAATTGAGAAGGAGATTGCGGTCATGACCGTGATCGTGGTCGCGGTCATATTCTACGTATGGGGCAGGTCATGGTCAAGGGGACCGTGACTTCAAGCTACAATCTCCAACATCGCAACCCGCAGTGTGAACGTGAAACTTAATGTGTTGAGTGAGCACCACAATCAGGTTAAGATAGATGAACACACCGCTGTCACGATTATAGTGGAAGCAGACCGTGACTCGCAGTCTTCCTGGTCCAATGGTTCCACTTCCTTTCTTCGATCATCGATTGGTGGTAGAAGTTGATTGTTCTTGATTGTAGACATGCCCGTCAGCGAGAGGTTGCGCCAGTTATTGTATTTTAAGGTTTTTAATTACTGTTTTGCTAATGCCGCCTTAGAGCGGGATGGATTTTTAGCTGGCGAGAACAACCGTCGGCGGCGCAATGAATGGCGGGCAATCCAATCGAATCAGAAAATGGATATGGCGTGAGGCAAAAATCAGTATTGATATGGCGGCGGTGGAGAGTCAAGAAAACGGCAGTAAGAAGGGTAAAAATATGGTTTGTCTGTTACCTTGTTTGTCAGATGAGACGATGAAACGGAGAAGATCAACACGATAGTGTGTTTGCTACAGTGGCAGATTGTCAGATGCGGTTGAGCGATTCTTTGGAGATGTAGGGTTTAACACGGGATCCTCTTCAATTCGAGCATCATGCTTTTTCTTGGAAAACTCAGAACAAGATGGTCGGGTCCCTTTTCTATGGTAAAGATATACCCATTAGGAATGATGGAGATTCAAGGGGAGAAAACATGAACATTCAAGGTTAATGGCCATAGAGTAAAAAGATTTTATGAAGATGAAGCTTTTGTCCGAAGATCTGAGATCAGTTTGGAAGAACCAAATCAGTCACTCGAGGAAAGGAATGAGGTGTTGCCACATCCAACTGAGTAACCCAAGGAATGAATGATTATGAAGTCTAGCTAGAGACTTTAAAACAAGCACTTTTTGGGAGGAAACCCAAGTTTTACTATTTCTTTAAGCTTTTATTTTCTCTACCTTTTAGTTTAGTTTGTTTCCTCCCCTTTTTAAGTTTTGTACATATCTATTCCCCTTGAAAAAGATGAATGGATTGAAGAAATAAGCTTTGTTTTGGTCAAGTCCTCCGGCTGCGGTCTAGACTGCGGTCGTGGTGTATCCTTGCATCAGGTGGACCGTGACCCACATTGTCGACGTTTGATGACCTCGACCACGACCTGATGTTTCCCTTGGAAGAAGATATCGTGGGTCGCAGTCGTGTTTCGAGCACACCGCGGTCGCGGTCACTCCTTCTCTAATCAACAGGTCACAGTCACTTTACTATATATATTCTAAAAACCCCAATTTCTCAGACTCTATTTGCTTCTTGCTTTCTTTATCACCTTTACGGACATATTTGTTCTTTAGGTGGGCATCATGCCACACCTTAGTCCTTTGTTTGTAATCTTTGCATTCTCATAAGCATGCAATCTCAGCTCTTCGAGTTCTTGTAGTTTTAAGAATCTTTTCTGGCCTACTTTCTCCAGATCCATGTTCAGGAACTTGATTGCCCAAAGGGCTTTATGCTCGAGCTCGAGCGGTAGATGCTAGGATTTACCATAGATCAATTTGTACGGCGTTGTTCCTATTGGTGTCTTGTAAGTAATCTTGTAAGCCCAGAGAGCGTATTCTAATTTCATAGACCAGTCTTTCCTAGTACAGCTCACCGTCTTTTCTAAAATTTGTTTTATCTGCCTATTGGACACTTCCACTTGTCCTAAGGTTTGAGGATGATAGAGTGTAGCGACCTTGTGCCTCACCCCATACTTCCTTAATAGTGCCTCGAATTGGTTTTCTCCAAAGTGTGATCCTCCATCGCTTATAACAGTGTGAGGCACTCCAAAGCATGGGAAAATGGTCTTCTCAAATAGCTTGATCACCGATTTAGAATTGCAAGTCTGAGTTGCTACTACCTCTACCCACTTGGACACTTAGTCAACTGCTACAAGGATGTACTAGTATCCTTTTGATGACAAGAAAGGACCCATATAGTTGATTCTCCAAACATCAAAGATCTCCACTTCCACCCATTCAACCATAGGCATTTCACTTCTTTTGCTAATATTTCCCATGAGTTGGCATTCCTTACATGCCTTTACAAAAGATTTCATGTCCTTGAATAGGGTGGGCCAGTAAAACCCATATTGGAGTACTTTTGTAGTAGTTATTTCACCACTGTGATGCCCCCCATAAGGTGAAGAGTGACATTCTTTCAAGATTGACAAAACTTCTTCCTTGAGTAATTCAATAGAAAGAATTCTAATTAATAGATATTAATTAGAATTTAATAGAATATGTCTTTAATTTCTTATCGATTCTATATCTATATACATCTTTGATACAAATTATTAGAACACCTTTTAAAAATCAACAGATCATTCCAATAATAGTTATTGACATCAGAGAAAAGCTTTTTCTTCTGATTGTACATTATGTCAGGTGGCAGCTGGCCACAAGCCAAATAGTTACAAATATTAGCAAACCATGGTAGTCTATGTTCCTTCGATTGAGCCTTAGGGCTTCATCAGCATAGTTATCATTAATGGGAAATTTATTTTCCTCATTGACAATTATTCTAGATAAGTGGTCAGCTACCACATTCTCCTTTCCTTTCTTATCTATTATTTCATGATCAAATTCCTGCAATAGCAGAGCCCATCGCAGTAGCCTTGGCTTGGTATCTTTCTTCTGCATAAGGTATCATATAGCATCATGGTCAGTATACACCTTCACCTTGGACCCTATAAGGTATGAACGGAATTTATCAAATGCAAAAATGATCACCAACATCTCCTTCTCAGTGGTGGTATAGTTCACTTGGGATTTGTCCAATGTGTAACTGGCGTAATAGATGACATGGTGCTTTTTGTCTTACTTTTGTCCTACGACTACGCCTATGGAATAATCACTAGCGTCACACATTATCTCAAATGGCAGCTCCCAATCTGGGGCTTGTAGGATAGGTGTAGAAGTCAAAGCCTTCTTCAGGGTTTTGAAAGCTTTTAAGCATTTGTCATTGAATTCGAAAACTGACCTTGATTAGAAAATTTGAAAGGGGCTTCGAGATTTTTGATAAATCCTTGATGAACCTCCTATAGTATCTAGCATGTCCTAGAAAACTTCTTACTCTAGTCACGGACTTTGGTGGCGGGAGTTTAGAGATGGCTTCAATCTTTCTTAGATCCACTTTGATGCCCTTCTTGAAAATTTTATGTCCTAAGACAATACAGCTTTGAATCATAAAGTGGAACTTTTCCCAATTTAGGACCAAGTGTTTCTCCTTACATCTCTACAGTACTAAGGATAAATTTCTTAGGCAAGCGTCGAAGTCTATCCCATAAACTGAGAAGTCATCCATAAACACCTCAACTATATCTTCTAAGAAGTCCAAGAACATCGAAATCATGCAATGTTGGAAAGTTGCAGGAGCATTGCATAAGACAAAAGGCATCCTTCCAAAGGCGTACGTGTCATAGATGCACGTAAATGTCATTTTCTCTTGATCATCAGGGTGGATTGGAACTTGATAAAATTCAGAATATTCATCCAAGAAATAGAAATAGTCATGGTGGGAAAGTATTTCTAAGACTCGGTCAATGAAAGGTAGGGGAAAATGGTCTTTCTTCATGGATGAATTCCGTTTTCTGTAATCTATGCACATCCTCCAGCCCATAATAGTTCTTGTGGATACTTCATCACCATTATGTCCTTTCACTACAATCATCCCCCCTTTCTTAGGCACTACATGATTGGGGCTTACCCAATTGTTTTCTCTTATCAAGTATATAATCCCTACATCCCATAGTTTCAATATTTCTTTCTTGACTACTTCTTTTAGCATCTGGTTCAATTTTCTTTGAGGTTGAACCAGTGGCTTTGTAGATTCTTCTAAATTTATCATGTGCATGCAGAGGGTTGGGTTAAGTCCCTTAATGTCCTCAACAGAGTATCCAATTGCCTTTTTGTGTTCCCTCAGCTCTTCCAGGAGTCTTTCCTACTGTTCTTCCATTAGGTTTGCATTGACGATGATGGGATTCCTTCCTTCATTTTCTAAGAATTCATATTTCAGTCCTTCGGGGAGTGGTTACAGTTCCGGCTTTGGCTTGGGAGCCTTTTGCTCTTCGCTTGACTGTTCCAGAGAAGCATATTTCACTATCTCAAACACTTCTTCGTCCTCACTGAGATCTTCTCCGCCTTGGTTAAGATAATCAAGTATTTCAACAACTTTTGGGTCTTCCACTAGAGGGTTTGGGTTGTTCAGGACCCTCATCAGTGGGTCTACTATTGCCTTTTCCTCTTTAACCTCCTCACAGTATTGGTTATATCTGTCCATGAAGTAAATCGATTCGAAAAGAGATGGTCCCTTCATGGTGTCTTTCATCTTGAAGTCTATGTGGTCATTTCCAACCCGGAGAGTTATGATGCCTTCAGTGACATCTATCAAAGCTCTTCTAGTTACCAAAAATGGCCTTTCGAATATCATAGGACACTTCAGGTCCTCGACAGTGTCTATTACAACAATGCCGCAAGGGATGAAGAATCATCCCAGACGGATAGGGACATTCTCTACTATGCCAATAGGTCGCTTGAATGTGTGATCCGCCAGTTCAATTCTCATGTTTTTGTTGACCATGTCGACCAGTCCAAGCCTTTGATCTAAACTCAGGGGCATGAGGCTAATGCTCACTCCCAAGTCTGCTAGACCTTTCCTTTCAATGTTGTCCCCAACACAAAATGGGATGTTAAAAGCTCCAGGATCTTTCTTCTTAGTCAGCAATTCATCTTGTACAAAGGCACTAGACATGTTTGCCATATGTACTATTTTAACATGGTTTCCCCTCCTCTTTGTGATGAGATCTTTGAAAAACTTTGCATACATGAGCATTTCCTCTAAGGCATAAAAAAATGGAACATCTATGTGTAACTTCTTCACTGCTTCCATATATTTTTTGTATCTTTTCTTTAGGTGTGCCTTGATGAGCTTGTATGGGAATGGGACCCTTGGTGCATATGGATTTTTCTTCATGAAGATTTTCTCAATAGGATCTGGATCCCTAACTTCTCCACTTTCTTTTTGCTTTCCTCGGCAAACTTCCCCTTATCAACAGACCTCTCAGAAGTAACTTCTTTTTTAAGTTGTGGTTCCTCATCTTTTTCCTCCTCGTTTTTGTCCCCACTTCCAGTGTTGTTTAAAGTCCTCCCGGATCATAGGGTAGCCATTTTTGTAGTCTCTGTATTTGATGGAATATTTCCTGAGAGATTCTTTACTAACTCTGCCAACTGCACGAGCTGTTGGTCAATTTGGTGTTGGTGTGTCTACATATCCGCCATCTGGACTTGCATGGTTGTTAGGACGCCAGAATTATCTAGAGGACTTTGGGCTAGTTGATCGTTCATTTTTGCTTGCCTCTTAGTGAAATTGAATAGCTGGGTGACTAAGTCCTGCTGGTTGTTATCCTTTCCTTGTCTTGATCCTTGGCCTTGGCCTTGGATTGATCCTTGGCTGGGTCCTATTCCTTGATGATTTTGATTCTTACCTTGTCCTGAGTAGTTGTTCTTGTTTGTTTGATAGTTGGTTGTTTGTGTATACTGAGTTTGTCTGCTTCTCTTTTTGAAACCTGGCGGCAGTTTTTGTGAGTTGCTCGGTTGGTGTGAATTCTCGGCTGCATCCTTGTTTCCGTAGATGAAATTAGGGTGGTCTGGCCTCTTGAAGTTGTCGTAGGAAACATTTTGTGTCTCTTTTTCACTTTCACTTTTACCAATTTTCTCTGGCTTGATGTTGATACAGTTATCAGCCCCATGTCCTCCTTCTCCATAGGTGACACATTTCATGACCTTCTCAGTGTTCTTCTTGCCTTTAACTCCAGTGTCTTTCAGTTGTTTTACATCAGTTGTTGTTTTCTGAATTTGGGCCATTATGGTTTCTAAAGCCTTGGCTTCCATAGATGGTCCTTCAGCCCCTACTTTCCTTGTTGTGCCTCTGTCATTCCTGTCATAGTCTATGCCTGCTTGCAGTGCAACCATGTTTTCTATTATCTTCATGGTTCTACTTGGCTTCTTACCGAGGAAATCACTGCCAGCGGCTGTGTTCAACGAAGTCCTTTCTGTATGAGTTAGCCCATTATATAAAGTGGTCACTAGGAACCCCTTGCAATAATTGTGGTGTGGGCAATCTCTAAGGTACTCTTGGAAACGTTCCCATGCTTCATGTAAGTTTTCTCCCGACTTCTGTGCAAAAGAGGTAATTTTCTACATGTTGTGGATTGTCCTCTCTGTAGGATAAAACTTAGTAACAAAAGCATCTTCCAAGGGTCTCCACCCATCTATAGATTGATGGGGGAGATTGAGGTACCAAGATAGAGCTTTTTGTTCCAAAGAGAAGTTGAAACCCTTGCAGTATATCACCTCTTGCGGGATCCCCCTCATCTTGATAGTATCACAAATATTTTTAAAAGCATCGAGATGATGGTATGGGTTTTTTCTTGAGTTTCCATGAAAATGTTTGTTCTGGATCATAGATATGACAGTTGGTTTTAGCTTGAAATTTACTGCGTTGAAAATACTCGTTGGCCCTTGTTGCTACCAACTCACAAAGAGTCTTTCCTTCTTCGTCATCCTTGTTGTCTCTATCATGACCATCATGCTCCCGTTCATTGTCATGATGGTTATGATGATTCCTTCTTTGACGCCTGTGGTGTCATTCCTTGTCGCGTTGGTCTTCTTTGTGATGATCATCTTCATGACGATCCTCATTTCTATGGTCTTCTCCATGATGACAATCGTCATTGTAGCAACCATCTCTCTCTTCATCCAAGCCTGGTGGTGGTGGGTTATTGTTGTGTTGATTCCTCACATTTTGCTCATCTGCAGAGATAGTAGCGTCCACGCGAGGTGGTATGGTAACTCGGGTTTCAGGAGCAATAGTTGGATGAGTCTGCTTCTTCTTGGGTGCCTGAATAGACTGCACAGTTGAGTTAGTAAACTAGATGTGTAAAAACAAACTATCCTACAAAAACACAGAGTAGCAGACTTAAAGTAACAGTGCATTCAAGATTATTGCTAAGCTTGACGCACGAGAGTATAGTGAGTGGACTCAAGTTCTTAACAGTGCCATTTTGCCTTGTCCTTGGCAACGGCGGAAAAATGTTGACCGGCCTAAATCACACATCCAAAAGGAGCAGATTCAGATTAGTCAGACTTTTAAAGAGATAACCTGACTCTCAAGCCCCCACAACGATAAACAGGGTCTGATATAACGATCGGGGTCAAATACAGGGACAAGGTTGGTAGTGTTAAGCTCATAGAATCTAACACTCTTATACTCCAAAAAATATGGGTATATAAAAAGGTGTTCCCTAAGGAATGATGGCACATAAGACAAAGCTAAGACAAGTAAAATAAAGGTAAGATGAATGAACAAAAACAAAAATATGATGAAACAAGTATATGGGAGGAAACTCGAGATGGGGTACACCTACTAAGACCTCTCACCAACATGCAACATCATCTCTCTCATACTCTTATCAAGACTACAAGCAACCATCAAAAGTGTCTTTTCCACTCTCTCTCGAGATGAGGATAGATCTAAGTCAAAGGGTAGCCTCTCTCTCAAGATGACCACATGTAAACTACGTTGAATAACATATGATTTAATGCTTTAGCATTCCAACACTCTCGTGCATTCGTACCACTCTATAACACATGATAAAAGGGATATTACTCTCTCGAGATATCAACAATCAAACATCACAAGATGGTAGCTAAGCATACAAGTGAAGCATTAAAATAGGTGTATGGAGATAATATTGATAAGAGTATATATATTCAACAAAGAGAGACAATATACATGTTGGGAGAGCCTTAGTGGCTACTCCCAACCCAAGTTAAGGTGTTTAGCCGCTCATGCTTGCAGAAAACATAATGGTGTACAGAGAGATGGATACATGAAATCCCATGAAGAGAGAATGGAAGTACAGTGAAATGGAATGATAGATCTAAAGAGAAAAGAGACGTGATATGACATGGTACCTCTTCAGATCTAGATCTAACACGTTGATGGCGCGGATGATCTTCTTATCTCGAAGAAGGATACTTCAGTCTTCTCTCTCCTCGGCTTTCACCTTTGGAGGTCCAAGACTGGTGGATGGGATGGAGTGGAACGAGTCAGGGATGCAGCAGCACTTTGTGGTCCTCAGGATCCAATCTATGATCTGATGATTTGACAAGAGGGGTAGGTGGCCTATTTATAGGCACATTCCACCGACTTAAGTTTAGACTGTGGTCGTTGTTTGGGTTGGGGGAGGTGTGAGACCGTGGTCGCGGTCTGCTCTTTATTCCTTCTTTCATCACAGTCGAACTGAGTCACAGTCTACCACTTGACCGTGGTCTGGCAATGATTGCAGTCAAGGTCGATTTGTGTGTTGTGTTGGAGAGGTCGAGGTTGAGGCCTTCTCACTAGGTTGCAGCCTGCAAGGATCTTGGTCTTAGCAATGACCGCGGCCTCCACGTTGGTCGTAGTCTGGCTTGATCGCGGTCTGTAGGGATCGCTACCTCCTTTGAGTCACGGTCGAACTTGGCATTCACGATCTCCAAATACACCGCAGTCCCTGGTTTGATTCGTGCTTTTATACTGATCACGACCTCCATTGTGGTCACAGTTTAGCAGTGATCGTGGCTTTAGTCTGACTGCGGTCTATCTTGAATGTGGAAGGACCTCAATCTTAAAGTAGTTTAGAGACCTCGACCGCCATTGTTGAACGAGTGGGTCACGGTCGAGGTGACGATCATGACTTGGGCTGTAAATGTACCTGAAATCATGGAAAGATGTGTAAGTGAGGTTTTAGTCAAAAAGATGGAAAATTTTGGGGAAAACTAATAAAACATATACGAAAAGAGGTATATAGTATATAGTCAAAAAGATGGTAAATTTTGAGGAAAACTAATAAAAGATATACTAAAAGAGGTATATAGTATATACAAAAAGTACATAAAATAAAGTGTTATCAATAGTTTACATGTATGCATTCTTCTACACATGCTCATATTTTGGATGAGACATTTAGTACATTCATCATTCCACCATGATTTTAGCCATTAGGATTCATGCATATATAATTCCCTTTATTATGTAGGTTCATCATATTTTGTTTTTGCATAAATGATATGGGTGCTACTTATGATTCTTATTCATAGCCACCTATTTCATTCCACCAATTGCTTTGTATGGTAAGTCATATTTATGATTGATCCCCTTATTCATTGCTATAAGGGGAACTACTTCCAACATAGTTTGGTAGGTAGACTAGAGAAATGTAGATAGGGAATCACATGGTGCATCAAGAAAATGCCCTATTGTCTATGATGTTAACTGCTTTATTAATAGTATTTCATTGATCTAAGGGTGGATATCTTTAATGAAAAGTTTTGGTCAATTTAGAGAATGTATTTGTTCAGTCGTTGGTAAGGGTCAATTTGGGATTGTTAGATGGGGGTAATTGAGAAATGTAATTCATAATATTTATCCTCTTGTTGAATTATCTGAAATAGATCCAAAGGTAGTGTTTCTCAAGGGCGAGCAACATTCAAGCTTAGGGGATTTTGATGCACTGAGTTTTAGTTGCTTTTTCCATGCTATTTTCCCATGTATTAAGTGCATAATTGTTCATGTTGACAATAGTTTATCCTTGTTTGTCATTACTAACCTATGAAATACTATTTCACCAAATACTAAGTATTTTTACCTAATTATGTTTAATTATCAATTTTTATTCAGACTAATGTTGTTTTTTCAAGTTTCAGGCAATTCGAGCACTTCCATGACAACTCAGTGCCACTGACATGTCAGTCACTGGTATCGATATTAGGTGAAATCCAATAGGAAATTCTAGGAATGCCAATGCTATTAAAACAACACTAGGTTCTACTAAGATTGCACACGATGCTACTGATGAGATGAGTCAGTGCTACCAATTTTCCACCAAGAAGCATTAGTAGAAAAATTAATGGCTTCGGTGCCACCGACATACAAGTCGGTGGTACCGATTTTTTCACAAAGAACATGTCAAAATCTGCAGAAAGCAACTTGGTGATACCATCATACTTGTCAATATTATTGACACTTGTCAATGGTTTCAAGTTAGTTGATAACTGAATGCCATCAACATGTTGTCGGTGGTACTGATTTTACACGATTGGTGCAGGTTAAAGATCATGTCAGCTCTGATTGTTGAGACTTAATGACAGCTAAAGCCTCAATTATAACCTAAGGGGAGTTAGACTGAGAAAAGATATCATGTTATATCTCATTGCAATAAAGCACTAAGTCGAGAGAGGAGGAGACAAAGGAGATAGCCACATACTGAAAGTTTCGAGCACTTCTGGGAGGTAGATTTATAGTCAAAACACTGTGGATCAAGGTGACTACCATAGGGGATTGTCATGACCGCTTCTTTGAGGATTTTTATTAGTTTTTATAATGTTTAGCTCATTTTTCCCTCTTCCTCTCTATATTTGATGGTAGAAATCATGTGGATCTAATCACCTTGTTCCTTAGGACCCAAGAGTAGCATGATATTGCTTTGTATTTGACCTTCATGAATTAATGATGTATATTTTCTTTAATATTGGACATAAACCTATGATTACTTATGGAATTGGTTGTGATTCATTGCCACATTCAATGTTTTATCCAGCTAATTGCTTCATGAGAGGGATTAGGGGTTGGAAATTTGTAGATTTACATAGATAATATTGTGCCTCAGGAAAGGGCTTATGGCTATGAAGGAATAACATAGAGTTATCATTAATGCACCTAGCTAATTCTTAAACCACAAAGGAAGTGGGGTTTGTCTTAGTGTAGGTAGTGTATTTTGTTGTGGGGCTGGGTAATACTTGCTACATGTCCTTAGTAAAAGGTTAAGGGTAAATTATTATTGATGAAATGGAGTTAAATGCAATGCATAACATGGTGAAACTGTAATCCTAAGGAATCCATCAATTCCTAATCAGTTCCCCTTAATTTAGATTTTTTTTCTTGCTCTTAGTTATTAAAAAACCAACCAATCACTTTCTTGAGGCCTAGATGATTAAGTTATAGTTAGCAGTCATCTCTGGAGAACGATTACCTGAGTTCGATATTTGGGCCTTATAGGCTTATACTACTCGACGCGTAGACTTTCATTTTGCATGCACAATTTAGGAGTGTCAAGAACCTTTTCATAATTTCTATGTTCAATGGGATAAGGAAATATTAAATCCAAATGAGGGATATATCTACTTCAAGAGTGGACATATAAAACTTATTGATAAATGATTGATTGGGAGAACTATGAGAAACCCAGCTAGAGGCATAAAACTTAACTCTAGTGATAGGAAACCCACCTAGGTTTGGGGACTTTTTCACCCAACCTTAAGTTTTTGACACTTTTTAATTATTTGTACATGTTTACAAGAAAACACATACATACACTTGTTTTTAATTATTTTTTATTATTTGCATAGGGAATGGAAAGTGATGAAATGAGGCACAAAAGTTGAAATGTGAAAAAAATGATGTGAAATCATTTTTGTACAAAAAATGATGATTTATGGAAATTTGCACTAAATTGGACTGCTAAAACACCCACCACATCTGTGATACTTTGTAATATCCATGGTGGTATTGCCAGTTTTACATTTGTAGTCAAAGAAAAATAACGTCATTAGCATGAACATGCTAAGAAGCATGGTTGTGTGTCAAGCTAGTCACCACGTTCGTATGACTTAGAATAGTTGTGATGCCAGTAAGCCAACATGAGTGTGTTTCTCACTATGGGTGTGGTAGCAGCAACCCCACCACTTAAGTTAAATAAAAGGGGGTTACCAACATGACCCTAGTCATTCCATCTACACAATAAAACATTTGTGGCATGACATAGGCAACTGGCGATGGTGTTCTATCCTTCTCCAACCTCCAAATCTCCCTTCTTAGACCAATACTAACCTTTAATCCACTCTAAATAGTCTTCCCCTACCTCCACTTTCCATTTCTCATCCATTTCCACCACAAAATCTCCATCTAAAGCATCAATCTACCCCACCTATTTGAAAGTCCAAAAACCTAGCTCCATCCATGCTTCCTACCAAAAATGAGTACAAAATGATGGAAATAAAAAAATGTCATCTCCTACCACCATCAATCCAAAAAGGACTCATCTGCAACGTCATCTACTCCTTTTTCTCCTCTACCACCAAATCTAGTTTCTAGATCTCATGACAAAACAGACCGTTCAGCATCCAGGAGCACAAATCTCACTACACTAACAATGGTAAACTCCTTATCATGGATCCCACCTCCATTCATCCTCTAGCCACTGCACAATTGATCCAAATTACAATGATGAGGAAGATGAGATGACATTAGATGATATTGTTGCATTGGTGGAATCCATTTTTAAGGAAGAGGCCACTCAGTCGTGATGTTGTAAAGCGGTAGTAGTTCCCTCCTCTTCGCATGTAGTACCACCACACACATCAACCCAACACTCTAACTCCTCTATCGTGCCAGTACTGCAACCACAACCACAACCGCAAGCCATAATGTAGCTATCTCTTAATGAGGATGATGAAAAAATGGAAGATGAACAGCCAGGTAGGGTAGACTAAAAAGAGTAGACACACAATTGATGTCGACCCTTCATCCAAAATGCTTGACATGAAGGGTGATTGGTACACACTATGCTTACCAAACTATATGGAGACGTTGGGAATTCCCACACACCCCAATACAAGTGAACTGGGTCATGAGAGGTGAAGTAAAGTGTATGATGAATTCCCAATAAGTGAAACACTAACTATAACCCATTTTATATATGACAGGTGACACAATTTTACCGTGCATATAATGCAAGTGCACATGTCAGAGTAATATAGGCCTTTGTGAGGCCCGTGTCGAACACAGGGACACTGGACTATCGGTAGACTACTTACTAACTACTCGCGATCAGCTAGACCGATTAAAAGGTTTTGAGAGTTGATTGAAAAATAAAAGAAAAATAAAAGAAAACAAAGCAATCGATTAAATTTTGAGTTTAATCAATTTATATGGGAATCTTTAGGATTGTGGTTTCACCACAGGTTCTCGTTGTATTTATTTCTATATAGTTAATCAAATTTGTCTCTCATTCTGGGTAGTGGCATGTAGTCAGAATTGTTCACTGTCGTGATACAATTCACTACCTAAATCTGGGTCGGTACCACGGTCGTAGTAACCTATACCCTAAACTAGGTGCATGAAGACCAAACTCTGGGTTTCCACCATTAACCGTACATCACCTTGTTCAAGGGATTTATTAATTAATGTGAATTTCATCTCTTTTCAGCCGTTAATTCTTCTTTCAAAGTAATTAAAGGCATTGGATTATCATTAAGGTGATCAATCATAATGATATAATGGAGAAAATGAAATCATACCACGGATTTAAGAGACAAAATATGAATTACTATGATAAAAATGTCATACAACGATTACCCGGGCTACTCCCTGTCCTGAAGACAAAGGGGATTAGCCCCACATGTTCATCTCAATGAAAGACATGATGGAAGAAGGGGAAAACATGGAGAAATGTGAATGAAAGTGATGTAAATCCCTAAACGGATGAGATCTAGGAGTTCCTTGACGTAGAGTACGCGATCTACAACCTTCCGAAAGTAGAATTTGTCTTCTACGGCTCTCAAAATGAGCGGGGTGTGATTCTAGACTTCGTTCTCTTCTCCACACCTCCTCGGGATTTGTGTAGTGGCTAATGACGTGATAATCTACTTAGGGCTGACGTCATTAGGTATATGGACCACTTTTAGTCGCCAAAAGATCATCACCATCCGATCAAGATCGATCTGAGACCAAATATATCTTGACGGTGTTGATACCATCGACACGGGTCGATAGTGTCGACCTGTCATGGTATCGGCAAGTTCTCTTCGCTTCTCTGATGTTCCGCCTGATGCAAACTCGATACCATCGACGCGGGTTGATGGTATCAACACCTTTAAGCGTCAGTTTTGTCACCATTCTGACGCTGAAGCTAGGCATCATCGATTGTATCGACATTGCATCGATACTATCGACAGGTTGATTATTGGCTCACTGAAGGTATCTCGATACTATCGACGTCAGTGTCGATAGTATCGACTCATCTTGGCTTCTTGCGGCTGTCTCCCTGTGACTGTTTCGATACTATCGACATAGGTCGATGGTATCGACAGATGTGTATAATCATTTTTCCTAAAATTCCAAGATAAAGCCAAATCAGCTATGTTAAAACATGTCAATATGATCATTTATAATAAAAAAGATAAAATATGAGAGATTTTGTAACGACCCCGCCACCCGATAACCCCCAATTAAGGGAGACCGAAAGGTCGGTGCCGTTATCCAATTAACAGGATCAAAGGTTCGACAAATAATCAATAGAAATTATGAAATTCTACTAACTAACTGGAATTTGGTATAAAAATTAAAACTTTACTTACCTTTGAAAACTTTGGAAATCTATCTATCCTGGTCTTGAATTATTCTATCTAATCCTCCTTGCACTTTATTTCTTTTTTTGCAATGTGTCACTTTATTGTTTGTTCTTTCAATTGTTGTTCCTAAAACGCTGACAAACAAAACGTCGGTCAGTATATCAAAATATACTGGTATGTGGGAACAACCAAAATCTTGCAAATATGGCTAACAATTTATTAATCACATTCAAATTAATTAACAAGCCAATTTACACTTTTCATTATGACATTCTCCACCGCTTTTGCCCTAACCCTGGCATACCCACCTTAGGGTGCCCTTTTGCCAATGACTTAAGGCCACCTTCTCAATCCCGAGCTTGGTGCCTGGGGGTCACCACTCATGGTGCCCACTAGTCATGCAATATCATAGGCCACCTTCTTGGTGCCCGGGGTCACCACTCAAGGTGTCCAATGGTCTACCCATCTGGTCCTGACCTTTGGCATCATCCATCAGGGTGGCATGTAGGTGCGAGAATCCATACTTCTATTATTAATGTGATAAACATAGTGACTTTATAATTTGTGAGTATGAACATCCAAACTGATAATTTGCATTCAATGTGATTAACCATATGAAAAATCATCGCAAAACTAAGGCGGTTATTCATAATTAACCACATACCTGATTTGCAGAATCAACAACTCCAAGAAATCAAGTATTCCAGAGTAAATCAAGCAAGTACAATTCAATCCTGAAATATTCATCCAATATTCTCTATCATGGATCATGGTATTCAAGTCTAAAAGACCTAATCGTGCCCTAGGGTTACTAGCCCTTTTTAGGGTTTTGAGTATAATTAGGGTTCCACTTCATCTTTATTACTTTAAACCCTAATTTAATGCAATAGGTCACCAACCCTAATTATTTCAACATCTAATCCTCAATTTTAGATTGAAGGCATAATTAACCATTAATTAAGCTCATTAATCCTCTTTTACATTAAAGCTACTATTTTTATCCCTTTAATCCATGATAAGATCATTATACACATTTATCATCAATTCATAGTGCACTATGCTCTAATACTCATATGAAAGTTATTTATCATTAATTCTACCTTTTATTCATGAGAAAACCCTAATTACTACATTTAGGGTATTTATCTAGAATTAAGGACTTTTATACTCTAATAGCTTAGATTCAACATATTTCAAATCCAATAATCAAAATGATCAATTAAAGCCATTAATAATCTCATTCACTAAAATTAGGGTTTCAATGCCCATTAAAGTATATTCATGCATATGAAACTCTAAATTAACTAATTATATGAAAAGTCCATCCTTTTTCTTCCTAATGTTCCTTTTCATCATTAACAGGCTAATATCAACTTTAATCATATATTAAACCCTACTAATCACTTTAAACACATCAAAATAGGGTTTCTTAACCATTAATTCATTAAAGTTAATAAATTCCATTACTTTTCGAATTTCAATTAGAATTAGGCTTCAAATATATTTTTAATGGATTCCCTTCATTTTTCTAAGCAACTTTCATATTTTATGCATGCTAATCCGAGCTACGAATAAATAGTTATGAATTTAGCAAAATTCACTTACTTTAGGCCAATAGGGAAGCGCCACGTCATTAGTTTCCATGCAAAGCGGCCCGACTTCAGTTATAATTGAATGACACTTTTGCCCCCCCACTCAAGTGGTCGGTTCTTTAGAATGCGAAGGGTAAAACGGTCCAATGCTCATCTCCCTTTCTTCAACCTCGAGCAACAGGTTTGTAGCCGCCCTAGCTGCGGATCTACAGCCTAGGCACGGCTCTCCCCGCCCTTGTCTGACCCCGACGGCCACCAGGTTATGCGCCACTGCCTCCTCCACACCTTGGCGCACGTGTGGAATCCCAAAAATGAGGCCAAGGTTGTTGTTCTTGTGTGAGACTCATCCGCGGTTGCTGCCGCATTGCTACTGCTCGGGAGAAGCTCCCTCCTCTTCTCCTTGGTCTCTAGCGTATCGATGACTCATCCACTACATCCGCCACCCTTCTCCACACCCGCAGAGGTCTCCAGCTGCAGCCGAGGCGACCAAAGTCAGACCAAAAGCTGCGTCCACTGCGGTTGAAACTTACAGGCCTGCTGGGCAGTTTGAGCGGAGATGGAGTAAGGGAAAGGTAGCAGCCCACCCTAGTCCTTTATGGTCGCATCATGCTTCCATCAAGATCCACCACGGCCGCCAGGTGCCCCCAAGATAGCCCTATGTTTGCTTGGTTAGGGTTTTGATGAAAACAAGAAGAAGAAGAAGAAGAAGAAGAAAAAAGAAGGGATATGTGGGATCTCTCTCCTGGCTTCGACCCAGGGCTCTACCCCTTTTATAGGGGAGAGTATCCACACCCCACGGTGCTCACCCATGAATTAGTAAAGCACTTTCCTAATAGGAATGTAATTCCTTCATTAAGAAGCTAGCTTTCTCCCTCTCTCATACTTCTTTATTATTCCTTCTTCTTGGATAATAGGATTTCGAAAATTACCTCCTTTATCTTCCTTGTACTTGCCCTTTTTTTGTATTGGCACGAAATTAAGTTTTTCTTTTTAATAGAAAATTCTTTTCCTTTTTCAATGCCACCAAAAATTAGTAATAATGTATTATATTACTCTCTTATTTTGCTTTATTAGTATTTTCTCTTCCTTCTTTCGTTATTGGGATTCCTTGGATCCCAAGAAACTCAAAGAATTCGAAATTCCTTTTTAAGGAATACTTATTATCCTTAAATGCTTCCATATGCATTATTTCACATTATCTTGTTTAATCTTCATTAAAATATCTCTTTTTGAGGATTTCTTTTTATTTCTCTTTTATTTTCCTCATTGGTATTCCTTTTATTATTAGGAATCCTTGGGATACGCAATTCCACTAAGGATAACTTGATTATACCTCTTTTTGCTTATTTCCCACATAATACCATTATTTTCAATTTCTTTCTTACTAAAGAAATACTTAATTAACTTTTTCTTTTCTTATTGCTTTCTTTTTGCAACTTGGGACTCCTTGGAACCCAAGGAATCCAAGAGGCACGAAATCCATCCTTGGATCACATTCTTTTGCCTTCTAGAGGTTTCTACCTCATCTCTCTTTTCTCAACAACTCAATTATTCATTACTTAATTGAATTTCCTTGTTATTGGGCCCAATAGCCAATAAAGCCCACAAATCAAACAACAAGGCTATTTTAAATGAAATCCATTATTCACAACAAATTATATCATTATTTGTCCAAATATCTTTAATATGAGAAATTACATTTCTCACCAAAGGAACCCAAAATTTGGGGTTGCAACAGATTTGATACAAAATGAGATTATATACTACATCGAATGAATCATGTGATACTAACCACAAAAGTGACCAATAAACATATAAAACACATGTAAAACAAGTCTATAAAAGCGACTCAAAATCATCACATCAAACTCCCCTAAGCTGAAACATTGCTCGTCCTTGCGTAGTAAAACTATAGAATACAATTGCGAGGGTCAACTAAAGAACATATTATCACAACATACATTGTCGTATGATCCCCGCCAGACATTCACATATTGGCCCTTACTGGCCACAGAATGATAATTACCATCTAGGCGACAATGATCATCCATAAGAGATATCCACCCCAAGATTGATGAACACTATCAAATAAGGCAGTTAATATAATAAAATCCTCCAGTTCAGGCTTGGTGCATCTTTGTGATCTCTATCTACGTTGCTCGTTTCCTAACTACCATCTAAATGGAAGTAGATCTCCCGATATTAATGAATGAGGAGATAATCATGCGTGGCCTACCAATTAGAGAAATAGGTGGATGGAATAGGTGGTTGTGGAAGAAATGGAAGCATATAATAGTCAATCATGTAATACAAAAATTAATGCCCTATCATGATGTAAAATGCACATGAAAATGTCCTAATGCTATATTTTAGGTGGAATGATGCATGTACTATCATTCTATCCCAATGAGAGACAGAATATCTACAAACCTACACATGTGCTTGTTCTTATTATTATGCAACTGAACAAATTCCTTTCTCCCTTTGATCTTCATATTTGTTTCCAAGCCCTTATCTTTCTTAACACAACAAGATCAAATCTTCAATAGTTTTTTCCTTGGGCTTATTCACATATCTATTTTTTTTCTTTTCTTTTTTTTCAAATTTTTTTAAAGAGTATGAAATAAGTCCTTTATTTGTAGAAGAAGCAAGGCACATCATTGTACCAGATGATTAAAAACGTGCAAAATGCAACTAAAATGACATTGACATGCACTCTACAATTTTTTAATGTAGGATTATAATGCAACATTTTTTTCTCTTTTTTTTCAATGCAACAAAAGTGAACACTAACTACAATGCAATCTTAACTACATGTCATGCAACTAAAAGATGACAAACTATATAGTTCTCCCAATTCTTATGGTGGAGTACAGATGAGATGAAGTGGATAGATCACAAGATTAACTAACAGAATCATTAGAAGATATTATATGTCCCTCCTTACTGACATGTGTAAAATCAAGAGGTTTCTCTCTCTTATTTCAGATTAAAATCTCATTACCATTTGATTAGTTCAGGCTCAACATCTACTTCCGTCCACTTTTCGTGAATCATAGGCATGTACAGTTGTGGTCTTATGTTTTAAAGTTGACAAACCCAATTATTTTCATAAGTCATATGCTCAAATTTAAACAAAGCAAGCTCACAAATTCATTAAAAATTTTCAAATTGACCCCTGACTCCCATGTGACAGACAAAGAGATGACACATTAAATTACACATCCACAATTACACTAGATAGAATGTGGATCCTAAAAACTAAGAAAATTTTTAGAACAACATAAAAGGCAATAAATGATAAAAACTAAAAGTAAAAGATAGAAAAAGATAGAAGTTGTTCCATCTCCCCCCCCCAAAGCTTGAATTTGACTATGGCCTCATAGTCAAAAACAATCTTAACAGGTGGAATAGTGATACCAATCATTGCTCAGGTGGTGGCGGGTACTGCGGGGCAGTGGGATCCCATGATGGATACTGCCCCTGGAAATTTGGGTCATACGGGGGCATGGGCGGCATTTGCAGATATCCCCCGAAGTAGTTCTGGCTCCAATAATTATCATAGAATGGTTGTTGCTGCATCTCCATCCTATGCAACCTGTCATGAATGTTTTCTTGGTTGGCGAGGAGGAGGCGCTCGTTCTCATAGATGGCCTGCTGATTTAGGAATAGTCGGTTCGTAGTCTCCTGAATACCGGTGAAAGAAGCAGTGTGGTGCTGTTGGTCTGCTGGATCTCCTGTAGCATAGAATACATTCCCTACATAGAATAGGCATCCTCTCCTTGTTGAGAGGGTTGAGGTGGTGGAAGCTGTGAAGATGATGATGCACCCGGGTGGAAGCGGGGTCGCTTCCGCGGTGCCACTCGTGAACGAAGACGAGTGAAAGCCTCCTCTTCCTCCTCATGCTCGTCGCCATCGTCACTTTCATTGTCATTATCGTCATCTTCTTCGTCGGAGTCGTCGATGGTGATGATGGGCCACCGGAAGTATTGAGCTCCATATATGTTGAAGATAGGATCGGGAAGCGCACACTCCTGGTACTCCTGATTGACATGGCACTGTGCATAGGCCACGCCATCACAGAGTGTAAGAAGGTTGGATCGGTGTAGATGATGCAGGTTGACTTTATTCTTGTTGGATAGCGGAGTGAGTTGGGAAAAATCCAACCCAAGGTATAGAGCAAGCGGTGTGATCAGCCCCCCAAAATGGATAGGAGCCTTCCTTGTACTCATCTGCACGGCCAGCACACGCGTCAAGAAAAACGCGCCCCAATTGCACTCTTCTCACTTCAAAAGCTTATACAAAAAGAACAAGTTTGTCTCTTGAAATTTACTGAGCGAAAGATCACCTCGAGAAAATAGCATAGTACACAGCATGCGATGTAGAATCCACACAAATGGATGCTTGAAGTCAGTGACGGCTGCATTATGATAGCTGACAGACTTGCCTGGAGGTGCGGTCACCAGCTGTGAAAAGATGTCATCATAATCTATCCAGTTGTCTGGCCTCCTGTGCTGATTCGGAGAATGGAACTAGTTGTAAATGGAATTGAACTGTTTGAGGGTGAGGGTGTAATTGTTGATGTAGATCCGGAAAGAAACTCACCCATGTATCCACTCCCTATCGGTGGTGATCAGGTCATTAGGCACGACGCATATATCTAGCAATGCCATAAACTTCACCATCAGTTCCTTATATGTCGGCCACTCACCGAAAAAGGGGTGGCCCTTGGCGTGGTATGGGACCTCATTAGTCCTCCGGGTCATATGTGTCGCTTTCCCTTGAAGGACATAAGCAAGATTGGCTTCGAACCCAAGGTCGCAGATCATGGTCTGATTGACGTATCAGGTTGGCTCGATTTTCCGCTTGAGCAACTCCTCGTATATCTTCCTTACTTCCGCCGAAGGATGAACAATCCTCGGATGAGGAATGGATCCAGGTGGTGGAGGAACAAACGTCAGGATCTCCATCGGGGCCGTCCTTGAAGAAGAAGCTCCTTCCGTCCACACCATTGTCACAGAGAGAGAGGGGAATATGAAATAGAGCTCGGTGAAGGTCGGAGAAGATGATCTCCACTCGGTGCATAGCTCAATGAAGATATCCCAATCCTTGGACGCTCGATAAAGGCCTCTGGTCGCTCAATAATGCACAAAGCACAAGTGGAAGGAAGAAGCTCTGAAGGTGTGAAGAAAATTAAGAAACAACCCTTCCTTTTATAATTGATTCCGTCGCTGCTGCCGCTCCGTCGATACCATCGACGGGGGTGTCGATGGTATCGACAACTATAGCGCAATCTGTGTCTTCGCTAGTATCGACGGTTGTCGATGGCTGGATTTGGGGGCCCGGATCGATGACGCATCGATACTATCGACACGGGTCGATGGTATCGACGCATCCCACGGATCGACTTCCTTGAGTTGGTGGCCGCCATTGATTTCTTCTCGCGGATCGGTGACATGTCATGTCGATACCATCGACGGGGGTCGATGGTATCGACTCTTCATGGATCAATTACCCTCGCGAGGCCCGGGCACCACTTTCTTACTGTTGTCGGGTCAATACCATCGACAAGGCCGTCGATGGTATCGACTTCACTGAGACAAAATCTTCAGAGATCTCGTGAATATGGACATCCCAGTCGATACTATCGACCTGGAGCTGTTGTTTTCTTTCGACGTCCATGGTGATGGGTCGATACCATCGACGAGGCCGTCGATGGTATCGACTCAGAAAAATTTTTGTAGTCGATTCCCTATACCCATGTCGCTACCATCGACACTGTGGTCGATGGTATCGACTCTGACTCAGTCCTGCACACTGAACAAAATGATTAAGGTATCATTTTTACACTAAAAATGAAATTAACTAAACTAACATGCAAATGTGAAAGAAAATGGAAGAACTACAAATTAAAACTATGGATGGTTGGGTTTCCTCCCAACAAGTGCCCTACTTTAACGTCTTAGGCTAGACAAAATCGAGTTCATCAGCTTGGAGCATCAGAGAGTGTTCCTAGGGGATCACTCGGCAGTTTAAACTCAACTCTATCCTGGCCAATCCCTAATGTCAAGGTACCTCTCCCGATAGCAGTGATAACATCAGGCGTCGCTTGAAACGACCTACCCAGTAGCATCTCACAACCCTTTAGTTGTGGCATGTCCATGACAATGAAATCCACCGGAAAGATAAACATGTCGACTTTGACAAGTACATCCTCACATACTCCGTATGGCTTCACAATAGACCCATCCTCCAACTCAATAGTCATGGAAGATTTCTTTAGTATTTTCAATCCAAGCTTTTGGAACGTGGATAACGGCATAAGATTTATGCTAGTGCCTGAATCGCACTGTGCATATGAAAAGTTATGGCCGCCAATTGAGCACGGTATGTAGAATCTCCCGGGGTCTTTCATCTTCTTTGGTAAAGTCCCATGAATAAGTGAACTCACCGTCTCATTCACAACACAAACGTCAGTGTCTTTTATCTGCCTTTTCTTGGTGATGATGTCCTTGATAAACCTTCCATATGCTGGAATCTGTTCTATCATTTCCACTAACAGAATATTAATATGGAGCTTCCTAAACATCTCCAAGAACTTCTTGTAGTGTCTATGCTCTTTCTTCGGCCTCAGACTATCCGAAAAAGACACGATTGGCTCCTTTAGATGCTTGTGAGGTGGTACATATGGGCTATTCGAGGTCTCCTCCCCTAAGCTTGCTTTGTCGTCACCCTCTGGAGTAGGCTTCAACACATCAGTCATAGTTGGTGTGACTCGTGGCTGCTCATCCTTCTCGACGGTTGTGACTTCACTATGTAATGTCACCTTTACCTGCTCCTCCTGCCTAGATGTGGGCTCTGCTGTGATTGGTTTTTGGGTGGATTTCCTGAATGGAAAATATCCGCCTGGTAGTCCATATAAGCTACGGGGGTATGGCACCCTGGGCTTAGCCTTTGTTTCAAAATGCATTTTACCCCTTTTCATGGGCCTCCTCTGTTACACCCCGATCTCACAATTTCCTCAAATCATGAGATTAGGGCATAAGATAGGACTTATATGTAACACAAAGAACACCCTTAACTTTTTCCTTTTCTTTAAAACTCTTGTTTCCCCGCATTGAAGCACATAAATCATTTTAACAAGGGAATCTGAACATTTCTTTTACTAAACAGACTTTAATAGTAAAGGTACATGTATAAACATTCATGATGTCTCTCACACCTTATGCACATAAAACTTGCTAATTAGCATGCATATCAAAAGAGGAACAATATTACATATCGTAATTACAACTCTCTCTCTTATCTCTTAGTGAGGACCTAGACTGACAAGGACCGACTGACTCAACTAATCTTGTACTTAACTCTTGTAGCAGATCTACACTGATGCTCTGACCATCTTCAAGTCCACGCGGTTAACCCTAAAAATGTTTGAGTAGAGGGGTGAGCCTACTCGCTCAGTGAATGAGTACTTCCCGGAAACAGACTAATGCACTAATGTGATTACAGATATAATTTGAGTAAACGATATGAAATTTAACAACAATAAATACTACACTGAGCAGTTCTAAAACAATATAACTGAAATAACAAAGAATGTAAATATTGCATCCAAAGCATAACTAATAGAAGACTATACTCTAGTCTTCCTTAACTCATTCATTCATAAGGAACTCTGTGAACCTATATGATCATATATTATTCATTTTTATGCCCTAAACATATGCAGTGTACTCTGCATATAAAGATCTGTAGTGAACTATGATCCCACCGTACAAGACTTAGCGACACACCCGGGAAATGCTAAGTCTGACTGCCAGCCCTGGTCTGCTGCAGGACTCTCAGGCTCACAAGGCCTCAGGCTCACAAGGCCTCACTACACTCTCAAAAGAGTGAACTCTAGACTCCTCCTCAAACCCGAGCACACAGGCGGAGAGTCTTACCGGGTTACCACCGTGACACAAGCACGGATTAATGTTGAATAACCCCTATTTACTCCAGTGCCACCGTGACACACGCACGGATTATTGTTGAACACTGCCTCTCTCTATCCTCGTGCCTGTGACTCCGCACAGTTATTGTTGCAACACGAGTTTCACCCCCCTGGTGCAGACCTCTCAAAGGGGTTCTACGATGTTAGGGCACCTAAGTCTATTAACTGATTAACATATAAACAATTAAACAGGAAAATCACATTTCATACTTATTTCACATTCTGGATATCACTTGAAAACACATATATATCATTTGTCATCTTCAACATGACTCAGTAACATCCCTTTCTAGGGTATGTCATATCTCATCACCTGCAATTTACGAGATATGTATTGAAATATAAGAAGCCCTGCAGTATGTAGATATCAACTCAGAGAGAACAAGCATATAAAGTTAAATGCACTAGAAACATACAATTCAACAGTTAAGTATCACCACATCTCATATCGAGATCTTTCATGTCACCATAACATGATTCATTGAACACCCTACCCTTAGGGTTTCATTTTCCTTATTCATTCATCACATGCCAACACCCTACTCTTAGGGTTTCATTCGCCTCATTCACCTTTTCACATGGCTCTCATAAGGATTTCATAGGATATAAGCATTCACTAAATAAAGATTGTTTTCAACAAATCATATACAATCGATATATGTATGAAACCATGGAAAGTGAACTAAATTTAGGTTTCCATGCTATTCACTGAGATATCATGTATCAAGAATAAAATTCAATTAAGATAACCCATGAGGTACATCCTAACCACTTATAAGATTACTAGTCCTCTTCAATAAGGTTGAAACTCTAGTGATATCTCAATTAGGTTAAACCCTAATTACATCATATGGTATAAATCTGAAAAAAGCATTCTTACTAGGATGTGTTGTATACGTTTCTGATGTGAATCTACCATCAAGGAGTCATTGAAACAGAGAAGGAATCCATATCATATCAAATTGCAACAACTTAAATTAAACGGACATTTCAGGTTTTAGAATCACATACCAAGCAATTAGGGATTTGGATGCTATAATCAAATTTCGTGCATTATACTGTTTAAAAGAAGAACCCACTCACCCCAAGGTGTGAAAACACCTCAAAACCGCAGCTCAACTCAGGGGATCTCGAACTCATATCAAATCCCTAGCAAATCTCCCAATTCTTCTTCCATTCAACTAGGAAACCTTGAAAATGAGGGATTATGAAGAAAGGGTGAGAAAAGAGGGAATTTCGACATCATCTTGGATCAAATCAGAGCATGGACGGAATATTGATATGAGAGAGAAGATTCACCATAAAAGTCTATGCAAAGGATCCAAACTTACTTGATTTCACCATTCCTCGGACCGCAAAACCCTAGGTCAGCAATTCCTCCTCTTTCTCCACTCAAGCCCTAACTCTCCCTCTCTCTCTAGATTTTCGTTTCTCTGGGATGGATGACGAAGAATGAGAGTTGTGTCTGTGTGTGGTAGATCATATAAGTCAATTGAGCTGCTTGGGTCAATTGCATATTGACCCAACACTCAACTTTAATTATATTGGCTGAATATTCAGTTATACAAAAGTTACTGTAATTCGTTTATTTCAGAGATCAAACATTCTCCAACAATTATGAGAATTTAGAACGTTGTTTATAATTGATCTATAAAGCTTCAGTTAAAATTTGAGATCATTTCGAGTTACCAATAAATAATTAAAAATAGAACAGTGCACTGCTATATTGCAGTCTGCAGCAGATTCGGTCGAGTTTGCCCTGCACAGAACTCGACCGACACCCTCACTGTAGAGATCAAAAGTCATCCAAAAATTATGCCAATTTAACAGATTCTCTAAAACTGTGTTTTTCAACCACAGTTAAAATTTGAGATCAATTGGATATACCAATAAAAAGATAAAATTCAATTACTACACTGCTGTATAAATCTGGAAATATGATCGGTCGATTTTGAAACTCGACCGATAAACAGGTCAGAACATTCTTCAAAAATTCTGATATTTACCAATGTTGTTCACATTTTATATATCCAAATAATATCCAAATTTGAAGTAAATCAGAGTTACAAATAAAATACTAAAAATCATTTACTGAGACACTATACTTATCAAATTTTGTATTCATGTATCATTAAAACCCTATTTTGGGCCGATTAGGGTTTATGTTTCTCAAACCCTAATTCTCAAGACAAAAGAACATTTAGACTTCTTATCATAGTTAAAACATCCTAATTGTGTTATCGTCATTAATTAGATTTCAAGAATGATTATTCCAATTAATCTTTGCAATTGTCTAGGTAAGCCCTAGTTTACCAATTAAGCTCAAATGGGGTCGTAACAACTCCACCGGTGGCTCTGTCTCCTTAATCACAGATATATATTTCACTTGATGATGTACTTGAGCAGACTCTGCATTACCAGCCGGTCTTTGTTGATTTGCATGCTTCATGGACACCACTTCATTGGCAATTTGAGTCACTGTCGTCTCTAGTGTCCTCATCTGTGCTCCATGACTTTGCAATGTCTATCCAAATTTAGTCAAAATCTCACCCTGGGACTGTAACTGCTTACTGAACATATTCATCATCTCTTAATTTTGTTTCACTACATGGTTGATCAATTCGGTGCTTTTATCCTCTGTAGCAGCCTGTGGTTTTGCATCTGGGTCTTATAAGAAGTTGTTTGGATCCTTCCATGAGAATTTTCTATCCTTCCTCCAAGTGTAATCATTGTTCCTATAGCCCTGTTGTTGCATAAATTTGACTTGGGCCTCCTCGTCAAATTCTTCTTCTTTCTCCACAAGCTTCTTAGATATGAGATCTAATTTGTCATTCAGCTCCTTGATGGCCTTTGACTCACCTGTGACTCGAACCTATTCTGGTGCATCCCTATCACCCCAGGACTGCTTTTTGGCCATGTTCTTCAAAATCTCCCAACACCTAGTGCCAGTGTTGTTCAAGAAGAACCCCGAACCTACTGAATCCAGGTTGCTTCTATCATGTTCAGAAAGGGAAAAATAGAAAATCTTGACCTGTTTCTCCTTGTCCAGCCCATAATGTGGGCACCTCCTCAGCATTATCTGAAAGCGCTCCCAAGTCTCAGAATATGTTTCACCGGCTTTCTGATTGAAGTTATGAATTTTTCTTATTAGATCATTTGTCTTCTCAGGCAGAAAGAATCTTTCAAAGAAAACTTCAACCATGTGGTCCAAAGATTCCACATACTCGTCGTCCAAGTTATGCAACCATCCTCGAGCATTTCCCGCTAGAGAGCTGGGAAATAATTTCAAATAGAGTGTCTCTTGCGGGAACTTGTCTATCTTGATCATATCACAGTTCTCCATGAACTGGCTTATATGAGTCACCGGATCTTCATTTTTTAGCCCGTGAAATACATTGGATTTGACCAAATTGATTAGGCCTGAGTCAATTTTAAAGGTTGGGATGTTGACCGCCTACTTTTTTATCGGCCCCTTTGATGCTGAAGAGGAAGAAGCCTTTATCTTCTCCCATATTGTGTATTCTTCAGCCATGTCTTCTGCTTCAGAGTCTGAATCTATATCCTCAGGTTGATCATGAATATTGTTCTCTTCGTCATCTGATCCCAATGGTGGAACCTCTGGTGATGGCAGTGTGTAGTCTGTGCTACGCATCCTCACCATGCACTGGAACCTACAAGGTAATAAATTTGATTCAGTACAGTGCTAGACGATTGCTAAATATGAAAGATAAATGATGAATTTCAGAAATAATAATAAAATAAAAAGGGGCCTAGATTGGCCGCTTGCAGCACTCGTAGTGTCGACAGTTGTCGTGTCCCCGGCAACGACGCCAAAAACTTGACACGATTTTACCGTGCATATAACGCAAGTGCATGCGTCAGAGTAATATAGGCCTTTGTGAGGCCCGAGTCAAAATGTTGGTGAGTATAGCCATAAAGACACCTAACATCAGGCATAGCCCAAGTGTACTCAGTCTGAGTGCTGGTGGAGGGTGGTAGTGCTATGTGTGGCTGAGTAGCATGTGCATTTGATGCAACTTGGTCTTCAGGGGCATCTGCATCATCATTTTGGCCACTAAGTTCAAACTTCCAATTGTCCTTTTGTCAAGGTGATGATCTCCAAGTCAGGAAGATTAATGTACTGATAATTATCAAAATATTGTCTAAAGTATACATCATCATTGGGGACCTTAGAAATCAGCCCTATAGAAATTAGATATTGGATATACATCATGTTCCTACCTGGTGCAGCCTCTCGACCAATCAGGTCTACCTCAAGCTTTATGGCCAGGAGGATGATTAATCCCCCACACATGATGTCCCCAGATTCTCTCTTTTTGATCTTCTTAATCTCCAAGAACCTGGTGAAAATGGAATTACATGTGTTTATCTGAAAATCATAAACCATACCCCCACAGAAAAATTAAATCTTACTTCCTACACATGCCTTGGGTTTCTTACTTGGTAAAGACCCATGTGTTGAGGAGGCGGTGGACATATTTGTAGATTGGGTTATGGATGGTAGATGCCCTGGCCTTCTTAGCATCATGTCTCTCCTCATCAGTGATCTCATTCCAGAAGACATCGCTATCAAAAACTGGAGGGTAGGCGAGAGCACCCTCATAGTGGCACTCTAAGAGCTCACAAAATTGCCTGAAGGTGATTTTGTAGTTCTGGCCCAGTAGATGGAAATGAATGAAAGAATATGGTTCCAGCCTATTCCTCGAGTCCTCCTCAACTTTAAGAGTAGTAAGAAATTCATGGACAAGGTGAGGGTAAGTGTTGCTTATTGTGCAACAGATATACTTGAGGCCCATCTCTTGGATGTGTTCCTTGACTTCATCCTTGAATCCTAGTGTTCCCATTGTCTGATCATGGGCGAAATGTGTAAGGAGGACCCTATGAGAGATGAGGAATTGATACATGGGGTCTTCCTCTACAGTCACCTTGAATTGGGTCATAGAGACATAGGTGGGGACTAGGGATGAGCTTGGTTCATGCCTAGGGTTTGACGTCTACTTAACCGACACCATTGTTGTTGAGAATTGGCTAAAATGGTCGGGGACACGACATGTCTAATTATGGATGTGGTGTTTCTTCTAATAGAAAGAATGGCAAACTAAGGGATAGACACAACATGTCTTCAAGGGGACACAACATGTACCTGGAGCTCAGCGATGTCCGGAGGTTGGGGATGATGATTTCTTTACACAGTGTGACTTTGAATGCTCACAACGTGTCTTCTAGAGCCGGTGAAGAAGTAGATCCCAATAGCAGAGTTGGAGATGAATTTGCTTTGTGTGTGGAGGCAGAGAAGGGGCTTGTAGCAGTGGTGGAATCATAGTGGCGGCTTGCTTGGGCAGAGCTTGAGCTTGCTCGGGTAGAGAGATGGTGGAATGTTGGAGCTTCGGAGCTGCATCGGAGCTTGTGATAATCACTTGAGGTGATGGAGCAGCTCGGCCATCGATCAGAGGTTGGAATCATCGCACACAGTCGAAGAGGGCGGTACATGACTGAAGACACGGCTGGTTGTGAGTGGAAGTGAGAGAGGTTGTTGGACATTAAGGTTAAAAACTCGACTTCTTGTCTTTAGACACGGTGTGTCTTTGTAAGGACATGACGTGTTCGCTTGTATAGATTGTCTACTCCTTTTAAAACTTTCTTTGATAGAAGAGGGCATGGCGTATTCGATTTAGAACACATCATGTAAGTTTTCAAGAGCCAAGGTAGAAGTTGCCAAACTGATAACGACATTGTGTGTCCAAATAAAGACATGGTGTGTGCTTCTCCAAAAAAATAGAACCATTCAAATGAGCATTGGGACTCATCATGTTTGAATAAAAACATGTCGTGTAACATTCTAGATGTGTACATAGTACTCTCAACCTAATAATAACATAGCATGTTCAAATAAAGACACGGCATGTTTTTTTCATAAAAACACATTGCATTTGAATGATCTAGTGGACAGGCCATGTTTAATTAAAAACATGTCGTGTTTGTTTCCAGCGGACGTTTTTTGTGACCATGCATGTCGTGTCGAAAATGGAAAATGTTGTTTGCTCTTGAGTTTCTGCATAATCATCCATATGTGAGTGGTGGACATGACGTGTGCAAATAAAGACATGTTGTATCTTCCTAAATTTCTATAGAATTCATCTTCTTTTGGCCAACACCTATAGAGATGATGATATGTATCTATGAGAGTCTACATTATTACATGCATCCATGACAAGTTTATTTTGGGAAGTGAAAAATGTTCATGATTGAAACTAATTAAGGAAATCTATCTTAATGTGGGGTCAACCCCCACAAGTTTCTCCATTTAAATTCCAGAGTGAGACTTTTCAGCTCTTTGATCATGCATCTTGGAGGGAGAAAGAGGCTCCCTTGTTAATCTTCTCCATGATAGTTTACAGCTTGCATATTTGCCCATCAACCTTAAATGTTGATTGCTTCTCTTACAGCTCCACTATCCCATAGGGATAAACCTTCAAGACTAAGATTTGTCCAGACCACTTAGATCTTAGTTTCTATGGGCTCCGATCTCCAAAACCACGATATAAAATCAGCGGAAGCATTCGATTAGCAGCGGAATACAAAAATCATCGGAAGTTAAAACTTTTTGAGACAAGATCTTGAAAACCATAAAACTTCTTTCATAGAAAGGAGATAAACTGTTTACATCTCTGTTAAATTCTTGAGTAATTATACACAACATGATACAAAATCTCAAGAGTCAAAACCAAAAATCTCATACCACTAACTCCAAGGACCTGAGAGTACAGAGATGGCATAGGACTATCTAACTATAACTCAGCAGTCAGTATCTCCACCTGAGATTCACTGCTGCTCCTGGTGCTGCTGCTGTTGGTATTGGTCACCTGTAGGCTGGTTCCTTCGTCCTCGACGACCACCTAAAAAGTTGAAATCTACAGAGTGAGACAATTATAAATAATTGTCCCAGCGAGAGTTATAACTCTCAACTAGAAGCTTTATAATAGCAATCAAAGAACAATATAAGCAATAAAAGTTTTCAAGGCAATCAACAGCAGATTGACATTAAGTAGAACAACAACATTTAGGAAATGTGAACAATATATGTACTATGCAGAGTAACATCATTCATGTATCTCGTAGTTCAACCTAAGCAGATATACTACGAAATTGATTATGTTTTACAAACAATATTATGCCCTGCGGAGATGAGGTATACCTCTCATACTCCAACTGATCACTGTTAAGTCACATCGGTATCATACCTAGGTCATCAAAAGAGTCGGATTCTTATGACCTCATCTTCCTCAGTCAGTGAGAGGATTTATTTGCAGGACATCTTGTGTCACTGCTATGGTAGCTACCCAGGGTATTCTGGAAACTTCGCTATAGAGTTACAGTGGCATTCTGTACTCTCTTCGTCATCGAAAGATTTCTTGTTTATCTCTCATCGATGCGGTATTTTTGTTTTTCTTTGTGAGATTTGTGGTACATCACCTGGTATGAACTTATAGTGAAGGATTGATAGATTAAGATACATCTACATCAATTCCTACACTAGGATGTAAGGATTTACACATCCATATTCCCCCACATACTCAAAAGTATGTGATCCAGGAGTTCCCATAGGAAAACCTATTTCACCATCATTTGGTCTCTGACAATGATGGATCTATGATCAGGGCTCTACATGGTATGATTATACTTGATTAGTTAGGTACATTTTAGTATTCTTTTAACATCATACATGTTCTCAAACATTTAAACATTAGCATAGCAGCTATGAAAGTAGAATACTATATGTAACAAGTCTAACTCACATCAATCATTTCTCAATCATCTCATCACAAGTCATCTAATAAGCATGACCTTGATGATACTCATGGCTCTCACAGCCTATCAGTCTCATAAGATGCCACTTACTAGGTATCAGAATATGTCACTATTCATAAAGCTAATAACATGCTTTCAATGAATATGGTATCATAATCCTTACCTGGATATGATCATCATCATATATGAGAACCTGCATGATTAATTCAACTGATAATAGTAAACAATTCATATCAAGAGTTGTACCTTCATACTCTTACAAGAGTTAGGTTCCCTGATTTCCATCAATTAGGGTTTACTATTCACAATACATGTTATCACCCTAGAATTAGGGTTTACTATTCACTTCATGGTGAATTGAACTCATAACATCATTATGTATGAGAAACATCATTATTGTTGCCCTCAGATTAGATTAAGATTCATCAATTATCATAATTAGGGTTTCCATGATCTCACATAGGTGGATCATACCCTAATCATGCACATTCATGTACATTGAAGGTATTTTACTTGAATTGCAACCATAAATGGTACTTTCTCTCTCCTCTTACTAATAGATGGTGATTACATCACTCTAGATTAGGTTGGGACAAGTCCTCATTGACTGTCATAAGCCAAATCACCATTATCATGTAATTAGGGTTTGATTAAAACAAGGTATCCTTCAATTGAACCCTTCAAGGGCATTTTGGTAAATTATACCATTGATCACCTTCATGGGTCAATTCATTAGTCACTTAGTCCCTTAATGTTCTAGGGTACCATTAGGGTTTAGATTAGATCACCATTGGACCAATTACACCTTCAAACGATTAAGTATAAACAGCCCTAAAAGTCTCCAAACGGTTTCAACCTTCAACCTCCAAACGGTCTTGAGACCGTTTGGGGGCGTTGACCATTTGGATAGTTTGACCTTCAAGACCGCATGGGTCACCAAGACTGCATGGGTGCATTGACCGTTTGGGATAGTTGACTTCCAAACCGTTTGAAGCTATGCGACTTGAAACCGTTTGATCTTAAACGATCTTGAGATCGATTGGTCCAGACGACCTTGAGATCGTTTGAGCCCAAACGGTCTTGAGACCGTTTGGCCCCAAATGGTCTAGAGACCATTTGGCCTCAAACGGTCTTGATACCATTTGGATCCAAATGGTCTTGAGACCATTTGGTCCAAATGGGCTCAAACCGTTTGGTCCTCAAAAGTGACTCCAAGGTTATAATCGATTATGGTTATCTATGTTGAAGCCTCCAATTGGTCAAATCCTTGTTAACCACTTGTCAATTGAGTCAATTAGGATTATCCTTAATCAATTGGACATCAAAACGACCCTCAATTGAAAGCCAATTAGGGTTGAATCCATCTCAATTAGGGTTTTCAATCGGATAATCATCAATGTTCAACAATGTGAATCAAATTGAGGTTGAACCCATCAATTGACCTCCAATTGGGCCCAAACTTGGCCCAAACGGTCCTGAGACCATTTGGACATCCTCCAAATGGTCTTGAGACCGTTTGCCCAAAGTTTCATCAAACATATAAGTTGATTGGATAAGGGTTGAACCCTAATTGGGTCTAAAATTAGCACTTTTATCAATTCAGCAACCTATTGTGATTGGACCCTCAAACCATCAAATTACCTTAACCCTAGACCTCCAAACGGTCTTGGGTTGTCACCAAACAGTCTTGAGACCGTTTGGATGAACCCCCAAATGGTCTTGAGACCGTTTGGGTCCTTCAACCCAAAGTTAAACCAAAATCTATCCTTGAAATCAGCAAATCAACCCGATTAGGGTTTAGGGGGGGTTGAAGTGCCTTCAAATTGTGATTGGTTTGGAATTAGGTTATGATTCTTTGTAGAAATTAAATTCAAAATGTTTACAATAGACTCTTAAATGGTCTTACCTTGGTCAACCCTATCAAACGGTCTTGAGACCGTTTGATTCTAAACGGTCTTGCAAGACCGCATGAGATCAAACGGTTTGAGACCGTTTGATTTCAAACAGTTTGCAAACCGTTTAGACCAAAGGGTCCAAGGTCGTTTGATAAAGTTGCCTAGGAATTCACACCCATCATCTTCAACCTCTGTTCAGGTTGGTTACTCCACGGATTTTCTTGCAAGAGTGCAAGGAAGAATGGGGAAGAAGAAGAACTAAGCATAACTTGCAAGAAGATAGATATGCATAATAAAGAAAGAAGTTTAGAGTTATAAAACCCGCCTTAAACGTTGTTCCTAGAGCTCCAAGCTTCCAAGATTCAAGCCTTTAATGGCATCTTGAGCTCCACAGGTTGGCCAAAGATGATTCTCCAAGGAAAAGATGGGGATGGTCGGCTAAAACAAGAAACCTAAGTAAATTAACCATAGAACCAACCTTATACAAGGATTTCCTCCAAGAATCCAAGCTAGAAGATGGTTTTCTTCTTACCTTAGAACTAGTTGGTCGTCTCCTTGAGTTCCAGAGCTCTACCTTGGTCGGTTGAGCAAGATGAGAAATGAAGAGGAGAAAGGATACGTTTACTTGGTTTGCAAAGAAGTAGGCTTATATAGTTTAGGTTGATTTTCACCATAAGGACCTTTAGAACATAGATTTCTCATCTAATTCCCTCCTTATTTCTAAGACACTTCCAAACCATCATAACTTATGCAAAGCCCATCAAAACTCAAGATTTAAGGGTAAAGAAAACCAACATGCAAACTAAGGTACATATGTGAAGGGTCTCCTTACTCATATTAGGTGAATTTTACCACAAAGATTATTCTTCTCATCTGATTATTCATTGAAGCGCCCCTTTCATAATTTTTACTTTAAATGATGTCAAGAGTCATAAAAGATATTCTAGAAGGTGTATTTTACAAGTTTCACCCCATATTTTGGGTAAATTGCACTTTACTCCAAAATTAGGGTTTTTAAGCATAAGGATCATTCCACAAGCTGCATCTTGATGTCCAAGCTTGGGAAATCCATCATACCTCATCATATTCACTCATATGATGTCTCATCCTCAAAGGAACATTTTAACCTATGAAATTTGCAAGTTAATCCTTTTAACTGGGTAATTTGCACATAGGTCCCTGCATTTACAAAACAATACTACAACTTTGTTTAAAAAGGGAAAAATTGAAAGTATACGTTCCTGAGGAACTTAATTACATGCCAGGGAGTAATCACAAGTATTTAATTACATATTTAGGCAAAACATCTAGGGTTAGTTTATAACCCAGGTCAGGGATGTTACAAATTATCCACCCCTTACAAGGATTTTGTCCCCGAAACCGATAAAACATATTAGGAGAAAAGAGTAGGGTATTTCCTTCTCATATCATCCTCTAGTTCCCAAGTGGCTTCTTCGACACCACGGTGATTCCAGAGGACTTTCACAAGACTTATGTCTTTCTTCTTTAACTTTTTAAGTCTATTATCCAGGATTGACACTAGTCCCTCCTCATAAGTTATATCTTCATTCAATTCTACTTCCATAGGCTATAGAACTGACTCGGTATCAGGGTGACATTTCCTCAGCATAGAAATGTGAAACACAGGGTGTAACTTCTGCAACTCTGGAGGTAACTCTAGTCTATAGGCTACCTTTCCAACTCGTTCAATGATTGGATAAGGCCCCATAAATCTAGGAGCTAACTTCCCCTTCCTTCCAAAACGAAGGACTCCTTTCCAAGGTGAGACCTTAAGGTACACTCTGTCTCCAACCTGGAACTCTAAGGGTTTACGACGTCTGTCAGCATAAGACTTCTGCCTATCCTGTGCAGTCTTAAGTTGTTGTTGTATAACTTTGATCTTCTCTGTAGTTTGCTGCACAATATCAGGACCTAACAACTGATGCTCACCAGTCTCATACCAACATAAGGGTGATCTACAACGTCTACCATACACGGCTTCATAAGGTGCCATATCAATACTATGTTGATAGCTATTGTTATAGGCAAACTCTATCAAGCTTAGGTGTAGATCCCAACTTCCGGTAAACTAGAGAACACATGCTCTCAACAAGTCTTCCAAGGTCTGTATAGTCCTTTCTGACTGTCCATCAGTCTATGGATGAAAGGTTGTACTAAACCTTAATTTGGTGCCTAAAGCTCTGTGTAACTGCTCCCAAAAATGACTTGTAAATTGGGGACCTCTGTCAGAAACTATAGTGACTGGAACTCCGTGCAAACGCACTATCTCTTGGACATACAACTGTGATAACCTTTCAGCAGAATAGGTTGTTTTCACAGGTAAGAAATGTGCTGTCTTTGTCAACCTATCAACAATTACCCAAATGGAATCATGTCCTTTGCTTGTCCTGGGTAGGTCAACAACAAAGTCCATGGTCACATGATCCCACTTACACTGTGGTATGGGTAAAGGTTGTATTGTTCCTGCAGGCTTTTGGTGTTCAGCCTTAACTTGCTGACACACAGGACACCTCAAAACAAACTCAGCAACATCCTTCTTCATCCCAGGCCACCAATACATATCTTTTAAGTTTTAATACATCTTTGTGCTCCCTGGATGCATAGCATACATTGAAGAATGAGCTTCTTACAAGACTAACTTCCTCAACTTATCCACATCAGGTACTATCATCCTCCCATGATAGCATGCTACTTGATTATCTGAATCGTGGAAACCTTCTTGCTTCTCATCACCATACTCAGATCTGATCTGCTGAACTGTAGCATCAACTTGTTGTGCCTCCTTTATCTGCTCTCTTAGGGTAGGTTTAATATGCATCTCAGCTCACAAACCAGTTAACAATGACACCTTCAACTGCACATTGTCTTGCCTTAAAGAGATAAAATATCTCTCCTAGAGCATACTAAGGAACTTAGTTGTGCTCTATCCATGGTTGATGTTGCTGATTTCCTACTCAAGGCATCTGCAACCACATTGGCCTTCCCTGGATGGTAATCAATTGTACAATCGTAGTCCTTGATTAACTCCATCCAGTGACATTGCCTCATGTTAAGCTCATGCTGAGAGAAGATATACTTAAGATTCTTGTGATCTGTAAAAATCTGGAATGTTTCTCCGTAGAGATAATGTCTCCAGATCTTCAAGGCATGAACCACAGCAGCCAACTCTAGATCGTGTATCGGATAATTCTCCTCGTGTTTCTTAATTTGTCAGGAAGAAAAAGAAATCACTTGCTTATCCTGCATCAACACACATCCAAGTCCATTCTTGGAGGCATCACAGAAAACTATATATCATTTACCTTGTTCAGGTAGTACAAGCACAGGTGCACTTGTCAACCTCTCCTTCAACAGCTGAAAAGACTGTTGACACTTATCACTCCAGGCAAAAGGAACATCATTCCGGGTTAACTTGGTTAAGGGTAAGGCTATAGAACTAAAGTTCTTAATAAACCTTCGGTAGTAACCAGCTAACCCTAAGAAACTTCGAATCTCCGTCGGTGTCTTCGGTTGTTCCCATTGTAGAACAGATTCTACCTTTTTAGGGTCAACACGAATACCCGAGGCAGATACCACATGACCAAGAAAAGATACTTCTGGTAACCAAAACTCACACTTGCTAAACTTAGCGTATAGCTTGTGTTCTCTTAGCAAGGTCAAAGCTTGGCGAAGATGATGTTCATGATGCTGAGCATCCTTACTATAGATCAGAATGTCATCTATGAAGACGACAACACACTGATCGAGGAAAGGTTGGAAGATTTTATTCATGAGTTCCATAAATGCAGTCGGTGCATTAGTTAGTCCAAATGACATAACTGTGAACTCATAGTGACCATATCTTGTCCTAAAGGCAGACTTGGATATGTCATTGTCCTTAATACAAAGTTGATGATATCCTGACCTCAAGTCTATCTTTGAAAAGACTATTGCACCACGCAACTGGTCAAAAAGATCATCAATCCTCGGCAGAGGGTACTTATTCTTTATTGTTACTTTATTGAGTTGTCTGTAATCAATGCACAACCGCATTGACCCATCTTTCTTTTTAACAAACAAAACTGGAGCACCCCAAGGTGAAGTACTCAGTCGGATGAAACCTTTCTCAAGTAACTCTTGAAGTTGTTTCTTGAGTTCTGCCATCTCGGCAGGCGCCATCCTATAAGGTGTCTGGGATAAGGGTTGTGTATCTGGGACCAAATTGATTTCAAAATCAATTTCCTGAGGCAGTGGTATACCGGGAAGTTCTTTAGGAAACACATCCTCAAATTCCCTGACTACAGGAACTTCAGCAGGGTTGGGGCTCTCCTTGGTAATATCTACCACATGGGCCAAGAATGCATAACATCGTTGCCTCATCAGCTTATCAGCAACCATAGCTGACACAAGACAGGTGGGTAGAATCTTTCTTTCTCCTTGAAAGATCCATGTGTTGCTTTTATCAGCAAACACAGCCAGTTTGGATTCACAATCCAAGACCACCTTATACCTTTCCAAGGTATACATCCCAAGGATTATATCAAATCCTTACATATCAAGTGGTATAAGATCCACTTGAATGCGATGATCAGAAAAGAAGAGGATGTAGGGAGAGCATACCTCTTGCAAAATAGCAGACCCACTCAACCGAGTCTCCAACAACAAGCTATCTGCCCTATGACTGACTGTCATATTGTAGTTGCAAATCACTCTTCGAGTGATAAAAGAGTGTGTTGCACCCGGGTCAATCAAAACAGATACAACACAGGATTTAGACATATTATAATATAAAAGTTCCATCTGACCTGCCACAACCCGTGGATTGACCACTGCATCTGGTGGGTTCATAGCATAGAACCTCATTGTCGCCTAAGGTTGAGTTGGTGTTGATGATCCAGCTTCAGACGCTTGTTCACGTCCTCTAGCTTCTCCTTGAGATTGCCTTCTCTGTGATCCCTGTTGATTCTGTCTCGGAGGCTGTGTCACACTGACAGGCCTAGACATGCAGTCCTTCATCAAGTGTCCCACCTTCCCACAGTTGTAGCAGTTTTTTTCCAGTTGTTGTGGTCTTGGTGGTCCTGTGACTGACATTGATGTTGAACTGCGAGTCTCTTGTGGTGGTAAACTCCAACCTCTACCTCTACTTGGGGACCACTGAGTCTGAGAATTAGATCTGGGTGGTGGAGGTGTAGGTGCAGAGAATCTAGGCTTCTTAAAGTCCCTAGATGAAGAACCATGGAACTGTGGATATCTCTTTTGGGTTTGCCTTTTCTCGACTACGGATCTCTCTATCCTTCGGACTGATTCAACGAAGGTAGAGAACCTCTCCCGGTTCTCTAAAGTAGACACGGGAGTAGTCATGTCGGCATTCAAACCCTTCTCAAACCTTCTGATCCTTTCTTCTTCTGTGGCAGCCATGTGCGGACAGAACCACAACAACTCCATGAACTTAGCTTCATACTCGCTAATGTTCATCACGCCCTGCCTCAATCTCTCAAACTGAGAGATCTTCTCATCCAGGAAGGTCTTCGGGAAATATCTGTGGACAAATTCCCGATGAAAGTCTTCCCACGAGATCTCTATTCTAGGCCTCTTCTGCTCTTCCATGGTCCACCAGTGACCAGCACTTCCTTTGAGAAGATAGAAAGTGTGTCTAACCTTCTCAGCTTTAGGGATGTTTAAGATTCTGAAAGCCTTCTCCAACTCGGTTAACCACAGATCGGCATCTGTGGGGTCAGCTGTCCCAAAGTATTCGGTAGCTCCGACACAACAAAGTCGCTCGAACATCTTACCGATACCTTGTCCTTCAGGCTGGACAGGTGCCCTAGGTGCAGGCATGGGCATCCTGTCGGTTATGTGAGTCATGGCAGTCATAAACTGCCCGAACATAGATTGAACAGCTGGGTTACCCATGTCGGCTGGGTCAAACTGTGGTGGCTCCCTGGGTGGCTCAGGTACGGTTTGCTCTATTTCTGGGTTCCTTGCACCTTCCCGAGGTGCAGCAACGCTACTCTCTGCCACGTACTCCTCATGTGGCTCATACATCCTTATATATCTTCTTCTCCTGAGGAGCAGAAGATTCTATTAGATAAGGAAGAAACACTAAGGATAGACTCGACATCCTAAGTCCTATGTCTCTGTAGACTTAGCAAACTTAGAGCTCTGATACCACTTTATTGTGGGCTCCGATCTCCAAAACCACGATATAAACTCAGCGGAAGCATTCGATTACCAGCGAAATACAAAAATCATCGGAAATTAAAACTTTTTGAGATAAGATCTTGAAAACCATAAAACTTCTTTCATAGAAAGGAGATAAACTATTTACATCTCTGTTAAATTACTTCTTGAGTAATTATACACAACATGATACAAAATCTCAAGAGTCAAAACCAAAAATATCATACCACTAACTCCAAGGACCTGAGAGTACAGAGACGGCATAGGACTATCTAACTATAACTCAGTAGTCAGTATCTCCACCTGAGATTCACTGCTGCTCCTGGTGTTGCTACTGTTGGTATTGGTCACCTGTAGGCTGGTTCCTTCGTCCTCGACGACCACCTACAAAGTTGAAATCTACGGAGTGAGACAATTATAAATAATTGTCCCAGCGAGAGTTATAACTCTCAACTAGAAGCTTTATAATAGCAATCAAAGAACAATATAAGCAATAAAATTTTTCAAGGCAATCAACAGCAGATTGACATTAAGTAGAACAACAGCATTTAGGAAATGTGAACAATATATGTACTATGCAGAGTAACATCATTCATGTATCTCGTAGTTCAACCTAAGCAGATATACTACGCGGTTGATTATGTTTTACAAACAATATTATGCCCTGCGGAGATGAGGTATACCGCTCATACTCCAACCGATCACTGTTAAGTCACATCGGTATCATACCTAGGTCATCAAAAGAGCCGGATTCTTATGACCTCATCTTCCTCAGTCAGTGAGAGGATTTATTTGTAGGACATCTTGTGTCTCTATTATGGTAGCTATCTAGGGTATTCTGGAAACTTCGCTATAGAGTTACAGTGGCATTCTGTACTCTCTTCGTCATCGAAAGATTTCTTGTTTATCTCTCCTCGATGCGGTATTTTTGTTTTTCTTCGTGAGATTTGTGGTACATCACCTAGTATGAACTTATAGTGAAGGATTGATAGATTAAGATACATCTACATCAATTCCTACACTAGTATGTAAGGATTTACACATGCATATTCCCCCACATACTCAAAAGTATGTGATCTAGGAGTTCCCTTAGGAAAACCTATTTCACCATCATTTGGTCTCTGACAATGATGGATCTATGATCAGGGCTCTACATGGTATGATTATACTTGATTAGTTAGGTACATTTTAGTATTCTTTTAACATCATACATGTTCTCAAACATTTAAACATTAGCATAGCAGCTATGAAAGTAGAATACTATATGTAACAAGTCTAACTCACATCAATCATTTCTCAATCATCTCATCACAAGTCATCTAATAAGCATGACCTTGATGATACTCATGGCTCTCACAGCCAATCAGTCTCATAAGATGCCACTTACTAGGTATCAGAATATGTCACTATTCATAAAGCTAATAACATGCTTTCAATGAATATGGTATCATAATCCTTACCTGGATATGATCATCATCATATATGAGAACATGCATGATTAATTCAACTGATAATAGTAAACAATTCATATCAAGAGTTGTACCTTCATACTCTTACAAGAGTTAGGTTCCCTGATTTCCATCAATTAGGGTTTACTATTCACAATACATGTTATCACCCTAGAATTAGGGTTTACTATTCACTTCATGGTGAATTGAACTCATAACATCATTATGTATGAGAAACATCATTATTGTTGCCCTCAGATTAGATTAAGATTCATCAATTATCATAATTAGGGTTTCCATGATCTCACATAGGTGGATCGTACCCTAATCATGCACATTCATGTACATTGAAGGTATTTTACTTGAATTGCAACCATAAATGGTACTTTCTCTCTCCTCTTACTAATATATGGTGATTACATCACTCTAGATTAGGTTGGGACAAGTCCTCATTGACTGTCATAAGCCAAATCACCATTATCATGTAATTAGGGTTTGATTAAAACAAGGTATCCTTCAATTGAACCCTTCAAGGGCATTTTGGTAAATTATACCATTGATCACCTTCATGGGTCAATTCATTAGTCACTTAGTCCCTTAATGTTCTAGGGTACCATTAAGGTTTAGATTAGATCACCATTGGACCAATTACACCTTCAAACGATTAAGTATAAACAGCCCGAAAAGTCTCCAAATGATTTCAACCTTCAACCTCCAAACGGTCTTGAGACCGTTTGGGGGCGTTGACTGTTTGGATGGTTTGACCTTCAAGACCGCATGGGTCACCAAGACTGCATGGGTGCGTTGACCGTTTGGGATAGTTGACATCCAAACCGTTTGAAGCTATGCGACTGGAAACCGTTTGATCTTAAACGATCTTGAGATCGATTGGTCCAAATGACCTTGAGATCGTTTGAGCCCAAACGGTCTTGAGACTGTTTGGATCCAAACGGTCTTGAGGCCGTTTGGTCCAAATGGGCTCAAACCGTTTGGTCCTCAAAAGTGACTCCAAGGTTATAATCGATTATGGTTATCTATGTTGAAGCCTCCAATTGGTCAAATCCTTGTTAACCACTTGTAAATTGAGTCAATTAGGATTAGCCTTATTCAATTGGACACCAAATTGACCCTCAATTGAAAGCCAATTAGGGTTGAATCCATCTCAATTAGGGTTTTCAATCGGATAATCATCAATGTTCAACAATGTGAATCGAATTGAGGTTGAACCCATCAATTGACCTCCAATTGGGCCCAAACTTGGCCCAAACGGTCTTGAGACTGTTTGGACATCCTCCAAACGGTCTTGAGACCGTTTGCCCAAAGTTTCATCAAAAATCTAAGTTGATAGGACAAGGTTTGAACCCTAATTGGGTCTAAAATCAGCACTTTTATCAATTCATCAACCTATTGTGATTGGACCCTCAAACCATCAAATTACCTTAACCCTAGACCTCCAAACGGTCTTGGGTTGTCACCAAACAGTCTTGAGACCGTTTGGATGAACCCCCAAATGGTCTTGAGACCGTTTGGGTCCTTCAACCCAAAGTTCACCAAAATATATCCTTGAAATCAGCAAATCAACCCGATTAGGGTTTAGGGGGGTTGAAGTGCCTTCAAATTGTGATTGGTTTGGAATTAGGTTATGATTCTTTGTAGAAATTAAACTCAACATGTTTAAAACAGACTCTTAAACGATCTTCCCTTGGTCAACCCTATCAAACGGTCTTGAGACCGTTTGATTCTAAACGGTCTTGCAAGACCGCTTGAGATCAAACGATTTTAGACCGTTTGATTTCAAACGGTTTGCAAACCGTTTAGACCAAAGGGTCCAAGGTCTTTTGATAAAGTTTCCTAGGAATTCACACCCATCATCTTCAACCTCTGTTCAGGTCGGTTACTCCACGGATTTGCTTGCAAGAGTGCAAGGAAGAATGGGGAAGAAGAAGAAGAACTAAGCATAACTTGCAAGAAGATAGATATGCATAATAAAGCAATAAGTTTAGAGTTATAAAACCCGCCTTCAACGTTGTTCCTAGAGCTCCAAGCTTCCAAGCTTCAAGCCTTTAATGGCGTCTTGAGATCCACAGGTTGGCCAAAGATGATTCTCCAAGGAAAAGATGGGGATGGTCGGCTAAAACAAGAAACCTAAGTAAATTAACCATAGAACCAACCTTATACAAGGATTTCCTCCAAGAATCCGAGCTAGAAGATGGTTTTCTTCTTACCTTAGAACTAGTTGGTCGTCTCCTTGAGTTCCATAGCTCTGCCTTGGTCAGTTGAGCAAGATGAGAAATGAAGAGGAGAAAGGATACGTTTACTTGGTTTGCAAAGAAGTAGGCTTATATAGTTTAGGTTGATTTTCACCATAAGGACCTTTAGAACATAGATTTCTCATCTAAGTCCATCCTTCTTTCTAAGGCACGTCCAAACCATCATAACTTATGCAAAGCCCATCAAAACTCAAGATTTAAGGGTAAAGAAAACCAACATGCAAACTAAGGTACATATGTGAAGGGTCTCCTTACTCATATTAGGTGAATTTTACCACAAAGATTATTCTTCTCATCTGATTATTCATTGAAGCGCCCCTTTCATAATTTTTACTTTAAATGATGTCAAGAGTCATAAAAGATATTCTAGAAGGTGTATTTTACAAGTTGCACCCCATATTTTGGGTAAATTGCACTTTACTCCAAAATTAGGGTTTTTAAGCACAAGGACCATTCCACAAGCTGCATCTTGATGTCCAAGCTTGGGAAATCCATCATACCTCATCATATTCACTCATATGATGTCTCATTCTCAAAGGAACATTTTAACCTGTGAAATTTGCAAGTTAATCCTTTTAACTGGGTAATTTGCACATAGGTCCCTGCATTTACAAAAATTTTCTACAACTTTGTTTAAAAAGGGCAAAATTGAAAGTATATGTTCCTGAGGAACTTAATTACATGCCAGGGAGTAATCAGAAGTATTTAATTACATTTTTAGGCAAAACATCTAGGGCTAGTTTATAACCCAGGTCAGGGATGTTACAAATTATCCACCCCTTACAAGGATTTCATCCCCGAAATCGATAAAACATATTAGGAGAAAAGAGTAGTGTATTTCCTTCTCATCTCATCCTCTAGTTCCCAAGTGGCTTCTTCGACACCACGGTGATTCCAGAGGACTTTCACAAGACTTATGTCTTTCTTCTTTAACTTTTTAACTCTATTATCTAGGATTGACACTGGTCCCTCCTCATAAGTTATATCTTCATTCAAGTCTACTTCCATAGGCTGTAGAACTGAATCGGTATCAGGGTGACATTTCCTCAGCATAGAAATGTGAAACACAGGGTGTAACTTCTGCAACTCTGGAGGTAACTCTAGTCTATAGGCTACCTTTCCAACTCGTTCAATGATTGGATAAGGCCCCATAAATCTAGGAGCTAACTTCCCCTTCCTTCCAAAACGAAGGACTCCTTTCTAAGGTGAGACCTTAAGGTACACTTTGTCTCCAACCTGGAACTCTAAGGGTTTATGACATATGTCAGCATAAGACTTCTGCCTATCCTGTGCAGTCTTAAGTTGTTGTTGTATAACTTTGATCTTCTCTGTAGTTTGCTGCACAAGATCAGGACCTAACAACTGATGCTCACCAGTCTCATACCAACATAAGGGTGATCTACAACGTCTACCATACAAGGCTTCATAAGATGCCATATCAATACTATGTTGATAGCTATTGTTATAGGCAAACTCTATCAAGCTTAGGTGTAGATCCCAACTTCTGGTAAACTGGAGAACACATTCTCTCAACAAGTCTTCCAAGGCCTGTATAGTCCTTTTTGACTGTCCATCAGTTTGTGGATGAAAGGTTGTACTAAACCTTAATTTGGTGCCTAAAGCTCTGTGTAACTGCTCCCAAAAATGACTTGTAAACTGGGGACCTCTGTCAGAAACTATAGTGACAGGAACTCCATGCAAACGCACTATCTCTTGGACATACAATTGTGATCACCTTTCAGCAGAATAGGTTGTTTTGACAGGTAAGAAATGTGATGTCTTTGTCAACCTATCAACAATTACCCAAATGGAATCATGTCATTTGCTTGTCATGGGTAGGCCAACAACAAAGTCCATGGTCACATGATCCCACTTCCACTGTGGTATGGGTAAAGGTTGAATTGTTCCTGCAGGCTTTTGGTGTTCAGCCTTAACTTGCTGACACACAGGACACCTCAAAACAAACTCAGCAACATCCTTCTTCATCCCAGGCCACCAATACATATCTTTTAAGTTTCGATACATCTTGGTGCTCCCTGGATGCATAGCATACATTGAAGAATGATCTTCTTCCAAGACTAACTTCCTCAACTTATCCACATCAGGTACTATCATCCTCCCATGATAGCATGCTACTTGATTATCTGAATCGTGGAAACCTTCTCGCTTCTCATCACCATACTCAGATCTGATCTACTGAACTGCAGCTTCAACTTGCTGTGCGTCCTTTATCTGCTCTCTTAGGGTAGCTTTAATATGCATCTCAGCTAACAAACCGGTTAACAATGACACCTTCAACTGCACATTGTCTTGCCTTAAAGAGATAAGCATATCTCTCCTAGAGCATACTAAGGAACTTAGTTGTGCTCTATCCATGGTTGATGTTGCTGATTTCCTACTCAAGGCATCTACAACCACATTGGCCTTCCCTGGATGGTAATCAATTGTACAATTGTAGTCCTTGATTAACTCCATCCAGCGATGTTGCCTCATGTTAAGCTCATGCTGAGAGAAGATATACTTAAGATTCTTATGATCTGTAAAAATCTGGAATGTTTCTCCGTAGAGATAATGTCTCCAGATCTTCAAGGCATAAACCACAGCAGCCAACTCTAGATCATGTATCGGATAATTCTCCTCGTGTTTCTTAAGTTGTAGGGAAGCAAAAGAAATCACTTGCTTATCCTGCATCAACACACATCCAAGTCCATTCTTGGAGGCATCACAGAAAACTATATATCCTTTACCTTGTTCAGGTAGTACAAGCACAGGTGCACTTGTCAACCTCTCCTTCAACAGTTGAAAAGACTGTTGACACTTATCACTCCAGGCAAAAGGAACATCTTTCCGGGTTAACTTGGTTAAGGGTAAGGCTATAGAACTAAATTTCTTAATAAACCTTCGGTAGTAACCAGCTAACCCTAAGAAACTTCGAATCTCTGTCGGTGTCTTCGGTTGTTCCCATTGTAGAACAGATTCTACCTTTTTAGGGTCAACACGAATACTCGAGGCAGATACCACATGACCAAGAAAACATACTTCTGGTAACTAGAACTCACACTTGCTAAACTTAGCGTATAGCTTGTGTTCTCTTAGCAAGGTCAAAGCTTGGCGAAGATGCTGTTCATGTTGTTGAGCATCCTTACTATAGATCAGAATGTCATCTATGAAGACGACAACACACTGATCGAGGAAAGGTCGGAAGATTCTATTCATGAGTTCCATAAATGCAGCCAGTGCATTAGTTAGTCCAAACGACATAACTATGAACTCATAGTGACCATATCTTGTCCTAAAGGCAGACTTGGATATGTCACTGTCCTTAATACGAAGTTGATGATATCCTGACCTCAAGTCTATCTTTGAAAAGACTGTTGCACCACGCAACTGGTCAAAAAGATCATCAATCCTCGGCAGAGGGTACTTATTCTTTATTGTTACTTTATTGAGTTGTCTGTAATCAATGCACAACCGCATTGACCCATCTTTCTTTTTAACAAACAAAACCGGAGCACCCCAAGGTGAAGTACTCGGTCGGATGAAACCTTTCTCAAGTAACTCTTGAAGTTGTTTCTTGAGTTCTGCCATCTCGGCAGGCGCCATCCTATAAGGTGTCTGGGATAAGGGTTGTGTATCTGGGACCAAATTGATTTCAAAATCAATTTCCCGAGGCAGTGGTATACCAGGAAGTTCTTTAGGAAACACGTCCTCAAATTCCCTGACTACAGGAACTTCAGCAGGGTTGGGGCTCTCCTTGGTAATATCTACCACATGGGCCAAGAATGCATAACATCGTTGCCTCATCAACTTATCAGCAACCATAGCTGACACAAGACAGGTGGGTAGAATCTTTCTTTCTCCTTGAAAGATCCATGTGTTGCTTTTATCAGCAAACACAGCCAGCTTGGATTCACAATCCAAGACCACCTTGTACCTTTCCAAGGTATCCATCCCAAGGATTATATCAAATCCTTGCATATCAAGTGGTATAATATCCACTTGAATGCGATGATCAGAAAAGAAGAGGATGCAGGGAGAGCATACCTCTTGCAAAACAGCAGACCCACTCAACGGAGTCTCCAGCAACAAGCTATCTGCCCTATGACTGACTGTCATATTGTAGTTGCAAATCACTCTTCGAGTGATAAAAGAGTGTGTTGCACCCGGGTCAATCAAAACAGATACAACACAGGATTTAGACATATCAGAATATAAAAGTTCCATATGACCTGCCAAAACCCGTGGATTGACCACTGCATCTGGTGGGTTCATAGCATAGAACCTTGTTGTCGCCTAAGGTTGAGTTGGTGCTGATGATCCAGCTTGAGACGCTTGTCCACGTCCTCTAGCTGCTCCTTGAGATTGCCTTCTCTGTGATCCATGTTGATTCTGTCTCAGAGGCTGTGTCACACTGACAGGCCTAGACCTATAGTCCTTCATCAAGTGTCCCACCTTCCCACAGTTGTAGCAGTTTCTTTCCAGTTGTTGTGGTCTTGGTGGTCCTGTGACTGACATTGATGTTGAACTGCGAGTCTCTTGTGGTGGTAAACTCTGTCCTCTACCTCTACTTGGGGATCACTGAGTCTAAGAACTAGATCTGGGTGGTGGAGGTGTAGGTGCAGAGAATCTAGGCTTCTTAAAGTCCCTAGATGAAGAACCCTGGAACTGTGGATATCTCTTTTGGGTTTGCCTTTTCTCGACTACAGATCTCTCTATCCTTCAGACTGACTCAACAAAGGTAGCGAACCTCTCCCGGTTCTCTAAAGCAGACACAGGAGTAGTCATGTCGGTATTCAAACCCTTCTCAAACCTTCTGATCCTTTCTTCTTCTGTGGCAGCCATGTGCGGACAGAACCGTAACAACTCCATGAAATTAGCTTCATACTCGCTAATGTTCATCACACCCTGCCTCAATCTCTCAAACTGAGAGATCTTCTCATCCAGGAAGGTCTTCGGGAAATATCTGTGGACAAATTCCTGACGAAAGTCTTCCCACGAGATCTCTATTCCAGGCCTCTTCTGCTCTTCCATGGTCCACCAGTGACCAGCACTTCCTTTGAGAAGATAAACAGTGTGTCTAACCTTCTCAGCTTCAGGGATGTTTAAGATTCTGAAAGCCTTCTCCAACTCGGTTAACCACAGATCGGCATCTGCGGGGTCAGCTATCCTAAAGTATTCGGTAGCTCCGACACGATGAAGTCACTCGAATGTCTTACTGATACCTTATCCTTCAGGCTGGACAGGTGCCCTAGGTGCAGACATGGGCATCCTGTCGGTTATGTGAGTCATGGCAGTCATAAACTGCCTGAACATAGATTGAACAGCTGGGTTACCCATGTCGGCTGGGTTAAAATGTGGTGGCTCCCTGGGTGGCTCAGGTACGAGTTGCTCTATTTCTGGGTTCCTTGCACCTTCTCGAGGTGCAGCAACGCTACTCTCTGCAACGTACTCCTCATATGGCTCAGACATCCTTATATATCTTCTTCTCCTGAGGAGCAGAAGATTCTATTAGATAAGGAAGAAACACTAAGGATAGACTCGACATCCTAAGTCCTATGTCTATGTAGACTCAGCGAACCTAGAGCTCTGATACCACTTTTTTGTGGGCTCCGATCTCCAAAACCACGATATAAACTCAGTGGAATCATTCAATTAACAGCAGAATACAAAAATCATCAGAAATTAAAACTTTTTGAGACAAGATCTTGAAAACCATAAAACTTCTTTCATAGAAAGGAGATAAACTGTTTACATCTCTGTTAAATTACTTCTTGAGTAATTATACACAACATGATACAAAATCTCAAGAGTCAAAACCAAAAATATCAGACCACTAACTCCAAGGACCTGAGAGTACATAGACGGCATAGGACTATCTAACTATAACTCAGCAGTTAGTATCTCCACGTGATATTCACTGCTGCTCCTGGTGTTGCTACTGTTGGTATTGGTCACCTGTAGGCTGGTTCCTTCATCCTCGACGACCACCTAAAAAGATGAAATCTACGGAGTGAGACAATTATAAATAATTGTCCCAGTGAGAGTTATAACTCTCAACTAGAAGCTTTATAATAGCAATCAAAGAACAATATAAGCAATAAAAGTTTTCAAGGCAATCAATAGCAGATTGACATTAAGTAGAACAACAGCATTTAGGAAATGTGAACAATATATGTACTATGCAGAGTAACATCATTCATGTATCTCGTAGTTCAACCTAAGTAGATATACTACACGGTTGATTATGTTTTACAAACAATATTATGCCCTGCGGAGATGAGGTATACTGCTCATACTCCAACCGATCATTGTTAAGTCGCATCGGTATCATACCTAGGTCATCAAAAGAGCCGGATTCTTATGACATCATCTTCCTCAGTCAGTGAGAGGATTTATTTGCAGGACATCTTGTGTCTCTGCTATGGTAGCTATCTAGTGTATTCTAGAAACTTCGCTATAGAGTTACAGTTGCATTCTGTACTCTCTTCGTCATCGAAAGATTTCTTGTTTATCTCTCATCGATGTGATATTTTTGTTTTTCTTCGTGAGATTTGTGGTACATCACCTGGTATGAACTTATAGTGAAGGATTGAAAGATTAAGATACATCTACATCAATTCCTACACTAGGATGTAAGGATTTACACATCCATATTCCCCCACATACTCAAAAGTATGTGATCCAGCAGTTCCCTTAGGAAAACCTGTTTCACCATCATTTGGTCTCTGACAATGATGGATCTATGATCATGGCTCTACATGGTATGATTATACTTGATTAGTTAGGTACATTTTAGTATTCTTTTAACATCATACATGTTCTCAAACATTTAAACATTAGCATAGCAGCTATGAAAGTAGAATACTATATGTAACAAGTCTAACTCACATCAATCATTTCTCAATCATCTCATCACAAGTCATCTAATAAGAATGACCTTGATGATACTCATGGCTCTCACAGCCTATCAGTCTCATAAGATTCCACTTACTAGGTATCATAATATGTCACTATTCATAAAGCTAATAACATGCTTTCAATGAATATGGTATCATAATCCTTACCTGGATATGATCATCATCATATATGAGAACCTGCATGATTATTTCAACTGATAATAGTAAACAATTCATATCAAGAGTTGTACCTTCATACTCTTACAAGAGTTAGGTTCCCTGATTTCCATCAATTAGGGTTTACTATTCACAATACATGTTATCACCCTAGAATTAGGGTTTACTATTCACTTCATGGTGAATTGAACTCATAATATCATTATGTATGAGAAACATCATTATTGTTGCCCTCATATTAGATTAAGATTCATCAATTATCATAATTAGGGTTTCCATGATCTCACATAGGTGGATCATACCCTAATCATGCACATTCATGTACATTGAAGGTATTTTACTTGAATTGCAACCATAAATGGTACTTTCTCTCTCCTCTTACTAATAGATGGTGATTACATCACTCTAGATTAGGTTGGGACAAGTCCTCATTGACTGTCATAAGCCAAATCACCATTATCATGTAATTAGGGTTTGATTAAAACAAGGTATCCTTCAATTGAACCCTTCAAGGGCATTTTGGTAAATTATACCATTGATCACCTTCATGGGTCAATTCATTAGTCACTTAGTCCCTTAATGTTCTAGGGTACCATTAGGGTTTAGATTAGATCACCATTGGACCAATTACACCTTCAAATGATTAAGTATAAACAGCCCTAAAAGTCTCCAAACGGTTTCAACCTTCAACCTCCAAACGGTCTTGAGACCGTTTGGGGGCGTTGACCGTTTGCATGGTTTGACCTTCAAGACCGCATGGGTCACCAAGACCGCATGGGTGCGTTGACCGTTTGGGATAGTTGACTTCCAAACTGTTTGAAGCTATGTGACTTGAAACCGTTTGATCTTAAACGATCTTGAGATCGATTGGTCCAAACGACCTTGAGATCGTTTGAGCCCAAACGGTCTTTAGACCGTTTGGATCCAAATGGTCTTGAGGTCGTTTGGTCCAAATGGGCTCAAACCATTTGGTCCTCAAAAGTGACTCCAAGGTTATAATCGATTATGGTTATCTATGTTGAAGCCTCCAATTGGTCAAATCCTTGTTAACCACTTGTAAATTGAGTCAATTAGGATTAGCCTTAATCAATTGGACACCAAATTGACCCTCAATTGAAAGCCAATTAGGGTTGAATCCATCTCAATTAGGGTTTTCAATCGGATAATCATCAATGTTCAACAATGTGAATCAAATTGAGGTTGAACCCATCAATTGACCTCCAATTGGGCCCAAACTTGGCCCAAACGGTCCTGAGACCGTTTGGACATCCTCCAAATGGTCTTGAGACCGTTTGCCCAAAGTTTCATCAAAAATCTAAGTTGATTGGATAAGGGTTGAACCCTAATTGGGTCTAAAATCAGCACTTTTATCAATTCATCAACCTATTGTGATTGGACCCTCAAACCATCAAATTACCTTAACCCTAGACCTCCAAACGGTCTTTGGTTGTCACCAAACGGTCTTGAGACCATTTGGATGAACCCCCAAACGGTCTTGAGACCGTTTGGGTCCTTCAACCCAAAGTTCACCAAAATCTATCCTTGAAATCAGCAAATCAACCCGATTAGGGTTTAGGGGGGTTGAAGTGCCTTCAAATTGTGATTGGTTTGGAATTAGGTTATAATTATTTGTAGAAATTAAATTCAACATGTTTACAACAGACTCTTAAACGGTCTTCCCTTGGTCAACCCTATCAAATGGTCTTGAGTCCGTTTGATTCTAAACGGTCTTGCAAGACCGCATGAGATCAAACGGTTTGAGACCGTTTGATTTCAAACGGTTTGCAAACCGTTTAGACCAAAGGGTCCAAGTTCGTTTGATAAAGTTGCCTAGGAATTCACGCCCATCATCTTCAACCTCTTTTCTGGTCGGTTACTCCACGGATTTGCTTGCAAGAGTGCAAGGAAGAATGGGGAAGAAGAAGAACTAAGCATAACTTGCAAGAAGATAGATATGCATAATAAAGCAAGAAGTTTAGAGTTATAAAACCCACCTTAAACGTTGTTCCTAGAGCTCCAAGCTTCCAAGCTTCAAGCCTTTAATGGCTTCTTGAGCTCCACAGGTTGGCCAAAGATGATTCTCCAAGGAAAAGATGGGGATGGTCGGCTAAAACAAGAAACCTAAGTAAATTAACCATAGAACCAACCTTATACAAGGATTTCCTCCACGAATCCGAGCTAGAAGATGGTTTTCTTCTTACCTTAGAACTAGTTGGTCATCTCCTTGAGTTCCAGAGCTCTTCCTTGGTTGGTTGAGAAAGATGAGAAATGAAGAGGAGAAAGGATACGTTTACTTGGTTTGCAAAGAAGTAGGCTTATATAGTTTAGGTTGATTTTCACCATAAGGACCTTTAGAACATAGATTTCTCATCTAAGTCCCTCCTTTCTAAGGCACGTCCAAACCATCATAACTTATGCAAAGCCCATCAAAACTCAAGATTTAAGGGTAAAGAAAACCAACATGCAAACTAAGGTACATATGTGAAGGGTCTCCTTACTCATATTAGGTGAATTTTACCACAAAGATTATTCTTCTCATCTGATTATTCATTGAAGCGCCACTTTCATCATTTTTACTTTAAATGATGTCAAGAGTCATAAAAGATATTCTAGAAGGTGTATTTTACAAGTTGCACCCCATATTTTGGGTAAATTGCACTTTACTCCAAAATTAGGGGTTTTTAAGCACAAGGATCATTCCACAAGCTGCATCTTGATGTCCAAGCTTGGGAAATCCATCATACCTCATCATATTCACTCATATGATGTCTCATCCTCAAAGGAACATTTTAACCTGTGAAATTTGCAAGTTAATCCTTTTAACTGGGTAATTTGCACATAGGTCCCTACATTTACAAAACAATACTACAACTTTGTTTAAAAAGGGCAAAATTGAAAGTATATGTTCCTGAGGAACTTAATTACATGCCAGGGAGTAATCAGAAGTATTTAATTACATTTTTAGGCAAAACATCTAGGGTTAGTTTATAACCCAGGTTAGGGATGTTACAGTTTCCCTGGAAAGAATTTAAGTTTGGAATTGAACTGTAGAACTTGGTCTCCTTCTCTAAATTCTTTGATTTTGATTTTTTTGTCATGCCACCTCTTTGTTTTTTCTTTATAGATCTTTGTGTTCTCAAATGCATCCATCTTGAGTTATTCAAGCTCCCGGAGTTGTAGCAATCTTTTCTCCCATGCTTTCTTCAGATAAAAGTTAAGGAATTTGATCACGCACAGTGCCTTATGCTCTCTACAGGTAGGTGATAGGATTTGCCATAGACTAGATTGAATGGAGTCATCCCAATTGGAGTCTTGAAATCCATCTTGTATGCCCATAATGCATTATCTACTTTCAATGCCCAATCTTTTCTTGAGCTGGAGACGATCTTTTCTATTATAGCTTTTAGTTGCCTATTGGAGATCTCCACCTAACCTGGTGTTTGAGGATGATAAGGTGTGGAAACCTTATGTTTCACTTCATACTTGCTAAGAAGGTTGTTGAAGTTTTTTTCATTGAAGTGGCTGCCACCATTAGATATGATTGCTCTTGGAACTCCAAACTTGGGAAAAATCGTCTTCTAAAATAGCTTTATCACAGACTTGGCATCTAGTGATTGAGTGGGGATTGTCTCTACCCATTTGGATACATAGTCACATGCTACCAAGATGAAATTGTAGCTGCATGAGGATGGAAAAGGGCCCATATAATCTATGCCCCACACATTTGAAGACTTCTTTATCCAGGATTGAATTCAATGGCATTTTGTCCTTCTTTGAAATCCCTCCACATTATCTAGGATTGAATTCAATGGAATCTCATCCTTCTTTGAAATCCCTTCAGACCTTTGGCACCTGTCACAAGCTTTAACAAATGTGTGTGCATCATGAAATAGACTCAGCCAATAGAAACCTGCTTGAAGAATCTTGGTTGTAGTCTTATCCTCTCCAAAGTGTCCACCATAAGGGGAGGAATGACAATATGAAATCACACTTGCAAACTCTTCATTGGGAATGCATCTTCTAATAAGCCCATCTGCACATTGCTTACACAATAGGGATAGAACTTGACATCATGAAAGAACTTTTTCTTTTATTGGTATGTGAAATTAGGGGGAAGGCATTCAGTTGATAGATAATTTGCAAAATTAGTAAACCATGGCATAGCAAGAGATTTTACCACATACAACTTCTCAATAGGAAAATTTTCATATATTGAAACTTTGTCTTCAACATTAGTTGATAGACGTGAGAGGTGATCAACTACATTGTTCTCTGTCCATTTCTTATCTTTTATTTCCATGCAAACTCTTGTAATAGCAGTATCCAATGGATGAGGTGAGGTGTGGCATCCTTCTTGCTCATAAGGTACCTGATTTCAACATGGTCCATGTACACAATGACCTTGGAACCTACTAGGTACTATCTGAATTTGTCATAAGCATAGACTATAGCAAGCATCTCTTTCTTAGTTGTGGCAAAAGAATTTCCATAAACACTAAAGTCATCAATGAATATTTCTATAATCTTTTCAATATAATTCGGGAATATTACCATCATACACCTTTGAAATGTGGAGAGTGCATTACAAATCCCAAAAAGCATCCTCCTATAAGCATATGTCCCATAGGTGCATGTGAAAGTGGTCTTTTCTTGATCATGCAGGTATATAGGAATCTAGAAGAATCCATTGTACCCATCAAGATAGCAAAAGTAAGAGTGATGTGCAAGTCTTTCCAATATTGAATCAATAAAAGGAAAGGGGAAATGGTCTTTTGTAGTGGCTTTATTTAATTTTCTATAATTAATACACATTCTCCATCCAGTGATGATTCTTGTTTGAATTAATTCGTCATTTTCCCCTTTTATTATAGTATTTCCTCCTTTCTTGGGTACGACATGTATAGGGATCACCCAAGGACTATCAATTATGGGATATATAATTATTTCATCTTTGAGTTTTAAAATTTCCTTTTTAACAACTTCCATCATGTTTTGATTTAGTCTTCTTGGAGGATCTATGCAAGGTTTGGCATTTTCTTTTGAAGCTATATGATGCATAAAAATAGATGGGTTAATTCCTTTAAGGTCATCAATTGAGTATCCTATTACATCTTTATAGCTTCTAAGTTCGTTCAACAATTTTTCTTCTTATTCTTCATTCAATTCAGAAGTTATAATGACTGCATAGGTGGAATTTGGGTCTAAGAAAGCATACCTCAACCCCGGTGGGAGGGGTTTTAATTCTACATGTTTATTTGGAGTAGTGGTGTTTCTTTCCTCATTATCCTTTGATTCTTCCTCACTTTTTGGAATCTTCAAGGCTTTAGAGATCTCCTCATTGAAGGTGACTTTAGTGTATTCATCGTTATCTTCTCTTTCAAAATCTTCTAGAACAGTCTCAATAGAATTATTTTCTTCCTCAAGCAGCGTATCAATGGTATCTATCAGACAAAGATACTCTTTAGAGATGGGTGCCTTCATGGAATCATAAATAGAGAACACAAGCTCTTTATCTCCTAATCTGATGGTCAGTTTTCCTTCTCTAACATCAATAAGACAGCCTACAGTATGGAAGAATGGTCTTCTAAAAAGAACTGGGTTTGCTGGATCCTCTTGCATGTCCAGGATTACAAAATCACATGGAATTAAAAACTTCCCTATTTGTACGAGAACATCTTCAATCACTCCTCGAGGATGTTTGATTGAGATTTCATCTAACTGAACATCATTGATGTTGGTTTCAAGTCTCCCAAGTCAAGCTTTTCCTACAAAGAAACATGACTCAAGCTGATGCTAGCATCAAGATCAACAAGGCCTTTATCAAAAGTTGAGTCTCCAATCTTGCAAGGGAGAGTGAAATCACCTTGGCCATCTAGTTTTTCAGGCATACGGTTCTAAAAGATAGAGCTTAGCCTTTCATATAACATTATGGTTTCATCTTGACTGGATCTCCTTTTCTTTGTTAGGATGTCTTTCAAAAACTTATCCTAAGAGGGCATTTCAGATATGACTTCAACTAAAGGAAGATTCACATATAGATTTTTCAAGATGTCCATAAATTATTGAACTTGATATCAACTTTGGTATTAGCAAACCTGTGAGGGAAAGGAGCATTAGGCTTGCAAGAAGAGTTAGCTTGATGTAGATTTTTAGCAGATTTCTTTGTTTGGTTTTTCAACAGTCTCCTCCATAGTGGTCTCAACAACTTCTTCAGATTTCCTCTTGGAAGGTAGTGTAGATCCTCCTATGACTACCCCACTCCTTAGAGTCATGGATTTGCAAGTCTTCTTGGGATACATAACCAGTTGACTAGGAAAAGAACATGAAGGTGCTCCTTGGTTGGCTAAAGTTTGTTGAGCGATCTTCTTCTCCAACATCTTGGTATGGGTGACAATCCCATCAACTTTAGAAGATAGTTGTGTGATGGCATCCTTCAAGAGATTTTCATGAGCCCAGAACTCATCATCCTTCTGAATCTATGTAAGTCTCAAGAAGACTTTCCATGCTGGACTTTTGTTGTGATTGAGTCATTTGTTGAAGATGGTTGAAGTTCATGTTGTTAATATTTCTATATCTCAGCGGTTGTTGATGATTGGCATTAATTGGTTGGAGATTTCTCATAGATTGTTGACCTTGAGCTTGACCTTGCTACTATTGGTTTTAAGAGTTTTTGTTCCTATAAGAAAAGTTTGGATGGTCCCTCCATCCTAGATTGTAGATCTCTGAGAAAGGATTGTAGACTTGTCTATTGTTGAAGTTTCCTACAACATTGACTTGTTTTGGCATCTCAGTGGCATTCATCTTTGGTGCAAAACAAGAAGAAGAATTGTGACCAGCTGCTCCACATGCCTCACACTCTTGCTCAACTACTTGAACAGAGTGAGTGGTCAGCTTTTCCAACTTTTGAGTCAAGGCATCAAGTTTGGGTGGAATGAGATATACTGCGTCTATAGTGTTCTTCCCACTAGATTTGTCACTTGATCTGGTGGAATAGAAGGGTTGGTTGGTCCTTTTAGAACTCCATTGATTGTGGTTGAGTGACATATCTTCAATAATATCATATGCTTCACTATCAAAATTTTCCATTAGGGCTCCATTTGCAGCGGCATCAATAGACATACGGGTGTTGTAGAATAACTCATTATAGATGGTTTGAAGTAGCAACCAGTAAGCCAAACTATGATGAGGACAAAGTCGTTGCAGATCCTTAAATCTCTCCCATGTTTCATAAAGTGTTTCACCTTCTTGTTTCTTGAAGTTCGTGATTTGGTTCCTCAACTGAGCTATCTTGCTAGGTGGGAAATACTTGGTAAGAAAAGCATTTAGCAGCTCATCCCATCTCTTAATGGAACACATGGGCAATGAGGAGAGCCATGCCTTGTCTTGGTCTCATAGGGTGAACAGAAATAGGAGTAGACGTACTCCTTCAGCTGGAACACCATTGAACTTCAAGGTGTTCATGTACTGTAAAAACTCCGCTATGTGAAGATTTGGATCTTCCATAGGATTTCCTCCAAAATTGTTTTGTTGGATCATCTGCATGATTATAGGTCTGATTGAGAAGTTATTGGCTTTAATGGCAGGATGATGAATGACTCCATAATTGTTAATGGCAGTTGGCACAACAAACTCTTTAAGAGGGTGGTTGTCATTCATCACCGATGCTTGACAGTGATTGGGTGAGGACAGTGGTGAAGGTGTTGAATGAGGTCAAGGTGGTTATGATCCCTCCATGTTCTTGGAGTTATCACCTTTCCTTACTCTCCTTTGACTATGAAATGTTCGTTCAATTTCTGGGTCTTGGAAGATGGATGTCTGAAGACCCCTCTTAGAGGAACACATGCACCCTACATAAGAAATAGATAAGTGAGAATCACACTACTAAAATGTTATCACAGTATGAAAATGGAAAATGGTGACTTAGTCTCGAATACTAACTAGCACTTTTACTCTAACTAAAATACTGACGCTCCCTAGTAACGGCGCAAAAAACTTGTTGGTTGCCTAAGGCAAATGAGTTTAAAATATTATATGTCTCAACTCGTCAATCACCTACAAGTATATGGGATCAACTGTAGTCAAGGTTGAACCATAGGGAGAAGGGCTAGCTAAGTGCAAAAGGACTAATGTTCAATAATCTAAGACAATTACAACAGTAGAGTTTGATTTTAATTAGCTAAAAGACAAATAAACAACAAAAATGGCTAAATAATAAAGGTTGAAAATAGTTTTTAAAGAGTCCTAGACATAATATTTCACTACCACACTATCACATCATGTGTAACTATGAAATTAAAGCATGTTATTAATCGGCAAGGAGGTTGTCGTCGTCATGCACCTCCTTATGACATGAGATGGTTCTCATTTTTGCATAACACTTCTATATCTATGCTTATATTTGAACACAACCTTGAACCCTCAACATTCTCCAGACACTCCCATGGTCAAGAGCATATTTCCATGAATCCTACTCCTTACTCCCTCATACATCCTCTCAAATAGCATAAGGAAGCATAAAACATGTATAAAAGGTGGCCAGCCAAGCATACAAGCAATAAAACACCATAGGAACTCATGGAGAACCAAATTAACTAGCATTCAATATAAATTATGAGTTCACATGAGTAATGACATGGGAGTTACTCCCCCATGCCCAAGAAGAAAGTTCTACTCACACATAATGGAGAAACAGAAACACATTGCAGAATTTTCAGAGTTTTGCATAGCTAAAGAGAAGAAAAAGCAAATGGAACCAAAGGTGAAGTCAAGAGGATTAGAAATCCGACTAGAGGATGAAATTCCACCATTGGATCTGCTTCAAATCGGACAATCCTCCCTCCTGAGAAGCTTGAATGAGAAGAACAGCTCTGTTGCACCTTTTGGAGAACAAATGGTGAAGAATGGAGGTTCTTTCCCAAGAAACCACTTCTTCCACCCCAAAATCACCCTCCTCTTGCTCTGGAACTTCTCTTGGTCGAAATATATCTCAAATTATGAGTGATAACTACCCCAAGTGGATGCACTCATTTTTAAAATGAGGGACGGTTGCTACTAAAATCTACAGAAAACTGATGAAGACAAGTGTGTCTTTGTGGAGACACATCGTGTGTCATTGAGTAACTGGCTGTTGAACTGCTTCCTCATGATAAGTACATGGCATGTTTCAGTAGGGACAGAATGTGTATCTTCTACTGGAGTCAATCTGGGAAAATAGCACACGTCGTGTGCGTCTATAGAAATATGAAGTCGGTCTTTGAACGCGACGACACATCATGTCTTAATGAGGACATGTCGTGTCTTTTTCTTTGTAGTTTGGGTATCACAACTGCTGGAAACTTATACATTCATGTGTTAAATAACACACAACATGTTCTTTGCTTCGTGAACCCTTTCTAGAAAGTTACACGTCATGTCTTAATAAAGACGCATCGTGTTTGGTGATGTTTCTTTAAGAACAACTTTGAATCAGCTGCAAATCAAAGGGAGATCCAATTGAGGTTAGATTTGGGTTGGACTATCTTCAATTTGTCATTTTCAATTAGCACCTATGATCAAATTATGCAACAAGTAAAATAACTAAAATATGGCAAGTTATATTTGATTAGAGGCTAAATGGAAGGCAAAATAAACTAAATTTGTGTGTGAATGTGTGCAAAAAGTATATATGAAATGCGCACATCAATACTTCACTAAGATATGGCCTTGCTAACTTAGGATCAAGCATAAGCCTCATGCCACATTTCTAGCAATCTGATTAGGACTGATAGACATAGTCCCCTTATATATGAGAATTCATTTAGTTGATAACTCTTACACCAAGTTGGTTGGTGTAGTCGAAGACATCCCTATTCAGATTGGAAATTTCTTCATCCCTTGCAACATAGTTCCTATGTTCCTGATGATTTTTGGTAGACATTTCCTCTTAATTGCCTAAGATTTGATTGATTTCATTGATGGGCTAATAACTATTCAGGTTGGTAATGAGCACATTGACTTCAACGTGTTAGATCATATGCAAGAACCCTCTCAAGTAGATATAAGTTATTTTGTCGGTTGTTACATCCAGTTGTGTACTAAAATTCAAGAACATAACACTATCATGGATCCCCTGATATGAGCACTCACTAACCCAACTTCTGGGATTATGGATCTTGAAGTACAAGAAATCTAGGCTTATAATCCATACAAGAGGCAGAAGAAAATCAACAAAGCACTTTTGAAACTATCAGGTATGTCTCTCTTCAAAGAGAACCAAAGGATATCTCTGCACCAAAGCCCCCCCCCCTCAAGAATTGAAACCTCTCCCATAAGGTTTCAAGTATGAATTTTTATACGATGAGCAAAGAAACCCCATGATTACAAATTCTCAACTATCATCTAATTAATAAGGTCAACTCCTGACCGAAGTGAAACTTCTATAAGAGGATCTTGTCTATTGTATAGATCACATTAAAGGCCTTAGTACTGCTATATGCATGTATCAAAGCACCTTATAGGAAAATGTCTGATCATGTGTTCAAGGTCAGAGAAAACTGAATTACAAAATTCATGAGGTCGTGCGCAAGGAAGTTATGAAACTCTATGATGCCAGAATCATTTGCCCCATTAGTGATAGTATTTGGATAAGCTTGCTCCATGTAGTACCAAAGAAAGGAAGAATTGTTGTTATCAAGGGATTCAATGGAAAGGAATTAGCCACTCTCATAGTAATCTTTTGGCACATGTGCATTGACTATAGATCATTAAATATCACAACAAGAGAAGATCATTTCCCCCTTCCATTCATTAAAGTCCTGGAATGCCTTGCACATCACACACACTTCTGCTATTTAGATGGTTACTTTGGTTTGTACCAAGTACCTATCCATCTAGTTGATCAAGAGAAGACCACTTTTACTTGTCTTTACAGAACTTATGCCTTCCGTCAGATACCATTTGGCCTCTGCAATGCCCTTGCCATCTTTCAAAGTTGTATGTCATTTATCTTTGCCAATTTCATTGAGGAAATAGTGGAAGTATTTATGGATGATTTATCTGTCTATGGGTCATATTATGATGAATGTCTAAAGAAACTATCTCATGAAATTCAAAGGTGTGAAAAAAAATATCTCATCCTCAACTGGGAGAAGTGCCATTTTACTGTACGAGAAGGTATTGTTCTTGGGCACAAGGTGTCTAAAGTCAGCACTGAAGTCACAAAAAGCAAGACCAAAGATATTTTCAATCTACCATCCCTTTCTTTTGTATCTCCATTTGAAGCTTTCTAAGCCACCATGGGTGTCATCATTGTTTTAGTGAAGATTTCTCTAAAATTTCAAAACCTATGTTGTATAGCCTTCTATACTCTGCCCTAACTTCTGCATCAATCTTACAAGCTTTGGGTTGGGACCTTCCCTTTAAGTTTATGTGTGACACTAGTGACTTTGTCATTGGTGTAGTACTTTGGAAAAAGAAGGAAAAGATGCATCATGGAACTGATTATGCCAGTAAGACTCTTGATGAGGTGCAAATGAACTGCACAACCACTAAAAGGGAAATGCTCACAATCATTTATGTCTTTGATAAATTTTGATCATATTTTTTGGGAGGAAATGTAACCCATCTATATTGACCAAGGAGAAATCAAATACTTCATGCAAAAAAAAGATATTAAACCTCACCTTCTTCGATGGGCACTTCTGTTACAAGAATTTGAACATGAAATTATCAACAAAGGGATCAGAAAATGTGGTTGCAGATCACCTTTATTGCATACGTGTGGAATAAAATAACTCCTTACTGATCAATGAATCATATCAAGAAGAGTCACTTCTAGCCATTTACACCACGGATCCTGTCACACCATGGCATGCAATTTTTTGCAATTATGTTGCCTACCAAAAGTTGCCACCTAGCATGACATATAAGTAGAAAAATATTTTTTCCTCAGATCTGAAGAATTATTATTGGGATGACCCACTCTTATTTAAGAAATTTGTAGACAACATTTAGGTGTTCTGTAACTAATGACGAGGCACACTCTATCATGGAGAAATGCCATGCAGTCCCTTATGGAGGACATTTGGGCACTGAGAATACTTCCATGAAAATTTTTCATTTTGGATTTCACGGGCCAACCATGTTTAAAGGTTCACATGCCTATGTTCGAGCATGCAATGTGTGACAAAGAACCAAAAATATCAGCAATAGTAATGAAATTCCCCTCGTTGATTGGATCAAGGTTGAAATTTTTGATGTTTGGAGTTTTAATGGGACCTTTCCCTTATTCTTATAGGAATCAATACATATTAGTCATTGTCAACTATGTATAAAAGTGGGTATAGATTTTAGATTCATCAACATGTTACTCCAAAATAGTCATGCACCTATTTACAAAAATCATATTCCCAAGATTTGGAGCTCCAAGAATAGTCATAAGCGGTGGTGGCTCACACTCCATAGAAAACAATTTGAGGCCCTTATGAAAAGATATGGTGTAAAACATAAGATATCCACCCCATATCATCCTCAAAACTGTCGGTCAAGTGAAAGTTTTGAACATGCAAAATAAGTGGATACTTGAAAAGATAGTGGAAGAATATAGAAAGGATGGGTCTTCCAAACTCGATGAAGGCCTTTGGGTATATCAAGATGCAGATAAAAACCCCATTGGTATCACCCCTTATTGACTCATCTATGGAAAATCTTGCACTCTTCCTTTCGAATTGGAACATAAAGCTTATTGGGCCATTAAAAGCCTCAACATGGACCCTGATCTCACTAAGGCGAAACGTTTTCTTCAATTACTGGAACTAGAGGAACTTTTCTTACAGGCCTATGAAACTACAAAGTTCTACAAGGAACGCTCTAAAACCTGGAATTATTCTCACATCAAGAGAAAGATATCTCGTAAGGGAATAAAGTTTTATTGTTCAATTATGCACTCTGACTTTTTCCTAGAAAACTATGATCTTGATGGTCACGCTCATTTATTGTAATCACCATATATCCTTCCAACATGCTTTATATTCATAGTGACAAGTCTGGGACTTTTTAGTCAATGGACATTGTTTGAAGTGCTACTATGAAGATAAAGTCTTTATGAAGAAAGAGAACCTAGATTTGTTTGAAGCACCTGTTACAAAATGACAAAACTTCTATCGTCTAGCTAAATGACTCTAAACGAAGTGCTACTTGGGCAGAAACCAAAATTTATCTTCTTTCTCCTTCATTTTATTTTGTTTTCTTATATAAACTCAGTTGTAATAAGATATATCAATCCATCAATCTTGTAGGGTGATAGTTTTTAAATGATGATTGAATGATAATCCTTTCATAAGAATCTATTGACCTAAATTCTAATCTACCTTGTCTGAGTGTACTGATCTCATGCATTGACCTAGACATTTATAGAATGCATATCAGTGTGCACATGTCAACGCTTGCTCATCAACCTCTACCCATTGGCCCAGAAGCTTGATGGGCACGGGTCATACATCTGTTTACTTGATTACCAACCGACCTTCTTTCCCTAGCTATGAATAGGAGACTCTCGATGTATCTTTTCATTTACCATCCCTGAGTTACAGTGGAGCTCTACCTCTTTACGTCTTGCCCATGGACTTTTTGTGTCGGTAACATCCATCCACCTTGTAGCTCAACAACTATGATTGCACCGAATTAGCTCAACTATTTTTGCTAGGTCAATTTGCTTATCCATTTAAAGATAATATATACCTATCAATCTTGGCATGTCGGACCTTCTCATAAAATTGTTGACCTTGGCTTGTCAACCTTTCTCATAAGACTGTCAACCTCTTACAAGCTATCGTTGTATCTAGACTTCCGATGTCGATCAGAGAGCTTGAACTATTTTTAATTGGTATCAATCCACATCCATTGACCTCTTTTCATGACTTCTATCGACCTCTTCTCCTGACTTTTCTCAACCTCTATCACAGAGGTCGATGACCCTCTATACCGTTGGATGGACAGTTTCTCCTTTACTAACACTTTCAAGACTACCCTCCTCAATGTATTAAATTATCAACATTTTGTGGTCCAACTATGGCTCGCATTGAGTATGAGACACCCACCATTGATGCTACTCCACAACAAGGTGAGAAGCACACTTGCCCCCAATCATCAACTATGAATGCTAGCAAAAAGTCACACCTCACCAACCTAGTTGTGGAGGCAACCCTAGCTGCCCAATATGAGGACACGCATTACATGACATTCTAGCCTTATAATCTAACACATGTGGTGGCGTACAAGGAAATGATGAACAAAAACTACCAACCTACATGCTTCACTTACAAATAAACTCTAAAAGAATTGGGGATTTGGATACGAATATATGATCTTCTTACAAACTAAAACTTAGCAAGGTTGTGCTTAGCATACCCTAGATCATATGTAGAAGAGTCAATGGAGTCCATGTCTTCCATCAAAGAAGTCCTCATTGCACGGGATGACGATGTGACTACTAGCAGGAACCAGCAAATCCAAGTTCATCTCTTCAACATTAATGAGGTTCTCACTAAGAAGATACTCAAAAAAATCATTTGTGCCTTAAATGAAAAGAGCATGCACTAGCTTACTTGACAAAGATGACTCTTGTTTCAAGACAAATGCCTACTAGGAAAAAGTCACATGCCAGCGCCATTACGAATATGGAACCCCTAAGGAATTAAATGTTCATTTCGAATTATGGAGGATTTTACACAAGATTTTTGCTAACGTCCTCTTCACCAAGTTAGAAATAGGCAACATTTACCATGAAGAACTTTATATCGTATCTCGTACCATGGAAGGAAAACCTATCAACATAGGCAGACTTTTAATTGACAAATGGCCATTTATATCATCCTCACCACAAAGAGAGTGCATGGGAGGCCTGATTAGCCTAATATACAAAGCCTACGGGCATCCTACTTTACTTAAAAGCTTGATGAAAATTACAAATGAGCACCTCATCAACACTAAGTACTTAATCTACTTAGGTATTCTTGAACACCACAACATAAAATTCACTATCGCTTCCTATAGTCTTATCTCTACATTCCCATGTGAGAGTTAGCTAATTATGACACTCAGAAGCTACTTTTCATAAAGGAGGAACTTAAACAACTTCTATCCCAACCTCATGCTTCTACTACAACTTCAGCAAAAGAACATGTCACCTCTTCATCTAGGAGTCAACTAGTACCTTCTATACTCACAATTACAAAGGATTAACTCTCTATTATTTGCGAGGAAGATGATGACAAGTAGTTGGTGAATGATGACTCTGAGATTCTATGACACTCTCCATTACAATCTGTCAGATGTGCTGCCACCCCTGCAACCTCAAAACAATAGAAGCATACCGCAACAAGTTCATATTGCAAACCTATGCCACTGGACCCACCTCGATCCACTATGCCTCATCCACCACCATTCCTCAGTTGTGCCCACAATCATGTCACACTAATTATGCAACCTTAATTCCCTCCCTTGATAGGTCATGATATTCTAGATAGTCCACCTCACTGCCACCAGCACTAATCCATCCACTTCACACGCTCCACCTCAGATCAAGCATGCCTATACACCATACTCACACCATTTTTCCAATATGGTGTATCCAAAAAAACTTAATAGAGTCTTTCATCATGAGTTTGACATCCTATTTGACATAACTAGACAACATGTCTAATATTTCTCAGCTAAAATAAGAGGTGCATGTTTTATCAAATTAGGTAGAGACACTCACCAAGAAGATGCATGTGTTATAACACCTATCACAACAAGTTGTCGTAATAGAGCATAAAGTTAATGATCTATATCACATTCCCTAATAACTGATAGAAATGTGTGCTTTACAACACCAGATCCTCAATCATCATAAGGCTAGGGAAGATGTGTGCCAAGGAAAACTTGAATGTTGCACTGCACGACACCAAATCCAACACGGGTTCCTTGGTCCATTGCCCGCCAAAGGCTTATCGTCATATTTGTGGGCTTCACATGGGAATTCATATGTCCTAAACCCGACTAGTGATGAGCTCCAATGTTTTTCTCTTGACCATTCCACTGGTTCTTTTAGAGCTTTGATCTCACATGTCTCAGAGAGACTAATGACCAAAAGTGTCATGAATGGTGCTCTTCCCACAGTTTCTACCTTCCATGTAAATCAGCCAACAACTGTGAATTTTGTTCCCCCCCTTCAAATAACTTCAAATGGGGAATCCTTTCTTCTCTCCCTGAGCTGCATATTAGTCCATCCAATAATATCCACACCCACCCTTTGGACAATGAAATTCCTTTCACTCGAATCCCTTCTGATTAATTTTCAGAAAGCTCGATATCAAGGCTACACAAGATTCAACTTGGTGATGATAGTCCAATCAGGTCACTTTGTAGTTACTATACCTCTGAGGAATCCATTTCTTTGGAGTTATATGAAGACAATCTAAACTTATAAGTTGATGATGACAACCCGTCGTATGGTGAACTCACTTCTTCTGATGAAGATAATGGTGATTTCACAACTATTCTATCAACCATCAGTCCGAGATTTTCAAATCCCATCTTTGCATAACCATGTTTGCCTCTTCCACCCCAACTCCTTTACAAAATGCATGATTTACATTCAAACTGCTTCCGAGGGAAGTGTTGTGTGCTTTCCATATCAACTTTTCACATGATTTCACACACAAATTCAGTTCATTTTGTTCTCATTTAGCCTCTATTCATATTATTCTTGCCACCTTTTTGTTATTTTTCTTATCACACGATGTGTATTGCAGATATGCTTCAAAAGGATCAAATTGGAGATAGCCCAACTCAAATTCATCATCATCGGGATTTCTCCACGCCTTGCAAATTTTCAGAATTGTAATTATGCTGAAACAACAAAGCACATGATGTGTCTTATTTTAAGACACAGCGTGAACATTTCCAGTTGGCCTTACACTTCAGATGCGGAAGAAAAGTACACAACGTGGGCATCATACACACGACGTGTACCTGGGAATTCAAAACCAATACTTTCCCTTCTGATAATGTACACGGTGTGTATTAATTCAAACATGCCATGTGCTTTACACTCAGAACAACTATCGGAGACAGGACATGACGTGTCCAAAGGAAGACACGTCGTGTGCCTGTCAGTTTCAGCAAATTTTAAAATATGAATCCTCTCATTTTTAAAGACAAGACCACCATAGGAGTAGTTATCTTTGGTCATAATTTGAAATTTGTTCATCCAAGAGCAAGGAGGGTGATTTTGGGGTGGAAGAAGGTGGTTTCTTGCTAAAGAACCCCCATTCTTCTTCTTTCCTTCTCCATTTTCTTCTCTGGAGGTGCAGCAGAGCTTCTTCACTTCACAAAGCTTCTCAGGAGGGAAGTTTGTCTGGTTTGGAGCAGTTGTAGGAGTGGAATTTCATCCTCAAGTCAGAATTCGACTCTTCTTGGGTTACACCTTTAGTTCTCTTAGCTTTTCCTTCTCTAAATCATGTTGAACTCTGAAAATTCTGCATATTTTCTATTGTACATCATTATGGACGAGTAGAATCCTTTTCTTGGCCATGGGAGAGTAGCTCCCATGTCATAGCATGTATGGAACATGATAATTTCGTACTAAATACTATGTTGCTTGCTTTTCCACCTTGTGAGTACCGATTTCTTTCTTCTTGCATGTATGGCTGGCCACTTTATGTGCATGTTTTATGCTCTTTTGCTTGATCTGAGAATAAAGGTAGGAGAGTAAGGAGGTACTCTCTTGGAAACTTCTTCTTTACCACAAGAGTAGAAATTATGGAGTTGAGGAGTAGGTCTGTGATCCAAAATGAAATTCATACATGAGAATGTTGAATTGAGTTAAGATCATTGTACTTGCACCGGGAGGTGAAGTGCAACATACAACTTTGCTTTAAAACAAGTGCTTAGTATGTTTACATTTCATGCTCCTATTTTATGCTATGATATGTTGGTGAAATCCTAAGTCCAAGATACTTCCATAATCTGAAATTTAACCTCTTTAAGTAATCCATTTACTGTTTTGCTTAATTCTGAAATTTTAGCTTCGTCAATCAAATCACACCTTTAAAATGGTCTAGATTGTTGAACCTTAGCACTATTGCATTTAATTGGTTACCAAGCTCCTTGTGTTCGATCTCGACTACAACTACTTCTGTATACTTGTGGGAATTGGTTAGTTGAGTAAAAGATCTTTCTTAAGATTGAAACTTGTTAGTGTAATAACCAACAAGTTTTTGGCATCGTTGCCAGGTAGCTACGATTAATCTAATTAGAGTAACAAATGCTAATTAGTATTCTAGACTAGATCATCATTTCCATTTTAAATTTCCATATACCTTTTAGTTGTGTTCTCAATGTCTCTTGCTATTTTTCAGGTTGTATGTGTCGCTCGCAAAGAGGTCTTTAAACATCTGTGTTGCTAGACCTTGAGATTGAGCGTACTCTTTCAAGCTTAAGAAGAGAAAGAAGAGTAGAACAACCACTTCTAGGAGGTGTTCCACCATCGTCACCATCACCATCTTCTTTGTCTTTTGAAGAAGCTGCACAAGAAGATCCAATCATGGAGGACGACCGTCCTTTGAAGGATTTTGCCATGCCAGTTGCCACAAACATTTGTGGAGCCATTGATCTGCCCACAATGGAAGCAAACAATTTCTCTATTGCTCCTTCAATGATGCAGATGATCCAACAAAACTGTTTTAGGGGTACCGTCAATGAAGATCTGAATCTTCTTGTGGCTAAATTCTTAGAGTATATGAACACTTTCAAAATAAATGGTGTATCCACTGATGGAGTGAGGCTACTGTTGTTCCCTTTCACCTTGAGAGATAGAGCTAAGGTGTGGCTTTTATCTCTTCCTAAGAAGTCAATCAAAAGTTGGGACCAACTTCTAAATGCTTTCCTCGCAAAATATTTTTCACCGAGAAAGACAGCCCAACTAAGGAACCAGCTCACAAACTTCTCTCAATCCAATGGAGAAACTCTATATGACACATGGGAGCAGTTTAAGGATCTGAAATGCCTTTGCCCTCACCATGGATTGACCAACTGGTTGCTACTCCAGACATTTTATAATGGATTGTTTTATAATACCCGCATGACACTAGATGCCACAGCAAATGGAGCATTGATGAATAAGTCTTATAGGGAGTCTTATGACATCATTGAAGACATAGTGCTCAACCATTGCCAATGGGGGTCAGATAGGAAGGGTCAATCATCCTCTACATCTAGTTCTTCAATCAAGAAGCAAGGAGGGAAGCATATTATTGATGTTGTCGATCTAATTATTGCTAAACTTGATGTTCTTACACAAAAGTTTGAGAAGATGACTACATTGCAAATCCAATCAGCTGAAGTGATATGTGAATCTTGTGGGAATTCTGGTCATACTTCTTCTCCATGCTTTGCTCCTAATGCAAATGAAGGGATCCTAGAACAAGCCAATGTTGTTGGGATGCAGGGGAACAAGCAATACAATCCCTATTCCAACACCTACAATCCGAGATGGAGAGATCATCCTAATTTCTCCTACCGGAACACAAGCAATGCTCAGAACTTCCAACATGGACAGCAACAACAACACTTCAACCGACAAAACAATGGGAATCTTCCGGGCTTCAACAACAATAGGAGTTACCAACAGCAACAACAACCCCAAAGTTCTTCCTTGGAGGCCATGATGGAGAAATTTATCTCCACATAGATGCAACAAAATGAAGAGTTAAGGGGAAATGACAAGCTCTTGAAGAATGTGATTGTCCAACTCTCAATAAAAGTGGATGGCATTTCCCCTCATACAAGAATGTTAGAAAACCAAATTGCCCAACAAGCCTTGACGCAGCAAAAGAATTCTCAATTTGGTTCTCTTCCAAGCCAATCGGAGGTAAATCCAAGACAATAGGAAAATGCTATTACTTTGAGGAGTGGAGCTAAAATTCACAGACCTTCTCTACCCAAGGACAAGAGTGTTGAGATCACTAACAAAGAGAAGCTTGACACCCCTATGGGTGACAAAGGTAAAGGTACAGCTGAGGTACCATCTTCTATTAAAGCAAATCCACCATTTCCGCAAAGACTTCAAATATGAAGGACGATTCAAAGTTTAGGAAGTTTATCGACATTCTAAATAAACTCCATGTCAATCTTCCACTAGCTGAAGTTATTGCAGAGATGCCATCATATGCTAAGTTTCTTAAAGACATCCTTACCAAGAGGAAGGTGGACCAAGTGGAAACCGTGATGCTTTCTGAAAGAATGAGTTCTATCATTCAAAATAGACTTCCTGAGAAGCTAGATGATTTGGGACCTTTTACTCTACCATGCAAGATCAGCAACACCACATTTGATAAAGGTCTTGTAGACCTTGGAGCTAGTATCAACCTCATCTTGTCTACCTTGTGGAAAGAGCTAGATCTTAGAGATCTGAAGCCTACAGAGATGGCCATGAATTGGCTGATCATTCCATCAAATACCCCAAAAGTATCGTGGAAGATGTGCTAGTGTAGATTGGTAAACTCTATATTCCATGTGATTTTGTTGTGTTAGATGTGGTAGAATTTCCTTCCAATCCCATTCTCTTTGGGAGACCCTTTTTGAGAACTTTTGGATGCCTAGTTGATGTTCGAGAAGGCAAACTCACACTCCGAGTTGGTGAGGAAGCCATGGAGTTTTCTGTATATGATGCCATGAAAGAACCCTCACGTGTAGAATATATCTATTTTATGGACTCTATTAATTATGTTGTACAAGAAGATCATGATGCCGCTAATCTAATACTAAACTACTATGATGATGGTGATGAAGGTATAAATAATGGATCTGAGAATTCTAGAGTATTTTCTATTGCTAAATCATATGCTACTGAAGAATACACTCCACTTGTTGATGATAAAGCCAAAGAAAATGTAGCCAGAAGAAAGGTAGAACTCAAAGCCCTTCCACCTGAGTTGAGGTATGCATTTCTTGATTTTGACTCCACTTCTCCTATAATAATCAATATAGAGTTAACTAACAAACAAGAGAATAAATTGCTTGTCGAATTGCATTTTTACAAAGATGTCATTGGTTACTCTATTGATGATTTTAAAGACATTCATCCCTCCATTTGTATGCAAGGAATAAACATGGAGGATGATGCTAAACCCACCATTGAACCACCTATACATTTAAATCAAAATATGCTTGAGGTGGTTAAAAAGGAAATCTTTAAGTTGGTTGATGCCGGTATCATTTATCCTATAAGTGACAGCCCTTGGGCTAGTGTCATTCATGTGGTACCTAAGAAGGGGGCGCAACTGCCATCAAGGGAGGCAATGATGAGTTGATACAAACATGTATAGTCATGGGTTGGCGTATGTGTATTTATTACCGGTGTTTGAACAAAGCGACTCACAAGGATCATTTTCTGTTGTCATTTATGGACTTGATGCTTGAACGTCTTGCAAAACATTCTTATTTTTATTACTTGGATGGGTATTCTGGGTTTTTCCAGATTCTTATCTACCCTCACGACCAAGAGAAAACCACTTTTACATGCATGTATGGAACTTATGATTATCGTCACATGCCCTTTGGTCTTTGCAATGCTCCTGCGACGTTCCAACGATGCATGATGGCTATTTTTTCGGATTTCATTGAAAACATAATGGAAATTTTCATGGATGATTTTAGCGTCTATGGAGATTCATTTGATCAATGTTTATGCAACCTGTCATTAGTCTTAGCCCGCTGTAAAGAGGTTAACCTAGTACTAAACTAAGAGAAGTGCCATTTCATGGTACAATCCGGTGTAGTATTAGGCCACATTATATCTAACAAGGGTATTGAGGTTGACAGGGCCAAAGTGGAAGCTATTGTGAAGATGTCTAGTCCTTCTTCAGTCAAGGACATTGTTGGCTAAATGGACATCAGTTAATCCCTTTTTTTATAATGACAAACATTTCATTCTTGTCAATCTAACGTGCTACTTGAGTGTTGCAGGAATAAGGTGGATGACAAATATTATGGAAGATCTATATGCTAGATTGTTTTAATTTCATGAATGTAATCAATTGTAAATATTATACAAATATATAATGTACAAGTACTTAGACATCATGTAAATCAAGCGTTAGATCTTCCCTAGCCAATCACTACACTTAGATAGTTCATCCCCTTCAATAGTGTCACATATGCACACTCATACATACACTTAGTACTTTATTTGAACCATTGAAACAGGGTCAATCTCGTTCGACAAAATCCTCGACCGAGACACTCTCAGTCGACAAACTTCTCGACCGAGAAAGACCCAAGTAGCCGTTAGACACAGCTGACAAGGTAGTTGGCAGTTGGAGATGAACGTTGCAAACACTTGCTCCAGAGAGCATGTCGGTCGACAAATCCTCGACCGAGTAGGTATCTCGGTCGACAATTCCTCGACCGAGATTGGTTCTGACAGTACTTGCAGAATTAATTAACTAGCCGTTGCTAAAGCAACTAAAGTGTACCTAACGGCTAGTTAAGCACTTAGAACCCCCTAGAAAGTGTCTAGAACATCGTCAAGCACTTGTAGGTCATTTCTATAAATAGGACATGCCTTAGGACACCTAAACTCACTTAATTTTTTTTATACTTGAGAAATCCTTGAGCATACACTTGCATTAGCAACCTGTTTTGAGCAATTGAGCAATACTTGCAATTGGCTACTCTTCTCCTTGCTCTAATTTCGTGTCCTACTGGCTAGTATCTCCTATCCACAACAATCACACTTCCATATACATTGGTTAGGAGATCTACACGCTTGATATAGGCAAATCAAGCCTTGTGCTTCAAAGGTTAAGCGTAATTTCCTTTTCCTTTCTTGTTCACTCTTATTGCTTGTACTCTCCTTGCTACTGCTAGGGTTGGAGGTTGTGGATTGGAGAGGGTCGTGATCTTCTTGGTAAAGAAGGAGGCTTGGAGTTAAGAGGCTGGTGCAATGGGAGGCTACTTCAAGGGGGAGCTTGGAGTTACTTCAAGAAGGCTGCCTCAAGTTGGTGCATCTACTTCAAAGTGAAGGTTGTCCAAAGGGGTGTAAGAAAGTATTGTATTTTATGTAAAATCCTTGAAGAGGTAATAAAATTAATACTTTCAAAATCCCAGTTGGGTAAGCAACCAGGTAGTGGACTGACTACCTTAGTATTTGCTAAGGTTGGAACCACTCTAAATCCCTTGTCTCCTTCTTGCTTTTTCATTTGTGGTTGTTTGAGTTAAATAAGTATTGAATTATCTTTAAAACCCTATTCACCCCCCCTCTAGTGGTTTTTCAATTGGTATCAGAGCAGGCTTCAAGAAACTCTAACCAAGTCTTGAAGAATGGACGGGTTGCTCAACAACCTCAACCTTGAAGGGACACTTGTGGCTAGGCCTCTGGCATTTGATGGAACTAACTACACCTATTGGAAAAGAAGAATGCAATTTTATTTCCAAGGGATTAGTTGGGATCTATGGAGGATGGTGTCAACCCCTTATGAACTTCCTCAAGCGGAATATGCAGCTTGGGACACCAATACGGTAAAGTCTGCCCAAATGAATGCAAAGGATGTAAGTATACTTTATTGTTCAATTTCAGTTGGAGAATTTAATAGAATATCAAATTGTGAAACGGCTTATGAAATTTGGCATAGACTTTCCATAACTTATGAAGTAACTGTGCAAGTAAAGAATTCTAAAATTGGAATGCTTAAACAGAAATTTGAACAGTTCCGTATGGATCCGAATGAATCTATTAGTGACATGTATGCAAAATTCTATTCTATTGTAAATGGTTTGAATGCTTTAGGTAAAGTTATTAGTGAAGAAGATCAGGTGTCAAAGATTCTTAGATCACTTCCTCCCAAATACAAGCCCAAGGTGACAGCCATTGAAGAAGCAAATGACCTCACCCGACTGAGGATGGAACAACTCATTGGCAACCTAGAAGCTCATGAAGCAACCCTAGAAGAAGAAGAAAGAAGAGAACGTGAACTTCAACAAGGGAAAAAGAAGGATGTGGCTCTAAAAGCTTCAAAGATCATCACACCGGAAAGTGAGGAGTCAAGGGAAGAAGAAGGAGAAGAAGCCTTGATTGTAAATGGTAAGAAATATAAAAGATTTAGATCTAACAAAATTTCTAGTTCTTCTTCTTCTCCTAGGTGTTTTGAGTGTGGAAAGAAAGGACATCTCAAAAACAAATTCCCTAAAACAAAGAAAGGAAAGAAAAGTTCACACAAAAAGAAGGAAGAAAAAGCTTACAAAGCTGCATGGGATGAGTCAAGTGAGAGTGAAAGTGGAGAAGAAAAGGTGGAATGTCTAATGGCAAGAGAAGATGATGAAGACTCACAAGAGGTAAGCCTTCTTGATCTTCCTAAAGAAGAGTTAATTGTTAGTCTACAAGAAACTCATGATAAGTATGTTGATTGCAAAAAGAAACTAAAGAAGGTTACCAAAACAAATGATGAGTTATATGCTAGATTAAATGATCTCTCTTCTGAAAAGAAAAACATTGATCTTGAGAATTTGTCTTTAAAAACGTCTTTAAATGACTGTACTAGAAAGTTACTTACTCTAGAAATGAATGTTGATCTTCTTTCTCAAGAAAAGATTGATTTGTTAGCAAAACTGAATGATTTTCAGACCCAACCAATCTTATGTAACCATCTAGACTATGATAATGTTGTAAAAGAAAGAGACTCTCTATTATCTGATTTAGATCAAGCAAGGAAAGAATTACACAAGAAGATGGATGACATTGCTAAGCTACAAAGAAACCTAAATGACTTAAAAGGAAAAGAGATCCTTAATAATATTCTGAAAATTTCCTCTAGTTTCAATGGAAGAAGAGGATTAGGATATAATCCAAAGAAAAATCAACCCAAAAGAGCTAAAGCATCCAAGACTCAGACTATGTTTGTACCTAAGAACACAATTCCTAGAAAGAGAAATGAAGTTGACTCTATTACCTGTCATTTTTGTCTACGTCTTGGACATTATTCATTTTCATGCCCTTATAAGAATAAGGATTCCGCATTAGTTTGGGTTCCAAAACCTCAAACTTAGTAGACTTGAATGAAACTCAGTTGAGATATGATCTAATGCTTATCTTTGAAGATTATATTGTCTTATCTCAACTTAACAAAAGGTCTCATGCATTATGGTAATTTTTTGAACTGATATACTGAAACAGAAACTTATTCGGTCAAAGTATTGTCGACCGAAAATATAATCGGTCAAACTTTTTTCGACCGACCAGTTGCCCGTGACAAATTAAAATCTACAGAAACAACCTGAGTAAAATAGCAACCGTTTCGGTCGAAAAAAGGTCGATCGGGACAAAATTCGATCGAAAAATGGTCGACCGAGCAAAACTTCTATTTTTTTTAGTTTTTAATCTGCAATACAGCAAACTTTCTCAATCGATGATTGGTCAACCGAGAGAGGTGTCGGTCAAACTTTTGTCGACCGACTGAAGTTTTGAGTCAGATTTTTTATTCAGTCTGTAATTAAATGCTCCTAACCATACCGGACCATCACATGGGTACCAAAACCTACATTTTAATGCAGGATTGGGTGGTCGACAGTGGATGTTCCAAACACATGACCGGAAACAAGGATGTGTTTCAAACTTTTGAATAAAAGAAGAGTGGAACAGTCACCTTTGGAGATAATGGTAAAGGTAAAATCGTTGGAATAGGTAACATTGGTACAAACCTCGAAATAAAGAATGTTTTACTCGTTGATGGTTTGCATCATAATTTAATAAGTGTTAGTCAATTATGTGACAGTGGATATGATGTTTTATTTAACAAAAATTGTTGCAAGTTATTAATAGAAAACACTACAAATGTTGATTATGAAGGAAAACGAGTTGGAAACCTTTATATTCTTAGACCTAACTCTATGAAATCTGTAGTAGGAAAATACTTACTTGCAAATGAAAATACTTTACAACTATGGCATAAAAAGTTAGGACACGCTAGTTCACATGTTATCAAAAAGTTAGTTAAATATGATTTTGTTCGTGGTTTGCCTAATTTATCTTTTGATCAAGTTGAAAATTGTGAACCATGTACTTTGGGTAAGCAAACAAAACCTCTTTTAAACCCAAACATGTACTTAGCACCTGTAGATCCTTAGAACTGATTCATATGGATTTATCTGGACCTATGAGGACACAATCTATTGGTGGAAAAAGATATTGTTTTGTTATTGTTGATGATTATAGTAGATATACATGGGTACATTTTCTTGCAACCAAAGATTACACTATTCATGTCTTTATAAAATTTTGTTCCAAGATTGAAAATCTATTACAAAACAAAATGTGTACCATTAGAAGTGATCATGGTGGAGAATTTGAGAACCATTTATTTGAAGAATTTTGCACATCTCAAGGATACACTCACAACTTTTCTGCTCCACGCACTCCACAACAAAATGGTATAGTTGAAAGGAAAAATCGATCACTATAAGAAATGGCTAGGACTATGATGCTCGAACATAACATACCTAAAACTTTTTGGGCTGAAGCTATAAACACCGCATGCTATGTGTTAAATAGAGTAATTGTTCACTCCTATTTGAAGAAAACACCATATGAAATAATACATACTAAGAAACCTAGAGTTGACTATTTTCATACCTTTGGATCCACATGCTATATCTTAAACACTAAAGAGGATAGAGATAAGTTTGATCCTAAATCACATAAAGCCTTCTTTTTGGGATATTCTACCTCTAGAAAAGCATTTAGAGTCTACAACACTATTTCTAGAAAAGTTGAGGAATCTATTCATATTTCTTTTCATGAAGAGCCAAAATCAGAAAATCCTGAAATAGTTGATCTCACTCATCAATTCGAAAATTTATCCATACCCAATGACAGTGAGAAAAATACTACAAGCAATGACAAAGCTGAAACACAACCTATACCTAGACTCATTAAGGATCATCCTCAAGAATTAATTATTGGAAATCCTAATGATAAAGTCAAAACTCGTTCTTCTTTTAAGGATGTTGCAAACATGGCCTTTGTTTCTATTATTGAACCTAAGAAGGTATCTGAAGCTCTTAAAGATGACTATTGGATAATAGAAATACAAGAAGAATTAAATCAATTCACTAAAAATGATGTATGGGATTTAGTTCCTAAACCACAAGATAAAACCATCATTGGAACTAAATGGGTTTTTAGGAATAAGCTAAATGAGGCAGGGGAAGTAATAAGAAATAAAGCTAGGTTAGTAGCACAAGGATATAATCAACAAGAAGGAGTAGACTTTGATGAAACGTATGCATCAGTAGCAAGACTTGAAGCTATTAGAATGTTACTAGCTATTACTGTACACAAAAACATCAAACTCTACCAAATGGATGTAAAAAGTGCATTTCTAAATGGAATCATTCAAGAAGAAGTATATGTTGCCCAACCACCTAGTTTTGAAATATCGGAAAAAGGTGACTATGTTTATAAACTTAAGAAAGCACTTTATGGTTTAAAACAAGCACCGAGGAACTGGTATGAAAGGCTCAAGACATATCTTTTTGATAATGGTTTTTCTATTGGAAATTCAGATTCTACTTTATTTTTCAAAACATATACATCTGATTTTCTAGTTGTTCAAATATATGTTGATGACATTATTTTTGGAGCTTCAAATGAATCATTGTGCACACAATTCAGTGACATTATGCAAAAAGAATTTGAAATGAGCCTCATGGGTGAACTAACTTTCTTTCTTGGTTTCCAAATTAAACAAACGCCTGCCGGGATTTTTATAAGCCAAGAAAAGTATACTAAAGAACTCTTAAAACATTTTGGGATGGATCAGTGCAAACATGTTACTACTCCTATGGCTACCTCTATTAAAATTGATAAGGATGAAAATGGGGAACCTATTGATGATTCCTTATATAGAGCCATGATTGGTAGTTTTCTTTACTTAACCGCTTCTAGACCGGACATCATGTTTTCCGTTGGTCTTTGTGCTCGATTTCAATCACAACCCATGCAATCTCATTTTCAAGCAGTTAAACAGATTCTTCGATACTTAGCCGGCACCACATGTTTTGGTTTATGGTATTTAAAAGGACAATCCTTGGATTTTAAAGCTTATACTGATGCAGATTATGCTGGTTGTCGACTTGACCGCAAGAGCACTAGTGGTGGTTGTTTCTTGTTAGGCAGAGCTTTAGTATCTTGGTTTAGTAAGAAACAAAACACGGTTGCCCTCTCTACAACTGAAGTTGAATATATGGCAGCCGGATCTTGTTGTGCTCAAGTGCTTTATATGCAACAAGTGTTAAACGATTATGGTTTTACTCTTTCATCTACGCCTATCTTTTGTGACAACACATGCGCTATAAACATAGCACACAATCCTATTTTACACAGCCGAGCTAAACATATTGAAATCCGTCATCACTTTTTACGGGATCATATCTCTAAGAATCATGTTTCCCTTCATCATGTTGATACGGAAGATCAATTGGCTGATATTTTTACAAAACCGCTTCCACTAGACCAATTTAACAAAATAAGGAAGCAACTGCTTATCACTCCCTTAGAAGATGTTTTCTTTGATATTTGTGCTTCTTAAATGGACTTTTTTTTTCTTATCACTCCCTTAGAAGCAATTGGCTTTTAAATGGACATATTTTTCATAAGATTTGGTGGGACATCAAATTAAGGGGGAGTTTTCTATTTTAACGGATATCTTTTTGAAATGACAAAGGGGGAGAAATAAAAATAAATCTTAAAACATAGTAATTGTGCAAAACTCAATCAATGAGTTTCATAACCTCTTGGCTTTACATTGAAATTCATTATATTCCCTAAAGAATTGGATTTCATGTTCCATAATTCATGGGGAATAATAAGCACACATTTTATAAATAAGAGAAGAAATTCACAAAGTAAATTTTAGGTATGAAACTAAACTTCTCTTAAAGACTAGTTGAGTTATATTTTAGAAATGTTTGTCATCTTCAAAAAGGGGGAGATTGTTGGCTAAATGGACATCAGTTCATCCCTTTTGTTTTGATAATGACAAACATTTCATTCTTGTCAATCTAATGTGCTACTTGGGTGTTGCAGGAATAAGGTGGATGACAAATATTATGGAAGATCTATATGCTAGATTGTTTTAATTTCATGAATGTAATCAATTGTAAATCTTGTACAAATATATAATGTACAAGTACTTAGACATTATGTAAATCAAGCGTTAGATCTTCCCTATCCAATCACTACACTTAGATAGTTCATCCCTTTCAATAGTGTCACATATGCACACTCATACATACACTTAGTACTTTATTTGAAACATTGAAACAGGGTCAATCTCAGTCGACAAAATCCTCGACCGAGACACTCTCGGTCGACAAACTTCTCGACCGAGAAAGACCCAAGTAGCCGTTAGACACAGCTATCAAGGTAGTTGGCAGTTGGAGATGAACATTGCAAACACTTGCTCCAGAGAGCCTGTCGGTCGACAAATCCTCGACCGAGTAGGTATCTTGGTCGACAATTCCTCGACCAAGCTTGGTTCTGACAGCACTTGCAGAATTAATTAACTAGTCATTGCTAAAGCAACTAAAGTGTACCTAACGGCTAGTTAAGCACTTAGAACCCCCTAGAAAGTGTCTAGAACATCCTCAAGCACTTGTAGGTCATTTCTATAAATAGGACATTCCTTAGGACACCTAAACTCACTTAATTTTTTCTATACTTGAGCAATCCTTGAGCATACACTTGCATTAGCAACCTGTTTTGAGCAATTGAGCAATACTTGCAATTGGCTACTCTTCTCCTTGCTCTAATTTCATGTCCTACTGGCTAGTATCTCCTATCCACAACAATCACACTTCCATATACATTGGTTAGGAGATCTACATGTTGGATAAATTGGACATTATAATAAATCCCTTTGTTTCGATGATGACAAACATTTCATTCTTGTTGATCTAACGTGCTACTTGAGTGTTGCAGGAATTAAGTGGATGACAAAGCTCTAGAAAATCTATATGCTTGAATGTTTGTAAATGTCATGAAATGTAATCAATTGTAAACTTGTACAAATATATAATGTACAAGTACTTAGATTTCATGTAAATCAAGCGTTAGATCTTCCCTAGCCAATCACCACACTTAGATATGTCATCCCTTTCAAATAGGTTCACATATGCACACTCATACATTTACTTAGTGCCTAAATTGAAAGATTGAAACAGGGTCAATCTCGGTCGACCAAACTCCTCGACCGAGACACTCTCGGTCGACAATCTTCTCGACCGAGAATGACCCAAGTAGCCGTTAGACACAGCTGACAAAGTAGTTGGCAGTTGCAAATGAACGATGATCCAGAGAGCCTGTCGGTCGGCAAAACTTCGACCGAGTAGGTATCTCGGTCGACAATTTGTCGACCGAGATGGTCTCTGACAGCAATTGCAGAATAAAGTAACTAGTCGTTACTAACGCACCTAACTTATACCTAACGGCTAGTTAAGCACTTAGAAACCCCTAGAAGTTGTCTAGAACGTCCTTAACCATCCATAGGCCATTCCTATAAATAGGACATGCCTTAGGACACCAAAATACACCTAAGCTACACTTGTGCTATACTTGAGCTTGAATACACATTGGCAATACTGTTTTGAGCAATAGAGCAATTCCTACATTTGCTATTCATTCCCATTGCTCCTATTTCGTGTCCTATAGGCTAGCATCTCCTTACCACAGCACGTACACTTCTACACTCATTGGTTAGGAGATCGATACGCTTGATATAGGCAAATCAAGCCTTGTGCTTCAAAGGATAAGTTGTAATTTCTATTTTCCTTCTTGTTCCTTTTATCCTTTGTATTCTCCTTACTACTCCTAGGGTTGGAGGCTGCTGATTGGAGAAGGTTCTTCTCAGAGGAGAAGGTGGACTTCAAGCTACTTCAAGAAGGCTATCGCACGGGAAGCTACTTCAAGAAGGCTATTGCAACGGGAAGCTACTTCAGGAGGAAGGCTGCTTCAAGATGGTGCAATTACTTCTAGGTGAAGGCTGCTTCAAGGTTGGGCGATTACTTCTAGGTGAAGGCCGCTTGAAGGGTTTAGGGAGAGAATTGTAATTTTATGTAAAGTCCTTGCGAGGTAATAAAATTAAATTCTTTCCAAATCCCGGTTGGGTAAGCAACCGGGTAGTGGACTGACAACTTTAGTATTTGCAAAAGTTCGAACCACTCTAAATCCTTGTCCCCTTGTCCAATATTTTGTGGTAAGTTGTTTGAGTTTCAAAATTGTTAAAATTATATTTAAAACTATATTCACCCCCCCTCTAGTGTTTTTTCAGTTGGTATCAGAGCAGGCTTCAAGGAACCCTAACAAGGTCTTGAAGAAATGGGTGACGGGGTGCTCAACAACCTTAACCTCGAAGGGACATTCGTTGCTAGGCCACCAGTGTTTGATGGAACAAACTACCAATATTGGAAGAGAAGGATGCAATTTTACTTCCAAGGCATAAATTGGGACTTATGGAGGATGGTGTCAACACCATACGAGCTTCCTCAAATACAATATGCAGAATGGGATGCAAACACGGTAAAATCGGCTCAAATGAATGCAAAGGCTGTAAGTATTCTTTATTGTTCAATTTCAGTAGGAGAATTTAATAGAATATCAAATTGTGAAACAGCCTATGAAATATGGCATAGATTGTCCATAACTTATGAAGGTACGGTTCAAGTTAAGAACTCTAAGATTAGTATGCTTAAACAGAAATTTGAACACTTTCGTATGGATCCAAATGAATCCATTAGTGAAATGTTTGCAAAATTCTCTTCTATTGTTAATGGTTTGAATGCCTTAGGAAAAACTGTACTCGAAGAAGATCAGGTGTCAAAGGTACTTCGATCACTTCCTCCCAAATACAAGCCCAAGGTGACAGCCATAGAAGAAGTCAATGATCTCACTAAACTGAAAATGGAGCAACTCATTGGCAATTTAGAAGCTCATGAGGCAACTCTAGAAGAGGAAGAAAGAAGAGAACGTGAACGTCAACATGGGAAAAAGAAGGATATTGCATTTAAAGCTTCAACTAAAGACAATCATGACACAAGTGAAGATGATAGTGAAGAAGAAACTCTCATTGTAAATGGTAAGCAATATAAAAGTTTTAAAACTAATAAAACTTCTAGTGTTTCTTCTTCCAGGTGCTTTGAATGTGGTAAGAAAGGACATATGAAAGGTGAGTGTCCAAAACTCAAGAAAGGGAAGAAATCATCTCACAAAAAGAAAGAAAGAGCATATCAAGCTGCATGGGATGATTCAAGTGATGATAGTGATGATGGAAAAGAAGTAGAATGCCTCATTGCTACAACAAATGAAGACGAAGAAGAGGTAAGTCTTTATGATCTACCAAAAGAAGATCTAATCGCTAGTCTTCAAGATACTCATGAGAAATATATTGAGTGCAAGAAGAAACTTAAGAAAGCAAATAAAGATTTAAATACTAAACTTCTTGCTCTTGTATCTGAAAATGAAAATCTCAAAAAGGAAAATGAAGATTATGCTCTTAAGTTAAAATCGGTAGAAGCTAATTGCAATCTTCTTTCCTTAGAAAAGTTAAACTTACAAACTCAAGTGAATGATCTTCAGAAACAACCTATTCTATGTTCACATTTAGATTATGATGAGTTTGTCAAAGAAAGAAACTCTCTAGTATCCGATTTAGATCAGGCAAAGAAAGATATTGCTAAGTTACAAAGAAATGTAAATGAGTTAAGAGGAAATGACATACTTGAAAATGTTCTGAAAATTTCCTCTAGTTATAATGGAAGAAGAGGATTAGGATACGATCCAAGGAGAAATAAACCCAAAAGAGTTAAAGCATCCAAGATTATATTTGTACCTAGGAACTCAATTCCTAGAAAGAGAAATGAAGTTGATGCTATTAGTTGTCAGTATTGCATGCATCTTGGACATTATTCATTTTCATGCCCATATAAGAAAAAGAATGATGAGTTAGCTTGGATTCCTAAAACTTAGTAGCTTAAAATTAACTAGTTGAGATTTGACCTAAACTGATTCTTGATATCATAATGTCTTATCTCAACACAATCGAGCTCTAATTTGCATAAACTCTTTTGCTTGAAATTGATTAAGAGTTCTGAACATATTCCAGAAACTTGGTCGGTCAAGAATCTGTCGACCGAGTAAACAGTCGGTCGAGAAATTGTCGACCGAGCTTGTCACTGAAATTCAGTCTGCTGTAAAAATTGCTGAAATCTTTTTTGATCAAATTGCTATCCATCTGTGATTAATGACTGTATACTTTTGGAAATCATCCCAGATATCTTATATAAGATTATTTTGGTTTTATGTCTAAATGGTTTGGGATTAAAATGAAAATTGTGAACCAAGTTAATTTAAGTCAAGGAAAATTTCTGCTTTCATGGTCTATTCTAAATATTCCTTGAAACCATGTGTTGAAATTCATGCTTCTACTGTTTTATCATGATTTTTTCTAAAGTGTTATCTGGTCTATCCATATAGAAATCATGTGATTACAAATTATCATTATATGCTTTCATTGTTCTATCATTACATCATGGATATGCTTTCACTATTCAGCTTATAAAGATGATGTGTTAGCACAAATAGATAATGATAATTGTATGCATGGATCCTTGATGATACATAGGCAAGCAAAATGATTCAATGATGATATGTCTCTTAGAAATGCTTGCAACACATAAGATAAAAATTTCTCAAATTGGCATCTTTAAAAGACTTGAGATGTTAATCTTGCTTTCATTTTTAAGAGGATGTTTTCATGCTTTAAAATTGATATCTAATCAAGTACTTCACATATGAATGCTTAATTTGAAAATTTGTAATTTTTGCCTCTTGGTTGAAATAAAATTTGACCAAGGGGCGCTATGGTCGTAGTCAAGGGCGACCTAAAATAAGCTTTGACAAAATGCTTATTTGAACATCATTTTACTGTACTTAATCTTAGTATACTTTTGATAAAGGTCAAAATCAAAATTTAAAATCATTTGTGACCTTAGAAGCCTTAATTTGCTTTAAATTGTAAGATTAAGGGGGAGCTCATAAAAACAAATTCGATTATTTGATTAAGAAGCTTACAAAAACGTTGTAAACATCATTTAAAGCTTGTTAATACCTTAGTATTTCTTTGATATAAAGAAATCTATGAATGATCTTGTACTTAAAGGAATTCTCTAAACAAATCAGGGCTTAACATCCCTTGTATTTGATTAGAGACATTTTTATGAACTCTAAGAATTACAGGATTCTCATTTAATTTAGGGCTTAACATCCCTTGAAAGATGAGAAATCAATATACATTCATCATAAGCTTAAGGGAATCTCATATCATTTCAAGGCTTAACATCCTTTGCAAATGATTGAGAAACAAATTATGGATAAATTAGACAAAAATGATATTCAATACATGCTCCTAATAGATATCTATTTAAGGGGGAGCATAATATAAAATTAAGGGGGAGAAGAAAAATAAAATATTCAACTTGGATATCTTTTTGAAATGACAAAGGGGGAGAAAGAATATACACAAAAGGTAATCTTCAGGTATGAAACTTACATGCTTTATATTTCCTTATTTCATATTTAGGAAATGTTTGTCATCTTCAAAAAGGGGGAGATTGTTGGATAAATTGGACATTATAATAAATCCCTTTGTTTCGATGATGACAAACATTTCATTCTTGTTGATCTAACGTGCTACTTGAGTGTTGCAGGAATTAAGTGGATGACAAAGCTCTAGAAAATCTATATGCTTGAATGTTTGTAAATGTCATGAAATGTAATCAATTGTAAACTTGTACAAATATATAATGTACAAGTACTTAGATTTCATGTAAATCAAGCGTTAGATCTTCCCTAGCCAATCACCACACTTAGATATGTCATCCCTTTCAAATAGGTTCACATATGCACACTCATACATTTACTTAGTGCCTAAATTGAAAGATTGAAACAGGGTCAATCTCGGTCGACCAAACTCCTCGACTGAGACACTCTCGGTCGACAATCTTCTCGACCGAGAATGACCCAAGTAGCCGTTAGACACAGCTGACAAAGAAGTTGGCAGTTGCAAATGAACGATGATCCAGAGAGCCTGTCGGTCGACAAAACTTCGACCGAGTAGGTATCTCGGTCGACAATTTGTCGACCGAGATGGTCTCTGACAGCAACTGCAGAATAAAGTAACTAGCCGTTACTAACGCACCTAACTTATACCTAACGGATAGTTAAGCACTTAGAAACCCCTAGAAGTTTTCTAGAACGTCCTTAAGCATCCATAGGCCATTCCTATAAATAGGACATGCCTTAGGACACCAAAATACACCTAAGCTACACTTGTGCTATACTTGAGCTTGAATACACATTGGAAATACTATTTTGAGCAATAGAGCAATTCCTACATTTGCTATTCATTCCCATTGCTCCTATTTCGTGTCCTATAGGCTAGCATCTCCTTACCACAGCACGTACACTTCTACACTCATTGGTTAGGAGATCGATACGCTTGATATAGGCAAATCAAGCCTTGTGCTTCAAAGGATAAGTTGTAATTTCTATTTTCCTTCTTGTTCCTTTTATCCTTTGTATTCTCCTTGCTACTCCTAGGGTTGGAGTCTGCTGATTGGAGAAGGTTCTTCTCGGAGGAGAAGGTGGACTTCAAGCTACTTCAAGAAGGCTATCGCACGGGAAGCTACTTCAAGAAGGCTATTGCAACGGGAAGCTACTTCAGGAGGAAGGCTGCTTCAAGGTGGTGCAATTACTTCTAGGTGAAGGCTGCTTCAAGGTTGGGCGATTACTTCTAGGTGAAGGCTGCTTGAAGGGTTTAGGGAGAGAATTGTAATTTTATGTAAAGTCCTTGTGAGGTAATAAAATTAAATTCTTTCCAAATCCCGGTTGGGTAAGCAACCGGGTAGTGGACTGACAACTTTAGTATTTGCTAAAGTTGGAACCACTCTAAATCCTTGTCCCCTTGTCCAATATTTTGTGGTAAGTTGTTTGAGTTTCAAAATTGTTAAAATTATATTTTAAACTCTATTCACCCCCCCTCTAGTGTTTTTTCAGTCGCTTGATATCGGCAAATCAAGCCTTGTGCTTCAAAGGTTAAGTGTAATTTCCTTTTCCTTTCTTGTTCACTCTTATTGCTTGTACTCTCCTTGCTACTGCTAGGGTTGGAGGTTGCGTATTGGAGAGGGTCGTGATCTTCTTGGTGAAGAAGGAGGCTTTGGACTACTTCAGGAAGGCTGGTGCAACGGGAGGCTACTTCAAAGAGGAAGGCTACTTCAAGGGGGAGCTTAGAGTTACTTCAAGAAGGCTGCCTTAAGTTGGTGCATCTATGTCAAAGTGAAGGTTGTCCAAAGGGGTGTAAGAAAGCATTGTATTTTATGTAAAATCCTTGAAGAGGTAATAAAACTAATACTTTCAAAATCTCGGTTGGGTAAGCAACCGGGTAGTGGACTGACTACCTTAGTATTTGCTAAGGTTGGAACCACTCTAAATCCCTTGTCTCCTTCTTGCTTTTTCATTTGTGGTTGTTTGAGTTAAATAAGTATTGAATTATCTTTAAAACCCTATTCACCCCCCTAGTGTTTTTTCAATCCACAGTTTCCTTGGTCATGCAGGATTCTATAGAAGATTCATTAAATACTTCTCTAAATTTGCAAAGCCATTATGTTCTTTACTTGCAAAGGATGCTAAATTCATATTCAATGATGACTGACGTACAGCCTTCACCAAGCTTAAGGAAACTCTTATTTCTGCACCAATCATTCAACCACCGGACTGGAACACCCCTTTTGAATTGATGTGTGACACAAGCTACTATGCAGTAGGGGAAGTTCTAGGACAAAGGAAAGATAAGAAGCTTCATGACATATACTATGCAAGCAAGACCCTAGATGAAGCACAAATCAATTATATAACCAGCAAAAAGGAGATGCTTGCTATAGTGTACACCTCTGAAAAATTCTGGCAGTTATTGGTAGGATCTAAGGTAATCGTGTATACAGATCATCCTTCCATTAAGTATTTTCTCAACAAGAAGGATGCAAAACCTCATCTCATTCACTGGATACTGCTTCTAAAGGAGTTTGATCTTGAAATCTGGGATAAGAAGGGGACAGAGAACAATGTTGTCAATCATCTTTCTAGGTTGACTACAGATGTTGGAGATTATTTGCCTATTGAGGATCACTTTTCTATTGAAAAATTTTATGCATTATCGTCCACACAAGTACCATTGTTTGTAGACATTGCGAACTTTCTTGCTACAGGACAGCTGCCGTCGGACTTGACATACCAGCAAAAGAAGAAGTTTTTCCATGATGTAAAGTTCTACTATTGGGACGACCCCTTGTTGTTCAAACATGGGAGTGATGGACTTATTCGAAGGTGTGTCATTGAAGAAGAGATTGCCACCATTATTTTTTATTGACATGCCTCTCCTTACAGAGGTCACTTTGGAGGAGAGAAGATTGCAACAAATATTCTCCAGGACGGTTTCTATTGGCCAACATTATTTAAATATGTCAATTTTTTTATCAAAACTTGTGATAAATGCCAAAGGACCAGAGGAATTTCTAGATTCTATGACATGCCTCATAACTCTATCTTGGAGATTGAGGTATTTGATGTTTGGAGAGTTGATTACATGGGACCATTCCCATCTTCTTGTGGCTATCAATATATCCTAGTTGCTTGTGAGTACGTCTCCAAGTGGGTTGAGGCTATCCCAACCCAAGCACCAGATGCAAAATCTGTAGTCAAGCTGTTTCAGAAAATCATTTTCCCTCAGTTTGGAGTTCCTAGAGCTGTAATCTCTGATGGAGGCACGCATTTTATTGAGAAGCAATTCAATAACCCCCTATCTAATTATGGAGTCACTCGTAAAATCTCTACGCCCTACCATCCTCAAACTTCCGGGCAAGTAGACGTCTCCAACCGGCAGCTGAAAAGAATTCTAGAAAAGGTAGTGTCTAGCTCAAGGAAGGATTGGGCATTAAAGATAGACAATGCATTATCGGCATACCAGACAGCTTATACAACCATCATAGGCACAAATCCATTTAAAATGATATATCACCAAGAATACCATCACTCATAATTGATTCAAACATGGTGCCTCATTATTTCTCTCTCCTATAAATGATACTAGGAGGGAGTAGGGACACTCTAGAGGTGGTAATTTGCATATCAATCCTTCTTGTCATCTTCCGTTGGAGCTAGAACACCGTGCTCTATGGGCTATCAAATTCTTAAACTTTGACATGAAGAAGGCTGGTGAAAAGCATCTACTGCAGCTGCAAGAACTGGAGGAACTCTGACTAGATGCATATGAAAATGCAAGGCTCTACAAAGAAAGAACAAAGGTTTGGCATGATAAGAGAATCCATAGGAAAGACTTCAAAGAAGGAGACAAGGTGTTGCTATTCAACTCAAGACTCAAGCTATTCCCTGGAAAACCAAAGTCCAAGTGGTCTGGTCCTTTTCTTGTATTGAAGATATTTCCATGTGGAGTTGTTGAGTTACAAGGCAAGGATGGAGCATTCAAAGTAAATGGGCAATGTTTCAAGCTATATACCTCGGGAGATGAAGTTCAAGAGAGAGCATCTTGCTCCGTTCAAGATGCATGAATGACAAATTGAAGAGTCTCACTTCGAACTCTAAATGGAGGACCTCGTGGGAGTTGAACCCACATTAGGATAGATTTCTTTTCAAGTTTTTTGAGTCAAGAACACTCTTTAGTTTCATAAATAATCTTTTCATGGATGAATGTAATAATTTAGACAATTCTATTGCCGTATCTGTTATTAATTATGTGCTGACAAGAAGTTATTTTCTATAGAAACTACAGAAGACACAGTGTGTCTTATTTAAGACATGGCGTGTCACTACTCCCAGAAATACAAAAAATGAGCTATATCTCTAGGTACACGATGTGTTTGAAAAAGACACGTTGTGTCACTGTCCAACAGATACAAAGTTTTCCTTGAACTGGAAAAGTACATGATGTGTCTTAATTTAAACACGACGGGTACCACAGCAGAAAAGGGAGGAACACAAAATCTAGAACATAAACACGACGTGTCCTAATTTATACATGATGTATGCTAAAGTAGAATAGGAAAGATCAAGTTATCTGGAAAAAGAACACAACGTGTCTTTATTTGAGCATGTTGTGTAGTTATCAGTGAAAATGGGCATTTTGATTTTTTGGATTAATACACGTTGTGTACTTTCTGAAACATGTTGTGTCTTTTATCACAGAAAGGGAGTTCTGGAGAGACACACTGCATGTCTTTATTTGTCCATGTCGTGTCTTTTGACAAAAATGTGGGTTCTTAACCTAGCACATGGCCGCCCCTCTCACTCACGCTTTCATTCGAGCCGTGTGAGACCTCAGAGCTTCCCTATGCCCTAGCCTTTGCTTCCTTTGCCACCGTGTTCCCAAGCACACCTAGTAGTCGCCATCGTGTTCATTGGGCATATCTTCCTCAACCTTGAGCCGTTGTTGTGTTCCCTTTCTCACGGCGTGTCATCTTCTAGCTCAAGTGGATCTCTTCCGCCGCCGTCATGTGCCCTAGCACAAGGTGGTGCCCTAACCGTCAAGGGGTCATGCTTTTAAGCTCACATTTAGGCATTTTTGTGAGTTGCTGGAGTGCCATTATGACGAGGTGGTTAGTTACCCGCCGATTTTTCACAACGATGAGTTTTGGTTTGAGATATCTGATGAGGAACACCATGAGGCAAAGCAAGCCAGATCATCCACTATCCATAACCCTAACTTTCAGTACATTCACCCCCTTCTTAGTACTGGAGTGTTTGCCAAGAAGGAAACCCAAGGGGTTGGAAAGAAAGACCTTTTCTTCTTATGGGGAATGATGTATGAGCACCCGATTAATGTTGCCTTCTATATTCTTACACATTTCCTAGACATTAAGAAGGTGAAGAAGATGGATGTTGAAGCATCATGTGTGGTGGTTTGATTACTATGATTGCACAAAAGCTTGATGTTGATCTGATAGGGCTTGAGGGTGCACCAGGTAGAAACCTGGTAGATATCTAGTACCTCATTTTTGTAGGGTTACTCTCAAGAATTCCAAACAGCAACACCAAGTTTTGGCAATTCTTCGATGATGATCAGTACATTGACATTCCAAATCCTGAGCATATCACTTTAGAGAACAAGGACAACTGGAAAGTCATGTTGAACACTGGTGAATAGGTAGAGGAAGCTAGAGCTGCTGAGGATACCAGGGCGCCTCCTCTTGCTCCTTCTGCTCCACCACCGCCCTCCACCAGCACTTAGAGATAGTACTCCTGGGTGATGCCTGATGTCAGGCATCTGTACGGCTATGTGTAGTAGTGGTTTGATCACATCGATGGCTGCCTAGATCAGATGGGTACGTAGTATACAGCGATGCATTACATGGTCCATCGTATGGGTTCGTGGCACATTTCACATAGCCACTACTCCATCTCACAGCTGTATCAGTCGCCGCCACCACAGCAGCCCGAGTCTGCCCCGCGGCCCACGCCAATGGATGTTCCAAAAGATGATCTTGTCAGCCAGTTCTTCCCGACTGACCATGGGGGCGCTGGCCCCTCTTATTGATTTAACACATGATAGGTATCCGATTGTTCCCTCCATGAGTTTGATTTATGCAGTGAGGACACTACATATTTCAAGCTTGGGGGTGCAACTGGTCGTAATGTAGTTTTGTTTTCATTTGCTTTTGTTAGTCATGTCAGTCTTTTATTTCATATTCTTTCATGTTATGTATTTTCCCTCATGGCAAGTTTAATATGAAATGAGGCTATTATGATGGAATGAACTTTTGTACCTTGTATGCTTGAACTATCTTGTACCTTGTATTTATTTTGGCCATATGAAAAAATTAGTAGAGAACATGTATGAATCAAATGGAAAATGAAATTCCTCATGCACATGGCCTTGGTTTGTAATTGTAGCCTGAACTCTCAATTTTCACATCTTTGATTGCCAAATACATGTAACAGTCAAAACATTTAGTGAATAAATCAACTCTACAATACTATTTAGCATATGGGATACTCTTGCCAAACCCTTAGTGCATATACAATCGATTTTTAGTGAAATTTTTTCAAAACAATGAATGGAACATTGTTAACTTAACCTTCTCATTGACTCTCTTGTGTTGTGCAAAAATCTCTTTTATCATTTTTCTCACTTACTCAATAAAAGATGACAAAAAACCCACATATCATGCCAACCTAGTGTGAGTCTGATTCGGCAATGATGGTTAGGTGCTATGAAACCAAAAGAGGGTAAATATAACACTCCAACTGGCACTCCACGTGCGTGTAAGCCTAAATTAGTAGTCGAGTGCTGGAATCCTAAAAACCAATTGTCATATCTTTTCAAGAAGAGAGCTCAACTAAGGTTGTTAAAGTTAGCTAAGATTTCATCATTTACATCCATAATAGCTGAAAATTTTGTGTTGTACATCCACTAGTTGTTTGGCTTGATTATCCAAATCTTGTTTAGTGTTGTTTAGTTGATAGTTTCGCTTAATTTGTGACCACCACTGCTGAACTAAAACTACTCTATCTTGGATGTTCAAATTGAGATGATGGCTATGAAAATAAATCTAATGTACATGGTTGGTTGAGTTTATTGCATATCTTCTTTTCATTTAATCCATGCATGAGCTTAAATATTCCTTCATTTGTGTGGTCGTGCTCTTTTTGCTTGAGGACAAACAATGGTTCAAGCTTAGGGGGATTTGTTGTGTACTTTCCACATCAACTTTTCACATGATTTCACACACAAATTCAGTTCATTTTGTTCTCATTTAGCCTCTATTCATATTATTCTTGCCACCTTTTTGTTATTTTGCTTATCACACGATGTGTGTTGAAGATATGATTCAAAAGGATCTAATTGGAGATAGCCCAACTCAAATTCAACATCATCGGGATTTCTCCATGCCTTATATATGTTTAGAATTGTAATTCTGTTGAAACAACATAGCACACGATGTGTCTTATTTAAGACACGGCATGCGCATTTCCAGTTGGCCTTACACTTCAGACGCAGAAGAAAAGTACACGGCGTGTGCATCATACACATGACGTGTACCTGGGAATTCAGAACTGATACTTGCCCTTCTAGTTATGTACATGGCGTGTATTAATTCAAACACGTCGTGTGCTTTATACTCAGAACAACTGTCGGAGACAGGACATGACGTGTCCAAAGGAAGACGCGTCGTGTGCCTGTCAGTTTCAACAAATTTTAAAATATGACCCCTCTCATTTTTAAAGACAAGACCACCATATGGAGCAGTTATCTTTGGTCATAATTTGAAAGTCTTTTGGCCAAGAGCAAGGCTAGAGCAAGGAGGGCAATTTTGGGGTGGAATAAGGTAGTTTCTTGCCAAAGAACCCCCATTCTTCTTCTTTCCTTCTCCATTTTCTTCTATGGAGGTGTAGCAGAGCTTCTTCACTCCACAAAGCTTCTCAGGAGGGAATCTTGTCCAGTTTGGAGCAGATGTAGGAGTGAAATTTCATCCTCAAGCTGGAATTCTACTCTTCTTGGGTTACACCTTTCATTATCTTAGCTTTTCCTTCTCTAAATCATGTTGAACTCTGAAAATTCTGCATGTTTTCTATTGTGCATCATTATGGACGAATAGATTCCTTTTCTTGGACATGGGAGAGTATCTCCCATGTCATACCATGTATGGAACATGATAATTTCGTACTAAATACTATGTTGCTTGTTTTTCACCTTGTGAGTACCAGTTTCTTTCTTCTTACATGTATGGCTGGCCACTTTATGTGCATGTTTTATGCTCTTTTGCTTGATCTGAGAAGATAGGTAGGAGAGTAAGGAGGTACTCTCTTGGAAAATTCTTCTTTAGCATGAGAGTAGAAATTATGGATTTGAGGAGTAGGTTTTTGATCCAAAACGAAATTCATACATGAGAATGTTGAATTGAGTTAAGATCGTTGTACTTGCACCGGGAGGTGAAGTGCAACATACAACTCTCCTTTAAAACAAATGCTTAGTATGTTTAAATTTTATGCTCCTATTTTATGCTATGATATATTGGTGAAATCCTAAGTCCAAGATACTTCCATAATATGAGATTTTACCTCTTTAAGTAATCCATTTACTATTTTTCTTAATTCTGAAATTTTAGCTTAGTCAATCAAATCACACCTTTAAAACGGTCTAGATTGTTGAACCTTAGCACTATTGCATTTAAATTGTTACCAAGATCCTTGTGTTCGATCTCGACTATAACTACTTATGCATACTTGTGGGAATTGGTTAGTTGAGTAAAAGATATTTCTTAAGATGGAAACTCATTAGTGTAATAACCAACAGGAAGCCACTTAGATATATCTTCATTTTACGTGACATTCTATATGATATTCAAGATGGCCAACAAGTCATCCATAACAATAGGGTGCGATCTCTCTCTAGGAATGTGATTTATCACATATTCTATAGCCCAGATAGAATCAAAAAATGTCTATTCACATTACTGGCATCTACTATATTAGAAGATTTGATGCCAAGCAACAAATAGTGCCCATTCTACAACACCACACCTTTCCTTATTAATTGCTTGTTCAAAAATCATCTGAATGTGTCAATTATAGAGACGCTCCTCGTCAAAACCAAGAAGTGTACAACATGAGTAATTCTTCTTCCTTTTCACTAGAGAGGTTTTTGGCTCCTATGTGTTGCAGATCTAGTTAAACCATAAATTACTTTGTTCCATACTTGTTGTGCCGATCTACAAAGTGTAGAAAAGTTTTATATGTGATCCAGTGACAGAATAGCTTCCCCGCATCCATATCCATCTACAACATGTTATTCACCATTGTCCTTACTACAAGATCAATTGGACAAGCTATATTATTGATCCACTAGCCCACCAAAAAAGTCAAGAAAATGGTGACAATAATTTCATTGTTGTTAGAGTCATGGAAGCTCTTCGTCATGGATTCTTTGTTTCCAATATGGACCCTAATGGTTCTTCTGCACTGTGAGGATAGTATGCCAGGGAGGTTATCTATGATCATCATTTCTTCCAAGATCCTACACTTCTTGATAATTTGTAGGATCTATATCTCCTAATTCCTAGACTTTTCAAGAAATCTTTTTTCCAGGTACTTCATTGAGAAGAAGAGGAAGTTGATCAACCAATATTTTCCCTTCTCTCCTCCTAATCATCAGGATATATATCCTCTTCTAAATGAGCTCGTGAGGATGCAACTAATTTTAACATACTTGAGGAGCCTGAATCATTCCCAATTTTTGGCCCTACATTGTCAATTGTGTTAAGTTTTGAAATTTTTGATAGAAGTTCTTGTTGTGAGCTTTATTTGGATGATCTAACCTCAATCATGATGTGTATCAAGCATGGATATGATAAGTTTATTTTATTCCACTACAATTATCTAATAATTATGAAAGAGACCTCAGAGACACCCTCAAACTAGGAGGTTACTTATCGCATAGTTTTCTGACTGCATATCAATTTCTTCTGAGTCAGTCTATTAGTGATGTTTCTATGGCCAGATCCAAATGAAAGATTACATATATAATCAAGTCAAGTCTATAAAATTGTAGTCACTCATCTAGAGACTACATACATCCATTCCTTGTTATATTTTAGTCCATGTATTGCATGACAATCATTGGAAGCTACTTGCAATCTTTACTCATGAACATCGAGTGATTTTCTATAACAGCTCAGATTGTTCATTCTACTCTGAGGGTTCACAACTCTCTTCCTATAAAGTAATCATAACGGAATGTATTATTGAAACTTATGACAATGCACTCATTCTTCTTATTCATCAGCATAGTTACAAATACTTCTCTCAACAAACAAAGAGATGGACTCTACCCCAATTTTATCATCACTGCCAATAACAGTGATGTATTTCAAATGCCTTTGGATTTTACATTCTCCATTTGATGTACTCTGTATCACACCTTCATGTTGTCATTGAATATTGTCATGGAAATAACTACCATTGCTTGCATGGAAACTATGTCAAGATGCTTCTGAATTCCGATTGGGCAACTAAAGATCACTATCGTCAATGACAATCTCACGTGCTTACATTTTTCTTTCTTATTTTCACACTATGAGTACATCTTGTGTTGTAAGTTTGGGTGGGGTGTACTCTCGTGAGATAGGTATCCATCACATCAAACAATCTTCTTTTTCTTTCCCCTTCAATCATTTTTTGCTTACTTCATTTCATGCATTTCAACATCTTTTAGAAATATTTTTCATGTACAAAAACAATGAAGATGAAGATGATAAAAAAATCTCTCTAAAGAACTTAGTCCTTGTTCTTTATGCTATGTTTTTTCAAGTAAGTTGTGAAAAAGTAACAGTCAGGACATTTCTTTAAATCTTTATCAATATTGATGTTATACTATCTTTTTCTCAACAAAATGTTACTTATTCCTCTAACTTGTTTCTAACCTTAGAACATCACCTATAGATTCTTGCCAAAATGCCAACACAAATAAACTCATACTCAACTGAAGAAACATTCTCATAAAAGAAGAAAGATCCACCTCTTCTTTCATTCCATCTCCACATCATTCAAAATCCCAAAAAGAGTGAGGATTAAAAATAGAGAGTAAAAAAATAAAGAGTTGTGCTCTGCTTTTAGTCGAAGGAGCTACCAAAATAGTGTATATTGTGATCATGAACATAGATATGTCTCTTTTCATAAACTCTAAGACCGAACCCCCAATTCCAATTGTGTTCATTAAAGGTATATCAACCTGGGGTAGTGAAACTTAAGATGCACAATCACTTCTCTAAAACCAACTAGTTTGGAATGCAGGGACCACTTGCCCATTTAACGAACCTATATTTGAATGTCCCAGAAGGAAGAAAGGGATATCTATAAGCCTTTTTTCTTACCCATTTCATCCACTACTCACCAAAAAATGCAACGAGAGTGAAATTTATTTAAAAAATAGAATGTATGTCAGAGACCATTTATGAGCAATAACAACCAAATAACAAGAAAGAATATTTTTTTAATGTTAATGTTTTAACAAGGCAAGATCATTTTATGAAATAGTAAATGTTTTAATAAAAGTTTGACTTAAAATTTTCTAACAAACATCAATAGATCATCCATCTCACCCTGTTCCACACAATGATTCTATAATTTTGATGACAAGCTAAATTTTAAGTTTGGGGAGTTGATAACATCAATTTTTATGCAATTTTCATGACTAATTCATAATATAGAATCATTTGATTAAGTGATTAGGGATCACAAATTCCTTCATGTTACTTGAAAATTCCAAATACTTAGTTCTAACTAAGTTCTATTCCAAACTATAGAAACTGAACTCAAAATTCATGAACATCGATGGACTACCCATCAACCCCCAAGATTGATCATCATTCATGAAAAAAATGTCGAACTCAAAAGAGAACCACAATCCATCAACCCATCAGGTTGACAAATTGATCCTTGATCAAAAGACCTATGGATTAATCCATCAAGCTTAAAGAATCACGAAGGCCATTGATCAACAAGGATGATGGATCCAAGATTGACATAAAGGCATCAATCTCAGAGCTTAACAAAGATCTATTGAGCTACACATCCGTAGTATGGCACCGAGCTGATAGTAGTAAAATTGTCTATTGATAGTTCATTAAAGTCATCCTATCGATGTCCCAAGCGATTAGTTTCCTAATGGACGATGAAGATCATTAATTCAACCAAAGACCCATAGACCTCCTAGGTTGATGATAGTAATACCAAGGGTCTACGCCACATGGACCAATCAGAGATTTACAAGGCACAAGTCAACCCCTATAAATAGGCCCTAAGGGCATCACTTCAAGGCATCTCAGGATTTGAGGATGAACAAGTCAAAAGGCTATCGCGGAGATTAACACCAAGTATAGAGACCACCAACCTAGCTTGTGTCATCGATCTAGTGAGACGATCAACCTCTAGACTTAGCTGCCATCCACTTCCATTGATAGATCGACAAACCTACTTGCTTAAGTTCTATTATGTGAGAGAGAGTGGAAACTGTCGACCCCTTTCTAGTTTGTCAACCTCCTAGTCAAATACAACTAAAAGATGGGTAGATTGGTCGTTTGATTTACCCTTGTATTGACTCCCCCCCCCTTTTCTTACTATGACAATTTCAAGTTGTCATTTGTTTCAACTTTATAGCATGAGTGGCTAAACTCGATAACTTAGGTTAGGAGTAGCTATCAGGCCCTTCCCACCATGTAATCCTTCCTTCTTATGTTTAATACATATATTCTTATAGTTTTTTTATACTCTTGTTTTAATATGCCGCTTGTTTGATTAGCTACCTTCTTGCAATATTTGAATAGATTTATTCAAGAGAATGAGTTCAGTAAGATCTAAAGTATGGACTAGTAACAAGGCACGAGAGTGAGGAGTTACTATAGCAAAATTTCTACATTTATCCTTGATTTATTGGTTACCATCTCAAGAGAGAGATATCTTTAGATAGAAATCTACCTAGATCTCAAGAGAAGTAAGGTGTAGATATCTTTTATGACTACTTACAAAATATGTCGAGAACATATATAGAGAAAGGTTTTGCATGGTTGAGGCTGGTTTGATTGGTGAAACCTAATCAAGGTTCCCTTTATTATCTCTGCTTCATTTCATCTTTCATAATTTATACTTACTAGTTTAATTAGTTTATTTTGTTATATAACTGGAATACCAATTTCACTCCTTTGATTCAACTAAATTAAATAAGGATTTTCCATTCTTATTTTGTTGTTTTTCTTATCCATGTGTTTGACTCCACATTACTACAATAGACTCTATATTGAGTTATAGACATCTCTTGAAGTTGGGTATAAATTTAAAGTCCAATATCTTTGGCTAAGCGATTATATTTAAACTTTTGACCCACGAAAAAGAGTGATCAGCTATCAACCTTTCAAGAAACCAATCCAACCTAATATTTTCATCTTCACCACCACAATTGTTCCCTCCATGCACATCCATTTCACACTCCACGCACCAAGGTAGTTCTTCCTAGAATGGACGTACTGCTTTAAAACCATAGTTCATTATGCACTAATTTTCCTATTTTGCCCCACTTTAACCTAGACCCCTATATAAGCCTTGAAGGAGTCTAGAGGTCAAGGGTTAGCTTGCTTGAGCATTCATTTCCCTCCCTATTACCTACCTACCTCACTCCAGTTCCACTTTAGCACCTTCCACACCAAAACCTTTCAATTTAGGGTTAGGCCACTTTTCATTTTGTTTCCATGTGATTCCACATTGAAAGATGAAAGTGTTCAAGCTTGAAGTTGTTGGAGAAGAAGATTTCATCCTCTAAACTAGCTCCATGGCTTCTTATATTTCTATCTTCTCCCTTTTTGTACTCTCCATTTCTGTGAGTAGCTAAGCCCCCTAGGTGGGTTGTCTGGGGTTAAAACATGACTTTGATACCTTGTCGGGGGAAAGTAATGTGTAAACATTGTAATTTTGTTTGATAATGATTATGTTCTACGTTTATCTCATTTCCCATGGATTTCTTTTTCATTTATGCTTAGAATTACCTAGGATTCTGGAGAGATAGCTTATATTTAGCTATTTTGGCATTTGCTCCTAGGTCCAACTAGTGGACACCTAGCTATTTACCCATCTTCCTACATGTTAATCCATTCTCCTACACCTAGGTGAGAGATATTAGTAACAAGTTTAGAAGCATTTAGTGCTTGCTTTGGAGCTACCTAAAGGCTAGACGGTAAGTGATGTGATGTGTAAAATCCTCATTTTCACCCTCCATTACTACCATTGATCCCCAATTTCCCTAAGAGCTTCTATCCTAGAAACTTAGACTTGATTACATCCTAGTAGAATTCCACCAAAACCCTAATCCAAATGAGCCTCGCAAGGGTGGATAGGGAGTGATACAGAATATTTCCACTATACCCCTTATTCCATCCATGGCCAATTAGTAGTTTAGGGAAATCCTCTAACATCTAACTTGTTGTTTGGTTTGATGATCTAAATCAATCAACACTACTCTCATGCTATGACCCCCAACCTAGGTTCTAGTCACATTACCCAAAACGGCCACTTCCCATTAATTGCTTAAAACCCTAATTTCCTTCTTACTAGTTAGTGCTTACTTAATTAGTTGCTTTACTTGCTTCCTTAGTTATTGTCTTGTTCTTGATAGTTAGGTTTTTCTAGTTTAATTAGTGTTCCCTTGTGGTTACATGTGCTTGATGTATCCAGTTAGTTGCTAACCTAGACCTTTACTTGCCCTAATTGCTAATTTTCTAGTCAAATGTAATTTCTTGCTCAGTTTAACTAGCTCTCTTGTCAAGGTTGTTAATTAGAGTTGCTTTGTTAGTGTAGTTCTAGTGTTAAATTGTGCCTTGCTTGCCTTAATCTAAATTTAGTTACCTTTTCTTGCTAACCAGAACTTAATTGTCTAGGGTTGGTTTTTGTAACAAACCCACTCTCAGCAACCCCAATTAAGGAAATTTAAAAGGAAGGAGTCATTACCATTACACACAGGATCTATGGTTTTGCACATAATCAAAAATAATTAATAAATTCTACTAAATAAGAACTGAGTTTGGTACAAGATAAAAATATTTTCATCAATGTTTACAAAAATATGGGTTCTAAGATTTCACCCAAGAAATAAACCATTTATCTATATCCTTTGGGCCTTGCTTCATTTGTTTGCTTTCAATGTCTTCTTTTGTTGAATGTCCAATTTCCAGCAAGTAGAAAATTACCCTAAAAATGCCGAGAATCAAAACATGCGGTCAGTATAACAAGTTACACTGGTATGTGGGGGAAACAAAATAGTTCACATCTACTTGTAACAACATAATTCAACAATTATTGTTTGACAACTCAAACTTAGCATTTTGATCATGACTACTCAATCTAGGTACAGCCAACCTCAAGAGACTTGTCCATGCAGTGGGCATAGGCCACACTTGCCCCCAGGGCTTTTGTGTACACCGTTGCCCCCAAGGCTTTGGTGATAGATCTTACCCCCAGGACTTATCATTCTTTTGATGACTTCCTTGTCCCCAGGGCTCCACATTCATAAATCTTTACTTTCTTATCTTACATCAGAGGTGCACCAGGATACGAGCTAGTCAAGTCTGTAATATGTGATAGTCATAGTCACTTTAAAGTTTGCAAGGAAATAAATAGACAAGCAGTCATATATTCACAAACCATACAGAGAAACCTGAGATAACTATGTGGAACTAGATCGGGTATTCATAGGAGTAACCATATACCTGGGTTCAGGGGTATTTTGATATCCAAACAAGAATAACACAAGATAACCACACAAGCCACCAAGAAACTCAACCTGAAAGTTTAAGGCATAAAACCCATGTGTCACTACATGATTTCAAGATCTACTTTTAGGATTGACTTGGTTTATAAGTTAAATTATTAATTCTATCTTTATATTTCAAATTGGTCCAATCTCCATAAGTTCATTTATTACCCTTAATACTCTTTTGACCCATAAACCCTAGTTTTGGTGCCACCTTGAAGTTTGTATTCCAAAAGTTACCAATTTATGCAAAAGTCCAACTTTTATCATGTTAATATTTTGAATATGAAAGAATATGCATCCTAACACTCTTATGTTGATAAACCATAATTCCATCATTAAAGGTACTCTTAATCACAAAGAAACCCTGATCCTTCAAATCTTGGATTATGATTCTCATATGCTTCTAAGGTGTTCCTTTTATTCATAGCATAACATTCTTTGATTAAAAACATCAACTAAGTCTATTAGATTCATCAATGCTAAAAATTAGGGGTTTTATCCATTAACTCTATTAGAAGTGTGGTCAGAAGGAGGTGGGCTTCGCTGGATAAAAGGGAGTTGGGTTCACGATGTTGCTCTGGTGCTCCAGTTGGATCGTAGGGGCCCCTCGGCTGGCTGGAGTGGAAGGAGGAGGGTCGTGCCGCCTAGTCGAGATCTGGCTCACAGGGGCGCTCGGCTTATGGTCGACTTCAATCGTTCAATAGATATGGTTGGAGAGAATTCGTCCTCGCCATGGTCTGCGATGGCAACGTGTGAATCCGGTATTGCAGGTGGAGAACTGGCTGGTCGCTTGTTCTTCTCAAGCACCTACTACTCCAACGGCCGAGGTGTGGCTGGCTGGCTAGGTTGACGGCAACCCTATGACTCCCGACGAGATCCTAGAATAGTTGGTTTGGCGATGGATGATGGTGCCTCTCATCCCCAGCACTGGTGTGACCTCGTGGTTGCTGCGGTCCAAGGTGCGTTAGGGTGGATCGCCATCAGGCTAGGGGTTCACCCCTGTGTCTCCTGACGATGCCTTCCACGCGGTGCGCGTCCGGCTCCTGGCAGTAGTTCCCTACTGCTTACCGGCGGCTCCTCCGCCTTCCTTTAGTCGGACGCCCACTAAGTGCTCTTCGTGTTGCCTCAGTGCAAATAAGGGCAACGGGCCTGCTTCTCAGGCGGCTGGTCTGCTGATGCTTCCTTCATGGCGGCACCCTCAGACCTGGGAATCCAACAGAGTAGAGGGCGCTTGGTGGAATGATGGTGTCCCCCTTTGCTTCTTCGAGATGGAACACTCCTAGAGTGTTTGATGATTTGCCTCTGCGCAAACAGGGGCCTCGGGTCCTAGCCTGGTACCTCGGCCAGCGCTGGCCTTGGGCCACTTGTTGTTTGTGTTGTGGATGGTTCCTCGGGGAGCTGAGTGCTCGTACTCCTTTTCCCCTTATATTTCTCTGCCTTTGTGACATGGAAACATCTTTCAGATGTTTGTTGGGATGCTTCCTTGATTCTGTCTCTATCTGCTCATCCAATTCACCAAGACACTAATCAGTTCTTCTTGGTGCCTTCATTCAAGCTTTGTATTTCTTCTGACCACTAACATCAGAGGATAATCATACTGCCATGTGTGAAGGAGTAATATGATGGTTGAATGGAGTGTTGTTCCAATCTGTTCAGTTGGATTTGGAGTCTTCTTTGAGAATAGTAGCAACATTTGAAGGAGTAATATGATGATTGACAGGAGGTTCACCCTTCAGGTGCTTGTGGGGTGCTGTTGTGCAAACAGCAGTATTCGATGCTTGGTCTCTAGTTCTTTCATAAAGAAATAACCAGGTCTTCTTGGCGGTTTCCTTTTCTTGCCAGAAACTCGAAGACCTGGATGATAGCAGTGGAGGCTTCTGCTATACTGCTCCTGAGATTCCCAGGTTGCTGAAGTGATGTTTCGGCTTCTCATGTTGCCACAATTTTAGAGGATGAATCTATTGCTAGTGTTGGCATGTGTAGTTTGGATAGTCGTTTCAGGTTCTCTGTTATCTCTTGAGTTAGTATTGCAGGTTTGTTTTCTTCTTTTATCTAGGTAGATGGCTACTGTGTATCTTGTGTTTAGATTGTTTCTCTGGTTGTTTCGATGTCTTCATCCAGGGCTGTAATGGGGGTGCAAACTCTTTTTTGCCCAAAGTTTTGGTAATACAGTAACACGCTTTTTAGACCAACCAAAAAAAAGACATCAACTTTAGGTGCTTTTCAAATTAGAAGAAAAACTAGGTTCTGATTACATTTTAATTGTATTGCTCATATTTTTCTAATAAATGTTCATATATAATTTATCATGATGCGTTCATCCTAGAAATGTCTATGATTTTTGCAAGACTGATCATTTATCTGAATATTTGAGCAAGAGATAAATATTTACCGAGAAAAGGGAAAAGATGGAAAATCATTGCTTTTTTATCTCTGACCAACCATTGACTAGGACTGTTATCCAATCACCATGTAGAGACGTGCTCCCAAGCATGTGCATGCAGAGGTTCGATGGAGGGGGAGTGTGTGGCTTGCTCGCAACCGCCAATCTTCTTCACTGGTCAACGATAGACCACGATCCAATGGTCATCCTCTCCCCCCCCCCCCTTTCTTTCTCTTAGTTACCAGGTGCGGTGGTGCCATGGTAGTGAGGTCACCAGAGAATGAGCAATCCAAAGAATGGGAGGGATTCAGGGATGAGGATGTGTCGTCTGTACTCTAGGGGTCGAGATGAACTATGTGGGGGTCTTTTATAGGGGAAGGAAATGGGATCTAGGGTTCCCAAAATCGTCCGAGTTGGGGCTTGGTGGTGAGAGTTCTAGGTTCTTTTACAGACCTCCTCTCTACCCAAAACATCATGTTTCCTCTTCATTTTCGTGCGACGAAGTCAATGGTACAGTTATTTTGTGTTGAGGTGGTCTAGAGAAGAAGATGTGGACCTTGATTCCCTGTGTGTACATGCCTTCTTTCCCGATCTATCATGACATGAGGGATAAGACGTGAGCCGTTGGATTTTTGACCTGACGGTCCCTATCACATGCAAGAAACAATTCCTATTTTCTTATTCTATTTAGATTGTGACATCAATACTTTCCTCATTGTATTATCCACACTTAAGGGATTTTTGTAAAATCCATATCTCCTAATCTGCTTATTCTTTTAATCTCAAATTTAATAGAAAGTCTCTTATGACTTAATGTAACAACCCCACCTCCCGGTAACCCCCAATAAAGGGAGACCAAAAGGTCAGAGATGTTATCCCAATATTTTAGGATCCATGGTTTGACATTTAATCAAAAATAATTATCAAATTCTACTATTACTAAACTGAAAAGCTGGAATAAAATAAATCTTTTTGCATACCTTGTAAAATCTAGATCTAGACTTCTATCCACAGTAAAAGTATAAGTTAACTAAACCTCCTTGCATAGATTAATTGTATCTTCCCAATATTTTGATTTACTGTTTGTCCATTTTCAAAATTGTACCTAAAACACCGACATACAAAAAGTCGGTCAGTATATTCCTATACTGTATGTGGGGGACAAAAAAAACTTTCACAAATAGTTTCTAACAACCTAATTATCACAAATAAGTTATTAACAATCCAAATTATGTTTTCAATGTGACATTCTCAATTGCTTTTGCCCTAAACCCTAGATTACCCTCTCTTAGGGTTTTGTCCTTGCAAGGGACATAAGGCCACCTTCTCCATCCTAAGCTTGGTTCCTTGGGTCACCTCTCGAGGTTCCCAATGGTCTTCCCTCTGGGGCTTGACCTAATAGACCTTCCCTCTGGGGCTTGGTCATGCAACGTACATCAAGGTGGCATGTAGGTTCGAGAATACACATATATACTTAATTGTGATAATCATATGGACTTTATAGGATTGTAGAATTAAACATCCAATAGTTTAGGTTACATCCACTCGATAAAACATTCGAGAAATGTCGTGAAACTAAATTGATTATTCATAAATAACCACATACCTATTCAGTCGATTCAACAAGCTAACAATAATCCAAGCAAAGAAATATCCAGGCAAGCAGGCAGTTCAGACAAGCAATGATCCTAAAATAATCATATAATTTAATTACCATTCACTTTCTCAGATTACACCCATATGAACTCTCTTCCTAGGGTTTCCTACTTCCTTTTAGGGTTTCATTAGGATTCATCCTCACCATTCTACTATAAACCCTAAATCATCAAATTTAAGTATAAACCCTAATTAGCTTGTCATATTCCTCCTAACAGGCATAGGATCAATAGATAACAACATTATCCTAAATAATTTGGATTGTTCAAGGTAATTTCCTTCTTTACCCTAGATTAGGGTTTTTGCATGAATTATCATAGATTCATGGATTAAAACCCTAAAACAAACCAATTATAATCTAATTTCATATTCAAACATTTCTTTCCTTTTCAACAGGTTATTAATACTCAATTAACCCATTAAGCACCTTAGATTTGATCTCTAATCATCATTAGGGTTTTAACCTAAATTTAATGCACTTTATGATCAACTCAAGGTACTTTTGCAATTATAAATGAAATCAGATGCTAAAACAATTTTTATCAGATTACTCATATTTTTCTGCTCATTTTTCATATATAAAGTTCCTTCATCTGACCTTCCTATTAATTTCTACAATTTTTGCAAAAAAAGGTATTTTTCTGGATTTTCTATTATATTAGGAAATCTCCCAAAAACTTCGGCCGCTCGATCAGTGGTCCGCTGGACCACGCGGGATCCAACGATCCATGGTTGCGCACCTCACTCGTGATCAAATGAAACCAAAAGGAAAGAATGCCCTTACTTGGTTAGAAGGAGTGGGAGGGCACTTTGGTAATTTGACCAGGAGTCGTCTTCAACCTCTCACGTGTTGCCTTCCGTGAGCCGAGGTCAACTCTTGGGTTGACTTTGAGCTACCGTCCACCTGCAACCGAACCAATTTGTCCAAGAGCTCTGTCTGCTCCTTGCGAACTCGCCCAACCCCTCAATTCCTTCTCCACGCTTCTCCTCCACCACCAATGCACCTTGGCTCCTCCGGCGAAGAAGACAACTAGACGAGGGGGAAGGACAGGGTGGTTGGCCAAATTGAGAGCACAAGCACGATTGTCGTAGTGCTCCGGATGCGAGGGCAGGGTTGGTGGGGTTGCTCGTGCGGCCACCTACTCTATCCTATTTATAGGATTCATCACATATCTCTGTGAATTGGGGATTCCCTCAATTCTCCATGTAACCACCCACAAGTTGGGTTAGTTATCCTTGGAACATACTCCCGAAGATGATGGACTTGTCTTCATCTCTGCTCATTGCCTTAATCCTGATCAAATCCTAGTTTTTCCCCTCTCCCTTTCTTTCTATGACTCAGGGTAGACGATGTACAACCACCATTAGATCTGTGGTCTTCTAGACCACGCGGGGATCCGATGGCTGTCATTGCTCTCGATATTCCCTTTTCCTTTAAATCAAGAAAAACTTGTAATATTTAATTTAATATATAATTCAATGCATTGAAAACTTGAAAAAACCATAACTCTCTCCTCGTTTATCCTTTTTCATCCAAATTTTAAAGGAAACTCTGGATCGGATTATCTACTTGTGTAGCAAATTTGAGACCCAAATTCCAAAGGAAAAGGGTATTTCCTTCATAATCAAGTTATCTTTTAATAAAGCTAATTTAATTGGTATTTTCTCTTTCCTTCTTTATTATCTTGGCAACTTGGGCTCCTTGGAACCCAAGAAATCCCAAAGACATGAAATCTACCTTTAGAGGCTACCTCTTATCCTTCTAGAGGCTTGTACCTCTGTTCTTTTCTCCTTTTCTTAATTAGTCTTTTATTAACTGGATTTCTTTTTCCTTTTTATTTCCTTTTTCTTATTATTGGGCTCAATATCCAATAAAGCCCATGAAATCAAACAGCAAGGCTATTAGTAATGAAATCCACTCATTTAAATCAAATCACATAATTATTTGTTCATATATCTTTAAAAGGTGAAATTACATTTCAATTCTGAGTTAGGAAAATTGAGGTTATAACATCCTCCCCTCCTTATAAGAATTTTTCCCTCAAAATTTAGTAATCAAACAAATAAGTTAGGATATGTTTTTTCCATGTCCGTCTTCAGCTCCCATGTGGCCTCATCCTCTCCATGGTGCTTCCAAAGAACCTTTACCATCTCTATATTCTTACATCTGAGTTCTTTCACTTTGGTATCTAGAATCCACAAAGGTGACTCAGGATATGTTAGCTCCCTTGAAGCTCAATAGGCTCAATGCTGAGCACATGGCTCGAATCTTACACATATTGCTTCAGATTAGACACGTGAAACACATCATGCATCATACTATACTGAGGGGGTAACGCCAAACGTATGCAGCTTCACCAATCCATTCTAACACTTCAAACGGACCCACATATCGGGGACTCAACTTCCCTTTGTTCTTGGCTATAGCTCGGAGTGGTTGGATTTTCAAGAATACATGTTCTCCCACGGTGAACTGCACATCAGTCCGCTTCACATCAGCATGACTTCTGTTACTCCTGGGCTCTCTTCAGCCTCTGCTTGATTAAAGAGACTTTATCTACATATACTTGGAGCTCATATGACCTCAACAAGGTCCCCTCACTGAAATCATCCCAGTGAAGTGGTGATTGACATAGTCTCCCATAAAGAGCTTCATATAGAGGCATACCAATATTGGCTTGGTAGTTGTTGTTGTAGGCAAACTCAGCTAAAGGTAAGTACTGCTCCCATGATCCACCACAATCGAGCACACAGGCTCTCAACATATCCTTTAAGGTTTGGATCGTCATCTCTGACTAACCATCCGTCTGGGGGTGATAAGTGGTATTGAACTTCAACCTTGTACCAATTTCTTCTTGTACCTGCTTCCACAACTTGGAAGTGAACTTTGGGTCTCTATCGGAGATGATGGAACCAGGTATGCCATGCAAACATACTATCTCCCTGATATATATCTTGGCTAGGTCTGACACCTTGGCAATGGTCTTCAGGGCAAGGAAGTGTGCTAACTTGGTAAGGCGATCTACCACAACCCATATCGCATCATTACCTCTCTTGCTCCGGGGTAGACCCACCATGAAATCCATGGTGATCTACTCCCATTTCCACTCTGGAATCTCTATCAACTGTAAAATTTTTCCTGGTCATTAGTGTTCAGCCTTCACCATCTGGCACGTAAGACAGCTGGCCACATATGTCGCAATGTCTCTCTTCATTCTTGGCCACCAAAAATACCTCTACAGGTCCTTCAATATCTTTATAGTACCCAGGTGTATCATATACTTAGAACCATGAGCCTCTTGCAAGATACGTTCCTTCCATAGAGAATCTTCAGGAACCCATATACGGTTCTCGAATTTGATCCCTCCATCTACTCCCACTGAGAGACAAATCTGTGGCTTCTTCAACAAGCCCTTCATCCTGCTAAATTCTAAACTAGTCAATTGTGCCGCCACTATCTCACTTAACAACTCTGAATGAATTTGAATATTGGCCAATTGAACTTGGTCCTCTAACAGCTGCAGAGTCCACTCCACGAGCTCTTCCACTGGCTAGACAAAATAGCCACACACATGAGCTATTTATGACTCAACGCATCAGCTACAATGTTCGCCTTCCCAGGATGATAGGCGATGGTGAAGTTGTAATCCTTCATGTACTCCATCCATCGTCGTTGTCGTAGGTTCAGGTCTCTCTATGTCAGGAGGTACTTTAGTCTCTCATGGTCAATGAGGATCTCGAAGGTAGCACCGCACAGGTAATGCCACCATATCTTCAATGCATGGATGATAGCAGCCAACTCTAAGTCATGCATTGGGTAGTTCACCTTGTTGGGTTTGAGTTGTCGGGAGGCATATGCAACCACATGCTGATTCTGTTCCAACACACAGCCAAGTCCCATCTTTGATGCATCGGTGAAGATCATATAACCCTCATTGCCGGAAGGTAGGGTCAATACTGGCGTGGTGGTCAACTTCTCCTTTAGCTCCTGAAAACGAGCCTCACATATATCAGACCACACAAACTTCACATCCTTCTGAGTCAACATGGTAAGCGGCAAGGCTATCTTCAAGAAATCCTTGATGAAGCGCTGATAGTATTCGGCCAACCCCAAGAAGCTGTGAATCATGGAGGGGTTCTTCGGTGCAAGCCAGTCTCGAACTGTCGACACTTTAGCTAGATCTAAGGTGATCATTCATCCTGAGATGATGTGTCTGAGAAACATGACTCGGTCTATCCAAAACTCACATTTTGAGAACTTTCTGTAGAACTTCTGCTTTCTCAAGATATCAAGGACTCTACCCAGATGGTCATGGTGTTGAGCTAGGTCATTGGAGTACACCAAGATGTCGTATATGAACACGATCACAAAGGAGTCAAGGAAGGGTTGGAACACACTGTTCATAAGGTTCATAAAGACACTTGGTGCATTGGACAAACCAAACGGCATGACCATGAACTCATAATGGCCATATCGGGTTCGGAAAGTCGTCTTAGGTATATCCTCACTCTTGACTCATACCTGGTGGTACCCAGACCTCAAATCAATCTTGGAAAAGACTCGGGCTGATTTGAGCTGGTTAAAAAGGTCATCTAACCTGGGTAAGGGGTACTTGTTCTTAATGGTCACCTGGTTCATCATCTGGTAATCAATACACATCCAGAGTGATCCATCCTTCTTCTTCACAAAAAGGACTGGTACTCCCCATGGTGGTGTACTAGGTCGGATAAAACCTTTATCTAGCAACTCTTGCAATTGAGTTTTCAACTCAAGCAACTCAGTTGGGGCCATCCTATAGGGTTCCTTAGATATAGGGCTAGTCTCGGGAGCTAACTAAATGGAGAAATCTACCTCCCTCTCAGGGGGAATCCCTGGTAGATCATCTAGAAACATGTCTGCATACTCCCAAACAACATCTATCTCCTCTAAGGGTCATACATTGGCCTCAGGCTCAGTGACTATGGCTAGGTATGCTCGGCAGCCTTTGGATATCATCTATTCAGCCTTCAGAGATGACACATAAAGGCTGGTAGTCGCATCCTTCCTTCCTTGAATGGTAAAGTGTGGATGACCAAGTTTCCTAATAAGAATCTTCTTTTCTCTACAGTCAATCTATGCTCTATAGGTGTAAAGCCAATCCATACCAAGGATTACATCAAAATCATTCATATCGAGGAGGATGAAGTCAATGGGAAGCTCGTGATTCAGGTACTTAACTAGAAAGATAGGGTTTTTTAAAAGAGATGTATATATTCGACTGCTCGGGGTTGTGACATCCAAAACATAGCCTAAATCCTTGATGTCCAAACAAAGCATAGTTGTCAGATTTCTCGAAATAAAAGTATTAGTAGAACCAGAATAAAAAAGAGCCTTTACATTTTATCCCATGACTTCAACCATGCCCTCGATCAACCTATTAGCATTATCCTGAGCTTCTTCATTGTTGATGGCGAACACTCTGGCTTGCCTTCTCTCTCCAATAGGTGGTCCTCCAGCTAGTACTCCTCCTACTGGGGGTGCTGCTACCACTAGTTGTGTTGCCACTAGACCTCTCGGATTAGGCAGAGGATAGTTGGTGATTAAGTGTCCCTCCTGCTAGCAATGGTAGCACACCCTCTTCTCGAAGCGGTACTTCCCAGGATGTGTCTGTCCACATGTATGGCACTTTTGAAAGCTACTCTCACCATGTGGCTTTCCTTTGTTTCCATGCTTTCCCTTGGTGTGGTTACGTCCTTGTCCCTTCTTGTCATCATTCTTCTTTCCTTGAGTACCTTCAATGAAACCCAGATATCCTTTGGGTGGGTTCTGAGCAGGCATCATTGTCCTCTCCATGTCTAAGGCGGTGTTGTAGGCTTCAGAGAAAGTTGTTGGTTTACTTTCCATCACATGTGCTTTGATTGTGGGGTGAAGACACTCCACAAAATTATCCACTCTTCTTTCCTCATCCATCATGTGCCCAAAATGCTTTCGGATGCGAAACATGCGGCCAAAGTCTGCAACAGATAGGTTACCCTGGATCATGTTGGTGAAGTATCTTTCCTTCTCCTTCTTAGCTGAGGTGGGGATGAATCTGGAGGTAAAGATAGTCCTGAAGTCAGTCCATGCCATCGGCTCCTCACTTAGATCTCATTCCATGATGTGGTTCTTCCACCAGATCTTGGCTGCTCCTTCTAACATATGAGTAACAAAAAGAACCTTCTTGTTTGGTTGTACCTCTAGCATGTAGAAACTGTTCTTGACTGCCAACAGCCAAGCATTCACTTTGTCGACCACTTCGGTCTTATCCTCTTCCCAGAATCTCTCGATGTTCAGCTTGACAAAGTCTAGAATGGTGACTCCGAGTCAGAGACAAACGGAAAGCGACTCACCATTTTCATCTTTGGCTATATCCCTACGGGCCAGGGCACTAATGCCTCAGTTAGCCTCTTCTTTTGTTCCATCCATAGGGCATCATGGGTGTGAACCACCATTTCCGATCCTAGACCACTGGTCTAGTTCTCCTCAAACTTGATCTCATCCTCAGACATGTGTTCCTCTTCCTAGTCCACCTCAGGGTTGTCGAAGGGGACTGGCTTGGGATATGGGCCTTCTTCAAAGGCTTCCTTGAGACTCTTCCTCTTCTTTGAGGACTCATCACCCCGATCCCGCTTCCACTTCTTAGAAGATCCCCTCCTCTTATGGGGAGGCCAACCACCCCTAGTTGGGTTCTCGGTGGCCTTGACAGGAGTAGCTACAGTCTTCACACGAGCCATCTACATAAGCATACAATCAAACTTTAGTTTACATTTAAACTAGTTATACTTATGTCGATGCCATCTTATTTACATATCTTTTATTAATTTGTTGTAGGATCCCATAATCCTTATCATACTTACCCTGACCTCAAGAGGGTGGCGAAGAGAGAGAAAAAACTCTAAATCCTAGAATCCTTAATTAAATTAGGGTTGAGAAGGGACAAAATAGATGAGAGAGTCCTAAAGGTATCTTATTTCGAGTCAGAACCTCAGACATTGGCCAGGCAGTCACACTGTATTTGGGAGTCCTCATGACTGACTAGTAGGGTAGAGGAAAATATTGCCATCCCTCGGACCGTGATCCTTTTCTAGACACCTCCGTCTTTGGAAAATCCTCTAATAACTCCCTCGGTTCTACAGAGTATATAAAATTTAATAATTACTAAGGACTAAATGAGAAACCATGGCTCTAATGCCAAATGTAACGACCCCGCCTCCCGGTAACCCCCAATTAAGGGAGACCAAAAGTCAGAGATGTTATCCCAATACTTCAGGATCCATGGTTTGACATTTAATCAAAATAATTATCAAATTCTACTATTACTAAACTGAAAAGCTGGAATAAAACAAATCTTTTTGCATACCTTGTAAATTTTGTATCTAGACTTCTATCCATAGTAAAAATCTTAGCTAACTAATCCTCCTTGCATAGGTTAATTATATCTTCACAATGTTTCAATTTACTATTTGTCCATTTTCAGAATTGTACCTAAAACGTCGACAAACAAAACGTCGTCCAGTATATTCTTATACTGGTATGTGGGGGACAAACAAAACTTTCACAAATAGTTTCTAACAACCTAATTATCACAAATAAGTTATTAACAATCCAAATTATGTTTTAAATTTGACATTCTCAACCGCTTTTGCCCTAAACCCTGGATTACCCTCTCTTAGGGTTATGTCCTTGCAAGGGACATAAGGCCACCTTCTCCATCCTGAGCTTGGTGCCTGGGGTCACCTCTCGAGGTTCCCAATGGTCTTCCCTCTGGGGCTTGACCTAATAGACCTTCCCTCCAGGGCTTGTTCATGCAACGTACATCAAGGTGGCATGTAGGTTCGAGAATACACATATATACTTAATTGTAATAATCATAGGGACTTTATAGGATTGTAGAATTAAACATCCAACAGTTTAGGTTGCATACACTTGATAAAATGTTTGGGAAATGCCATTTAACTAAATCGATTATTTATAAATAACCACATACCTATTCAGTCGATTCAACAAGCTAACAATAATCCAAGCAAAGAAATATCCAGGCAAGTAGGCAGTTCAGACAAGCAACGATCCAAAAACAATCATATAATTTAATTACCATTCACTTTCTCAGATTACACTCATATGAAATTGCTTCCTAGGGTTTCCTACTTCCTTTTAGGGTTTCATTAGGATTCATCCTCATCATTGCTATTATAAACCCTAAATTAGCAAATCTAAGTATAAACCCTAATTAACTTGTCATATTCCTCATAACAGGCTTAGGATCAATAGATAACAACATTATCCCAAAGAATTTGGATTGTTCAAGGTAATTTCCTTCTTTACCCTAGATTAGGGTTTCTACATGTATTATCAAAGATTCATGGATTAAAACCCTAAAACAAACCAATTATAATCTAATTTCATATTCAAACCTTTCTTTCCTTTCCAATAGGTTATTAATACTCAAATTAACCCATTAAGCACCTTAGATTTGATCTCTAATCATCATTAGTGTTTTTAACCTAAATTTAATGCACTTTATGATCAACTCAAGGTACTTTTGCAATTAGAAATGAAATCAGATTCTAAAACTATTTTTATCATATTACTCGTATTTTTCTGATCATTTTTCATATATAAATTCCTTCATCTGACTCTTATTAATTTCTACAATTTTTGCAAAGAAAGGTATTTTTCTAGATTTTCTACCATATGAGGAAATCGCCCAAAAACTTCGGCCGCTCGATCAGTGGTCCACTGGACCACGCGGGATCCAACGATCCACGGTTGTGCGCCTCACTCACGATCAAACAAAACCAAAAGGCAAGAATGCCCTTACCTAGTTAGAAGGAGTGGGAGGGCACTTTGGTAATTTGACCAGGAGTCATCTTCAACCTCTCACATGTTTCCTGCCACGAGCCAAGGTCAACTCTTAGGTTGATTTTGAGCTACCATCCACCTGTGATTGAACTGATTCGTACAAGAGCTCGGTTTGCTCCTCGTGAACTCGCCCAATCCCTAAATTCCTTCTCCATGCTTCTCCTTCACCGCCAACACACCTTGTCTCCTCCGGCGACAACGACAGCTAGACGAGGGGGAATGACAGGGTGATTGGCCAAATTGAGAGCACGAGCATGATCGTCACAGTGCTCCGGACGCGAGAGCAGGGTTTGTGGGGTGGCTCGTGTGGCCACCTGCTCTATCCTATTTATAGGATTCATCACAGATCTCTGTGAATTGGGTATTCCCTCAATTCTCCACGTAACCACCCACAAGTTGGGTTATTTATCCTCAGAACAAACTCCCAAAGATGATGGACTTGTCCTCGTCTCTGCTCATTGCCTTAATCGTAACAAATCCTAGTTTTTTCCCTCTCCCTTTCCTTCTGTGACTTGGGGTAGACGATGTACAACCACTTTCAGATCCATGGTCTTCTGGACCACGCAGGGATCCGATGGTTGTCATCGCTCCCGATATTCCCTTTTCCTTTAAATCGAGAAAAACTTGTAATATTTAATTCAATGCATTGAAAACTTGAAAAACCCATAACTCTCTCCTCGTTTATCCTTTTTCATCCAAATTTTAAAGGAAACTATGTATTGGTATTATCTACTAGTATATAAAATTTTAGACAAAAATTCCAAAGGAAAATGGTATTTCCTTCATAAGCAAGTTATCTTTTAATAAAGCTAATTTAATTGGTATTTTCTCTTTCCTTCTTTATTATCTTGGCAACTTGGGCTCCTTGGAACCCAAGAAATCCCAAAGACATGAAATCTACCTTTGTAGGGTACCTCCTAGCCTTCTAGAGGCTTCTACCTCTTTTATAATCTCCTTTTCTTAATTAGTCTTTTATTAACTGAATTTCTTTTTCCTTTTTATTTACTTTTTCTTGTTATTGGGCCCAATAGACAATAAAGCCCACGAAATCAAACAACAAGGCTATTAGCAAGGAAATCCACCCATTTCGATCAAATCACACAATTATTTGTTCATATATCTTTAAAATGAGAAATTACATTTCAATTCTGATTTAGGGAAATTGAGGTTATAACACTTAATCTACTCGTGGATACAATTTGATACCAAAACTTGAAAGGAATAACTCTTTTTCTTCATGTGCAACTCATTCACTTATAAGGCATGTATTATGTATTTCTAGTTATATTTTCTCTTTCTTTCTTTTCTATTTTCTTTGTTTCGATTTTTCTTGTTATTAGGAGGCATGTGAAACCAAAACCATCTTATTTTGGCAACCTATGACACTTTCTAGATAATTCTACATTATTCTTAAACATGTGCAATTATCATTTATTTTCTTTTTGTCTTTTGTTTATTGTAGGTTTTTCTCTTGTACTTATTCCTTTTTAACACTTTATTGGTTTAATAAGATAGGAAAACACGAAATCCTTTATTCAAGGTAGTGTTGCAAAGGAACCCAATTAATAAAACAATGCACACAATTTTCAAACAAGCCCCTTTTCATACAAAACTTGTATAATAATACAATCAAAATCGGGGTCATAACATCCTTCCCCAGTTATCAAAATTTTGTCATCAAAATTTAGCTAATCATACAAACAAATCAGGGAAAGACTTTTCCATGTCTGTCTTTAGCTCCCATATGGCTTCATCCTCTCCTAGGTGCTTCCAAAGAACCTTTACCATCTCTATCTTTTTGTTTCTGAGTTCTTTCACCTTGGTATCTAGTACTCTCACATGTGACTTAGGATATGTCAGGCTCCCCTGGAGCTCAATAGGTTTAATGCTTAGCATATGACTAGGATCTTTCACATAGCAATTTAGATTGAACATATGGAACACATCATGCATCATACTATGTGGGGGTAGGGATACATGATAGGTTGCCTCACCAATCCATTCTAGAATCTCAAATGGACCTTTGTATAGGGGACTCAACTTTCCTCTATTCTTAGCTATAGCTCGGAGGGGTCAGTCTTCAGAAATACATGTTCACCCACAGTGAAGTGTAAGTCAGTTCGCTTTGCATCAGCATATGACTTCTGTGGATCATGGGCTCTCTTTAGCCTTTGCTTGGTCAAATTGACTTTGTCAGCATATATCTAAAGTTCCTCTAACCTCAACAAGGTTCTCTCACCAACATCATCCCAATGAAGTGGTGACTGACACGACCTCCCATAAAGAGCTTCGTATGGTGTCATATTGATACTGTCTTGGTAGCTGTTATTATAGGCAAACTAAGCTAATGGAAAGTACTGCTCACATGATCCACCCCAATCAAACACACATTCTCTCAACAGATCTTCTAAAGTATGGATCATCATCTTTGATAGTCAATCAGTTTGGGGGTGATATGTGGTACTAAATTTAAACCTTGTTCTAAGTTCTTCATGCACCTGCTTCCATAACTTTGAGCTGAACTTAGGGTCACGATCAGAAATAATTGAGCTCAGAATGCCATGCAAACACACTATCTCCTAGGTGTACAACTCAGCTAAGTTTGACATTTTAGCAGTAATCTTTAAGGCAAGAAAGTGTTCCGACATGGTTATGCGGTCCACCACAACCCATATAGCATCATGACCTTACTTAGAATTGGGAAGACCCACCAAAAAATCCATGGTGATCTGATGCCATTTCCACTCGGGAATCTCAATTGATTGTAGTAATACTCTAGATCACTGGTGTTTAGCTTTCACCATTTGGCACATGAGACAACTGGTCACATATGTTGCTATGTCTTTTTTCATTCTAGGGCACCAGAAATACCATTGTTCGTGGTACTAGGGTGCACGGTATACTTAGAACCATGAGCCTCTTACAGAATATGACTTTTCGAAGGTGACTCCTCTAGAACCCAAATATGACCTTTTTATTGGATTCCTCCATACACACCCAATGATAGGTGTGCTTGAGGTTTCTATAGCATACCTTTCATCTATTCAAGATCTAGTCTAGCCATCTGGGTAGCCACTAACTCAGTCAACAATTTTGGCTTTATTTGAATGTTAGCCGAAAGGATACAGTCTTCTAACGGTTGTGAAGTCCATCTTGTAAACTCCTCCAATTCCCTCCACTGAGTAGATAAGATAGATGCACATATAAGTTGTTTCTGACTAAGGGCATCCACCACTACATTGGCCTTTCTTGGGTGGTATGAAATGGTGAAATCGTAGTCCTTCATATATTCCATCCATTGTATCTTCCTTAGGTTGAGGTCTTTCTAAGTTAGGAGATACTTTAAGCTATTGTGATCTGTGAGGACTTCAAAGGTAGAACCATACCATATAGTGTCACCAGATTTTCAAGGCATGTATGATTGTGGATAATTCTAGATCATTTGTCGGATAATTTACTTCATTTGGCTTGAGATGTGTGGATTCATAAGAGACAACATGCTTATTCTTCTCTAGCACACATCCAAGCCCTATCTTGGATGCATAAGTGAAGATCATGAAATTTTCATTTCCAGACGGTAGAGTCAACACATGTGTGGTGTTCAGTTTCTCCTTCAACTCTTGGAAGAGAGCTTCACACAACTCAGACCACACAAACTTCTCATCTTTATGAGTGAGCCGGTGAGGGGTAGGGCGGTCTTTGAGAAATCCTTGATGAACCATCGGTAGTACCCGGCTAGTCCCAAGAAGTTTCAAAATTTAGAAGGATTCTTCGGTGTTGGCCAACCACGTATAGTGGACACCTTTGCAGGATCGACTGAAATAGTCCCTCCTGAGATGATGTGTCCAATAAACATGACATGATTGATCTAAAACTCGCATTTCAAGAACTTCACATAGTACTTCTGCTTCCTCAGGATTTCAAGGACTCTAACCAAATGGTCATGGTGTTGTTCTAAATCATCCGAGTAAACTAGAATGTCATCTATAAACACTATGAAAAAGGAGTCTAGGAAATTTTGGAACGCAATGTTCATAATATTCATAAACTCACTCCCAAACGGCATGACCACAAACTCATAGTGACCATAACGGGTTTGGAAGGCAGTCTTTGGGATATCCTCACTCTTGACTCACAATTGACGGTAACCAGACCTCAGGTTAATTTTTTAAAAGACTCAAGCTGACTTGAGTTGATCAAACAAGTCATCGATATGGGGTAAAGGATACTTATTCTTGATGGTAGCCTGATTGATCATCCTATAACCTATGCACATTCGAAGTGATCCATCCTTCTTCTTTATAAAGATGACTGGTTCTCCCCATGGAGATGTGCTAGTTCGGACGAAGCCTTTGTCTAGCAATTCCTATAGTTGCTTTTTCAGCCTGGGGACATTCTGTAAGGTGCCCTAGAAATAGAGTTTGTCCCGGGAGATAACTTTATCAAAAATTCCACCTCTCTCTCATGAGGTATTCCATGAAAGTCATTCGGGAACACATATGCATAGTCATTGACTACCTCTATCTTCTCTAAGGGCTGCACCTTAGGCTCTAGCTCAGTAACTACTTCTAGGAATGTCTGACAACCTTTGGCTATTAACTATTCTACTTTCAAGGTTGATACATCATACTAGTGGTAGCATCCTTTCTACCTCTAATGGTTAAAGGCGCATGAACGGGTCTCTTTATTACAAGATTTTTCTCCCTACAGTCAATATGGGTTCTACAGGTATAAAGCCAATCCATGCCAATGATTACAACAAAGTCATTCATGTCCAACAAAATAAAGTCGATACGAAAATCATTGTTCATGTACCTAACAGGTATTATAGGGTTTTTTAAAAGAGATATAAAAATCTGACCGCTTGGGGTAGTGACATCCAACACATATCCTAAATCCTTGAAATCCAGATAGAGCATAGTTGCAAGATTTCTCAAAATGAAAGTATTTGTAGATCCATAGTCAAAAAGAGCTTTCACAATTTGTCCCATAATTTCAAGCATGCCTACATTGTTTTCATGATAGTCAAACTACTATTACATTGCATAAATAAAGGTGGGAAAACTACTCTAAGGGTTGTTACCCTCTATCAGAGGGTTGGCATTAGTTGGGGCTTCTTCATTGTCGATGGAAAACATTTGTGCTTGTCGACCTTCCCCTATAGGTGGGGCTGCTCTTAGTGGGGTTGCGGTTGCTGGTGGTGGTGTTGTCATTGGCTGGGCCGCTATCAGGTATTGTCCTCTTGGGTCAGGGAGGGGGCAGTTGGCTATTAGATGTCCCTCCTACTGGTAGATATAGAACACCCTTCTCTCAAAACGGCATCTACCAGGATGAGTCTTTCCACAAGTACGACATTTTGGGACCGCTCGTTGCTGACGATTATCATTGTGGGGTTTTCCCTTTCCTTTGTTTCTTCCCTTGCCATGGTGATGACCCTAGTTCTTCCCGTTATCATTTCTTGGGGCAGATCTTCCCTTAGTGAAGCCAAGGTATCCCTTGGGTTGGTTTTGATGATGCATGACTGTCTTTTCCATGTCCAAGGCAAAGTTGAGAGCTTCAATGAGAGTTGTGGGCTTGCACCCTATGACACGGGGCTTAATTGCAGGCTGCAACCAATCCACAAAATGATCTACCCTCCTTGCTTTGATTAGCATGTAGCCAAAATGCTTTAAGAGGTGAAACTTACGAGCGTAGTCTTTCACTGTCATGTTCCCTTGAGCCAAGAATGTGAACTGCTTTTCCTTCTCCTTCTTGGCAGCAGGGGGTATGAACCTTGTTGTGAAAAGTGCATGGAAATCCACCCAAGCCATGAGGTCTTCATTCAGGCCTCGGCCCATGATCTAGTTCTCGCACTACATCTTTGTTGCTCTTTCCAGAAGATGGATGGCGAAGAGAACCTTCTTTCCTGGCTGTACTTCCATCATGCAGGCCCATTTTCTACTACCAAAAGCTAAGCATCGCCTTTGTCTACTACCTCAGTCTTGTCCTCCCCCCATAACTTCTCAATATTTAGTTTTACAAAGTCCAATATGGTGGCACCAAGGTGGGGACAGATGGCCAGAGGTTGACCATTCTCATCATGGGGAACATCCCTATGGGTGAGGGTGTTGATGGCATCAGTCAATTTCCTTTGTTGTTCTAACAAGATCATCTCAAGAGTTTGCATCACCATTGGCCTGACTTCTGGTTTAGAGTCAGTATCATGGTTGGGACCATCCCTTACTTCATTTTCAGACATAGGTTCACCTTCAAGGCCAGGGCTTCCTTCTGAGTTCTAGATGTGGAAGGAGATGGGTTTAGGCTCAAGGCCTTTCTCTCCATAGGCTTCACCTTCTCTCTTCCTTTTCTTGGAGGATTTTCCTTCCATGGACCTTCTCTTCTCTGAGGAGGGCCTCTTCTTGTGGTAGGGTCTCGGTCTAGGGTATTCATCACGGTTGACATTCATACCACGGGCCATGTTGTTTCATGTAAGTGAACTTCATTAGTCGTAGCTTCATAACTTAGGATTATCAAAGCATAAACATATATCCATGACATCTTGTTTACATGCATTTTATTTTTTGGTGGAGGATATCTTAACCCTTATCATCCATAATCCCATTACTCATAGGAGGTGGAGAGAGAGAAAAACTTTAGGTACTTAGGGTTTATTAAGTGAAAGGGGATAGAGAAGGCATGAAAGTAGATGAGAAATCCTGGAGGTATCTTATTTTGAGTGAAATCCTCGACTTTGGCCAAGCCGAAAACACGGGTCTAGGAGTCCTCGTAAAGCGACTAGCAAGACAGAGAAAAATATCACCATCCCCCAGACCGTGGTCCATTCTAGACACCTCAGTCTTTGGAAAACACTCTAAACTCCCTTTGGGCTCTACTGAATTTGTAAAATTTAATAATTATTAGAGATTATATGTAAAACTAGGTTCTGATACCAAATGTAACGACCCCACTCCCAGCAACCCCCAATTAAGTAAGGATAGAAGGAAGGAGTCATTATCAGTGCACACAGGATCTATGGTTTTACACATAATAAAAAATAATTAATAAATTCTACTAAACAAGAACTGAGTGTGGCACAAGATAAAAATATTTTCACGAATGTTTACAAAAATATGGGTTCTAAGATTTCACCCAAGAAATAAACCATCTATCTATATCCTCGGACCTTACTTCATTTGTTTACTTTCAATGTCTTCTTTTCTTGAATGTCCAATTTCTAGGAAGTAGCATATTATCTAAAACACTGACGATCAAAACATGCGGTCAGTATAACAAGTTATACTAGTATGTGGGGGAAATGAAATAATATGCATCTACTTATAACAATATAATGCAACAATTATTGTTTAACAACTCAAACTTAGCATTTTTATCATGACTACTAGATCTAGGTACATCCAACCTCTAGAGACTTGTCCCTACAGTGGATATAGGCCACACTTACCCCCAGGACTTTGGTGCCACACTATTGCCCCCAGGCCTTTGGTGATGGATCTTGCCCCCAAAGCTTAGCAATCTTTCGATGATTTCCTTGCCCCCAGGGCTTCATATTCATCATTCTTTACTTTCTTATCTTACATCAGAGGTGGACTAGGATACAAGCTAGTCAAGTCCATAATATGTGAAAGTCATAGTCACTTTAAAGTTTGTAAGGAAATAAACAGACAAACAGTCATATATTTGCAAACCATGCGGAGAAACCTGAGAAAACCACATGAAACTAGATCGGGTATTCATAGTCGTAACCACATATCTGGCTCAGGTGTATTTCGAGGTCCAAATAAGAATAACCAAAGATAACCACACAAGACACCAAGAAACTCAACCTGAAAGATTAAGGCATAACACCCATGTGTCACTACATGATTTCAAGATCTACTTTTAGGATGGATGTGGTTTACAACTCAAATTATTAAGTTTATCTTTGTGTTTCAATATGTTCCAATCTCCATATGTTTATTTATTACCCTTAATACTATTTTGTCCCATAGACTCTATTCTTGGTTTCACCTTCATGTTTGTATTCCAAAAGTTACATTTTTATGCAAAAGTCCAACTTTTATCATTTTAATATTTTGAATATGAAAGAATATGCATCTTGAAACTCATATGTTGACAAACCCTAATTCCATCATTAAAGGTACTCTTAATCACAAAGAAACCCTAATCCTTCAAATCTTGTATTATGATGCTCATATGAGTCCCAAGGTGTTCCTTTTATTCATAACAGATCAATCTTTGATTAATAACGCCAACTAAGTCTACTAGATTCGTCAATGCTCAAAATTTAGGGTTTTGATCCATTAAAAGCACTAAAGACATCAAACTTAGGTGTTTTTTGAACTAGAAGCAAGAGTAGGTTCTGATTATGTTTTAATTGGATGCTCATATTTTTATGATGAACTTCCATATATAATTTATCTTGATCTGATCATCCTAGTAATTTTATGATTTTTGCAAGATAGATCATTTATCTAAATATTTAAACAGAGAGAGAAATATTTACCAAGAAAAGGGAAAATATGGAAAATCATCACCCATTGATCATCGGTCAACTACTGACCAGGGCTATGATCCAACTGTCGTGCGAAGACGTGCTCCCAAGCATGTGCACGCAGAGGTGTGGTGGAGGGGTGTGTGTCTTTCTCGTAGCTACTGATCTTCTTCGTTGTCAATGACAGACCACAATCAAACGATCATCCTCTTTCCCCCCTTTATTTCTCTTAGTTACCAAGTGTGGTGGCGCTATGGCAGTGAGGTTGCCAGAGAAGGAGTAATCCAAAGAATGAGAGGTAGTCGGGGATGAGGAGGTGTCGTTGGTGCTCTGGGGGTCGAGATGAACTATGTGGGGGGTCTTTTATAGGGGAAGAAGATGGGATCTAGGGTTCTCGAACTCGTTCGAGTTGGGGCTTGGTGGAGAGAGTTTTAGGTTCTTCTATAGACCTCCTCTCCACCCAAAAGTACATGTTTCCTCTTCATTTTCATGCGATGAAGTCAATGGTCCGGTTATTTTGTGTTGAGGTGGTCTAGAGAGGAAGATGTAGACCTCGATTTTGTGTGTGTACAGGCCTTCTTTCCCAATCTGTCACGAGGTGAGGGACAAGATGCGAGCCTTCAGATTTTTGATCCAACGGTCCCTGTCACCTGTGAGAAACAAATCCAATTTTCTTATTCTATTTAAATTGTGACATTAATACTTTCCCCATTGTATTATCCACACTTTAGGGATTTTATTAAAATCCACATCTCCCAGTCTGCTTATCCTTTTAATCCCAAATTTCAAGGGAAAGTCTCTTATGACTTAATATACTTGTGGATTCAATTTGAGACCCTAGAAAGTAATAATTCTTTTTCTTCATGTGCAAGTCATTCACTTATATGGCATGTATTATGTATTTAAGATTTAGATTTTCTCTTTTTTTCTTCTTTATTCTATTTTTCTTGTTATTAGGAGGCATGTGAAACCAAAACCATCCTATTGTGGCCAGCTATGCCACTTTATAGATAATTTCACATTATTCTTAAACACATGAACTTATCATTTATTTTCTTTTTGTCTTTTGCTTATTGTGGGTTTTTCTCTTATCCTTCTTCCTTTTAACACTTTATTGGTTTAATAAGATAGGAAAACACGAAATCCTTTATTCAAGGTAGTGTTGCAAAGGAACCCAATTAATAAAACAATGCACACAATTTTCAAACAAGCCCCTTTTCATACAAAATTGTATAACAATACAATCAAAATTGGGGTTATAATAGTTTTGCTTCTCACTTTCCTTTAATTGCTTGTTGAACCATTGGTGTAATCAAAAAAATCCAAGCTAAACCATTGAACCATAGACTTTGTAAAAGGAACCATGAGGGTAAGTCAAGATAACTCTAATATTCTCTCTATCCCTTGAGTTTGAACCTGACTTACCGCTCGTATACTACTCTTGAGAATGTGCACTTATGGATTTGTTTAAGAGTGTCTCCATCAGTAACCTATAAATTTGAAAGACCTTTTTGTGTTCCATAGGCACATGTAGACAAAATACAATTGGTTGGGCATACCTTTGGTGAACTCTAATACCTACACCCCAAGGATCATTAGTCATCTACAGGCTAATGGGTTATCCCACAACCCTATGTTCCCCCTTTTGTCACATGTTTTTAAGAAATTATGAGAGGCGATGACAAATTGAGATGATTGTATATTTGAGAAAAAGAAGAGATTGTTTTATGAATATGATATTCTAGAGGCCATGATGATCATACTTGATTTCATTTCATCTTAAAAGTGACACGTCCTCTTTACATGTCCCCCTCTCATAGCATTCAAAATGCCCTTTTTCTATCTTTGGGAGGATGACTTTTGTTCTTTTCTTACTTTCTTTTATTTTCCTTTTTTTATTATATTCGTTGTTCAGGAGTCTCTTTTTTACAATTTTAAATGTCACAAAAATATAAAAAGAAAAAGTAAACAAGAAATTATATAAAAATATAAATCTATGGGCATCCATCAAGAGTAGCCCCAACCCTATAACCTATAAACAAATGATAATGACATGCTTTTTTTATAATGGAAAATATCTAGGTCCTGAACATTTTGATATGTAATTTTATTTTGCAGTATTCCTGTAGACTAATATTTCTTAACAAAACTACTTGCAAGAAGTTACATTGAATGTTGTGCGTTATTTCTTTTTTGTTATCTTGTGATTTACAACACCCTTGCATATCTGAATTATTTTTCAAAAAGAGTGTTGGGCTTTGAAAATCAACACATCACACTTTAATCTCTCCCTTACCCATGGTGACAAGTATGAAAACACAACACACATTGCATAACTCAAAGGACATTAGGACATTAGTAGTGGTAGCGACCCTAAGAAAGTGGGATAATCCTTAGTCCCAAACATTGCCACTCCCACTTACCAACAATTCATTGCAAACCTCGTGATCAGGTGGTATATTGTGGGAAGTACCCTAGCCTAGTGAACAAAAAGACCATGTAGGGATGAAGTAATTTGAAACCCTAGAAGAGCTAAGGACCCATTTACCTACTGTAAGAACATCTACGGACTTATGTGGGCTAAAATAGGAGAGACTCTTATTTTATGAAGAATATACTAAGAGTGTAACTAAATCTTATTTGAAACCCAAGATAGCATATAAATGTTGTAAAACTTTTGAACCCATAGTAAACCCTTTTTCAATACCCAATATAATCATTGAAATATTGTCAAACTTTTGACCCCTTGTAAGTCACTTTTTTTGAAAACCTAAGATAATTCAAGCTCTCATATAGTGTGGATCTCGGTAAAGCCTTGCAATAAGAAAGCATTACCATCAAATTCTTACAACATAAGCAACATAAACTTATTGGACCAATTTTACTCCCTTGATGAGTATAGTTTTTATTAGTCATCAACCTACATCCTATGTCATCAAGTTGATACCCATAAACAAATAGAATTATTTGCTAGTAAACTTCAAGCTTCATCATGAATGGGTTCACCTACCATTATTCAAACCTCATCAAAGGACCAAATTGTTGATACTCCATTTTTAGTCGATCTAGTATGGTTTTTGAATGAATTAAATTATAAAAAATGTCAAAAAATAATAATTAAGTTAATCAAATTGAGATATATAAACAAAATTTGAAAATAGGATAGATTTCAAAAAGAACTATGGGTGTAATCATAGTCCTTGATATATGATCCAGAGGAACTAAAGGTCAACTTGGAGTTAGAGGAAACAATATTAACATCTTAAATATGCAAGTAATGTCCTAAGAGACTTGAGCATGTGAGGAAATGATTCAATGTAACACTCAACAAGTACAACCGACCATGGGCATTCTGACTAGATCTGTAATCAAACATTGAAATATGATTTAATGTTCAATACAATTGTCAGCCACTGAATGAATTGGTTGAAAATCATAAATAATTCATGTTTAGGGTCATTCATAGAAATCTATACATCAAGATTTCCACAAGGGGGAGCTCCTGACTAGAACATACATCCAAATAACGGATGATCTAATGCAGACTAAATGCTTGAACATTGTCATTGAGGCCCCAACCCCATATTGTTTCATGATCTCATCACCCCAGTTGAGCTTTTCAACCCCAAACTTGTGTGATGTAGCATGCATCCCTACAAGATCATCAATCATACTTAGCTGACATGCCACCATAGTTTGACTAAAACCTTAATGGGGACTAAGATCAGGTAGGGCACCCTACCATGAGTGTGCCCCATTTTGGGGGTCATACCTCACCATGATTTGGTCTATTATTTGACTGGTTCAATACCATTGAGACCTAATAAGAGGGGATGGGGGCATGCATGCACCTCCCTTTTTCTCGCATTGACGGGTCCCCATATTTTTTTCCTTTACAATCGATATATATATATATATATAGAGAGAGAGAGAGTGAGAGATGAACTACAATACACTCAAGCTATTGGGGTTTCTATAAGCCTCAATTTCAATCTGTTGGGTCCATATCTAGAGTAAAGAAAAATGCCAAAAGGTGCAACGACCCATCATGTCAATGATGTCACACGTCTCCTTGTCCCCCTCTTTATCATGCTTTGACTTTTTCATTCCCATATTTTTCCCATTCACTCTCTCTTATTGTTCTTTTATCTTCTCTGTTCCCTTCTCTTCTTTGTTGCCTTCTCTTCTCCTTCCTCTCATTTCCATATTCTTCTGCTTCCTCCCAACAATCCCATAGTCCATCTGTCAATATCTCTACCTTCCTCCTCTTTCCCCTTTCTTCTCTCATTCCTCTCTCTTCTATATTCCTCTCTCTTCTATTCAACAGGACTTCCATCATTGTGCCACCTCTCGTTTCACACAGGTTCCAGGCAAGCAGCACTGCCACATCGTGCCTTTCATGTCAAGTAGTGCTCTGGTAAGGAGACGTCTCTATTCTAAATTTTTGTCTCTCTATCTCTACAACTTTTCTCTCACAACCTTCTACCTCTGTGGGAGTTGGGTAGGTAGTAGAAGCATGTATGTAGAACAAAAGAGAGAATAGACATTTTCCATGCCCCCCTTCACCTTTCCCCTTTCTCCCTTTAGGTGTTTATTTTATTGCTCCACAATGCATAGGAGAGTTCACAACAAAATTTGGTTGATGCACTGTGAGAGCAAAAAATCTCCCCTACCCCCTTTCACCTTACCCCTTCCTCCCTTTAGGTGTTTATTTCTTTTCTCCACAATGCACATAAGAGAGATCACAACAAAATTGGCATGATGCACCTTTAGAGTATAGACATTTCCCCTACCCCCATCGCCATCCCCTTTCCTCCCTTTAAGTATTTCCTTTTTGCTCCACAACCAACACTTGTGTCCACATTTGGCTTGATCACCATGTCCTTCAGGTGTTTGCTTTTTTCTCTATAGGAGAAACTATGTCGTCACATAGTAGAAGCAACATCATACATCACTACAAGAAACCTTATCAATACCGACACCAAATTCTAGCACCCCAGACTTTGGACTGATATAAATTATATTTACCGACATATATAATTGATGCCGGTATATATTTAATAACACTCCATATTAAGTTTGTCCCTAGCGTGATTTAATCAATATAAATTGTCTTAAGTATATCTTGATTGACTAGTAGATTGTATTTTGGAGGAACTAATGAATTTTGGCGCTAATAGATACATACACATTTCTAATTCCCTCCAACTTTTACGCCACCGTAAGTCCTTGCCGCCTAGACTTTTATGCATTACTATATTACCTTTGTTTTCCGGTTTCTCTTCTTTCAATTCCTATTCTCTCATTTCAAGTTGTCATCCCATCATTTCATATTTATCCTTTTCTCCGCCGGCCCTAATTGAAATGGACGATGTACGCCAGCGAGATCTCGTCGTCTCGTTTTCATTTATTCCCCTCCCCCCACTCGATCGTGTATGATGGTTAATATACTCCGATGACCGGTCATCGTCTGTGATCTTTCACCGTATATCCAATCATACCGCGTTTACTTTCGGCTGAAATCAAACGTCTTCCTACGCCTCAACCTGGGCACCTTTCAGATCTATCCACATATGTATTTTCTTCAGTCAGCACTACCATATTAACGTAGTAGCCTTAGGAAATTAGAAGCATGGAGCCTATCTTGGTCATGCAGCCAATCTTATCTGGATCATTTGACGCCAGGAATAAGTACAAGTCGAGGCTGAGCACATCACCCCATTTACTGTCTTACTATCATCTTCTTCTTCTTCTTCTTATTCTGCAGAAAAAGCATGAAATTCAGGAGTAATTCAAATTATGCCCTGAAGTTAAGGACGTGATAACACCAGACACGAAGTCAAAATATTAATCGGTATTGAAGCCCAAATTTGGAAAGAGATTTCGTGTGGTGTGTAAAGGTTGTTTTCTACATTTTTCAGTTCTAATTGTTATATGTCGTGCTTGATTGAAACCCACGAAACTATGTCTTCCCTTTTTGCAGCATGTTGACATGAACTCTTCGAAAAGCTGAGTACTTTCTTCTTTGTGGAGTCTCCTATTCTAATTGCGTTCCAACCTTTTAAGAAATGCCTAGAAGAAAGATGTTGTCTTCAAACCAATGCAATATTGAAATGTAACAAAAAAGTTCTAAGACATTTGCACATGGTATTGATTTTCTTTCACGTATGACCATTGAATTATTATATGTTATTTAGCATTCACAATCATTCTTCTATTATCTCTTAATTGAATTGTTCTTATATTTGCTTCATACTTAACATTAAAGGCTATCAACATGACATTAAAATATTATAGTTTTCTTTTTTATTAATCATACCCCCTCATAGGTTCTTCTCTTAATTATTTGAAAAATGTCCCACAAACAATTATTCATTCTAAATATTTGTATAGGTTATATATATTTACATATATATATAATTGATGTTCAATATGAATATAATGTACACTATGTCTTCAGGTGTTTTTCAAATTCAATTGATATAATTTTTAAAAGTCAACAAATGTAAGGCCCTTGAACTTGCTTAATGAGTTGAATAAGCTTAATTACAATAATTGAATGTTTAGAACCCTAATCTTACCTAGTGATATGCTTTGAAATCATAAGACAAGCTTAACTTACAAATTTGATCCATTTTGGACATTGTTTGAGCAAGTTCTATAATTTTCTATACATTTTGGAATTTTCTACAATTTACCCAATTGAGGGGTTTTCTTTGTGATTTGTCACATACATTATGTTCCTTGGATGTTATATTATAATTCTTGATATTTTTGAGCCATGTGGCTCCTAGTTGAGCCATGGTTTGAAGGTGTATTCATCAAGGGTATTTTAGGATATACCCCTTCACGAATGAGCTACTTTTAGTAGCTATCAACTAATGAATTATGTGATTGGCTGGGAATTTTGAAAAAGGAAATCTAAGAAGGTTAATAGGGATAGTGGGGGAGCTTCTTGTATGTGTGCTTGTATATTATTAATATTTTAAGGCTATAAACACCTCGGGAAGCTACTTTTACACCTCATGCTTGCTTCTATCCTTATCCATGGGCTATATTTACCTCTTCCTTGCACAAATACAAAAATATGCTTGCTTTCTCTTTCCTCTAACCCGGAGCAACAAATCCACTCTATTTTTCTGCGGAACCAACTGCTCTAAGGTAGAAGACAACCTGTATTTGGAGAAGAAGGTCTCCCATGGCTCCATCTAGCCCTACCTAGGGTTTCCAAGATCATCTTCTAGGGAATTCGACCAAGGAAAATTGTTTTCTTCCTTCCTTCTTCGTTTTTCTTGCTCTTCTCCTTCCTTAGACCTTCCTCCAGGTCGGAACTCTATTTTTCCATGGTGAAAGTGGCTCTACAACTCAAAAATCTATCCTTCTTATTTCTTTTTCTAAGATTTTGCTTCTTTGTGGAGAGAAGTACCTATTTGGCCAAGTTCATATCTGAATCCAACGTTTTCTTGTCCTATTTTCTCAAGATTCTTTCTATTTGAGATCTGACCTACTCTATCAAGGTGAGTTATATAACATTCTTCACTTATATTTCTTACTAGAAGCTTGTTAGTTCATGTTTATGCCTTAACGTGTTGATTTAAGCATAGAGAAACCATGCTTGTTTAGAATTACGAATTTTTGTAGTGTTCCCTATTTTATTCCAGTTATATATGAACTTGTAAACATGTGTACAACCTTTCTAAGGTGTAACATGATTTGAGACAGGTTGATAGCATCAACCTATGGTGCTAAGCATAAAATAATTGATGGTTCAAATTAGGGTTTTCAAGCTATTTCTTTCTCTATCACACAACCGATGGGCATACCATTCAACAACCAATGGTGTTGCTATCTTGGCAACTGATGTTTGTGATCAAGGGTGTCAAATGTATGGTGAAAACCTATGGTCACCCCCTTAGGTCAGGTTTTGACTCAAATAGATGTTTAATTATCATCCACTAAGTATTCTAATGATGTTATCGATCGATGATGATATTGGCTTAATATTTGATGGTGTTAACTGATTGTATTACTGATCTAGCAACCAATGGTGACCTCATGATCACAATTAATGGTGCATCAGGTCATCACCATATATGATGAATTAGGAATGTAATTGTAGATTTGACTAAACCCTGAACCAATGGTTCCTTGGTTCAATTGATCTAATGGTTAGACATATACTTCAATTGATAACCTTGAACAATGAACCTGATCCAATGAATAATATTGGATGCTTTAACATCCAATGGATTAGAATAAATCACATGGTGTTATTTGTGAGTCCTTATGATGATATTTCAATGGTTCAATACCATTAATTGGTAGTCTTACCTTTGCCATTATATAGTTATATTTGATAAATCACTATAATAAGTGGATGTGTAACTCCCATGTGATTTAGCTTGTTATACCTAACCTTGATGTAATTATATGATGTTGATTGGTTATAATCAGATCTCTTGAATGATTAATGTGATAATAAATTGCACTCTTCTTGTGTTGAAACCACAATGTAGAACTATTTGAATATCATAGTGCCTTGCCATGTTAATATCTATGGACACATATGTGCTAATGATATTTTGAGCCTTGTTTAAAGCATGGAATGATGATGATAACCTTACTATGAATAATGTGATGGTCTTAATGACCATTGGGCATGTTTGAATCCATGATTGAGGTGAAATCCTCTTCATGTTCCAATAAGAGTGAAAACCCTGGAACTTGTGATAAGATATTGGTATCTTGTAATAGTATGATGATAAGTGTGGTTCATTGATTTGTAATGAATGATAGAATGTGGTAATGTGATTAAGATTTATATCTCAAATGTTTTATATCCTTTGAAGTTGTTATACATATACTCTTGTTAGAAAAGAATTAGGTTTTGAATGTCCACTTGTATGATAAAGCCTTAATGCATTCAATTGGCAGTAATTAATCAAGTGTAACCTTAATCATGTAGAGCCTTGTGTCGTAGAGCCATCTTCAGTGTCAGAACTTACTAGATGGTGAAACGAGTATTCCCAAGGGAAACTTGGAGCGCATATTGTTGAGTATGTGGGGGTGGCAAGTTGAGGATATATCCTTGTCATCCACAATTGCAGGTTATGGAGGATGGCTATGGTCATGCCTCTAACATTTGATGTGATTGAGGACAGATGCAGTTGTACCTCAGATTAGAGGGTTTTGTATACCCTATTTTCTAGTGTCGTAACTTGTACCAAGTATGGACTAGTTATTATCAGTTGGCTATATGTCACTATTGGCAGTTTGACTGGTATGTCACTACAGTTTACTCGTACTGACCAAGGGGAAGAGATCTTAGGATACCAGCACTCCTAGATCTTATACGGAACTAAATAGCACTTTACAATGGTCAGATGGACTTTGAGTGGTACGACTCAAACTCCCCATGGCATAATAATAAAAGAAGTGATACCAGCTGTGTAGTATAATTGATAGGGTTTAATACATATCACATTGGTTGATTAACCCTTGTCTTGTCTTTACACTGCATAGTTCTTACATGATGCAGACTTATGAAAATTGTACAATTCTACTTGATGTTACAACTTATTTGCTTTACTGCTAGTATGCTTAAACTATTCAATCTATTTATATTGTTTATTCAATACCCTAACTGCTCAATGTATTTACTGTTAATTAATATGTTATAATCAATATATGTTGGAGAGAGTTATATCTCTCACTGGGACTGGGTCTCACCTGTGGGTCACCACATTTTTTTAGGTGGTCGCGGGCAATGAGGTCGAGGTCATGCTATGGAAGAAAACCAACCTAGTGATCAATAGATTCAGAAGGTTGGTTAGTTGTAGATGTTAGTAGTAGAGTCCTAGTGTTTTCCCTGTACTCTCAAGTCTGGGTATGGGATGTGTTTTCTAGATGATATACTTTTATCGACACGAGATTTTGGTAGTATGCCAATGTTTGTAAATATATGGCATGTACATGTGAAATATCTTTTGTATGCAGGATGTGACTGAGGTCTTTGGACCCATAAGTAAATACTTGTTACAGCATATGAGAATGGAATGATGGACCTTTTGTAAAATGTTCTAGAGTTTATTTACATTGTTGGAATCAGTTTTAATTATTGCACATTTTTTACTATGTGATTAATTAGTAGTTGATCGTGTTTTGTGTTTTGAGTAATCTCGTTTAGTATGATGAGGTGTCACATTAAGTTGGTATCAGAGCTCTAGGTTTACTGAGTGTACAGGTACATAGGACTTAGGTATGAGTCTGTTCTTATGTATCCAACATATCTTATCATAGTTTATGCTTATGCAGATATGTCTAGAGGACATGAAGAACACGTTGAGAGTAGCTATGTTTCACTAGGATGAGGTGCAGGGAGGTAGGCACGTGATGAGAGAGTGCCAGAAGAAGGGCCAGAGTAGCCCGCAATGCCTCATCTATACCCGACAATGATGGTCAATCCTGAGTTTCAGTCTATGTTTAGACAGATGATGGACACAATTACACATATTGCTGACAGAGCACCAACACCTCAAGCTAGGGCAACCACCTCTAATGTGGAGTCCCAAGGTGTCGGGAAGACATTTGAATATCTTAGACGTGTTGGGGCGATTGAATATGCAAGTACTTCTAATCCAGAAGATGCTGACATGTGGTTGACTGAGCTGGAAAAGACATTCAAAATCCTAAACATCGCTGAAGAAGACAAAGTTAAGCATTCAGTATACTTATTGAAGGGTAGTGTTGGCCACTGGTGGGCCATAGAAGAGGAGAAAAGGCCAGGAGTTGTGATAGTATGGGAGAAGTTTCGAAGGGAATTTGTTAGCTGATATTTTCCAGAGACCTACCTAGATGAGAAAAACTCTCAGTTCAAGAAGATTCGTTAGGAAACTATGACTATCAATGAGTATGAATCAAAGTTTATGGAACTTCTGAGGTTCTGCCCACACATGGCAGCAATGGACAAGGAAAGGATCCAGAGATTTGAGAAGGATCTGAGTACAGAGTTGACTACTACAACATCAGCCTTGGATAACAGGGAAAGGTTTTCCACCTTTGTAGAATCTGTCAGGAGGATTGAGAGGTCTTCCATAGAGAAGTGTGAAGCTAATGTTAAGAAGCGACCTATGCAGTTTCAAGGGAAATCATCTGGAGGCTTTAAGAAGCCAAGGTTTTTCCCACCACCGTCACAACTAAGGTCAACTTTCAGTGAACTAAGATCACATGCACCATCATAGTGGACCCCGAGTTGGGGTAGAGGTCACAATTTTCCACCAATGGGAGCCCATAGTACCTCATCGGTTTCAGTGACAGGTCCGTTTAGGCCATATCAGGACACCAGAACATGTTACAAGTGTGGGTAAGTGGGGCATACAAGACCTTATTGCCTTATGAAAGATGGGGAGGTGACTCAGTAGACAAGGCAAAGTCAACAAGGTCTAAAACAACAGTAGTTTAATAGTGGAAGTGGAAGAGGACATGGTCAGGCATTCCCAGGCAGGATCCTCTAGACAAGCAAGCAGAGGATGTGGATGGCAGCAGGCAACAACAAGGTTCTATGCCATAACCCATCCAAAAGCAGTGGTCAATCCATGAGTTGTGACAGGTCAGATGTAGTTATTTCATTCGGATATGTCTACTTCTTATTTTGTATCTATGTTAGTAGACCCAGGTGCCACACACTCTTTTATCACCAAAGAGGTGATAGATAGTTGTTATCTACCTATTAGTCTTATATCTAATAGCATGCGGCTAGAGACTCCTTTGGTTGATTCCTCCGAGTTGCGAGAAGTGTGCCCTTCTTGTGTTCTTTCTTTTTCTAGGACACAACATTCAAGTGGATCTTTTGCCACTTGACATGCATGGTTTTGATGTAATCCTAGGAATGGATAACTTGGAAAAATACAAGGTAATCATGGATTGTAGTACTAAGGTGGCGACGTTCCATGATGGAGATATACAGTGGATTTTCCAGGGTGATATAAAGATTCTTCCTACATGTTTGATGTCAGCTATGATAGCTGAGCGGTTGATGAGGCAAGGATGTGAGGCTTTCTTATCTCATGTTGTGGATACCAAGGCGGGAGGTCCTAGTATCCAGGAGGTACCAGTGGTGCGAGAATTTGAGGATGTCTTTCCTGAGGAATTTCCTAGCATTCCCCCTCCTAAAGAGATTGAGTTTGAGATTAATCTTGTTCCTAGAACACAACCCATAGCACAGTCAGCATATAGAATGGCACCAGAAGAGATGCAGGAGTTAAAGAAATAGTTACAAGAACTATAAGAGAAGGGTTTTATCAGGCCGAACACTTTCCCTTGGGGTGCTACCGTGTTGTTTGTTAAAAAGAAGGATGGTTCAATGAGGTTGTGTATAGACTACAGACAATTGAACAAGGTGACAATAAAGAATAAGTATCCTTTGCCGAGGATTGATGATCTTTTTGATCAATTGAGAGGTGCCACTATGTTTTCAAAGATAGACCTGAGGTCATGTTACCATCAGTTGAGAATTAAGGTTGATGACATACCCAAGTCAGCTTTTAGGACTAGGTATGGTCATTATGAGTTTGTGGTTATGCCATTTGGGCTAACCAATGCACCTGTAGCTTTTATGGATCTAATGAATAGGGTGTTTAGACCTTATCTTTATCAGTGTGTGGTCATGTTCATAGATGATATCCTGATATACTCCAAGGATAGTCAACAACATGAGCAACACCTTCGCCAGGTATTGACTTTGTTGAGGCAACACCAACTACATGCTAAGTTCAGCAAGTGTGAATTCTGGTTATCTGAAGTGTCTTTTCTAGGCCATGTTATATCTGTAAAAGGCATTTGTGTTGATCCCAAGAAAGTGGAATTTGTACTAGAATGGGAACAACCAAAGACACTGACAGAGATTCATAGTTTCCTAGGTCTGGTAGGTTACTACAGGAGGTTCATCAAAGACTTCAGTTCTATAGCGTTACCCCTAACTAGGTTAACCAGGAAGGATGTTCCTTTTGCTTGGAATGACAAGTGTCAACGTTCTTTCCAGCTTTTGAAAGAAAAGTTGACTAGTTCACCGGTGTTAGTATTGCAAGAGCAAGGAAAAGGTTATATTGTCTTTTGTGATGCTTCAAAGAATGGGTTGAGATGCATGTTGATGCAGGATAAAATTGTGATTTCTTTTGCTTCGCGACAGCTTAAGAAACATGAGGAGAATTACCCAACACATGATCTGGAGCTTGCAACAGTGGTCCATGCCTTAAAGATCTGGAGACACTATCTTTATAGAGAAAAGTGTCAGATCTTCACTGACCATAAGAATCTACAATATATTTTCTTAAAATAAGAGTTGAATATGAGGCAGAGGAGATGGATGGAGCTGATTAAGGATTATGATTGCACAATAGACTACCATCCAGGGAAAGCTAATGTAGTAGCTGATGCATTGAGTAGAAAGTCATCTTCATCATCAATGGTAGATAATGCACAATTAAATTCCTTGATGTGCCATAAGAGAGATATGCTAGTATCTCTTTGCCAGATGAATGTACGGCTAGAAGTTTCCTTATTGGTAGGATTGTTGGAATAGTTACAAGTGAAACCTACCTTGAGACATCAGATTCATGATGCACAATAGAATGATACTGTGATACAAAATATTCGATCAGGGATTGGCAGTGAAAAGTATGATGGCTTTCATGAGGCAGATGATGGTACAGTTTGTTACCATAATAGGATAATAATTCCTGATGTTGATGGCTTGAGGAAGATGGTACTTGAGGAGGCTCACTCCTCCATGTATTCAATGATTCCTGGAAGTATCAAGATGTACTAAAACTTGAAAGACATGTGTTGGTGGCCAGGTCTATAGCGTGATGTGGCAAAGCTCATTGCCAAATGTCCAGTTTGTCAACAGGTGAAGGCTGAGCACCAGAAGCCTGTAGGGACATTACAACCCTTGCCAATACCACAGTGGAAATGGGATCATATTACTATGGACTTTGTGGTTGGTCTTCCTAGGACAGCCAAGGGTCATGATTCCATATGGGTGATAGTAGACAAATTGACTAAGTTAGCTCATTTTATGCCAGTTAAGACGACATTTACAGCAGATAAATTGGCACAAATATATGTTGATGAGATAGTCCATCTGCATGGCATTCTAGTGACTATAGTTTCTGATAGAGGTCCACAGTTTACAAGTCATTTTTTGGAGTGTTTGCATTCTGCAATGGGAACACAGTTGAGATTCAGCACAACTTTTCATCTGCATATTGATGGCCATTATGAAAGGACTATTTAGACTTTAGAGGATCTCTTGAGGGCATGTGTGTTGTAATTTCTTGGTAGTTGGGATGTACATCTGACTCTGATAGAGTTTGCGTACAACAATAGCTATCAAAGAAGCATAGATATGTCTCCTTATGAGGCTCTTTATGAGAGACGATGTCGGTCTCCTCTTTGTTGGTATGAGATAGGTGAATATCAACTTTTGGGTCCTGAGCTAGTACATCAGACTACAGAAAAGATTAAAGTGATACAACAACAGTTGAAAGCAGATCAGGACAGAAAGAAATCTTATGCAGATAACCGACGCAGACCACTTGAGTTCCAAGTGGGAGATAGAGTATATCTTAAGGTTTCTCCTTCGAAAGGTGTGTTGAGGTTTGGAAAGAAGGGTAAGTTGGCTCCTAGATTTATGGGACCATACCCTATCCTAGCTCGTGTTTGAAAGGTAGCATATAAGTTGGAGCTACCACCAGAGCTACATAGATTTCATAATGTCTTTCACATCTCTATGTTGAGGAAATGTCATCCAGATACTAACCAGACAATCCAACTAGTAGTGGTTGAGTTAGATGAGGATATCTCATATGTTGAGGGTCCTGTGTTGATCCTGGATAGAATGGTGAAAAAGCTAAAGAGAAAAGATATAATACTAGTGAAAGTTTTGTGGAATCATCATGGCATAGAGGAAGACACATGGGAACTAAATAATGAGATGCGTATAAAATACCCATCTCTTTTTGTGTAGGATTTCGGGGAGAAATCCTTTTTAGGGGTTTATAGTTGTAAGGCCCCTAAAATTGCTTAATGAGTTGAATAAGCTTAATTAGCATAATTTAATGCTTAGAACCCTAATATAACCTTTTTATATTCTTTGAAATCATAATACAAGCTTAAGTTTCAAATTTGGTCCATTTTGGACACTGTTTGAGCAAGTTATGCAATTTTTCTGTACATTTTGGACTTTTCTACAATTTACCCAATTGAGGGGTTTTCTTTGCAATTTGTCACATACAGTATGTTCCTTAGATGTTATATTATCATTCTTGAGATTTTTGATCCATGGAGCTCCTAGTTGAGCCATGTTTTGAAGGTGTTTTCATCAAGGGTATTTTAGGGTATACCCCTTCACGGATGAGCTACTTTTAGTAGCTATCAACTAATGAATTATGTGATTGGCTGGAAATTTCGACAAAGGAAATCTAATCAGGTTAATAGGGATGGTGGGGGAGCTTCTTTTTTGTATTCTTGTATATTCTTAATAGTTTAAGGCCATAAACACATGGGGAAGCTACTTTTACACCTCATGCTTGCTTCTATCCTAATCCATGGGCTATATTTACCTCTTCCTTGCCCAAATACGAAACTATGTTTGCTTTATCTTTCCTCTAACCTAGATAAATGAATAAAATCTTTTTTTCTTTGCAACCAACTGCTCTAAGGTAGAAGACAACCCCTTTTTGGAGAAGAAGGTCTCCCAGGGCTCCATCTAGCCCTACCTAGGGTTTCCAAGGTCATCTTCTAGGGAATTCGACCAAAGCAAGTTGTTTTATTCCTTCCTTCTTCGTTTTTCTTACTCTTGTCCTTCCTTATACCTTCCTCCAGGTCGGAACCCTGCTGTTCCATGGTGAAAGTGGCTCCACAACTCAAAAATCTATCCTTCTTGTTTCTTTTTCTAGGATTTTGCTTCTTTGTGGAGAGAAGTACCTACTTGGCCAAGTTCAGATATGAATCCAAGGTTTTCTTGCCCTATTTGGTCGAGATTCTTTCTGTTTGGGATCTAACCTACTCTATAGAGGTGAGTTATATAACATTCTTCACTTGCATTGTTTACTAGAAGCTTGTTAGTTCATGTTTATGCCTTAATGTGTTGATTTAAGCATAGAGAAACCATGCTTGTTTAGAATTATGAATTTTTGTGGTGTTCCCTATTTTTTTCCAGTTCTATATGAACTTGTAAACATATGTACAACCTTTCTAAGTTGTAGCATGATCTGGCACAAGTTGATAGCATCAACCTATTGTGCTAAGCACAAAATAATTGATGGTTCAAATTAGGGTTTTTAAGCTATTTCCTTCTCTATCACACAACCGATGGACATACCATTCAACAACCAATGGTGTTGCTATCTTGGCAACTGATGTTCGTGATCAAGGGTGTCAAATTTATGGTGACAACCTATGGTCACCCCCTTAGGTCAGGTTTTGACTCAATTAGACGTTGAATTATCATCCACTAAGTATTCTAATGATGTTATCAATCGATGATGATATTGGCTTAATATTTGATGGTGTTAACTGAATGTATTACTGATCTAGCAACCAATGGTGACCTAATGATCACAATTAATGGTGGATCAGGTCATAACCATATATGATGAATTAGGAATGTAATTGTAGATTTGACTAAACCTTGAACCAATGGTTCCTTGGTTCAATTGATCTAATGGTTAGACCTATACTTCAATTGATAACCTTGAACAATGAACTTTATCCAATGAATAATATTGGATGCTTTAACATCAAATGGATTATAATAAATCACATGGTATTATTTTTGGGTTCTTATGATGATATTTCAATGGTTCAATACCATTAATTGGTAGTCTTACCTTAGCCATTATATAGTTATATTTGATAAATCACAATAATAAGTGGATGTGTAACTCCCATGTGATTTAGCTTGTTATACCTAACCTTGATGTAATTATATGATGTTGATTGGTTATAATTAGATCACTTGAATGATTAATGTGATAATGAATTACACTCTTCTTGTGTTGAAACCACAATGTAGAACTATTTGAATATCATAGTGCCTTGCCATGTTAATATCTATGGACACATATGTGCTAATGATATTTTGAGCCTTGTTTAAGGCATGGAATGATGATGATAACCTTACTATGAATAATGTGACGGTATTAATGACCTTTGGGCATGGTTGAAGCCATGATTGAGGTGAAATCCTCTTCATGTTCCAATAAGGGTTAAAACCCTGGAACTTGTGATAAGATATTGGTATCTTGTAATAGTATGATGATAAGTGTGATTCATTAATTTGCAATGAATGATAGAATGTGGTAATGTGATTAAGATTTATATCTCAAATGTTTTATATCCTTTGAAGTTGTTATACATATACTCTTGTTAGAAAAGAATTAGGTTTTGAATGTCCACTTGTATGATAAAACCTTAATGCATTCAATTGGAAGTAATTAATCAAGTGTAACCTTAATCATGTAGAGCCCTGTGTCGTAGAGCCATCTTCAGTGTCAGAACTTACTGGATGGTGAAACGAGTATTCCCAAGGGAAACTTAGAGCACATATTGTTGAGTATGTGGGGGTGGAAAGTTGAGGATATATCCTTGTCATCCACAATTGCAGGTTATGGAGGATGGCTATGGTCATGCCTCTGACATTTGATGTGATTGAGGACAGCTGCGATTGTACCTCAAATTAGAGGGTTTTGTATACCCTATTTTCTAGTGTCGTAACTTGTACCAAGTACGGACTAGTTATTATCAGTTCATTATATGTCACTGTTGGCAGTTTGACTGGTATGTCACTACAGTTTACTCGTACTGACTGAGGGGAAGAGATCTTAGGATACTGGCACTCCTAGATCTTATACAGAATTGAATAGCACTTCGCAATGGTCAGTTGGACTTTGAGTGGTACGACTCAAACTCCCCAAGGCATAATAATAAAAGAAGTGATATCAACTGTGTAGTATAATTGTTAGGGTTTAATATGTATCACATTGGTTGATTAACCCTTGTCTTGTCTTTACAATGCATAGTTCTTCCATGATGCATACTTATGAAAATTATACAATTCTACTTGATGTTACAACTTATTTGCTTAACTGCTTAGTGTGCTTAAACTGTTCAATCTATTCATATTGTTTATTTAATACCCTAACTGCTCAATGTATTTACTGTTAATTAATGTGTTATAATCAATATATGTTGGAGAGAGTTATATCTCTTATTGGGACTGGGTCTCACTCGTGGGTCACCACATTTTTTTAGGTGGTCGCGGGAAACGAGGTCGAGGTCGTGCTATGGAAGAAAACCAACCTTGTGATCAATAGATTCAGAAGGTTGGTTAGTTGTAGATGTTAGTAGTCGAGTCCTAGTGTCATCCCTATACTCTCAGGTCTGGGTATGGGATGTGTTTTCTAGATGATATACTTATATTGACACGAGATTTTGGTAGTATGCCAATGTTTGTAAATATATGGCATGTACATGTGAAATATCTTTTGTATGCAGGATGTGACTGAGGTCTTTGGACCCATAAGTAAATACTTGTTACAGCATATGAGAATGGAATGATGAACCTTTTGTAAATGTTCTAGAGTTTATTTACATTGTTGGAATTGGTTTTAATTATTCCACATTTTTTAATATATGATTAATTAGTAGTTGATCGTGTTTTTTGTTTTGAGTAATCTCGTTTAGTGTGATGAGGTGTCACAATAAATATGCTTATCATGTATGGAGTGAGTTGCATTTTTCTACCACCCAGCAAATTAATGTTGACAACTATATATACTAGTTATATTAAAATGATTAAGTGATAAGGAAATATTTCTTAATGTGGTTCCAAAACCACTCTATAATAGTATACTTTGTATGATGGTATATTTTTCATTAGTCACCAAAACATGTATATCTATGGCTATAGTATATATAACAACATCTTTTCAATGCTGACATATAGGTTGTATGCTAGTTATTTTTGGTGTCAATTGTACCTTTGCCAGCAACCACATAGTTTGTGCTGACACCTTATAAGTGATGGCTTAGAGGCAATGTCAACTGATAGAATCTAACCCGACACACTTTTACCAACAACGACGAATTCTAGTGTAGCCTTAAAAATTGTTGGTAAAGGTCTATGTCGTCATCAGTATAGCCAGCATTTGTTAGCTCCTGGTATAACCTATACCAGCATTTTTGGACCTATACCAGCATTTATTGACTTGTTGGTATAACACTATATTGTTGTAGTGCATTGTACTAGTTACTCCTCAAGTTGCAGATACAGTCTTACACTGGCTCAAGGAATGGTGAAATCTGATTGTGGTGATTTTCTTAAAATTAGAACAACCAACACTTGGAAGAATTTTGGATAAAAGTTCTTTGGTTTTCTTAAACTAAACAAGCTACTACTTTCACGTTGTGATTTTTCCCAGTGGGTTTATGCACAGATTTGATAGTATAAGTTATAAAACTTTAAGAACAGTTGAACCAGATCCAGAAGAAAGAAGTCAGAGCAACTAGGAAATATCATTGTTGTTTGGTCATACTCATGATGTCTTGGATTGCCTTCATGTGTAATTTTTATGGAAACAAGTAGTTGGTGTATGGTTCTTTATGTGGTTACTATGAAATTTTTAAGTGAGGTTTTTTTGCTAATGAATGAAAGTTGGAAATGTGGTTACTATGAAATTTGTACATTTGGAACGTGTATGTTATTATGGTGACAACAGAATGGCCAACTATACTGGTGGTTGATTGAATAGAACTAATTATAACTAAAATCCCTACCATACTAGTCATCTCCCATCCATTCTGACTATCATGGTGGAAACTAAACTGTATGCTCAATTGGATACAGAAAACTAGACGTCTCCAACTGACATCTTATTGAATGAACCTGGACTAAATGACCACTCTTACATCTTACTAGTTCCATATGTGTATGTGGATGTTCTAAAATCATCAATTGTCATTAGGGAGACAGGAAACTTAGATTAACAAACGGAATTCACACTCTTAACATACAACGACCACCAACTTATGTCTTACTGAATGAACCTGTAATTCTCACTCATGAACCACCAATATGTGTACCCAAGTGCCACATTAAAATTGGAATGTTTCACTAACCACATACTCTATTCAGCAACACTTAGCCCAATGAAATTTGTATATTTGAATATGTACGTTATGTATGGTGCCAAATGAACTGGATAGTCAGAACATACAAACTAACCAGGTGATTACTAACGTGTTGCAGACCCACAATACCAGACTTAAAATGTGGTGGAATGTTGCAACCCCTAGTCCCTCTGTAAATGGGTTTAATGCATAATTGACTTGAATTGAACCTAACTAAAATCCCTACAATACTAGTTGTCTCCCATCCAATTAAATTGAATTGAAATGAATCTAACTAAAATAGATTGAATTTCAATTGATTATAGAAAACTACCAAGTGTGGATGAGCTAAATTCAAGGGGTAAATGCTCAGGTGAACTAAATTAAATGTGGACAAACAGAATTCACATAAGAAAATTGGGTTGACAATAGCTAAATCAAGTAAATGGCCAACTTTCACATAAGAAAATGGACAACCTTCACACTAGTTGCATATGTGGACAAACCATGTAAGGAATGAACTAAGTAAGGGTTGAACTACGTAACAACTAAGCTAATTAAGGACCTATCTACACATGCAAAAGACAGACAAAACCATTGGCAGTTAGCCTCTAAAGTGGTTGTATTTTCATCCTACACTCTTAAAATATAATAAGATTTCTGAAATGCCATAAGTAATAGACGAGGAGTAGCAAATGAGATAGGTATTTCTACCACAAAAAGAGAGACAATCATCAAAACTACCAGCCTGCTAATCATGTATTGGTTGCTCATTACTTTATCCCCTAGAGACAATCATCAAAACTACCAGCTTGCTAACCATGTGTTGGTTGCTCATTACTTTATCCCATAAAACAATAGCTAGAGGACAATATTAGAAAAGATTAGACATAGAATATGTGATAAATATGCACACTGAGCGTCTAGAAGCTTAGAGAGAAAGACCTATTTTTTCAATCTAAATCTGAATGCAACAGAATAGGAAAGAGGATTGATCTAAGAACACAATGAATGATTTAAGCACACATTGGAAGAGCTATCAATTATTTATACCACACAAACACTGCATATCTTAAAGAAAATAAACTATCAATTATTTACACAATATATACACCGCCAACCAACCACATTAACACATCTTTCAAAGGACTGAATTAAGAACACAGTGGATGAGCTAATAGTGCATTAAAGGACTGAACCAATAGATCTTCCTGTAACCACAATCAACCATTAAATGAATTGCATTATAGTGAATCAACACCAGTTATGTGTATAGTGAATGAAATCCAATAATGCATATAGTAAGAAAAGAGGGTAGAAAACATAAACATTGGATCAACCACATTGAATTAACCACAAATGTTAAATCTTACATATGAAAATGTTTCATTCACTCAAACATGACACACATACATTTCATTGAATCAAACCCATATTGTTTCCATCTTTGTTGTTTATTATTAATATGGAATAATAATTAACAACAAACTCAGAGACAACTAACATGACATTGAAATAACATTGTTGAATTAGTCTCACTTGACCCTTCAACTTCTTTGATCCCATATGAGGTGGATGCATCTTCATTTCCCTATTCACCAAAGAAGAAAATATTAGAATTAAAACAAAGTTAGAGGTTGTCTTGCATGTTTAATAAACTTAATTAATTAAATTAGTTAAACCCCATTTTTGCATGTTCGATTGTTGCGATTGCATGTACTGCATCTTCTTTGATTCTTTGCTTTTATTTCAATAGGTAGTTTAAACCTTTGAGGTTTTATAGTTCCTTCACATTGGGATTTTAGAGGATCACTTTCATTGATTTAGTCTTATGCTTATAAAACAATGACATATACTACTCCCCTGAGTAGGCATATACGTATGGGATGAGGGTACCCCTTCATCATAGGAACTACATCCACTCTTTGTTGCATTTTCACCACTTCATCATATGAATTTTGAAATGTGTTTTGCAACATCATGTAGGATGCCTTGTCTTTAGAAGGTAAACCAAACAATCACACAGTTGATCTACACAGAGAGTTATACCGATTCAACATAGTACTATCTCCCATATCTTGGGTTTCTTCAATATGAAATCCTTGTTATTTATTTTTGCAGTCGATATCAAACACCCCAACACATATAATGGTAGAATCTTATGAAATTTAAGAAAAAATAATACCTTGAGAGCATGTTGCTAAATTGTATTTCTGCAATCACAAGCTATTTCTACTAATTCTCTTTAAAGGTCACATGTTAGTACTTCTTCGCCATGAAATGATTTTCCTCTCCAAAAATATGTATAATGTGATATAAGGAGTCCTTGTTGACCTCCTCTAGATCATAGAAAGTTGTCATATTCATTTTATCTTTGAAGTCTTTGTAATTTTTTCTTGTGTGTACATCGCTTGCATGTTTTTCAATTGGTGCATAACACCAAAGAATGGTTGTTTCATTTTTAGTTATGTAGTCCTCCTCATCTTATTTCTCATATCAGCTCTCCACAACCATTTTATATGCTTCTACAAACTTGAAAAGTGGCAAGTGATTGTTGGCATGGTCTTTAAGAAATAACATTCACACTCTCACTCTGTTGTGTTGTTGACATGTTAGCAAAAATATACCCCTTAAGTAGAGCAGAACCTATTTATCTCTAATGTGTGACAACAAATGCAAATGTGCATTTTCAGTTAATTAAATGTGCATATCATTCTCTGCCATCTATTCTCAAACTCTTCAATTATTATAGGCTTGTTTATGAAACAATGAAATTGTTTCGCAAACCCAAAAAATGTCCCATATATTACATCGAGGTGCTCATATGATTTTCTCATTATATTCCACTGACAACATCGATTAAATTCATTAAGAAACACTTTGTCAATTTTCCTTCCTTATTGTTAGATCTTCATTTGTTGATATTTCTTTAGGGTTCTTTCCATTCATGAACTCTAATACTATTTTGAATACTCAAACAAAAGAATCAGTTGTCTCATCATGTACAAATGCATAAGGAAATAAAATTGACCTCTTGTGATGGTTGACACCTATAAATGGTGCATATGGCATGATATACTTGTTGGTCATGTAGTTGTCAAAAGTAACCACATCACCAAATGTTCTATATGATATCCTTGACTTAGCATCCACCCAGAAAATATTACATGTACATCCTTCCTCATCAAACTATATTGAATAATAAAATGAAAGGTTAATTGCTTGCAATTTAATGAAATGCTCCAAGGTGGAGGAAACATCAACACCTATATATTTTGTTAGAAAGGATACAATCTCACTACTTAGGTCCTTTATAATGATACTAACATTATGAATACCACCATGTTGGATAGATATGACAGATAATTAGAGCACTAGAAATATTATGGTCATGCATAGCATGCACTAACTCTCAGACCTCTAGTGACATGCCAATGTGATAGGTGAAACCACTTATTAGATGGACATTGAGTGAGTTCACAATTGTCCTATTTTTCAAAACCTGTGACCACCCACTTTGTGTCCTCTTCTTGATTCACTCACATGAGATCATTATAATTTGTTTGTTTAGATGTCATATCCTTTTTAGGAGTACCCTTTTCACCATCACCTTTCTTCTTTATATTCTATAAGCCTTCCATTGAAGATGCAAATACTCTACCTGCATGATTAGTACTCATGATAACAGTTATAATGCTTTCATATCAGCACCATGCAACACAAAGTAATACCACTATTCCCTTTTTAGGGTTAGGATTCCTCTTACATATCATCACCCTCCTTTAGGGTTTTTCCACAAATAACCATTTAGGTCCTTAAGATCATGTTATTAATGATCAAACCTTAATTCATTGCTCCACAGATCGAGGAGCTAACATTGATAACATAAGTATTCAATCATACTTATTTATTCTCATCATTCATCATTAAATGAATTATCAACACAAAGTATGAGTTTCTCTCTCATCATTTCCAGAATATGATTGCATCATAGTTTATTGATTCAGATTTACCTTTTCATAAGGCATGTTAGCCTACACTTATCACAGTGTATTACATCTCAATGTAACAACTGACATGACACACTTCATGTGTCACTCATATGAATATATTGGATTTAAAACACATCAAGGTATATCAAATCTTAAGGTGTTGGATGTGATATGTATCATATCTTGATATATCACTTCCCTCATCACCTTTATCTTACTTAAGTTCATCCACTTAGTTTGTATTAGGGTATTTCCCATCCTAATACTTTATGCACCAATTCATCACATTTATCATGTAATGTATTGGTCATGAGCCACTCATTTAGAAAACACAACCATTGCGAATGATATGGACTCATCTTTGAGTTAGGAACTATTGATATAATGATATCCATTATCAACCTCTTTAGGTGTTACACTTGTCAATATATTATTTACTATTCCATTATTAGGAATAGGATTTTCCCTATTTATAAATTAAGGTTCACATAGAATCTCCCATAAATATGGGTTTCACATAAAGCACTCTACTTTAGAGTTTTGCATAACATCCTCATATATCAGGGTTTCACATAACATTACCCTACATTAGGGTTTCACATAGCATTACCTGAAATTAGGTTTTCACTTGACATCACCCTTAATTAGGGTTTCACATGTCACACCTTTGATTAGGGTTTCATCAACCTTCTCAATTAAGGTTTCATGATCTCTTTATAAAGGATCATACCCTGATTACTTATTATGTTCATGTTGAAAGTGTTGAGGTTTAACCATTACATGATTGTCACTCATGTAGGGATTCCTCTCCTCTCATCCTCTCTAGGATGTCAATTACTCCAATCTTAATTAGATTAGGTCCATACAACTTGAATGAAGGGTTGTCACAACATATCAAATCATTGCTTTCATAAGCATCAAGAGTTAATCACTCAACAAGGTACTAAATACCCTAGTACCTCAAAGGTACAACCATTGTAATCGCCTTTGATTTACATCATTAATAATCAATTAGTTAATTGACCTTTAGTCACCTTAGGTGTTCAAATGGTTCTACCAATTGAACCTCAAATATTCTTGGTCACTTAGACCCCAAATGGTCTTAGTCACTCAGACATTGAATGGTTTGAAATCGTTTAAGCAAAACCATAATGAAACTGTATGGACATTTCTTACTTGAAACCACTTGGGTCTCCAAACAGTTTGAGACCGTTTGGTCTCCAAACAGTTTGAGACCGTTTGGTCTCAAACGGTCTTGAGACCGTTTGGAGTCAAATGGTCTTAAGACCATTTGGTCCAAACCCTCTCAAAACTGAATGGACCAACAAGGTCTTTCAACACTTATCAATTCAGGGTTTCAATCATTAAACCCTCTATCAATTAAACTACTAATTTGTTCTTCAATTGAATCATTGAATCACCCTTCAATTGGACCTTCAATTAGGGTTTTGAACCCAATTGAACTAGCATTTATAATCAAGGAATCCATCAATTAGGGTATTGAAATTGAAGAACCATCAATGATTAACATTGTGGAACTAATTCAATTGAAATTGTTGGATCATCATAAAACCATGACATGACCTGAACTCAAATGGTCTTGAGGTCATTTGGATGACCTCCAAACGGTCTTGAGACCGTATGACTAATCCATCATTAAAATTATAAATTTCACTTAGAGTTTGCATCATTGAATCGATCGTCAATTTAGCTATTGATTGTATTTCAATTTGATATGACAGGGCCTTCAACCATCCAATCATACTTCATAATAGACTTCCAAACGGTCTTGGTTGACCTCCAAATGGTCTTGAGACCATTTGGGTGACCTCCAAATGGTCTTGAGACCGTTTGGGCTAGTCAACCCAAAATTGATTCAATTCACTTAAGGATTCAACACTCAACCCGATTAGGGTTTGCAATTGGTAGATTATCCAATCATGGAACCTTTAGAAACTCATCAATTAAATCTATTAGATCATTATTCAACTCATCATAATACCCCCTCAAATGGTCAACCCTCTCCATTCGGTCAACCACTCCAAATAGTTTGGAACTCAAACCTTCAAACGGTTTACAAACCGTTTGGTCACCAAACGGTTTGGTGAAACCGTTTGGACCACATGTTGAAACCGTTTGTAATAGATATTTGTGGAGGTGTGTGCTTATGATGATGTCATCATCATCAAGCTATAAACCCACGAAGTTTTCTGTGATTTTCATGGTGATTGCATCAATCAACCAAATAAAATTTCGGACACAAAGAAAGAATCAACAATTGATGCAGATATGGAATCAATAACAAAGTTCAAGGGTTCAAGTTATATAACCCGCCTTCAATTGAGCTTAAAAGCTTGGAGATTCACGTCAAAAATGGTGGAGGAAGATTTTTAAACCCTCCCAAGGCTCGTCCTCAAGCTTTGGAGTGAAAAGATTGGCTAGGATTGAAGATGGAGTGAAATAGAGAAGAAATCATGCATTGTTTTGTGATTTCCACCATGAATTCAAGGTGAAAGAAGGTCAAGAAGCTTACCAACAGGTTGGGGGTTGTCCTCCTGTTTCTCCAAGCTCTCTTGGTCGTTTTTTCAAGCAAGAAGTGAAAGTGGATTCGAAATTATCCCTTCACCTCAAAGATAAAGGAGCTTATATACGAATTTTATTAAAAATTCATTTAAGAGAGAGAAAGTAGGAATTATATCCTCAACTTTCTTTCCATATGCCCCCTTCTCTTCCTTAGGGACGAGGATATCCTATCTTCCTCTTATTCCTCTCAATTATCCATTATTTAAAGGAAAACAAACTAAGCACCTTAAATCATATTATAATAATATCCATAAGTGAGTGGATATTTCTTTTTCTTTTCTTAATGTGAGTGGGTTCTCCACTCACATAGATTATTCCTTTTCCTTTTCAAGTCACAAGGACGTCCAAACATAACCAAACTCAAAAATTATAGTTTTCGTTGAAGGTCAATCCAATTAATGTAATTATTTTTGCATTAAATTGAATTAGGGTTTCAATTATGCTTAAATCTTGATTATTTTAATATCAAGATTCTCTCTCCTTCAAAATGATTCAAATGAGGCGCCCCTCTCAAATTATTTTCTCTACATGATGACAAGAACCATGAGGGACCCTCTTGAAGTGGTATTTTGCATATTGAATCCTAGATTTTGGGTAAATTGCACATTACACTAAAACTAGGTTTTAATGCACAAACATTGCTCAACATGCTCTTTCTTGTTATTCAGGCTTGTAGAAGCCATACTACTACATCATATTCATTCCCATGATGCTTCAACACATGAGGAACATTTTGTCATGTATAATTTGCAAGTTAACCCCTTAACTTGGGTAATTTGCACTTTAGTCCAAAACTAACAAAACATTGTTTCAACATTATTCAAAAAGGACTAAAATTGAAATATAAGTTCCTCTTGAGCCTTGATTACTTTGAGAGAGATAAGAGAGAGAATATAATCAACTTCATTAAGCAAAACATCTTGGTTTAAGCATAACCCAGGTCAGGGATGTTACAGTTCTTTACTTCTAGGTAATCTATTTGTCCATTGATTGATCTCTTTTACTACTACCCTATTTGTTTCTTTTTCTATAATTTTTGTTCTATCTTCATTTCCCAATAGAAAGGGGGATGAGTTGAATCACCTTTTTGTTTTGTCCACCCTCTGCCCCTTTTGTCTCGCCCACCCTTTTGTTGATATAAACATTTGAACATTGATGACTATTCTCTATGTTTATTGAATGTGTATCCAATGCCCTTTTTAGTGGTTGTTTTCTCAGTGGTTATTGAAATGTCTGATTGTCTATACCAAAACTATTTATCTTAAATGCTTGATATTTGATTATCATCTTAGATTGATATATGCTTCCATTGGCTCAGAGATTTTGAGACTAAATTGAATTAATCTTTATAGAGATGGACTTCTCTAATGTTGTTGATGAAATGAACAACATAGACTAGTTAATTATGAAAAATCATTTGAAAGAGATAAGGATATGTGTGCAATTAATGGTAACTAAACATTACAAAGTTTAAATATGTTTATTCATTAAATTTGTGTGTGAGTTTGTTTGTAAGAGTTTTTTCCCATACTTTTTCAGGGTGATGAAACACTTGGCATTGATTATGATAAGGTTGATGATGAAAGAGTTGATGATGACAGGGCTTAAGTGGAATTTAATCTAGATCCTTATGTAGGCTTGCAATTTTATATTGTTGAATAGGAAGATAAATTTTATAACCAACACATTTACAAGATTGGATTCAACATTCGTGAGGGGTTTCGACATGTTTCTGCCAAAATGAAATAGGCTCATAGCCAGGTATGAGTTATGATGCTCTTATATTGAAAATATAGGCCTTATAAGCCTTCATATGCTTTGTTGCTTAGTGAGAGGTAATATGAAATTAATGAGCCTTGTGTGCCATATGATGTTTTAATTATTGAAATTGTTTATGGGCTTCATAAGCCATAATATGCCTTGTTGCCTATTAAGAGGTAACAAGAGGTGAATTGAGCTTTGTGTGCAATGTGGAATGCTTATGTAGTAAGAATCATGCTTACCTTGGTCAAATAACCTAAAGGTATTAAGTACATGTTATGTGGTAACAAGTATTCTATGATGAATTAAGGGTTTGAATACCCATATTCTATAATCATGATGATGAACTTGTTAAGAAATGGAAATGTGTTTGATGAGATGAGGGATTAAGATCCCAATACTTTGTTAGAATAGTATGGCTATAGACCATGACTCCACAAAACAATTCCCAGGCATTAGCTATGTGTTCTAAGCCTGAAGAGAGTATATGTTGTGGCTATAACTCTATAATGAAGATGTCAATTTACTCTGGCAAGTTAATTGCAGCCTGACACCTGATGTGTAAAAGATAACCAGCTGTGTAGTGTATTTGCATAAAGATGAAATGTGAGAAATATTAGTTGATATTATATTGCTCACTGTAGTGGATAAATGTTATACATGTTCTTCACATTCCTTATTGGATAAGTGATATGCTGCTCTATCAGGTTATAGATGGAAGGCTTCATACTAGATTAATGTTCTAATATGTTAAATAATGAATTAACTACTATTAAGCAATTATGATTCTTATGTTCAGTTTTATCTTAATAAACTGCAATAACAATGTTTTTGGCAGAGAGTTATATCTCTCGTTGGGGCAATTTTACAATTGTCTCACCCCCGTGGGAACCACATTTTTAGGTGGATGTGGACGAGGAGGCAGGAATCCTTCAATAGGTGGAGAACAACAATAGCAGCAGTAGGAACAATAGTGAATTCTCATGTGGAGACACTGGCTGATATATCTTGTATAGATGTACATAGAGTCATATGTGTCGTCTTTGTACTCTCAGGTCCTCGTAGTAGTAGTTAATGCTTTCGAGATTTTGGCTTAGTGCCTCGAGATTTCATACTGCCTGTGTTTAGTTTAACAGATCAGTTGATGCATGTAATCCTCAGAAAAAGATGATATAGGACATTTACTTGTGAACCAGTATGTAATTAAGTTACTTCGGTTCTTTATGAAAGAATTTTCCTATGTGTGGACCTCTTTGTAAAAATGGTTTTAATTTTTAGTGATTTTTGGTAATCCGCTGCTTAGTGATCACTTCCGCTTAGTTAATAATGTTTTATTCGAACGATGCATGACAAGAACTGTCAATTTGATGCATTCTCTTCTCAATGGTGTCATCAATAGTGGAAGAGAAACATCTCATATTGACACTAGAGGGGACCTCGTCCTAGTAGATCTTCCATCTTCGCAACTCTATTGTTGTCCTGGCACTCGAGCAAGGGGGCGTCCAAGAACTAGAGAATTTTTGTCGTCTACGGTGTGCACTGGAGAAAGGAACCCTGGCCGGTTGTATGGCTGAGAAAGGTGTGAATCTCCCATCATCAATGAATCAAATAGGAGAGAGGAGAGAGATGTAAGAGAAGAAAGGAGAACCAACTGAGCAAGGCATGTGATTGGGGGAGAGAGAGAGGATTGGAACTATAAATTGGGAGAGAGAGGGGTTGTGACATATATTAAACCCATTTGATGACTATTTATAGCCTGGATGGCTAGCTTATGTAGATTTGGACCTAACTGATATAATACACTTGGTTGTATTGTAGCTCAACTATAAATATAATATCTTTGCAATTTCATTAAATTTATAATGATGTTGGTTTACGCTCTCACAAAACAGATAGATATGAGAGAATGTCATGTATTGAGTCAATCTTGTTTGAATAAGGAACAAATGAAACCCACATGTAATGTAGTTATGCAAATGGGTGATGTACAAGTCAATCATGTTCTCCATGGTATTAGGAGATACAAATTGTTATAGTTACAAACCCAAGGACACCAACATATCATCTTATTGTATGTTTTTGATCTGGTGTCAGCATAGTGAAACATATGATGAAGCTCTAGATCATCAGGAAATCAACTTGTTATGAATTTAAGATTTCAAATAACCCATGACATAACTAATTTGTAGTTTCCATAGTGCTCCACTTAGAGTTTCCCCTACTACTTATTTTTAGTGTCTATCTAAGAAGCTCATTAGCACCATTTTCTTGCTTATTTTTGCAACCATTTTCCATATCCATTTCATTTATGTGAGATTGTTCTATATATGATTCAAGGCAAGGAGAGACAACCTGATAAAAGTTGAGGAAAGTATATATACATACCAAGATTTGAGGACTCAAACAAAATGATCTTGAAATCAATGAGCATACTACACTATATCAACAAGACGCACCTCCTTTTCAAGTAGCATGCCACTAAGTACTCAGTAGTTCATCCTCGGTCTAGAGTAGAATTTGAATGGTTGACTTGTTAAAAGTCAACCCATCCTATGTTTGAATGAGGACAAAGTGTGTAGATGGGGCTTATGTTGGTATGGTCGTCGTTCTTCAAACTCTACTAGAGTCATGGGGTTGCAGACTTGATTATTTTAGATGATATCAAAGTGAGTTCTCCTCTAGCAGGTAAGGCCCACATGAGTTGGTGACACTGAAGTATTGAGCCGTGTGGTGACTATAATAAGAAATATCCACCCTTGCACTGATAGTCGTGATGGTGTTGAGTGGACATGAGTCATTCTACCTTTGCTCTAAAATTGGGAAGAGATTATGAGGTCCATGTAGTTGAGACTTTATTAGAACGTCAAGAGTCTAAATTGAGGAGATTGTGACATCCCAAATATTTAAGGCCTTGAATAAATTGACCTTCAAAAGGAATGATTGGAAGACCTCATATTAACATGGTGTGCTTTATTTTTAAGCATCCCACCCATAAATACTCCGTAGTTAAGCTTTCTTAAGATAAAGTAATACTAGGATGCATGACTTGTCTAGAAGTCAACCCAATTTGTATGTTAGTGAGGAAAAAGTGTATAGTCGAGGCATGTGTTGGTTTGTGGGGATAGTCACCATTGTTAATATTCTACTAGAGTCTTGAGAATTTTAGGCATGAGTATCACAAAATACTTAATATGGTGGTCCTCTAAGACTGGGAAAAGAGAAATGATCGATATTTCTCATTGCCCATGAGCAAAAGGAGACTCATGGATTCTTGACATCGGTCAATATTGAAGGAAACAATTTCTAATCAGTTACAAACAATATCAAAATGAGATACAAACCTAATTATTCATTTGGAGAGTATACTAATTTTATAGCAAGATTACCCTCTATTCTTGAATAAAGTTCATTTACACACTCTTAGTGGTTGAAAAATTAACTAGGAGTACAAACATGCCTTCTTTGTAGAGCTTGGATCACCTTAAATGTTGTATTTATTGTGATTTTACTACTTCCCCTCCCTTCTTTATTTGCTTATCCAACAAGTTGTATCTAAAAATTGTTAAAGGGAGGCTATGAACCCCTCAAGACTCTTCTTTCAATACATGCACCCATCATCACATGGAAGAAAGGTTGGTCCCCATCTTTTCTATTGGATTTGAGTCTTCTACGCAAAGGGGACATTAGGTATTGATAGGTAACTGGTTGTAGGTGGAAGAACAATAGAGAGAAGTAAGATCAGAGGAGCTAGATAGAAATTGTCTTGAAACAATTCGTCATTGCATTCACGCACTAGAAAGGAGGGAGATTGCCACTACCATGGAATGAGTGTTGTATCATAGGGAAAACAACATTTAAGAACCCATGGGTGGTGGTGGGGATGGGGTCTCAATGTCAAAGGGAAAGACGTCTGTAATGATATGATGGGAGGGGCAATTGAGAGAGGGAAACTATAATTGGCCCGAGATTGAAAACAACATTTATATGCTCATCATTAAACCTAATTTGATCAAAGCTTTTTGTTGATGAGTAGTTAGCCTTGACATATACCAAATTTAGTAGCAATGTGCTAATCAAGACTAAGATTGATATACAAATAATTGTTTCTTTCTAGTGAGATTAGATACTTGTGCATGTAAGACTAAAATGTGTATAGTTTTGAAAAAAAAAACTAAAACACATTATCTTTACTATGTATCTTTTGTTTCAAGAATTATTGACTAATTCACTTTACTTTCAAGTTTATCTTAAAGGAAAACCTATCTAGATGTGATTGTTAATTTAAGGTGGGTCCTACCACAATATCTTGTTCTTCTTGAACTTGTCTTATTCTATGCTTTTATTTCTTGTATTTTACTATGTCTATCTATCTTGTTGTACCTCCTTTTCAATACAATCACAATTTCATTTAAAAAATGTTCAATTTTTGTTGAATCTCTCTATTTGTTTCCTCATACTTGTGGATGTCTTTAATACTCAAACATACTAGATGACATTGCTTAGGACCAAAATTGACTCTAAAGGATTACTTATACTTCAAAAGACTTTGGCATGCACAACTAAAGATGCTTGTGCACCTAATACACACATTTGTTTTAACCTTTATTGTAAATGAACATTTATGCTTTGAAATATAAATCAGATATGTCACAGTGTTTTTATAGTGTTCATTTTCTTTTTCCGCTAATGGAACTTAAGACAAGAATCTCCTTAGGATTTTCATTGATTAATATTAATATATATAAATGTTATAACATGTAAATTTGTGGCTGACATATTAATTATCTTATTGTATCATTTTCATTGTATATTCCTTCTATGCACATTTTTTGTTGAGGATTATACTATTCTTCTTTCTATCCTAATGTTCCTCAAGAGACAAAAAATGAATTTGTTGATATTGCAAATCACCTAAACTACAAAGTTCTATGGAGGCAAATTGAACTCGTACACTAGGTCTTTGATTATATTATCATTTTGCTTCCAAAACTACCATATGTAATTATGCAATTTTTACAATCAATATGCATATAATATTTTGGCATATTTTTCAAACGATCCTAAAGCCTCTACTTAGTTCAAGTGATGGATGTATTGGGAGTGTTGGCACGATCGTTTTGGGTAGCACGGCCATGCTATCCAGCAGAACTGTTCTACCTAGCCTCCACCATGGTTGTGTTTCCCAACACAGTCGTGCTACCAACCTTCAAAAGCCCAAAAATCAACATGACATGTTTTCATATCTAGCACGCTCATTCTTTCATAGCATGACCATTCCACCACCACGTCCTTCTATCTAGAATGATCGTTCTTTCACCCAAACCTATTGCTTCCCGATATCATTTTACCTAATTGCCCCCACTTAACCTTATGCTTCGCAAACCACTATATAAGCATATATACAAGATTGCTGGTTTATCAAATAACCATAAATAATTAATAAATTTCACTAAAAGGAAAAGAGTTTGAATAATATAAAAGGTAATCTCCACTAAGGAGTTACATTGGAAAGGTAAAACTATTGTTTATATCTAGAAATAAATGCTAACTATCTATATCATCCATGATTACATAAATCTTTTCTTTTTGTGACTTCTTCCTGGTTTTCCATTTTGTTGGATCCTAGATGGGTGATTAGATGCTCTAGAGGGGGGGTGAATAGAGTTGAAAGCACTTAAGCAAAATTCATTAAACCTTCAAGATATATGACAAGATAAGGTTGCTAAATAGGTAATTTGAGTGCAACTAAAACATGCATAGCAAGGATGAGAGAGATTGAACATACACCAAAAGATAAGCTATTTAGAGTGGTTCCACACTTCAAACTGGAAGTGTGTCAGTCCACTTTCCTAGAGAGGTCAACCTCTAGGACTTCCAAACTATTTCACTCTTATATTCATTCATAAGACATACAATACATGACCAAACAAAGGACTTACCTATCCAATACAAAGAGTCTTCAACCTTACCAAGGACTTACCCACTTTGCAAGGAGTCTTCCGCCTTCTTCCAAGGACTTACCTACTCTTGCACAAGTCTTCAGCCTTGCAGGGATTACCCACTCTTCTTGGATCTTCCGCCATTTACTTCACCTTCACTCGGAGAAGCTTCCACCAAGGGCTTACCCACTTGAGCAAGGAGTCTTCTGCCTTCACCAAGGGCTTACCCACTCTAGCTTCCAAGTCTTCATCCTTGATCTTCACCAAGGGACTCCTTCCCTTGTTCCTCTTCACCTCTCTTGGACAAGAGAGAGAACCTTCATCTTCATGATTGACATGAGAGAAAAGGAGGTGGTGGAAGTGAGAGCCTCACAAGATATACATGTAGAACTAGCTCTCTTACAGATCTCCTACTCACTCTAATGGATGTAGCAAGTGATTCAGCTTAGAGAGAGAGAGAGAGGAGGTTGTAGGAAGCACTCAACTATAGAATAGGAACCTCACATAGAGTTTTGCAATGAATGCTCAACCTTGGAATGAAGCCCAAGGGGTCCGATTTATAGCTGGGGATGCCTCTTAGCCTTTGGGAACACTTGGGGCCGAAAACTGGCCATTTTGTGGCTTGCAACGGATATATTTTCACTTGTTGCAACTCCACAATGGCTAGAAACACTTTTATGCACTTTTCCATACAGTGCAATCAGTCGAGTTTCTATAAGGGTAACTCGACCGATCAAGTAAATGACAAGGCCGATACTCAAATGATCGGTCGAGTTTGTCCTGACAAAACTCGAGCGGCCATTAGGAATTGCAATGGTCAGTTACTTGATCGGTCGAGTTCTGTGTAAACACAACTCGACCGATGCAATCTCCAGTAAATTGATCAAGGATGATCAGTTGAGTTTTCAGGCGGGAAACTCGATCGACAAAGTATCTTTAATCAATTTCCAAAGTTGCATCTAAAGTTCTCTAATATTTGATCTAAGTGCTCCTAGTTTTTTCTAAGCTTAATTACAAGTCATACAATCATTACAAGTGGTTTACAACATGATTCTAATGGATTTACATCATATTACAAAAACATGCACTTGTATGGATTTTGAGTTGTCTTTTCTCCAATTTGAGATGTGCAAGTTAGGGCATTTGGAGTGTGTCTATACCTAATCTGAAATCACTCAAGTAGAGACATTAGACACCAATATATGGAATGGTTAGTCATCATCAAAACACGGGTTTAGTCAATTTAGACGTGAGTCAACATTGACCTAATTGACCTTGAGTCAACATTCTCCCCCTTTTTTAAGATGGCAAACCATTCCATAAATGTATTGAAAGCTTTAAAGTAAAATCATACCTTCAGAAAAACCTAGGGGTTTCAATAGAATGGAGTTCATATGCTCCCCCTCAATTGATGCGCATGGAGTTCTCATACTCCCCCTCAATTGATGCTATTTCTCCTGCATGGTTATCTTTCATAACATTTATAGAATACTATGTCTTCTACTCATATATGTTCTACACATATATGTCTTCTCTCATTTACCTTCTCCCCTTTACATGGACATACTTTTCCTCTTCATGTAAGACATGCCTTCTTCCTCTTTTAAAAGAAGACATACCTTTCTCCCCCTTTGTCATTTCAAAAAGTGGGGTTATGAAGAAAATAAGAAACATCACTTGTTAAAGAGAAAGGAGATAACACAAATATATATAAGGAGAGTAGAAGAGCACAGATAGGGGCTTGTCCAAGCATAGAAAGAAAATCAAGTTAAGGCATATACTTGAACAACCCAAAAAGCAAGATAAAGTGTTGTAGAAAAACAATAAAACATAATTTTGACCCTCAAGATGACGTATTTTGACCAAAAACCATCAGAGCTCATTGCAAAGCATGAGTCTTGCTCAGAAGGTTGTTTCTGCATGAAAAACACTAGTCTTGCACCAAAAACTGAAATTGGAGAAAAATTTGCATAAAATCCAAAAATACTCCAATTTCTACATATAATGTAGATCTATGTACCCTGCATCACAATGTTATGCAAGCAACTCAAGATAGTAGATATGCAATTCAAGAAACAAGCTTAAACATGTATGAGACAAGATACAAGCATAGCATATAGATGAGCAAAGATGCCAATTATAAACAAGGTTAGAACTACATGTATATGAACTACTAGTAGATGATATCACAAGTTAGGACTACTAGTAGGATCTAGATCATAGCAAGAGATACCAAAAGATACACAAGATAAAACAAGCTATGAGTAGATGTAGAGATATATCCAAACAAAGAGATAAGCAATTTTAGAAGCATGAAAGGATATAACTCACTAGATATGCATCCTTACCATAAGATGATTACCCCTAAGAACCTCAAGGTTGTATCAAAACAAGATATACACCTAGATAGATGTAGCAAGTTAGAGTACAACGGAAGCAATTTTTAGACACAACCAAGAGATCCAAAAAGATCATCATCAAAACCTGCAAAACAACTCAAAGCAAGTAATTACAAGATATAGATATACCAATATAGAGAAATTAGAGAGATAGAGTTGTAAGCAAGATAGGAAATTTAGAACATGGCAATATGCATATATAAAGGTACCAAATGAGAGTGCCAAAGAATAAGGCTATTGGTTGAGAAAATCTAGTTGAAAGGGAAATTCCCACTCAATAAGCCAAATGTGTATTCTGTGCACAGTGTTATCAGTCGAGTTCTGTGCATTGACAACTCGACCGATGACAACTGCTGGCAACACCCATAGGTGCCTATCGGTCGAGTTTCAAATAGGGCAAACTCGACCGACAGACCAGCTATCAAAAGGCACATATATTTCATAACAACATATTTAAAGGCATGCTAAATATTCAAACCATATGTATCTAAGCAAGTTAGTAATGCACTATAGAAGCATTAGAAACAGTTTTTGAGAAAGAGTGTGAAGAGAAATACAAAATACCGCTTTTGACTCAAAAACCATATGTATAGTGCATACTAACTTGACAAAAACAAGTTAGAAATGGTTATAAGCAATAAAACCTTTACCTTTGTGCTTACCATTGCTTTTTCCACTTGTTGTCACCCTCTACACATCTCACCTTTATTCTTTCATGCGGATTGAGAAGTCAATTTTCAATTCAATAGATCAAGTCAATCCATTTGCAAGTACCTACAAGAAGAAAGATGAAATGGTCCCCAATCATGTTTTTGGGTCCGGAGGGGTTAGTTTAGCAACCCAAGTCCTATTTCTCTTGGGTGCTTTCCTAAAAGGACAACAAGTAGAACAATGACCAATTTCATTGTAATAGTCGCATGTGCCCATAGTCTTGCAACTAGAGGATTCTCCATGGAATATTGGAGGTCCTTTATCTTTGTTGTTCCCTTGACTACCATCATACCCCAAACCATGTCTACCAATTTGTTTAGTAGAATGGTGTAGGATGTCATTTAGACTCTTTTTACCAACTAAGAATCTTTGCAAAGAGGATCACAAACTATCATTATCATGCTTAAGAGAAGAAATAGTAGAAGACAGTTGATTGATATTATCTCTAGCATGCAGAAGATCATTTTCTAAGAAAAGAGCTTTAGTTAAATAAGAATCTTTATCAATATGAAGAGCAACAACATCATTCTCTCTATTAGTATAACTAGAACAAGGTTCATGCCCATTGATTTTAGCAAGCAAGGAGGCATTTTCTATTTCTAATTCTTGCAAAACAAAATCTTTGTCCTTGTTTTCAGATTTAAGAACATCAATATCATGCATGAGAGAATCAACAATTAAAGTATGCTCTTTATTAGAACTAGGCATGAGAGGTTGAGCTTCTAAAAATCTAATCTTATCAAGCAAACTAGCATTTTCAAGTTTAATAGAGTCTACTTGGCTAAGACAATCATTTTTATCATCAAACAAGCAAGAATTAGCATGTTCAAGATCATCTAATTCTACATAAAAATTATCAACAATTTTAGCAAGCTTTTTCTTCTTCCTTTTAGAAGACTTAAGAGAGGTACAAACATCATGAATAATAGCAACCAAAGATTCTTTATCTAAAGAGTTTAGATTTACCTCACTTGAGTCTTCACTTGTTGATGCTATAAGAGCAAAATGGCATTCTCTTTCATCACTAGAGCTTGAGCTTGATCCTTCACTTGAATCTTCACTTGAGCATGAGTTGGAGGAGCCACTTGAGTTTGAGTGCCATTTCTCCTTCTTCTTGTGAAGATGGGTCTTTTTGCCTTGTAGGCAATCTTCCTTGTAGTGACCCTTCTTTCCACATGTGAAGCACCGGATGGAGGAGGACTTGCCTTTGTAGAATTTACCCTTGGAGTACATGGCATCTTCTTTAGCTTGAGAGGATGGAGAGACTCGTTCCATGATAGCTTCAATTTGAGCCTTCATTTTAGACTTCTTCATTCTCTTTAGCTCTTTCTTCTCTTGTCTTTCTACTTCCTCCCTCTTGTCAAGTGTGGCTTCATGTGCTTGTAGATTTCCAATGAGCTCTTCAATAGGAATATCCTTAAGAGACCTTGCTTCTTCAATAGAAGTCACCTTGGGTTCCCACCTCTTGGGGAGAGTTCTAAGGATCTTTGAGTTGATCTCTCCACTAGACATAGGATGTCCTAGAATAGAAAGACCATTCACGATGGTGTTGAGCCTTGAGTACATGTTGGCTATGCTCTCATCCTTTCCCATATTGAAGTTCTCAAGCAGCCCTTTGAGCATGTAGACTTTGCTTTCCTTCACTTGATCTGTCCCTTCATAAGTGATGCAAAGCTTTGTCCATACCGCATAGGCTGTTTCACATGAAGAAATCCGGTTGAACTCGGTGGGGGTCATGGAGGCATAGAGGATGTGCATGGCTCTAGCATTCAAGGTTACTTTCTTTAAGGTAGCTTCATCCCATTCTTCAATCTTTGTCTTTGGTAGCATGTATGGGTTGTTCACCATTTGCCACATCTCAAGACTTGATCCTTGGATGTAGAATTAAAGCCTTCTTCTCCAATAGAGGAAATTGCTCCCATCAAAGATTGGAAGGCTGGTCGAGAATCTCCCTCCTAGGTAGTCACCCATCTTCTCCTACTTGTTGAAGTATGCTTGGAGAAGACCTGCTCTGATACCAATTGTTGGATCTTAGATGGGTGATTAGATGCTCTAGAGGGGGGGGTGAATAGAGCTGAAAGCACTTAAACAAAATTCATTAAACCTTCAAGATATATGACAAGATAAGGTTGCTAAATAGGTAATTTGAGTGCAACTAAAACATGCATAGAAAGGATGAGAGAGATTGAACATACACTAAAAGACAAGCTATTTAGAGTAGTTCCATACTTCAAACTAGAAGTGTGTCAGTCCACTTGCCTAGAGAGGTCAACCTCTAGGACTTCCAAACTATTGCACTCTTATATTCATTCATAAGACATACAATACATGATCAAACAAAGGACTTACCTATCCAATACAAAGAGTCTTCAATCTTACCAAGGACTTACCCACTTTACAAGGAGTCTTCCACCTTCTTCCAAGGACTTACCTACTCTTGCACAAGTCTTCAGCCTTGTAGGGATTACCCACTCTTCTTGGATCTTCCGCCTTTGACTTCACCTTCACTCGGAGAAGCTTCCACCAAGAGCTTACCCACTTGAGCAAGGAGTCTTCTGCCTTCACCAAGGGCTTACCCACTCTAGCTCTAAGTCTTCAGCCTTGATCTTCACCAAGGGACTCCTTCCCTTGTTCTTCTTCACCTCTCTTGGATAAGAGAGAGAACCTTCATCTTCATGATTGAAATGAGAGAAAGGGAGGTGGTGGAAGTGAGAGCCTCACAAGATATAAATGTAGGACTAGCTCTCTTACAGATCTCCTACTCACTCTAATGGATGTAGCAAGTGATTAAGCTTAGAGAGAGAGAGGAGGCTGTAGGAAGCACTCAACTATAGAATAGGAACCTCACATAGAGTTTTGCAATGAATGCTCAACCTTGGAATGAAGCCCAAGGGGTCCTATTTATAGCTGGGGATGCCTCTTAGCCTTTGGGAACACTTGGGGCCGAAAACTAGCCATTTTGTGGCTTGCAACGGATATATTTTCACTTGTTGCAACTCCACAATGGCTAGAAACACTTTTCTGCACTTTTCCGTATAGTGCAATCGGTCGAGTTTCTATAAGGGTAACTCGATCGATCAAGTAAACGACAAGGCTGATACTCAAATGATCAGTCGAGTTTGTCCTGACAAAACTCGACCAACCATTAGGAATTGAAATGGTCAGTTACTTGATCGGTCGAGTTCTATGTAAATACAACTTGACCGATGCAATCTCCAAAAAATTGATCAAGGATGATCGGTCGAGTTTTCAGGCTGGAAAACTCGACCGACAAAGTGCCTGTAATCAATTTTCAAAGTTGCATCTAAAGTTCTCTAATATTCGATCTAAGTGCTCCTGATTTTTTCTAAGCTTAATTACAAGTCATACAATCATTACAAGTGATTTACAACATGATTCTAATGGATTTACATCATATTACAAAAACGTGCACTTGTATGGATTTTGACTTGTCTTTTCTCCAATTTGAGATGCACAAGTTAGGGCATTTGGAGTGTGTCTATACCTAATCTGAAATCACTCAAGTAGAGACATTATACACAAATATGTGGAATGGTTAGTCATCATCAAAACACGGGTTTAGTCAATTTAGACGTGAGTCAACATTGACCTAATTGACCTTGAGTCAACACGTTTTTCACCATACTTGCAGAAATGATAGCAAATTATCCTAAAACATCGAGAAACAAAAACTCAGTCAATATAACAAGTTATATTGGTATGTGGGGAAAACAAAATATTCACATGTAGGTGCAACAATATAGTCAACCATAACAACAAATATGATTATAAAATTGAATATGTGTTTTCTTTCTAACTTCTCAACTTAATATCTATGGGACACTCCCTCTCCGGAGTATTCATGTACGGAACCCTCTCTCTAGGGTTAGTCCATGTAGTGGACACATCATACATAGGCCTTGGCCCAATCACCAGTCACCATAGTGACAATTCATACATAGGCCTTTGCCCGAGGTGATTATCTTTTCTAGGCCAGATCATCGGTCACCATAGTGTCATTTCATACATAGGCCCTCTTGGCCCTAGATGATCATCTCATCTAGGCCTGGTCAAACATCCCGCATGTATTATATACATCCATCAGAGTTAGTTGAGCAAGTTATATAATGTAATAATCATAGTCACTTTAAAGATTGTAGGAATTAAAAAACAGCCGACAGTTTATTTGCAATCAATGTGAAAAACCTCAAAAAATCCTCGGGATTCGGGTAAGTCAAGTAATCATAGGCATAACCACATACCTTTATTAGAAGTAACTTGATGTCCAATAAAAAAGGTAACAAGAGAAATCAATCAAGCAACTGCCCTAAAATTGAAACATAATACCCATGTATTATTGTTTTATCCAAGATCTACCTTTAAGTCTGACTTGGGTTCCAAGTCAGGGTTTTGTCTTGCCAAACCCTAATTATCACTTTTCATGCCTTTTTGGTTCACAAACCCTAATCTTATCATTATATGTACTTTTAACTCATGGAAACCCTGATTCATCAATTTTTGGTTTGTTAATCTCAAATTAGGTCAAAGTTGTTAAAAAGATCGACCTAAGCTGTTGAAAAAGATCAATATTTGATTATTAAGATCAATTGAACATAATAAGATCATCAAAACCTAGACATTAGGGTTTTCATGTATTAAACAAATTAAAGGCATCAAATTTGGGTACTTTTTGAACAAAAGGTAGAATTAGGTCGTGATTATACTTTTATTGCATTCCTCATATTGATATGGTCATTTTTCATATTTTACATGCCATCATTGGATCATCCTACGGTTTGTCATCATTTTTACAAATTAAATACATATGGACCAATCTTAGGCTGCCACCTAGGCAGCACGCCCCAGTCCTAGCCTTACCAACTAGGATTGGCTGACCAGTGGGCTTGAGCCACCTCGGCTGGGCACCTATGTGGCCTCACTTAGCGGGTGAAGGAAAAAGAGAAGGAAAATGGGAATAATACCTTTACCTATGCGAAGAGATGTTAGGGGCAAACCAATATTTATCCTTGTTGTCTTGTTCTTCCTCTAGCCAATTCGTGAGCAACTCTGACTAGTCAATAGAGGAATTGACTCTAAAGATCCCTCCTTTATAGCAATATGCAAAGGTAGTGTCTCCTTTGTCTCAACCTAGAGAATTCAATGATACCTTCAATTTCCCTGGAGATGGTTTGGGCGAGAAGAGAGATGGGAAGGTCCTCGAGCTACATAGGGAGGTATTGGGATGAAGGGTGGCAGGTCTATCGGTGGAATTGAGGCTAGAGAAACAAGTCCTAGGTCTCGTAGAACCTTACAATCATGATGGTGCTCTTACGTTGGATGTATAGGCCCTTTATATAGTCCCAGTATTGAGGGTTGGTCCCTATTGTGTTGGTAGATTTGGGCATAACTGTCAGGGTCCTCGAAAATAGGGAAAACTTGGGGTAGGTAGGTTCATATTGACTTCACAAACCCAAAGGGATTGTTTCCTAGTTTGCTTATGCATTAACTTGCGAGGGAAATCAATTTGGAAGGTTATCCATCTGAGTTCCTATTTCCTTATCTGGTTGAGGTAGGTGATGACACAACCATCATTGGATCTCGAATCCAACAACTATCATGACATGCACATGAATAAAAGGGGGCAGGTTATTTGTTATTTTTCTTTAAATAAATCGTTACATTTAATTCATATCCTTTCCAAGATCAACACTTTAGGGAAACTAGTAATTTCAATATCTTTCTCCATTAATCCTTTTAATACCAAATTTTGAGAGAGAGAGAGAGTTTAATGACTTTATCTAACCGTGGGAAAGCTTTGAGACTAAAACTCAAAAGAAAAGGTACTTTTATTAATATGCAAGTCTTATTCATATAAGGCATATTTTAGGCATTAAAACAACCTTTTTCTCTTTCTGTCTCATCTATATTCTTTATTTTGATAGCTTTTCTTATTAGGAATCATGTGAAACTGAAATCAATCCATTATTGGTCATACATACCACTTTCTAGAGAATTCCACTGTGAAGAGTGGGACCTAGAGAGGATCCACTCCCTACTAATAGTTGAAGAATAAAACATCCATTCCAAGCACACTCAAAAGGTATGTTGGAATAGGTGTAAAATTTTCAAATCTTAAATAATAGTATACAAAAGTCCAAAGTAAAGTTGCAGAATTAAATTTTCATGACTACAGTTAATTTTACAAAAGTACATCATCATCTCCCACACAGAGTTTACATGGATATAACATAAAGATCTAGTAGAGGGAAATCTAAACCATATCAAGTTTGTATCCAAACATCAACTTCATGAGTTAGGTTCATGCTGAAAGCCACACACTCCTTATTCTAATCCTAGGCTGGTCATCCATGCTCCTACTACGAAACTATGATCCTAGGCCTGGGTGGTTGGGATCACCCAACAAGAGAAATAAATAAGGAATGTGTCAAAATAAAGAACAAGAACAAAAGATAAGAAATAATATGGAAACAAAGGCTAAGATTTCACCATAAGATGAAGAGATCAAGAGTATGAGGCATAATCAAATAGATGCTTGCCATATGAAGAAAAAAGTAAAATATTTGCATGCATGATTAATATTGACTACGTTAACTAAGTAGGGTTGAGGCACCTACCGGACCTCAACCTATAGGTGAGGGGAGAGTAACACATTCCAATCACTTACCACAATATTATAAGGGGGAGAGTAAACACCTCTCCCAGGGAGAAATAACACATGCCCTATCTATGGGTGGTTGTATAAAAGTACTACTACATTAGCTAAATAGTCTAATAAAATTATCATGCGAAAGAGAAACTATGGCAAGTAGAAGAATCATATATCTAAAACATAGCACCGGGGTACAAGACCCAAGAAATAGAATACCAATATTGATTTTGAGGCAAATATAGCAAAAGAAATATTAATAGATAGAATAGGGTTCATGTAGTGACTCATTAGGGAATATAGGATTTGGTTTGCACATATCCCAACTTAGGGTGTAAGCATGCACATACCTCTCTTTCTGAGTTCAATGACCAAGTTTCACCACTTTTAGATGATTCCAAGTTCAACTTTGTATATTTCAAGTTATTCACATAGATTAGGGTTTTATAATGCATAATGTGTAAAGAAATCCTAATTTTAGACCTATTTGGAATACCTCAGATTTTGGACTCAAAACCTAGACTAAACGATTCCTTATGCTTTTCTGATCAAGTAAACATATTTATTTGTCAATTTTTGAGTTTATATGATAAAGTTGTAATTTTTATGGATTTTATGCATTAAATTCATTTTCCAAAAATAACCATTTGAAAACCTTAAAATCAGACATCAATGCTATTTTTATTAGATGGAGCTTAATTTTCCAATTCCAAAACATATTTATTTATAATTTTTGTACAAGTGGATTAAAAGATCTGATTTTTACAATTCTGACAAATTAGAAAAATCCAAAAATCCAAGTAAGCGAGAAACAAGTGAAAAAGAAAAAGGAAAAGAAAGACGGGCCCATGTGACTTGGCCCAATCACACACGGGAAAGTCATGGGTCAAAGCTTGCATGGCTTCGGCCATACATGTGATATCCCGCTATCACACAGACAATGAAATGCCACGTGAAAATGTGTGGAACCGTCATAAACATCATATTACCAAAAACACGGGTTAATTAAAACTGATTGTGGAAAGCATATACGAAAGGAACTATTACAACCAGATTCACATCCTGCAAAGAAACATGTTATATAAATATACATAAACTTGATACATGTCCACAACTCATAGGATCTAGTTGTCCCATAAGCACAAGAGTTCACCACCTATTTATATACAGAACAAACCTAGCCAGGTCAACAATAGGATAAGAAATACATACACGATCATACATGGTGTTACTTCACCAAAACACCTCCAAGGACTCTACTACAAAACATCCAACAACAACAACAACATATCCAACCTTGCCTTCTACTATTCTTCTTGCTGCTCAGCCGCAACCTCACGACCACCACCACGTCTAGCACGATCACCTAAAAAGGTTTTTAAACCAACGGGGTGAGACACACAGTCCCAGTGAGAAACATAACCCCCGCCTAAACTATAAAACCTCAAAAGGGAGCTATAATAGATAAAAGTAACTGGTATAAGCAGATCGTATATGAGCAGCATATTGAGTAGAACTAACTTGTTATAACATCTTACCAAGACATCTGAGAGGTATATAACCAGATATTTCTTATGGAACATGATTGACAAGATGAGTTATATAAGAACTTATCATAAGATATGAGGAACGTGTAATTAACTACAACATATAACTAGGGCAACTATACAAGCAAGGCCTCAACCAATGTTTCGTGTTTTTCCCTATGCAACATATACTATACGGTTGGATTACAATTTATTATGCCCTGAGGAAGTGAGTTGTACCGCTCAAATCCAACCTTTAGCTGCAAAGCCCAAAACCGGTTCCATACAAGGTCAATGGAAGAGCTGGACTCCACAACCTCATCTCCTCATGGCCAGTACACGAGAACCAAAGCAGGACCGCAGTCTCTTGCTTAAGTGGCCTCAGCCACACAGGGTCATGCTACCCTCTGCCTAGCCCACCTTGGTACAAGCATCGACGCTAGAAAACCGAGCCACGGGCTTGTTCACCGTGCTCCATCATCACTGAGCCATGGGCCTGTTCACCATGCTCGATCACATATCCTGAGCCATGGGCATGTTCACCATGCTCTAACCACACTGAGCCACGGTCCTAAAACCGTACTCTAAACATGCACTACTACTTAGGGTGTAGGCGCACCCCGCATATTCAATAATATGTGTTCCAGGTTAACCCTTAGGAGAACCTATTTCACCATCACCAAACTCTTGACGATGATGGATCTATGGCCAGGGCAAACTACATGAAATGTTCATCTGTAATTAATTAATGCATTTTAAGCGGATTGTAAGATTCAACCAAGTTATGTAACATGCAACTATAACAAGAATGAATAAACATAAAACACATTATCTTGTGTTACATCGTCACTCTCATTCTCAAAGCCATCAAAATCTCTGATCCATCACAAGGATCCAACATCATGTTACCACTTGGCTTCTTACCAATCCTCAAGATCCATCTCAAGGATCAACATCACATGAACTCAATCCCATCATCAAGGCACACATTGCCATCCCATGGGTAGCACCTATCATATATCATTGGGTTCATCATAACCCTTGATGTTTCATATCATATCATTGACATGCCATCACCATGGCCTCATCATACAAAATGGTACATGCATGGTTAGCATAAGCATAGAGTTACAACTATGCTCATACAAGGAACATCTTAAACTTATTGCATATATAGAGAGAGATATAATTATGCTTATTGGATGAGCATATATATACATGACATTATCATATATAACTTTTCAATCAAGCATTAGGGTTTCCAACCGATCACAAGGTACAACCCTCACTATAGATATAACGGGTAAGGGACAACCCTCACCAAAGGCACCATAAACCTCACTAAAGGTAAGACACACCTCATCTAAGAGTGTGACACCCAACACTGTATCGGTTTAGCATGTAACTAACCACCACTTACTATTTCGGCCAGCACTGTAATAGTCAACACCCATCTAGGGTTAACAACCATGTTGGGCAACCACTATCACCTTTGTATCGGGCACAACTAGACCCTAAGCACCACCCATCATATAGGTCAACTTTCATATCGGCCAATATCCATATCGGGAAGCACTAGACATCTAGGTGTAAGAGGGTATCAGGCATGAAGGATAAACCCCATATCACCCAAAGTTGCAAACCCTAACACGCAAGTTGCATAACACTCAAGGAAACATAGCCACTGGGGCACCATGTCGGGCAACACAACTAGGGGAGTGTCGTGCAAGGTACAAGCCATGTCGCCCAACACAAGATCTGCCTACCATACCCATATTGGTTAAGGGAACAAGCCACTATATTTCCCAAGGCCTAGAAGAAGGATATCGGGCAAATCAAACATCCAACACACCTCATACGTATCAGAAAAGGCAACCTTATAACCATGTCGGCCAAAAAACCACACAACCTATCGGGCAAAGCACCATATCGGGTTGGTCATCTTCATCCTCAAGACTGCCACCAAGAAACCCTAATAGATCAAAAGAATTAGCTCACCTCTCAACAACTAAGTGAGAGGGGTTTTGCACAACCTCCATCACATATCGGGAAGCAAGGTGGGTCATCCCATATCGGCCAACCTTCCAACCTCAACTAGGTCAAGACCAACTAAAGGCTCACCTCTCAAGTCCATGGTAAGAGAGGAGTATTTCCCAAGCAACTAGAGTATAGACTCACCTCTCAACGACTAAGGAAAAGAGGGGTTTTGCCTACACCACTAGAGTTCAAGCTCACCTCTCAAAATCAAAGGGAGAGAAAGGGATTTTTCCCCAAGAACCCAAATCCAAGGTTCGGAAAACAAGGTCCAAGAACACATCTAAACAACATAACCATGTCACCATATCCAATAAGATCAAGGGAGCATACTAGAGCAAGAACATTACTAACAAGATATGCATGGACGATAAAGATAACATGTAACAAGCAGTATATAAAGAAGGTAATATAGCTAGGGTTAGGAGTTATGTAACCTGCCTTAAGTACAAACTCCAAGATCCAAGCTCCACCTTAGGTCACCACAAGAGAAGAAAGAGCAAGCCACACTGTAGGGTCTCGACCACCACTAGAGGAAGAAGAAGACTCCACCAAGGATATCGGCCACCAAGCTCTACCAAGTGTATCAGCCACCAAGGCTCCACCAAGGGGATATATTGGCCACTAAGAAAGAAGGGAAGCAACTAAGGAGCTAAAGGTATCCCAAGCTAGAAAAGAAGGGGGTATATATGCAAGGGGGTTAAGTGGCCATCCACTAGGGGATTGCTCCACATGTGCTCGTCCAAACCACCACTTATCCAAACTATGCTACTTTGCTAGCACCCCAAACTACTTGCTCACGATTTGCCATCAACTAGCAAAGCAACGACCACTTGTCCAAAGAATGGTGACACAAACGAGGCTAGGTCAAGAGGGTGTGTATCTCCCAACATGGTTCCATGGCCAATACACCACTTGGACGATACAACCCTGGCTGATACACTCATGCCCGGTACACTTTTGGTCGATACACCAAGCAAACAAGGCTCAAGAAAGCCCAACAACAAGCCCAAGCTTCACAAGCTTAAACGAGGCCCAAAAACAACTCAAGCAAGGTTCCCAACTCATCCTCTCAACCCTAGAGGATGAAAGGAGAGAGAAAGACATCTCTCAAGGTGGCAAACTTGGGTAAATTGCAAGTTGCTCCTCAACCTCCCAGCAAAGCACAAACAGAACCCTAATCACAACTCAGGTGATTAGCAAACATCTAAGCACAAGATTTAGGCAAAGAAAACAGGATAACCCCAGAATGGAGGTTAGAGACCTTTCAAGCCATAAACCTCTACAAAAGGATTTCGCCCCCAAAATCCGAAGAGAAAAGTGAGGGATACTTCCTTCTCATCTCTTCCTTGAGTTCCCACGTGACTTCCTCAATGCCATGATGACGCCAAAGAACCTTAATAAGAACCAAGTCCTTCCTCTTCAGCTTCTTCACTCTTCTGTCAAGAATCAACACTGGACCTTCCTCGTAGGTCACATCTTCATCAAGCTCAACCTCAACCAGCTATATCATTGTCGCTGTGCTTGGATGACTTTTCTTCAGCATACTGACATGGAACACTGGATGCTACCCGTGCAACTCTGGCGGTAGCTCTAACTTGTAAGCTACTTTGCCAACACATGCTATCACCGGATATGGTCTCATATACCTGGGAGCCAACTTGCCTTTATGTCCAAACCTCAGCACGCCTTTCCATGGAGAGACCTTGAGATACATCTTGTCTCCCACCTAGAACTCCAGAGGTCATCGAAGATTATCTGCATATGACTTCTGTGCTGCTTTCAACTGTTGTTGTATCACCTTGATCTTTTCTGTTGTCTGCTGCACTAACTCAGGACCCAAAAGCTGGTACTCGCCAGACTCATACCAACATAGAGGAGATTTGCACTTCCTGCCATATAAAGCCTCATAAGGTGTCATGTCGATACTCTGTTGGTAACTGTTGTTGTAGGCAAACTCTATCAAACTAAGATGCACATCCCAACTACCTAGGAACTGCAAAACACAAGCTCAGAGAAGATCCTCCAAAGTATAAATAGTTCTTTCAGACTGTCCATCGGTCTGCGGGTGGAAAGCGGTACTGAACTTTAACTGCATTCCCAATGCTTTGTGCAACTGTTCCAAAAAATGACTTGTGAACTGAGGGCCTCTGTTAGAGACTATAGTTGCTGGCACACCGTGCAAACACACTATCTCATCCACATACACCTGAGAAAGCTTCTTTGCTATATATGTTGTTTTCACAGGTATGAAATGAGCAGACTTCACCAATCTATCCACTATTACCCAAATAGAATCATGATTTATGGTTGTCCTCAGAAGACCAACTATGAAATCCATGGTTACATGATCCCACTTCCACTGTGGTATCAGCATGGGTTGCAACGTACATGCCAGCTTCTGATGCTCAGCCTTAACCTGTTGGCATATTGCACACTTAGCCACATACTCATCTACATCTTTCATTAATCCAGGCCACCAATATATATCCTTTAGATTATGATACATCTTGGTGACACCTGGATGCATATCATACATTGATGTGTGTGCTTCCTCGAGCACGAACTTCCTCAAATCATCAACACTGGGAACCATCATTCTGTTATGATAAAAAACTAGTCCATCCTCAGACTCATGGAAATCATCACGCTTCTCGCTGCCAAACTCTGATCTGATCAACCGAACTGCAGCATATGCTTGTTGTTCTTCTTTGATCTGCTGCCTCAATGTAGGCTTCACTTGCATCTGTACCAACAGTCCTGCCAACAAGGATACTTCCAACTGCACATTCATCTGTCGCAAGGAGATGAACATATCTTGCCTATGGCATATCAAAGAACTCAACTATGCCTTCTTCGTAGGAAGAGAAGAAGATTTCCTGCTAAGTGCATCAGCTACCACGTTTACCTTACTAGGATGATACTCTATGGTGCAACCATAATCACTGATCAGCTCCATCCAGCGATGATGTGTCATGTTTATCTCACTCTACGAGAAGATATACCTCAGGTTCTTATGGTCCATAAAGATCTGGCACACCTCCCCAAAAAGATAATGTCTTCAAATCTTTAATGCATGGACCACCTCTGCCAACTCCAAATCATGTGTCGGATAACTTACCTCATGTTTCTTAAGCTGTCGTGAAGCAAAAGAAACCACATGATCCTCCTGCATCAGCACACGTCCTAAGTCCTTCTTGGAAGCATCACAGAAAACAACATAGCCTTTCCCAGGCTCTGGCAGCACCAACACTGGAGTACTAGTCAGCTTCTCCTTCAAGGTCTGAAAAGCTCACTGACAACGATCATCCCAAATGAAAGGTACATCTTTCCTGGTCAACTTCGTCAATGGCAACGCAATCACACTGAAATCCTTTATAAACCTCTTGTAGTATCCTGCTAATCCCAGAAAACTATGAACTTCAGTCGGCGTCTTCAGTTGCTCCCAATCTGCAGCTGACTCCACCTTCTTGGGATCCACTCTGACTCCTTCTGCAGATATCACATGACCCAAGAAAGTCACCTCCTTTAGCAAGAACTCACACTTACTGAACTTGGCATACAACTGATGCTGGTGAAGGAGAGTCAACGCTTGTCGAAGATGCTATTTGTGTTGTTGACTGTCCCGACTATAGATCAAGATGTCATATATGAAAACCACAACAAACTGATCTAAAAATGGACAGAACACCCTATTCATCATATCCATGCAAGCAACAGGTGCATTGGTTATCCCGAACGACATAACCACAAACTCAAAGTGACCATACCTCATCCTAAAAGCTAAATTTGGTATGTCCTCATCCTTGATCCTCAACTGATGATATCCAGACCGTAGATCGATCTTCGAGAACACTGTAGCACCGCGCAACTGATCAAACAGATTACCTATCCTCGGCAAAGGATACTTATTCTTGATCGTAACTTTGTTCAAGTGTTGGTAATCTATGCATAGACGCATCGAACCGTCCTTCTTCTTCACGAACAGAACTGGAGCACCCCATGGCGATGTGCTCGGTCTGATAAAACCTTTATCCAACAACTCCTGTAATTGCTTCTTCAGCTCTGCCATCTCATCTGGAGCCATCCTATACGGTGTCTGAGCAATTGGATGTGTCCCTGGCACTAGATTGATCTCAAAATCAATCTCTCTAGGTGGGGGAACACTGGGAAACTCATCGGGAAACACATCTGCAAACTCTCTGATAACATGTACATCCTCAAGGCAAGAACTTTCCGCTTTGGTATCCACAACATGGACCAAAAATGCTCTACAACCTTGTCACAACAACTTTTCCGCCACCATTGCTGACACCAAACATGTCGGAAGAATCTTCCTATCTCCCTGGAAGATCCACTTCTCACCATCATCAATAAACACCGCTTGCTTGGAACTACAGTCCAGCACAACCTTATACTTCTCTAAGGTATCCATCCCAAGGATTACATTGAATCCATGCATATCAAGTGGTATGAGATCCACTTGTATGTTGTATCCCGAAAAGGATAAAACACAAGATGGACACACTTCTCAAAGCATCGAGGAACCATCAAGAGGGGTTTCTAACAACAAGCTATCTTTCTTACAACTAACAGGTAAAAGACAGCTATCAAGCATACTACGAGCGATAAAAGAGTGTGTAGCACCCGGGTCAACCAGAACAGATGCAAAGCAAGAAGAAGACAAATTAGAATGAAATAACTCCATATGACCCTTCCACCACTCGTGGGTTGACTATCGCCTCTAGCTGACTCATAACATAGAATCGAGTTGTTTCTTGTTGTCCACGTCCTCGGATTTCTTCAGCAGACGATCCAGCTTGTGATGCTTGACCCCGTCCTCACCCTCTGGCGCCACTAAACTGTTGTCTATCTGATCCATGTTGATTCTGCCTCGGCTGCTGTGTCACTTCGACATCTCTCCTTGGGCAATTCCACTTGATATGCGTGACCTGTCCACAGAGAAAGCATGATGGGTCTCTCGGCTGTAGCCTGGACAGCTCTGTCACTGCCACTGAAGCTGTGTTGTACGCCTTTGATGGAAAAAAAACCATGCCCTTTTCCCTTACTCGGGGACCACTGTGACGGTGCACTAGAACCTTGTATCACAGAAGGTGAAGAAAACCTCAGCTTCTTGAAGCCATCAAACCTCTACCTCCATAACTGAGCAGGCTTTTTATTGGACATGGTCTCTCTCTTCTCCTTGACTGACCGTTCGATCCTTCAGACAGACTCCACAAATGTGGAAAACTGCACCCGATTTTCCAAAGCAACAGCAGGTGTCGTCAACTCAGCACTCAAACCTTTCTCAAACTGTCTGATTCTCTCATCATCTGTCACCGCCATGTGAGGATAAAACCTCAGAAGGTCCATAAACTTGGCTTCATACTCAGTGATGCTCAGAGAACCTTGGCATAGACGCTCGAACTGACTGATCTTCTCGTCCAGATACGTTTTTGGGAAGTATCGACTCATGAACTCCCGCCGGAAGACGTCCCAACAGATCACCTCACCGGTCGCTTTTCCTCCTCGATGGCCCATCAGTGACCAGTACTACCCTTCAAAAGGTAGACATCATACTTGACTTTGTCTGCTTCGGGGATGTCAAGAATCTAGAAGGCCTTCTCAATACCTGTCAGCCACAAATCAGCATCCGTTGGATCAGCCATACCAGCATAATCTGAAGTTCTGACTCATCAAAGCTGCTTGAAGGTCTTCCTAATACCAAAGATTCACCATGGGGAGCATGTGCTCTTGGCGGAGGCACTGGCAATCTTTCCACCATGAGATTCATTGTAGCCATTACCTATCCCATAATGTGTTGGTAGACAGGATTTTCGAGAATGGACGGGTCAATTTGGGGGACCTCAGGCACCCGATCTTCATGTGCCTGCACACTCACTCCATCAACTGATGCAACATCACTACTCTCGGCAGCATGTTCTTCGTGATTTCCAGACATCTTCTACCTTTATCTTCTGTTGGGGGCAGAAGGTTATTATGAGAAAATCTAGAGAAAATCACAAGAACAGACACAAACCTAGTCCTAGATCCCTGCAGACTCAGCGAACCTAGATCTCTGATACCAACCTTGTTTGTGACATCCCGCTATCACACATATAATGAAATGCCACGCAAAAATGTGTGAAACTGTCATAAACATCATATTACCAAAAACACAGGTTAATTAAAACCGATTACAGAAAGCAGATATGAAAGGAACTATTACAACCAGATCCACATCCTACAAAGAAACATGTTATATAAATATACATAAACTTGATACATGTCCACAACTCATAGGATCTGGTTGCCCCATAAGCACAAGAGTTCACCATTTGTTTATATATAGAACAGACCTAGCCAGATCAACAACAGGATAAGAAAGCCATACAAGATTATACATCATGAAACTTCACCAAAACACCTCCAAGGACCTGAGAGTACATGGATGACTCTAGGACTCTACTGCAAAACATCCAACAACAGCAGCAACATATCCAACCTTGCCTTCTACTATTCTTCTTGCTACTCAGCTGCAACCTCACAACCACCACCACGTCTAGCACAATCACCTAAAAAGGTTTTTAAACCAACAGGGTGAGACACATAGTCCCAGCGAGAAACATAACCCCCCCCCCCGAAACTATAAAACCTCAAAAGGGAGCTATAACAAATAAAAGTAACTGGTATAAGCAGATCGTATATGAGCAGCATACTGAGCAGAACTAACTTGTTATAACATCTTACCAAGATATCTGGGAGGTATATAACCAGATATTTCTTATGGAACATGATTGACAAGATGAGTTATATAAGAACTTATCATAAGATATGAGGAATGTGTAATTAACTACAAGATATAACTAGGGAAACTATACAAGATATAACTACAAAAACTACAAGATATAACTAGGGAAACTATACAAGCAATGCCTCAACCAATGTTCCGTGTTTTTCCCTATGCAACATATACTATACAGTTGGATTACAACTTATTATGCCCTGAGGAAGTGAGTTGTACCGCTCAAATCCAACCCTCGGTTGTGAAGCCCGAAACCGGTGCCATACAAGGTCAATGGAAGAGTCAAACTCCACGACCTCACCTCCTCATTATCAGTGCACGAGAACCAAAGTAGGACCACAGTCTCTTGCTTAAGTGGCCTCAGCCATACAGGGTCATGCTACCCTCTACCTAGCCCACCTTAGTATAGGTATCGGTGCTAGAAAACCGAGCCACGGGCCTATTCACCGTGCTCCATCATCACTGAGCTATGGGCATGTTCACCATGCTCCATCACATATCTTGAGCCATGGGCCTGTTCACCATGCTCTAACCACACTGAGCCATGGGTCTGAAACCATGCTCTAAACATGCACTACTACTTAGGGTGTAGGCGCACCCCACATATTCAACAATATGTGTTCCAGGTTAACCCTTAGGAGAACATGTTTCACCATCACCAAACTCCTAACGATGATGGATCTATGGCCAGGGCAAACTACATGAAAGGTTCATCTGTAATTAATTAATGCATTTTAAGCGGATCGTAAGATTCAACCAAGTTATGTAACATGCAACTATAACAAGAATGAATAAACATAAAACACATTATCTTGTGTTACATCATCACTCTCATTATCAAAGCCATCAAAATCATCCTGATCCATCACAAGGATCCAACATTTCATGTTACCACTTGGCTTCTTGCCAATCCTCAAGATCCATCTCAAGGATCAACATCACAGGGACTCAATCCCATCATCAAGGAACACATTGCCATCCCTTGGGTAGCACCCATCATATATCACTGGGTTCATCATAACCCTTGATGTCCCATATCATATCATTGGCATGCCATCACTATGCCCTCATCATACAAATGGTACCTGCATGGTTAGCATAATCATAGAGGTATGACTATGCTCATACAAGGAACATCTTAAACTTATTACATATATCATTAGAGATATAATTATGATTATTAGATGAGCATATATATACATGACATTATCATATATAACTTTTCAATCAAGCATTAGGGTTTCCAACCGATCACAAGGTACAACCCTCACTATAGATATAACGGGTAAGGGACAACCCTCACCAAAGGCACCATAAACCTCACTAAAGGTAAGACACACCTCATCAAAGAGTGTGATGCCCAACACTGTATCGGTTTAGCACGCAACTAACCACCACTTACTATATCGGCCAGCATTGTATCGATCAACACCCATCTAGGGTTAACAATCATGTCGGGCAACCAATATCACCTTTGTATCGGGCACAACCAGACCCTAAGCACTACCCATCATATAGGTCAACATTCATATCGGCCAACAACCATATCGGGAAGCACTAGACATCTAGATGTAAGAGGGTATTCAGCATGAAGGATAAACCCCATATCACCCAAAGTAGCAAACCCTAACACCCAAACTGCATAACGCTCAAGGCAACATAGCCACTAGGGCACCATATCGGGCAGCACAACTAGGGGAAGCCATATCGCCCAACACAAGATCTGCCTACCATACCCATTTCGGTCAAGGGAACAAGCGACTATACCACCCAAGGCCTAGAAGAAGGATATCGGGCAACTCAAACATCCAACACACCTTATATGCATCAAAAAAGGCAGCCTTATAACCATGTCACTCAAAAGACCACACAACCTATCGGGCAAGGTACTCTATTAGGCAAAGCACCATATCGGGTTGGTCATCATCATCCTCAAGACCGCCACCAAGAAACCCTAATAGATCAAGAAAATTGGTTCACCTCTCAACAACTAAGTGAGAGCGTTTTTGCACAACCTCCATCACATATCAGGTAGCAAGGTGGGTCATCCCATATCAGCCAACCTTCCAACCCTAACTAGGTCAAGACCAACCAAAGGCTCACCTCTCAAGTCAATGGTAAGAGAGGGGTATTGTAACATCCCTGACCTGGGTTATGAGTTAACCCTAGGTGTTTTGCCTAATTATGTAATTAAGATACTGGTGATTATCTTTTGGCGTGTAATTAAGTTCCTAAGGAACATACTTTTCCTTTTCTGTCCCTTTTAAACAATGATTGAATTGATTGTTTTGTAATACAGGGACCTATGTGCAATTTACCCAGTTAGAAGGGTTAACTTGCAACTTGCACATGTTGAGATGTTCCTCTAATGTTGAGACATCATAAAAATGATTATGGTAAAGTTTGAGGGATTTCCCAAGCTTGAGCACCAAGGTGCAGCTGTGGAAGCAATCCCTGTGCTTGAAACCCTAAATTGGAGTAAAGTGCAATTTACCCAATTTGAGGGGTGCAACTTGTAAAATACACCATCTAAAATATCTTGTAAGACTCTTGTCATCATTTAGAGAAGAAATGATGAAGAAGTCACGTCAATTGAATAATCATATAATGAAAAACACCTTTGTGATTGAATAATCAAGGTGTAAGTACTATAGCCCTTTTATGTGTGTGCTTTAGTAATAGGTTGATCTTCTTTGCCTTCATTTCTTGACCTTAGAATAAGGTTGTCCTTAGAAAAAAATAAGAAGGGACGAGAAAAGAAGAAAAGGAGGGACTTAGTTGAAAGTGAGGAAAACCTATGTGCCTATGTTGAAATTCCACCCAAGTATATAAGCCCTTTTCCTCACTTAGCAAAGGAATGTTTCTTTCGTTCCCTTCACTGTTCCCCCTTGCTCAACCGACTAAGGAGAGCTCAGGAGCACAGGAAAAAGACCAGGGGAGTGCAAGGTAGGTTTGGATCCTTCCTTTTTGCTCGAATTCATGGATGAAACTTGGATTCAAGGTCAAATTCATGGCTAGCTCACTTAGCTCTATCTTTCTAGCCATCTCTTCTCAACTTTCCTTGGAGGATTCACCTTGGCCGACCTGTGGAACTTCTAGGACGCCATTAAAGGCTTGGAGCTCGAAATCTTGGAGCTCAAGGAGCAAGCTTTAGGCGGGTTTTATAACTCTAAACCTATGCTTTGTTATATACATCTTTTCTATGCCTTTAGTTGCTAGTTCTTCTTCTTCCCTATCTTCCCTTGCTTCCTTGCAAGCAAATCCGTGAGGAACTGTTGCTGTTCTTGAGCTAGAAGATGAGGGCGTTATTTCCTATGCTTATCCACAGTTTTCCACTTTACCATACGACCTCAACCAATTGCCCATACGGTTTACAAAACTGTTTGGTGGGCAAACGGTTTCAAGGTCGTATGAAGGCATACGGTCTCAAGACCGTATGGCCGCATTGACCAAGCGTGGACCGTATGAGAATCCTGTTCAAAATTATGTAGGTTAATCACCCACAAAATTTGAGAGGTTAACTCCAAAGGGATCGTGAGATATGAGCAAATCAATTAGCAAATCCAATTGAATTTAGTTCTGATTTTCAATCTGCTTAATTTGCCCTTTTTGGGAAAACGGTCTCAAGACCGTATAAGATGGTTGACTAAGCATTGACCGTATGATATTACTGTTCATAATGATGTTAATTAATGACTCACCAAATTTTATGGACTAATTCCAAACGAGTTAAGAGTTGAAGGTTGATTACTAGGGCAAACCCTAATTGAAATCAGTGCTGAAATCACAATGAGCTAATTTGAGATTTTGGGTTGATTAACCCAAACGGTCTCAAGACCATTTGGGGAATCATCCAAACGGTCTCAAGACCGTTTGGTGACAACCCAAGACCGTTTGGAGGTCTAGGGTTAAGGTAATTTGATCAATTGAGGGCCCAATTACAATGGGTTATTGAAATAATCAAATTGCTGATTTGTGACTTAATTAAGGTTCAACCCCTATCAAATCAATCTAGATTTTGATGAACTCTTGGGCAAACGGTCTCAAGACCATTTGGAGGATATCCAAACGATCCCAAGACCGTTTGGGCCAAGTTTGAGCCCAATTGGAGGTTAATTGATGGGTTCAACTTCGATTTGATTCACATTGTTGAGTGTTGATGGTTGAACGTTTATAGACCTTAATTGAACCAACTCCAACCCTAATTGGATATCAATTGAGAGTCAATTGAGTAACCAATTGGTTAATACTAACCCTAATTGTCTCAATTGATAAGTGGTTAGCAAGCTTGAGACCAATTGAAGGCTTCAACATAGGAAACCCTAATTGAATCTACCCTTTGAATCACAGTGGAGGTCTATACGATCTTGAGCTTCTAGGACCATTCGACCTCAAGACCGAATGAGTGCATTCGACCTCAAGAACGAATGAGGGCATTCGACCTAAAGACCGAATGAGTGCATTCAATCTCAAGACCGAATGAGTGCATTCGACCTCAAGACCGAATGAGGGCATTCGACCTCAAGACCGAATGAGTTCATTCGATCTCAAGACCGAATGAGGGCATTCGACCTCAAGACCGAATGAGTGCATTCGATCTCAAGACTGAATGAGGGCATTCGACCTCAAGACCGAATGAGGGAATTCGATCTCAAAACCGTATGAGGGCATTCAACCTCAAGATCGAATGAGGGTATACGACCTCAAGATCGAATGAGGGTATACGACCTCAAGATCGAATGAGGGCATACGACCTCAAGATCGTATGAAGGTTGAAGGTGTGAAACCTATTGAAGACTTTTGAGGATAAGTCTGCCTAATGCCTTGAAGGCTTAGATGGTTTGATGGTTGTTCAACCTAAACCATAATAATACCAAGAGACATTAAGGGTCAAATGGTTAGTAAATTAACCCATGATGATGATCAATGTGTAATTTACCATAATGCTCTTAAAAGGTTCAATTGAGTGAAACCTTGTTCTAATCAAACCCTAATCACTCAATAGTGGTGATTTGGTTTATGTTAATCAAAGTGGTCTTAACCCAACCTGATTTAGAGTGGTGTTATCACCATCTGCTGGTATGAGGAGAAAGAAAGTATCATAGGAAAGAGAAAGTATCCTTTTATGGTGGAAAGTCAAGTAATTACCTTCAATACACATGAATGTGCATGATTAGGGTATAATCCACCTATGTGAAATCATGGAAACCCTAATTATGATATATGATGAATCTTAAAGCTAATCTGAGAGCATCAATGATGATGTTCCTCATACATGACAATGTTATGAGTTCAACTCACCATAATGTGAATAGTAAACCCTAATTCAAGGGTGATGACATGTAATGTGAATAGTAAACCCTAATTCAAGGGTGATGACATGTAATGTGAATAGTAAACCCTAATTCAAGGGTGATGACATGTAATGTGAATAGTAAACCCTAATTCAAGGGCAATGACATGCAATATGGGTAGTAAAACCCTGATTGATGAGAATCAGAGAACTTAGCTCTTATGATAAGAATGGAAAGTGTATTTCTTGTTTTGAATTACCTTTATCAGTTGAATTAACCATGCAGGTTCTGATATGAAGATGATCATATCCAGGTATGGGTGATGATAATATATTCATTAAAAGCATGTTGTAAGCTTTATGAATAAGTAAAATATCTTGATGCCTTGTCAGTGGCATCCTATGATTTTTAATGGGCTGTGAGAGCCATGAAAACCATCAAGGTCATGCTTTAGAGATGACTTGTGATGAGTATAATGAGAAATGATGATTGATGAGAGTTAGGCTTGTTACATTTAGTATTCTTCTTTCATAGCTGTTATGCTACTGTTATTGTTTGAAGAACAATGTATGATGTTAAAAGAATACTGAATGTACCTAACTAATCAAGTGTAATGTAGAAGCCCTGATCATAGATCCATCATTGTCAGAGATCAAATGATGGTGAAACAGGTTTTCCTAAGGGAACTCCTGGATCACATACTTTTGAGTATGTGGGGTATATGGATGTGTAGAACCTTACATCCTAGTGTAGGTGTTTGATGTAGATGTGTAATCCATCAATCCTTCACTACAATCCCATACCGTATCAGTGGATGGTAAACATGAAACCTCCTGATGACGAAGAAAACACAGATATACGTATCAGTGGAAGATAAACATGAAATCTCCTGATGACGAAGAGAGTACAGAACGCCACTGTAACTCTAAAATAGCGAAGGACCAGATTACCCTGGTAAGATATTATAGTAGAGGCACGAGATGTCCTACAAGTAATCCTCTTACTGACTGAGGAAGGTGAAGGTCATGAGAATCTGGCTCTTTCGATGACCTAGTATGATACCGAGGCACTTAGCAGTGATTGGTTGGAGTATGAGTGGTAAACCTCATCTCCACAGGGCATAAAAGTAATGTTTAAAAAACATAATCCACAGCGTAGTATACCTGTTAGAGATAACTACGAGTTGATTGATTGATGTTACACTGTATAGTGCAAATGTCTTCATGCTTCATAACTGTTGAACTCATGCTTACTATTACATCTGATGTTGAATACTTTGAAGATTTTACTGCTTAAGTTATTCTTTGAGATGTTATAATAAAGCTTCTGGCGGAGAGTTATAACTCTCGCTGGGACAATTATGTAAAATTGTCTCACCCCGTAGATTTCAACTTTTTAGGTGGACGTCGGAGACGGAGGAACAGGTCTACAGGTGACCAGTCCCAGAAGCAGCAGCACCAGGAGCAGCCGTAAATCTCAGGTGGAGATTTAGCCTGCCATGTGGTGTAGTTAGAGTCAGTCCTATGTGTCCTCTGTACTCTCAGGTCTTGAAGTCCTTTGGTTATGAGTTATTGAGATTTTGTATCTTGTTGTATATAATTACTCAAGAAGTAATTATCATGAGATGTAAATAGTTTATCTCCTTTTATGAATGAAGCTTTATGGATTCAAGCTCTTGTCTCGAAAAGTTTTAAATTTCCCGTGATTTTTGTCTTCCGCTGTTAATCGAATCGCTTCCGCTAAGTTTAAATCGTGTTTGTAATGTGGTTTGGAGATCAGAGCCCACAATTAGTGGTATCAGAGCTCTAGGTCCGTTGAGTCTACAGAGGCATAGGACTTAGGATGTCAAGTCTATCTTTAGTACTCCTTCCTTATCTAATAGAATCTTCTGCTCCTTAGGAGAAGAAGATACATAAGGATGGCAGAGCCACATGATGAGTACGTGGCAGAGAGTAGTGCTAGTGCACTTCGAGGCGGTGCAAGGGTTCCAGAAATAGAACAGCCTACACCTGAGCCACCCCAGTTTGACCCAGCTGACATGGGTAACCCAGCAGTTCAGACGATGTTTGGGCAGTTTATGACTGCCATGACACACATCACCGACAGGATGCCCATGCCTACACCTAGGGCACCTACCCAACCTGAAGGACAAGGTATCGGTAAGACGTTCGAGCGACTTCGTTGTGTCGGAGCTACCGAGTACTTTGGGACTGCCGACCCCGCAGATGCTGAGCTATGGTTAACAGAGTTGGAGAAGGCTTTCAGGATTCTTATTATCCCGGAGGCTGAGAAGGTTAGACATGCTGTCTATCTTCTCAAAGGCAGTGTTGGTCACTGGTGGAACATGGAAGAGCAGAAGAGACCTGGAATAGAGTTCTCGTGGGAAGAGTTTCGTCGGGAATTTATCAATAGATATTTTCCAAAAACCTTCCTAGATGAGAAGATCTCTCAGTTTGAGAGATTGAGGCAAGGCATGATGAACATTAGCGAGTATGAAGCTAAGTTCATGGAGTTGCTGCAGTTCTGTCCGCACATGGTTGCCACAGAAGAGGAAAGAATCAGGAGATTCGAAAAGGGTTTGAATGCTGATATGTCAACCCCTGTGTCTGCCTTAGAAAACCGAGAGAGATTCTCTACCTTCGTTGAGTCACTCCGAAGGATAGAGAGATCTGTAGTTGAGAAGAGGCAAACCCAGAAAAGATATCCACAGTTCCAGGGTTCTTCATCTAGGGATTCCAAGAAACCTAGATTCTCTGCACCTAACCCTCCACCACCCAGATCGAGTTCTCAAACTCAATGGTCACCAAGCAGAGGTAGAGGACGGAGTCAACCGCTTCAAGGGACTCACAGTTCTGCATTGATGTCAGTTACTGGACCACCCCGACCACAACAATAGGAGAGGAGTTGCTACAACTGTGGTAAGGTGGGACACTTGATGAAGGATTGCCGTTCTAGGCCTGTCAGTGTGACACAGCCTCCGAGACAAAATCAACAAGGATATCAGAGAATGCAACCTCAAGGAGCAGCTCGAGGACGTGGACAAGCGTCTCAAGATGGATCATCAGCACCACCTCAACACCAGGCGACAGCGAGGTTCTATGCTATGAACCCACCAGATGCAGTGGTCAATCCACAGGTAGTGGCAGGTCAGATGGAACTTTTATATCCTGATATGTCTACATCCTGTGTTGTATCTGTTCTGATTGACCTGGGTGCTACGCACTCATTCATCACTCATAGAGTGATTCGTAACTGCAATGTGATTGTTAGTCATAGGGCAGATAGTTTGTTGTTGGAGACTCCGTTGAGTGGGTCTGCCGTTTTGCAGGAGGTATGCTCTCCCTGCATCCTCTTCTTTTCTGATCATCGCATTCAAGTGGATCTTATACCACTTGATATGCAGGGATTTGATATAATCCTCGGGATGGATACCCTAGAGAGGTATAGAGTTGTCTTGGAATGTGAGTCCAAGTTGGCTGTGTTTGCTGATGAAAGCAACACATGGATCTTTCAAGGTGAAAGAAAGATTCTGCCCACCTGTCTTGTGTCAGCTATGGTTGCTGATAAGCTGTTGAGGCAAGGATGTTATGCATTCTTGGCACATGTGGTAGATGTTACCAAGGAAAGTTCCAATCCTGCGGAAGTTCCCATAGTCAAAGAATTCAAGGATGTGTTTCCTGAAGAACTTCCTGGTATACCACCACTTCGGGAGATTGATTTTGAAATCAATCTGATCCCAGATACGAAACCCATAGCCCAGACTCCGTATAGGATGGCGCCTGCCGAGATGGCAGAACTCAAGAAACAGCTTCAAGAGTTACTTGAGAAGGGTTTTATCCGACCGAGCACTTCACCTTGGGGTGCTCCGGTCTTTTTTGTTAAAAAGAAAGATGGGTCAATGCGGTTGTGCATTGACTATAGACAACTCAATAAAGTAACAATAAAGAACAAGTACCCTCTGCCTAGGATTGATGATCTCTTTGACCAGTTGCGTGGTGCAACAGTCTTTTCAAAGATAGACTTGAGGTCTGGATATCATCAACTTCGTATTAAGAATAGTGACATACCCAAGTCTGCCTTTAGGATAAGGTATGGTCACTATGAGTTCACGGTTATGTCGTTTGGACTAACCAATGCACCAGCTGCATTTATGGAACTCATGAATAGAGTTTTCCGACCTTTCCTTGATCAGTGTGTTGTCGTCTTCATAGATGACATTCTGATCTATAGTAAGGATGCTCAGCAGCATGAGCAGCATCTTCGCCAAGCTTTGACCTTGCTAAGAGAATACAAGATGTATGCTAAGTTTAGCAAATGCGAGTTCTGGCTGCCGGAGGTATCTTTTCTTGGACATGTAATATCTGCCTCGGGAGTTCGAGTTGACCCTACAAAGGTAGAATCTGTTCTGCAGTGGGAACAACCAAAGACACCGACGGAGATTCGAAGTTTCTTGGGGTTAGTTGGCTATTATCGAAGGTTCATTAAGAACTTTAGTTCTATAGCCTTACCTTTAACCAAGTTGACCCAGAAAGATGTTCCTTTTTCTTGGAGTGATAAGTGTCAACAGTCTTTCCAGTTGTTGAAGGAGAGGTTGAAAAGTGTACCTGTGCTTGTGCTACCTGAACAAGGAAAAGGATATGTAGTCTTCTATGATGCCTCCAAGAATGGACTTGGATGTGTGTTGATGCAGGATAAACAAGTGATTTCTTTTGCTTCTCGACAGCTTAAGAAACACGAGGAGAATTATCCGACACACGATCTGGAGTTAGCTGTTGTGGTTCATGCCTTGAAGATCTGGAGGCATTACCTCTACGGAGAGACATTCCAGATTTTCACAGACCACAAGAACCTTAAGTATATCTTCTCTCAGCATGAGCTTAACATGAGGCAACATCGTTGGATGGAGTTAATCAAGGATTACGACTGTACGATTGATTACCATCCAGGCAAGGCCAATGTTGTTGCAGATGCCTTGAGTAGGAAATCAGCAACATCAACCATGGATAGAGCACAATTAAACTCTTTAGTGTGCTCTAAGAGAGATATGTTTATCTCTTTAAGGCAAGACAATGTACAGTTGAAGGTGTCATTGTTAGCCAGGTTGTTGGCTGAGATGCATATTAAACCTACCCTAAGATAGCAGATTAAGGAAGCACAACAGGTTGATGCTGAAGTTCAACAGATTAGGTCAGAGTATGGAAATGAGAAGCGAGATGGTTTCCATGACTCGGATGATCATGTAGCATGTTATCATGGGAGGATGATAGTGCCAGATGTGGATAACTTGAGGAAGTTAGTCCTGGAAGAAGCTCATTCTTCGATGTATGCTATGCATCCAGGGAGCACCAAGATGTATCGTAATTTAAAGGAACTGTATTGGTGGCCTGGAATGAAGAAGAATGTTGCAGAGTTTGTTCTGAGGTGTCCTGTGTGTCAGCAAGTTAAAGCTGAACACCAAAAGCCTGCAGGAACAATGCAACCTTTACCCATACCACAGTGGAAGTGGGATCATGTTACCATGGACTTTGTTGTTGGCCTACCCAGGACAAACAAAGGACATGATTCCATTTGGGTAGTTGTAGATAGGTTGACTAAGACAGTGCATTTCTTACCTGTCAAAACAACCTATTCTGCTGAAAGGTTATCACAGTTGTATGTGCAAGAGATAGTGTGTTTGCACGGAGTTCCTGTCACAATAGTTTCTGACAGAGGTCCTCAGTTTACAAGTCATTTTTGGGAACAGTTACACAGAGCCTTAGGCACCAAGCTAAGGTTTAGTACGGCCTTTCATCCACAGACTGATGGACAGTCGGAAAGGACCATACAGACCTTAGAAGACCTGTTGAGAGCATGTGTTCTCTAGTTTACTGGAAGTTGGGATCTACACCTAAGATTAATAGAGTTTGCCTATAACAATAGCTATCAACATAGTATTGATATGGCACCTTATGAAGCCTTGTATGGTAGACGTTGTAGATCACCTTTGTGTTGGTTTGAGACTGGTGAGCATCAGTTGTTAGGTCCTGATCTTGTGCAGCAGACCACAGAGAAGATTAAAGTAATACAACAACAGATTAAGACTGCACAGGATAGGCAGAAATCTTATGCTGACAAGCATCGTAGACCCTTAGAGTTCCAGGTTGGAGACAGAGTGTATTTCAAGGTCTCGCCTTGGAAAGGAGTCCTTCGTTTTGGAAGGAAAGGGAAGTTAGCTCCTAGAATTATGGGGCCTTATCCAATCATTGAACGGATTGGAAAAGTAGCCTATAAACTAGAGCTGCCACCAGAGTTACAGAGGTTACATCCTGTGTTTCACATTTCTATGCTAAAGAAATGTCACCCTGATACTGAGTCAATTCTACAACCTATGGAGGTAGAATTGAATGATGATATATCTTATGAGGAAGGATCGGTGTCAATACTTGATAACAGAATTAAAAAGTTAAAGAAGAAAGATATAAGCCTTGTGAAAGTTCTCTCGAACTACCGTGGTGTTGAAGAAGCCACTTGGGAACTAGAGGATGAGATGAGAAGGAAGTATCCTACCCTTTTCTCTTAATATGTTTTATCGATTTCGGGGACGAAATCCTTGTAAGGGGTGGATAATTTGTAACATCCCTGACCTGGGTTATGAGTTAACCCTAGGTGTTTTGCCTAATTATGTAATTAAGATACCGGTGATTATCTTTTGGCATGTAATTAAGTTCCTAAGGAACATACTTTTCCTTTTCTGTCCCTTTTAAACAATGATTGAATTGATTGTTTTGTAATACAAGGACCTATGTGCAATTTACCCAGTTAGAAGGGTTAACTTGCAACTTGCACATGTTGAGATGTTCCTCTAATGTTGAGACATCATAAAAATGATTATGGTAAAGTTTGAGGGATTTCCCAAGCTTGAGCACCAAGGTGCAGCTGTGGAAGCAATCCCTGTGCTTGAAACCCTAAATTGGAGTAAAGTGCAATTTACCCAATTTGAGGGGTGCAACTTGTAAAATACACCATCTAAAATATCTTGTAAGACTCTTGTCATCATTTAGAGAAGAAATGATGAAGAAGTCACTTCAATTGAATAATCATATAATGAAAAACACCTTTGTGATTGAATAATCAAGGTGTAAGTACTATAGCCCTTTTATGTGTGTGCTTTAGTAATAGGTTGATCTTCTTTGCCTTCATTTCTTGACCTTAGAAGAAGGTTGTACTTAGAAATAAGAAGAAGGGACGAGCAAAGAAGAAAAGGAGGGACTTAGTTGAAAGTGAGGAAAACCTATGTGCCTATGTTGAAATTCCACCCAAGTATATAAGCCCTTTTCCTCACTTAGCAAAGGAATGTTTCTTTCGTTCCCTTCATTGTTCCCCCTTTCTCAACCGACTAAGGAGAGCTCAGGAGCACAAGAGAACGACCAGGGGAGTGCAAGGTAGGTTTGGATCCTTCCTTTTTGCTCAAATTCATGGATGAAACTCAGATTCAAGGTCAAATTCATGGCTAGCTCACTTAGCTCTATCTTTCTAGCCATCTCTTCTCAACTTTCCTTGGAGGATTCACCTTGGCTGACCTGTGGAACTTCTAGGACGCCATTAAAGGCTTGGAGATTGAAATCTTGGAGCTCAAGGAGCAAGCTTTAGGTGGGTTTTATAACTCTAAACCTATGCTTTGTTATATACATATTTTCTATGCTTTTAGTTGCTAGTTCTTCTTCTTCCCTATCTTCCCTTGCTTCCTTGCAAGAAAATCCGTGAGGAACTGTTGCTGTTCTTGAGCTAGAAGATGAGGGCGTTATTTCCTATGCTTATCCACAGTTTTCCACTTTACCATACGACCTCAACCAATTTCCCATACGGTTTACAAAACCGTTTGGTGGGCAAACGGTTTCAAGGTCGTATGAAGGCATACGGTCTCAAGACCGTATGTCCGCGTTGACAAAGCATGGACCGTGTGGGAATCCTGTTTAAAATTATGTAGGTTAATCACACACAAAATTTTAGAGGTTAACTCCAAAGGGATCGTGAGATATAAGCAAATCAATTAGCAAATCCAATTGAATTTAGTTCTGATTTTCAATCTGCTTAATTTGCCCTTTTTGGGCAAACGGTCTCAAGACCGTATAAGATGGTTGACTAAGCGTTGACCATATGAGATTACTGTTCATAATGATGTTAATTAATGACTCACCAAATTTGATGGACTAATTCCAAACGAGTTAAGAGTTGAAGGTTGATTACTAGGGCAAACCCTGATTGAAATCAGTGCTGAAATCACAATGAGCTAATTTGAAATTTTGGGTTGATTAGCCCAAACGGTCTCAAGACCGTTTGGGGAATCATCCAAACGGTCTCAAGACCGTTTGGTGACAACCCAAGACCATTTGGAGGTCTAGGGTTAAGGTAATTTGATCAATTGAGGGCCCAATTACAATGGGTTATTGAAATAATCAAATTGCTGATTTGTGACTTAATTAAGGTTCAACCCCTATCAAATCAATCTAGATTTTGATGAATTCTTGGGAAAACGGTCTCAAGACCGTTTGGAGGATATCCAAACGATCCCAAGACCGTTTGGGCCAAGTTTGAGCCCAATTGGAGGTTAATTGATGGGTTCAACTTCGATTTGATTCACATTGTTGAGTGTTGATGGTTGAACGTTTATAGACCTTAATTGAACCAACTCCAACCCTAATTGGATATCAATTGAGAGTCAATTGAGTAACCAATTGGTTAAGACTAACCCTAATTGTCTCAATTGATAAGTGGTTAGAAAGCTTGATACCAATTGAAGGCTTCAACATAGGAAACCCTAATTGAATCTACCCTTTGAATCACCTTGGAGGTCTATACGATCTTGAGCTTCTAGGACCATTCGACCTCAACACCGAATGAGTACATTCGACCTCAAGACCGAATGAGGGAATTCGACCTCAAGACCGAATGAGTGCATTCGATCTCAAGACCGAATGAGTGCATTCGACCTCAAGACCGAATGAGGGCATTCGACCTCAAGACCGAATGAGTGCATTCGATCTCAAGACCGAATGAGGGCATTCGACCTCAAGACCGAATGAGTGCATTCGATCTCAAGACTGAATGAGGGCATTCGACCTCAAGACCGAATGAGGGCATTCGATCTCAAAACCGTATGAGGGAATTCGACCTCAAGATCGAATGAGGGTATACGACCTCAAGATCGAATGAAGGTATACGACCTCAAGATCGAATGAGGGCATACGACCTCAAGATCGTATGAAGGTTGAAGGTGTGAAACCTATTGAAGACTTTTGAGGATAAGTCTGCCTAATGCCTTGAAGGCTTAGATGGTTTGATGGTTGTTCAACCTAAACCATAATAATACCAAGAGACATTAAGGGTCAAATGGTTAGTAAATTAACCCATGATGATGATCAATGTGTAATTTACCATAATGCTCTTAAAAGGTTCAGTTGAGTGAAACCTTGTTCTAATCAAACCCTAATCACTCAATAGTGGTGATTTGGTTTATGTTAATCAAAGTGGTCTTAACCCAACCTGATTTAGAGTGGTGTTATCACCATCTGCTGGTATGAGGAGAAAGAAAGTATCATAGGAAAGAGAAAGTATCCTTTTATGGTGGAAAGTTAAGTAATTACCTTCAATACACATGAATGTGCATGATTAGGGTATAATCCACCTATGTGAAATCATGGAAACCCTAATTATGATATATGATGAATCTTAAAGCTAATCTGAGAGCATCAATGATGATGTTCCTCATACATGACAATGTTATGAGTTCAACTCACCATAATGTGAATAGTAAACCCTAATTCAAGGGTGATGACATGTAATGTGAATAGTAAACCCTAATTCAAGGGTGATGACATGTAATGTGAATAGTAAACCCTAATTCAAGGGTGATGACATGTAATGTGAATAGTAAACCCTAATTCAAGGGCGATGACATGCAATATGGGTAGTAAAACCCTGATTGATGAGAATCAGAGAACTTAGCTCTTATGATAAGAATGGAAAGTGTATTTCTTGTTTTGAATTACCTTTATCAGTTGAATTAACCATGCAGGTTCTGATATGAAGATGATCATATCCAGGTATGGATGATGATACAATATTCATTAAAAGCATGTTGTAAGCTTTATGAATAAGTAAAATATCTTGATGCCTTGTCAGTGGCATCCTATGATTTTTAATGGGCTGTGAGAGCCATGAAACCCATAAAGGTCATGCTTTAGAGATGAATTGTGATGAGTATAATGAGAAATGATGATTGATGAGAGTTAGGATTGTTACATTTAGTATTCTTCTTTCATAGCTGTTATGCTACTGTTATTGTTTGAAGAACAATGTATGATGTTAAAAGAATACTGAATGTACCTAACTAATCAAGTGTAATGTAGAAGCCCTGATCATAGATCCATCATTGTCAAAGATCAAATGATGGTGAAACAGGTTGTTATGACCCACTCCATGATTAACTAATAAATACCTCGAATTATGTAAAACACCTCAATTAGGGTTGAGTATCAAATTAAACATCATGGATAATCAAGATAAGCTAAGATGCGAATTAATAGCTAAGATTGAATCACCTAAGGCAATTAATGATATCAATGTTGATTATTTAGTTCATTAAGTTGAATCAAGTAATCACATTCACATTTAGAGCTTTGATCTAGTGAAATAGTCTAGTCAGTATGTTTTCATGCTTTGAGTTGGTAGAGGAGTTTGTGCTTGAGTGGATGCAAAAGAAATCATCCAATTTGGACCTCCGAGACAATACTTATACTATTTTTAGTTTTCTTGGACTTGGTTGCAATTTCTCCAAGGTTTAGCTTTTTATTTCCCTTTTTCCTTTCTCGCTTATCCTTCTCCTTTACACGATTAATAGAACAGGATCCACCACCCAAGCGACACTCTGCAGGGGTGCGATCCAAGCAGCAGAGGGATGAGAGGGCGGCTGTTTTGGCACCCCTTGGCCTCGATTCAGCACGCCTACACCTCCGACCAACAACCTGACCTCCGTCTACTCTTCCATCACCCTTCTCCTTCCTCCCCTATTCCTCCTTTCCTTCACCTTCCTTGCCAGCCGCAACCGCACAACCTGCTAGGGTGGCGCCCCTAGCAGCATGTGCTGCGTCCATCAAGCAGCATCATGGTGCCGGCCGAAGGTTCTTTTGGGCGACCTAGGGCTTGAAAGAGAGAGAGAGAGAGAGAGAGAGAGCTCCGATCACCTCTGAACTCCTTCCTCCCTTCCTTATATCTCGGCCAAGCAAGCAAGCAACAACAGCAATTGCAGCAATGGCCAGGAGGTCGTTTGGGTGTGAGCAACAGCACCAGGGTATGCTCTTGACTCTAAATGAGAGTCCAAGCTAGGTATTGTAGTGTTCAGTCACGATTCAACCATGCTACTGTCTAACAGCGTTTTTAATCGGCCGAATTGGATATGATTCGGCCGAGTTTCCTATTATAGGAAATCGAACAGGGATTCGATCGGCCGAGATTGTAGACTGATCGGCCGAGTTGTCAGCCGATCGGCCGAGTTGCCTAGATTGATCGGCCGAGTTTCCGGCCAATCGGCCGAGTTCCCAGATTGGTCGGCCGAGTTCAAGAAGTGTGAGTAGTAGTTCATTCAGTAATCATTAATTAACTCAATTTAAATGTTGAATTGCCTCTGCATCAGTTAGTATAACTTTTAAACAGTGTAGTACATACAATAGAGTATGTTAGTTTCATTGGAGCTTGAAATACCTAATATGCTTAGTGAAAATGTTGAAATTTCCTGCATTATACTTGCACTGTATTTGCTGATTTAAAAATAGATGTTTAGCATCAAAAGTGGATAAATGATACTGAATCATGTTTAATGATGATAAAGGATATATATATTTGCTTCATGTGTTATTCAGATTGTGCAATATGCATGAAATGTGATATTCCTGTTTATATGTTTAATTGTTAATTGGTTAATAGACCTAGGTGCCCTAACACCGTAGAACCCCTAAAAGAAGGTCTGTTTCTTAGGGGTGAAACTCGTGTTGCAACATCATCCGTGCTTGTGTCACGGACAAACGAGGAAAGAGAGGCAGTGTCTAACAACAATCGTGGTTGTGTCACGATGGCATTGGGAAAAAGAAAGCACAGTTATCTAACACCATTCGTGCTTGTGTCACGAAGGTAACCCTGTGAGACCCTCCGCCGGTGTACTCAGGTTAAAGGAGGAGTCCGGAGCACACGTGGTTGTGCATTGAGGCCGTAGAGCCTATGTTTCTGGCCGGAGAGCCAGGGGTCCTGTAGCAGAGCAGGGCTGGCGTCAGACTTAGCATTTCCCAGGTGTGTCACTAAGTCTTGTACGGTGGGGTCGTAGCATGAACTTGCTGCGGATCTTTATATGCAGAGTACACTGCATATGATTAGGGCATAATAATATGAATAAGTAATCATGTAGGATCACAGTAAATTTATATAACCGTTTATTTACCTGAATTATCTGTTGATGCTTAGAAATGTGAATATTATCTGTATATCTGCTATGCTATTAGAACTGCTTTGCTTAATTCTGCATTTATGTTTAATTTCAACTTATAAACCTGATGAGTTGTTTAGTGATAGCTAAGTGAAATGCTATTCACTGAGCGAGTAGGCTCATACCTCTACTCAAAACATTTTCAGGTTATTATCAGCAGCAGGAAATCTGAAGGATCCTTTCATCCTATCGCTTAGTCTTTAGAAGGTATATGTAGTTAGTAGTTAGAGGTCTCTTAGTCCTTTCCCCTCGATCTTCGGGACAAGGTGTGAGGGAGAGAGAGAATGTATACAAAGATGTAAATTAATGTTATGCTTTCTTTATGTTAAACAATGTATTATGCTGTAGACCTTGCTTGTATCTTTAATCAGTTAAATAGAAAAGTTCCTGCAGTTTGCTCAATTTTCTGTTTACAGTTTAAACTTGGTTATCATTTAAATGTTTTTAATCATTTTAAAAAAATGACAAATGGTTGGTTATGTGTTAATCCCACCTGTCGTGCCCTAATTTTGTGGTTTGTGGTTAATGTGAGATTGGGGCGCGACAATTTTTGGTATCAGAGCTTTGGTTTGAGTACGTAGTTACTCTAGGTCAGGGGACGATAAGAGACCAATAGGATTAAGGTTTAGGAGTCTTTCTTCTATCTGTAATTTTCTAACAGGAAGTGTTCTGTTATATTATTACAGATAGCAGGAAGCGGATGTGGTCACGAGAATCAAGTAATGAGCTTAAGATGAGTCGTTAAGAATCATTAGGGTCAAAAGATAAGGTTATAAGTAAGACGAATAATGAATGATGTGTTTTAGCTCTAGAAGGTCTGAGTGTTTAGATACCCTGGCCAGGTGTCTGAATATTTAGATTGACCAGTATCAAGCTACTCTGTCTGTTCTTCTCTGGATGCCCTGGCCAGGTATGCAGAGGAAGGATAGGCTAGAGAGAAAACCCTAGAAATCTTAGGGTTAAGAGATCAGAAATTAATGTAGGAGTAAGAGATTAAATAAAGGATGTGATATAACTCCTAATTTATATTGCTTATTTGATTAAAGATCACTAGAAATGCTCTTATATGCATGAATTTAGACTTTCAGTTTGTACAATAAGTATGATTCTTTTATATTGTTGTGTCATGAAGTGAATTGTTTAATGTTTGTTTTCTTTGTATTAAAGTAGACCCGAAATTATGTATAAATGAGTTTGCCCTAAGTGGATATTCTTTCCACATGTTTAAGATTAATAGGGGTTGATTAATCTCGAGTAGCTCTTGGCTTCAGGACTACAGGTTCGGCCTGGTCCGGCTGGCAGGATGCGTTACTGGGATCTAATGACTCCTATTAACGGTAAAATAAGAATAGACTCTGGATGATTTAGACCCGTAATATAGTGAGAATGTATATACACTAGGATGTTTTAGCTATGATAAGAAGTCTAAACGTTCTTTAATCTTGAGAATTAGGGCTTGAGAAGCATAGACCCTAATCGGCCCAAAATAGGGTTTTGATGATACATAAATACAAATTTGACAAGTAAAGTGTTTTAGTAAATGATTTTTAGTATTTTATGTGTAACTTTGATTTGGCTAAAATTGGGATATGATTTGGATATATAAAATTTGAACATCATTGGGAGATATCAGAATTTTTGAAGAATATTCTGACATGTTCATCGGCCGAGTTTCAAACTCTACCGATCACTTTTCTGAATAATATAGCAGTGTGGTAATTGAATTTTATCTTTTTATTGGTATATCCAATTGATCTCAAATTTTAACTGTGATTTAAAAATACAATTTTAGACACTCTGTAAAATTGGCGTAACTTTTGGATGACTTTTGATCTCTACAGTGAGGGTGTCGGCCGAGTTTGTAACTCAGCCGAACCTGCTGCAGACTGCAATATAGCAGTGCACTGTTTGATTTTTAATTAATTATTGGTAATTTGAAATGATCTGAAATTTTTACTGGAGGTCTGAAACTTCATTAGGTATAACATATAAAATTTCCAGAATTTTTGGATCTTTTTTTAGCCATTTAATAAACGAATTACAGAAACTATTGTGAAAACTGAATTTTCAGTCAATATAATTAAAGTTGAGTGTTGGGTTAATATGTTATTGACCCAAGCAACTCAATTTGATCTATATGATCGATCACACATACACACAATAATGCTATGTTACTGATATAGACCAAAACCCTAGAATGATTAAAGTTGTAGTAGTTTAAGGAATATCATTAGTGAAGTAACCTTGAATACTAGTAACTTTGTAAAATAAGATCTTGAGATTTGTTCTATGAAAAGTAAGCTGGCTTTGATAGTGATCTAGGGTTTTGAGGTAGATAAACTGATCGGTACATGAACAACATGAAATGACTTAGAGAAAAGAGTAAAACATAAACCTAAAATGTAATTATAAGAAAGTAGCATAGAAAGCAGAGTATTACCCGATATATGATATGAAGATGGCTGATGAAGTTCATGTTTTTAAGAGATGGCGTCACTATCTTTATGACGTGACAATAGATTACCACCCTGGTAAAGAGAATGTGGTGGCTGATGCTTTCAGCAGAAAGTCAGGTTCAACAGCGAATGCATTCTCTATGACAAGTTTCAATAGAGACCTGTTAGTAGAAATGTGGGAGTTAACTTAGACTTAGGGGTGACAGCACATAGTAGTTTGATTGTGCGGATGCAAGTCAAGCTTACTTCTTATGATCAGATTAAGGAACTACAATAGAGTGATGGTGGATTAAACCAGACCATGCATGACATGATAGGAGGAAAAGAGACTAAAGTTTAAGTTTTTAGATGATAAGGTGTTGTATTAGCATGACATGTTGTGTGTACCTTGAGATAGTGTAAAATTCTTTTAAGGGGAAAAGGCTGAAAGAAAAGATTCTTATGGAAGTGTATGTATTGATGTATGCTATGTTTTCAGGAAACACTAAGATGTACATGAATCTCAAGAAGTTGAAATGGATGGTCAGATATGCAGAAGGATGTAGCAGAGTACATGGTTAGAAGTAGTGTGTACCAGTAGGTTAGGGCTGAACCCTAAAAATCAATAGCTACCTTGTAATCTTTTTCTATGCCTGAATGAGAATGGGAATTTATCACAATGGATTTTGTGGTAAGATTACCCAGGACACCTGGAGGTTGTGATTTGATATGAATGATTGTGGATAGACTAATTTAGTCTGCTCGCCTTCGTCATATTAAGTCAACCTTTGATGTCTCGAAACTTGACTAAGATATACATGGATGAAATAATTAGGTTGCCTGGTAATTCAATTTTAATCATATCTTATTGAGATCCTAAGTTCACATCTAGATTGTGGAAACAGTTGCATCGTGCTTCGGGCACAAAGTTAAGATTTAGCGTAACCTTTTCATCCGCAGACGGATGGTTAGTCTGAGAGAACCATTCAGACTCTTGAGGACATGCTGAGAGCATGTGTTTTGCTTTTCGGTGAAAGTAAGAATGAATATTTAAGTCTTATAGAGCTTGCCTAATGTGAATGTTGAGATTAGAAATACACAACTAATAATGGTACGGTTTGAATATAAACCCAGGCAATACAAATTTGGTAAACTATTAGGTGCATGATTTCAAGATAGTAAGACAACATTAAAATATGCAAATAAATCTAGTTGCATGCTTCCTGTTATGTTAATATGTGTGACCTGACATTTACATAACTTGGCACATTTCTCTGAAATATTATCAGAAATTCTCAAGTACTATTAAATATTTGTGATATGATACGTAAATAACTCTTAATTGAGTTATGTGATGCATAAACCAGGAATTTGGTTAACATGCACGTACTTCGAGAAATTGCAGACAATTGATAAATATTACAGATGGTTTCTTATAAGTGGAGTAAATTACTCTTATTAGTGTAATAGGATGTTCAATTACATGAATTCAGTATATATGTGCCAAAATTTATCTGAGTTTGGAATATTTATGAATTTTTAATCTGTCTGCACGCATGATATAAAGATTACTCCGTAATTACAAAGATTTTGAAATATACTGCTCTGCCAGTTTTAGAATGATACCGTATTGTGATTTGAATTGCAATCAAACAGATGAGATAATGGAAACCCTAAGAGTAGGGTGTTGCCATGTAATTAGTGAATGAGATAACCCTAAGAGTAGGGTGTTGGCATGTGATGAATGAACAAGGCAAATGAAACCCTAAGGATAGGGTGTACGATGAATCAAGTATCTTGATATCAATTTTCATTATAAGATGTGATGATGTTTAACAGTTAAATTGCATGATTTTAAGTTTAGTACCAAATTGACATGCATTCTGTTTATTTAAGAATTTTAGTTTGTTAGCATGAATAGTATAATAATTTCGTGGTAATTACCATAAAGAGAGATACTGTTATAACAGTTCTGGAAAGACAATGTTTTGTGGTTTGATCTGGAATCAGATCAAGATGTGTCCTATGTTGAAGGACCAATACCGATAGCTGATCAGAGGATCAAAAAGTTCAAGAATTTGTGAGATACCATTAGTGATAGTTTTATGAAGAAATCTTAACCTAGAGGGAGCTACGTAGGAATACGAGTCAGAAATGGGTAACACGTTTCCTTTCTCTTTTAGGAATTTCGGGACGAAATTCTTTTAAGGGGAAAAGGTTGTTATGACCCACTCCATGATTAACTAATAAATACCTCGAATTATGTAAAACACCTCAATTAGGGTTGAGTATCAAATTAAACATCATGGATAATCAAGATAAGCTAAGATGTGAATTAATATCTAAGATTGAATCACCTGAGGCAATTAATGATATCAATGTTGATTATTTAGTTCATTAAGTTGAATCAAGTAATCACATTCACATTTAGAGCTTTGATCTAGTGAAACAGTCTAGTCAGTATGTTTTCATGCTTTGAGTTGGTAGAGGAGTTTGTGCTTGAGTGGATGCAAAAGAAATCATCCAATTTGGACCTCCGAGACAATACTTATGCTATTTTTAGTTTTCTTGGACTTGGTTGCAATTTCTCCAAGGTTTAGCTTTTTATTTCCCTTTTTCCTTTCTCGCTTATCCTTCTCCTTTACACGATTAATAGAACAGGATCCACCGCCCAAGCGACGCTCTGCAGGGGTGCAATCCAAGCAGTAGAGGGATGAGAGGGCGGCCGTTTTGGCACCCCTTGGCCTCGATTCAGCACGCCTACACCTCCGACCAACAACCTGACCTCCGTCTACTCTTCCCTCACCCTTCTCCTTCCTCCCCTCTTCCTCCTTTCCTTCACCTTCCTTGCCAGCCGCAACCGCACAACCTGCTAGGGCGGCGCCCCTAGCAGCATGTGCTGCGTCCATCAAGCAGCAGCATGGCGCCGGCCGAAGGTTCTTTTGGGTGACCTAGGGCTTGAAAGAGAGAGAGAGAGAGAGAGAGAGCTCCGATCACCTCTGAACTCCTTCCTCCCTTCCTTATATCTCGGCCAAGCAAGCAAGCAACAAAAGCAATTGCAGCAATGGCCAGGAGGCCGTTTGGGTGTGAGCAACAGCACCAGGGTATGCTCTTGACTCTAAATGAGAGTCCAAGCTAGGTATTGTCGTGTTCAGTCACGATTCAACCATGCTACTGTCTAACAGCATTTTTGATCGGCCGAATTGGATATGATTCGGCCGAGTTTCCTATTATAGGAAATCGAACAGGGATTCGATCGGTCGAGATTGCAGACTGATCGGCCGAGTTGTCAGCCGATCGGCCGAGTTGCCTAGACTGATCGGCCGAGTTTCCGGCCAATCGGCCGAGTTCCCAGATTGGTCGGCCGAGTTCAAGAAGTGTGAGTAGTAGTTCATTCAGTAATCATTAATTAACTCAATTTAAATGTTGAATTGCCTCTGCATCAGTTAGTATAACTTTTAAACAGTGTAGTACATACAATAGAGTATGTTAGTTTCATTGGAGCTTAAAATACCTAATATGCTTAGTGAAAATGTTGAAATTTCCTGCATTATACTTGCACTGTATTTGCTGATTTAAAAATAGATGTTTAGCATCAAAAGTGGATAAATGATACTGAATCATGTTTAATGATGATAAAGGATATATATATATTTGCTTCATGTGTTATTCAGATTGTGCAATATGCATGAAATGTGATATTCCTGTTTATATGTTTAATTGTTAATTGGTTAATAGACCTAGGTGCCCTAACACCGTAGAACCCCTAAAAGAAGGTCTATTTCTTAGGGGTGAAACTCGTGTTGCAACATCATCCGTGCTTGTGTCACGGACAAACGAGGAAAGAGAGGCAGTGTCTAACAACAATCGTGCTTGTGTCACGATGGCACTGGGAAAAAGAAAACACGGTTATCTAACACCATTCGTGCTTGTGTCACAAAGGTAACCCTGTGAGACCCTCCGCCGGTGTACTCAAGTTAAAGGAGGAGTCCGGAGCACACGTGGTTGTGCATTGAGGCTGTAGAGCCTATGTTTCTGGCCGGAGAGCCAGGGGTCCTGTAGCAGAGCAGGGCTGACGTCAGACTTAGCATTTCCCGGGTGTGTCGCTAAGTCTTGTACGGTGGGGTCGTAGCATGAACTTACTGCGGATCTTTATATGCAGAGTACACTGCATATGATTAGGGCATAATAATATGAATAAGTAATCATGTAGGATCACAGTAAATTTATATAACCGTTTATTTACCTGAATTATCTGTTGATGCTTAGAAATGTGAATATTATCTGTATATCTGCTATGCTATTAGAACTGCTTTGCTTAATTCTGCATTTATGTTTAATTTCAACTTATAAACCTGATGAGTTGTTTAATGATATCTAAGTGAAATGCTATTCACTGAGCGAGTAGGCTCATACCTCTACTCAAAACATTTTCAGGTTATTATCAGCAGCAGGAAATCTGAAGGATCCTTTCATCCTATCGCTTAGTCTGTAGAAGGTATATGTAGTTAGTAGTTAGAGGTCTCTTAGTCCTTTCCCCTCGATCTTCGGGACAAGGTGTGAGGGAGAGAGAGAATGTGTACAAAGATGTAAATTAATGTTATGCTTTCTTTATGTTAAACAATGTATTATGCTGTAGACCTTGCTTGTATCTTTAATCAGTTAAATAGAAAAGTTCCTGCAGTTTGCTCAATTTTTTGTTTACAGTTTAAACTTGGTTATCATTTAAATGTTTTTAATCGTTTTAAAAAAATGACAAATGGTTGGTTATGTGTTAATCCCACCTGTCGTGCCCTAATTTCGTGGTTTGTGGTTAATGTGAGATTGGGGCGCGACACAGGTTTTCCTAAGGGAACTCCTGGATCACATACTTTTGAGTATGTGGGGTATATGGATGTGTAGAACCTTACATCCTAGTGTAGGTGTTTGATGTAGATGTGTAATCCATCAATCCTTCACTACAATCCCATACCGTATCAGTGGATGGTAAACATGAAACCTCCTGATGACGAAGAAAGCACAGATATCCGTATCAGTGGAAGATAAACATGAAATCTCCTGATGACGAAGAGAGTACAGAACACCACTGTAACTCTAAAATAGAGAAGGACCAGATTACCCTGGTAAGCTATTATAGTAGAGGCACGAGATGTCCTACAAGTAATCCTCTTACTGACTGAGGAAGGTGAAGGTCATGAGAATCCGACTCTTTCAATGACCTAGTATGATACCGAGGCACTTAGCAGTGATTGGTTGGAGTATGAGTGGTAAACCTCATCTCCACAGGGCATAAAAGTAATGTTTGAAAAACATAATCCACAGCGTAGTATACCTGTTAGAGATAACTACGAGTTGATTGATTGATGTTACACTGTATAGTGCAAATGTCTTCATGCTTCATAACTGTTGAACTCATGCTTACTATTATATCTGATGTTGAATACTTTGAAGCTTTTACTGCTTAAGTTATTCTTTGAGATGTTATAATAAAGCTTCTGGCGGAGAGTTATAACTCTTGCCGGGACAATTATGTAAAATTGTCTCACCCCGTAGATTTCAACTTTTTAGGTGGACGTCGGAGACGGAGGAACAGGTCTACAGGTGACCAGTCCCAGCAGCAGCAGCACCAGGAGCAGCAGTAAATCTCAGGTGGAGATTTAGCCTGCCATGTGGTGTAGTTAGAGTCAGTCCTATGTGTCCTCTGTACTCTCAGGTCTTGAAGTCCTTTGGTTATGAGTTCTTGAGATTTTGTATCTTGTTGTATATAATTACTCAAGAAGTAATTATCATGAGATGTAAACAGTTTATCTCCTTTTATGAATGAAGCTTTATGTATTCAAGCTCTTGTCTCGAAAAGTTTTAAATTTCCCGTGATTTTTGTCTTCCGCTGTTAATCGAATCACTTCCGCTAAGTTTAAATTGTGTTTGTAACGTGGTTTGGAGATCAGAGCCCACATGTATTTCCCAAGCACCTAGAGTATAGACTCACCTCTCAATGACTAAGGAAGAGAGGGGTTTTGTCTACACCACTAGAGCTCAAGCTCACCTCTAAAAACCAAAGGGAGAGAAAGGGATTTTACCCCAAGAACCCAAATCTAAGGTTCGACCAACAAGGTCCAAGAATACATCTAAACAACATAACCATGTCACCATATCCAACAAGATCAAGGGTGCATACTAGAGCAAGAACATTACTAACAAGGTATGCATGGCCGATCAAGATAACATGTAAAGAAGTAGTATATAAAGAAGGTAGTATAGCTAGGGTTAGGAGTTATATAACCTGCCTTAAGCACAAACTCCAAGCTCCAAGCTCCACCTTCGGCCACCACAAGAGAAGAAAGAGCAAGGCACACTGTAGGGTCTCGACCACCACTAGAGGAAGAAGAAGACTCCACCAAGGATATCGGCCACCAAGCTCTACCAAGTGTATCGGCCACCAAGGCTCCACCAAGGGGAGATATCGGCCACCAAGAAAGAAGGGAAGCAACTAAGGAGCTAAAGGGGTCCCAAGCTAGCAAAGAAGGGGGTATATATGCAAGGGGGTTAAGTGGGCATCCACTAGGGGATTGCTCCACATGTGCTCGCCCAAACCACCACTTGTCCAAACTATGCCACCTTGCTAGCACCCCAAACCACTTGCTCACGACTTGCCACAAACTAGAAAAGCAACAACCACTTGTCCAAAGAATGGTGACACAAACGAGGCTAGGTCAAAAGGGTATGTATCGTCCAACATGGTGCCATGGCTGATACACCACTTGGCCGATACAACCCTGGCCGATACACTCATGCCCGATACACTTTTGGCCGATACACCAAGCAAACAAGGCTCAAGAAAGCCCAACAACAAGCCCAAGCTTCAAAAGCTTAAACGAGGCCCAAAAACAACTCAAGAAAGGTGCCCAACTCATCCTCTCAACCCTAGAGGATGCAAGGAGAGAGAAAGACATCTCTTAAGGTGGCAAATTTGAGTAAATTGCATGTTGCTCCTCAACCTCCCAACAAAGCACAAACAGAACCCTAATCACAAATCAGGTGATTAGCAAACATCTAAGCACAAGATTTAGGCAAAGCAAATAGGGTAACCCCAAAACGGAGGTCAGGGTCCTTACAATACAAGTCAGGAAAGCAGGAGAAAAGACAACTATGCCCATGAGTGAGAAAACAAAAGAAAGAGGAAATAAGGAGGGATAAATGAGTAAAAGCACATAGGGGATTCATCCCCTTTGTTCGAATGCCATGGGAGAAAGTAGTGGAGCTGCTTCCAAGCTCGAAATTGGGCACTTTTGTGAGACACAATAAATTGGGAAAATAGAAGCATAGATAGAAAGAGGAGAAGGAATCGAACTCACCATTGGGTTTAATTCTTTCAGAGGTGATAAGTAGATGAAGAACCAACTACCATAAGGTCAGGATGAAGGACTCAATTTTGATGGTTGTGTGAGGAGACTCTGAGCAAATTGGCATGAGAGTGCATTTGCATAGGCGTTAACGTAGATGGGGCACCACTATTTATAGGTGTGGTGTAGTCCTAGGCTTTATTTGATGTGGTCGTGAGAGAGTTGTGCTCTAAGCTTTGGGTGTTTCTTTAAAACCCAGTAATAGTTCTAGAATTAGGTATGAATGTGTGCGGAATCAAACGAGGCAAGTGTATGAGGAAAAATCTCGTGAAAAGATCAAGAAACGAGAGAGAAAATCGGGTTTGAAAATCATGTATGCGGCGCTTGTTTCTTTTCTGGACTCGAGCTTGATGATGAATGAGAGTTTTTGGATTGTGAATCGAATGGTCTAGATTGGGTGTGCGTGATCAAGCAAGTGTGAAATTTAATGTTATTCCTATTTAATTTCAAATAAAGTTTCATTTAAATTATTTTCTTTTTTCTCTCTCTTCATTTGAGGGTGTAAAAAACTCCAAATCAATTGAAATTTGATAGCTAGCCTATTTTGGGCATGTAGAATCTGAATATGCAATTAGTTTTTACTTTTGAAGACTCTAGATATTTTATTTAACTTTTTTAAAGTAATTCATATTTTCTCTTTCTAATCACATTAGAAACATCTAGAACCCATCAATTAATGTAAAACTTTACCTTCAAGCAAACTAAAACATATTGAACACGAATTTACCATTAATTTTATCTTTTGGGATTATTTTACTCATTATTTAATATTTTGGGCTTTTACATACTTTCTCTCACCTAATCCACACATGTATATTAAAGATTATCCAAATTACATGAAAATTTATCGAAAGGCTAATTTTAATGTGTAGATTATGACTATAAGATTATTTTCCACTTTTAGAGTCAATAAATGTTTTATTTTATATTTTCAAAAAAAAACTCACCTTTTATTCTCTAAGTAAATTAGACATAGTTTTTATTATCACAAAATTATGAAACTTGGCCTCCAAGCCAAACCAAACCCAAAGAAAATGAATCTTAAGTTATGTTTAACCAACTAGTCTTCCTTTAATAAATTTTAGCCCATTATTCAATATTACCATGATTTTTCATATTAAATAATTCAATATCACATTAACATGTTTAAAGCATTATTATTCATTCATTTCTCTTCCTTGCTCCAAAAGGCTAAGGAATGTTCTAGAACAAATTCATTTTATCAATATGTCACATAAGTAGTAAATTTTCACTTTGGACCCTGATTGAAACATCTACTACGATATTTGTGCATAAACCCATATATTGGCATAAATAATGATCAAATTCACTCCAAACCACTAATAATTCTACAAATTCAACATCAAGGACAAAAAGGATAGAAAAAGCTTAGGAAAAAGGCCACATTGAGAATATACCTAGATTTAGTTTGTTACATCTACATAATTCTCACAAGTGTATTATTCATTATCTATTATCTTTTGCCTTTTTTAATATTGGATTTTCTTTCTTCCTTTTCCCTTATATTCATTATTGGACTAGCAAAATCAGTAGAAATCATAAAATCCATGGCAACATAGAAATTTGCAAAGAAAATCATACTTATAAAATAAGGCACACAAATTTCCAATATGTCCTTTTTATTAAAATAATTGCATTTCAACTAAGAAAAATAGAAGTGAAAACCAAGTTATAGCATTTCACTTGCTTAATTAGTCTCTTGCCATGTTCATGGTAGCTAGAAATTTCTAGGGTATCTAGTGATATTTGTGATTGCTTTTTCTTATTTTAACTAGTTAATTGATATCTAGTCCTTTTCTTGCTCTAGTTGGCTAATTACCAGTGTAGTGTCTCTTTTGCCTACTTTAGCTAGCTGCCATATCTAGTTTGATAATTAGGATTTCTTAGTTAGTGTAGTGTTGATACTAGCTCTTGTTTTGTTGGCTTAGCCTCATTGCCTCTTTTCTTGCTTAACAACCTTGCTTTTCTAATTAGAATTAACTTGTCTAGGGTAAAAGCAGGATTTGCTTCTTGCCATCCTTTAATTGCTCATGCACTATTAGTTTAACAATCAAAACCAACTTTAGAACCTTGAATCCTAGACTTTGCAGTAGGAACTTAGCCTAGCAAATTAAGCTCTAGGTGCCCCCTCTATCCATTGTGTTCTACCCCGACTTGTCATTCTATGCTACTCCCGAGTCCGTAATTTATTTAAGAGTGGATCCAAACCGAATTTGTAAATATTTGAATGACCCTTTTGTGTGTCTAAGGAGCACCCAACCAAGTCAATTGATTGGGTGTACCCGTGCATGCACCAAATACAAGTTTACAAAGTTCTATTAACAATATGCTTCTATGTATACATTTGAAAATACTATTGTTTTAATATATCATTCTGGCTGGCTTGAACCCGGCCATAATGCAGCTTTGTCATATAGGCCGGATATGCACATAGATTTCAAACATTATTTGGGCCTAAAATCGGCCACAACCTACTTTAAAACACGAGCTTGGCATGCACCTACCAAAACCCGGTATGATCCACCCCAAACCCAATGCTCATTCCCACAAATTTAAAAAACGTTTACTTCACCGCTTAAGAGGTGGTAGTTCATTGACTTGAGAAATCTTAGATGAAGCGGCCGCTGAAGCATTTGCTACTAAAGGGATGCTTTTATCTGCTTCACCCTACTAAATCCCACTTTGTATGGGACGCTCAATCACCCACTTAGGACCCTTAATTAAAACAAGACTCAACATGGTCCAATATAAATATGTCAAGAAAAAAATATTGCTCGTTGCCTATTACGAATTACAAACTACAAAGGTAAAAGAAGCAAATCATAATATTGTATACTTCTCTAGCGTATGCAAAACTTGTGTGTTAGTGTTTCATGCATACCACTAACCACTTACTCTAGATAATAACTCATTGATAACTCACTATAGGACTTATTGATTCGGCCGTATAAGAGTTCTATGTTAGTATAGAGAAATACATGTAAAAGCATCACATGATATCTCTCTCTCTCTCTCTCTCTCTCTATATATATATATATATACACTACCCGCATGGGTAACTAACTTTAGTTACGCGTGGATCTATTTTGTAATAGAAATATACATATTTGTAATGAGACAGACATTGTATGTAATGAGATGACCAAATTTATAATACAAACCATTTATTTTGTATTACACGTCTGATTGTAATACAAAACGAGTGTTTGTATTACACGTCTGATTGAAATACAAAAACAAATTTGATTATCTCATTACAAAAGATGTTTGTCGCATTACAATAATATACCTTTCTATTACAAAATAGATCCACGGATAACTAATTTTAATTACCCATGCAGATAGTGAATGAATGCGCGCGCACACACACACACACACACATATATATATATATATATATATATATATATATATATATATATATATATATATATATATATATATATATATATATATATATATATATATATATATATATATATATATATATATATATATATATATTAAAAACAGTCCACATTAGAGGCATTAGGGCATCTATGTGTACTATTATATGAGATCCAGATAATTGTATAATGTAAAGTATATATAAGGGTGACATGCGAGGATCCATCAACGTAACGCACTACTGAGGTGGGCTGCCCCCTAAAAAAATTAATTTAATATTGTATACATGTGTCCTAAGATTGTCGGTTGACTCTTATAATATGCTATAGTATTGTCCTAATAAAATTTAATGTTGAGTTCATTATTCAATAACTAATATATAATAGTAAAAAACAAGTAATATGATGTGCTTATGTATTATAAGTGAGTGAAACTGCAATAAGCATATTACACTGTTTTTTTTCTTCCAGAAAACGTCCCCTTTATTAGCCGCACGCTTTAAACGTCAAGGGAAGGTCCCTCACTTTCTAAAACCTAACTCATTCTAATTTTGTATTGGAGAAGGCACTAATACAGGCCGCAAACAAGCTATGCACGAGTGAATCACATTCTGCACGGTGATTAGTAGTAGGTACGAAATTGTTATAGACGCAGACCCCAAGGACGCCCACTTAATTATCAAGTCTTATTAGCTATTTGGGATCCAGTGTCAACGCAATGCAGAGGCCTAGTTTGGCCGCTGCCATTACAAATCCCAGTAATCGTCTACAGATTTGATGCTTGCCGCTGGGACCGAAGGATGCCAGCTGTGCAAAGCAGTGTTGTGCGCCTTGTGCGTACCTGCAACCTGAGCAAAATGACACCGAAGATGGCAGTTGAGAAGCACCCCATTTCTGACGGGATTTAAAATCCAGCAAAGTTCTATATTAAAAACTATCTTACGGTAATCATAAGTACGGAATATAGAGGTCCTAAGTATCATTTATTACATCAACTACTAGTAGTCCAAATGATCCCGTCCAAACTAGGCCCTAGACTATCAGGAAATCAACTTGTTCTGGATTCAAGATTTCAGAAAACTCAGGACAGAACCGAGTTGAAGTGTTTAAATCTTGAGTGTAGAATCTATATAATAGTTAAATAAATTCTATATCTATAGTATTTGAAGTGACACGGTTCTGTTCTGCCTAAGAAACCGAGATTCAGCATGCTACTGGTGACCCAGAAAGTATATTATCTTGCTTATATTACCTTCTTTCCTCTCCCTTATCCCAGAAATGTAGAACACTTTGCGCTGCACTAAAGCCGTAACATGTATCTATTCCAGCGGTTTAATTTCAATCGCTTCGCCAAGTGGGTCTAATCAGACGTGACAAGTGGTAAGCGGAAACGTACGTTCCGTGGTAACTTGAGAGGTCAAAATTGTGTTATTTTCATTGCGTACAAAATTCTCGCCAGCTAATTTGCTTATTGTTTTTTTTCGCAACTTTCATGCTTACCAGACTGATTTTGCAATTTTATGATAATACCTAGCAGATACGTATACTTGTGCCAAGGGAAGCTTCCAGACCAGCACAATCTTTAAAAAAAGACAACCGGGGGTTGGGTGGGGGGGGGGATATTAAATGAAATATCTAACACCGGAGTCATTATATTAATATACTTTAATAAAATGGCATTGATTTTGTGTACAAATGTTGTAGATTTGTGTAAAAGTGGCCAAGTGAAATGTAAGGCTCGCTTAAACAACTCACTGTCATATATTTGGTGACATTTCCATCATAATTATAACTGTTCTTGCATGTTAGTTGAAGATATTAATAAATGGAATGTCTAGCAATGATCCATTTCATTAACGAATTTTCTTGTTTAACTTGGTATTATATTTTATTAGCCTTAATGCAAATTATTTTCTTTTGTCTGACTGTTGAGAAAAAAGACAACTACTTTGGCAAATTATGTATTTTTTGGGTACATTCCTAGGATATTGATAATATCCTAAATATCGCTTCGGATGGAAGTCGCAGCGCAATGTAGCACGTCGCAAACTATAACATTAGCCGAAGAAAATTTAATCCATAATTAATAACCACAGTCCCAGCAACTTAATTGTCCACTCACCGAACGGTACTGTTTCATTGTGTGTGCAATTGTTGTTATGGTAACTGAACAACATGCATGCAGGTGTGGTATAAACTTTATTCTCCCTGCTCATAGTATAACTCTCACAACCTGAAACTGAACTACAAGAGCATTAAAAAGGTACGGTGCGAGCAGTAAACACATGCAAAAGAAAACACCCACATTCGCATTATTTTCTAGTAGGATCCATGGCCATTAGGCAGTCTCCGTATCCAGAATGTGCAGTGCTATCCAGATACATGGACAGAGATTAAAACAGTAGGAAATGAGAATGCTTGCATGGAAGCTAAGACGGCAACTGGTTTGCTTTTCCAACCCATGGCCAACTACGATCCTGAGATGGGGTTAGCACAACATTGGATGACTATGTGAGAGTGAGACAGCGTTTTTCAGAATAGTTATTAAATATTGAACTCGGCCTATTCCCCCTCCCCTCCCCTTCCTTTATGTTCTGCATGGGAAGCATGGATTAATCTATTAAGTAAAATACCGTCTAAGAAAGAAAAAGTACCAACATATATAGGACGAAGCAGTAGTCAGCAACAAAAAGCAGGCCACTACACAATTGGATTGGAATCCTCACGAATGGAGATTAGATAGGCAGAACAGCATTTAGATGCATTCCAGGTGGTAACCACTGTTGGACATTGAGGGTTTCAGTTTCGAACAATCTTTAGATTCTTAGAGGACGCCCATAATTTAGTCTATTGTATGTGTGATCAACATCATCTTGAATTTTTCTTTTGTAGGGGGAGCTTGAAACCATAAAAATTGGGCTCCTATATACATGCGTTCATGTTAGATTTCGGATTGCATACATAACACACACACTTTTAGAGCAAAGCGCAGTACGCACGGAAACATTATATCCATGTTTGCAAACGCATTCATGCTCATAAAATCGTAAATATACATGAAACCGTGCTTTTCAATTTGTGTCACTTTCACGAAGGGGCAGCCGAATTGGAAGTGCACACTTGACAAGGCAAAGAGATGGGGTAGGAGGGCGAGGTATAATGCTGCTACATATGCCACGCACAGCTGAGAATCTTACAACTGGTGATGAGCAGCATTTGAATTTACATTCTTGGTTTTGCATTTTCTTTTTGTTTTCCTTTGTCTTATTTTCTCTTCTGTTTAGGATCTTTTTAATTAGGTATAGTCGGAAGACAAACTGTGAAATATTATAATATATTTTAACATTAAATTCAAAGTTTGCAACCCAACTACATCTTGTCAAACTAACCTTTAAGAACAGATTTTTGAGTAAAATTTGATGTATTGGTGTAATACAACCCCCATTCTCGGCTGGTAATACAGGAGTTGGCCACACTATGCCGTGATTGAGTTGCAGAACCTGGTGCATTACATTTTGTGCTGAGATAAGACGTCACATGAAAATCTGATAACAACGATAACAATCATCGCCTTGAAAATTAAAAAGATCGGATGTCGCATGAAAACCTGATAACAACAATCGCCATGAAAATAAATACGAAACCGGAAGATGTACTTTAGCGCCGCCGGCTCTCTCTGATATATGATGGGATGGGATCTGCATGCTTTATGCGGTCGACCGTTTGGTTCATACCAACCATCTCAAGACGGCCGACACAGGAAACGAAAGAGTGGGGCAGATGCGGTGCAATGAAACCTCATGGATAACTAATGCAGTGGTGTAGCAGGTACCACTGTGTCCTTACATTCTCTAATGGGTCCTTTTTCAAGAAAGGAAAAACGTAGTGTATATTTATTTTCTTCTGAAAATTGTTATGCTTCCCAACAAAACAAGCTTGATTTAGTTGAAGAAACAAACAAACAAAAGATCTGATTATCCAAGAACAATCTCTCGAGCTGAATGTAGCTCAAATCCTAATGCACTTTTACAACAATCCAAAATGGAAGAACTTGGCATTGAAACACGCAACTGAAACCAAGCAAGTGAAAAAAAAAAAGCACACCACACTAGCCGTAGAAACAAAAAACTGACATACATTTGGACGAGAATAGATCACAAGCAATTGCAATAGAAAAATGATACTGATCCGATATATTTCTTGCCGAACAAGTAAGAAGATGATGTTGTCAAACAAATTACAAAAGGCCGGTAGATTCAAACCTCCAACCCTGTTTAGATTGCATCAATCGAATCCCGGTGCTGATGCTCCTATCCAATAACAGATTTAAAAGGCTCACACATCCCACTGGCAACTTCAATTGAATTGCACAGAAGTAAAAATACACATCGAATAAAGGCCATTGAATCCAATATATGTAACAATGATAAGAATCACTAGACACTATCTTTTGACTATAAAATGAACAACGACCTACGACCGTTAGGCAGCAGAAAGGCAACAAGGCCAAAGTATGGAATGTGGATTGTTGAAAGCAATTGCTCCTGCTCCAAGATTTTAATAATTAACACCAACATCCCGAGAAATCGATAAGAAATTAATTCTTTTTTCTCGCATTGTATACATTTTTCAAACTATAACATCACAACGGAGTATTTGGAGTCTGAATGAATGTACATGTCGGAACAGAAAAATATTTGCCTGAAAGTTGCTATCTTCGTCAGGCACAACAGCCACCGGATCCCCAAATCCCCTCAAACCCACTTCGCCAGACTCCAGTCTCGACACGACAAGAGAGCAAACAATCTGATTGCTGCAGAATTCAGGAGGAGAGAGTAAAGGGCACAAGAACAGAGAGCCGTCTCCTCCCTCCACCTATCTGAAAAATAAATACCTTCTCGCGTTGCTGCTCCCCTAAATTCCCCACTTCGGCGGGAAAAAGGGCGGACGAAGGAGGACGTACTAGACAACACCGCCACCTCCACTCCTAGAACCCTAGAAACCCATCTCGGCCTTTGCTCCTCCTATGGAGCCGGTCCCGGAAGACGACGAGGTTCGCAATCCCATTAGGTACATAAACATCGACCAGCTCTACCCTCCTGTCCCATCCTCCCCATCCCGTGACTTCACTCAGGACTCCCCGATTGCCGCCCCATCCGACGAGGCCAAGACGGCGACTATCATGCCTGAGGATGAACCGCAACAGGGTCCGGACGCCGAGGAACAAGGTGACGCCTTTCCTGGCCCCGCCGTCGAACAAGGGGACGCCCTTCCTGGCTCCGCCGTGGATCAAGGGGATGCATTTCCTGGCTCGGCCGTGGAGGGACCTCTTGGGAAGAGAAAGGCCACCGGGGCCCCCATTATCGTCTACACCAGGCGGAGGAGGAAGGCCAGGCTCTCGTCCCCAAGGCTCTGTGGTGGGGGTGAAGTTGGAGTGGACTCCACCAGTGCCGGGTCGGGGGTTCTCGATCGCCATTATGGCAATGCCAATGGACCCGCTGTTGCTGCTTCCGTTTCCGGTGCTCCAGCTGGGAAGAAGCGGAAGAGGAATGCGGCGGACTGTGCAACCCAGAGAGCCAAACCAATGGAAGTACCGCACTGCAACATTGCTGGCACTGGGGAGAAAGTAACTCCCAAGAGCGGAACTCATCAAGACGAATCACCTGGTAGTCTAAGTAAATCCAAGAAATGGGCCGAGTGAGTTTCACGCCAATCAGTTATTCAGAGTTTCATTCCTCCTAAACATTTGATTGTTTTGAACCCCTTAAAAAAACTGAAACTGCTTGTACTCCCTCTCTTTCCAGGTTGGAATTTGATGGCACCAATCCAGTTGCTTTCGTTGGCTTACCTTGCAAGGTAAAATGCTCCTGCCCTTTATTCCTTGTCTTGATAATTCACAACCTATTCTCAACGTACGAGCCCTGGTCTTGTCAAATTCCAGATATTCTGGCCAATGGACGATGACTGGTACTGTGGTTCGGTCACTAGCTATATTCCAGAGACGAACCAACATCAGGTGTGGTGCTAAATATGTCTTGTTCTCCACTTGATCACATTGCCTGTTACATAATTAACATGCACCTTCAGTTTCAGTACAAGTTTCCTGGACAATTGCTGTCTATTGTATTACAAAGTTGAATGCCTGTAACACAATGCTGCCATTTTGAACCAACAGGTTACCTACAAGGATGGCAACATCGAAGACTTGATGCTGTCAAAGGAGAGGATAAAGTTTCACATAACTGGCGAACAGATGCAGCATCTGAATCTCAAATGCACCACATCCACTAAAGTGAAGAGAAGTTCCAACTACGATGAGATGCTAGCCCTTGCATTGAGTTTTGACGACAACTTCGTATATGAGCCTGGTGACATTGTGTGGGCTAAGCGCCTCGGTAAAGCTTTACAATTGTTCATTTGCAGACCATGTCGGCATTGTTATTTTCTTTTCCTTTTCCTTTTGATTGTTTACATTTAGAGCATTATTTGCAATTTTTTTCTAAGTAAAACAAACATCCTTAATCTTTTGCATATAACGAAATTTGCCTCAAGCATAAAAAGAAATCTACTTATGGACGTTGCTTCTGTTTATTGATCTATCCTTTTTTTCCAGTACACCAGTTTAAATATTCACATATGGTAAATTTGGTATCAAGTTAAATTAAAACTCTAGTCACTTGCTGTGGGTGCGTTTGGCCGTATAGTTGTCAAGGTGCGCACATTGATCCACGCCAAAGCATTGTACCTAGACACAATGATAAGAATGGGAATGAAAGAATATTTAGGCAAATTTCCGGGAAAGCCAGAATTGAGTAATAATGCCGTCAATCAGGAATTGAGGATTTCTAAAACAAAATTTGATCAAACTATGTGTAAAAATTTGGTAACATATATACATACACACATGTGGTGACACATATTGGGTGCTCCTCAGGAAACTACCTATATTAAAAAACTAACAATCATTTATTGGATGAGATCACAATGTAACAAACCGTGAAATCTATTGGCTTGTTGTTCTTAGCTGTGGGATTTTTTGTTTGTTTGTTTATATCCCTTCATTTATCAACTTTCTAACTATGAACCTTTATCTATGTCAAGCAGGATACTCGATGTGGCCAGCACTGGTTGTTGAAATGAAAAACAAACTTTTGAAACCTCATGGGATGCAACGGATAGTACATGTCAAGTTTTTTGGAACACAGAACTCTGCAAGGTTTGAAATATAAATTGTTTGTCTTCAACCTTTGCATTAATTGAAAAAAATGAAACGGAGACACTGCATCTTTATATCTTTCAGGGTCAAAATAAAAAATGTAAAGCCTTTCTTTCGTGGTCTGCTTTCATCTTTTCACTTGAAGAGCAAGCAATCGCAACTATGCCGAAGTCTAGAAGAGGCAAGAACGTATGTAACATTTTAAGTTCAAGACTTTTAAGTGTATAACACTGGTGGATGATACATTATAATGTTATTCTTAATTTCACATGTGAAATGTATTTGATAACTGTTTGGGGTTCGGAGTAAGTATTCTGTGTCACCATAATTTTACAAAGGAGTCTTTTAGCAGTTGGGAAGGAACTGAAATATGTCACATAGTAGTAACTATTGATTGAATGTTCAACTCGATCATCAATCCGAAAATTGTATTCAATATTCACCGTCAACCAAGTTTCTTGTGAAAGGATCATTTATCTCCACACGTTTCAATCTGCAAGGCTTGTGTTAGGCCCAAACCCACAGGGGTTGGGCAGCGTAGAAACCGCTCCCAAACTAGTCGAGGAAGCACAAATGCTGTAAAGGTTCTCTAGGGAGGATCGATCTCCTGACCTGCCCTTTGGCGCTTTCCCTCTTGATGACCTGACTACAACATGGTGGGCCTGTGCAATTTATGCTAAAACACACAAGACAAAACATAATTATCATAGGTTTCTCCACACTCAACCACAATGAACTCGATTTTCATTGAATCACTGGGGTAAGCCAACATGGTAATTATTATATTGATCTAACTAAGGATATAATGATAAAATATATATAGAGAGCTTTTCCTTATAGTGGCAATTGATCTTAATATGCTTCCGTTTCATGACTCATTGGTTTAGGCGCAATATACAGAGTTACTTGGATTATCACATTTGATTTTTATGGGGCTTGATTGTGGAAAATTCCATGTTCCTCTCTAGCCATTAGAAACATATGTACGACTGATTAATGTTACAACCTAGACATACTACTTTTTAAATGTGTTACTATGACATTGTCTTGGATTAAGTTGTAGTTCAAGATGAAGCACTAGTTTTGAATCCTTAAATTAATAATTACAATAGATCCTAGAAATGATGCCTGATTTATACAATTAATCCCTTTTGATATATATATATAAGAGTTGTACATAGTATTCTATTTCAATGAAAAGGACGTATCATATCATCCATCTAAGCCGAATTTCCAACCATGTTGGAGTTGATTACATGAATCCTTCTTTTATATTTGGCTCTGTTAGAGAGTACATATTAGCCTAGTTAGTTAATAGGTTAATTAGTTAGTAGGCATTTAGTGTCTCAGCCCGTCTAGATTACTTGTGTCCCAAGTCTCAGGGTTTCTCCCTTGCTCCTATATATAGAACATGGATGTATGTCTTTTAATTATTGAATCAACTCAATATACATTCGATATTATTTCTCACATGGTATCAGATCAAGTTCGCTCCTAGAAGGAACCTTAGCCGCCCACGCCCACTGCCCTCTCCTCTCTGGCGCACACGCAACCGTAGCCGCCTCCTCTCTCTCCTAGAGAGAGCGACCAAGGGGGAGCTTCTGCCAGCGGGCGGCTGCCACCATCACCATGGCTTAGGCCGGCCGCCCGCCAGGCATATCCCGACCTCCATGGCTTATCCTCCTCTTTCTTAAAGATCTGACCTTTCCACACATTGGCGATCTTCTTCCCGACGACCAATCCATCTACCGCTGTCATGATAGCCGCTAGTCGCAGCAATCAACATCGCCGCCGTCAACAGCAAACATGCTGCCGCCGGCAACCACAGTAGTCGTGTGTTGCCCATTAATAATAGCTGCCAGCCAGCAACAAACAACATCGCTGCCGATCCCCGACCAGCAACAACAACTGCCGCCGTAGGAGCAACCATCGCCGCCACCGGTCCCTGAGGATCAACAATTGTCGTTGCCGCCACCATAGTCTATCTAGCCTTCGTCATCGCTTATAGAGAAGCTCCGTACTTGGCTTTGCATGCAGCCTTATGGCCTGCAATATCTCCGGAGCCCCGCAAGAGCCTGTTATCATCTCCACCACTATGACCAAGTCCTACAGTAGTCGATCATCATCTAGTCGCCGTTGAAATTCAGCAACAACATCAAACAACTGTCGGCGCCATCATCCAGGCCCCCAAGCTTCTGGTCATCCTGCTGTCACTGACATCATTTATCCATTGCCCTCGCTATTGCTGCCCCAGCACCATCGCCTATCCCTGGCCAAAGCATTCCCTAGAAACCTCCACCATGCCACCACCCCCAGGTAGTCTATCTTCTCCCAAGTTACTGACGTCCTCTAAAATTTCATGGTCATTTTTTTTACATTGATCCATTTAGCATCTTCTCTCATGTTGTCGATTTCTCTTATATATCTCAGTTTTACATATTCCTCTCAATCACACCAATTTCTTTCCCAACCTTCCACCCATCATGTGTGTATCCCCTTTTCCACGTGGGGGGGGGGAGGGTCCTATATCCATTTCTCCACACCATATACTTATTCTCGTTGTATTTGGTGTGTAGGGGGGATAGAGAGGAGAGGAAGAGTATGAGAAGAGAGAGAGAGCATGAGAAGAGTATTTCGGTGAGCACCATGCTGAAACTCTCTACCATTTCCTTCTCTTCCACTTTGGCCAATATGAGTTCACCTGGTACGGGAAGCTTTATTGGGGAATTTTCCATCCTAGTATGAGCTTTCTAAAGAAATAGCTATGTAGCCACCTCCACATTGCTTGGAATGATTTTAGGTGCGGCGTATTCCCTTTGGTTATATAATTGTGCGGTTTTTGGAAGTTACAAACCAAATTTCCTCCATAAATTCTCCGATCCAAATGGCAGAGAAGTTTCCATATTTCTACCTCTGATTGTTGGAGGGGCGACCATCCATTGAACTACCAAAAAAGGGTAAACCAATGTGATCATTACAGAGAGCATGAGTGAGAGTATGAGAGAGATGAGAGTGATGATCTATGAAGCACGAATACTCCAAAACAGATGTCGTAGCCGTATCCGATACGTATCGGATGCCAATACTCCGTGGATACTCCTGGATACGTATGGGATACTCCTAATCCGTATCCATCCGTATCCAAGCCGTATCCAGTCGGTAAAAACTAGAAAAAAATCTGAGCATGACATTGCTTGATCAGCATTTAACAACAACTCATGTCTCAACCCTCTCTGCTAAGTAGTAGCTTGCAGCAAGGCTGTCATAGTTGCTTCCTTGAAGTAGTTCAAGGTTAGTCTCCATTCCTCTTGCAAAATGCTAATCTTCCTTCTAATCTTTATTGTTTGTACCTCCTCTATTTTTTGGGATTTCACTTTTTAAAGAACTTCCAAGCATCGATACTCCAAAACATGTGTCCTACTAGTACTGAATGCATATCTAATACTAATACTCCCTAGATACTCTCTAATACATACCAAATACTTCTTAAGTCATATTCCTTTTTTATTAGCTGGATATGACCTCAATGCAGCCAGGATACAACCAACCCATTTAGCAGCTAAGAGAGCACCCCACTCACGTGATCCCTCAAAATCCCCAAACTATGTGACTTTCAACTCTAGACTCCCCCTATTGTATTGTAATTTGAGAATTACATTGATATTTTCTGTTAAAATTTTAAAATAAACATTAGAAAAATGATTGTATCCATGTACATGTATCTTATATTTTTGAAAATTGTCGTATCCCCGTACCGTACCAATATCCATTTTTGTATCTATATCCGTGCTTCATAGTAGCTAGGCATACATGACAGAAGATAGTTTGGTATCACAGATGACACCAATCACTATACAACACAACATTACATGATACATAAAATGTGAAAGGTTTAGAATATGACATTATCATGTCTTTCTGTAACTCCTATCTCACGTTAATATGAATGCAAGACCCCATTTTAAATTATTGTTTGATATTATGGTATTGGTTTCCATTTTCTTTAGAAATATTGTGATTTTTGAATGAAATTTGATCGTCTTCATCCATTTTTAAAATAAATATATTGGTTATTTTTAAAAATATTAAAATAAATATAAAAAATTGTCGTATCCATCACGTACCCGTATCCTATATTTTTGAAAATTGTCGTATCCCCGTACCCGTATCGGATACATATCCGTATCCGTGCTTCCTAGGTGATGATATATATATATTCCAGGCTACTATTGTTATGGAGCTTCGTATTGTTCAACACATTTGTTCTCCACTTCCAGATAACATTGAAGAATCTCCATTGCAGCGTTGACACCAAGTTTCTCGTGTCCGTTCGTACCGCATTGTGTATGTCAGGACAAGAGTTTGCTATACATCAATGTTTTATAAAGCGGGAAGCGGGAGGCGTGCGGATAACACCTTGTGGCCGCTTGAGCGCCCGCGCTTGAGCGCCAGGCGGGCGCTCAAGCGGGCGCTTTTTGAAAAAGCGGGAGCATATAATTCATATATAATTTATAGAAAATTACACATATATGTATATGAGTAATATATTATTATACATATATAAACCATGTGATGAGTATAGAATTACTGAATTAACTCAATTATAACATACTCAATCTAGTAACTAGTAATATATTAAATTAAATATATACAGAAGTAGCCCATAGATGATATATATACACTAGTGGTACATACTACATAGTATATGAATATATAGTAGCATGTAGTACATGATATATGTAATACGTTATGCTTTAGAGGTACATGCTACATAGTATAGAATATGCATTATACAGTAGTAGGCAATACATGATATGTACATTATACCGTTATATGTATTGCAAACTACAAAGTACATCTACATAGATAATACATTAGTTGAACGCATAACAATACAAGAAAAACTAAGGTATGAATGTATGTATAGGTACAAGTATAATGTATCAGTAAATATTAGTGGTTGAGTTCATAGCAGAGCAACAATGTATGTACAAATGATAAATATGTAATGTAGGTACAATAGTTCATACATAAAGATGTAAATGGGTGCAACAGTACATACATACAGAGCTTATATGAAGTAGGAACGATTTGATGCATGTACAACTCAATTAAAAATGAGAAACGCATACTAACCTTGATTTATAAACATAAGTTGTGTTTTAAAAAGCAAAATCAGTGTAATATATACACTAGTTAACTGTTGTACAGTATTTGGATACATATTTAGTTGTTTAGCGCAATAGTATTATATTAACATGTTAAATAATGTTATACAATGTTGATACATACTAACAAATTGATTATATTTCATTTTGGGACGAGGAAGTGGGCATAGAACCTGATTTTAACTTAAGCGGCCTCAGGTGGGCGCCCAAAAGCAGTGCTCAGGCGGGCGCTTAAGCGGGCTGAGCGGGTCTGAAGCGGCCGCTTAATGGAGATCTGCTTGACTGCCCGCCTAAAGCCCATTCTGAGCGGCCAAGGGTCTGGGCCGCTTTTTAAAACACTGCTATACATATTTCAGCCCTCTTGTTTCCTCTTCCTCTGGTGTTAACGGTGGTTCAGTTGATCACTCTTGCTACACTCACATGGACAGATGGGTGCTTCTTCCGATTTCAGAAGATCAACAATTTCAAGCCTGCCTAAGTCGAATCAGCAAGGTTGACAGTTCATCCGGTTTTATCTTCAATAAGCTGCTTTCATGACGTCTTCTCCGAGCTGCACCTGTTGTTTTAGCATCATCTTCCGTTAATCTACTTGGGCCTTTCCTTGATGAATGATCTCCTTTCCCTTCAAGGCCCCAAGGTTCATGCGCCAGAGTTTTGGTACATGCATCGTATCATCAACACCTCATCCAATTTGTGTTCGTGCCACGTTATGCAATTTTGTAAGATGATGTGAAGATTCCACTATTGCTACATAGACATTGTATCCGCGTTCGTGCCACGTTAAGTACATAGTCATGGTATTGATGATCGTTTGCTGCAAAGTGGCGAATTTTTGCTGTAGCATTTAGGTTCCATTCATCATACGCTCTTCATTCTAGATGCACTCCAAAAGACATTTCCCGAAGCTCGAAGATTTCCAGCCTGCTTGAATACAAATCAAGAAAAGAGGCGTCATCATCATATTGTTTAGGGGTTGGGGTATCAATTTTGTATCAGGAGTGACATGTATCTTCTTTTATCATTTCTATCTTTCTTTTATTGTTTTATCGAGTCTTGTAACTCCCAAGTTTGGACATGTGTTTCACCCATGCTCGAATTTGAGGGGGAACGTTAGAGAGTACATATTAGCCTATTTAGTTAATAGGTTAATTAGTTAATGGGCCTTTAGTGTCTCAGCGCGTCCAGATTACTCATGTCCCAAGTTTCTGGGTTTCTCCCTTGCTCCCCTTGCTCCTATATATAGGACAGGGATGTACATCTTTTAATTATTGAATCAACTCAATATACATTCCATATTATTTCTCACAGGCTCTATTATGGGTCATACTCTCTTTAAGATGTAAAGATTCTAAATCTATTGTTATATCTGTCTCAAGTTATTTTAGTATGTCTCAAGTTATTTTAGTATGTCTCTCCTAGTTTTCTCAAGGCGCTGTAGGCCCTACTTGGGCTGCCTTAAACTGGATGCCTAGGTGTTTAGATGACTGAAGTGGACACCTAAGGCCTTTTATGACTTAAATTAAAACATTTTGAACCTACAATAGAAAGATGTGACATTTTTAAAAAAATAGAGATTTTAGGCGCAATAGAAAGGAATGTTGTAACCGGGGTGGGAGAACCCTCATACATATTAGGTGCCCACATATAATGAGTCAAAGACTAAATTGGCATGGATGAGGTCTGAATTTGTTCAAATTAGAACAATTTCAGTCATTTAAGGGAAGAAATATGTCTGATTTAGGCCAGGTTAGGTCTCCTTTGGGCAATTTAGGTCTGATTTGGGGGAAAACATGTCTTATTTGGGAAAATTAGGTCTAATTTGGGGGAAATTCATTTTGTTCAATGCAGAACAAAGTTAGGGGAAGTTTGGTCTAATTAGGTCATGTTATGTCAAATTAGGTCTGACTTAGGCCGAATTAGGGCAAACCAAGTCATATTAGGTCCAATTTAGACCGGGTTAGGTCAATTTATGGTTGATCGGGTCTATCTTAGGTCATGAAAGGCGTGATGTAGTGGAAGGTATGATTGATTCAACTTAAGTATAAGCAATATAATCTACATAGTAATGTGTATATTTGAATATAGATAAATACAAATGTAAATTATTTTGTATATATGTACAAAACAAGTAAATATGAAAACTAGAAACACCTTGGCTCCTAGGAAGCACAAACACTTCGCGGAGGTTGTCGTATTCGTGTCCAACATGGACACGCCTGGACACGTGGTGGACACGCATCTAGTGTGTCCACTTGTGTTGAAGTGTCGGACATGGCTTGGACACTCCATGAACACATACAAGACACACCATCCCAACTCACTTAAGCATAAGCGTATGAAAAAAACCCAAGGCTTCTCTAAATCCATGCCTCCTTTCCTCCACTACTCCTTGCCGTACTAACATTTGTTGATTAAGCTTCAACTACTACACGCAAGATGTTGACACCCTTCTTTAGCAACTATAACAAGTTAACAACCAACATCAATGGTATCATCTCCACCAACTACTGCGATATTTAGGAACTGACACATAAACCACAAGGAGGAAAGCGATTGGATTCACCGTCTTCTCTTCTAGTTCCATGTAACTCTTCCTCCTTTGCTTCCCCCTTCCCCTGCTTCTTGTCCCCCTCTTTTTCCTACTCGATGTCTGGTTCTCTCTCATCTACTTCTTGTTCTCCCCTTTTGCTTCTCTTCTCAATCCTGCCCCTCCTCTTTTTCCTATTTGAATGTAGCAGCAGTCGTTACATTGCTCCCTATCCCCCTTCTCTTATTTCACATTGCTCCTCTACGTCTCTTTCTACCTTTCTCTTGCCACTCATCCCCTACTCTTCTTCTTACTCCTCCAGGTAAAAGTAGTAGAATATTGTCCTCCCTACCACCTACTCTTTTTCTTGCTTCTCTATATCTGCATTTCCCCTCCTCTTTTCTCGCCCCTCTATCTTAAGTAGCTGTTCGATGTGTTCCCCTTTTCTTCCCTATCAACCTCCAAGGAACCTTCATTTTCCATCTCCCTCCACACCATCAACAATATATTTCCTCACCCCTCCCCTTCTTCCTCTTGATAGTACATGTTAACCATTACTTTCACTAAAACTATTGTCCCCAAAATTATACTGCTCTTAATTTTAACAATTCCATATATTTTTACTAAGAACAATTCATAATCAAGCATCTTAAGATATGTTGTGAGTTAAGCCATATTGTGACTTGTGGATATAATGTTATATGCAGATTTCTTGTTTGATTTCATGTTGTTTTCCCATGTGGATAATCTATTTAGATCATTTTGTTTGTTTATACATACATACATACATACATACATATATATATATATATATATATATATATATATATATATATATATATATATATATATATATATATATATAGGGTAACGATCCAGTGAGATACATCCTACGGTGAGAGCATGAGAGGCATTTGAATAACTACAAATTAGTAATTGTTTTTTAAAATCCAACCATATAGATGGACAAAACATCATTTCATTTACCTTGTCATAAAAATCATTGCAATCAGAGATTGTTTACATGTCCATATGTACAATATACTTTTACATCCAACGGTCAGCCTGAAATTCAATATAGAGCGTTGAAAAATATTTGGTTGTTGTGAATGATCTACAAATTGGATAGTGATAAAATTTTATAGGAAGGTAGATATTAAGGTATACTTGTAATCTGTACGGTTGGAATATGAAAATTTGATCTATGTGGAGAGTTATTCAAATGCCTCTCATGCTCTCACCAGATATGTTTCTCACTAGATCGTTGCCCTATATATATATATATATATATATATATATATATATATATATATATATATATAGAGTCAGGCTAGAATACACTCGAGTGTATTCGGTGCGGAATACACTCAAGTAGTTTTTTATGATGCAATATTTTTTTTGAAAATCTAATCCATTGATCTTCTTAAACATTTTGTGAACAACTCATACGCAAAATTTGAGCACATTTGGATATGTATAGCTCATGTTATGAAGACCGCAAAAATTATGCATTTTAAATTAGTTTCGCGCGTCGATTTTGTTGCCCTTGGATGAATGACTTACACTCATCCAAATGGGCTCAAAATTTGTATGTAGCCTATTTATAGTATGACGGTAAAGATCAATGGTTTACATTTTGCAAAAAAATAGTCTTGATATGTAAACACACTTGAGTCATTGAGTGTATTCGTGCGATCCGTACACTCGAGTGTATTATATATATATATCTATATATATGTATATATATGTATATATATATGTATATATATATATATATATATTTGCCGTGTCCAGTGTCGTGTCGTGTCCTATATTTTTGGAAATTATTGTGTCCCATGTCCATGTCCGTGCTTCCTAGCTTGGCTCCCGCCCAAGCGCCCTAGAAGCCCCTTGGGTGGGAAGGACCACCTAGCTACCTAGACAAGTAAGGTCTCTCCACCTTGTAACTATGCTTGACTCAACAATATTACTTTGAATTGATGCATTTTTCGCTTTGCTTTGCACATGTCTATACCATTTGAGGTGAACCTCACATAGCTTTGCCTCAAAATTCCCGACACATACCCCTGCTTTATTTCATATATAAATATGCCCCAAGAAAACTTTCCTTGACTTCCCACACATCCATCTTAGCATAAGCATTCTCATCACATTCATCTTGTTGACACCTTATATATTCAGTGTCCAGCATTCACTCTCGCATAATATGGCTCGTATGGTTGTTCTGAACGATGTTTCAGTCTGAGCTGGATTATCTGCTTGCAAATGATTCCAGTTGCACTCCTCCATTTGATGTATTATGTTGTGGTAATGTGACATACATGATGTTGAGCATTGCCATATGAATAAAACACCCAGGTAATGAATGTTATTACCTTTAGGTACATCCACTCCATCCAACTTGGCACCACCACTAGCAATAGTAGACTGACTGAGGTTAAAATACATATACACATTTTGCTTCAGTTGATCTCGAATCTGTTAAATTCCAATGCATTAATTTAAAGTTCAATTATGTAATTCAATCAATAAATAGTTTATGAATAAGCATTATATCATCAGCAAATATCATACACCAAGGGATTTTATTTTAAACATGCTTTTGCAACTCATCCATATCAAGAAAAAATGAATATGGGCTTCGAGCGTTCCTTGATGTATCCCAACTGTAATCGGAAATTTTGGAGACCCCTCTTGGAGTCCTGACACTCGCAGTTGAGTTATCATACATGTCTTTAGTTGTACCTATGTATTGGGTTGAGGCACATTTTCTTTCTTTCTAAAAGACTAAAATCCATCAAAAAACCACCTTTCACACTGGTATATAAGCCTTTATCAAACCACTATAAACCATATGAAGAACTCTTTTGTTTTCTCTATATTTCTCCATAAATATCCTTATTAGAAGAATAGCATATGATGTAGATCTTCCAGGCATGAAACTAAATCGGTATTCTATGCTTCTTTGGCTCTACTAAATGGAGAATATTGCATGCTGTGCACCATGATGCATCTTTCAGTAAGTAGTACACCAGTGAACTAAACTTTGAACTTCGATCATGGGTGATGTCGAATCCCCGATACTTTGCCCTCCTCCAAACTTCTAGGTGAAGTCTCACTGTTGTCGACGAAGTTGACTTTTTTGTGTATATTTTCGACCCAACATCTTTGAAGTTGTCGATGTTTCCTCGAAGTTGGCAAAGTTGGGCAAAATTGATGCCCAGAATATTAAACTAGTGCCCTAGAGGACATATAAGGCATAAATGTCGCCTCCATCCCTCTTCACAATTTCTAATATTGACTTCTATGTTTGTTGGTTGCCACTCTTCCTAGAGACGGAGTTGTAAGTTGTAACTACTATTTGACTGTATTTTGTATAGAATACATATACTGAACTGTATTTTGTATATTTGTATTGCACATTTGACCCTTGCAAACAACACATTGTATTATCAACCTGCCTAGGGATAGAGTCGTGAATCATGTTTTTGTATATTAACATTTTATAAGTTAGAGGTGCAACATAATTAGTAGTTTTCAATCAAAGTTTCCTTCAAATTCACATCATTTTCTTAAAAAAAAGTGGCATCAAAGTTCATCGAAGTTTGCATCTGAACTTCCTCGAAACTTCCTCGAAGTTTCCACAAACTTCCACTTCCACACCTGGCAAAGTCGACAAGAAATCCAAGTTCGGCACCATGTTGTTCATTATATGTTGACTATTTGTACTCTTTTGTTATTGTGCTTCATTGAGATATACATAGAAATAAGCTCGATATTGCTGCTTTATATTTCTTCCGTACTCATGCTGAAATGCTCCTTTTCAGATATCTTCTCAACAATCAAGTTCAGAATCAGCTATCTGTATTGCAGAAAGATGATACAGATGGTGATTGCCAGAGAGGAGTAGCAAACTATCAGGAGAACAGTCATTCTGGGATCCCTTCTGGATATGTTGAGCCAGTGAACTTAAATGGACGAGTCAATACTTGTCCATATGAAATTGGAGATCTTTGCCTGATAAGCTTGGGTAATTGAACCGTCATGGTGACTTGAGAACTCTTTTCTGATGACGAGGATTGCCATAATGAAGTTGCTTAATGAAAAATTTCCCGTTTTGCAATCATTGATATTGATACAATCACAACCAAAATAGCTGTGATGACTAATAAATACAGCCTTGCACTCTTTAATATTTTCTTCGGTTTGTAAAAAAACAACCTTAATGTTTCCATGGCCTTTTGCAGGAAAAATTGTTTCTGATTCTGAATATTTCCAAAACAAGCATTGCATCTGGCCTGAAGGATACAAGGCCTCAAGAAAGTTTTTGTCTCTGAAAGGTTTTTCTTCTTCTTATACTTTAAACTCATTCTATATTTATGTACTTTTGCATCTCAAGAAATGTCTTCACGGTTCGCTTGAATCCCAATGTGGAAAAGTTGGAATCCAAATTGTGCTGCATGTTGATAGAATTCATTATTAAAATCTAATAAGTAACCCTATAGCTTAACATTGTACTTATGCTATTCTGGCATAGATTTCAGTTTTACAAAACCAATTCTTCATATGTTTATCTGTCAAGTCTCATATTCCTTCTGCAGATATCAGTGAATTGTGTCCTCTTAAATGGATAAATAATGAGTGAAATACGCATACTTGAAATTTATAGAAGTAGCATTTACAAACTACAGTCTCTAGGACAGCTTTCATCTAAATAAGAGAATATAAAATGTCTAGTACATTCCAAATTGATTTTAGCGGGACTACCATTCAGTCACTTGTAATTATATTTATTTGATACAATTTATGCCTATTTTGTCTGTAACAATAAATGTAGGCGCTAGCTTCTATGTGCAAGTCATCTAAACATGGTTTTTGTCCCCCCCCCCCCAAAAAAAAAAAAAAAAAAAAAAAACCACCACAACACACACACACACATTTTGATTACTGGTCTTGGAAGTACTGAATGATACCACGTTATAAAAAATACCATAAATCTCAAGTCACTAAAACCAGTGTTCTCAATATATAAGGTATTTCTTTGGACACAAATATTTGAGTGGTACCCAAACTTCTGATATTTACTGTCTCATACATTTATTGTTCATGCAATAATGTTTATCTTATATTGTTTGACTTGCAGACCCAAATGCTGATAGCATATATGTAATGGAGGTGCTAAGAAATCCCAAGTCAAAATCACGCCCTTTATTTAGAGTAACTCTAGATGATGGTGAGCAGGTATTTTTTTGTGGATATATACTGGCTATCTTGTTGTAATCACATGTTCTTAAATAAGTTTCATGTATTTGTGCTGGTCTTTGACATGGTTGCTAATTAGTGCATGCTAAGGCATACAAGTACCTTACAAAAAAATGTATATTGTAATATTTTTAACGTTTTTCTGCATTTGCGGGAGATGTTGTATCTACTTTACAATTTTCCTTATAGTTTTCATTATTGACTAAATGCCGAAATATTATCCGTCTAATATCTTCTGACATCAAACTTCCTAGGATGTTTAAGGTATGCGTCTGTCTACTGCATAGATGAACTGATGCATAAGACCGAGTCTTTGATTTCTGCTATTTTCTTTGAAAAAACATGTTCTCTGTAGTTTAGCTAGTTTCAATCTGATATTTTTAACCAAGTGTGTGGCAGCTAATTATATTGTAGAATCATGTACTATATTCCCTTGGAAACCGGTGCTGATAAAACGCATGACCAACTTCACCAAATGAACAAAATATGATTCCACTGTATATAGAAAGAACATTACTGAGTGATCCATGGAAATAGCTTATTAAATCAATGTACAAATACATGATCTTCTTTCCTTAACATTGCATTTCAATTAACATCCTGTTCTGTCTGTCATCTTTTCTGTCTTCTAATGATCTGTGCTTTTTGCATTTTGACTCCCATATTTTCAGATTGAAGGGCCTAATCCAAGTTCATGCTGGGAGACAATATATAGTAGAATACGGATACACTTCTGTAATGGCTATGATGCTGCTGTGGAAGAAAAGCTCAAAGGAACCGGCTCTTACATGTTTGGATTTTCAAACTCCAAAGTCTGTCAGCTTATACAGGCATGTCTTATTAGCGGCCTGTACTGAATGCTATGGCCACAGTACTGCATTGCTAAACTAGACTGACTGTATGTTACCACAGTTATCTTGGATTACTGCAAGCTGCCAAATCAGTTTAAGTCTCACAGAGGCTTTTTTTTTTTTCAAACTGATTATACTTGGACTAGTGATTTCTGCTGTAGTGATTATCTTGGCTCACTTCTCTAGTACTCTAATATTTGAGTATTGGGGTAATATAATCCAGAGTATGATAGGAGCCAAGCATTATGCAGTGTACCTGCTGGTCACAAATAGGCACGTCTATTTAGGATGAGATTTCCATGAAATTTAACTGCGTAGTTCTTGGTAAATAAGAGTGCATGTGTAGTCTTCTATAAGATGCCAATATAGCTCTTGTATTAATTTATTAATTCATTTGCAAACAACGTTTTCGAATGTTTGTTATCCAGCATCTACCCTGTTTCTATTACACTGGCTGCCTAACTTATGATTTTTTTGCCTTTTTCTTTAATTTTCTGTTTGCATAGATCTAATGTATTTGATAAATGCCAGGATCTGCCTAATCCCAGTTCTTGCTCGAAGTATTTAGAAAACCAGCCTACTGGATATAGGGCTGTTAATATTGACTGGAAAGACCTTGATAGGTGTAATGTCTGTCACACGGATGAGGTAATCTATTTTTGTTTTTATCTTGTATTTATGCATCATCTATGGAATTTCAAGACAGTCCTAGAACAATATTCGATGATTTTGGAAATTTTTAATTATTTTCTTTATATCAATATGGTGATTAGAAATGTAAATGCATTTTTCTGTCGCAGGGACTCTATTTTGAGCGACCCGACACGTTTCAATGGACATTATCCAATTTTTGACAGAAAATTGTTTTGGTTAGAAAATAGTATGAATTTGTTAAAAAAATTGTATCGGAGTTATCTCAGATATAATAGTATAAAAAATTTATTGAAGCAATGCTTCATGTATACTTACCGCATTTCCTGTGTGTCGTGTTTTTGCTTTATAATAGTATAAAAACAATTATTGAAGCAATGCTTCACGCATACTTGCCGATTTCCTGTGTGTCATGTTTTTGCTTTAGTTAGATAGGTAATTCCTCTTTCATGTTCAATAAAATGATTTGCCCAAGCGACTAGATCTCCACTCACATAATGACCCTTATTTGTCATAAATTTTAATTATTCTGCAGATTGACTAGATGCTTTACACTAGAGTTTGTTGAAATGAATTCCCATGTACTTAAAGTTTATAGGTCGGTTGTAATGTGAGTTTTTATGTTGATGCAACATACGCCTTTAAATTATAAGGAAATTTAGCAGTGTGACTTCAATATTGAAGTCTTCCATCTGATATATTGCCGATATAGTCTAGTTAAGTGTACTTATGTGTATGTAATATGGTTGCAAAATTTCATAAGTTATTTTATTCATCTCATCGTTGGCGATGGTCCAATCTCCTTCAATCACACATGAAGAGGACCCCCCCCCCCCCCCACACACACACACACACACACAGCTATTCAATATATGATATTGTTGCATAAAGTAGGGTATCTATTCCATAGAACGTTCTTCTAGAATTTCCTTCATTTCACTGTCAAAATCACCATGAGTACATTTTTTGAACTTTTTATTGACATTTCTGTGAATTTGTGCTTGTGGACTACTAAAATGGTATGGAAATCAGATATTTTCTTCTATGATAGTAACGAAAGGGTTATTCATGTACTTCCCATTTTGGTTGTTAAAACTCTTTCTTTACTGTTTTGACACTTTTCCAGTCAGTTTCATCGACACTAAACTAGTGGTTGATGGCAGTCACTTTGCAATTATCTTGTTATATAGCTTTCGACAGACCAATATGCTGGCTGAGTCTAAACTCTAAGCAGCAAATTTAGTCCAAATTCTGCCCAATTCTTCAGTCCAATATGCTAGTTGGGTCACTTCTCACCGGATTATGACAGTTCCCTTATTCAACTTGGAATTTCAAGCAAATTTAGATTTCTAACCAGGCGGACATTGGGTTGTGTTTATAAGAATCCAGAACATTGTAAAATAGGTCCCTGGCAATCATAGTAATAAAAATATTACCTAGACAATTTACTCTAAGCAACGATTTAAAAAGCGTAAAGTGGTAAGCGTGCAATATCTTTTGAGAAAGTGGGTTTTAGTTTTCTATATACTTTTAGGCAAAATTACACATATTATTAATATAAATAATATATATTTTCTGGAACTTATGTACATATCTAAACACTTTACACAACAATATAGAACACCCAAATAGTTTATATCACAACTATAAAACAGTGATTATAGCTATAACGGCTATGTGATATGTCTGATAAGAGGAATCCCCCCCCCCCCCCCCCCCCTATATAGGAGAAGAGGGAAGCATACAGACTTTAGACTAAACCCTAATGGACCAAGGCACATTTGGGTCCATATGCATATAGACTCAAATAACGTAATTCTAAATTAACCAGACTCTCTAATACTCCCCCTCAAGCTGAAGCTTGGGAGGATCCCAAGTCAGCTTGCAAATTACTAGACAGACTAAAGAAACAAAGTTGTAGAAAGAAAGATAACCAAGTCCATATAAGAAAATTTCTCGCCCTCAAAATTACATAAAGCACTCATCACTCAATACTCCCCCTAAGTAGATAACTCAAAGCCGGTATGCAAGTAGGTCGAATCTGAAGTATGTTGCAAGTCGCAGGTGCATGTCGCAAATAGGTAGCAGAAGTTTCTTGATAAAAAAAGATGCAACGTCTGGAGTAGTAAACAACAACAAGAAGGCGTCAGAGTCTTTATCACAGTCGCTATCGTCTCAGTCCAGAGAGTATTGGTTCACAGTAGAAAAGTCTAGAGAGTGTTGGTTCACAATAGAGAAGTCCAGAGGGTGTTGGTTCACAAAGTCCAGAGAGTGTTGGTTCATGGTAGAAAAGTCCAGAGAGTGTTGGTTTATCGTCTAGAAAGTCAACGTGTGTAAGGCACGGACAATGTCAGCGTGCAAATTAGGCACAGACAAAAAGTAGAAAGTAGAGTCAAAGTAGTCGGATAGAAGACCATCAGCTTGAAAAAGCAAGCAGTAGATGTGAAGCACCAGATAGTAAGCTCTCCAAGAAGCATACAACAGTAAGCATCAATAGTAGAAGTCCACAAATTCTTTCAGAAGTGCATAAAAATCCACACAAATGCAGGATATCAGAATATAATATTCCTCTCCTCAATCTCATCTCTCCTCCATTTCTCCTCCTTACACCAACCATAGGACGAACCAAGAGTGTTCGAGGTGGAACATCACATAAAGAAAATAAATGTGTAGGAAAGTATGCAAAGGATGTGAATCGATTGAGTCAATATGCAACATGACCCAATTAGACATATCCAAATAAAAACTAAAATGGAACTTTATAGGAATACCAGGTATGAAACACATTGCAAATTGATTCCTAGTACATGGTTTCACGAGGAGAAATAATGACCACAATCAATGTCATGAAGCACTGGAGGTATTCATGAGGAACTTTTGCAAGATGGCAACCATATAGGTCTTGATGTGCCTGACAGGCCAAATATGAGGTACCCAGGTTTGTGAGCCGCTAGAAGTTAGCGGCCATTAGGAACTAGCAGGCACATTTCTGGACATGGCCACCAATTCCTTAGTGTATAAACAACCATCCCAGAGACTTGCATAGCAGCGAGATAGGGTGATCTACAAATCTAAGGCATCAACTTCAAAGGAACAACATGCATCGTCGAAGTCTGATGTGTTAGATTAGAACGCGATTCGAACAAAATTAATGTTGTGTTTTATTTAATTTTATGGATGAAATCGTTATTCATTGATGAATTGGTGGCGATCGGAGGATTGACTAGTCTTTGATGTTTCATTTAAAAAAGGAAACATGCGAATAGTATTCCCCGATTGGAAATAATTCTATGAACCAAGGAGGTGATGCCATTGTGGTACGTAAAAGAGGACATCTGGATGTTTATGTGGACTAGGCAAAGGGCGTGAGTCTACAACTAGATGTTTACGAGTCCATTGCTGGTTGACGTGCGATTTCTTTTCTATTCGTCGCATCGGCTGAGTGGGGAGTGGGGTTTGACTACGCAGTCGGGAAGGCAAAGAAGACGATCAAATCTGGAGGTGGGAGGGCAATAGATAGGCAGCGATGGAGGAAGTGCTAGAAAAAAGAACAGGAACAATGGAACAACGTGCAAGCAGCTGACCCAAAGGAAGAAGGGTGGCCACCCGCCAGCTACACCTCTTTTCTCTCTCTCACGACTAGGGTTTTGGATCCTGCTTTGGTACCATGTTGTTAAATAAAAGACGGCTATGTGATATGTCTGATAAGAGGAATCCCCCTCCTTATCTAGGAGAAGGGGGAAGCATACAAACTTTAGACTAAACCCTAATGGGCCAAGACACATTTGGGCCCATATGCAAATAGACTCATATAACTTGATTCTAAATTAACCAGACTCTCTAATATATAGTAGTTAATAGACTTGTCTTAGATAAAACATCCTACACAACTATAAAACAATAGGTGTATTTACAAGATTGAACAACAATTTTGCATCACATGTTTACATAGCTAAACAGTAAACAATTGACTTATCATAGATACCTTACTAACTTATTGTTACAACTTATATTTACATATCATTAATTAGTCAAAAAGCAGTACACTTAATCAAAGCATGCATTCTAAAGTAGATAATAGATACATACAATTTACTTGGATATATTACAGCAGTACCCTATCATTACAGCTTACATACAAAGTATGCATTCTAAATTAGAACTACGGCTTATCATATAACATTTTATGTATATAATTTCAATACGTTATAGTTAATAATACATGGACCATATAATTTACTTAATGTTACAGGCTTACAACATTATTTTAAAAAAAGGGGTCTTTGCAGGCAAAAGCGGTCGACTTTTTTATCCATTTAATTGGCGCTCAGGGTCAATTTAAAACGGCTGGTGGGTTGGGCCGATGAAGCTGCTGCTAAAGCTGCTAACACTAATGATCTCTACTTATATGGGTGTTTTACAAACTGGCATATGTTGAAAACGGGATGTCTGTTGTCTGCCCATTTGTACTCTCGATTTTAATTATCAGTAGTCTTTTTATATTTCATTCAAATCCGTTGATTTCTTTAGGGAAATCATATTATGTAAATTCCATCATGAATATACGTTCTTTAATTCTCTTTGGTGACTAAATCTTAAAACCCTTTTCTAGGTGACTACAGCTTTTAAAAATATTATCTTTCACATTTTGAGCTGATTATTTGAGCTTTTTTAGGAATATGAAGATGATGTATTTTTGCAATGTGCTAAATGCCGCATGTTGGTAGGTTTTTTATCTAAGTTATATGACATTTTAATTATTATATTACTTTTCTAATACTGGAGTTTCATGTGAAATGTTGTTCGTATCTCAATACATTAATGGTTGTTATTATTTTTATTTGTTTGCTTGTGCTGCAGGTTCATGCAAGATGCTATGGTGTGGATGAACGAATTAATGGTGTTCTTTGGCTTTGCAAATTCTGTCGGCCTGGAGCATGTAGTTCTCCTCCACCATGCTGCCTTTGTCCTGTTCTAGGTACTCGGTGTTATTCCATGATATGATTGTGTTACTTGCTATATTTATATAATGGCAATAAAAAAAGATGGTATGACGTACTGTATTAACATAATGTACGTTACTGTCTTGATTATTCTTCTGACCCATCATAGTTCTGCATTCCTGTGTTGATGTGGATGTTGACCTTATAAGTAATAGTACCCACGATGCACCTCTTCTAGGCTGAGGTCTGGTGCTGAAATACCCTATCAATGTCATTGGTGGAGTTGATTTTTTCTCTTTTTTCGAGTGAAGTGCAAGTGTTTGGACCTGAGCGGATTTCATATTTTGTACATAATGTAAAAAGTCCTTATCATTGATAAAACAAAATATGACATAACCAAAAGTGTTATAATGCATGATAATGCAGATTTAAGTGTAGTTCCCCTTAAGTTGAACCATAATGTCAAATATGTTCTACTTGTTTTTGTGGAACAGAATCTTCTACGGGAAGAGTGTTGAATAACAGCATGGTTAGTAAGAATATTCTGTGTATAACTACTATCAAGTGTGATTGCTTGAACTGCTCATGAATTATTTAAATGTGGATAATGAGATTGTTGAACGAAATTCTCACGATGCATTTCTAGTAGCTGGATATAACATAAGCAGTAAAGAAATTCTTTTTTTCTTGGATAACATATTATTTGTAATCACATTATAATAAAGCATAGCATACGATAAAAAAATCGTTTTGCTACTGTTGCAAAACATGATTGGGGGACTAATGACTTCTCTTTACTAAGGCATGGCACACCTTCATATACAAGGAAGAGAATGTCCGATTTTGACGTCATTTCGGTGGCCATAGAAACAGAAATTTGACAAATTTCGACAGATGCATTCCTGGCTTTTTAACGGCCAAATGAATGAATTATTTAATGAAATCTTACCAGAACAATTTACTAGTGTAGATCTACTCAAATATGCAATAATATTTCATATTGAATATGTGGTTGGGGGGGGCTCATGTGTGAGTAAATGAAGGTGAACTGTTTTGATGGGGATTTTGAGGTCAAATTAAATGGTGAAATGGATGAATTAACTCATTATAGCTTGCAAGCACAATATATAGACTTAAAGGCACGCATATATGGAAACATAATATGGTCTAGGATGGTAGGATAACAAGATGTAGTACATAAACATTGTTGAACTTGCAGTGTTATGTCAGTATTGAGGAAGCTTGAGACAACTATGGTTTTTGTACCTAGTTGAAGCTTGAGACCCATGACGGTTGTTGTCCTTGTTGGTTATGCCGATTGGGTCCAATTTTTTTGTTATATACACGTATAGATGTGTCTCAATGTGTTCTCTAGTATGCCTACTAGTGATAAAATGCATACTCGTAGATAAACTCAAGCATTGTTCTTGGTTGTGTGCTTTTGCAGCTGGAGCCTAGAGGAGGCAAGCATGCGGTTAGAGGTGCGATTGACAATGACATACATACAAAATGTCTCGGTGGTTATGCTAATTTTGCGCACTACTATTAGAAATCATGTGATCTCTAAAATGAAAGCTAGCAAGTCATCATAGCCATAGATACAACTCCCAAACTCATTTTTAAATATTTCCTTCGTAGAGCTTTATAAAAGCAGGAGAAATAAGAGAGAGAGGTTGAATTAGGTTAGAAAGAGAAAAAACATAACTTAGATTGTCTCTAAAAAGCTTAGTCATATAGTAAAATATATAGACATGGTACCTCGCTTCTTGAAATATAACCTATGTTTCTATTGTGTTTCGCTGAGATGGGGACAAAATAGGCCTTTTTTATCGAAATTTACCTCATTTCATTAAATTTTGGAAAAAGCCATTAAATTTATTTATTTTCTGGTGAAATTCCCTACACAAAGACATGTTTGGTCATTTCTATATCCGTTGTCTGTTGACATCCAAATTATTGGCAAAATTATGCCATTTTCGACGGAATTTTAAACAATGTTTATATATGACCATTGGTGGCAGCCAAAAACCCATTTACTTGATGTGGGACTAGTCCCAATATGCAAGAAAAGTAAAGCAATGAGTAAACACTCATTTACACTTGTTCTTCTAACACCCCCGTTAACCTAGAGCATATATATCATAAGCTCCAAGCTTCTTACATAAAAAATTGACTCAACATCCATTCAAAGACTTAGGGCATGTTTGGTTGGGTGTAGTCAAATGACAAACTGAGAATTTAAAATATATTTTTATACATCAAAATACCAGTTTGCAATCTGACTACACCCTATAAAACTGGATCTTATTGAACATATCTGCAATTTGATCTTATGATCGACCAGAGTGAGCTTGATCAACTTATTTTTTTACAAACAAAGAGATAATGGACTTTTATATGCTTTGTATTTTCATTGGAAACTGGATTGGAAGTAATATGAACCATGGAACAAAGAAATCTCATTTTTAACCATCGAACATCGAAATGCACAAATGTAGGGAATTGGACATAATTTTGCCCCTGGGTGTGAAATTTCACCAAACATGACGAAATTTTGCACAAAAAGCGCAGTTTGGGCCCAAATTTCACAAAATGGCACAAAAACAAAACCTAGAATTTGTGAAATTTGTTCCTAGTGCTACTACTACTACATCTTCAGTATTCTGACAATTTTTTTAAAACTCTTGCTTCTAGAGGCGACTTTTCTTAAATCTAAGGTATGTTTCCCCTATCCCTAGACCACCAATACATTACCTTCTTCATTTTTTACATTCATATAGAGATCTTAGGAATGCTATGAAAATAACAAAGTTCTCTCTTAGATCTATGTATAAATGTCCCATGTAACCTAATTAAATGTTAACACTAGACTTATACAAGTTGTAGTTTGTAACTTGTAGCTGTTAGTTTTAAATTTTAAGTTGTAACTTGAAGTTTTTAAGTTTGTAATTGTCTTACAGACTTGATATTTCTGTTTGTTTGTGCACTCACTCAACAAGACATGGATCCCACCTTGACCTCTAAACATATAAATTTATTATATAGTCTAGTGTGTTTGTCTAAACATTGTGTTTGCAAAATTTCATAACTTAATTCCTTCATTTTACCATCGGAATTGCCATCGAAATTATGTCAAAATCGTTCAACTTCCTTCACTTACAAATGTAGGAGATCCCCCCACATATCCAATATGAAATATAAAATATTATTACATATTTGAATAGATCTTGGCTTTTAGAATGTCCTAGTAAATTTTCATGATTTAATTTGCTTATTTGGGCGTCGAGATCGTTAGGGGCGTAAATATCAAAATTTCGGTCGAAATTTTTGTAAATTTTAGTTTTTGGGCCATCGGATACGACATCAAAATGGGGCATTTAATTCCTTGATATGAATTGTTACTTGAATATTACCTTGTAGATCTATAGCTTCTGACAAAACATACGTTCTCTATAAGGTCTTGACCTAAATGAGTTCACTAGTGGTATGGGAATGGCTCAATATTCTCTGGAATTGATGATATGTTTCTTTATTCCAAGAAACCAAATTTCTTCCCAAGAAGACGCATGATTTAGTCACAGAACAATGGTCAATGATAGAACTAGCTCAATAAAGAATGCATTTGCATGGGGTTCTTTCAAGATAACAAAGAACTTGAGTAACTACATTCAAATGCATGGTGTGTCCATGAATAAGCTAGACAAACTCGTGACGAAGGAGATATCAAATACTAGATAATTAAGTTAATCATCTTTTTGTATCTGCATAGTTGTTCAAGTGGTTCATATGATGTTTGTACAACTTGAATTTTGGTTCCATTTGTGAATCTACATGTTTTGCTCCTAACATGTCAGTTTCTTCAAGAAGATAAATAATATACTTGTGTTATGACAATTCCATCGTTAGATGTAGTACCGGGAAAGTATTTTAGGTGGTGTACATTCTTGGTTTGGAATTTTCTTTGAAGAAACTGCTATCGTTGCATAACGCCTCAATGAACTTCACCAGTAATAACGATATCATCTAAACAAACTATTAAGCTAATTATATCAAGAAGACTTGTGGTAATAGAAGATAGACTAATTGGGATTAGACTGACAAAAAAATTTGAAGGAATTGGTTGGATTTCCTGAACCAAGCTCAGGGTGACCGCTTTAGACAATATAGAGATTTGTTAAGGCAACAAACCATGGCCTCCTTTAACAAAAAACCCATGAGGTTGCTCCACAAAAATCTCTTAGATAGTCGCCATGGAGAAAGAAATTCTTGATGTCCGACTGATATAGGGGCAAGAGAAATGAGCAACTAAGGAAATGAACATCCTAATTGGAGTCATCTTGGCAACTAGGGAAAAACCGTGTGAATAGTCCCCGCAATTAGCAGAGTGCGCTCCTTAGCGGCAAGGTGAGCTTTCAAGCGATAAACAGTCATCAGGAACAACCTTCATTTATAAGACCCATCTTGAGCCTACAACAGTCTTGTTTGGAGGAGCGGGAGCAAAACTCTAGGTATTTTGCTGCACAAAAGACGCATCTCCTCTTCCATCGATTGTCTCCAACTTCAGTGACTTAAAGCAACAGATACAATGGGGTATTTGGATGGAGGATAAGGCAGAAACAAAGGCAACATTAGAACTTAGAAGGAGATAAAAAATAATAAGAAATACAATTAGAAATATGATATAAGGTGCATGGTCGTTTCTCTTTGCAAAGAGCATAGATAAATCTTCTATATTTTGTGTTCTTCCTGAATCATAAAAAAATAGTTGTGATTTGAGGGAAGGATAGACATCACTATGAGCATTGTCACAATATACTATTGACTTTTTGAAAAACTCGCGTTTAAAATGCGATTTTTTCCCCAAACGCATGAAATGACCAAATGACACCCAATTCCCAAATATTTCGTTTTATTTCCGTATTATTCACGTTATGTTTTCTTCACATTCGTTTTTCCTGTATTTTCCCATTTTGTATTGTTTAAGACTGACTTAGTTTGACTGTATATATGTGTCTATAAATTGTAAATACATATATGCATATGTGTGTATGTAATATATGTATAAATATGTGCAATATATATGTATTTATATATACATATATCAGTTTGTGTGCAATATATATATATATATATATATATATATATATATATATATATTCAACATATGTCTGTGATTTAAATACAAATTTATACATCTACATATATTATATGTGTACATCCTCCTATTGTTTCCTTACTTTTCCCGAATCACCATATTTTTGATGTATGATGACCCTTTTTATCTGGATTTCTCGCATAATTACTGAATTCTAAATTTTTCAGCTCCGCCAAACGTATCCCAAATGTAAAATTTGTGACTATGTCTACGACATGGTCGCAGAGCTAGTGCATATCATGTTAGCAGACAACTCCTTGCAAGTTACCATCTCTTCTGCCGAGTACGAGCAACTATTGCATGCATCTCAAATTTCTTAATGATTTAGGGACTACATATATCAGTTTGTGTGTAGTATATATATATATGTGCAATGTGTGTGCTATATAAATATAGGTTTATACATCCATACATATATCTTTTGTGTATATCCTGTAATTTATTCTGACTTTTCGTGAATCATTGACCATATTTTTGACATATGATGAGCCTTTTTTTATCCAGATTTCGTGCATAATTAGCGAATTCTGAAATTTTCAGCTTGGCTAAGCGTATCCAAAATATCGAATTTGTGACGATGCCTACGGGCATGGTCACAGAGCCAGTGCATCTCATGTTAGCAGACAACTCCTTGCAAGTTACCATCTCTTCTGAGTATTAGCAATTACTGCATGCGTCTCAAATTCCTCCATGATTTGGGGACTCCATGACTTCAAAACTCATTGCAACATTTTCAGCGCATCTGTCCTCTAGCAAGGTCATGTGGGGGCCTTCATTATAGCCTCAAATTTTCCCTGGATAATTGACAATGAGTGAAGGACCACACACTTTATAAGCCCAAGGATAAACCTAACTCAATGGTGTGGGACTATTCCACATCCTCCTCACATGCAACCACTCTCGTGTACTTGCATGTGTTTTATTAGGTAGAATGTGGATGTCCTCACACTTGTTTTGTTGGACCCGCTTTGATACTATAGAGAAACTGGGAATTGCTTATTGAATGAATTAACCAGTGTGCAATACAATCTCTTATATAACAGAAGGGAATAGAGACTAAAGCAGAGATGAGCAATATGGGACTAAACCATTGAAGTAAAAACATAAGTGAGGCACATGCTATGCACATGACACACAACATAACACAACATATCTCTATACTCCCCCTCAAGCTGGAGCGTAGATGTCGAACATGCCCAGCTTGTCAACTAGAGTCTGAAAATGAGCTTTAGGAAGTATCTTGGTGAAGATGTCCGCAACTTGCTTTTCAGTGCTGAGATATGGAGTGCAAATCCGACCAGAAAGGACTGTGTCTCGAACAAAGTGACAGTCGACCTCAATATGTTTCGTCCGCTCATGAATAGTGGGGTTGCTCACAATAAAAATGGAGGCCTTGTTGTCACAAAACATCGGTATAGGGCTGGAATAAGATATATCAAACTCCTAGAGGAGACTCTGGACCCACAGAAGTTCACATGCAGTATGAGCCATAGCTCGGTATTTTGCCTCGACACTGGATCTGGCGACAACAGTCTTCTTTTTATTTCACCAGGTAACAAGATTTCCGCCCACAAATGTACAATATCCTGATGTTAACTTACGATCAGAACGACTTCCTGCATAGTCAGAGTCAGAGAAACCAGATGGATTGCAGTGGCCATGCTTCTTATACAAAAAGCCTTTTTCTGGAGAGCTTTTAAGATACTACATGATGTGACATATAGCATCCCAATGACACTGTCGGGGTTTAGCAAGATACCTGTTGATCAATCCGACAACAGCAGTGAGGTCAACTCTTGTGACCATCAGATAGATAAGCTTGCCTACCAACCTTCTAAACTGGTGATGATCAACATAGGGAGGAGATTTTTCATCGTTCCAATCCATATTTGCGTCAAGGGGAGTGTTGGCTGGTTTGCAACCCAGCATACCAGTTTCCTGCAAGAGATCAAGTACATATTTTCTTTGAGAGAGACACAGCCCTGCAGATGAACTGGAAACCTCAATGCCTAAGAAATACCTCAGCTTTCCAAGATCTTTAGTGACAATGTTTTTCTAATTAGGTTTTAGTTTCTTGTATGCCCACGGTATCATTGCCAGATAAAATAATATCGTCAACATAAACAATAAGAATGACAAGTCCAACCACTATTTTGCCGATAAAGACTGAATGATCAGAGTGAGAGCGACGGAAGCCAAAAGTGACTAAGATCTGATTGAGCTTGTCGAACCAAGCACGTGGGCTCTGTTTGAAACCGTAGATGACCTTTTTCAGTTTACAGACTTTAAAGGCAGACTCCCCCTGAGCAACAAAGCTGGGTCTTTGCTCCATGTATAGCTCCTCCTATAGGTCTCCATAAAGAAATGCATTTTTAACATCTAACTGAAAGAGACCAATCTTTATTAACAACAACAGAAATCAGAATTCGAACAGAATTTAATCGTGCAACATGAGAGGTCTCAAAATAGTAAACACCATATGTCTGCGTGTAGCCTTTTGCAACAAGTCGAGCTTTCAGGCATTCAATTGTACCATCAGGTTGACACTTAATGGTGAAGACCTAGCGGCAGCCAACAATAGGGCATAAAGAAGGGCGATCCACAAGTTCCCATGTCTTGCGATCACAGAACGCCTGCATTTCCTGATCCATTGCTTGTTTCTATGCAAGAATAACTAGAGCCTCTGCAACAATCTTTGGAATAGTGACAGCAGAAATCGCAGAAGTAAAGCATGCAAAACTGTTATGCAGATTGGCAGAAGAGCAATAGTGACTGATAGGATGTTTAGTGCAGGAGCGAACACCTTTGCGCAGTCTGATAGGAAGGTGCAAGTCAGAATTTACCTCAGTGTTTATTTGATCATCCGCAGATGGAGGAATTGGTTGGAGAGGGGCCATAGAAGGAGCGCATGTCTTTGGCTGGCGTTTGTACACTTGTAAAGGACGATTTGCAGGCTGGTTAGAAGAAGGCAAGTCCTCAACAAATATCTGGTAAAAGTGTGGAAGTCAACATATCACTGGATAGTGTTGCACCATCATCAGAAAAATAGGGCATATGTTAAAAAAAGATCACATCCGCACTGAAAAACCATTGTTTGAGTACCGGATCAAAGCAACGGTAACCTTTTTGGGTTCTAGAATAACCCAAAAAGATGCATTTAGTGGACCGAGGATAAAGTTTCATCATTCCTGGGCGTAAATTTTTAACAAAGCAAGTACACCAAAAATGCGAGGAGGGACAGAGAACAGAGTTGCATCAGGAAACAAAATGGAGTATGGGATATGATTCTGTAAAATAGAAGATGGCATACGGTTTATAAGATAACATGCCGTAGAAACTGCCTCAGGCCAAAAACGGTGAGGGACTTTATAATGAATAAGAAGATTGCGAGCAACCTCTAATAAGTGGCGAATTTTCCATTCAGCAACACCATTCTGTTGTGGAGTATAAGGGCAAGTGGTTTGATGGATAGTGCCACAATTAGAACAAAAGGATGTAACAGACTTTTGCATAAATTCTAGGGCATTATCGATACGGAAAATTTTAATGGATTTATTGAATTGGGTCTGTATTTCAGAAAAGAAGATATGGATGTTGTCCAAAACAGTGCCACGATCTTTGAGCAAAAATAGCCAGGTAGTACGGGAATAATCATCAATAAAAGTCAAAAAATATTTAACACCAGATTGACTCGGAACAGAGCATGGACCCCAGATGTCCGCATGAACAATATCAAAAATTGCCTTAGAACCAAATTCCTTTTTAGCGGGAAAAATAGACCGCGTTTGTTTTCCCAAAACACAAGATGCACAAGAAAAATTGTTTTCAGATAATGCAGGAAATATATGCTTCAATTTTGTAGCAGACGGATACCCGGCCGGAAGTGCCACTGAAGTCTTGTGACTGATGTAGATAGAAGAGCAGAAGCTGCAGGCGGTCCATCCAAATAGTATAGTCCATCTGGTCCTTCATGGCCCGAACCAATCCTCGTCTCCGTGCGGAGATCCTTCAAAACACAACTAGAGAGATCAAATTTAATGGAGCACTGAAGCTGTTTTATAGTTTTACTGACAGATAATAAATTAACAGGAAATTGTGGTATGTATAAAACAGATTGGAGATTCAACTTTTGAGATAGAGAAACGATACCAATGCCATGAACAGGAGTCTTAGAGCCATTTGCAACAGTGACAGATGGAATATTAGAGGTTTTAGTCAGAGCAGAAAATAATTAGATGTCGCCAGCCATATGGACAGACGCACCAGAATCAATGCACCATTTATTGTTACCAGCAGAAGGAGAAGCAAGCATGGCGGAGGAACCAGCTGTAGATGTCGAAGGTAGCTGAGTCATGCATGTCCTGGGAAAAAATCTCAAACTATGAGCGAAGCCATTCAGTAGTCGGCGGGCAGTCGGTTGGTCGCATGCAACATCAGTGGCAGTTTCTGTAGAGGCCTGGTTAGCCCAGGCTGGCTTTCCGTACTTGATCCAGCACCTATCTTCATTGTGATTATCACGACCACACCAATTGCAGAAGCGAGGATCAGTAGCTTGACCTTGTCCAGGGGCAGTAGAGGGCCTCGTCCACCAGTGCGAGGTAGACGTCCGCCACGATCGCGGCCTCGACCGCGACCACATCCTGAGTCAGCAGCGCGAGCAACGAGAGCATGATGCTCAATAACAAGATTGCAGGTTACGGACGGTAGTCTTTGAACTCACTTAAGGACGTCTCGAAGAGTAGGTAGAGGGTCACTCGACAGAATCTGATCGACCACACTGGAGAAGGAAGCAGGAAGGGCAACCAGAAATTGAACTAGTTGTAGTTCATTGCGCTGCTTCTGGGCTTCTTTAATATCAACTGTCAAAGGATGGTAGATTTCATACTCATTCCAGAGAGCAGAGCATTGGTTGTAGAAGTCCTCGATGGAAGCATCAGAAGAAAACTCCTTCTTGGCCAAGTTTTTGAAAATTTCAAAAACACGTTTAGGATTTTGCTGATGGGAGTAGACATGGGAAAGTTGGTCCCACATTGCCTTAACATCATGAAGGCATAACAAGGACTAACTGATCCACGGCTCGGTGCTATTAAGAAGCCAGGACATAACACCAGAGTCATCTTTGGACCATTGTGCATAAGTTTGCTTACTTTTTTCATCAACAGTAGCAGCAGGGGCAACATGAGGATCAGTAATAAGATGTGAGTACCGGCCTTGGGCCTTCACATAGAGGACGAAGGACACCGACCGCATATGGTAATTAGAGCCATCGAGCTTGATGGTGGTGACACAAAGAGCGAGGAGGCTCAACCGAGGCCATGATGAGCAGAGGTAGGGCAGTAGTGAAGAGGCAGTGCAATAGCAACTGGCAGTGGATAAATAGGCCGCTATGGGGCAGTAGCAGCAACAGGGATCTGACACATTAGATCAGAAGAGACCCGTGTCAGGCAAATAGACTGATAAAGGGACCTACGCCGTCATGAGGAAGATCAAGGCGTAGGTAGAAAACCAACGAGAGAGATAGGAGACTCTCAACGTGGGATGGCTATGGCTGTCTGGAAGGTTGCACATACGAAAAAAGTAGGAGGAAGCACGAGAGGAGGATGACAACAGAGCGATGGTCGGGGGAGGAGGAGGGGTGGCGGCGGGTGGAGGGAGGAGGAGGAGCGGCGGCTGGTAGAGGGAAGAGGAGGGGCGGCGGTTGGTGGTTGAAGGAGGAGACGGCGGCGGCGGGTGGAGGGAGGAGGGGCGGCGACGAGGTGAGAGGGTGGTGTGGGTGGCGGTGGACAGGGAGGGTGGAGGCGGAGGCGGGTGGAGGGGTTGTCGGGGGGGTTGGTTGGGCGTCGGGGGGGGCTGAAGGCTTAGGGCATAGGGGCAGGGTGGGAAAAAGAAACTCAGGGAACCAGACCTGCCCCTTGATACCATATAGAGAAACTGGGAATTGCTTATTGAATGAATTAACCAGTGTACAATACAATCTCTTATATAACAGAAGGGAATAGAGACTAAAGCAGAGATGAGCAATATGGGACTAAACTACTGAAGTAAAAACATAAGTGAGGCACATGCGATGCACATGACACACAACATATCTCTATAGATACCAGGTACAAGTGTGAGTATTCAATTTATCAATTGACCATTAGTGAAAGGTCTACACACCTTATAAGCCCATGGATAACTCCTGTACTTAGTGGTATCAGACTATTTTGACATTATCAATATATGTTATTTATATCCATGTATCTATATATAAGCATTCATGTGTAGTCTATACATGGATGTATGTTTGCTTTTATTCAAAAGACTAGCTTTTTTAGCTCTTTACTTGATATCAATATCTTAGGGGGTGCTATCAAGCCTACAAGTGATGGTCGTTGGGCTCATCTTACTTGCGCTATGTGGATTCCAGGTTAGTAATGATGTTCTTATGTATCATGCTTTTGCTTTTGATACAATTATCCATCACTAATATTTCAATCTATAAAAAATATAGAAACTTGCCTAACAGACATTAAAAGAATGGAGCCAATTGATGGAATAAATAGAATAAACAAGGTAAGGATGGTGCTCTTAAGATTTTCTGAGCCATCTATATTTGACAACAATTAATTATCAAATTGTCCTACTAAATATCTTGTTTCTGTAAAGGATCGATGGAAGCTATTGTGCAGCATTTGTGGTGTATCTTATGGAGCTTGCATACAGGTAGTCTCTGATTTCATGTTTTTTAAAAATTGTAGTTAGTTTTGGGGCTGGAAGTCAGTTATTTAGGTCTGTTTCAGGTCAATGAAGTCAAAGTAGGTAAGATTAGGGAAATTTAGGTCATGTGAATCTGCCGAGTAGTAATTGCTTCTATCTTTGAATTTTATTTCCTTCATTGCTGGGGTATTTATTGTCATCTAACTTTGTTTTCTTTCAGTGCTCTAATAACAATTGCCGCGTGGCCTACCATCCATTATGTGCTCGTGCAGCTGGTCTTTGCGTTGAGGTACTAGTATAATACATTTTCACCTTTCTTAGGTTACATGTTCAACGAATATTTTCTTCTGGATAAAGTTTTGTTGACAATTTTGTTTCAGCTTGAGGACGAGGATCAGCTAAAACTCATATCTTTCAATGAGGACGATAACCAGTCCGTTCGGTTACTTTCTTTTTGTAAAAAACATAGGCAGACATCTAATGAATGCTCTCCTGGCATAGAGCAAGCACAACTGAACCTTCCTCAAACAGTTTACAGCCCTCCATGCAATCCATCAGGTTCTGCCCGATGTGGTATGCGACTTCCAGAGGCTTTCAGTTCAAATTCACAATTTTAAATCAGTAGCCCAATTATATCTAAACGCTCATTACTAGGGTGGTTCTCGTTTTCAATTAACGTATATTTTCTGCAATCGTTGAGGTGGGCGCCAACTGGATATGCGACTAAGTAGGCCCACCTTGCGTTATCCCTCCAGAAAAAATGCAAAATTTTGCCAAAATGGTGCCCACCTTTAGGTGCCTTGTACCATTTTTCTTTGATTTCTCAGGTTTTACACGCATTAGGCTTTTCAGTGTTTTCACACATTTGGTTTGATCTGTGTTCTTTACTTTTAGTCCTCTTTGAATTTTCAGGGTGCAGGACATCACAAAAAGAATAAAAAATCTCATATTTAAATATAGAAATTGTGAAACATTTATACAATAATCTGATCGGATCTCAGGCATCCATGCGTCCCGCAAAGTCCTCCACCTGGTTGCCTTCTAAAATATGCATTTCCTCATGTTATGTTGTAATGGAGGCTGTAGAGCCCACTCAGTAATTTGCATGTTTTAATTGTTCCAATCAAATTCACATCAGATATTTATTCTGTTCTCTTTTCATGTAAAGAGCCTTACAATTTCGTTGGAAGGAGGGGACAAAAGGAACCACATTTACTTGCTATTGCATCAGCAAAGAGATTGTATATAGAGGATGTGCCTCATGTGCTAAATGGTTATTGGCCTGATGGAGTTGGCTGCTTGCCATCTGGTAACTCGCACCAGATTGACTCCTTTTCTGGTGTTATGAAATTGGAGAATGAGCATAGCGCCGGAGCCATCACTTCCATGATAGAACGGTATAAATACATGAAGGCGACCTATAGGAAGCGACTAGTTTTTGGTTAGTATTTTTTTTTTTGAGAATCAGCATGCGGATTGATTTATGATTTGGACATTATTTTTCATCTACCGTACACTAACTATATAATATGGTTAATATATTTATAAATTTGGATTTGTTGTTGCTCATGATGTTATGTACCTTTGTTTATCATGTTCTGCTGAACTAATGTTGAGTTAATTACACAAACAAGTTTCAGGCAGTATTATTCTTTTCTATTTCTTGCTATATCTGCTCTGTTTAACTGTGCTTGCATCATGTTCTTTATGGAGGTAGATATCTAGAATCTCTAAGGAGGGGCTTGTGTTTGATAGTTATCGAAGGAAGAGTGGATGCTTTCTTAGGACAAAAATAGTGTCTAGCTAGAAGATAGAAAGGTTTTTGTTAGGGATGTGCATGTTTTCCATACCAAAGTAAACTAAATTTCCTCTCATCAAACTGGGATGACTATATGATCTAGTATTGTTACAAAATGTGACCGTACAATGTTATTGCATCAAGAGAATTCAGCCATTTAATTTTCAGATAAGAAGTAAGAATTGTTTTCTGACATGATGATACTTTTGAGTTGCTGCTTTCACAAACATTAAAGAACAAAATGTATAGCAGGAGATGAGGTTGGAAAAATTAAATCAGTGGATTTTAATTTTGGTGCTTAAGTGATGATTTAGTTGTTACATTGTAGAAAATATGCCATGAGCTTCAAAGGAAGCACTTAGGTAACATTTGGCTTAGACTGTATAAAGATTCTATTGTACTTGACATAACCTGGCAGAGCCCAAAACATTTTGGACCCAACCAGGATGCCTGGTCCTTCCTTTGACCCAAACATTGGCTGGACATGCTATTGGGATTAGGTCATGAAGCTAAGCTGAACCCACACTCTTTTCTTTTCTGGCTCAAAGGGGCGGATAGTAGCATTGGCTGAAGTAGTAGTCAAAGTAGTAAGCTATTTTTGAGGATGAACGATCAAGCTCATGGCAGAGAAAGCTAGTGATATTAGATCCCTGTATAGTGTTAGTAGAGAGCATGAAGCCTTCTTCGGTAATGATTCCATTGGCCAAAGTTGGAATATCATGGTTGGCCTGATAACATTCTTTGATGTGGTTGCTTCTCCCACAAAAACTGCAATGTTGAGAACTAGAGGCGGAACCACGTCCAACGCTGATTGGCAGTCACAACCATGCCCACGACCATGAGTAGGATAGTGGAGTCTGATGGAGCAATGGAATCAAGGCAAGAGGAGAGACATTATAATTGTTTTATAAGATCATTTACATCAGGAACAGCATTGCCTGGAATCTAATGCACGATGCCAGATACACTTTAAGGAAAATTAGTCAGAAATTGGACAAGTTGAAGGTCTTGACGTTCTTTAACTTAAGAATCAATACAAGCAAGAGGATGTTGCATCTCAAGACCCTTTATACATACTTGAAATAAGCACAATGGTCATCAATATTGATTCTAGGAGCATGCTTGGGTTTGATCATGTGCGTGTATGTCATAGACCTTCTTGGGATTCAGCTTGTCGGGTGTAGATACGTGCAATATGTTTCCATTTGTCATTTCCACTCTTTAGGCAGATAGGAGAAGCATTATCTGAAGTTCAGGTCTATTATTGATCAAACTCATAACTATAGTCATTCTTGACCCATGATGCATAATCAGTTTTTACATAGGCATCAACATCAACAGGCATAGCAAGAGATTGAGTAATTTTGCTTTAAGAAGTGATGTAGATCTCCACAAAGAGGCCATTTGACATAGTTTTGCGTCTTTGCCATTCAATCAAACAGTAGTTATACGTAATGCACAAATATCACAGTAGAAGCAATCAGTCTAGGGAATAAGGCCCTGTAAAGGATGAGCTAATATATACACATCAACAGCTACAAAAACCTACACACACTAATGCATTGACATCGATCTAGTTGAGTGGCACATGGTACGTAGAGGGATGAGGCACCCTAGAATGCTTGAAACTAACACCTCTGCTTGATTGCATGGAGGCTTTTGGAGGAATAAACGAATTGCTTGAAGGAGAACAAAAATAAACAATACGTGGTCTGACTACTGTGCAGCAACCTTGACTGTCGACGGGGAGAGCCTATAAGGCCTTTTCACCTCACCTTTGTGGGGGAAGGGTACCAACCACACCATCTTAAGACTAGCGCATTTTATAGGACATAATAAACAAGAGGGTTGAAGCCCCCCATATGGATTGTCCGAAGCCCAAAAGGAAGAGGGTAGGGTCCTATAGACAGTGGTTGAAAGAAGATGACAGGAAGGTGTGTGTGTGTGAGAGAGAGAGAGAGAGAGAGTGAGAGAGAGAGAGAGATAAAGGCATGACAGGAGTGAGCCACCCACCTACGGTGGCAGGCAAGGGAAGAGGAAAGCTACGTGTCACTTTGCTAATAAACTCGGACTAACAATTCCTTCAGTGGGCTTTTGATTGCAATAAACTGATGTACCAACGGTCAAATATCACAGAAAAAATAAAGGAAGGGGATGATAATCACGGTGACTCTAATACCATGCGAGAAGAAATGGATATTTAGTAGTTGTTGATAAAAATAATAGTGTAGACCCCCATTTTAGATCACCTTGCTTATAGTAACTTCAAATGCGAAGTGTGGGTCGAATACACTAGACATCAGAATGAAACCTCAAAGGAAATTGTGTAGTACATCAATCTTAGGACCTCATCCCAACTTCACCCTTATGCAAGACCTTAAAAATAATCTTTTCAGCCAATTGAGCTGGCAACACTTTGTTATGTACCCGCCCAATCTCCATGAAGATATTCCAAAGACTTATCAACCAACATGAATTGAAATATCTGCGGAAATCATATCTTTATTAGGCGTCCACCGACATGCACCCATGTTTGATAAAAAACATCTATGTTATTGCCTCAACAACCTTATCCACCTTATTTAATCGTGAAATCATAAGGGACCATGCCAACACAGGGACACAAACACTATTCTTTGCTTTGGACACCTCAGTGCCGCCTCCAAGCTCCAAGATTTCGACTGGTCTCCTTGCCATTCAATTGGAGATAAGGCTTCGGGATTGTAGTGAACAGCTAGGGCCAAGGGTCCCCCCAGCGCGGGAAGGCAACAAAGTTCAGTTCAAGAGACCACTGCGGAGTGGAGCAGCCGCGACACGAAGAACACACGTATATGTAAAAATGTCTCAAAACTTTATTATAACAATCAAGCATATGTCTTTATCCTAATATCATTGTGAATTTAATAGAGGTACATCTGGATAGGCACCTAATAGGTGTGTGTTTGTGTGCTTGTCAACCCCAAACACACAACAACACCTAAGTAGATCTATTATGAAATGCACAATGGACACCCACTTAGATGCACTCTCGTGCATGTTCAGAACATTTTGTGAAACAGTAACAAATCATCATCATCTAAGCCTCAGTCCCAATCATGTTGGGTTCAACTACATGAATCCTTCTTTTCAAATCAACTCTTATGTATCATCTCTGATCAAGATGCAAAGATTCAAAATCTCTCGTTATAAGCTCTTCCCAAGTTGATTTAGGTCTGCCTCTGCATCTTTTAATTGTGCTTAACTCAATAACCTTGCTTTGAATAGGGGCATTTGACAGTCTGCGATGCACATGTCCATACCATCTTAGTCGACTTTCACGCAATTTGTCCTCGATGCTCACAACCCCCACCTTTATTCCCGATAGCCATTCCTCAAACATTCTTTTCTTGTCTTCCCACACATCCATCTCAACGTAAGCATTTTGGTCATATTCATCTTGTTGAGACCTTGTTTCTTCACCGATCAACATCTCACTCCCATACAACATGGCTGGTTGAATAGTTGTTCTATAAAACTTGTTTTTTAATCTGAGAGGGATCTTCTAATCACATACTACTCCAGTTGCATTTCTCCACTTCAAGCATCCTGTTGTGATCCTGTGACAAACATCATATTGAACCTCACCCTCCCTTTCAATAATAGAACTCAAGTAACGAAACTTATCACATTTTGGTACATCCATTCCATCTAACTTGATCCCACCATTCACAATTCTAGGTTGGCTAAAATTTCAATGCATATATTCAGTTTTGCTTCTTCCGATCATAAATCCATTAGATTCCAATGCCTCCCTTCAAAGTTCAACTTTATCATTCAATATTTCTTTTCTTTCATTAATCAACACAATATCATTAGCAAATAACATGCACCAAGGGATATTATCATGAACATGCTTTGTCAATTCATCCATAACAAGAACAAATAGATATGAGCCGACTGTTGATCCTTTATATACCCCGACGATGAAACGGTAATAAATATCCTATCAAATTCAAACCCAAAATATCTATCTTAATTCTATAAATAGGACTCCATATCAAATTTAACAAGTACTTTTAAGTGGAGGTGGATAGTGTTGCTTTTGTTTTTTGTTGTGTATAAGGTTTCTTTGTGAATTTCCTTTGTTTTTGTACTTTTTCTGTAGTTACAGGCTACTTTTTGTTTCCCTTTGTTTTTTTTCTTCTTCCTTTCTTTCATGCTTTTGTAGATTTTCCTTTTGTTATCAAACTTAGGCCACTACCTCATGATGTTATGCCATTACCTTAAATGATAAGTTAAATAGCTTGTTGCACTTAAAAAAATTGTAGAAATTAGCGACACATTTGGTTTTTGAATTATCCAATTTGCTTAGTGAACAAACTGCACGAAAGAGGATTTCATTAGTAAACAAAATAATTGTTGAACTTTATGTGAAAGAATTGAGTTTGTAGCAAGTTGTGTATTCAAAGTGTAACACTTTGAATTTTGCTTTCCAAAACCACACCTTTCATCCATTGTCTAATTTAGTATGTAATTTTGTTTCACAGGAAAATCTAGAATTCATGGATTTGGTGTCTTCACAAAGGCTTCTGTTAAAGCTGGTGATATGGTGAGATACATTTGGTTCATAATATTATGGGTTATCTTTTTTAATATATGTTTTCTACTCTTGTTTACAATGACTAGGTGGTAGAGTATACGGGGGAACTTGTGCGACCACCTATAGCAGATATAAGAGAGCATCGCATATATAATTCACTTGTGGTAAGTATCACATATAATTTTACTCTAGTTTCTTTGGTTGCTATCTTGAAAATTTAAAGTAGCTTGTTTAATATCATATTTTCCATTCAATGAAACTTGAAAATTATCACTTGATCAAAGTATATAATCTTTGGATTCACCATTAGATTGAATGTTGCTTTTTCTAATTAATTATGTCTTGGCAAGGGTAAATTAGGAAACTAAAATTCGATAGACATAGGATGTTTGTTGTTGATTGGTTAAATAATGAAAACAAAGATTTATTTCAATGATAAAAAAATCAAAAGAGAATTTGTTTGAAACTATGATTGTCAATCTTGCCTTTTTCATAAGGTAATGGTGTTAAGCTACTTTTTTTATTAATTTAGTTAGAGAAGTGGATCCATCCATTTGTTATGTTGTATTTACTATAACACCATTCCCTTGTTTGATGGTGACAAAAGACAACCACCCTAGTAATCAACCACTCCAGTTGTCATAGACCTAAGTTGGCCTTCAATGGTTTATTCCTACATGGGTATCAAGACCTTGTTGCTCGCATTTCTTTACGAAAAAAATTTCTCTTCCATTGGCTGCACATGGCATTATTGTAGCACACAAGTGATAGGGGGACCTTATTGTCCCCCCAAGCCATCATCAATCACCAACAACCCCCTCTTTCTCTTCCTTTTGGCCTTAGCAGTTGCTTTGTCTGACAAATGTTGACCTAAGGCATGTGGGGCATCGATCTCTCTTCTTCCTGAGTGCTTATGGGATGTTGTTTCCCCCTTTCTTCCTGACCGTCATAGGCCATGCCTCCATGGCCCCCTTCTAATGCTGCCAAGCAGTTGTTTTGGACTAGTTTGTGCTCCAATCATGATGGGGGTCGGTCACCTACCCCCTCCAGCTCCTGTTGATGGCCTCTATGGAAGCAAAGGCATGTGGCTCATACAACAATCATGTTGTAGGTGTTGATCTGTTGAACTACAATGTGAATAGCTACTCTGTAAAGTTTATGGAATCCTCATCATCGTGTACCCATCCTTCTCTAAGTTCTTTATCTCTAAAAATCTTCCTATTTCAACATGCCAGAGAAAGAAAATCTATGGAAACTTGCTATGCAAAGAAGATACATCAAAAAATTGGTTTGAAAACTTGTCTACCTTACTCTCATCACACAAATGATAACCTATAATGCAACATTGTAAGCCATTTTATGCATGCCCCTACTTATTCTCATCTCTATATTGTTCATTGCATCATTGTATGTTTATTAAAGAATCTAAGTAAAGACCTTTAAAAATACTTGTCAAGGCGTTCCAAGGGGGATGCGCCTTGACTGACCCCTTATGTGCACATTGAGTCAATTTTATCTGTTCTCAACCACATATATGAGTATTATAGACCTTCTCAAGGTCATATAATTCTAAGTAAATGTCTTCCATGTTAGAAGCCTAATTTCTCTACTATGGGGGCTTTGTACGAACAATCTCAAATTTCCATATTTCTTTTGTTATGTTCCTTGTTTATGTTTCTCTTGTTGGGGTTTATCTTGAGGCTTATTTCGAGGATCAACAATGAAATAGATGAATATACCTATGTATATAACTTTAATATATTTTTATAAGTGGAAAATGCTATAATACCATGATTATGTGTTAGAATCATTACTTCTTGTGAGTTTATAATGTAAATGGACGTAAGTTTGTTTGGCTCATTAGGGTTGAGCCCAAGTTGTATTCCTTACTCCTATATCTAGGAGCAAGGTTTTTTTAATAGAATGAATCTGGTTGCCTAATCTCATTTTCAACAATATCTATAGTGAAGTAATGGAAAGATCAAGACCCTCAACTTAACTAAGACTGTTAGGCTATACATGTATATTGAGATATATTATTGTATTTACTGTTTATTATATTTCAGTTTAAGTCTTTCGTGTATTCTGTAACATGGGCCTCTGTGAAAACAATCCCATTTGGGTTTTCAGTTCGCTTCCTTATACAACCTCCTATTTATAGGAGTGAGTTTCCTCCTTTGTGAATATAGAAAACATGGCACACTTTCATATGGTATCAGAGCGGGTCACCTAGGCCTGATCTCCACCAATCACCGCCGTCTTCTCTCTCTCTCTCTTTCCCTCCATCAGTCGCCGCTGTCGTGTACATCCTACGTGACTTCCACTGCTGATCACTCCTAAGGAGATCTAAGTTTCTTTCTAAGCCCTATCCTCTTCTCCAACAAGAGGATCTAGGGATATGGCCGACAGTCCTTCCAAGGTTCTTATGCCCTGAAGAACTGTTATTTGGAAGTACCGTTCGGCAGATCCGTGGTCATTCATGATCACCTATTCTAGGGCTCTGCTCACTTTATGAGTGGTATGATTGGGTATAGCCAACATATAACCTTTTTTCTTTGTGAATCATAGTATTTGCCACTTACTCTAGGTCATCCTTGACCTTATTTTGTTGGGTTCACTGTTTCTACTCCTGATTTGCTGCTGCCTGGACATTTGACACGTCGTGTCTTTATTTGACACGTCGTGTCTCAATCCGACGAATCTCTACTGCTGTCCTGACCTCTGACACGCCATGTCTTTATTTGACACGTCGTGTCTCAATCCGGCGAATCATCTAACACGCCGTGTCTTATTTTTGACATGTCGTGTGTCATTCCAGACAACTTTCTACTGCTCTTTGACACACCGTGTCTTATCTTTTAACATGTTGTGTGCCATTCCAGATGACTATCTGCTGCTCTTTGACACGCTGTGTCTTAATTTTAACACGTCGTGTGTCATTCCAGGCGACTTTCTACTGTGTGTTGCTGCTTCTGGAGATTCTTTGGATATCACTTTTGCTTTATGGCTTCACCTTTCTCTTAGATCATGGAGACACATCCTAGATGTGTCACTCTGTCAAGTTCAATGGATCCAACTGCATTTTGTGGGCAAGATCCTTTAAAATTTATGCTCACTCATCGGGCAAACTTGAGCATCTCACCGAGGAGCCTCCTCCTAGAGATGAAACGTTTGACAAAAAGGAAGCCGACTATAAGAAATGGGCAAAATGTGATCCCCAAGTTCTGTCTTGGATTCTAAATAGTTGTGAATCTCATGTAGCCACCAATCTCCTGTTTACTGACACCGCCAAGGAGGCTTGGGATCATATTGCTCAGGTCTATTCCAGTAAGGGAAATGCCTCCCGAATTTTTGAGCTTTATAAACGCTTGCATTCTCTAAGACTTGACGACGCTACGCCATTTGCTTCACACTTTGATACCTTCAAAGGTATTTAGGGAGAGCTCAAACTCCATCATCCTTTATCTACTGATCTTACTAAATTACAAAAACAACAAGATGAAGTTCAACTTTGCCAGTTTTTGGCATCCTTGCCACCTAGCTATGAAGCGGTTCGTCAACAAATTCTTGCATTAAAACCATTACCCATGTTAGATGATGTGTATCTTCGGCTATCTCGCTTGGTGTCTTCTGCTACCAAAGAAGAGCCGGCTGCTCTAGTTGTTGTTGGACGAGGGCGTGGTAACTCTACTCGTAGACGGGGCAGAGGTCTTAACACTGGTGTACGGGGGGCTCCTCCTCAACCCTATGGAAGAAGGTCTTCTTCTCTTCAACCTCGGTACTGCAACTTCTGTAAACGGACCAATCATACCAAGGACAAATGTTGGAAGAAACATGGAAAGCCTGAATGGGCAAACTAAGTCTCCACTACTGATGTTGATGAAGAATATGCATCTAATATTGCTTCTCCTCAGATGATTACACTAAGTTCATCTGACCTTGACAAGCTTATCAAAGCCGCTTACGCAGCTACTACGACACCTCAGGCGAACATTGTTCAACACTCTGGTGTTCCCTCGTGCCTTCAAGCTTCCTCCTCTTCTACAAAAGAAGATTGGATTGTTGATTCTGGTTCCACAACCCATATGACTGGCAATAAAAATCTCTTCACTCATCTTAAGAAATCTACATATCATCCTCCGGTGCGTCTGGCAGATGGATCTACTTCTCCGGTCACTGGATTTGGGGAATGTTAACAATCATCTCCTTAAATCTGTTCTGTTTGTGCCTAAATTTCCATTGAACTTGATGTCAGTTAGTAAAATTACCAAATCCTTAAATTGCAGTGTAACGTTCTTTCCTTACACTGTCTCCATGAAGGATCTCAGGACGAAGAGGACGATTGGTGGGGGATATGAAGGTGGAGATGGTTTGTAATATCTACAGTCCTCGTCCAATTTGCCTGCTACTGCTCTTATGGCTCACTCTACTTCTCTTTATCAATGGCACATGAGGCTTGGTCATCCTTCTGCCCAAAAGTTGAAGTCCTTATTTCCTAATGTGTCTTCTGAAAAGTTTACTTGTCAATCTTGTCAACTTGGAAAACATCACCGCTCTGTGTATCCTCCTTGTTCTGATAATAGGAGTTCTAGTCTGTTTTATTTAGTTCATTCCGACATCTGGGACCATGTCGTATTGGTAATTGTACTAGTGTGCGATATTTTGTAACTTTTATTGATGATTGGTCTCGTGCCACTTGGCTTTATCTTTTCAACAATCGCTCTAAAATTTTAGATATTTTCTCTAATTTCTTAAATGAAATAAAGACTCATTTTTCTGCTACTCCTAAATTTGTCGGCATTGATATTGCTTCTGAGTACGTGCAACATGGCTTTCAAAAGATTTGTACCTCTAAAGGAATTGTTCATCAAACCTCTTGTTCATATAGTCGACAACAAAATGGTGTTGCTGAAAGGAAAAACACACACCTACTTGATGTCTCTCGTACTCTCCTAATCAAAATGAATGTTCCCAAGTCCTATTGGCCCGATGCCATCTTGTTAGCCAACTAACTCATCAACCGTATGCCTTCGTCCATCCTCTAAAATCAAATTCCATACCAACTCCTATACCCAAATGAATCTATTTTTGCCCTACCACCAAAAGTTTTTGGTTGCCTTTGTTTTGTTCACATTCACCAACTTGGACTTGATAAATTGTCTCTACGAGCTATCCGATGTTGTTTTCTTGGGTGTTCTCGCACACAAAAGGGGTACAAATGTTTTGATCCAGTTGCACGTCGCTTGTATGTTAGTGCAGATGTCACCTTCTTTGAAGATACATCATTCTTTTCTGAGCCACGTTCACAGGTGCCTCCTCCTAATGTACCACTTCCAAATGTACCCATTTCTATTGTCCCGTCCTTAGACGAATCTTCCACCCCGTTCTGAAAGTCTATGAGCGTCAGCGCAAAAGACCTCTACCTGAAGTATCCCATGCTATGACCTCCTCGGAAACTGATGATCCACCACTAGTTAATGGTAATTCTATTGACTCTATTCAGATTTCTGAGTTGGACATGCCTATTGCCTTACGTAAAGGACAACAGTCTAGTACCAATTATTGTATTTCTAAGCATGTTTCTACTGATCATCTCAATGATTCCATGGCTAAATTTACTGTTGCAATATCTGCTATCTCTATTCCAAAGAATGTTCAAGAAGCACTTCTACATCCTAGATGGAAAAAGGCTATGGATGAGGAGATGGATGCTCTTCGTTCCCGTGGGACATGGGCCCTTGTTGATATTCCCCCAGGCAACAATCATGTTGGATGTCGCTGGGTATATATTGTCAAATATCTACCAGATGGAACGATTGAAGGTTTAAAGCTAGACTAGTTGCCAAAGGATACACACAAGAGTCTGGAGTTGATTATTTTGCAACATTTTCTCCCGTTGCTCGTCTTAATTCTGTGTGTATTCTTATTTCTGTTGTTGTTAATCAAGGCTGGCGTTTGCATCAACTAGACGTCAAAAATGCATTCCTATATGGTGACCTGTAGGAGACTGTCTATATGTTCTAACCTCCAGGTTAGATTGCGGAGGGAGAGTATTCTCGAAAAGTGTCTTCTTAAGAAGGCTATTTATAGTCTTAAGTAGAGTCCTCGAGCATGGTTTGACAAATTTTCTCTTATACTACAATAATTTTATTTCACAAGGTCTCAATATGATCATTTTGTTTTTATCAAGACCACATCTTCTGGCATTATTATTCTTATTGTATATGTGGATGATATCATTAGATCTAGTAGTGATATCACAAGGATTGTTGATACAAAGAAATGCCTTATGAAGCACTTTGTAACCAAAGACCTTGGACGTCTTCGGTATTTTCTTGGTATTGAGGTAGCATATAACAAAAATGGAGTATCTCTCTCACAGAGGAAGTATATTCTAGACTTATTATCTGAAACAGGAATGTTGGGTTGTCGACCTGCTGTCTCACCTATGGATCAGGCGCGTGATCTATGGGTTGAGTCCACTCATCTCTTAGACGATCAATATTGTTACAAGCGACTAGTTGGCAAACTTCTGTATCTCACCGTTACTAGACCAGATATATGTTCTGTTGTGGGAGTTCTTAGTCAATTTATGGATTGCCCTCGATAGTGTCACTGGGAGGATGCCTGTCGTGTCCTGAAATACTTGAAGAACGCACCTGGATAGGGGTTATTTTATAAAAGAAATGGTCACCTTGATGCTATTGGATATTCTGATGTTGATTATGCAGGATGCAAGTCCGACAGAAGATCCACTTCTGGTTGTTGTACCTTTGTAGAAAGTAATTTGGTTACTTGGAGAAGTAAGAAACAAAATGTAGTTTCCAGATCTAGTGCTGAATCTGAGTATCGTGCAATGATACATACTACTTGTGAACTATCATGGACTAAATCTATTCTTACAGACTTTGGGTTCCCTTTCACCTCCGTTATTCCGATGTATTGTGATCATCGTGCTGCTACTTTCATTGCTAGCAATAATGTTTTCCATGAGAGGACCAAGCATATTGAAGTCGACTGTTATTTTCTTCGAGATGTTGTACTGGATAAGAAGATTGCTACTCCTTTCCTCCCATCAAATGAGTAAACTGCTGATATATTCACCAAGCCTCTCTCTGGCAAGCGAGTTGAGGAATTGTGCTGCAAGTTGGGCATGATTGACATCTATGCTCCAACTTGAGGGGGAGTATTGAGATATATTATTGTATTTATTGTTTATTGTATTTCTGTTTAAGTCTTTCCTGTATTCTGTAACATGGGCCTCTGTGAAAATAGGCCCATTAGGGTTTTCAGTTCGCTTCCTTGTACAACCTCCTCCTATTTATAGGAGTGAGTTTCCTCCTTTGTGAATATAGAAAACACGACACACTTTCATATATACATATACACCGAAGTCCCTATTTCTTAAATATTACGCTTAGGTCCCTAGATATTAAAACTCCCCCTCAAGCTGGAGCATACATATCATACGTGCCCAGCTTGGGACATAAGAAATGAACATGACAATTGTCACAAAGTAATTAGGAGGCTAAGAGATATTTTGTATTAGAGAAACCCACTCCTAATATAGGAAAGAGGGGAAGTGTACAAGCTTTAGACTAAACCCTAATGGGGCAAGACACACTTGGGGACACATACAAATAAACTCAAATAATTTAATTAACTAGACTCTCTAACACTCCCCCCTCAAGATGGAGCTTGGGAGAATCCCAAGCCATCTTGCAAATAGACAAGCATAGTAAAAAAAGAAACAGAATAAAAGATAAACTAAGCCCATACGAGAATTGTTCTCCCCCTCAATATTACAATAAATCAGTCAAACACTCAAATACTGCCCCTCAAGCAGATAACCCATAGCATGCACGCAAGAGCTTCTTGATCTATGTGAAGTTTATGTTTTATTTTCTACTGCTAAATGGATCTTGGGCTTGGATCCATATAGCCTTGCTGCTCTATATAATGTAACAAGTTCCCCCCATCTTTGAAAATAAGAAAGAAACAACCCTAGGCCGATGTGACGGCTAGGGCCTTCCCGTGTTTTTTTGCCTCCTCCTTGGAGGATTTTTCCACGTTACATCTTGTCTCTCTTTTTCTTCAGTCTAGAAGTGGCATATGGAGCAATATTAAACATCAGCAGGTAGGCATCATGGTCTTCATCCCAGTAGCTAGAGTCACAGACCACAGAGTGTTGGATCACAATCCCCAGAGAGTGATGGTCACAGCAGAAGTAGACGACATGCATACAAAGCACAATCAAAGAGTCAACGTGCAAATAGAGCAAAAACAAACTGGAGAGTGTTGGAACACAACAAAAAGTTGATGTGCACAAGGTACGAACAAAGTCAACATGCAAATAAAGCACGGAAAAATAGCAGAAAGTGACGACGTAGTCGGATGGAAGACCATCGACACAAATAGGAGGCAACAAACATGAAACTCTATATACTAAGCTCTCCAAAAAGCACATATAGAAGCAGTGGATATCCATAAATATATAGAGCAACACAAGTAAAAATATTCTTCTCTCCTCAATCATCATTTCTCCCCTCTACTCATCTTCCTCTTCTCTATTCTCCACCTCATGCTAAGAACGACAAGAGGCGAGAGACAGTTGGGGTGGAAAGTCAGAAACAATGGTAGAGGTAAGGGATTTGTAAGTAAATATGCGGTGGCGGTAAATGATAACTCGAGTCAATGTGCAACATGACGCGGTTCATAGATCTAAAAAGAAAAATCAAGAATCTTTGTGGGACTAGAAAAAGCACATTTATCGGGCCCTTAGGATTAGATCAAAAATCATATCTAATTAAGGATCCAATGAGCATGTTGCATAATGTGTATATGGGGGTTAAAATATTGAAGGAAATAAAGGGTATGCATATAGGATTGAGGTTATTGAGGGACATAAAGGCCAAAAATAGCAACTGGAGAAGCAGTAACCTAAATAGTAGCCAAGAACATCTGGAGGAAAGAAGCAGTAGTTCTCGTGATGGACCTTGACAATAACATAGATAGGCATGCAATAGAGGGGCTTGAAGTTGTAGAAGGAAACTTGGGTTGTTGGAAGGAGGCGTAGCAGGAAGTAGTGCAGCAGGAAAGGATCAACCAGGTAGCATGAGCGAGTAGCGGCAGGTTGAAGATGGATTAGTGAGATAGATCCAAGGGGCATAACAACATGTAGGGGGAAGAGAGTAGGTGCGAACAACAATAGGGGCAACAACAAATAGGAAGTTGGGTTGGCAGATTCTAGGCAGGGAAGGCTAGAGAGTGCTACGAAAGGTAAAGGAGGGATGAGCGGTGGCATTAGCAGGTGGATGGCGTTGGAGTGGCACCAGGCAAAGAGGTAGAAGCGGGTATGCATGGGCGACAGATGGGCATCTGGAAGCAACGACGGCGGCTGGTCAACGTATAGCAAGTGTAGCGGATGGGGAAAGCAGCAACAACTACAAAAGGAGAGTGCAGAGAGTAACAGTGGCGATAGGGCGTTGACAATAGGGAGGCAGCGACGACGATTGAACGTCGAGTAGTAGCAATGCTGAAGGGAAAGTATCAACAACGTCAGTAGTACAGGGAAGGTGGATGAGCGGCAGCAAGCAAGGAAGAGAAGGTGGCAGTAGAATTAGGCAGGGAAGTTGTTAACATGTCGTTTATTATGTGTTATTTATTTGTTATGTTATTCTCTTATTTCTGTTGTACCTATCTGTTATTTACCCATATCTATAATAGACATGAGACTGCTGTGTGCCCTCTTAAGCATGCTGCTTACGCAGTCGCCAATTCTCTTGTGCGATCGGCTTCTCCTCTCCTTCGCTTCTCCGCTCACATAGTATCAGAGCAGCGCACGACCTAGGCGCCTCTCCCTCTTCTCCTTCCGCCGCCAATCTTCCCCTCCATCTTCCCTTCCGCCCGCCAGCACCGGCAGGTGTCGCCGCCGACCTGCAACCGTCGTCTGCCTCTTGGCGTGAGACGTAGGGCTAGCAGGCCCTCTCCGTCACCAAGATGGGCCTTTGGTAGCCCTCCAACACTGCCGTAGGCTTCGCCGCGAAGTCCCGGAGGCGTTCTTTCTTCCCCGACGATTTTCACAGCAGCCACCGGTCAATTTTTCGGAAGTTGTTGTTGTTGTTTGGGGATCTTCGGCTGATTCGACGACCGTGTAAAGCCTAAACCGGAGGACTCGTCTCTCTACAATTGTACTCCTAGTCACACTTCCTCCATGTGTGATTAGGAAAATCGTTTGGAGGCTGTGAATGTGTCAGTAACGCATTTATCTCATTTTTCAGTTGTGACGTGTATCTCTCCGTCACTTCAGCCTTCATTGCGCATTTATCTCATTTTTCTGTTGTGACGTGTATCTCTCTGTCACTTCAGCCTTCATTGTGACGTGTATCAGACCGTCACAAAGCCCCGTTATATCATGGGGGACACCAAGATGTCTACGATCTACAGTGAGATGTCGCCTATCCCTTCCATCAAGCTAAACGGGAAGAATCATCTCCTATGGATGAATGTTGTCCATACTGTTTTGGAGTCTCGTGACAAGGCGAGATATGTTGACTCTGCTCCCTTGGCTGCTACTGATGAAGGACACGTTGAGTGGAAGCGTCATGACAGTCTTGTGAAGACCTGGTTGTGGGGTAGTATGGAATCGGCGATTGCTGCAAGGTTTATGTTTTATTCTACAGCCAAGGAGATATGGGACGTAGTGAAGAAGCATTACTCTCAGGAGAAGAATGCTCTTCGCTAGTTCATGATCTATGATTGTTTTTTTGCAGAGAGACAGGGTGACATGTCACTAGAGGAGTATTTTGGAGCGATTCAGGCCATTGCTCAAGAGCTGAGTTACTATCATCCTGTGACAGTTTTTGAACAGGTCAAAGACAGAGATGACATGATTACTGCCAAGTTCTTATCTGGACTCAATTCTTCTTGCAGTTCTGCCTGAGTGTCATCCTTGTTTTGATAAACTGCCTAGTTTTGAGGAAGCCTACTCGAGAATTCAGCAATCCAATTTTGAGTCTGTTGATCCTATTTCTGTTGTATCTTCTGGGGAGTCTCTTGCATCTATAGCTGTTGCAGTGAAAGGAGGATGATCTGGTATGGGCAGAGGACGCGGGACCCGTCCTAAGTGCACCTTATGTGACAAACCAGGACATACAATGGATAATTGTTGGAAGAAACATGGGAGACCTGCTGCACCACCAGTGGGGGCATCACATTATGCCACTACTACTGAGCCCTCTCTGTCTTCTGTTGTGGGTTGTAGCTCTTCAGGCATCACTCTTACTCAGGAGGAGTATGATCGGTTCATTCTGGCTACGCAGCACATGAGTATGGGATCATCATCCTCAGCAAACCTGGCATCTACTGCGGGTAATCAGGCTACATCTCTTATAGCTTCTGGCTCTACTTCATCTTGGGTGGTTGACTCTGGCGCATCACAACACTTGACTGGTATGAGGAGATTGCTCCACTCTATTGACTCGTATATCCCTCACCAATCTGTTACACTGGCAGATGGTTCAATGAGGAGAGTGTTAGCCAGTGGATCTGTTTCTCTAACACCCAAGATTGATCTTAAATCTGTACATTTTGTGCCTGAGTTTCCATTTAATCTTCTTTCTGTTGCAAAATTGATTGACACTGTAAAATGTACAGTAACATTTGGGCCTTCTTGTTTTGTATTACAGGATCTCAAGAGTATGAGGACGATTGGTGGGGGGCCTAGGAAAGGTGATCTCTACCTTTTCCATGGTAACAGTTTGCCTCGCCCAGTATCTGCTCCTGCTCCAACCGTCCTGTTGAGTGGTTCCCCCTTACTATGGCATTGCAGATATGGATACCCTTCTTTAGAAAGCCTGCGGAAGTTGGAACCAGAGTTGTCCCAATTGTCATCTTTAGAGTGTCAGTCATGTCAGTTGGGAAAGCATCATAGATTATCTTATCCCAGTCGTGTCAATAAACAAGCATCTTGTCCTTTTGAGTTGGTTGATAGTGATGTATGGGGTCATGTTAAAGACCAGAGTTATAATGGTTTTCATTATTTTAAAACTTTTGTAGATGATTTTTCCCGTATGACATGGATCTATTTACTCAAAAGCTGAGAGTCTGTGCTATCTATTTTTAAACATTTTCATAAAGAAATAAAGGTTCAATTTGACTGCAATATCAAAATTCTTCTATCTGATAATGATTTAGAGTATGTTCAAAAGGCCATGTTTGATTTTTGCAGTTCTTTGGGCATGATCCATCACACGTCTTGTCCTCACACCCCTCAGCAAAATGGGGTGGCTGAGAGGAAAAATTGCCATCTCCTTGATGTTGCTCGGTCTATCATGTTTCAGTCTAATGTGCCTAAGAAATTCTGGTCTGAAGCCCTTTTAACTGCCTGCTTCTTAATTAATAGACAACCATCCTCTGTTCTTAAAGGGCAGACCCCTTTCTCTGTGCTACGTCCTACGGATCAGCCCTTCTTTGTCCCTCTTAGAGTGTTTGGTTGCACTTCTTTTGTCCATAATTTTGACCCTAAGGCCGACAAACTTTCTCCTAGGTCTATTAAAACTTTGTTCCTTGGGTACTCCAGTACTAGCAAAGGATACAAGTGTTACTGCCGTAGTCTTCGTCGCATGTTTGTGTCTAGGGATGTTACCTTCCTTGAGACCACTCCATATTTTTCCGATGCTATGAGTAAAGGGGAGCAGTTGAGAGAGGGAGTGCCACCAGATTTTCATAGTGAGAGAGTGGCACCATCTGTGCAGAGTGAGGGAGCGCCACCCATCATTCCTGATTATACTTTTATTCAGGAAGAGTAGGCAGCAGATGGGTCTGCTATTGAGCACACTACCCACATGTTTATAGTAGGCGAGGCAGACAAGATCCAGAAGAGGTAGCGACACCAGTCTCTGAGCCTTCCTCATCGTATTCTACTCACGAGATTCCTGCAGAAGCATCAGATCTTGATATTCCTATTGCTGTTCGGAAAGGTACTTGTTCTTGTACTATTAGACATCCTATTGCAAATGTGTGTTGTCTGTCCCACTTATCTAAACAGGCTCGCGCATTTGCTCTTGGGATTGATTCTGTGGTTATACCTAGAAATCACTATGATGCTATGAAGGACAGTGACTGGAAACAGGCAATGCAGGTTGAGATGTCGGCTTTATTGAATAATGGCACATGGGATCTTGTTGACTTACCTGCAGAGAAGAAAGCAGTGGGCTGCAGATGGGTTTTTACCATCAAACACAATTCGGATGGGTCAGTTGAAAGGTTGAATGCCAAATTGGTAGCAAAAGGCTACTCATAGACTTACGGTGTTGATTTCTTTGAGACTTTTTCTCCAGTTGCTCGTCTGAATTTTGTACGGGTTATTATTTCTCTGGCTACTAATTTTGATTGGCCTCTGTTTCAACTTGATGTTAAGAATGCATTTCTTAATGGTGACCTACAGGAAGAGGTATATATGGAGCAACTTCCTGGTTTTGTTGCTCAGGGGGAGTGTCAGAAGGTGTGTAAACTGAAGAAAGCCATATATGGACTGAAACAGTCTCCTCGAGCTTGGTTTGACAAGTTCAGTGATGTTGTACTACAGATGGGCTTCTCTTGTTCCATGACTGATCACTCCTTATTCTATTCTAACTCTTCTTGTGGTTCAATCATTATTGTTGTATATGTTGATGACAGTGATTACTGGCAGTGATTCTACAGGCATATCACGTGTGAAGGAAGGATTGCAGAGACACTTCCAAACGAAGGATCTGGGTAAACTGAGATACTTTCTGGGCATTGAGGTGCTTAGATCTCATGCAGGTATCAATCTATCTTAGAGGAAATATGTGCTTGACTTATTACATGAGACAGGCATGACTGAGTCTAAACCGGTATCTACTCCTATGGATTATCACATCAAGGAGACGGTTGATGATGTTGAGTACTCAGATCCAGGATATTACAGGAGGATAGTTGGTAAGTTGATATATCTGACTGTTACACGGCCTGACTTTTCTTTTGTTGTAGGCGTAGTGAGTCAGCACATGAACTCACCACGACAGTCACACTGGACAATAGTTTGTCGGATTCTGAGATATCTGAAAAGTGCTCCTGGAAAGGGGATCACATATTATAGACCTAAGGTGTCCCCATCTACTTTGGCTCTTACAGGTTATGCAGATGCAGACTGGGCTGGTAATCTTACTGATAGAAGGTCTACATCAGGCTACTGCACTTTCCTAGGTGATCATTTGATTACTTGGAAAAGCAAAAAGCAGCATGTGGTAGCAAGATCCAACACTGAGGTCGAATATCGTGCTATGGCTCATGCATGTTGTAAGCTACAATGGGTTAAATCTATTCTTTCTGAGTTAAAGATTCCTATTTTATCTTCCATGGAGCTCAAGTGTGATAACTAATCAGCCATACACATTGCCAGGAATCCTGTCTTTCATGAGCGCACAAAGCATATAGAAGTTGATTGCCATTTTATTCGAGATCAGATCAAGAATGGTACTATTGTGACGCCATATGTCAAGTCTGAAGAACAACTGGCAGATATCTTGACAAAGCCATTGGGTCCAGCAACTTTTCAAAATCTATGTGGCAAGCTGGGCATACACGACGTGTACTCTCCAGCTTGAGGGGGAGTGTTAACATGTCTTTTATTATGTGTTATTTATTTGTTATGTTATTCTCTTATTTCTGTTGTACCTATCGGTAATTTACCCATATCTATAATAGACATGAGACGACTATTTTCCCTCTCAAGCACGCTGCTCACGCAGCTGCCAATTCTCTTGTGCGATCGGCTTCTCCTCTCCTCCGCTTCTCTGCTCACAGAAGTAATGCGACAAGTATTGCTATTGTGGCTGGAGACGCTCGACGGGAAACCACACCAAGAAATGGTTGTAGTTGCCCGTAGCTAGAGACAACTCTCTCTTCTCTTGACTAGGGTTTTGGATCCTGCTCTTATACCATGTAAAAAAGTAATTAGGAAACAAAGAGTTTTTGTATTAGAGAGACCCCACTTCTATATATAGAAGGTGGAAGCGTACAAACTTTAGACTAAACCTTAATGGGCTAAGACACACTTGGGCCCATATACAAATAGACTTAAATAACTTAATTAGCTAGACTCTCCACCAACAACCGTTAAGGGACTTTTTTCATTTGATCTTTAGATCTAACAGGTGATTAAATTTATCAAATTTTCCTCAGTCTTCACTTATGGAAATAATAATCGACTTCAATATGTTTAGCCCTTTCATGGAAGGCAGGATTTTGAGCAATCTAGACAAAAACTAATTGTCAATCAGATCCATGGGCACATCTTGGGCAAAACCAAGTTCCTTCAACAAGTGATTAATCCATAGAATCTTACATGTCGCTTGAGCCATTGCTCTATATTCAACTCCACACTAGATCAGGTTGCGATTATCTTCTTCTTGCTTTACTAGAACACAAGATTTCCTCACATCATAACACAATAACCAAAAATACAACTTTTGGCAATGCTAAAACTCATCCAATCAACATAAAAAAATGATGTACTCGTAGATGTCAATTTTGATATTGGAGTCCCTTGCCATGATACTTCTCAAGTACCTCAATATATGCATCATAGCTTCCAAGTAACTTGTACAAGGCTTTTCTATAAATTGTTTCACTATACTAGTAGCAAAAGCAATGTTAGAATGAGTGACAGTCAAATAAGTCAATTTTCCAACCTATCACTTATTCTCCATGAACAAGTTGACTAGCATTTCTTGGGGTGTAATTGGGCTAGTCCCAAGCATCCTAGTTTTGTGAGCACGTCTAAAACATTCATTCAATGTGAAATCACTATCCCATATCTCTGACTTGGCAACCTCAATGCCCACAATATTTTTGAGATTGCCTAGGTCTTTGATGTGGAACTAACATTGCTGAAAGGTCTTCAACTGTGCAATGCTATGTTTGACATTTATACTAATTACAATTTTGTCAACATATACTACTAGAAAGATACAACTAGAACTTTGTCAATCGTCGGAATCTAGCCTTTAACTGCCCGCTTTGTCCTCACTCACACGCATGCCAGGATCAACTTCCCGACAGGTCACCCATCCCAGTACTACTCCAAGCTGAGCACGCTTAACTATGGAGTTCTTAGTGATGGGCTCCTGGAAAATGAGGTGCACCTTGGTGATATGGGTAGTCCAATCATTCCTTTTAAGATCATGTTATCCAAGGCCTCAAATCCTGGGATTTTACAATCTCCCCCACTTAGGCTCTTGACGTCCTCGTTAAGGCTCAACTATAAGGCCTCATAATCTCTTCCCCATTTCAGTGCATACCCACAATGGTCCATGGACACCCAGCTCCCGATCACGGAATATCAGCGCAAGGGTGGCTACGTCAACCATAGACAACCCTTTCCTACATGCTTGGACCGCATGGCTCAAGACTGGCATGCCATGCCCATGTGGGCCCCACCTACTGGAGGAGAATTGACTCTGATACCATTTGTAACGCCCGAGCACACTACCCAAGGCTCTAGTAGAGTTTCAGGAATGACGACAGTCCCCACAGACCACCACTAGCCTTAACTGCCCGCTTTGTCCTCACTCACGCGCATGTCGGGATCAACTTCCCGATAGGTCACCCATCCCAGTACAACTCCAAGCTGAGCACGCTTAACTATGGAGTTCTTAGTGATGGGCTCCCGGTAAAGGAGGTGCACCTTGGTGATATGGGTAGTCCAATCATTCCTTTTAAGATCATGTTATCCAAGGCCTCAAATCTTGGGATGTTACAGAACATGTGTAGACGACATACCATATCTGACCATCTCCTTGAGCAACAAACCTAGGTGGTCGATCAATATAGATCTCCTCATCCAAATCACTAGGTAAGCACAATCATGATGTAAAGTTGATGCATAAGCCAAGAATGAGTGGCAGCAAGAGATATGAATATGCAGACAAAAACCATCTTCACGACATGAGGGAAAGTCTCAAAATAATCCTCACCCCAAGTGTAGCTTTGGCTACCAATCTCGCCTTGAGTTGTCTATTTGCACCCACTTTAACAATGAAAACCCAATGGCTACCAACCACATACTTAGCCTGTAAAAGTTGAAGTGTTTTTTTTTGGTGCAAACCTATAATCTCCTCATCCATAGCACTAGGCCAGCCTGGGTGATCTAGCATAACTAAAACATATGTAGGTATAGAGATAGAGGAGATAGATAATATAAAGGCGTAATATGAGGTCGAACAATGACGTTGTGAAACAAAGTTAGAAATTGGATGGACATTGAAAGATTTAGTGCCTTTTCTCAAGGCTACAGGGCGGTCGTTAATACCTATTGCTACTTGACTAATTAACGAAGAAGTAGTTGGTGAAAGAGCTGAATTGGTAGGAATCTATGTACCTATTGCATGTATATGACTGTGGATCTATTGCAGGCCCAATAGGATGACTATAGGCCTGAGTGATGGAGGATGGGGACTTGTAGAGCTAGCCAATGAGTGTCAAGGGAATCACCAATAAATGACTCAATGACCATGATGGGGTAAGAGTTCCACAATTGCTATGCGCATCAACAAAGAGTGGTCATCCAAGAATGAGTTATCTTCAAAAATTGTGATCAATAGAGACGTAGATGTGGTGTAGAGTAGGGTTATAACACTCGTACCCGTTATGTATTCTAGAACAACCTATGAATACACACTTGGTGGACATTGGACCTAACTTGTCCACTCTTGGACCAAGGCAAGAACAAAATAAATACGTCCGAAAAGTTTAGAGGAACATGATACAATGACTTCATAGGATGAAGAATTTGAACAAGTATGTGGTTATGTATGACTTTTGTGGCAATCAGTTAATGAGCTAAGTGGTGGCAAGAACTGCATCTCCCAAAACTCTTTGGGAACTTGCATCCAAAAAAGAAGAGTGTGGGCAGACTCAACAATATTGATGAATCTTTATTTCTTTTCTAATAAGAATAGTAAAAACAAGGTGTAAGATATTTGTGAATTATTTTATGGGATTGTCTAATCATAAGATTCTCAATAGATACATATTGCTTTACTACATGGAATAGACACTAATAAGAATTGCATCTAACACATTATTTTTACTATTCGCTAGCATTATTACACTATAGGATACACTTTCTTCTTTAGTTGAGTTTCCACTTCCACACAATATGATTTGAAATAGATAAGAGGTTAGATCTTTCCTTCATTTAACAGAGTTGTGTAGCACACAAATAATGATTCACAAAAATAACAAAATACTTATAGACAAGTGTGGAAGCTACACGACTTAGACCCGATACATCTAAATAAATTAACTAAAAAAAGACTTCATTTGTTGACCCCTTTAGACCTAAAGACAAACCGTGGATGTGTCCCTAACGTAGACTACTCACACTATAGACTTTCCAAATGGGATAGTGATGTAGGATGAGCACAACCTTTTAAATAGGCTTTTTAGTAGTTTTATAATGTTTTATCAGCTTCCTTGCATTTTAGGGGTTATTTGATATTTTCTCACTTTGTCTTGTAAAGCCTGTGGTTTAGTCCCACATTGGCTAGTTGTCTAGTGAGTTGGGTTTAAACACCTGTATATAGTCTTTGTAATGCTCTCGGAAAAATAGACTTGGTGAATGAAATCTTTTGATGAGTATTATTCCTTTTGATTAATTATTTTAGATTAGTTTAGATTTTGATAATTAGTCTTAGATTTTAATCATTAGGTTCTCCATTAGATAGACTTGGAACCTAGACATTGAGATTGTCCAATGATGCATGATCATGACAATCATGCATCAGTAGAGGAGAAGCGTCAACACAAGCAATAGGGTGTCTCTCCAAGTAGCAACTTTCCTTCATTTGACGGAGTTAAATAGCACACAAATAATTATTCACAAAAATTAACAAAATACTTCTGGACAAGCGTGGAAGTTACACGACTTAGACCCAATACATCTAAATAAATTAACTAAAAAAAGACTTTGTTGACCCCTTTAGACCTAAAGATAAACCGTGTATGTGTCCCTAACAGAGATGATTCACACTATAGACTTTCCAACTAGGATAGACTTGGACCAAGACTTTGAGATTGTCCAATGATGCATGACCATGACAACCATGCATTAGTACAGAAGTGTCAACACAAACAGTAGGACGCCTCTCCAAGTATACCCTTTGCCAACTGTCTTCCTCGTCTTCCAGTCTTGTGTGGCACAAGTATGTGGTAAAAAAATTATCACATGCTTGAGGAGAACGAGTTAATTTGCTAACAAGTTAAAAGAGGGATGAACAAGGTGGATGCAAGTGACATATGTAGAGTAGGCGACACCATCCCAGTTACCTGAACATAGGTGATACGAGTAGTAGGGGCCTCTCCAGTCTCCAAGTAGTAAAGTCCAGTCATACCCTTTGCCAGCCGTCTTAAAGTCATGTATAACTCAAGTATGTGTTAAAAAAATTAACACTTGCTTAAAGAGAATTGAGTTAATTTGCTAATGGATAACAAGTTGAAAGGAATTTTTTGGATGAACAAGTTGGATGGAAGTGATATATGTGGATATGCAGCACCATCTCACTTCCCTAAATAGAGATAACAGAGCCATCTGCAATGATAACTCTAGGTAGGTTGGGTATGTAAGTGATGAACATCTTAGGCAACTCTATCATGTGATCAATTGCACCTAGATCGAGGAGCCAATCTAACTTTGATGATGCTGCTTTGGGAAATTCAGAGATGCACGCAAATGGGCCAGCTTTATGTGTAAGAGTGGTTGTCGTAGATGTAATATGTTACGAATCTCGAAGACATGTCCAGTGTGAGTACTTCTCTAGACTGTGAAACCTAATGAGAAACATCCCCTTGAAAATCCCTCTACAACGACCATACCGGTAGAGTTAACATGAAACCCATGTGGCCATAACACGTATCTTCAACGCACCCTTTTCTACTGTTGTGACACACTCTCGACATGGGCAAGGTGCCGTATGACCAATGACAGTACCTTCACTTCTAGTAGAACCTTGCCACGACCACAACTTCTAAGTGTTGTATTCTTGTCGGGCTGAGTAATCAAGGTTGACTTCCCAACTTGTGATTAAGTGTGTGATAATAGCAGCATCCTGCTCCAAGAAAGCATGTGATACTTGGTCGTAGGTCTCTCCTAATGAAGGAAGCTTGACACCTAACAAATTTTGGCTACAGACACCCTCATACTCACGACGAAATCCTACCAGAAATATAATCACTGTCATTTTGTCATGTTTTTGCTACATCTTATGAATATATATATATAAACTAGGAAAGTAGTCTGTGTAAATCATTAGTCAGTTGTGTCACCTCGCCAAAGTATTGCATAAGTGACTTGTCTGCCTGCTATAGTCAATCATGTCATACATGTGGAGACATTTTTGGAGAACATGAAATGTAGGTCATCCCACAATAGCCTGCACATCTCAAAATAATTGGTCGTGTCAGTTTTATGTGGCTTTATGCCAACAAATTAAAAAATAATTGTCTCATTGTTCAAATCCAGTAGATCCCAATGCAGGAGGTTCATCAGTCGTGTATGATACAATCTTGACGTTTGAAGATCTTCACAATTTGACTCCATTGTCTAATGTTTTGTATGGTTTTGGACAGTCATCGTGGCCTAATTTATGACAATAAAAGCTTCTTTCTTTTCTAACATTTTCCCTGGATTAAAGCAATACAACTTGACTTGGTGTGTAGGACTACACACATGTGGAGATGGGATACACGACTGCATGGTACGGTGGTGTGCGAGACTGCAAACTTGGATATCTCAGTGAACCGGTGGCTTAAAGACCTACATGCACACTTAGACACATTAATAGACTTGTGCATCACTTTTGGGACAACTGCATCATAGGGATGCAGATGGCCCATGGTGGACTGCAAACTTGGATATCTCAGTGAACCGGTGGCTTAAAGACCTACATGCACACTCAGACACATTAATAGACTTGTGCATCACTTTTGGGACAACTGCATCATAGGGATGCAGATGCCCCATGGTGGGCTCCAGCAAGTGTAGGACGACTTTGTGTAGTCGTGGACTTGGACACTTAGGCCCTACAAAAGTGGATTTTGTGTGTTACCAGAAAGGTGGAGAATATGGTGTATGTGTATTATGGACAAGAGGGCTAGCCTTTGTACAAGACTATGGATGGCTGCCAAAACACATTTACACAATGTGGGACTAAGCCCAATATACAAGAATATAGACAGTATATACTTACCATCCCTCCTCAGACTGGTGTATAGATATCATAGGCACCTAGTTTGTTACATAAAATTTCAATCCGACATCCATCTAAGGATTTAGTAAGTAGATCTGCAAGTTGATCTTTTGAGCATACTGGTATGAGTCTGATCAACTTGTCTTGAAACTTCTCTTTGATGAAGTGACAATCGACTTCGATGTGTTTTGTACCTTCATGAAAGACGGGATTGGAAGCTATATGAACTGCAGCTTGATTGTCGCACTACAATTCCATGGCTTTGGATTGTGGAAATCTCAGTTCTTCCATGAGGTCTCTGACCCATAAAAGTTCACGACTGACATGAGCCATGACACAATATTTAGATACTATGCTTGAGCAAGAATTGATATTCGTCTTTTTGTTCTTCCAGGAGTTAGGTTACCTCCTACAAAGACACAATATCCAACCACAGACCATTGGTCAATGATAGAGCCTGCTGCGGCTGTACATCGGTCTAAACCCGGACTGGACCGACTTGGACCGCTCCGAACCGAGACCCGGTTAACATAAAATTTATGGACCGAGGATCGGACCGATAAGAACCGGTCCGGTCCTAGACCGGACCGAAAAAATCAAGGACCGGACCGAATAACATATATTCATACACTTTTGACTATAATATTTAAAAATTATGCTATGAAAAATATAAAAGAGAATTTAGTAACACAAACCAAGTTACACAATTAAATTCTTACAACTCGGGAGAGTAAACTATTATGATACTATTGGAAACATTACTAATATAATACCTGCACATAATAATACATTCAAGAATAACTCTCATAACTTTGTAGTACACAAAAACTAACAATTATAATTATTATAAAATTGAATTATATGATAGTTAATACATAATAAACTAGTTTATTAATAACTCTATTCAATGTGCAATGTCCTTTTAATTTTTCGTCATAACAATGTAATGCAATATTCAAATTTGTCGCTACTTGGTGCTTGTATAAGTGCAATGGTAAATGCTATTGACATTTATTGATACAATGACGTCACTGTGTAGATTACAAGAGCAATTGACCTATTGGTAAATTGTAGAGTCATTAATAATGTATTGTACATCCTCATAATCCTTCATAAATATTAGATTTAATTAATATTATATAAGAATGTTTTGACATTATTCGATCCAACTGATCCAGACCGGTTTCTACCGGTTTTGGAGACCAGTCTTGGACCGGACTGGACCGAGGACCGGAATTAGTAAAAATAGAGGGCCGAGGACCAGATCGAAAGTCAAGTCGGTCCAAGACCGGACCGAACTGAATAACCAGTCCGGTCTACCGGACTGGACCGATATATGTACAGCCCTAGAGCCTGCCCAATCGACGTTAGAAAAACCAAAAACCTTTAGATGCCTGTAACTAGTGTAGAGGAGACCTTTCTCGGGGGGTCTTTTGAGATTACAGAGGATGTGAATAACAATGTTCCAGTGACCAGTATGTGGTTTCCTCATGAATTGACTAGCCACACTTGTAGCAAACGAGATGTCTGGAGGAGTAACTGCGAGATAATTTAGTTTCCTTACCAGCCGTTTGTATTGTCTAGGATCAACAAGAGGCTCCCCCTGATCTTTATACAATTTAATATTAGGATCCATAGATGATTTTGCAGGTTTGATCCCAACATGTATGTTTCTTCAAGGAGATCTAGTACGTACTTGTTCTGAGGGATGATAATATCGTCTTTGGACATTGCCACCTTAATACCAAGGAAGTATTTGAGAGGGCCAAGATCTTGGTCTGAAATTTGCCTTGAAGAAATTGCTTTAGACTTGCAATTCCTTGGTGATCATCACATGTTATAATAATGTCGTCCAAATAAATGACTAGAAGGATATAATCATAGGATCCATGTTGATAGAAGACAGAGTGGTCGAGACTAGACCATTGTAGGCCAAAGACTTCAACAGATTGAATAAACTTCCCAAACCACGCTCGGGGTGACTGCTTTAGCCCATACAAGGATTTATGAAGCTGACAGACAGACGAGACTTCCCTTGAGCAACGAACCCAGGTGGTTGCTCTATATATATTTCTTCAGGCAGGTCACCATGAAGGAAGATGTTCTTGGTATCTAGCTGATGCAATGGCTAAGAGAAGTGCATAGCTAATGATATGAACATGCAAACATATGTCATCTTAGCCGCGAGAAAAAAAAAAGTATCGAGATAATCCTCCCCATAAACTTGAGTGTAGCCTTTTGCGACGAGTCTTGCTTTCAGACGGTCAATAGTCTGATTTGAGCCAACTTCAACCGAGTAAACACATATGCAACCAACTTCAACTGAGTAAACTAGAGGAGTGGTTACTAGACTCCATGTGCTATTTTCAGACAAAGCAGCCATCTTGTCTTCCATAGCTTGTTTCTAACCTGGGTGATTTAGTACAACACAGATACTATGAGGTATTGGGACAGTAGATAGGTTGGAGATAAAGGTAGCATATGAAGGGGATAAGCAATCATAAGACACAAAATTAGAAATGGGATGTATAGTGCAAGAACGCTTTCCTTTTTTTAGAGCAATAGGCAGATCATTGGGATCTGTAGAACCTCCAGAGGCAGCGGTGATTGGAGGAAGATTGCGAGATACCCTGTCATCTTGTACCTATTCTGAGTTATCTAGAGAACTTGCATGCTTGGTACATGGGCCTATGGATGGGTCACTGACATTAGGTAATGGACTTGGTGTAGGATCAATGACAACTGAGAATGATGGGAAGTCTTCTTGAAGAAGTCTGAAAGGTTTCTAGGGATTTTTCCAAAGTAAGGGGTGTCTCTGAAAAAGGTGACATTGGCGAATATCCTTTTTGAGTTTTGAAATATCCAAGGAAGACAAACTTCACCGCGCAAGAACTGAGCTTGTTACGACCATTACTTTATTCATGGACAAAACTAACACATTCAAAGATTTTATGAGGAACACTATATAGCAGGCAGTTAGGATATAAAATCTCAAACAGGTCCAATTGTGCATAATGGATGAACACATACGATTAATGAGGTAGGTAGTCGTTAGGACAACGTCTCCCAAAAATGGTAGGGAACATTCATATGATGAAGAAGAGTTCATGTTGTTTCGATAATATGCCTTTTTTTATTTCGCCATCCCATTTTTTTGAGGAGAATAGGGACGAGAAGACCAGTGAATCATTCCTTTGGTTGAAAGAAACAAGGTGAGTGCATGATTGAAGTACTCCTTTGCATTTTCGGTTAAAAAATTGTGAATACTTTGAGAGAAATGTTTTGGTTTCATGATAAAAAAATTGCAAAATCGAGAAAATTTCAGAACGATCTTTCATTAGATACAACCATGTATTTCTAGAGAATTCACTAATAAAAGTAACAAAATATCGAAACCCAAGTTTGAAGGAGACCCTACTAGGTCCCCAAACATCTAAGTGAACAATATGAAAGATAGAGTTTTTACCCATAATATCTACAAATGCAAAACTCCTTCTATGGTGCTTTCCTAGTTGACAAGTTTCACAAGCAAGTTTATCTAAACAGGAAATTAAGGATGTAAAATGTGAAGTTTCTCGAGAGAAGTGATCAAGGCGATCATGGATGTGTAGAGGAGACAACCATGCAAGCCTTCAGAGCCCTTTCTAGATAGTAGATATTAGCTTCCTCATACCCGCCACCAATCACCGTCGTCTGAAGGTCATGTATAAAATGTTGATCCGGATCAAAAATAATGGAGGCACGAAGAGTACAAATTGATTTACTAATAGACAGTAAAGGAAATGAGAAGGAATAACAAGGGCAGATGGCAGGTTGATACGATGAGGGGACGAGATTGTCCCCATCCCCTGAACGACAACTGAAGATCCATTCACAATGGTGACTTTTAAGGTACTACCTATTGTGGTGGATATATTGAAAATAAGACTAGGTATGCCTGTAATTTGATCTATTGCACCAAAATCAAGTATCCAGAATTATGAACCTGTGTTTAGGGATCAAGCTACGCGTGTTGTAGAAGAATTGGACGTACCTGGAATCTAAACATATGAAGCAATAGATGAGGATGCTTGTTGAATTGCCCAAATCAAAAGGAGTTTCATATGTATTCTACGTCACTCATCTTGATATGATGAGGAGTTTGCTCTGTAGATCCTTCAATGGTGGTGAGATTGACAGTAAAAGTAGGAGTCTGAAATGGGAAACTATGAATGGAGTAGCACATTTCCCTCCCCTGGCCCTTTTTGTCGTAGTAAGTACACTTTGGTCGTTCTCTACCCCCAGAGGGTCCTCCCCCTCTCCCACCACGACCATGTCCTCTAGCAGATATATTGGTGGTGTTGTAAGAGACAAAGGCAGATGAATCTGTGATAGGATGGGTTGAAGAGTTTTGCTCGAGGAAGGCTCGGAGACACGTTGATATGCTTCTGCCAAGGAGGGAAGCTCTTTCCCTGACAGAATTTGGCTTCTAATTCCATCATATTCCTTGCAAAGACCGGCAAAGAACTTGATGACAACCATCTAGTCTCGCTATTTTTGGAGTTTGACATGATAAGTGGAGATAGGAAGGAGTCTGTTTAGATAGTCTGTGATGCGAGTGACCTTTCCTAAATATTGTTGTAGACTTTTCACCTCCTAATGAAGATTGCATATCTCAACCATTTTGTCATACATCCGAGAGATGTTGTTGGAGTACATCAGTTGAAGATGATCTTAAAGCGACTTGTAGTGAGCCAGGTGGTTTGTGGTATCATCAATAAGAGGCTTCAATGAGTTCCATAAAGCGGAGAGGAGGTTGGCATTATGTTGTTTGCACAGTAGAAGAGAACCATTAGTGGGAGGTCCTTCATTGAGATGCTTCCCTTTCCCCTGACCTCTGAACCAGATAGTGATCTTATGGATCCACTGATTGATGTTGCGTCCATTTCGCTTGCTCGAAGTGATGATGAAGTTCTAAAAAAGAAGAGGTGTGGGTGTAGGTTGTAGAGGCTTTGCATCTCCCATGATATAGTGTAGGCAGGCTGCAACACAGCGTGTTGCCAGACTGACATGCCGTGTAAGCCGACAACAAATCAGCTGCGGGGATAAAACCTAGCAGCGACACGACATGTTAGATTTTAGCACGATGTGTAAGCGGTGGTGAAAAGGAAAACCTAGTGACAACACGCCATGTTGGATTCTGACACGATGTGTCGTCGCATTTCTGTAGCAGTTGGAGATGATTCTAGATCTAGATATCTCGTAGATCTATTCGTGCATGGATGGTGCACAACGATGAAGTGCCTAGAGTAGGGATGATTTCCACGAAGATGGATCCGGTGAAGATGAATTTCACCGTAGATATGTTTTTGTGGCAATGATTTATGTGGAAAAGTGTCCGAGAAGATGTGGATCCAGGTGGAGATGATTTTCACCGGAGATATGTTGCTGTCAGATAATAAAAGAAGGCAAATCGTTGTATTAGATAGGAGAAACCCTGCTCCTATAAATAGGAGAACAGGGAAGCATACAGACTTAACTAAACCCTAATGGGCCAAGACACAGTGAGGCCCATATTACAAGGACAATATAAATAACTAATAAACGGACTCTCTAACACTCCCCCTCAAGCTGAAGTTGGGAGAATCCCAAATCAGCTTGCAGATAGAGAGTCAAACTAGAAAACAAATAGACAGAAATAAAAGGATAAACCAAGCCCATACAAGAAATTGCTCCCCCTCAATATTACAATAAAACACACAAATATGCATACACTCCCCCTCAAGTAGATACTCCAAGCAAGCAGACAAACAGGTCACAGAAGCTTCTCAATCATCTGGAGCAGAAATAAGCAACAACACAATCATCTGGAGCAAAAGATATAATAGCTGATAGGCACCAAGGTCTTCATCAACGTCGCCGTCGTAGTAGCCAGAGAGTGTTGGGTCACAGGCAGCAAAGTCCAGAGAGTGCTGGATCACAGTAGTAGAGAGTCATAAATCCAGATATCAGCAGTTAATGTGGCATGAAGTAGCATAACATAACTCTCCTCCATCTCATCTCTTCCCTCTACTCTTTCTCCTCTATTCTCCCCCTCACGCCAAGCATGGAAAGAGTAAAGGAGTGGTTGGCGTGGACAGTAAAAAAAAAACAATGGTACAGGCAAAAAATTTCTACAGGCAAATAGGTGGAGGAGGCAACTGACAACACACATGGATCTTAGAAAAACCCACGTAAGGGAAGCAGATGAAGAGAAAAACCTATGCCAACATGGAGGATCAGTCACTCCACCATGAGGCACAGGCAGACAGAGAAGGAGAAGCCTTTTACGCCGTCAACGTGCTAGAACTGGAAAAACGCTGGGGCTGTCTAGAGATTGTAGCAGATGTACTGTAGCATATGTACTGTAGCATATGTACGGTAGCAGGTGTACTGTAGTGCCGGTATTGTAGCGTCGTACTGTAGAAGTGGAAAAAAAAACAGAGGGAGGGTTGCGGCTGGGCAATAGGCAGCAGATCCGGCGGCCGGTAGTAAGAGCGTAAAGGAACAAGGAAGAAGGTAGGGAACTAGGAAGGAATTCCCTGCGGGCAGCCAAGCACCGCCAAGGGCGGCGGCCGCCCGCAAGGGGGGGTGCTCCTTTGGTTCTTGCTCTCTCTCACGTAGGGTTTTGGTCCCTAGGACGGCTGCTCTGATACCATGTCAGATAATAAAAGAAGGCAAATCGTTGTATTAGATAGGAGAAACCCTGCTCCTATAAATAGGAGAACAGGGAAGCATACAGACTTAACTAAACCCTAATGGGCCAAGACACAGTGAGGCCCATATTACAAGGACAATATAAATAACTAATAAACGGAATCTCTAACAGTTGCCACGGAGGTGACTTTCGTGGAAAGTGATCAGAGAAGATATGGATTAGGTGGAGATGATGGTCACTGTAGATATGTTCCCACGGAGATGACTTCCGTGGAAACTTGACTTCGACTGCGGAGAAGTGGTCGATGAGAGCGACAGAGAAGATAATGTCATTGTCCAAAGAACTTGGTTACTTCTTTCTATGGAAGGATCGAAGTGTTTTGATACCATGTTACTAGAGAGAAGATGAAAAATATGTTGTGTGTATTATAGACAACAGGGATAGTTTTTATATAGGACTATGGGTGGCTGCCAATACCCATTTACACAATGTGAGACTAATCCCAATATGCAAGAATATAGATAGACTTGTATACTTAACACCGGACAACAGTGCCAACAAGGTACTTGGCAGGGTCAAGGGAACTGCGGACTGGAGTCAATAGTGTGCAGAAAACTGCAGCTTTGGAGGATGCAACAAAGGATTAGACCCGATGTAGCAGTGGAGTTGTTCGCTGAATATGTTGACGTCATTGGTGGTTGACATAGTGTGTTGTTGCACGCAGTCTGTACTGACCGTGATGTATTAACAGAAGTGTAAGTTAAAGGCACAAGTCCCAAGGGAGCATCTAATATTGTGAAGCAATGTAAATCTAAAACCCTCTGCTTAACTCAAGTGTCTGGGTATATATGTTTACTTATATGTATCTGACTTATTGACACTGAAGTCCCTAACTTCTTGCATAATTACAATCTGGTCCCTATACGTTAAGGTGTTGAATAGGAAAAATGTTCTAAAACTAAAATAAAACCAGTTGCCTAAGTGGGCCTTGTCGTGCTTACTTTGGAGCTCTGAGCGATGAGGCGCCCAACTCACGGCCTTGTCGTGCTAAGAGGCTTGTTCTCTATACTTCTGGAAATAAGTTGAAGATTGAAGGATTCACTGAGGTTGATTGGATTGGCTGTCAAGATGACTTGTAATTGAATTCTAACTGTTGTGGGAGGAAATCTCATTGTTTACTGAAGTTTAAAAAAATCGTTATTGGTCATTCAAGTGCAGAATCATAATTTAGGACGATTGCTTTGGGATTTACTGAAATGCTATGGAATCAAATCCTTCTTTTTCTGATACGAGCATTATTCCAAAAAATTTAGTGATTTTTATTACGACAATAAATTTGTCATCATCCTTGTAAAGAATCATGTTCTTCATGATCAAACCAATTATGTGGACGTTCACATTTCATTTCTAATCAAATGTTGGAACAGTTTTGTCTACCTTATGGGAAGACAAATGACAGATTCTTTTCACAGTAGTTCATGTTTTTAGTTTGTTGAATATGTTTGCATTGCAAGTTTGGCACCTTTGACATGCATGCCCAATTGGAGAAGCGTGTAAGATACTTTTGTGTTTTAGTAAATGAGTTGAAGGTCGATCCAGTTAGTTGTTATGCTTTGTTAATTGATAAATTGATCTTGGAGATGATCTGTATATCTTTTTTTGCTATTAGCACCCCTCCACATTTAATTGATGAGGAAGGGAAACACAACTCTAGCTGTTATAGGCCTGCGCCTAACGGTGATCTCATCATGTGGTTGTTCCCTTCCTGTAGAGGGGACTCAACATAAATCATTGTCTTTTATGACTGATGATCTTGTTTTTATGTATACAGATTAGTTTTCAAGTTATTTAAATTTGAACTTTGTTGTTTATCCATTTGAAAATTGAACCAAGTTGGGCGTTCGTCTGATATTGTTTGTCAATTGTTTATCTTTCATGTTCAACATGCTTTTCAATAATCTCTTTAAATTAGAAACCTCAAAAGTCAAACAAAGTTTGCTTGATGTTGGTGAGTTGTCTCCAGATTGGAGTCTACTTTGGAGCATGCTCTCTTACACCCATGTTTTGATATTATCCAAGTAGTATAACATGTTGAACTATGTTTGAATCCATAGTAGAATTCGATAGTCTCCTTAAAAGTTGTCTTGATCCATTGTTTGAATCCATCACTGTGGAACCCATTTTTCACATTTGCCTTCGGTAGGTAGTTCCATATCATAGCCCTCTTAATATCTCACGGCCTTGATAGAGTGTGTTAAAGTGTCTATATTAGTCTATTAGTTAAATAGGCTAATTAGTTTAGTGGGCCTTTATATTCCGGCCCGTCTAGTTTAGATTACTTGGGTCCTAAGTAATAGGGCGTCTCTCCTCTCTATATAAAGGAGAGGCCGTCAGTCATTGTATCACAATCTATTCTATTCAATCAATCTTTTATTTTAACATGGTATCAGAGCGGGTTAGATCTTGAAAGAACCCTAGCGCCGCCCGGTTCCCTCTCTCCTCTTCGGCGCACGCAGCTACCCGAGCCGCCGACCGCCGCCTCTTCGAGAGAGCAGCCAAGGACGAGCGCCCGCCTGCGGGCGGCCGCAGCCGCGCCATCTCCATGGCTTGGTCGGCTGCCCGCTAGGCAAATCCCGGCCTCCATGGCTTCTTATCTCCTTCCATATTCATTTATTCTTTACCGATCCACGTCGCTCTCCTATCTCCTGTCCGTGCGCCGACAACATCTGTTTTCCGACGCCGATCTTCACCTCCAGCAGCAACCGCCGGCCGCAAGCAGGTGTAGATATTCTCTACAGTCGTCCTTGCCTTGAGCCACAGTTGCCGACCCTTCTCCAGTGCCGTCGACTGTCTCCAGCAGTAGCACCAGCCGCCGCCTCCATCAGCAGCAGCCGCCGCCAGCAGCCGCACCAGCCAGGCGCCGCAGCCACAGCCGCCAATTAGCAGCACCATCGTCATCCTCCATCATCGCCGTTGTATCTGTGCTCGTAGGCTGCAGTGTTGCTTTATCCAAGCAACCGTATCCCCAGCCTTGATCGCACTTTTTCAACCGGCATTCCATCTCATGACGTCTTCAGATCAGCCTTCATCGCCGCTTTGGAGAGGCTCCGCCTTGGCTCCGCATGCATCCTCTTGGCATGCAATATCTCCGGAGTCACGCAGGAGACCCTTTGTCATCTCCTATGTTGCGACAAAGTGCTTCATCAGCCGAGCGTCATCTCCAGCCATCATCCGCAAGCTGCTGCTCCTCCACTTCATTATCATTCCGACGATCTTCATCCGCAAGTTGCTGCTGCGTTGTGCGTCATCATGCTACTGATGCCATCTACAGTAGGCGATCACCCATCACTCTCCACCGCTACCAAACAACCATGTTTACTGCCCCCATATGCATTATCCCTGTCTCTATTCGGATCCTTAATCAGTTCTAACTTTTGCTAATCGGATCCTATTTTTGATCCTAATCGGGTACTAACGGGCCAACAAACCCCTTTTTCGGGTCGGGACTAGATCCATTTATTTTTCTACCCGGATCTCATGTTGACCCATTTAGTATACTCTCTTTGGCTATCGGTTTCATTCTCCACATATTACCCATCTCCATTTCACATATTTCTCTCTTTTTCCACCATTTTCTTTCCCACCCACCCATATTCTGTGAGCATCCCTTTTTCACATTGCGGGGGGGTCATATGTCCAGTTCTCCACACCAAACACTCACTCTTGTCGTATTTGGTGTGCGGGGGGGATAGAGAGGAGAGAAAGAGATGAGAAGAGAGAGCGAGCATGAGAATATATGAGAGAATGTATGAGAGAGAGAGTATGAGATGAGATGATGATATATGTATTCAGACTATATATTCCAGGCTATCTTCATGAAGCTTCACATCATTCAGCACACCAGTTCTCTACTTGAGCCAGCAGTGAAGATCCAGCGTCGACACCGTATCCGCGTTTGTACCGCGTTATGTACGTCAAGTGTTGATGGTGTATTCCTTCAGTTGCATTCACATGAGACAGATGGGTGCTTCTTCAGAAGCTCAGAGTTTTATCTTCACCGAGCTGCTTCATCACGTCTTCTCCGAGCTGTATCTGCAGTATCGACATCGCCTGTAGCTGATCCTCTTGGGACTTTCCTTGATGGATGATCTCCTTTCCCGTCAAGCCCCCAAGTTTCATGGTTCCTGCATCGTATCAAGCAGCAGATCGTCCGTCCGCGTTCGTGCCGCGTTAAGCACGTATTCCAGTGGCGACTTGTTGTAGTATCAGGACCATTCTTCAGCCTACAGAGTATCTTCAGATGTCTTCATTTTAGATGCACTTCAAGGAAGACCTTCTTCAAAGCTCGAGTATCTTCAGCCTGCAGAGTCATCATCACCATATGATTCAGGGGGAATATTATTTCAGGGGGAGTAACATATTTTGTATGGGAGTGATATTTATCTTCATCTTTTATTTATCATTTCTTTTTATCGAGTCCTGTAACTCTCCAAGCTTGGACATGTGTTTCACCCATGCTCCAGCTTGAGGGGGAGTGTTAAAGTGTCTATATTAGTCTATTAGTTAAATAGGCTAATTAGTTTAGTGGGCCTTTATATTCCGGCCCGTCTAGTTTAGATTACTTGGGTCCTAAGTAATAGGGCGTCTCTCCTCTCTATATAAAGGAGAGGCCGTCAGTCATTGTATCACAATCTATTCTATTCAATCAATCTTTTATTTTAACAGAGTGTTTTGATGTGTGTTATCACACTCATTATTGTGAAAAAAATGGAGAAAACACAACCTACTTTTAGACTTGTAAACAGATCGAATGTGGAGCGGATACTGCTTATCCGATATCCAAATCCGAAAAAATACATTCATTCCCGATTTCCGACAGATGTCATGTAATAATATATGAATCCGATCCAAATGAATAATATCCGAGTTCGGATAAATATCTGATATGAACCTAAAATCATAATTTTATTGTTAATATGTTATATATAGAAAATATTGATATTACAATGAATATATATGATAAAATATCTATATTTTCATATTTTTATATATAGATAATATATATTTAATAATATATGTATCTATTTGTCGGATTCGGGTTTTTTCAGAGTGGATATAGCAATATCCGATATCCTATCCGAAATTTATGTTCGTCTTTTAACATGTATGCTAGGGGCATGTATGCAAATTTATGTTTGTCTTTTAACAAAAATTATGTGCTCCATGGAGCTAGATGTTCTATATGGATGGCTGCCCTATATGGATGGCTGCCCTATTGTCACAAAAAAAGTTTTAAAGCACCAGTTGGGCAAATCCAAACTTAAGAAAGAAATGTACCAACACACCTTCACATGTTGTGCGGACCATTGCTTAATGTTCTATACTTGTTCATACTACCATAATACTTCCTACTCTTCTAGGATGTTAAATATCTACTGATAAATATACAAAAAATGTTTGTCTGGAGATTGGATTTGCTCTTGCCCAAGCTATTTTGCATCATAAACTCCTCAAAACTTGATGTGAAGATGGATTATGTGCAAAATTTTACAGCCGAATGGGACCTTTTCTATGCTCAAATGGTCCACTGACATACTAGCTTTTAGGATCTGATTGGGCTTTTCCAAGGGGTTAAAGGCCTAACCTGTTGGGATCCAGGACCTCTGGCTTTAAAATAAGAATAAATGTCTTGCATCTGCGAAGCATGGCACTGTTCTAAAAGTATTGGGAATCGAAATGACAGGAGTAAGAAAATGTATATGTTGGTCATGGGAAATCATAGGTGGATACATAGTATATACACATGTTTTTCCTTTCTTGTAATACAGTTATAGAAATAGTTTTCTAATTTATATTATTATGTTTCTAGCTAATATCCAGCCTTTTACTATAATTGACGAAAACCCACTGAACAAAAATCGCTTACAAGTTGTTGCTAAGCAACAAAAAATACATATAGAAGTTCTATGGCAATGCTTCCATGCTCAAATGGCCTATTCATAGTGCATCCTAGTTATGAAACGGGTCAAGCTCTTCTAGTATTTTGTTACATTCTTTTGACACTAGTATATCTTAATTCTAGTATGTGATCAGGAGAACTGATAGTATAATAAATTTGCAAGAAAGATTAAACACCATGAAATCACAAATGTAGGATGACTAGTCAGTTGACACATGACATGCAAGTAGGGATGGCAATTATACCCACTAACCCAGTCCCACCTCGCCCCAAACCCAGCTAGACCCAAGTTATCGCGGGGTAGTTGGGGCTCAATTTTTAAATGGGTCTAATGGGGATATGAGTCTTCCGACCCGTTTAATCACCTTACCCCCACTGGGACCCATCGAAACCCACTCGTTCAATCTGGAAATTGTGCCAGCGCGCATTACGCATCGTGCTTGTGCTTGCGGAGGAAGGAAGACGGAGGGGAGGGAAAAAGTCCGATCTTGCTTGCAATGGAAGTCTCTCGCCCACGCTGTCGGCTTGTTCATGGTCGTCGACTTGTTCGTAGCCGTCTCTGTGGGTGCCAACGTCTCCGGAGGCGCCGTTTGAAGGAGTAGATCCGTAGGCGGTTGTCGTCGTCGACCCCAGGCCTCCGGATTGAGATGGATTGATCTTCAAATTCCTTCTTCTTTCTCACTATAGTAATGGAAACCTGATGGATTGATCCTCGAAGACGATGACCATCACCAACACCAACTATTGACAGCAGTAACGACGCCTCCTCTATCCCCGTCTTGAACCTTGCCGTGACGTTCAGCATGTTACTCGGCCGCCATCGCACCTTGCTCAGTGGCATGCCCAACTCCTGAGGTTCTCCACCTGCGGCCAGACCACAGGAAGCTTCTCACTTGTGGTAGAGATAGGTCAAGGAAGGGCTGATGTATGAGATCTAGATCCCTCACACCGCCATCGTGTACGGCCTCCAAACATTCACGAACTTCTAGATCCCTCACGTTGTTGTCCGCAGCCAACCATAGCTCCTGTAGATATATCCTCATAGCATCAATCTCCATGGTTGGGGCGAGCTAGTGGCTCTGTACGCAGACCTGATACCGAGCGATTGACGCAAGGTGTGTTGGTGTTCAATACATCGAACATGGATACTGGAGCACTGGCTAAGTGTTTGTGCTGCCTAGTGTTGTTTCAAAGGAAAATATATATGTTCTTTAAAATATGGGGATTCTGTTCACATATCCCCATGGACTATCCATGCATATGGGGAATATGATCAAACAACCTGCTATGAACAACTCAGAAGAACTTAAACAACTGTGCTAGCCTGACTAAGCAACATATATGTTTCAAAAAGTGGTACGTTTGTTAGTGTGATATATATGCTGGATGGTAATTTGTTCTTGCTTATATATTTTTCACATGAACATGTATTTGCAGATGCAATATCAGTAGGCTTTATTACATCAAAATTATATTCGACTCATTTTACTATATGTTCTGTTTCATTCCCTTAATACAGAAAAATATGTCTAGAAGGAGGTTTGAATTGTATATCATACTGCATCTAAAATCCACCAGATATCATCGTTAGGACTTAACAAAGTCTCTGCGAAAATTTATATTGTATGGCCCAATCATTACTCTTTTATTGGATTCTTATTATTGTAGGACTTATTTGCATTTCATCAAACAATATATTCAGTTATCCGGAGAAAAAAGCTTCATGTTTCAATCAACCTATTTAGCTTTCCGTTTGTTTAGCTTTGATGTCTATAGTCTTCAATAGAGAAGTGTTGCATGGTAATGGTTGGGTACCAGACCTATCTTGATCAAACCGAAAGCTTACAAAGTCTTTGAATGTTGAACTTTTTCATCATTCCTCTTGCAACCCTATCCTTTATTTGTTGCTTCAGGGCGCTGGGACCTATATGTTCCGGATAGACAACGAACATGTGGTTGATGCTACTAGGGCAGGAAGCATTGCTCATTTAATTAATCATTCTTGTGAAGTAAGTAATATTGAGGATTATGTCTCCCAGATTTTCCCTCTCTCTTTAATCTGCATCTCCTCGCGGTGTAATCTTTCCTTAAGTGAGTATTTATTATTTGCAGCCCAACTGTTATTCCCGGACCATCAGTTTACATGGTGTTGAGCATGTGATTATATTTGCTAAAAGAGATATAAATCAATGCGAGGAGTTGACCTACGATTACAGGTAAACACTGCACGTACAAGGTTAGGATTTTGAATCTACAGTTTTCTTTATTGATGCATTCTGAACCTGTATGACCTGCAGATTCATTTCCATTGACGAGCAACTACAATGCTTCTGCGGCTTCCCAAGATGCCGTGGAGTGGTGAATGATCCTGAGGTTAAAGTTGGGAGTCTATGGGTACCTCGCTGTGAGCTGACTCCTTGGCTCGGATAATCAGTTGGTGAAAATTTTATCATGGAGTTCTCTTTTTTTTTCTTCTATACATACATTCTTGATTGGAGACTGCATTTTTGTATCCCATTCTTGGAAACAAGTCCATGCATCAATACAAGTCCATGGTATATATTCTTTCTGCGTTATACAAAGCTGTTGGGAGGTGATTTTTATGGCATGCAGCAAGCTCGAATTCGAATCTAGTGACTTTGGTTATTTATGGGCAGTCAAAAGAAGAAAAAAATGGCCAATTATTGGCATACGACCGGATGCAAACGTAGTGTTTCTGGTTGGGACTTGGGGAGAATCAGAGGCTGGGATTATGGCATCTGAGAACGTGGGTGTGTCTTGAAATAGCAGCCGGAAGAGGTCTTTTGATATAATATAATCGTTGTTGTGGACGCTGGGGATCCCACAGCCTGGTTAGAGTCCCTTTACCTCCCTATGGTGGTACATCGACGAAGTCTATGGAGCATAAACGATTGGAACAATAACGACAGGTAGCTAACGACACTGTAACAAAAAGAAACATGCGAACTTGACAACCTGCTGTAGTATGAACTTCTCAAGCGCTGAGTGAGCGGGTTTTTGTGGGGTGGGGTATGGAGCGGGTTTGTTTCCATGGAAGGAGGTGGTGTCTGTCAAAAGGCCTTTGTGGTGTAAAAGGCTCTTTTTCTGCAGGGGTGGTATAAAAGGCTCTTAGTTGACCTACTTTTTGGTCTGGAGATGCTAACATCTGGGCCGATATTAGAAGGGATACCATGTACAACTTTTTGGACTTGTCGGGGTTTGAAAAATAAAAGTAATTTGTCATATTGCTTATTTGATTAAGGACTGTGTTTTTTGGCTCATCCGTAGCGGAACCAGAAAATTACATGGAGGGGGCTGAAATCATATATGTGTGCATTTTAACACAAATGGGGGGCTGAGTTGAAAAAATATAAACATTGAGAATGGAACATGAGTCTCTAATTTTTCAAAACCAGTTTTATACCACTTCAACTAGCTCATTTTTTTTGTTAACTACTAGTTAATGTATTCATTTACACGTGATCTATATATAATACTAAAGAATACTACTTATATTAATTTTTTTGGGGGAGGGGGGAGGGGCTAAAGCCCCGGCAGCCTCCCCCTAGTTCCGCCCCTAGTATGGCTCATATGCAACCATATGTTATACATCGTCGTTGCTGCCTATATGCCTTGCAATGCATCAATGTCTCCAGTCTGTAGATCCCTTTCACGTCATCCAGCATCACTTTCTGTCTCTCTCAAAAGCTCTTCCTCCTATATTAACCTTACCCTCCACACCACACCACTAGCGGGTTGAGTTTGCTTATCATATTATCATTTTAGTTTGCTTCTTCTACAGACGTAGTGTCACCATATCCATATCCCAACCTGTGCAATGACTTAAATTTATCACAACAAGAGCTATTAAATCTTCATGGAGGTGTCAGAAAAGAAGAAGAAAAATAAAGGCTCCCCCATAGTGTTGTGGGTGGAGAGGCTTGACGCCGAAATATCTGCCACGGTGCATAAATTAATAGCCTGAACTGACATAAGAACCTTCTCTGTCCCACTCACTGGTCCTGCCAATGCCAGGGTGGCTCTTCCCTACTTTCCTTTTGTTTTACGACTGCATAGCTAAGGAGTAAAGTCTAGAATGTGCCGATGGAAAGAGATAGTAAACAATTTGTCGAAGAGAAGATAACATGTGAACTAAACAGATCCAAAACTTCCTTCAGGACTGAATATCCAGACTATCTGATAATAATACTACCCTACTTGGCATGCAATTGCTGGTGAGCTTTTTGTGTAACAGTTAAGCTTGAAACCCCCAACTTTCAAGAGGGTGCCATTTTACCTCTTTTTATTTATGGCGTCTCCGTCTGTATTGGCCTCAATCAACCCAATATGTGTGAGAGTAACCAATTAAGCTTGAAATCCCTCACAGGGTGATGTAGCAGATGTCCATGTTGGCCTCAATCAACCCGTTCTTTGTAATGGTAATCCCCCTTAATATCCCTACGTAATAGTAACTGAGAAGATGTTATTCAGACCCGCATTGTTGTCGTCTTCGTCCACAGACAGCTTAAGCACTTGATGAACAAGTTAGTTGCTGTAGGCCATCTAACAGGTGATGACCTATTGGGACGCCCAAGTTCCAGCACATGCCGGGCCGAAACCAACTCCATTCTCCAGGGGTTGAGCTGTATGAAGGGATGGGTGTGTATTTTGGCATGTAGATAATCATACAACCATGCACGAGAGATCCAGGAGTCAGGGGCCATCTCTCTACTGTAGGCATGGAGGAAGAGATGACGGTTACAACCGGGCATGTGGAGTGATGGACCAGGAGAGAGGTGTTGGGTGGGTGGAAAAATTAAGATGTTTGCTATACATACCCGTTTGGAATCCGAAACGAAATTCGGAGCGATCTCCACAACATGTTACAAAGTATAACAAATAAAATATATTATTTTATTTGTTATACCTTGTAACATGTGGTGGAGATTGCTTTGGATTTTGTTTTGAATTCCAAAATAGTGTCCACCTAGCATTTCTCAAAAATTAAGACCAGGCCTTGGCAAGTTACCCACTTTCCATGACCTGTTGGCAGCAGAGCAGTAGTGTGTCGTTTACTGCCGGTGGTTTTGTTTTGAGATGGAAGTGATTAGTTATTTTGACCAGAGTCATGCTGCTGAGTACTGAGGGCTTGAACTTGGACAGACAGCCAGCATCCCTGGCAACGTTTTACGGATAGATTCTGCAGGTTCTATTGGCAGGCGCAGGCGAGGCGCGTCGTCATGTTGTGTGTTGTATGTGATGCCAATCTGGTCTTTTCTCTCTCTCTGATCTGCTCAGGCATCTGCTCAGCAACAGTTCTATTGGCAGAAGGGGGGATTTGTGGTCTGTACCGAGTCCGGCGGACAGCGCACGTTCTCATTGGATTGCACGATAATCAAGCTTCTCATGGGCTGACTGATTGACTGTCGGAGTTGGGTGACTGAGAGGCCATGTGGATGTAGTGATGGTTTTCTTCTTGTAATATATTGTTGGTCACAAACATCCAGTGATCATCAGATCAAAGATGGACCTCGTTCCAGTCCAACAGCTGAGCTGAACTGAGCTTGGGTCTCCACAAGATTGAGAGTTGTATAAATGGAAAAGTATAATCGAAGTCAGTGTTATTATGTCAATTGGAATAAACATGTTGCCAAATGTCAGTTGTATAAGGACAAAGATGTGACTAGGGCTAGTATATAAAGCAAATAAAAGGCCCGTGAAAACGTGGTATCATGCATTTCGCCCAGGTGAACATCTTTTGTGCCCTATCAGTCATGGTAAAATATCAACTTTCTCTGAGCGTCGAATTTTCCAAAAGTGTAATCCATAATGGCCTCATCTGTCCTCCATGTGTGATGAAAGAAAAATGTTTATGCTCTAGTAACTGTATAATTTGGACCCCAAGTCCACCTAATGGTTAGCTTGTTGCGGTCTACAGGGGTGCTCTTGATATCCTCAATGATGCTATGTGAGGCTGAGCATGTCAATATGTCTCTTAAGTGCATTATGGCCATTAGAATTAAGCAAATAAGGGGTTTTTTCAAGAGAGATGTATATTACAATGTGGGATGTTATCATGTTATCATGTTTATACTGGTCAATATAGAGTCCCAACATAATGAGGTGTCTGTGTAGTGTCTTCTATAAGATGAGAATGCTTGTTAAGATACCTCTTTCCTTAGTTCTGTTATCCTCACACGCCTTTCCTTTCCCACCTCCCTAATTCCCATTGTGGCTCTTCTACTGCTCCCACCCCTTCCCTGCACGTGTAACAGGAGCAGGAACAGAGGAGGCCGTGAGGAAGCCTGCTGACGCCACTACAGAGCGATGAAATGCAGACAAGAGGCAAGCGCATATGAACAAGTTAGATTATTAGGTGATTGTAATTTTAGCCACTGGCCTATCTTCATCATGAACTGAACTGCCCATGGACAAACTTCAGATGAACTTGATGTCAGCGCTCAATATACACCCCAACCCTGCCCCACGCAAAAAAAGAAACTTTTGCTTTGTAAAATAAAGTAGATACCATGTGTTGTAGTCGGTATCAGTACATTAATTTTAACAGTGCCTAAATACATATTTGTGTCGCAAAAATGTAAAAAAGTAACCTATTGTTGCATCTACAAAACATATACCGAATTCAATTTCACCTCATTTTCTTTTTCTCAAAAGCGAGCCATTATATTCAAGCTCAATTCTGACTTCCAGCAGCATTTCCTCCAACCAAACAAGTCTTTGGGGTTTTTTCGTACATTAATGATACATGTGTGTGCTGTTGTTTTTCTTGGGTTGAGCAAAAGATCAAAACGGTTACACAGCATAAACCGAACCCAAAATAAAGAACTGGAAAGATGATGGGAGGGGAAGAACAAGAAGAAAAAGGGAGAAGAAGAAAAAAGGTTCAACAAAGGCATTCTACTGGGATGCAATTTTGTGTAATTGATAGTATTATTGCTCTGTAAAAGTGGAAAAGAACAACTTGATACAATTGACTGTAGTTGGGAGGGGTATGAATCCACCCATTATTGTTGATCCTTCCTTTTTTTTTTCTGTTTCTTACATCTGATAAACATCCCTCTGCACTCTAGCAATTTCTCTCAACTCAAAAGAATGTAAAGAATTTTGGGGAAGGAAACAAATTGGAATAAAGAGAAAAAACATAAACACAGATTATCTGGTAATAGTAGCAGCGGCAGCAATGTAGTACAATTCTCTGCATTTACAGATGGACTTGACATGATGACACTATGTATATATATAATATATATATATATATATATTGCAGGTAGGGAGGGAGGAGGGCAGGAAGGCCCCCTAATGTAAAACACAAATCGGACAGGACATACCCACAAGGGCAAGGCCTATCTATCTATCTATGCCGAATGCTGGTGGAAGAAGAGGAAGGAAGAGGGGAGGACAATGTAGATTGGACTGATAGCGATTTCACAAGCGACAGTATCTTGGCACCCGCTATCATCAATTCAGAGATCTCAATTTGGTTCATGTGTACCTGTTTGATTCATTACACAACGGAGGGGGTCCATGCCACATCATCCCCCCAACATCAACTAGAGGGCTCTACCACCCCTCCCATCCTCCATCCTGTGTTTTTTCCTCTCAATCAACCAATACTCACCCCGTACAGCTATCACCAGCGACCCGAAAGAACAGCACAGGAACCCCAAGTGGAACAAGGATGAAGGAACCCCGTAACGATAACGTCTTCGGCAAAGAATCCTATGGAATGGAACACCATCGCGTCACCATCATCAGTGAGCCGAGCGACTGGCGGGCGGGGCGAGCTTCTTTCAAAAGGCAGTGTTCCGTTTGGCACTGGGGATGCTGCGCAGGCTTAGAAGATTCTCTGGTGTTGTACCCTGCAGAAAGCAATGGAGAGACAGCAAGGAACTTGTCAGTTTCAGCAACAGGGGAAAGGAGAAAAAGGAGCTTGCTCTCTTCAATTGCTCATTCATGCCAAAAAGGTGAAGAACGGCTCTTTCAATTGAAAGAATACAACAAATTAAAGACATGGCTATTATGAGTATGCTTTAGAAACAGAACAGTCGATAACCAACTAACTAAACAACCAACCAAACAACACTTTCCACCTACGATTCTTCACAATTAGTTTTTTTTCTTTCCTGTATCAGATTGTAGGCGTCTGCTTTTTTTACCTAAAAAGGTCATCTACAGCTTTTAGGCTTTTTGTTTCTGTACTAAAGGCTCTCTTTTTTTCCCTCAGGCAGAGCCCAGTCAAACAACAACGCGCCATGCAACCAATCAGGGAATGCAGTAATTACTGTTTAGCGTCAGAAACAAGGTAGAAAGTCCGCGGGTCCAATAATTATGACAATACCGGTTCAGCATCATATTAATCTCTCACACCCTTTATGAGAGGCTGGATGGGCAATAAATAAATAAATAACGACGCTGTACATAATTGCTAATAATGTAGACCAACCCTCAACCGACCCTAAAAATATGGAAACTTTTCACAACTTCCCGGTTGGAAACCACCCTTAAAAAGTCAAGGACGTATGAATAGAAATAAGTAACACCCATATATGTATTGCAATACCGCATTTAATCCGTTACCGCATTCAGACATACCGTTTCGCCCGATTTACAACCGATAATGCATACAACTGGTGGTTTCCGTTTAGTCGATTCATCAAATAAAGATGGCGGCCAGCTGTTTATGCCTGCCAGGGTGGCACCCTTAGAATATATACAAATTTTTATATTCTTTTAAGACAGCTATCGCATGTATCATTTCGCCACCTTCTACGGTTCGTCTTCCCCACCAAAACACCCAATTGCTCAACTCAACGTGACAGTCCATTATCAGCATTGGGATGAATTGTAAACAGCCAACGGGGATGAGGGAAACATGGATTTTCGAAAGAAGAAAGAAAGAAAATATCAATCTACGTGTGTTCAAGGGAAAAAGAACCCAGTTTTGAAACAATTGTGCCGGCTACTCCGACTGAAAGGAACCATAATGCATAAGAAAGATGTGCCCGCCAGCCACCCATAACATAATAACAAATGAATATACATACTCGCGTTATAAGATTAATTAAAGAGCCAATCTTTCGATCAAACCATCAAGCAGAAGCAGGATAATATAATACGCCGGCGACCGAAATGATAGAGAGAAGGGAAGTTGATGGTGGGGAGGGAGGGACAAAGGTGGCTGGAGCAAACCTCGGTTGAAGGAACGACGACGGCGTCGGCTGCTGTGTTGGCATCGTTCCGGGAACGCCCGTCGACCATGGTAGCCGGAGCCGCGTGGCAGTCCGGGGGAGTCTCGAAGAGGGACACAGAGTACTGCTTGTAGATGACCCCAACGTCGAAGTAGATAACTCCCGAGCTAGGGACATCGACGCGGATGCCCTTGACAGGAAACCATAGGAACAGTTCCTGAGCGGACACCCCACGCAGGGACTTGATCTGGCCGTAGCTGATGGTGCCGCCAACGGAGGCCTCGTACCGTACGTCGCTCTCGAACCGGGCCGTGCAGGGGGCTTCAAGCTCGGCCTCGAAGTTGCCGTCGGCGTCTATCTGGAACGTCTTGACGCCCTTTGGAAGGAGGCCCATGGGTAGGCCGTTCTGACGGAGGGCGTCATAGGCTGCGTCCCCTGCGGCTGCGAGGGCCGCGAGGGGGGAGAGGAGGAGGAGGAAGAAGGGGAGAAGGGAGGAGTGGGGCATTTCGGGGATTAGAGGGTTGATCGAGGGGGAAGGGAGGGAGATGGGAGTGGATTTTGGGCTTAGGGCAGGTGGCGATGGAGGGTTGGGGATGATGGCGGTGGTGGTAGCGGGCAAGGAACAAGGATTAGGTGAGAGAGAAAGAGAGAGCGACAGAAGATGAAGAAGAGAGGAGATGGGGGAAGAAGAGCAGCGGGATGGGGGAGAGAAGAGAGGGAAGGGAAGAAGAAACAGGACAAGGGGTTGCCAGCGAGAGAACAGAGGGGATTGGCGAGGGGTGTGGAGAGGTTGCGGGCCTGTTGGGGGGGCTGGATTGACAATTATTGATGAGGTGGAAGACGACCTGTCACGACCCCGCATGTATGTTTCGGAGCTGCTCCACCTCAACCGAGTCCAGTCATTATTTGCGGGGAGAGTCCATCATCGCCAACCTTTTCAATGCCTTTTCTTCTCAAACTCCCATGTTTTCTGTTTTTTTTTACTCCTTTTTTGCTGACACGGAAGATAAATTTTACCTTTTCCACGCCAGATAGTCATCTCTTACGCCGAAATCTGTAATTAAGATCGTGTCCAGGTGAACCAGGAATCCGGTTCTCACTTATCGGATTCGGTTTTATTTCTATTGGAAAAACAGAGAAGATATTGGGCCAAAACGATTAAAATGAAAGATATATAAATACCTTTTACAAACCAGATAGTTATCTTTTACTCCAAATCTACGATTATACATAAGATAATGCCGAGGTGGGACGGGGATGTGCTTCTTACGCAATCGAGTTCGGTTTTGTCTTTAAAAAAATAAAAGCATCGAGAAGCCGTAGCATTAAGCGGTAAGAAGATATGTATAATTGAACTACTGAAAGAAAAAAAAAGATTTATTGAATATATTTTTGGGATGTTAAGCGGAAAAAGAAGAAAAAGACTACTACTGCTACTACATAACATATAGTATCGCTTCTCAACTCATAACATACACATACATATCTACTCGAAATTACAGCAACCAAATATATTTGTGTATCGTATATCAATTTTTTAATTGGATATGCATTTCCCACACAACACATCGAATATATACAATGCCAAACAAAAAGTATTTGAACATTACAAAAATAATCTGGCATAGTCATCATTTTGAATTTTTATTACTGCACTAATTATGTGTCATACACTACAACATACAAAGAACATTTGAACCCAACATAAAAATAGAAAGGATGATACTCATCTACGCTTGGGGATTATTATTATTAAGCAATGAACCATGTTTGTTTATGAGACAAAGCATGCTTTTATATTGTTATGATGTGTGAGTCTCATATGTATTGACATGTCTCCTTTAAATAGAAGTATGTAATTACATTGTGTGAAGATGTACATGTATAAAGAAAGAAAAGTTGTTACATGGAAGGAAAGGGGAGAATTTATATGGAAGGACATTATTTAATATTAATAGGCATTATAGGGAAGGAAAAGAGAGAAGATACATGGAAGGACATTAATTAATATTAATGTTAACACCCCCCCTAAAACTCAAAGTGAATCAAAGATGTATAGTTTGCAAATAAACTTGTGGTGATTTGTTGTAGTGTGTGTCTTTGTAAAGAGATCTGCAACCTGATATGTAGAATTTATGAAGGGCAGTGTGATAACGCCTGCTAGGTGCTTTACTCACGCAAAGTGACAGTCTATTTCGATGTGCTTAGTCCTCTCATGAAAAACATGAGCATGCATTCTTATTGCACTTTTTCTTTCATAAAATAAAGGTGTAGTGTCAGATATATTGAATTCTTGTAGCCTAGAAGTCAACGGATGTACACCATTTCTTGAGTGGTATCACATGTTGCTTTGTATTCGACGTCAATGGAAGAAAGAGACACCACATCCTGTTTTGCACTCCTTCATGAGATCAACGAATCACCAAGGAAAGACAAAATCCAATGGTGGTGCGTCTAGTGGTTGGACATTCATCCTAGTCTGCATCGATGTATGCCCGCAAGATAAGATTATAAGAAGAGTTCATTGATAACATCCAATTTTTTGGATATTCAAGTGTCTGTTTTACCCTCATATTATTATTTAACAATATTGTATTTAGATAAATCTAGTTGTTTTGGCAAGTTTTGGAAAAACTACTTAATCTAATCTCCTTATTTTTTGTTTGTACAGAATATCACCAGAGGTGGATTTGAATCTAGACAACCGTTGATAATACCACATCCAAGCAATCTTCGAGCCCAAAGCAAGCGATTGCACGGATGCTACCTCAACAGTCACCGAAGGACATCTAACATCAGTGACTGTTGACATCAATATCTTTGTGATCGTCAGACAAGCCAACCTTGGCGACCGATGGAGATTCCATCATTAGCGGTTGCTGGAATCAACCCTCCCAGTGACTGCTGAACTAGAGAGAAGATCAACGATTGTTAAGCCGATCAGTATCAGTGACCGATGATCCTGAATGATCAACGACCGTTGGACTTATGTCGGTTACCTCGAGACTCACACCTATAAATATCAGACCACCTCAACATATGAGGGGGTTCGTGACATGTAAGAGACGACAAAGTATTGCCGCATTGTACAACCATCATCCATCAATCATTCCATTAGTCCTAGATCTGTTAAGACGAGAGTTCAAAGGAGAGAGAGGATTCATGCCATCACCAAGCTCTATCAGTTCCTTCTTCAAGAGAAGGAGCAGCCATTCTCCACGCCCACTCCAGATCCAGATCTAAAGGGGGTGTGCATCAACCTTGGTCATTTGTGATCACAGTTGGTGTATCTCCCTTCTTCTTCTCTAGATTTGTTCATCTGCCTTCATCTCCTTCGTCCATTTTTTCATTCTCTCATGTCTCATTATACTTGTAAAACTATAATGCTACTCACCACTATGAGTGGCTAAACATACAGCTTGGGTCGTGAGTAGCCATTAAGACTCCCCCAACATGTAAATACTTATATCCATTGAATATATGCTCTTAGAAATGATCTCCATACTCTTGGTTTTAATGCTTCACTTGTATGATTAGCTACCATCTTGTGATGTTTGATTGTTAGTGCCTCAAAAGAGTAGTACTAACCTTATATAAGTGTTATGGAGTTGCATGAATGTATGAGAATGTTGGAATGCTTAAGCTAATGGTCATATGACACTACTACAGAACCTACCTTTAGTGTCGGTTATTTAAAGCCTTTAGTGTCGGTTTCTAAGCGACACCTATGTGGGCGACACTAAAAGCTCACCCATTAGGCGTCAGTTCCAAAACCGACGCCCAAACTCTTCGCGCGCAACCGAAAACACGCCATCATGGCACTATAGGCGTCGGTTATTAGATACGAAACCGACGCCCAAATCCTTCGCGCCACAGAAAGGGCGCCATCTTGGGCACTATCAGTGTCGGTTTTTTACAAATAACCGACGACATATATCTTCGCGCCACAGGAGGGCGCCAACTTGGGCACTATAGGCGTCGGTTATTGGCTAATAACCGACGCCATATAACTCCCAACACGGTCGTGCTGGACAGCACAGCCGTGGTGTTAAGGAAATAAACGTCGGTTTCTATTAAAAACCGACATTGTAACCTATTTGGTGTCGGTTTTATACAAATAACTGACGCCTATTGTTTTTTTTCTGTCAGCCTGCAGACCTGCTGTGGCTGGTCGCAGGATGAGAAACCTGTTCAGTTCAGTTATGAACTGCAGGTTTTACGACATCCATTGATATCAGCCGACAACAGGCCACAAACCTGCAAAATTAACAACAAAAATATTCACACATGCATTTAGCAATGCAACCTGCAGTTTCATTTTATTTTCACACATTTAGAAACATTCATGTAGCTAGCAATCTGTAGTTCCATTCATTCACATTCACACATGTAGAAACATTAATATAGCAACCAACACTTTCATTCATTTTCACTCAGACACATGTAGAAACATCCAGACATGTAGAAACATTCACACATATATTATAATTCAGAAATTCATTTAAAAAATATCATTGTTTAGTCATTATTCGCTATCAGGATCCCAATTATATTTTAAAGCCCCCACTATTTGTATGGTTGTTTCCCATTCTTCTCTTACTTCATTTAATTCTCCCATCGTATAGGGAGCATGTACATCTGGTAAGTCCGTTCCTATAGTGGGGTCAGCTTTAAACACCTGTAAAGAGAATGATGTATATATATAATTAATGAGCTATAAATAAGATTGATATATTTCATATTATCTAATGAGACTATATAATACCTGAGCAATACAATCGATGTCCATACAACATGACAGACTAACACATATATAGTACATAACAACAACAACGTCGAATTTACATACAACACTAGCTTAGTACATATATAGTGGGACTTATAAGGTGACGATCCCACCTGGTAAAACAGGTTACCGACAACTACATGTTACGACTGGGAGGTCGTGATTCAGCAACCGTATGCATTAGCAGGAGGACAAACAGATCACCATATGTTTGTCCTCCTACTAATGCATATGGTTGCTGAATCACGACCTCCCAGTCGTAACATGTAGTCGGTAACCTGTTTTAGCAGGTGGTATCGTCACCTTAGTCCCACTATATATGTATTAAGCTAGTGTTGTATGTAAATTCGGCGCTGCTGTTGTTATGCACTGTATATGTGTTAGTCTGTCATGTTGTTATATGAATCTGAAGCACTTGTGTGTGCTGCACTTTATGTATTGTATCTGTATCCCGCTTCTCTTCATTGGGGCTTCTTTTGCTGTTTAGCATTTGTATTAACTAGAAGATAATGAAACATCAAATCAGAAAATGATATTGATATTAAAAAAGTAAACATTTAGCTTCAATAAAAAAATATAAACATGCATGCCTCTAAAATTGTGATCTTTTATCAATTAACAATCCTTCATTGTGATCTTTGCGCACATATAAGTCATCATTAGCTTCTTCAATATTTTGTGGAGTTGGCAACCCAACTGAGAATGGACTGGAGTCATCATATTTATCATAGTACTCTTCTTCATCTATAGGATCTTCAATGAACTGTCTTTTACCATGAAGAACAACCGACCATTTATCATTTGCAGGATCATCGATACAAAATACTTGTTTTGCTTGTGATGCCAATATGAATGGTTCAGCCTTCTCGCCAATCTTTTCAAAGTTCACTAAAGTGAAACTCAATTCATCCACTATAACTCCTTTGGTGTTATCAACCCAATTACATTTGAAGAGCGGAATTCTGAAATCTATGTAGTCAAATTCCCATATCTCTTCAATGACACCGTAATATGACATTTTAGCTTCACGTGGACTCTTATCCTTTGCACTTGCAAAAAACATAGTCGATGCTTGAAGGGTGACCCCACTGTTTTGGACGACACTCTTATCATCTTGGCGCTTTGTGTAATATGTGAATCCATTAATGTCATACCCTTCATAAGACATAACAGTCAACTTTGGTTTAAAGGCGAGGCATTTGATAGTTTCAGTAATATCATCTGGTGTTTGAGATAGTTGATGTAAGACTTTATCTTCAAACCACTTAATAAAAGTCTTGTTATGCTCTCTAGCAAGCCACATTGTATTGGCTCGAGGATATTGTCTTTTGATGAAATTGGTATGTTCCTCGATATAAACGTTCACTTCGTCCATGTTGTGTAAAATATACAAATGACCTTGTTCCAACTGCTCACGGCTGATTACTTTCACACGTGATCCCAAAATTCCTTTGCCAAATAGCTCGTCAATATTCTTGTCATTATCAGGAGTGTCATTACCACTGAGAAAGTTATTGCAGAAATCCATAACTCTCTCGCCACATAACCTTCAATGATACTCCCTTCAGGCCGATAACGGTTTCGAACATCACCTTTAAAAATGCTCATGTATCGTTCAAAGGGATACATCCAATGCAAGAAAACCGGTCCCAAGATTTTCACTTCCCTAGTCAAGTGGACAACAAGATGTACCATGATATCAAAGAACGAAGGAGGGAAATACATCTCAAGATGACATAGGGTAACAACCACTTCTCTTTGCAAATTATCGAGAGTCTCAGGGTCAATAACTTTGCTGCAGAGACTGTTGAAAAAGAAACAAAGTCTGGTGATTGCAAACCTTACATGCTTCGGCAATATAGATCGAATTGCCATGGGCAATATTTGTTGCATTAGAGTGTGACAATCATGAGATTTAAGACCTATCAACTTCAGATCTTTCATTGATACCAATCTACGGATGTTGGATGAGTAACCATGTGGCACCTTAACATTTACCAAGCATTCACAAATAGCTTTCTTCTCCTTTCTAGACAACGTGTAACAAGCGGCAGGTAAGTATGTTCTTTTATTACCCATTTCACGTAATTCTGTTAATTCTGACCGTATTCCCATTTCACGTAGGTCCAGTCTGGATTTTATCCCATCTTTAGTCTTACCTGGTATATTTAACAGAGTACCAATGATGCTATCACAGACATTTTTCTCAACGTGCATTACATCGATACAATGTCTGACTGTCAAAGAACTCCAATAAGGAAGATCCCAAAATATTGACTTCTTCTTGAATGAAGAATTGTCACTACGTGTAGTACATTGTGATCTCTTACCAAATTTATTGACAAAGTCTTTTACTCTTTCATAAACAACCTCCCCTGGTATAGGTTTAGGTGCACTGCGTTCCTCATTCAATCCATTGAATGCTTTGTGCTTCCTACGATATGGATGGAATTTTGGAAGAAACCTTCGATGACCGAGATATACATTCTTACCTCCATGTTTTAGTCTTGTTGAATCAGTGTTCTCTTCACATATAGGACACGCTTCAGCTCCTTTGACACTATATCCAGACAAATTCCCATATGCTGGAAAGTCATTAATAATACAAAACAACATAGCATGCAAACGAAATGTCTCTCTTCGTGAAGCATCATAGGTCATCACACCTTCACCCCAGAGTTTCTTTAAGTCATCAATCAGAGGTTCAAGATAAGCATCGATGTCATTTCCAGGTTGTTTAGGGACCGATATCAACAACGACAGCATTACGTACTTATTTTTCATACACAGCCAGGGAGGAAGATTGTATATAACAAGCATGACTGGCCAAGTGCTATGTTGGCTGCTCAATGTCCCATACGGATTCATCCCGTCTGTACAAAGCCCAAGTCTTAGATTCCTGACTTCTTCACCAAATTCAGGGTACAATAGATCAATCTTCTTCCACTGTGGAGAATCAGACGCATGTCGTAGGATCCCATCATTATTTTTCTTAACATCTACATGCCACCTCAAATTCTTCGCATCTATCGGATTGGCAAACAAGCGTTGAAACTGTGATATTATAGGTAGATACCACATCACTTTGGCAGGAGAACCAATTTTGGACTCCCCCGAAGTCATCAATTTATACCGTGACGCACCACATTTTGGACAATCTTTCAAATCCGCATAGTCCTTTTGAAATAATACACAATCATTAGGGCATGCATGTATCTTCTTGGCATCCATTCCCATTGGGCATAACAATTTCTTTACCTGGTATGTTGAGATTGGCAGCTCGTTTCCTTCAGGAAGCATTTCTTTCAACAAATACAGCAATGACATGAAGCTTTTGTCGCTCCATCTATTGTTAGCTTTCAACTTATACAATCTCAACATAGCGTTAATCTTCGTAAACTTAGTACAACCTGTGTATAACGACATCTCAGCATCATGCACAATGTTTCTAAAAATGGGAGGTGGATCGGTGTGCTCTACCCCACAACTATCCAGCATCGCATCAACGATGTCTACTGGAACTGGTTCATTCACATCTACGTCATCGTAGGCAATTTCTTCTTCCACACAAGCACTGCTATCGACATCCACTGGTTTCGGGTTTGAAATCTCTCCATGCCAGTGCCATTCTGTATAGCCTTGTATAATCTCGTTGCACATGACATGAGTTTTGATTTCGTCACCAGTGTTGACTTTCAAGTTGTTACCGCAATGCCTACATGGACAGTAGAACCTATCTCCAGGTTGTTTCCTATGTTCCTCGGCAAATCTAATGAACTGGTCAAGACTAGAAATAACATCTGGGGTGCAGCGATTGCGAATTGACATCCATGATCTATCCATTCTATGATCAAAGAGAAAACAAGTATATATTAGGACAAGATTAGGGTCTAGGGTTAACAAATACATGTGATGTCATTATTATATATAATAAATGTGTACCACCTATCCATTCTTGACCACCTAATCTCACTAGTAAGTGTATAATGTGTATTGGGTTTTCAAGAAAATTTCGGCAGCATTTTCCCGCTGTTCTCCAAGTACATATGTACTTAGAGAACAAACAGGGAAATGCTGCCGAAATTTTCTTGAAAACCCAATACACATTATACACTTACATCCTAAGCGAGATTAGGTGTTCAAGAACAGTCCCAAACCGGGGACTATCCAAGATTTACTCCTAATGAGTAAATCTTGGACGGGTTTCTAGGCCAACAAATAATGTGTTGTCATTCTTATACCTAAAATCCTAGCTCTTCAAGTTAGGGTGATTATTGATGTCTTTAAAAGCAGGATTGGCAATTTAGGGAAAAGTTCATCATTTACATTCCAAGCATGTCACATGTGTGCATTACAGTTCATCATTAAGCAAGATATAAGTAAGTATGGTGTCATATTAAAACAGACTATACAATATGAGAAAATAGTAGTGTAATCATGCAAATGGGAACATTCATGGGAACACACACTTCAGTTATAAGCATTCATGTAGCAACTTTCAGTTCCATTCATTAATCTCTTTTTACATCCACACACAGGGGTGTACCCCTAAACAGTAACTAAACATGCGCATAATTAAAAAAACTATTAATACAGACAAGTCTAGATAGATAGACAACTAAATACTACACCAACATGGTCCCGCATGCATCAGTAACTTCTTTTTGATGATGAAGCTGTGTCACGAAGCTCCTCACTGTATTTAGACGAATCTGAACTGACAGGGGCCTCAGATTCAGATTCCTCATAGTTGATATCCGACGCCGTGCGCTTATACCGCAGAAGATGATCGGGGGTCTTGCAGATGCTGTTGGTTATCCAAACTTTGATGGAATTATGGCCAACTGGACGGAGAAAAATCATGTTCCAATGGACCACATGCATCTCTCCAATCCAATCACGACAACCGGATTTTGATACAAGATTTCCCGCCAAATCATACTCAACCTCGATAACATGTGAATAATTGCCAAAAGTTAGGGTCACTTTACCAGGCATGTAGTGTCTTCCCTTTAGAAAACGCCAATGTTTGGGTATGACCAATTGGTTTAAGGAACGATCATCTAGGATGATGTCCAATTGTTCTTCAATAGGGAACGTTAACATTGACATAGAGGCCCAGTTCATAGTGACTGTTATGGGTGGACAGAGACTACATAATATTAGTGTAAGTACATATAACGATGTTATATATTTTCAGAAAAAGTTGTATAACATTAGTTAACCTTATATTGCTTGTCATAACCAACTTTATTGTGGTAGACATGATAGCTTGAAAAGAAGTCTACATATGTACTTAGAGAACAAATGAGGAAATGCTACCGAAATTTTCTCGAAAACCCAATACACATTATACACTTACATCCTAAGTGAGATTAGGTGTTCAAGAACAGTCCCAAACCGGGGACTATCCAAGATTTACTCCTAATGAGTAAATCTTGGATGGGTTTCTAGGTGCTTACTAAAATAGAACCATTATATGGAACTAATCCTACATTATACACATACTTTTCATGAGTAAGATAATGTGCACTTCATGGAATTATTAAGATCTGAATATATATAAGTTGTTTCCATTTAGGGAAAAGTTCATCATTTACATTCCAAGCATGTCACATGTGTGCATTACAGTTCATCATTAAGCAAAAGAAGGGTGATTAGGATTCTCACCAAGAATATAGCTAAACTATTAAACAATGATTATAGCTAAACTATTAAACAATAGACTTGCCACACATAAAACACCCTATACAACTATAAAACAAAAAAGTATTAAGTATATATGCATGATACAATAACTATTTTGCATCACATTACAACAGACTTATCATTGATACCTTACTAACTTATTGCTACATTTACATATCATCACTTGATCAAAAATTACAGTAGTACATTTAACCAAAGTATGCATTCTAAAATCTATGTCATGATTAGTTACATGTAATTTACTTGGATATACAGCAGTACCCGATTACTATGTCTTACATACAAAGTATGCATATTAAATTAACTAAGGCTTATCATAGAACATGTATTGTATAGACAATAGAGGATTCAGCTCAGTAGAAGCACAAAATCAGTACCTAAACCCTAAAATCACACCTTTTTAGCATTTATTCTAACAGGTTTATGTACATCAATATGTGTATGAGCCCTAATTAAAACTGATTCTCATAGGAAGTAAATAAATTAAAAAAAAAACGCCCAGCAGCAGGGTGGGCACCTTGAGGGAAGAGGAGCAGAGGAAGAAGAAGAAGGCAGGGCGGGCACCTTGAGGGAAGAGGAGCAGCGGCCGGAGCAAGTCCTAGCAGCTGCCGACGGCGAGGAGAGGAGCGGTGGAGAGGGTGGCGAGGCTAGGAGACCTAGCTGCTACCGGCGACGGCAGAGAGGGCGGGCGGCGGGCGGGCGGGCGGCGACTGCTTCTCGTGGCGACGGCGACGAGCGGTGAGCACGGAGGAAGGAGCGGCGGCGGCGGAGCACGGCGGCGGAGCACAAACGGCAGGGAGCGGCGGCAGGGAGCAAGAAATCACCGGAGCTAAGGAAATCGGGAATGAAAAAGGGAAAGGGGAAGAATCGGTCGGGCTGGTGAGCTATTAAGTTGACAATAAGTGTCAGTTATTAAAAACCGACAACTAAACACCCTTTAGTCGTCGGTTATTTAGCTATGAACCGACGCCTTTTGTAAAATTTTGGAGCCAATTTTTTCGCTAGAATTTTGGGTTTGGCGGTTGAGTTTAGGTGTCAGTTGTTTATTAATTAACCGACACTTAATAAAAGTGGTACCCGTGTCTGGCCGACCTTCGTAGATTGGATGTCAGTTTATGTTATCAACCGACACTATAACATTTAGGTGTCAGTTTTTGTATACAACCGACACCTGAAAAAGTGACTTTATAAGCCATTTCTGTAGTAGTGTGATTATATTGTGATTTTTTGTTTGGCATATCAAGAGAGAGTCTGTCTTATAATCTAGATCTATCCTAAGCTCGAGAGAGAGCCTGTCTTATAATCTAGATTTATCCTAAGCTCGAGAGAGGAGGGAATCGACATATATGATGATTTCTTGTAATCTTACTAAGGGTATACAATAGGTGTGAGTATTGCATGTTGGTGAGATACCTTAGACAGTGAAACTCAATCTAAGTTCCCACCCATACTTGTTATATCGCTCCTTCTTTCTTCTTGTTCTTTTGTTTTACTTCTTGCTTTGTTTTACTTGTTTTACTTTGTTTATTTGGTTGAAGTAACATCATTCTTTAAGGAACACCAAACTTAATCTTACTCTTAGATTGGTGTAACTGATCCAAGATTCTATGTTCTTAGCAGATACTGCTACTTATCCATGTGGATCGATCCTGATTTACTACATCAGACCCCGTATAATAGTTGTGGGGGGCCGAGTGTCGGGTCATAAATTTAAGAGTCTGACTACTCTAGATGTGCTCCTTTTTAGACATGTGATTTAGGCTGGTCACTCATCAATAGAATCGTGTGATTGTTAATAACATAGTGGACACTTCGAGGGGCTGATAAGAATTATGACACAATGCTAACAGCATGTTGAATGCCAGGCTAGTTATATTCATGAGTATAGTAGTTGTCCCACTAGTTGAACGTACCTAGTGGGATATGATAGTGGTTCACCATCAGTTGGACATAGTTTCACATGAAGTTCAAGAGGTGTTTCTACATCCCATTTTAATCAGATACATTGTTGCGTTTATTGATATCTATTGCATATTTTTGCTAAAAGACTAAAATTCCTTTCTACTGATGGATAATCTCCATGCCTAGAAAGTAGTGAAGTTTCAAAGGTCCTTCATCTAAAATTTCTTGGCAAGATAAGGTTGTAATTCCTTAATTTCTGCTACATTGTCTCTTGTGATGATCATGTCATCCACCTACAAAAGTAGAATGCCTATTCCCTAAAGACTATCACACACAAACATAGAATAATCATATGGGCTTTGGGTGTAACATGCATAGGTGATGGCTTGCCTGAAGCATTTAAATCATGTCCTGAGTATCTATTTGAGTCCATAAAGGTCTTTGCATAGAAGACAAACATGAGATTCTGGTACTAGTTTATATGAAGGAGTCATGTATATTGTTACTGAAAGTTCTCCATGTAGAAATGTATTTTAAACATCAATCTGGTATAAATTCCATTGTCAAGTTGTTGCAACAACAAGAAGAGTTCTAACATTGGTCAAATGAAAAATTGGAGAAAATGTTTATCATAGTCTATGCCATATTCATGAGTGAATCCCCTAGCAACTAGACATTCTTTGTATATATCAATGGTTCAATCAACCTTGTTCTTGATCTTATAGACCCACTTGCAACTTATAGGTGAAGCATATTTTGGTAGAGGAATAAGATCCAAAGTGTGGGAGTGCTTGAAGGCATGTAGTTCTTCATGCACGACCTTTTTCCCATGCATAGAACAAGAAGTTTCCTTATATGAAGACGGAATAGAATGTGCATGAAGATTAGTGAGGAAACTTGCATATTCTTGAGAGTAACAAGTGACTTTTGCATTAGTGTAGCCTGGATTTGGTCGATGTATGTGTTGAGATCTTCTTGGACCCACATCTGTGCCAGTAGAAGAAAGGTTTTCAACATTGTTGGTTTCAATATCATGTGTCATGTCAGTTGAAGATGTAAGATCTCAACATGAGTAGCCTCAAATCCTATTGGTGATGGTGTAGTAGGAGGCTCTACAAAGGTAGCCTTACTCCCTGTGGAAGGCTCAACAAGGATTGCCTCTATCCCAATGTGAATCTCAACACGGGTATCTTCAATACCAATGTTTATGGTGGAAGTTGTTACGGTATTAGATGCTTCATGAGGAATGGTTATGAATTCATGAAGCAAGGTGTGATTTATGTTGGCAGAATCTTAATAAGGTGTATCTTCCAAGAAAGTAGCATGTCTTACTATACATAGGCAAAGAGCATCAGGGAAAAAACAATGATACCCTTTATGTTCATCATTGTATTCCAAAAAGGCACAATGTGCAGAACGTGAATCAGGTTTATTCTACTCGTGTTGAGGAGGAATGACAAAGCAAGTGCAACCATAGACCTACAAGTGGGTGTAGGATGGTGGTTGGTTATAGAGTTTTTCAGATGGTGAGACACCCCTAGAGTCTGAGTGGGCATAATATTTATGATATAAGTGCAAATGAAGGTGACTTCTACCCAAAAGTGTTGGGGAACTCTAGAGCTAATGAGTAGGCCATGAGTGGTTTCAGGAATATGTTTGTGTTTGCGCTCTGCAACACTATTTTGTTCATGGGTGTAAGGGCAATATTATTGGAATAAGATTCCTTGGGAATTGAGGATATCATGCCTGGTAGTGGATGTGTACCCCTTTTTACCATCTACATCAAACACATGAATGACTTTTTTGTGTTGGATTTTAATTCTATTAGTGAAGAATTGATATATGTGTGGAATTTCAAAGCTATTGCACATAAGGTAGATCCATGTATATCTTGTGAAATCATCGTCAAAGATTACATAATATTGAAACCCAATTCTAGAGGTAATAGGTTTGGGTCCCCAAATATCATAAAAAAGATTGTTACTTTTACTTATTGAGTTTGAGAAAGGAAGAGCTATAGTTCTTGCAAGTTCTTAGCTTGTACAGTCCTGTAATTGAGTGGAAGTACAAACTAAACCAAGAGAATCAGACTTAGAAAGGCTACTAAAATGACTTAGAGATATATGTCCAAATCTAGAATGACATAAATAAGGTGAGTTGCTATAGTATAGGTGGTTTTTAGAATGTGAAGACTGGACACATAATATAGATCTCCAACTCTAGTTGTAGTGTCAATCTCCTGGCCTGAATGTGGGTCCTGTACAAAACACAAAGCTTGATAAAAAAATGTGTCAAAATCTAGAATCACAATTTTTTTATTAGTACAAGATTCACATTTTTAGTTAGAAACATGCAAAACTTTTGGCAATTTGAGATTTCCACTAATAGAGGATTGAGGTGTAATATATCCAATCTAAGATATATCAATATGTGAACCATTTGTTATTTCTATTGGTGGATGTTGCAGAGAATAATTATTCCTCAAAAATTGAAGAATTATGAGTCATATGATGAGTGGCACTTGAATCTATGATCCTAGTGTTAGAGGATATACCCATAGCCTAGGAAGATGAATGTGAAGTTGTGTCTTCAATACTTGTAAACATGGAGGTGCCAACATTCCCCATCTCCATGATTTGGTGCAATATAGTTGAGATCTCAGTATAGAGAGTTGATTTGTCACTCCCACTTGCTATGACAGTGATGTTTGTTGTAGTCGACACGGTAGTCTGCTTGGTTCTTTCTTTGTATTCTTAATAAATCTTTGAATGAAGTTTAAAACACCTTGTTACCAGATGACCCTTCTGTGACAATGTGTACACAAAAGGTGGTAACGAGATTTTGTCTTTGCAACAACATCAGTCACAAGAGTCATATCCACCCCATATGTGAGAGGAGGTGTTCTTTGTACTGCTGTTGTAACCTTGACCAACCGTAGACGCATCTCATCTGCTACAAGTTTAGGGATAATAGATTTTGAAAAAGGTGTGACCGATCATTGTATGATGTTGGTCACACATGATTGGAATTTTGGGCAATGTACCATAAGAAATTGGTCCATATGGAACTCTTTATTATGTGGCGTACATGTGAGCAGGTAGGTATGTTGATGTTGCCTAAACATCAAAGACCACACTTGTGGTTATAGAATTCACCGATTAAGAGATCTCTTTGTGTTTTCCCACGTTGCCTCCATCACAATTTGAATTTTATGAGCGCTATTTGATTGGGTAAGACGACTCCCATGTTTGGCCCATATGAAAGTGGAAGTGGTGTGTTCTTTAATTATTCCATGATGGAGGTTGATGGGAATAGAGTTGGTGAGGTAGGCCATGATTTCATCACGAAACTTCCATTTTGCAAAATTGGATTGATCACATCACCTTTTTGACCTTGTGTAAGGTATTTCAAATGAATTTTGGATCTATCCAAATGAGAGAGAACATGATGCCCAAGCATGTCACCACAAGTAGTTGCTTGCCATGGCTGCAATCTTTAGTAGTGTGCAGAAGAATGCCAGGTAAGGAGTTGTTGGTGATGTTGCAAGCCTCCATTGTGATACATAAAAAAGAAGAAGGTGAATGCAGCGATGAGGAGCAGGTTGTCTATGGCAAGCAATAAGAAGAGGGTGGTGACAAAAAACTAGATGACGGCCACAAAAGAAATGATGGGCAAGATGTTGGTGATATGCCCTGAGAGGCAATCATAAGATGAATATAATGGAACATCTTGTAATTGATTTGATTATTATTAATGGCAATTTCAGCTATTATGTTTGTTTCAATATTATATGAGATAATGAATAAAATATAATAATGTCCTCAGAATGTATGACTCAATAACATGTGAATTCAGGTTGAGGACTTGAACATGAGATCATGTGTATGTTAAGAGTATTCATTCTTATCTTAGTATTTAGTTGGATATTATTGTGAATATTAGGACAACAATAACACATCAAGACTAGTATGTGTGTTGATTGATGACTACGCCTCATTAGTGATATGATATTGGATATCAAATCAAACACAGAGTACTTGCTATGAACATGTGTACTGGACAGACCCACTTTGAGTGTGATACATGGACGCCAATAATGGGGTCAGAATCACATATCAATGTTTGAGTGGTGATTGTGTTCCTTAGACTTGAAGTCACTATAATGATTGCATGTTGCTCAATGTGCTTTAACACAATTCAACGCAACCTTGAAAAGGGTTTCAATACAGGTTGTGCTTAGGTGCATTGTGACACATGGATTATTTTGAGTGACCTAGATGGAATTTGTCACTCCCATTGGAGTGATATCTTTGCCACTTGATGAGTGATACTATGAAATGTATGGCCATGCTCATGTGAGTAAATATATGATATTGATCTCATGTGTATCTCAAATAATCTACTCTATATCAAATAAAAAAGATTGAACATTAAGAATATGATGTTTCCATGCCTTAGATTCAATTTGGATGTCAGATACAAAGGGATTATACAATCACTATAATATTGGTCACAATACTAGATTAAAGATGTTCTCCAACTTATCCAATTACTTGGGTGGCAAGGAAGTCCTGCTAGATACCAATCATTGGTTGTGAAGTCATAATTTGATTATTAACATTACCACAATCGTAATTTGAAGCTTATACAATCACACATAGGATGCCTTGGAATAGGAGTACAATTGTGGACATGATTGGAAATGTTCCAAGTCAATTTAATTACTAAAATGTTTAGGTAGCTAACTAGAATAATATTATAATACAATCCAAGATAATTAGTTAAAATGCCTAAGACAATTGATTGGATTTAAAATATTGACTTATATGATAAATCGATCGCCTAACCAGAGCAGTTGGTTGGAGTTAACAATTGGGTGATGGAAAATTAATAGATCAATCAATGTGATCAATTGATTGATTAACTAATAGCATGATTTCAGAATATTTTAAGTGCTTGTTTGGTTGTCCATGAGCAACACACTTTAAATGTAGTTGCAACCTTTCATTTCCCAGGGTTTTGTAAACTTTGCTTACTTTCTTCTCCTATTGAACGAGACATATGACAGTTGAATCACAGAGACACACTCTTGTACGTGAACCCTAACCATCATTATTCCAGAGAGAGAGAGAAGGAGAATTGTAAGGAGTGGGACCCAATAGGGGGACCACTCCCTAACTCTATTATCTTGAGACCACCATAGCAAAACCCATACATTGAAACACAATAAATAGATAGAAGGGAAGCTATATTGTTCTCAAAATAACATGGCAAAATGAGCATAAAGTAAAAGTAGTGGAATGTAAAGAGTTTAAGTTATTACACGATCCATTTATTTCTAAGAACTTGTCCACATGGACATGAAAGAAAACACAAATGAAACTAAAACTAATGGATCGGTTGCAGAGGGCAACCTAGGCATCTCAGCAACTCCACAAACTACTGTTGATCAGGTTCCACGAACCCTGGGTCCACAGGTGCATGCTCCTCCTCTAAGATCACAGCAGGCTCCTCAATACCTGGGTGGAAGGGAACATCACCCAGAAAGATAAGAAACAATAAAGAGGTCAACAAGGCTGAGTATGTACAAATATATATAAAAACACTTTGGGCATTATATTGGTTTATAAGTGCAAAAAGAGATGTTCCCACAAGGAGGGGGCTATTTGGAATTAGGTAAGCTCAAGAGAAATGTAACACAAGAAATGAGGAATATTAAATTCATATATTGCAAGCATGATAATAAAGAGTGTCTTGCTATAACAATCATCCACAGATTCATATTAAAACAATAAACATTTGCATGCATAACAATGTAGACTAAATATACCTAAAACAGGGCCATAACACCATAGGATCATGGCCTAAAAATAAACAAGGGTGGAAACGCACACCCCGGGTGGAATACGCACACCCTATATAGGTATGGCTGTACATAAGTACCTCTATTCTAGATATTCTAGCCAAACACACAACATGCTAAAATAGATTGGCAAGAATATCATTTTAGTCAATATCAAATAGAAGACAACATAGCATGAGGGGTCCAAGGACCCATATAAACATGTCAATTTAATAATCACAAGAACAAAAGAGATTCATATCTGGGATTATAAATGACCATGAATAATAGATTTCGAAGAGAAATAGCAATTCAAGAGATGCCTCATTAAAATGTATATGGATTCAGTCAAATAATGCCCAAAATAAAATAGGGGATGTACATACCTTATGATCAGACCTAGATATTCAGTAACACCTCCTAAGAACAGGGTCAGGGTTGTCTCAACCTAGTCACAACATGTGTGCATTCGATTAATATAAAATGCTTTAAATCTTTTGTTAAGAAGTTGACCCTACATTAGGTTGCGAATCTAGATGTGAAACATATCCCAATAAAGCAGTCGTATTTTTCTGATTTCAAAAATGTATATATATGCCCTATTTGGGTAAATGGATAATTTCTTATGAATTTTACAAGTTTAAATCATTTCTGGCTAAATACACAAATTGAATTGTGAAATGACAAATTTACCCCTAAATGATTATGTGAATCATTAGGGTTCGTTGTCACGTGAACTATAGAGAAATAAAAAAAGAAACTAAGTTTCGGTCAATCAAGTCAAATGAGACTAAAATTACTAATATGCCCCCATGGCGTGGCATGAATAATTTGGGCAACATGGGCAGGATTGGACTTTCGTCCCAAAGATTGAAATTCCTGCGTTCAGCGCCATGGCTGCTCCACACAGCTCGGGGTCAAGGTAACCTCCTATCCAAGACTCCATGCGAGTGATCACAAAGCTCACTGGCTCTTCCTATTCACCATGGACCTGTAAGGCTACTACTCTGGTCCTGAGGTAGCCGGGAGTCGAGTCCCACTGTGGAGACGACCAAGGATAGGCCTGGAAAAGACAATGGCGAGGGGAACACAACGAGAACTAGCCTACAATGCTAGGACTTAGCAGGAAACCACCTCACAGAGAGGTTCATGAGGAAGCAGACATGAGGAAGGCCGGAAACAAGAGAAACTAGAGAGGATCCATTGCAGATCACAGAACAGGGTGAGGTACAGGTTGTGATAGATAGGGGCTTTCTGAACCCTCGTGAGGCCTTCAGCATGTCCATCACCTTCGAGACATGCTTGCAAGGTGCCCTGGAGTCCAAGGGCAGTTTGTGGGTCATGAAGACCTCTTCCGGCGGTGGCCCAAAATAGAGGATGATGGCTGCGTTTGTCGACCAAGTGAACGGGAGCATCTCGTGAGAAACCAAAAACACAGAATGGAAGATGGGGTATCCTACATGGTTACCTTGCGAGGAATCGAACCGAGGTTGCTCCAGCTGTCGGAGCTTCAAACGTTTGCTCTGGGGGAGACGACCATCGTCCGAGATCTCCACGCGCCGTGAACTGGATTAAATTGTAGGCAAGTCGCCGAGGTCGAATTCCGAACTGATAGGGATCGAGAGGAGGACCCGAAATGAGAAGTTGAGAGGGAGGGGAAAAGAGCAGCGGCGGCTGCTCAGGACTAAAATGGGTGTTTTTGTATAAGGGTACCACAAGGGGAGTGAGATAGCTTGATGAACTTGGGGAGTGAGGGGATTTCATTGGCGAAAAAAGCGTGAGGAGGCGTTCAGCCTGGCGTGCGCAAGAGACCAGGGAGGTACCCCTATGATGTGCACCAGCGCACGTGAGAAGAGTGGAGGTAGGGGATGACTTAGTCCTGCTACCGGAGCTCCGCGGACCCGACCTGGGTACCCACGTTACATAAAATTTAGAAATTGACCAAAGTCCAGCAGTGTCGCATGAAATGAATAAAATTCAACCGAACTATAGGGTAAAAGCATATAAAATCTATTAGGGTCCAATTAAGGGTGCATTTGGTGTCCAAATGCCCCCAAATTTTGAGGGTTGACTAATTAAGTTATGAGGAACCCGATTATGGACTTGAATTTGGGTTTTGAGGCTTCCTTAGCTATGATTTAACCATTATGCATAAATCATTCAATTAATGAAATGAATTAGATCTAATGGTCAAAGGTGGTCAAATCTTCCACCTAGACTCGATCCTAGTCTTATATGATACCCAAGTCTATCCTAATTCACCAATCTAGAGTAAAGTAATCTAGATTATCATTTTTTCTTATAAGTTAGCTAATTGAGGTATTAAGCTAGCAATTCCACATGTCTTCAACTCTATGGAACCCAACTCGAGTTAAACTAGGGTTTGATGGTTAAAAGTTATCTAATTCAATGTAAAGTATGAAAAATGATCTCCAAGATGTATTTATCAAAGTAAGGGTTAAAGAAAAAGGAAAAGATGTTTTGTACCTGGAATTGGGGATGTTACAATACACCACCCCTTAAAAAGATTTCATCCTGAAATCTCAAGCAAAGAGGGAGGGGTAGGTCCGCAACATCTCTTCCTTCAACTCCCAAGTAGTTTCCTCAAGGCCATGGTACTTCCAGAGAATATTCACAAGCTCAATCCTTTGTTCTTCAGCTACTTTGTTCTGGAATCTAGGACCTTCATTGGAATCTCTTCATAGGATAGATCTTCTCGTAACTCAATAGGCTCAATAGTCAACACATGAGTAGGATCCTTCACATACTTCTTCAGGACAGATACATGGAACACATTGTGAATCTTGTCATAAGTGGGAGGTAGAGCTAGGCGATAGGCACACTCCCCAACTCTATCTAAGATTTCAAATGGTCCCACATATGTTCTTCCACCAGAAACCCCATTGTAAGTCTTTGTACATCTTCATGGTACCGGGATGAATCATGTACTTAGACCCATGGGATTCACCCAGAACTCTCTGTCTCAGATCAGCAACATCAGGTATCTACAGCCTATGGTGGAAGCGGATAGCACCATCCACTCCAATAGAAAACTCATATTGTGGTTTCTCAGTCATCAACTTTATCTCCACTAGCTTAGGTTTGTCTAACAGTGCAGCAATAACCTCAGAAATCTAGGTGGGAGTGACAGCCAAACTAGCCATCTGCACTCTCACCTTCTCCACAGAAGAGTCATCACGACATTACGTATCTTAGGTATCCATCTCGAAACCTACTCTAAGACTTTCCATAAGAAGCAACTCATAGAAGCACAAGTTGCATCCTTTTTCCTACTCAGAGCATCATCAACAACATTGGCTTTACCAGGATGATAAGTGATGGTAAAGTCATAGTCCTTGAGGTATTCCATCCACCGTCTCTGACACAGATTCAAGTCCTTCTGAGTCATCAGGTAGTGTAGGCTCTTGTGGTCGTAGAATACTTCAAACTGTACCCCATACAAGTAATGTCACCATATCTTCAGTGCATGAACTATGACAGCCAACACCAGATCATGACTAGGCCAATTACCCTCATTAGGCTTCAATTGGTGTGAGGCATATGCAATCACTAGTCCTTCTTGCATAAGGACACATCCCAACCCTAGTTTAGAAGCATCAGTGAAGATAACATAGGGTTTACCCTCAACAGGTAAAGCAAGCACTGAGGTAGAAGTCAAGCACTTCTTCAGCTCTAAGAAACTCTTTTCACAATCAAGAGTCTAGATAAACTTTGCATCCTTGTGTGTCAGCTTTGTCATAGGAAGAGCCAACTCAGAGAAATTCTGTACAAATCTCCGATAGTAGCCTGCCAAGCCCAGAAAACTACGTATCTCTGAGGGGTTCTTCAGTGATTTCCACTTTGTCACAACATCAATCTTGACAGGATCCACAACAATACGTCCCGTCGAGATAACATGGCCAAGAAACATCACCTCGTTGAGCCAAAACTCACACTTTGAGAACTTTGCATAGAGCTGATGTTCTCGCAAGGCCTGAAGAACGATCCGCAAGTGATTGAGGTGTTGGTCCATAGACTCAGAGTAGATAAGTACGTCATCAATGAATACCACCACGAAACTATCAAGGTAGGGGCAGAATACCTGATTCATTAGGTCCATGACGGATGCAGGGGCATTGGTCAAGCCGAATGGCATGACTAGGAACTCATAATGCTCGTAACGAGTGTGGAAATCTGTCTTTGGTACATCATCATCCTTCACCTACATCTGGTAGTAGCCACTACGCAAGTTCATATTTGAGAACACAGTAGCAGACTTCAGCTGGTCAAACAATTCGTCGATGCACAACAGGGGATAATGATTCTTGATCGTCACTTGATTTAGCATACGGTAATCCGTGCACATCTGCAAGGACCCATCTTTCTTATTCACGAATAGCACAGGTGCTCCCCAGGGAGAGACACTAGGGCATACAAACCCCATGTCTAGGAGCTCTTATAGCTACTTCTTGAGCTTAGCCAGCTCAACAAGTGCCATGCGATAGGGTGGCTTGGAGATAGGATTTGTGCTCAGTACGAGGTTGATAGAAAACTTGATTTCACGTGAGGGGGGAAGTCCAGGCATCTCGTCGGGAAAGACATCAGGATAATCTCGAACGACATCAATGTCATCCAGCACAGGTGTCGTAGGATAAAGAACAATCGACGCCAAGTAGGTTGTACGACCATTTGCAATGAGCTTCTCTGCCTTGAGTGTGGAAATGATGAATTGTCAATGCCCTTGTTTTCTTCCTTTGATGCAGAAACGCTCGCCGTCGGGGTGCAGCAGGCTAACCTTTTTGTCTTCACAGAAGAGGGAAACTTTGAACTTCTTGAGCCAATCCATTCCCAAGATTACGTCGAAGGTTGTCATATTGAGGATCATGAAGTCTGACTCAAACATCTTGCCAGAAATACATAGGTCTACAGTAGGGATTTTTAGGAAAGTAGAAGGCATTTTACCCGTAGGGGTTTCAACCTCTAGGATATAGTCCATATACCTAGTTTCTAACCCTATCATGGTTACAAGATTAGATGATATGAAGGTGTTTGAGGCTTCAGAATCAAATAATGCTTTTATCGGTTGTTGAAATAAGTGCACAATACCTTCAATGACTCTGTTGTCATCGGTGTCTTCCACGACGTCCATGGCAAAGACACGTCCTGCACATTTCTCAACAGGTGGGTGATGTCCTTGCTGATTGTTGTTCTTCAAGGGTTGTTGTGGATGAGATTGCGGCTGTGGCTGCTGGGGTGCTCGTGGCTGAGCTGGTGCGGCAACATTCTGGAGCTCGGGACACTGTGGCCTGATGTGTCCATCCTGGCCACAATCATGGTACGTCAAGTGCCTCACATCTGGTCGAGCTATAGGTTGCACTGTAGGACACTTTTCAGGAGGGTGGTGATGCTGGCAACAGTTGCACTTATCACGACGATCATCACTGAAGCTTTTTCTCTTATTGGGACTCTGAGTCGAGGGCTGAAAACCTGGATAGGCCTCCACAGTGAGAGCCTTATCCACCATATGCTGGAAGGTGAGAGGGAGTTGTGGAACAAGAGCTCGACCAAACTGGTAGCTCAGTCCTTGTAGAAAGAGTGTAGCTCGGTGATCCTCTCCAAGTCCTATAGCATAGCGCTCCAAAAGCAGGAACCTCTGAACATAAGCAGAGACACTCATGGATCCCTTCTTCAAGCTGTAGAATTCCGCCTCCTTCTTTGTTAAGGCGGAGGCGCAGACGTACTTCTAGCGGAAAAGAACCAAAAATTGCTCCCATGACATGTCGGAGGTGTCGCGAGTGCGGGCGACACCATTCCACCAAACATGTGTTGGCCCATCCAACACGTAGGTGGCGAAGAAGACCTTCTGGTGAGGAGGGAACGCCATGCCCTCAAGGTACGCTCGATGGCCAAGACCCAGTCATCGACCTTATCCACCATCTCGATCTCTCCTTCAACCTTGAAGTAGGGCGACTGCATCTTGATAAACTCTGTGAGGGAGTACTCTTTGGGCTTCTCAGGAGGAGGAATGGTGTTGACATGCCCCATCACAGAATTGGCCAAAAACTGGCACAAGACCACCAATTCTTGCTCTGTAGAAAGCGGAGGTGGAGGAGGTGGCTCTGAAAAAGGAAGCGGTGCAGTGATGACCTGGTGGCCCCCAGAGGTGGCATGTGAAGCTGGTGTCATCAGTGGCGGCTCGATGAGTGGCATCCCGAACTGCGGGTTCAGCGGTGTGGAGTACCCATCTCCTTGTCTCTCACGGGACTGGGTGGACTCACCGCTCTTGTCCCCGAATAGATCAGTTCTCCTAAAAAGGTAGATAGAGATAAGAATCCTAATGTAAAATTTTGAGATACTAGATTGTCGACTGCTAATGCTCTGACACCATTTTGTAAGGAGTGGGACCCACTAGGGGGACCACTCCCTAACTCTTTTATCTTGAGACCACCATATCAAAACCCATACATTAAAACACAATAAATAGATAGAAGGGCAGCTATATTGTTCTCAAAATAACATGGCAAAATGAGCATAAAGTTAAAGCAGTGGAATGTAAAGAGTTTAAGTTATTACATGATCCATTTATTTCTAAGAACTTGTACACATGGACATGAAAGAAAACACAAATGAAACTAAAACTAATGGATCGGTTGCAGAGGGAAACCTAGGCATCTCAGCAACCACAAACTACTACAGATCAGGTTCCACGAACCATGGGTCCACAGATGCAGGCTCCTCCTCTAAGATCACCGCAGGCTCCTCAACACCTGGGTGGAAGGGAACATCACCCAGAAACATAGGAAACAATAAAGTGGTCAGCAATGCTGAGTATGTACACATATAAAAACACTTTGGGCATTATATAGGTTTATAAGTGCAAAAAGAGATGTTCCCACAAGGATGGGGCTATTTGGAATTAGGTAAGCTCAAGAGAAATGTAACACAAGAAATGAGGCATATTAAATTCAGATTTTGCAAGCATGATAATAAAGAGTGTCTTGCCATAACAATCATCCACAGATTCATATTAAAACAATAAACATTTGCATGCATAACAATGTAGACTAAATATACCTAAAACAAGGCCATAATACCATAGGATCATGGCCTAAAAATAAACAAGGGTGGAAACACACACCCCGGGCAGAATACACACGCCCTATATAAGTATGGTTGTACATAAGTACCGCTATTCTAGATATTCTAGTCAAACACTCAGCATGCTAAAATAGAGTGGCAAGACTATCATTTTAATCAATATCAAATAGAATACAACATAGCATGAGGGGTCCAAGGACCCATATAAACATGTCAATTTAATAATCACAGGAACAAAAGAGATTCATATCTGGGATTATAAATGACCATGAATAATAGATTTCCAAGAGAAATAGCAGTTCAAGAGATGCATCATTAAAATGTATATGGATTCAATCAAATAATTCCCAAAATAAAATAGGAGATGTACATACCTTATGATCAGACTTAGATATTCAATAACACCTAAGCGTAGGGTCAGGGTTGTCTCAACCTAGTCACAACATGTGTGCATTCGATTAATATAAAATACATTAAATCTTTTGTTAAGAAGTCGACACTACATTAGGTTGCAAATCTGGGCGTGAAACCTATCCCAAAAAAATCAGTCATATTTTTTTTATTTCAAAAATGTATATATATGCCCTATTTGGGTAAATAGACAATTTCTTGTGAATTTTACAAGTTTAAATCATTTATGGCTAAATACACAAATTGAATTGTGAAATGACAAATTTACACCTGAATGATTATGTGAATCATCAGGGTTCACTGTCACACGAACTATAGAGAAATAAAAAAAAGAACTAATTTTGGTCAATCAAGTCAAACGAGGCTAAAATTACTAATATGCCCCCATGGTGTGACATGAATAATCTGGGCAACATGGGTAGGATTGGACTTTCGTCCCAGGGATTGAAACCCCTGCGTTCAGCGCCATGGCTGCTCCACAGAGCTCGAGGTCAAGGTAACCTCCAATCCAAGACTCCATGCGAGTGAGCACAAAGCTCACTGGCTCAGCCTCTTCACCCTGGACCTGTAGGGCTACTGCTCTGGTCCTGAGGTAGTCGAGAGTCGAGTCCCACTGTGGAGACGACCAGGGATGGGCCTGGAAAAGACAACGGCGAGGGGAACACAACGAGAACTAGCCTGTAATGCTAGGACTTAGCAGGAAACCACCTCACAGGAGGTTCACGAGGAAGCAGGCATGAGGAAGGCCAGAAATAAGAGAAACTAGAGAGGATCCGTCACATATCATAAAATAGGGCGAGGTACAGGCTGGGACAGATGGGGGCTTTCTGAACCCTCGCAAGGCCCTCAGCATGTCCATCACCTTCGAGGCATGCTCGCGAGGCACCCTGGAGTTCAAGAATAGGTCGTGGGTCATGAAGGCCTCTTCCGGCAGTGGCCTAAAACAGAGGATGACGGCTGTGTTTGTAGACCAACTGAACAGGAGCATCTCGTGAGAAACCAAAAACACAAAATGGAAGATGGGGTATCCTAGATGGTTACCTCGCGAGGAATCAAACCGAGGTTACTCCAGCTGCCCGAGCTTCAAACTTTTTCTCTGGGGGAGATGACCACCATCTGAGCTCTCCACACATCCATGAACTGAATTGATTGCGGGAAATCATAGGCAAATCGCCTAGGTTGACTTCTGAACTAAGAGGGATCGAGAGGAGGACCCAAAATAAGAAGTTGAGAGGGAGGGGAAAAGAGCAGTGGCGGTTGCTCGGGCCTAAAATGGGCATTTTTGTATAAGGGCACCACAAGGGGAGTCTGATAGCTCGCTGAACTCGGGGGAGTGAGGGGATTTTGTTGGTGAAGAAATCGCGAGGAGGCGTTCAGTCTGGCATGCGCAAGAGACCAGGGAGGTATCCCTACGCTGTGCACCGGTGCGCGTGAGAAGAGCGGAGGTATGGGAAAACTTAGTCCCCCTACAGGAGCTCCACGGACCCGAACCAGGTACCCGTGTGATAGAAAATCGGGAAATTGACCAAAGTCCAGAAATGTCGCATGAAATGAATAAAATTTGACCGAACTATAGGGTAAATGCATATAAAATCTATTAGGGTCCAATTAAGGGTGCATTTGGTGTCCAAATGCCCCCAAATTTTGAGGGTTGACTAATTAAGCTATGAGGAACCCGATTATGGACTTAAATTTGGGTTTTGAGGCTTCCTTAGCTATGATTTAACCATTGTGCATAAATCATTCAATTAATGAAATGAATTAGATCTAATGGTCAAAGGTGGTCAAATCTTCCACCTAGACTTGATCCTAGTCTTATATGATACCCAAGTCTATCCTAATTCACCAATCTAGAGTAAAGTAATCCAGATTATCATTTTTTCTTATAAGTTAGCTAATTGAGGTATTAAGCTAGCAATTCCACGTGTCTTCAACTCTATGAAACCCAACTCGAGTTAAACTAGGGTTTGATGGTAAAAAGTTATCTAATTCAATGTAAAGTATGAAAAATGATCTCCATGATGTATTTATCCAAGTAAGGGTTAAAGAAAAAGGAAAAGATGTTTTGTACCTGGAATTGGGGATGTGGGGCGTCCTCGCTAGTGGTGCTTTTACACCCCACGAGGTCAGAGCGCACGGGATATGGGATCTTATTCTTTTGAAATTTATGTTATCCCTAACTGAGTCGATCACTAAGACTAAAATAGGTCGCCCACAAGCGTATGAGGTACTGTTGTAGTATAGGTGATTGGCAAGATAAGGGGTCAAACCACAGAGATAGAGGGGGCACTAGAGTTAGACAGAGTGGGCTTTGTTCCTTTTGCGGAGCTTAGGGTTTTAGGATTTTAAAAGGTTTGGTTGTTTGATTACGCTAATGAGCAAGTAATAAATGTGAGATGGAAACTAAATTATGGAAGAGCAAGAAAATTGGTAAACTAAGTTATCAAACTAACTAAGCAAGAGCAAGAAGAGCTACACTACACTAGCAAGGCAAGAATCAATTAAGAACTAAACTAACCACTAGCAAGAGCAAGAGCCTAAGTTAACACTAAAGAGAAAAACTAAGCAATTGACTAAGTTAGACTAAAGCAATTGGACTAAACTAGCATTAACAAGCAAACTAAGCAATTAGGGTTTTAAGCAAGGTGATTAAGGTGAGTGGGCTGTTTGGGGAATGTAACTTTGATATTAGTTGGGGGAAGATCATTAAACATGCATGGTTCTCATTTCATATCTAGATTACCAAACCAAACAATAAGGTCAATGCCATTAGAACATACCCTATACTACTAGTAGAGGACTAGGGTTAGGTGTAATTCTAATGAGATCAACCAAATATAGGTTTCTAGGGTAAGTGATAGTGAGTAATTGAGGGTTGAGGGTAGAGATGGGAGTAGAGATGAGGGTATTTAACCTCATGCCACTAGCCACTCTAGCCTTTAGAAGGCCCTAGACAATTACATCAATCTCACTTACACTAGCTACTTAGATCTCACACTCATTTGTAGGAGGGATGTGTATGTAGGAACAAAGGGGGCTAGCTAGGGATCCACTAATTAGACCTAGGATCCATTCCTAAGATTGCCACATACACCCCAATTCTTCCTAGAAACTAAGTGTCATCAAAAACCTCAAAACAAGCAATTCATACAAGAAGCACAAACCACATGCAATAAGATAGGAAAAGAGATAGAAGAAATAAGTAATCATCATAGATATGAATTAAGTTCATTATAAGAAATTATCCCCCAACATGGTATCAAAGTTACATTTAAATCCCAAACAGCCCACCACAAGGGGCTTAGCTAGACATCATCAAGAAAACAAGAAAAGAAAGGGGTAGAAGAAGGGAAAACGCCATGAAGCTCGATGTAGAGGTCTCCTCCTTCACCTCCGGGCTGTTGTGGACATCCTTCCTCCTCCAAGGGTATATGGCCGCATGAAGATGTGGGGGTTTATGGATGGAAACCTAGGAAACTAGGATTCTATGGTGGAATGAGGGTGGAAATGGTGGATGGTGAGCCAAAATGCAAAGGGTTTGCACTCAAAGCTCAAGGAAGGATAATGGAGCTTGGAGAAGATGTAGGGGCATCTAACCTTCGTGCCCTAGCCTCCACCTATGTATATATAGGTGGTGGGGAGGCACTAGGGTAAGTGGGGGTAGTTTAGGAAAATCAGTGTAAAGTAGGGTAGGGTTGGTGTGCCACAGCCGTGGTGAGGGTAGTAGGGAACGGTCGTGGGGTGGTAGAACGGTCGTGGTATGGATGGGAGTGGTGAAAAGCTAAGTATGGTGGTGGCTACAACCATGGCAGAGTGCCACGGTCGTGGTGGGTGAGAGGCACCACGTCGTGTTGGGTAACACGGCCGTTTTGGAGGAGGGAGTGGTGATCGTGGCGCATCAACACGGGCATTTTAGTCTTCAACGGCCACAGTCATGGCAGAGGGCCACGGTCGTGGTGATTAGGGGTGACAACTTGTTGAAAACTGGAACTCCGGTCATTAATTCCCACGACTGTTGTGGTTGCCCACGGTCGTTTTCTCTTCTTCTGACCACGACCGTGCTGATGGCCACGGCCGTGGTGTCTTCAATGGCCACGGTCATGGCAGGAGGCCACAGCCGTGGGATTCTTTGGGAAAACCATGTTGAAGAGAGAACTTCTTTGCTAAAAAATGCACGACCGTGGTGTTGTGGCTATGGCCGTGGTGAGGCTTGCATTACTTGATTTCACTTCAAACTTCATTATTCTTGGATGTCTTTGCTTGGGGATGACTCTTGGCTATTGGAGGTAGGTTGAGGGAGACTTTGGGGCCTTCTTTGGGTTCCTCCATGAGTGGGGGAACCCTATAACTCCTTCTTTCTCTCTCGTCCATCTAAGCATGGTCCAAGTACTTGAAAACAGTGCAAAGAACATCCATAAGCGTATTTGCAATGATAAGCATATTAGGGGTAAAAGTTTGTAATCTAACATGTTTAGATGTGATTTAAATACAAAAATGGCACATGATGGAGCCATAAAATAGGGCTGCATCACCACCCCAAACTTAAAACATACTTGTCCTCAAGTATGCTCCAACTCAATCTCCCTACAAAACTTCCACAAAAAGAAATGACATATGCAATGTAAATGATGATTATTGTTGAATGGGATCAAAGATGACTGAGTGCATGCATTTCACCTCTCTCCTATCCTACTTTCACAATCCAATCATGAAAAGAGCACATGAACTTCAAATATAGCCCATAGAATACATAAGTTATCCATACTTCTTCCATAAAGTTCTGGGTAAACCGTTTCATGATAGTGTTAATCAAGGATGACTAGGAGTGTTGTTTCACATTCATGCATTCAGTCTTATATTTCAAATCATACCAACTGACCCACGTGGCTACGGAAAAAGGCAAAATGAGCTAATTTTGATGCTTCTTAGCTCAATGGGTATGAAAGTGGAAGAAAGGGTTGCGGTAAGATTTTTGGAGTGTTTTTACACACTCATCTTTTCTTTATTTGAATGCTCTTAAACAGGAGCATCATTTTATTTTGTTTTTGCTTTTCTTTTTCCTTTCTTTTCTTTCTTGCCCTTAGTGTAGATAGGGCATATGGTGGATAGAGTGAAGCGAGGGGATAAAGATATGGCCACCCCAAACTTTTGGAGGTGGCCAAGGCTGATTATGTGTACTAGGGCATCTTTTTATGAGGCGGAGGGGTGTGAAGATGGTGGAAGAAGAGTCGGGTCAAAGAGGGGTTATTGGTATGATTTTCCACATAAGACATCCTACATGAAAATTAATCCAACACTTCATCTAAGATATCACACCACATGAATGAACAAGATGAAATTGATATATCAAACAAGTGATTCCACAAACACTAAGCATTCAAAGCTTGCTCAAGTTCACAGTTCATCCAAATCAATCACAATCATAAGAGAGGTGATGCACATGTAAAAAGTCAAACATTGATACCACTTAGCAATAAAGCATGACATTTCACTTGCACTAGTCAAAGGTTGTCATTGTTACTCAAAACACTAGAGATTGGGTCAAAACATACTTTTTGACAAGAAATCTCAAAATTGGGCAAAATTGGCCAAAATGGTGCCAATTTGCACTAAATCACATCTAAACCTACTTTAGGGGAATTTAAAGCATAAAGCAGCAAATCCTACTTAACATGCACAAGAAACTACAAAAACTACATGAAGATGCACTGCATGGTATGGAAATGTAAAAATTTTGAAAAATTACACAAAAATGCAAGAAGTCAACTACATGCCATGTAAAGATGCAATGAAAAGAACAATAACAAAAAAACTAAACTCGATGGTAGAGGTGATAACAAAATGACAAAATGAAAGATAAGGTGGTGCATACCGCCCTAACCACCCCAAACTTTAGAATCATGTTGTCCTCAACATGAAACTATAGCTTAGGGGAGATAGGGGAAGTGTCATGGATGTGGTGGCTGGTCTAGCATCTACGGAGGATCTGGAGGAGGAGTTGAGGATGGGACTGAGCCTGATGGGGGATGCTGGTAATAATGCCCCTAGTAGTCGTCCTGGGGTGGAGGGTACGTCTCTGGATATCCAGCCAAACCACCCCAGAAATCTCCAGCCCATTCGGGGTTCCATGCTGCCTGGGCGTGGTTGTGGTGATATTGGTGGTTGATCTGATGGTGCACCTTGGGTCTTTTGAATACTCTCAAGGTGTGCCTGGATGGTTGCCATGTCATAGGTGTTCCTCAGGGTGGCTGCAGCTGGGATGTTCCCTCATCCCTCCTTCTTGTCCTGCGGGGCTGCCTTTGTTTTGCATCTTCTTACTCCTACCCTTGTACATTAGATTCAGTGATGTCTTCATGTACGACAGTGGCTCCCCTTGTATATGTCTCTCTTGGGTGTTCTTGCTGCCATTTCAAAAGTTTTTCTTTCAATCTAAAGAGAACTCCCAACATGGATAGAAGAGGCGCCGCGTGGTATGGCAACTCAAGCTCGAATTCCAGCACACTAGTAGTAAGATACATCATCTTTTTTTCCTTCACCTTAATAGTGTGCAAGCGCACTAGGTAATTGAGGTCAACAAATTCTGCCTCAATTCCGTCTTGTAACCCAGAGAGATCATACCCTAACACTAGTGAAATTGAAGTCACAAACCCACCCATAACAAAGGGTTTTGAGCTCTTGTAGGGTATGGACTTCATATGGTCAATCAATAGAATGCCAAGGTCTAGGTACTTCTTGAGGTGCATCATTATCAAGACAAACATATCTTTTTGTGAAATGGAGCCTTGATTATCATACCTCCCCACAATTGTGTTTGCTAAGACCTTCTGCACATAACGGATCATCGGGTTGCTTATGACGGGTGTTTTTGATCTTCTTGCATCGTACACACGGCTTCCTGTGATTGACTTCCAGAAATAGGCATAATCCAGATCTTCCTCCCTCTCTAACAAGCTGTCATCCATTTTCACAGCTTCTTCAAGACTTGCAGCGAATATCCCATTCAGCTCAGTGGATGTGAGGGTGTACACATTGCCCATTATGGCAAACTTGATTATGTCACAACCTCTCACTTTCGTCCTTTCGAGAGTGGCAAAGAATTCCCGGGTCAAGGCGGCGTAGGCTGGTTGGGGTGTGAAAAGAATATCCCACAACCCTATTCTCTTTAAGTTTTCTTCCACTGCCTCCTTGATCCCTAGATCATCAATCACTTTCTGAGACCCATACTTGGTGGCGACGACTCGCCTTGTCATGCACTCGGGGTAGATAAGATCAAACTCCGTTTGCCTGTTTCCTATACCATAGGACACCCCTGCCAGTGCTTTGCCCATGGTCTTTACTCTGTCTACCTCCAGCTATGCCAGAACATCATCTCCTTCAGGCTCAAGCTCTACCTCATCCTCCTCGCTGTCACCATCTTCTTCCTCCATCATGTAGGACTGAGACCCCGAGCTAGTATCCAAGTTATACCAGTGGGCCGACTGCTCCTCATCTTTCTGTAGTTGCCGCGAGGGTTGCGGCTGCACATCACGCCTCGCCGTCACCTGAGACGTCGAGTGGCGAGCTGGTGTAGGCTTCGGTGGTAGTCGGGATGAGGACGGTGCTGCTTTAGATTTTTTATTTCTTTTCGTGGCCACCGGCTCGATCTCATCAATAAGGTTGTCTAAATCGACTCCCATGGATTCCTTGTCTTCATCATCTTCACCCTCGTAGGTGGCGTTTGTGATGTGGTGGCTATCGGATGAGCGAGAGTGTGATCCGCTCACCGATTGTGAACGGCGGATGGATTGGGAGGCGGAATGGGTTGGCGTAGGGGTATGGGAGGGCATGGACACCTCGGAGGAGGCATTTTTGGAACGTCGTTTCCCTCCGATGAGGATGTTGGTCCCCTTGGTTATGGCTTTTCCAATCTTTTTCATGGTGATTGTGGAGGTGGAGGTGATGATTTCCAGATTTTGGTGGGGAAGGTGATGTGGATGTGGTTTTGGGTATAGAATGGAAGGATGGTGATGTATAGATGGTGGAAAAATGATTTGTGGTGGATTTGTGCGAAAAGTGAAGGGTGTTTGTGGAATTTTGGTGGAGGTGGCTATTGGGCGGATGTGGAGATGGATGTGGAGATGGAGGAGCGATTGGGGAAGAATAGGTGGTGGAAATGGTAGAGGGATGGCTGGGGATCGATTTGGTATTGATTGGAGGCCAAACGGGGGTGTTTTTGGGGTTAGAGGTGGAGATTGGGGAAGCTTGTGGTCGCACTCTGCCGCCACGGTCATTTTCTCAAGGTGGAAGACGAAGAAAAGAGGGTGGGGGTCGGTTTTGTATGTTTAAAACATATATTTTTTTGGCTGAATTGGGCTTGGCCACAGTCGTGATAGGTGGCCACGGTCGTGGCCAGGGTTGGGTAGCACGGCCATGGCGTGTGCCACGGTCGTGTTGTCGATGGAGAACTCCTCAAGCCGACATCGCCAAAGTTGTGGCACAACGCCACGGTCATGGTCATTTCTCACAAACAACCTATAACTGATGGAATTTGATGCAATAATTCCCACGACCGCGGTGAATGACCACGGTCGTTGCCAGGCTTCTTCAACATGGTCGTGGTGATTTGCCACGGTCGTGGCCAAACTTAAAAAAACCCTGTAACTTTGGCCACTTTGATGCAATAATTCCCACGACCGTGGTCGCTGGCCACGGTCGTGTTTGGCCACATACACCACGGCTGTGGTCGATCTCCACGGCCGTGTTGGGGTTGTCTCCTCAGTTTTCTAATTCAAAACTTGCACTTCAATTTTATTTGTTCTTTGGCCACATATTTGACTAAACGACCACGATTAACTTCTATACCGTCTCTCTTTCTTGTCTATTACCTGCCATAGCATCAAAACTCAAAACAAAACTATCAAGCACAAGTGTGCGTGTGTGTTTGTGTAAAGAAAAACAAAAGTATCAAAAAGTAAGGTTCGAGAATCTCAAACCATGTGGGTTGCCTCCCACTAGTGCTAAATTTTACGCCTTCAGTCGGGCTTATTGATTATAGATCTCTGTCACTTTTTTGTAACCTTCAATAGATTCTTGTAGTAGATTACTTTCTCATCTTCATCCAAGCACTCTTCTTCATCCGATTGTTCCTGTACACGCATAACAATATCAAAATCTTGATTGGCCTTATCTGGGCCGACTTCAATAACGGATTTCAACCTTTGCCCATTGACGGCAAATTCCTTCGCACCTTCTTTCTCATAAATGACCACGGCCCCTGATGGGTATACTTTCTTGACAAGATAGGGTTCTTCCCATCTAGACCGGAGTTTTCCGGGAAAGAACTTCATTCTCGAGTTGTATAGCCATACCCATTTTCTGGGCTCAAAGTCCTTCTTCCTAATCATCTTGTCATGGAGGAACTTTGTTCTCTCCTTGTAACTCTTTGACAACTCATACACCTCGTGGCGCATTTCCTCTAGCTCATTGAGTTGGAATTTCCTTTTCATTGTGGCATTTTCACCATCAAAGTTCATATTCTTCAAAGCCCACAACGCCTTATGTTACATCTCTACCGGTAAGTGGTAGATTTTGCCATATATGAGCTTAAGGGTGTGGTGCCAATCGGGGCTTTGTAAGCAGTGCAGTATGCCCATAAAGCTTCATTCAGGTGGAGTGACCAATCCTTACGATCCGATCTCACCATTTTCTCCAAAATGAGCTTGATCTCCTGATTGGCCAGCTCAACTTGGCCACTGGTTTGCAGATGATATGGAGTGGCTACTCTATGGTTCACTCCATGCTTTTTAAGCAATCCCTCAAAGGTGCGGTGGATGAAGTGACTTCCCCTGTCACTTATCATTGCTCTTGGAATGCCAAACCGACTGAAGATGTTTGATTTTACAAAGTCACAAACCACCTTGTGGTCATTTGTTTAGGTGGCAACGACTTCTATCCACTTTGACACATAATCCACGGATACCAAAATGTAAACATATCCAAAAGAGGGTGGGAAAGGACCCATGAAGTCAATCCCCCATACATCAAACACCTCCACCAAAAGAATGGGTGATAGAGGCATCATGTCTTTTTTGGAGATATTTCCCATCTTTTGAAATTTCAAGCAGCTCTTGCAGAATTCGTGTGAACCCTTGAACAACGAGGGCCAATAAAAACCACACTGAAGTACCTTGGCAGCTGTGTGCTTTCCTCCAAAGTGTCCTCCACATATCCCAGAATGGCACATGGAGAGGATGTCTTGTTGTTCCACTTCCGACACACATCTTCTTACAAGTTGATCGGGGCAATACTTGAAAAAGTGAGGTTCATCCCATGCATAATTCTTCGTCATGGCAAACAATCTTTTGCTCTCCTCCCTTGTCCATGTGCTAGGTATCCTCCCACTAGCCAAGAAATTGGCTATGTGTTGGTACCATGGCCCTTGAGAAGATGAAAGGAGGAAGAGTTTTTCATGCAGCATGGTTTCCTTGATTAGCCTTGTCTCATCAAAGGGGTGATCAATCCAGGAGAGATGATCGGCTGTGCCATTTTCCACTCCCTTCTTGTCCACTATCTCGATGTCGAACTCTTACAGCAATAGAATCCATCTTATCAACCTCGACTTCGAATCCTTCTTAGACATGAGATATTTGAGTGTGGCATGATCCGCATAAATCACAACTTTGTTTTGCAGAAGATAGGAGCGGAATTTGTCCAGAGCAAAGATGACGGCGAGCAACTCTTTTTCTATAGTTGTGTAATTTCTTTGTGCTTCATCAAGAGTCTTTCTCGTATAGTAGATGGCATGAGGAACTCGGAAATCCTTTGGCCTAGCACAACCCCCACTACCATATCGGATGCATCAGTCATGATCTCAAATGGCAAAGAGAAGTCGGGGGACTGCATGATCGTAGCAAAAATGAGTCTTTCTTTCAAATGATTGAAGGCTTCAATGCACTTGTCATCAAAACTAAACTCAACATCCTTTTCGAGTAAGTGGCACAAAGGTCTTGAGATCTTGCTGAAATCTTTTATGAAGCGGCGATAGAAACCAACATGTCCCAAGAAAGACCAGACATGTCTTACGGTGGAAGGAACGGTGAGGGTGGAAATGAGGCCCACTTTGGCCTTGTCAACTTCAATTCCGTCTTTAGAAACCCGGTGGCCTAGAACAGTGCCTTCGGGCACCATGAAGTGGCTTTTCTCCCAAGATAAAACTAGTCAGACTTTCACACGTCGTTCGAGGACAGCGGCTAAATGTAACAGACACTCATCACACATCTTGCCAAAAATTGAGAAGTCATCCATGAATACTTTCAAGGATGAATCAAGCATATCTGCAAAGATCGAGGTCACACACCTCTGAAAAGTAGACGAAGCATTACATAACCCAAACGGCATTCTTCGGTAAGCAAAGGTGCCACTCGGACAAGTGAATGTCATCTTCTCTTGATCTGCAGGATGCACAGCAATTTGGAAATACCCAGAATACCCATCAAGGAAACAATAGAAGCTCTGTCCTGCTAGTCTCTCCAGAATTTGATCAAGAAATGGAAGGGGATAGTGGTTCTTCTTTGTATTCTCATTGAGTTTCCGATAATCCACACACATCCTCCACTTAGATTGTTCTCTTACTGGCATCAACTCTCCATCTGTGTTCTCAGCAATAGTAATTCCACCCTTCTTGGGTACTACTTGGATGGGGCTCACCCATGTACTGTTAGAAATAGGATAGATGATTCCAGCATCGAGCAATTTCACTACCTCTTGAGTCACCACCTCTTTCAACTTCGGATTCAACTGCCTTTGCATTTGGTGGGTTGGCCTTGCATCTTCCTCAAGATAGATTCAGTGCACACAAATGGAGGGATCGATACCTCTCAAATCGGCTATGGACCATCCAATTGCTTGGATGTTCTTCTTCAAAAAATTCATTAAAGCCTCCTCTTGTTCAGGCGAGAGTATGGATGAAATGATCACCGGGAGAGTGTCATTCACCCCTAGAAAAGCATATTTCAAACCTTTAGGAAGTGATTTCATCTTAAGAGTCAGGGGTTCTTCAAGAGAGTATTCAATGGCTCGGAGATGGAAGGGAGATCCTTGCTCGCAGACACTAAGGCTAGCTCATTCTCTTTGTCACCTTCCTCATCATCGTCAGGAAACTCAACTATCGGTTCCAGTCCTCTACCTTGAGTGGCAGTTTGGATCCACGAGGGTAGTCATTCCTCCACAATCTCATCTAGACACTCGATGAGATAGCAATCTTCTTCTGTCGCCCCTATCACTTCGGCTATAGCTGACAATTTGAAGATGTTCAACCGGATCTTCATGTGCATGAATGTCACATACAGTGTACCAATTCTCACATGGATAACCGCATTAGCTGTGGCCAGGAAGGGTCTCCCTAAGATGATAGGAACCCTCCTTGTGTCTTTCTCCATATCCAAGATGATAAAATCAGCAGGAAAGAAAGCAGATGTCTCATCATCTAGTCTCACGAGCACATCATCAACACGCCCTCTAGGCGTCTTTACTGACCTGTCAGCTAACTGCAAAGTACAATGGGCCGGACTTAACTGTCCCATCTGTAATTCTGCAAAAACATCATACGGCATGAGGTTCACGCTCGATCCCAAGTCTAAGAGAGCTTGGTCTATGCGGTGCGCCCCAATGTAGCATGATATGATAGGAGCACTGAGATCCTTCCTCTTTCTTGGAATGGTGTGCTGCAGAATCGAGCTCACTTGCTCGGTCAGTTTCACTTTCTTCGGGGTTCTTCCCATAGTTCTTGTCTTAAAAGTACAAAGATCCTTCAAGAACTTAGCATATGAGGGTATTTTCTTGACTGCATTAAGCAATGGGATGTTGATTTTTACTTGCTTGAAGGTTTCAAGAATGTCCTCAGTGTGCTTCTTTCTTCTTTTCTCATCAGATGGCTCCTTAAGAGCCTCGGGAAACAGAGGGAGTTGGGACCCCATACGGTCCATATCAATAGTATCATCAACTAGAATTACAAGAATCACAGTATCAACACTCGGTATCACAGTATCAGCGCTCGGTATCACAGTATCAACACTACCTCTTGTCACGGTATTAACACTGTCTCTTGTCACGGTATCCTCAACCTGTTTCTCAGTATCAACATGCTCAACCTCAGTATCACTTCTATCACCAAAAAAGTACCACGGGAACACTCTAAAGTCTGGCCACTCCTCAACGTAGTCACTTCCTTCACATGCTCATGGGTAGTAGAAGAAGAGGCTTGTAGAGGTGTTCGTGGTTGTTGAGGTGGTGGAGGTCTTTGGTGGGGGGAGTTCGGATTTTGGAGAATGAATTGCAGTTGTGGTGGTGGTTTTTGTTGTTGTGGATGGGGGTGATATTGCAGAGGTGGTTATTGATATGTATGAGGTGGAGGTGAAGCATACTGATAGTTGAGATGTGCTTGAAGAGGTGGTGGTGCATAAGGGTTCGGTGGTGCTTGGTATTGTGGTGGAGCATATGTACTTGAAGTGCTCCCTTAGAATGCACTGTCATTGTTTGGGTTGGGCATCGGTTGAGAAGGTAGTCTTCCTTCCTCCCTCCTTGCAAGGGAGAGAGAAATATGATCCAACCTTTTCTCAAGATAGTAGATGGACTTCCCATGCGAGTTCACATCCTTTTTCACTTCATCTAGGCTTCTTATCCTTCCCAACACTTTGTCTTTAAATTTGGAACAGTAATGTGGCTTTTGTTACCCTTGTCCTAGTCCATCCTCATTCTGTTGTTTCCAAGAGAAGTTCGGATGGTTTCTCCACTCATGAGTGTAGGAGTTGGACATAGGGCCTTGGTTGTTGCGGCCACCAAAAGAGTGTAGAGCATTTACTTCCTCATCTACAGTGTCAACTGCCATTGTGGGTTGGCTAGAAGAACCACTAGCTTGATTTTGCATCATCTTCATCATTTCGGCCATCATCTTCATCATATCTGGGTCAGTAGCATTGCGAGTCGGAGCTGTGGAGGAAGATGGAGGAGTGTAGTTCCAGCTGACATGCCCCCCTTTAGTAGAAGCACGGTGGCAAGAATTTTTAGCAAGGTGTTCAAACAATGGCCATGATTCTTTGGGTGGCTTTGCCATGAAAGTTCCCCCACAGGAAGAGTCCATGTTGTTCTGGCATTTCTCTTCAAGCCCGGTGTAGAATGCATGAATGAGCTGCCATAGCAGTACCTCATGGTGAGGGAAGTCACGGAGCAACTTATGTAACCTCTCCCACGCCTCGTGGAAGGGCTCGTTTTCCTTCTGAGCAAATGATGTGATGCACCTTCTCATGTAAGACATCTTGGTGATGGGGAAGAACTTCTTGAGGAACTCATTTTTGACGTCATTCCACAAGACCAACTCCGGATTGGACACGTACCACTCTTTAGCCTTCTCTTTGAGGGAGAAAGGAAAGGGTGTCCTTCTAATGGAATCGTCAGTGGCGGCGGGAGTGCGGAAGGTTGAACACGTCTCAAGGAACGCGTCAATGTGGTGGTAGGGGTTTTCATTCTCCATCCCAAATTAGGTAGGGAGGAGTCCCAGAAGTGCAGGCGGAATGGAGAATTGTTGAGCGGGCATCTGGTCAACCAAGGTGGCGATGGGGGAGTTGTAGTTCCCCAACATAAAGTACTCGTGGAGCGGGCGATGTGGCGGTGGAGGTTGAGCATCCGATTGTGGGTTGTTTTCAGCCATCTTGACCTCTCAGTGTAGGTTGCGGCGAGCTTGACGCCTCCTTCTACCAATCTCGGGGTCGTATACCACCAAGTCGGTGCAAGTAGAACACGTGTTACGCATGCACAGCTGTCACCTGCGCAAGGCACAAACAAACAACAAGAAACCAAGTTAGCAAACCAAGATGCAAAAGTAACAAAAAGAATAAATAATAGCAATGGTGAGGGCAAAAGGAAGGGCTAAGCTATACTATCTAACTAGGTCGAGCACCTCTATCCTTGGCAACGGCACCAGAAAGCTTGGTGCATCCCAACTAGTGGTGCTTTTACACCCCACGAGGTCGGAGCGCACGGGATATGGGATCTTATGCTTTCAAAATTTATGTTATCCCTAACCGAGTCGATCACTAAGACTAAAACAGGTCGCCCGCAAGCGTACGGGGTATTGTTGCAGTATAGGTGATTGGCAAGATAAGGGGGCGAACCACAGAGATAGAGGGGGCACTAGAGTTAGACAGAGTGGGCTTTGTTCCTTTTACGGAGCTTAGGGTTTTAGGGTTTTAAAAGGTTTGGTTGTTTGATTACGCTAATGAGCAAGTAATAAATGCGAGATGGAAACTAAATTATGGAAGAGCAAGCAAATTAGTAAACTAAGTTATCAAACTAACTAAGCAAAAGCAAGAAGAGATACACTACTCTAGCAAGGCAAGAAGCAATTAAGAACTAAACTAACCACTAGAAAGAGCAAGAGCCTAAGTTAACACTAAAGAGCAAAACTAAGCAATTGACAAGTTAGACTAAAGCAATTGGACTAAACTAGCATTAACAAGCAAACTAAGCAATTAGGGTTTTAAGCAAGGTGATTAAGGTGGGTGGGCTGTTTGGGGAATGTAACTTTGATATTAGTTGGGGGAAGATCATTAAACATGCATGGTTCTCATTTCATATCTAGATTACCAAACCAAACAATAAGGTCAATGCCATTAGAACATACCCTATACTACTAGTAGAAGACTAGGGTTAGGTGTAATTCTAATAAAATCAACCAAATCTAGGTTTCTAGGGTAAGTGATAGTGAGTAATTGAGGGTTGAGTGTAGAGATGGGAGCAGAGATGAGGGTATTTAACCTCATGCCACTAGCCACTCTAGCCTTTAGAAGGCCCTAGACAATTACATCAATCTCACTTACACTAGCTACTTAGATCTCACACTCATTTGTAGGAGGGATGTGTATGTAGGAACAAAGGGGGCTAGCTAGGGATCCACTAATTAAACCTAGGAGCCATTCCTAAGATTTCCACATACACCCCAAATTATCCTAGAAACTAAGTGTCATCAAAAACCTCAAAACAAGCAATTCATACAAGAAGCAAAAACCACATGCAATAAGATAGGAAAAGAGATAGAAGCAAGAAGTAATCATCATAGATATGAATTAAGTTCATTACAAGATATTATCCCCCAACATGGTATCAAAGTTACATTTAAATCCCAAACAGCCCACCACAAGGGGCTTAGCTAGACATGATCAAGAAAACAAGAAAAGAAAGGGGTAGAAGAAGGGAAAATGCCATGAAGCTCGATGTAGAAGTCTCCTCCTTCACCTCTGGGCTGTTGTGGATGTCCTTCCTCCTCCAAGGGTGCAGGGGCGTATGAAGATGTGGGGGTTTATGGATGGAAATCTAGGAAACTAGGATTCCATGGTGGAATGAGGGTGGAAATGGTGGATGGTGAGCCAAAATGCAAAGGGTTTGCACTCAAAGCTCAAGGAAGGAGAATGGAGCTTGGAGCAGCTGTAGGGGCGTCTAACCTTCGTGCCCTAGCCGCTACCTATGTATATATAGGTGGTGGGGAGGCACTAGGGTAAGTGGGGGGTAGTTTAGGAAAATCAGTGTAAAGTAGGGTAGGGTTGGTGGATCACCACGGCCGTATTGGTGTGCCACGACCGTGGTGAGGGTAGTAGGAACGGTCGTGGTATGGATGGGAGTGGTGAAAAGATAAGTATGGTGGTGGCCACGGTCGTGGCGGAGTGCCACGGTCGTGGTGGGTGAGAGGCACCACGGACATGTTGGGTAACACAACCATTTTGGAGGAGGGAGTGGTGATTGTGGCATAGCTACATGGGCGTTTTAGTCTTCAGCGGCCACAGTCATGGAAGAGGGCCACGGTCGTGGCGATTTGGGGGTGATAACCTATTGAAAACTAGAACTCCAGTCATTAATTCCCACGACCGTGGTGGTTGCCCATGGTCGTTTTCTCTTCTTCTGACCACGATCGTGCTGATGGCCACGACCGTGGTGTCTTCAATGGCCAAGGTCGTGGAAGGAGGCCACGGCCGTGGGATTCTTTGGGAAAACCCTATTGAAGAGAGCACTTCTTTGCTAAAAAACACACGACCATGGTGTTGCGGCCACAACCATGGTGAGGCTTGCATTACTTGATTTCACTTCAAACTTCATTATTCTTGGATGTCTTTACTTGGGGATGACTCTTGGCCATTGGAGGTAGGTTGAGGGAGACTTTGGGGCCTTCTTTGGGTCCCTCCATGAGTGGGGGAAACCTATAACTCCTTCTTTCTCTCTCGTCCATCTAAGCATGGTCCAAGTACCTGAAATCAGTGCAAAGAACATCCATAAGCATATTTGCAATGATAAGCATATTAGGGGTATAAGTTTGTAATCTAACATGTTTAGATGTGATTTAAATACAAAAATGGCACATGATGGAGCCCTAAAATAGGGCTACATCAGGATGTTACAAGAACGATCGTGAAGCTAGCATGTCACTGAACAAGAGGCTTTTGTTGGATCCTAGGATGGGTGATTGGATGTTGTAGAGGGGGGGTGAATAGAGATGAATGCACTTAAAAAAAATCATTAGACCTTCAAGATGTATCACAAGATAAGGTTGCTAAATAGGAAATTTGAGTGCAAAACATACATAGAAAGGAAGAGAGATTGAACAAGCACCAAGTAACAAGCTATGTAGAGTGGTTCCATACTCCTAACTAGGAGTATGTTAGTCCACTACCTAGGGAGGTCAACCTCTAGGATTTCTAAGCATGTCTTCCTTTATTTATTCACTTATAAGAGTTACAACACATGACCCACCAAAGGACTTTACCTATCCAATACAAAGAGTATTCAACCTACCCAAGGATTACCCACTTGATCAAAATGTCTTCAACCTTCAACAAGGTCTTACCCACACTTGCATCAGGTCTTTGGCCTTGCAGGGATTACCCACTCTTCTTAGATCTTATGCCTTTGACTTCACCTTCATTCAAAGAAACTTTCACCAAGGACTTACCCACTTGAGCAAGGAGTCTTCTGCCTTCACCAAGGGCTTACCCACTCTTTCTCCAAGTCTTCAGCCTTGTTCTTCACCAAGGGACTACTTCCCTTGTTCTTCTTCACCTCTCTTAGCTAAGAGAGAGAGCATTCACCTTCATGGTTGAAATGAGAGATTGGGAGGTGGTGGAAGTGAGCCTCACAAGATATACATGTAGGACTAGCTCTCTTACAAATATCCTACTCACACTAATGGATGATGCAAGTGATTAAGCTTAGAGAGAGAGAGATGAGGCTATAGGATCACTCAACTATAGAATAGGGACCTTCATAGTGCTTTGCATTGAATGCTCAACCTTAGAATGAAGCCCAAGGGGTCCTATTTATAGTTAAGGGGGCCTAGAAGCCCTTAGAAACACTTAAGGATGAATACTAGCCATTTGAAGTGTTGCAACGAATATTTTTTTGAGTTTTGTAAAACTCCAACAGCTAGAAACACTTTTCTGTACTTCTTCGTACAGTATGATCGGTTGAGTTCTGTGTGTCAAAAACTCAATCAATTACACTATTCAGTTTGTCCAATGTAGGGATTGGTCGAATTTGTAACTGGACCAAACCTGGACATTTTTTAAATCCATCCCAGGGATCAGTCAAGTTTGTAACTCGACCGATTAACAACCTATAATGAATTTTGGAAAATGTCATTAAACTGCTTAAATATTTGATTTAAGTGGAAAAATCAATCTTATCAAAAAAAGAAACTTCAGACTTTTATACAGGAGGGGTCGGGGAGGAAGGGGAGGGGAAAAGGGTGAGTATGAGCTGCAACTCACCTGCATGAAGCCAGAATCACTAGTAATCGTCGGCCAGCCTTCCTGATTTTTTTAAGCTTAATTACAAGTCATACAATCATTACAAGTGATTTACAACATGATTCTAATGGATTTACATCATATTCAAAAAAATGTGCACTTGTATTGACTTTGACTTATCTTTTCTCCAAGTTGATATGCAAAATCTAGGGCATTTGGAGAGTGTCTATACCTAATCTAAAATCACTCAAGTAGAAGCATTAGATACAAATAAGTATAATGGATTAGTCATCATCAAAAGAAGGGCTTGGTCAATTTAGACCTAGAGTCAACATTGACTGAGAGTCAACATTCTCCCCCTTTTTGAAGATGATAAACCTTCCATAAATGTATTGAAAGCATTTAAATAAATTCATACCTTTGGAGAAACCTAGGGGTTTCAATACAATAGAGTTCATATCCCCCCCCCCAAATTGATGCCAGTGGACTTGTCATACTCCCCCTCAATTGATGTTATTTCTCCTGCATGGTTAGCTTTCATAACATTTATATAATATTGTGTCTTCTACTCATATATGTTCTAGACATATACATCTTCTCCCCTTTACCTTCTCCTCTTTACATAAGAGATATGCTTCTTGTCTTCATGTAAGACATGCTTTTCTCCCCCTTTGTCATAGGAAGACATGTTCCTTATCCCCCTTTGTCATTTCAAAAAGTGGGGGTATGAAGAGGTAAGAAACACCACTTGTTAAAAGAAAGGAGATAACAAAAGTTATATAACGAGTAGAAGAGCACAGCTAGGGGCTTGTCCAAGCATAGAAAGAAAAGCAAGTTAACGTATGTACTTGAACAACCCATAATGTAATTCTAGCAAGATATCAAGGCAAAATAAAGTGCTGCAGAAAAAATAATAAATCATAATTTTGGCCCTCAAGATAACAAAATTCGCCCAAAAAGTGTCAGGGCTCATTGCAAAGCTATGAGTTTTTCTCAGAAGGTTGTTTCTGCATTAAAAACATTGGTCTTGCATCAAAATTTAACAGTAAGTAAAATCTGTATAAAATTCAAAGATGCTCCAATCTCTACATATAATGTAGCTTTATATCTCCTGCATCACAATGTTGTGTAAGGGAGTCAAGATAGTAGATATGCAATTCAAGGAACATTCTTGAGCTAGTATCAAATAAGATACAAGCATAGCATATAGTAAAATACTACTTGATGAAAATAACTAGAAGTATATGTAGATAGACTACTAGTAGATGTTATCACAAGATAGATCTCCTAGTAGGATCTAGATCATAGTAAGAGATACCAAAAGGTACACAAGATAAAGCAATCTATGAGTAGATGTACAGAAATATCCAACCAAAGAGATAAGAAATTCCATAAGCATGAAAGGATATAGCCTACTAGAAAATATGCATAAGAACCTCAAGGTTGTATCAAAATAAAATATACAACTAGATAGATGTATCAAGTTAGAGCACAACGGAAGAAATTTAGACACAACCAAGAGATCCAAATAGATCATCATCAAAACTTGCAAAGCAGCTCAAAGCAAGTAATTGCAAGATATAGATATACTAATTTAGAGAAATTATAGAGATAGAGTTGTAAGCAAGAAGGACAAATTTAAAAATATGGCAATGAGCACATATAAAAGGTACCAAAAGGAGTGCCAAAGGAATAAAGAAATTTGTTGAGAAAATCTAGTTGTGAGGAAAATTCTCATCCAAAAAATCAATTGTATATACAGTACAAAGTGTTGTTGGTCGAGTTCACTGTATTGACAACTTGATTGATGACAGTTGTTGGCATCACCCATTGGTGCTAGTCGGTCGAATTTCTATCCAAAAAGCTTGACCAATCAAGCTACACTTAAAAAGCACACACACACACTCACACACACACATACATACATATATATATATATATATATATGAAAAACATATCTAGAGGCAAGACAAAAAATATACCATATCCAAACATGTTAATGCAAGTTAGTAATGCACTATGAAAGCATTAGAAACATTTTTTTTAGAAAGAGTGTGAAGAGAATCACAAAAAACTATTTTTGACTCAAAAACCATATGCATAGTACACACTAACTTGACAAAAACAAGTTAGGATTGGTTATAAGCAAGAAAACATTTACCTTTATTTTTACCATTCCTTTTCCACTTGTTTCCACCCCATACACATCTCACCTTTCTTCTTTCATGCGGATTGAGAAGTCAATTTGTAATTCAACAGCTGAAGTCAATCCATTTACAAGTACCTACAAAAAGAAAGATGAAATGGTCCCCAATTATGTTTTTGGGTCCGGAGGGGTTAGCTTAGCAACTCAAGTCCTACTGCTCTTGGGTGTGATGTGCGTCGTTGTACACGCAACAATCACTAGGAAAAGTCCTAGAGTTTAACTTTCTAACCCGGTTGTCAACTTGTTGCGAACAATAAGTCAACTTAGTATAGATAGGTATCGATCTAAGGGACGGCAGAAAAGAAAAGTCAAAATTTAAATCCGATTGCAAGTACAAGAATTAAATCCCGATTTGAGAGAGTTGTTAAAACTAAGAACAAAAATAAAAGTGCTGAAATAAAGTTTAACTAATCAATAAATAAAGATCTGGGGTCCGGAAGATCACCACCAAAACCACGTTCCTATTCAAATAATCAAATTCTAAACTCCAAGGATCAAATCAGGACCTTGTGTTTACATGTCCTTCCGGACAAACTCAAAAGGGTCAGACTTCCCGTGAACCCATTGATCCCAATGTTCACAAATCATTGTCCTACCATCCAACATGCCATTATCTACGGTCATATAAAAAAGCATGTGAATTCAAACTGGCATTCAAACCCAAGGCTTAGGTGGTCGCTCACTAAGGATTATAACAACAATAAGATTAAATAGACAAAAAGATGATAATCACAATTAAGGGACTATTATTTCGTTCTTACAGAGATCCACGGTCATATCACTCCATAAGAATATATCAGATCATCCAAATAACGACAAAGAAATAGAGAGAAGACATTTGTTCGATGGAGGAATATGACTGATTATATTGAATAGAACCGGGCTAAGGGAATGCCCCAAAGAAATTACTCAGACATAACAAGACTAGAAGAAATGCAAACTAAAATGAGATCCAACATTTTACAAGATGTGGTCTACAACTAAAAATTGGATGAAATGCAATGAAAAATGGAATACTTTTACAAGTGAAGAGTCCCTCCTTTTATAGGAGGGAGAGGGGGTAGGCTGCCCTCAAAAGAGGGGAAAAAGAGAGGGGGATTAATTTTTGAATTTTCTGGATCTGGTCAAATTGAAAGTCGATTGTTTTTAATTATCTTGACCATGTAACTCCCTTTAAGGCAGATTCTCGCAGCAGCAATTTCGAACATATTTCTCTCCCTTAAAAAGCATAAAATCGGTCCAAATAATAGGATTTTATATTAGGAGATTAAATTCCCTTTCCAATGAATACTTGTACACTCAATTTGGAGTTCGAATGCAAGAGTTATGTCGCTTTTGGTGGAGGGTATATATGAATTTTAGGACTGCTACAAATTATGTAATTTTCCTACAAAACCCAAGAAAATAGAATTAAAACTCCAATTAAAGAGAAAAATCTAAAATAACACAATTAATTATAAAAAATAAGAGAATAAATAAAAAATTAATCCTAAACAAATATTAAAATATATAAATAAAAGGGATAAATATACATTTATCAAAATACCCCGGACTTGAATCTTTGTTTGTCCTCAAATAAATAAAATCACAAATTATTCCAATTTATACTAACAACATGTCTATCCTTACCCTTGTAACATCACTTTATTCCTTACCTCCAAATTTTGTCAAGCAACCCAATCTCCTAAAACCACAAAACACAAAATTCTATATTCTCTATTAAAAACAAATATCATATCTTGGTTCTAAATCAAGATTGTGTAGAAAAACATGCTTCATCTTACTTTATAAATGTATTTTTTTTGTGAGTTGTTGCATAAGAACAAGATGAAATTAGGAGGTGTGAAAACAAAGAAGGAAGTGATGAATTTTTTTATCCCTCCTCTATTCGACTTGGGATTTAGATTTGTGGAGTTGTGGCTATATTGGTTACAATTTTTTTCATGTGCACTGTTGGCATCTTTTGATGGTACACCCCTTTGTGGGGTATGTAATTTTTTTTATGGGAAGCATGCCACCCCGGACTTGATTTTTGTCTGGTGGTGATTCTTTGATTCTCTTTTTTTAGAGAGAAAATAAGGGGGAAACAAAAGGTGTCCTTGTGCCTATAACTTCACATATTTATTTTCTTCTTTTTTTTGAAAGTGTCATTATATCAGAAAGAACATTCATGTCAATCACATTATACAAGATTTATATCAAGTTAACCAATGTTTAAAAATAGAGAAAATTTGTGTTTGGTTTTGATTGATTCCATACGGCTTGCCAACTTTTCCAAGGAATGATGTTATTTTGGGATCCTAGATGACATGGTGGTTTCATACATGGCAATTTGTAAAATTTTTTTACAAAAGATTTATTAAACTCAAAGGGGTACAATGATAAACATCTATTCATATTGGCTGACTAGATAAAGACCATTTTGCAACAAAAGAAATAAAAACATGGCCGACTAGATAATGGTCATGAACAAAGCAACTATATGCAAAACAAAAAAAAAGTAGAAATAATGCAAGAATAAAAAAGATAAGGGGGTGGAATAGAAACATACTGTAACGCCTGGGCCCACTGCCCAAGGTTCTAGTAGGGTTTCAGGAATGACGACTGGCCCCACAAACCACCACTAGCCTTAACTGCACACTTTGTCCACACCGATGCGCAAGCCAGGATCAACTTCCCAACTGGTCACCCATCCTAGTACTACTCCAAGCTGAGCACACTTAACTATGGAGTTCTTTAGTGATGAGCTTCCTGAAAAGGAGGTGCACCTTGGTGATATGGGTAGTCTAATCATTCCTTTTAAGATCATGTTATCTGAGGCCTCAAATCCTGGGATATTACACATACCACCCACCTCCACCCCGAACTTAGATTTTTGCTCATCCCGAGCAAAATCAAAACCCGAGATGGAGGGAAGAGAAGAGTGAGGATTTCCAGGTGGCCCAAGTAGCTCAAAAAAATCCAGTTAAAGGGTATGTGTATGAGGATTGGGACCTTTATATGAGGAGCTTCATAATGTACCCTCTAATAGGGTAATTGTAGAAGCTCAGTGGGGTGCTCATATTTTCTTTCACCTCACATTCCCTCCAATAATATCCATAGATTTTCCTTCGATAGTAAGGGAAGTGTTGAAGATGGATGTGGATATGGGGAGGTTGGCGGGTACCCGACCAGTAATGCCAGTAGAGCATGATGAACTGAGTCAGGTGGAGGATGTAGTTTAGGTTTTCCACCATCATGATGACATGCATATGGGAGAATTGATGCTAATACAAAAAAATTAAAATCATTTACAAAAGTGTTTTGTTTCTCCTTAAAATTAATGCCATCAACATTGGGTTTGGTAAGTTTCATTGTTGATATAACATATGTCTCTAATACTTTTGTACAAGGGTTCCCTAAGTATTTAGGAGGGATGATGATGTCTTCCTTGCAAACAACAGAAGGGGGTGTGTGGGCTTCTTCCAACGGTGGTATCTCCCCTTCTAGATCAGCCATGTGTGGGATGGAAATTGGCTGTGACGGCTTGGGAAGAATCATAAAGGGGATTAGATGATCATTATCCAAAATAGACTCAAAATAAGGGTATTGGTCTATGGTATCATTCAGATTTATGTTGAGGATGGGAGGAGTTGTTGGATCTTCAGAATGACTCTCCTTCTTTGACATTTCATATTCAAGTAATAGAGTCTCTAAAGGAAAGATAGGGATACCAACATCCTCATCACACACAAAATATGGCTCCATGGTTTGTTCTATTTCTTCAGGATCCGACATATATGACACAAAGTAAGGATCATCATCGTCGTCGTCAGGAAGAACCATCTTGGTTGCTCAAGCTCTATACGGGGAGTTTGTGATTGATCCTCTAGTAAGGTAGCTAACATGGCTTGACTGGATTCAAGTTTTTCTTGTCCTTCTGATACCATCTTTTCTAGGGCCTTAAGTTTCTTCCAGTTCAAGATTAATTTACATTTCACCATAGGATTTATACACCCCAAAATTTTGGCCATCCTCACTATACCCCTTATGGTAGTCTTGGTCCTTGTGCTCCTCATACTGATTGTGACCTTGCTCCTCATAATAATCTTCAGAAGATGGTGGATTGTAATTTTCATTGCATCCATCTTAGTAGGAAGATTCAATACTATGAGGTGTCACCAAATCATGTGGAAACATATTTGGACAATTTATATTTTGGGTTTGGGCTTCTAGCAGGGTGGTTAAGAAGGCTTGGCGGGTTTTTAAATTTTATTTCTCCTTCTACTGCTATCTTCTCTAGGGCCCTAAGTCTCTCTTCTTGTTGAGGATTACATTGGGTTTCATAAACATGTTCATAACTCCCAAGGTTTTGTTGGTTACACCCCACAAAATTTTGTTGATCATATCCCCCATCAGAATATGGATAGCAAGGTTCCCCATAATGGTTCTCAGAAAAATATGGATTCACATTGTACCCACCAGGATGAAAGGGCTCGTAATTAAAAGGGGTGCTATCATAAGCATGGGGTAGAGTCAGGCAGGCAAGAGAAGCATGGTGGCAAAGACCACAATAATAGCATAGTGGGGGATATTGGGATGCCCACTCCATTTGAAAATAAAAGTTCCTGAAAGATATGTCAATCAACGAACGAGAGAAGAAAGATTACGCGATAAGAGGTTAGTCAAAAAATTACAAAGAGAACTAAAAATTATAAATCTAAAAAAATTATGAAATAAACTAAAATTACTAAAAAAAAAGTAATTAGAAAGCGGTACTGCTGGAATGGAAACTCGGCAGAAAAAGGAGATACACTTCCTGAATTGTGCTCGAAAGGCAAAAAGAAATTACAAAAATCTAAAAGAAATTATAAAACAGACTAAAGTTATGAAAGTTAGAGAATATGAACAAGGATTATACAAGATATACAAGCAAACAGATCTGGAAAAAAATTGTGTCGTCCCCGACAACAGTGCCAAATTGATGCGCGTCGTTGTACACGCAACAGTCACTAGGAAAAGTCCTAGAGTTTAACCTTCTAACCCGGTTGTCAACTTGTTGCGAACAATAAGTCAACTTAGTATAGATAGGTATCGATCCAAGGGACGCTAGAAAAGAAAAGTCAAAATTTAAATCTGATTGTAAGTACAAGAATTAAATCCCGATTTGAGAGATTTGTTAAATCTAATAACAAAAATAAAAGTGCTGAAATAAAGTTTAACTAATCAATAAATAAAGATCTGGGGTCCGAAGATCACCACCAAAACTACGTTCCTATTAAACTAATCAAATTCTAAACTCCAAGGATCAAATCAGGACCTTGTGTTTACATGTCCTTATGGACAAAATCATAAGGGTCGGACTTCCCATGAACCCGTTGGTCCCAGCGTTCACGGATCATTGCCCTACCGTCCAACATGACATTATCCATGGTCATATCAAAAAGCATGTGAATTCAAATTGGCATTCAAACCCAAGGCTCAGGTGGTCGCGTCACTAAGGATTATAACAAGAATAATATTAAATAGACGAAAAGATGATAATTGCAATTAAGGGACTATTGTTTCGTTCTTACAGAGATCCACAGTCATATCACTCCATAAGAATATATCAGACCATCCAAATAACCACAAAGAAATAGAGAGAAGACATTTGTTCGATGGAGGAATATGATTGGTTATGTTGAATAGAACCGGGATAAGGGGCTACTCCCATGCCCCAAAGAAATTACTCAGACATAACAAGATTAGAAGAAATGCAAACTAAAATGAGATCCAACATTATACAAGTTGTGGTCTACAACTAAAAATTGGATGAAATGGAATGAAGAATGGAATACTTTTACAAGTGAAGAGTCCCTCCTTTTATAGGAGGGAGAGGGGGTAGGCTGCCCTCAAAAGAGGGGGGTAAAAGAGAGGGAGACTAATTTTTAAATTTTCTAGATCTGGTCAAATCAAAAATTGATTGTCTTTAATTATCTTGACCATGTAACTCCCTTTAATGCAGATTCTCGCAGCAGAAATTTCGAACATATTTCTCTCCCGTGAAAAGCACAAAAGCGGTCCAAATAATAGAATTTTATTTTAGGAAATTAAATTCCTTTTCCAATGAATACTTGTACACTCAATTTGGAGTTCGAATTTAAGAGTTATGTGACTTTTGGTGGAGGATATATATGAATTTTAGGACTGCTACAAATTATGTAATTTTCCTACAAAACCCAAGAAAATAGAATTAAAACTCCAATTAAAGAGAAAAATCTAAAATAACACAATTAATTATGAAATTAAGAGAATAAATAAAAAATAATCCTAAACAAATATCAAAAATATATAAATAAAAGGGATAAATATACATTTATCAGGGTGCTTTTCTATAAGGACAACAAGTAGAATAATGACCTATTTTATTGCAATAGTTGCATGTGCCCATAGTCTTGGAACTAGAGGATTCTCAATGAAAGATTGGAGGTCCTTTACCTTTGTTGTTCCTTTGACTACCATCATACCCTAAGCCATGTCTACCAATTTGTTTAGTAGTTTGGTGTAGGATGTCATTAAGATTCTTTTTACCAACTAAGAATCTTTGCAAAGAACATCTCAAACTATGATTGTCATGCATAAGAGAAAAAAAAGTTGAAGAGAAAAGATTGTTATTAACTCTACCATGCAAAAGATCATTTTCTAGGCAAAGAGATTTAGACAAATAAGAATCTCTATCAATATGAAGAGCAGCAACACTATTCTCTCTACTAGTAGAACTAGAACAAGATTCAAGCATATTGATTTCGGCAAGAAAGGAATCATTTTCATTTTCAAACATAGCAATCTTAGAACGATAGATCATATTTTCATATTCTAAACCTTGCAAAGTCAAAACTATGTTCTTATTTTCAGATTTAAGAACATCAATACCATGCATCAGAGAATCTGCATTGTTACTATGTTCTACATTAGCACTATGCATAAAAGGTTGAGCTTCTAGAAATCTAATCTTATCAAGCAAGCTAGCATTTTCAATTTTAAGAGAATGTACTTAACTAAGACAATAATTTTGATCATAAAGTAAACAAGTATTATCATGTTCAAGATCATCTAATTCTATATGTGAATTATCAAGAATTCTAGAAAGTTTTTTCCTTTTCTTTTTAGAAGAATCAAGAGAGGTACGAGTAGCATTAATGATATCAATTAAGGGTTCTTTATTTAAAGAGTTTAGATTTACTCATTTGAGACTTCACTTGTTTAAGCCATAAGAGCAAAATAGCATTCACTTTCATTATTAGAGCTTGAGCTAGATCCTCCACTTCATTCTTCACTTGAGTTGGAGGAGTCACTTGAGCTTTTGTGTCATTTCTCCTTCTTCTTGTACTCCTCTTATCTTCTCTTGTGATGATGGGTCTTTTTGCCTTGTAGACAATCTATCTTGAAGTGGCCCTTCTTTCCACACTTGTGGCACTAAATGGAGGAGGAATTCTTGCCTTTGTAGAATCTATCATTAGAGTGCATGGCATCCACTTTGACTTGAGGGGATGGAGATGCTTGACCCATAATAGCTTCAATTTTAGCCTTGATTTCTGCCTTTTTCATTCTCTTTAGCTCTTTCTCCTCTTGTCTTTCAACCTCTTCTCTTTTGTCAAGTGTAACTTCATGGGCTTGTAGATTTCCAATGAGCTCTTCAATGGGGATATCATCAAGAGACCTTACTTCTCAATGGAAGTCACTTTGGGTTCCCATCTCTTAGGGAGAGTTCTAAGGATCTTAGAGTTGATCTCTCCTCTACTCATAGGATGACCTAGGATGGCAAGACCATTTACAATTGTGTTGAGTCTTGAGTACATGTTGGCAATCTTCTCCTCCTTTCCCATCTTGAAGTTCTCAAACAGCCCTTTGAGCATGTATGCTTTGCTTTCCTTCACTTTAGTTGTCCTCTCATAAGTGATGCATATCTTTCTCCATACCTCATAGTCCATCTCATAGGATGAAATCATGTTGAACTCGGTCATGTTCATGGTGGCATAGAGGATGTTGATTGCTCTTGCATTCAAGGTGGCTTTCTTCATGGTAGCTTCATCCCATTTTTTTATCTTGGTTTTCAGTAGCTTGTATGGATGGTCCACCATTTATGATAACTCAAGACTTGATCATTGGATGTATAATTATAGCCTTCTGTAATGCCCCTCCAGCACATACATGACAGCGGAAGCAAATCCTATGTTGTCCATAACATGGGTCACTTGGCTCAGAGGAACATTACAAAACATGATATTCAATAGCAATAAGATAAATGAAACACCATGTATTAACTCAAAATATATATTCATACATTGTTCTTTAAAAAGGGAAACATAAATTGTCTCATCTTGATCTCAAGCCTAATACATGTAGACTAAGCAAATCTAAAACTTGGAATGATAAACTAGATTAAGAATATACTAAGTGGTAGATGGCACCCCACCAAGCTAAAGTCTCCTTGATGTCAACTACACCTGAAGGGCTCGCTTCAATTCCCTCTTACTCCTTGATCTAGGGACATCTCATCTCACGGCCATGAAAAACAAAGCAAAAACATAAGTAAGTGGCAATGTGCATTTTATAAGAACTGAAAATAACCATATATACTTGAACTAAAATAAACATGGCATGGCTTAACATTATGAATTACCATTACACTTTATATTTCATTACATCAATGAATTAAGAAGCATTACTATATGCATTCTCTCCATAACAGCCCACATAGGGCACATCATGCTCGAAAAACCCATCATTGCTAGGAAGCATATAACGACCATAAAGGTCCATCGTTGTGAGAAACATATAATAAGTTACTTAATTCTCTTATCTTAAACATTAACATCATTGTTCTTATCTTGCCATCAATTTAAATTGTCCTCATCCAATAATTGCACCAAAGTGCTCATCAGGCCAGTTAACGCTCATCTTAGTTGCTCCAAAGTGTTCATCAATGCCATAAAGACAAAATAACAATAAGATGAACAATTCACAACTTAAGTACATTATCTTACTCATCATGTGATTTCTCCCTCTTAATCTTGACATTAACATTACATGATTTACATGAATTTTTCTTCAATTTCTTAACCATTGCATGATCATGACATTAAAATAATGAGCATCAGTTATAAGCATAGGACTTTATGGTTATAGCAACCAACAAGCATTAATATAATATGAGGCATCATCATTATCTTAATTTGATTAACTTGGAAATTTAAAGCATAAATCATAAAACATACACAATCATGCAATTCATCCAAAATGCATATGCATAGTGGCATGACCCGCTTACCTGGAGCAAGGTAGATTCTAACTTAGAATCCTTGATCTTGATTGAATCCTATGTTCCCGAAATTACATGATTTCTATTAATTATCATCATTAGTCCATCCTAAACCCTAAGTTGAGTTTTCTAGGAAAATATGGTTAGACACTCTTGAATTAGGGTTTGAAAACACTTGAATCATGTTCTACTCAAAAAACCCTTTCCAAAGACTATTTTTTCATATTTTTCCGATAAGTGAACAATTTATTATGAATTTCTTTGGTGTCAACAAATCAAAAAATTCCATAAATACATGTTGGCATTTATCCAGGAACATGGATACTTGGCCTAGTTGGACAAAACACAGGATGCCACGTTGTTCAAGGACCTTGCCCCAGCAATAGCGATGGTCAACAAAAGAAAAGGGTCGAGATGCCAAAACAGCCTATGGTCGTGTGACATGAACAAATTTGTCAAAAGAGCAAAGTTGTAAACTCGGTGTTTGGGGTCTTCTTTCCCCGTACCAACTCGTGTGAGGAGCATGCGAAGAACACAACGGTGAACAATGGAAACTCTGATCAAAATGTGTCCTCGGGAATCTATCTCAGGAAAACATCCATGGAATTGAGTTCCTGATGATTCCTTGGTCACGACGAGCATTAGAGGGGCAGACGGGGTGGACAACAGCCCAAGAACCTACTGTTGCCATGGAGGAGGAAAGGAGGAACATAGGAAGCCCATCAAATCTTGTGTAAGATGCCACCACAGAGAAAACCGAAGAAAGCTAGCAACTTGGGTGAATTCAGAACAACCTGATGAACCCGACGATGATGAATACAAAACAAAAGATCATCTACTTCTCCCGAATTGGCGAGAGGAACGCAGAATAGGAAAAAGAGGCAAATTTGTGATACCTGAAATCTCGGCCAAATTCAAGTTTTTAAGGCTTCTTTGGGGTGTCGATGATCCTTCCATGCTTCTACTGTGGGTGGTGGAAGCCAGAGGAGCGTCGTCACATCCGATTGTGAGGGGGCTTTGCCGCAGAGTAGGGAAAGGAGGTTTGAGTGTGCTACATGGCAAAATGGTTGGTGGGTTGCATTTCTTGGTGTGCAAGGATTGATTTCGAGGGGTCCCTTATATAGGTTGTGGGTTCTGAGGGCAAGGGGCACTCACAACGGTGGAAACAGGGGATGCTCGAGGAAGTCTTAGTCGACTGGGGACTCCAGGAAGTCTTAGTCAACTGGGGACTCCAAGCCTCAAAACCCTAGCATGTAAGGGCTAGGAAGGTTCAAGCATATGCGAGGATTGTGAATAGGTGGCTCATTTGTGCTAATGTGTATCCAAACAAGGGATTGGGAAGTGTATGGAGTCATACCCCTACAGAGTCTTGCGACCTCTGGACATCAGGCGAGGGAGACAAGACCTCAACTTGTGAACTCGATAATTCGACACGAAATGGGTATCAACTAGGGGATTGGTCTGCGTGACGCATATATGTGTGTGACAAGGTTGAACTTAGGTTAGTTGACAAAATCAGAAATATTTAAATAAAAACTATATTGATTCTTGCACAATTCAATTAGGTGGTCAAATGAAGTCCTAATGGCCTCAAATTTGAACCACAAGCTAATTAGGACCTATAGAATCTCCCTAACCAATTAGATTTAGGCTTTCATTAACTTTAGTTCATCAACCTCATATAGGTCATTATTTTAATGTATATATTATTAAAAGGTGACATTAATGAAATTATCCTTTCTTTAATAAGTTTGTTGAGCCAAAAATTTGAGGTTAGGAGAATGTTTCATTATATTTGGGACTTAAAGGTCACATTACGATCTATTTTTAGATAAAATCTTAAAGTTGCAAATTAGGGTTTCAGATTGAGGATCATAGGTTTAAGATTTTGAGGATGTTACAATTCTACCCACCTTGAATAAATTATGTCCTAGAAATTTTCTTAAACTACTACCCACCTTAGGGTTGTCCATATTCTCATAACATCCTAACATATGAATCAAAAGCTCATGACTAAGCACATATATGGTCTAAGGATAAATTCATAATCTAAAAGTGACGATCTAAACCATACCTTGATCATTTTCCTCCTCCATGTTCGTGGCAAAGATCCTCGTCTATCTCTTAGGAGTTGGGTTCTAGTTTTTGGCTTCCTTCCTCTATATCTTAGGGCAATTTGGCTTTATGTGTCCAAGATATCCACAATAATAGCATAATCCATTACCAAACATGCACGTCCCTCCATGGACCCTCTTACAAGTCGGGCATTGTGTTTTCTCTTGGGTAATAAGGGCTTCCACCTCAAGAGCCTTCCTCTTGTTGTTGGGAGGATGATGTTGATGATGGTTATTCTTCTGAGGACCTTCCTTCTTGTAAGACCTTCTGGAGTGGTCTCTAGATTTAGGGAGGCATCTAACATAGCCTAAAGGGTTTTGTAGCCTCTTCATGATAGGGAAAAGCTTAGGTCGGGCTTAAGTCCTCAGATGAACTTCTTTGTCCTGAGTTGCTCATCATAGTCATAACCATACTTTTGTAGGACCCTAACCTTCATAGAATACTGGGTCATTGTCATGTTACTGACCTGAGCTAGATTAGCAAACTCTAACTCCTACTTCTCTATCATGGCTTCAGACACATAGTGCTTCTAGAAGGCTTCAACAAATCCTTCCCAAGTGAGTACATGTGCATCATCCGCTCTTAAGTTGAGGAAGTTCTCCCACCATGTATGGGTTGCTCCCTTAATCATGTGGGTGGCAAAGCAAACCTTAGATTGTTGAAGGAAGTCCAGGTCACAAAAACAATGATCCATGCTCATAATCCATTCTTCTCCCTTGGCGACGACATCATCCTCTCCTTCTCCAACAAAGGAGTTGGGCCTGATCTTCAAGAAATCCCCCAAGGTCAGCTCTTGGTGTCTGGGTTGACATTGTCCTTGTCTAGGGCATTGGTGAGCAGTTGGACTAACTCCTCCCAAGTTGCTTTAGGGTTCCTTCTTGGTCCACTTCCCTCACTAGAAGAGCTAGCACCATCCTCCCTATCCTTTCCCTTGCCAATCTTCTTAGGAGCCATATAGAAAAATAAGGTATTCCTAGGGTTAGAACATGTGAATCTTTATCTTAGTGGCCATCTACTCATTGCTCTGATACCATATTGTAACGCCCATCCAAGCACATACATGACAACAGAAGCAACCCCTATGTTGTCCATAACATGGGTCACTTGGCTCAGAGGAACATTACAAAACATGATATTCAATAGCAATAAGATAAATGAAACACCATGCATTAACTTGAAATATAGATGCATACATTGTTCTTTAAAAAGGGAAACATAAATTGTCTCATCTTGATCTCAAGCCTAATACATGTAGACTAAGAAAATCTAAAACATGGAATGATAAACTATATTAAGAATATATCAAGTGGTAGATGGAATCCCACCAACCTAAAGTCTCCTTGATGTCAGCTACACTTGAAGGGCTCGCTTCAATTCCCTCTTGCTCCTTGATCTAGGGACATCTCGTCCCACGACCATGTGAAACAAAGAAACAACTTAAGTAAGTGGCACTATGCATTTTATAAGAACTAAAAATAAGCATATATACTTGAACTAAAATAAACATGACATGGCTTAACATTTTGAATTACCATAACACTTTATCTTTCATTAAACATTACTATATGCATTCTCTCCATCACTGCCCACATAGGGCACATCATGCTCAGAAAGCCCATAATTTCTAGGAAGCCCATAACGACCATAAAGGTCCATCATTGTGAGAAATATATAATAAGTTACTTAATTCTCTTATCTTGAACATTAATATCATTGTTCTTATCTTGCCATCAATGTAAATTATCCTCATCTAATAATTGCACCAAAGTGATCATTAGGCCGGTTTAGGCTCATCTTAGTTGCACCACGGTGCTCATCAATGCCCTAAAGACAAAATAACAATAAGATGAACAATTCACAACTTAAGTACATTATCTTAATGGGATTTCTCCCTCTTAGTCTTGACATTAACATTACATGATTCACATGAATCTTTCTTCAATTTCTTAGCCATTACATGATCGTAGCATTAAACTAATGAGCATCAGTGATAAGCATATAACTTTATGATTATAGCAACCAACAAGCATTAATAACTGAGGCATCATCATTATCTTAATTTCACTAACTTAGAAATTTAAAGCATAAATCCTAAAACATATATAATCATGCAATTCATCCAAAATACATATGCATAGTGGCATGACCCACTTTCTTGGAGCAAGGTAGATCCTAACTTAGAATACCTGATCTTGATCGAATCATATGTTCCTAAAATTACATGATTTCTGTTAATTATCATCATTAGTACATCCTAAACCCAAAGTTGAGTTTTCTAGGAAAACATGGTTAGACACTCTCGAATCAGGGTTTAAAAACATTGTAATCATGTTCTATTCGAAAAACCCTTTCCAAAGACTATTTTTTCATATTTTTCGATAAATAAGCAATTACTAATGAATTTCTTTGGTGTCAACAAATTAGAAAATTCCATAAATACATGTTGGCATTTATCTAGGAACATGGCTACTTGGCTTAGCTGGACCAAGCACAGGATGCCACGTTGTTCAAGGACCTCGCCCTAGTAGTAGTCATGGTCAACAAAAGAAAACGTCTGAGAGGCCAAAACAGCTCGTAGTCGTGTGACATGGATGAATGCATCAAAAGGGCAAAGTTGTAAACTCGACGTCTGGGGTATTCTTTCCCCATCCCAACTCACACGAGGAACATGAGAAGAAAACAATGATGAACAATGAAAACTTCAATCAAAACTTGTCCTCGGGAATCAATCTCAGGAAAACATCCATGGAACTGAGTTCCTGGTGTTTCCTCAGTCACGGTAAGCATTAGAGGAGCATACGGGGTGGCCAACAGCCCAAAAACCTATTGTCGCCATGGAGGGGCAAAGGAGGAACATAGGAAACCCATCAAAGCTTGTGTAAAATGCCACCACATAGAAAACTGAAGAAAGCTAGCAACTTGGGTGAATTCGGAACAACCTGACGAACCCGACGGTGATGAATACAAAACAAAATATTATATACTTCTCTCGAATTGGAGAGAGGAAAGTAGAATAGGAAAAAGAGGCAAATCCACGGTACTTGAAATATTAGCCAAATTCAAGTGTTTGAGGCTTCTTTAGGGTGTCGATGATCCTTCTGCGCTTCTACTATGGGTGGTGGAGGCCACAAGAGCGTCGTCACAGCCGATCGTGAGGGGTCTTTGTCGTGGAGTAGGGAAAGGAGGTTTGAGGGTGCTACAGGGTGAAACGATTGGTGGGTTGCCTTTCTTGATGTGTGAGGATCGATTTTGAGGGGTCCTTTATATAGGTTGTGGGTTCTGAGGGCGAGGGGCACTCACGACAGTGGAAACATGGGATGCTCGAGGAAGTCCTAGTTGACTGGGGACTCTAGGCCTCGAACCCTAGCGTGTAAGGACTAGGAAGGTTTGTCCAGATGCGAGGATTGTGAAAAGGGGGGTTGTTCGTGCTGACGTGTATCCAAACAAGGGATCTAGAAGCATATGTTTGACGTCCCCGAATTTTCTAAAACTTAATATGATGTGTGACATCCAAATTGAAACCCTCACCTCAGCGAGGATCCCAATTTAAACATCCCACACTAGGCTAAAAAGAAGAAAATCATAGAAAGTCAGAAGGAAACAATCAGTAGCACATGCACATGAACAATAATAAAACCATATAACATATGTTCACCATTCAACATATAATTACAACATGAATTGTTACAACATTTGATATTACATATTGAACAACAAACTTATACTTATACATGTACTACCACTAAACTACAGGATCTTAAGATAACAGGTCCACCTGTACATTAGCTCACAACACAACTTTCAACTATCTTGGATCTTCAAGAACACATGTCTACAACCTAAACAAAAGATTACATGTGGTACATGTCAGCACAATATTCAAGAATATTGTAGTGAGTATGCCTACGTGTCTTTTAATTTACCTCTTTTCATACTTGGAAATAAGGATAAAAGAAAACTTGGCAGTAATAAGCAATTACAACAATATATCAATACTAAGTAAGAGTTTATTAACAAATGTGAACATGTATCTTTTAAGCATATTTTCCATCATACATCTCGTGCGCCTGCCACCAAGACTTTGATGTCTTCAGGCCTTATGATCTACCACCAAGTGGTTTGTGATCATTATACAAACATCATATGATCTACCACCAAGTGGTTTGTGATCATTATGCATGCGCTCTACCACCAAGTGGTTTATGAGCTATATTATGATGGAACATCTATATTATGTTTGCAGGTGTTCAAGGTATACATATAGAAATAAGAATGGAAATTCAAGCAACATTTCATACAAGACAATCATTTCAATCAATACCATATGCCAAGTATTTACTACCATATAACACAAGCATAATGTATAATAATCCAAGCGAGAGGTAATGGCGTACCTTCCAAAGAGATATCTTAATCATCACACATATTCCTGATGTCAACTACAACTTTGTTAAACATGATCAAGACAAGATCATATACTATCATCAGGTTCTCATCATCTTACATCTCATCTTAACCCTATTCATCCATTGGGGTTTAGCTTAGTTGATTAGGATGTGTGCATCATTACTTGCATCTTGTCTTAGAATTATCTTACTGATGTCATTTTCTAGATTATGATCAATAATCTGATTATTTGATTACATATGATTATGTGTACATATTAACTCTAGATCATATTCATTTAGAATATTAGGGTTTTATATCACATGAAGAGTCATTATCATGTTTCCATTAATTCTGTATATATAAACAGATCTCAAAGCTACATATTATCTTCAAATTATTGATATGAGCTTACTATGTAAATTCCATCATTTATTGAGCATGTATGTATTTATTGCATTTTGATTAGGGTTATTAGCCTTATTAGCCATATGGAGAAAATTACATAATTTTGTGCATCTACATGACCATAACTGACATCATATGCATTATAAACATAATTATGAATCTACTGACATTTTTCCATAATTTTATATCATCAATTGATTTTTATTACTCATGGACTAAGAATTCTACATCTTACATGATATCATCAATATTAGTTCTTCAAAAGCCTAATATTATGCTTTCATTGTGTTCTATCATTTTTTTGAACAATTTGGCATATTGTATGTATTTTTCTGATAAACGAGCTATTTATTGTGATTTATATAAGATCTGAGATTTTCTAAGATTTTTCTTACCTTCAGGCCAATCGGTGGTTGACATCTGGCCACTAAGGTTGCCTTGCTTCGCTTGATCCAGACGGTCTGTGATCTGGGCCGGTCCATTGTTCTTTCTTTCTTTCTCCATCTCCTTCGTTCTCTCATTTGAAGCGGCCTATCCGCGGAACTGGTCTGCTGCTGTGGGGCTCTCCTTTGGCAAGCAAATGTGGCGGCTTCAAGGTTGTCTGCTATCCCTCTCCTCTTCGTCACGTTCCACATGATCCAACGCTACGCCCGCGTGCATGGGATCCACTTCCTTGCACGACGCCATCGGCCGCGATCTGCCCAGGGCACCGTCGTCGACGCCACAGCCTTCCCCTGGATGTCTCAGTGGCACCAGTGATGGCTGGAGCTAGGGCTCCTATGCCTCGGGTTGTACTTGAACCCAACGTCTGTGTGCGTCGTTCTCTGCTCGACGGCATTAAAACCATTGCGTCAGTCCTTGTGCCGTCATCGTTATTCTCTCCTCCTTCCTTTCTCGGCCAGGATCGCGTGCGCTTTGTCTTGTCAGACGAAGTAGCAGCGACGTCTGTGGACATCCCCTCATGATCTCAGAGTCTGGCGCCTGTCCGAGTGCACCTCTCCTCCATTCTACTGATGTTGTGGTCTACCCTGGATGTTGTCGCATGACCCTGCCTCCCTTCTTTGTCTATGTTTTGATCCTCCCAGTGGTGTGTTTTCTTCTTGCAGGTGGAGAAGCTCGATCGAGCTTACTATGGCACCGTAGGAGAAAGGAGGGAAGAGCAACCCTATTTGTCTCTCCATCAAAACCTACAATCAACAGAGGAGAAGTGGTGGATGAGGAGGGTTTTCTCTCCCTACTGAAAGGCATGGTTGTTCGTGCAAGGGTGGTAGTACGAAGCCAACTTCTCACCCACAATTTGACAATTAAGGTTTCCAGTTCTACTTTCCCACGATTCCATCACTCCATGATGTGGAGGTTGGCTTCCCACGACTGTCTTCTAACCTCATGGTGAAAGATGATGTACTACTAGCCTTTAGATCTTATCCAAAGGGTCTATGTTTCTTCTTGGCAAAATCCTATTTGTGGCTTCTAAAACAAGCGCTCATGTATACGAGCTGGCCGCATGGCTCTCTAAAGTAACCAACTATTTAATAAGTTGAGAACTATAGTCCTTAACCATAAATCTAATTGTTCATTTGGGACCTCATTTGAAGATGGAACTTCGGACATAGGTCCAGGACATCCTAAAGTACCTTCTTGCCAACTTGAGGTCAAACATCAAAAGACATAACTATAAAGATCCTTATCATGATATACTTAACATGTGCCATCAAAACTTTGACAAAACACCTGGAACACTCAAAACAACTCAACATGTGTGAATTCACTTATGTCATTGGACATTTTAGGATTCCAAAAGTCCACTCCATCACATCCTACACACCATAAAAGATATTTCATCCTCAAAATTAAGCCAAAAACTAGTGTTTCACATCATATACATCTTAAAAGAAAATTTGTCCTCAAAATTAAAACATTCTCTTACTCCAAGGAAAAACCAAGGCCTTCATTCACAGGTAGGCCACCACTTGTGCAACATATCCAAAAACAAAACTCCATTCAACGTTGAACTCAAGGTTTAGAAGCTTAGGTTATGTCATGACATATCTAATATTTTAGGATTAACATCCTCACCTTTATCCAAGCATCAAGATTCCAACATCATATGACCATGTTTAGAAGGAGTTAACTAAATTAGTCCATTATATCAAAGTGTCATCAACTTTTTATTGGGCTAATTGTTAGAACATGTTCCGCATTAACATATGCTTTTTAGGAGGGAGTTAACTCAGTTAACCCACTATATAGATCTATATCATATCAAGATGTCATAAACATTATGTTGTGCTAACTATATATATATATATATATATATATATATATATATATATATATGTTTCATCTTTATTAAGAACTAAGATTAACACATCATGTAACATGTTTCCTTCATATGATCTTATTTCATTTCTCATTATAAATTGCAACATTTACTTGTGATTTCATCACAAGATTAACCAACCATATCGCATCATCATCATTATTCATGTATATGGTTAACCATTTATGCATTTATATATTAAGCCATCTCTAGGTTTCCATCATGTCATGTTTATATATCATGTCTTGAAATTAGATCACATTCTTATCTATGTTACATCATGGTTGTGCTAAACAAACTTATGTCAGTGGCTTGCCAAACATGTACTACAACTTTATATAGTCCAACTGAGGTTCTCCCAACCCTTATCCTGAGGGTAGTGTCATGCTCAGACTCTCTGAGCTAACTCATTTCTTTGAGTATCTCATATGCACATGCTTTATCTTCCCTCTCTCTTAGTCTTGGGTTCTTGGATTACCTCATTGGCACTAGTGATAGCTCTACAAGCTCTAGCCACATAAGCACCAACCAAAACATGATACACTTTCCATAGGTTCTCTACCCATGAGACATGCTATTTCCCAACTCTCTATTTTATATGCACCACTAGAGCCCTACAAGGGACCACCAACCCGAGCATGAGGCTTCACATAAATGAAAAACATAGCTACCTCCTCTAGGGTCTTGGGCTCTCTCCCTCACCCAGATGGCAGGCACTCATATTCATATTCACATATACACATATAATCAGCCTCTCTTGTCTCTAGGGTTTGGTCCTCTCAAGGACATTAGGGTTCTAAAGGACTATAGGAATCATGCATTAGGAAAATCAACTCATTCACCTAGGAGTATTCTAGTTTAGGACATATCATATCACATATTTCTTGTATTTCTCATATCATGGAGTCTAGGTTCTCTAACCTTCTCCCTGTGGGTCTCGCTCTCTCTTGATCTAACCCCAAAACTGGTCCTAACACTAGAGGTCCTCCTTTGTAAAAGAGCTTGAGGCTCATGCTGACTCACAACTTGTCTTAACTTAACATATCTTATCTCATAAAAGCCTATTTACTTGCATCATCAAAACTTATCTTAAAACCTCAAAACTGAACTTAAGTCCTCAAAGACAAACATATATCATCTCTATACAACTTAGATCATCATCCAATCTTATTCCATCTATCACCTATTCCAAACAAGGCTCTAGACATCTAATCTAGAACTACTCTCTCTTCTAGACGGATGTCATTCACTTTCACTTAGGTTGCATGATCACCTCCTACTCATACTTGTGTGGGGATACATTTTTGTAATACATATATATAATAAAATATTATATAGTTTTTCTCCGATAAAGCAAGCATCAGAGAAAACTATTGAGGTTTGATCTGATTGGAATCAAAAACCAAATCCTGAAAATGAGTGTCCCACACATAGTAGAGAGTACAGTGTCATAAAAACTAGTGAAAAGGGTGAGAACGTGGTGTAGACCAGTGTAGCTACTCTAGACAATGAGCACCATATGTCTGGGGTTTCTCTTCCTTTTATGTACATCATTTCCAAATAATGCAATGTCCCATACCGCTGCACTATAAGGAAAGAACGACATCTAAGGACTTGCTATACAACAAGCACCGGTCTAGACCTAGTTCTCGGACATCTAGGTGCTAACCTAGAGGCTAGGCCAGATCTAGTCTCTAAAAGACGACTAATCTAACCCTAAATATTTTATAGTTCAAGGTTCTTTAGTTTTGAGTTGCATAATAAGCAAACGTCAGACTTTGCTATTGTTCATGCTCTGATACTACCTGTGACGTCCCCAGATTTTCTAAAACTTAATTTAATGTGTGACATCCAAATTGAAACCCTCACCTCAGTGAGGATCCCAATTTAAACATCCCACACTAGGCTAAGAAGAAGAAAATTAGAGGAAGTCAGAAGGAAACAATCAGTAGAACATGCACTTGAACAATAATAAAACCATATAACATATGTTCACCATTCAACATATAATTACAAGATGAATTGTTACAACATTTGACATTACATATTGAACAACATTATACATATACATGTACTACCACTAAACTACAGGATCTTAAGACAACAAGTCCACATGTACATTAGCTCGCCACACAACTCTCAACTATCATGGATCTTCAAGAACACATGTCCACAACCTAAACAAAATATTACATGTGGTACACGTCAGCATAATATTCAAGAATATTGTACTGAGTACGCCTACGTGTCTTTTAATTTGCCTCTTTTCATACTTGGCAATAAGGATAAAAGAAAACTTGGCAGTAATAAGAAATTACAACAATATATCAATACTAAGCAAGAGTTTATTAACAAACGTGAACATGTATCTTTTAAGCATATTTTCCATCATACATCTCATGTGTTTGCCACCAAGGCTTTGACGTCTTCAGGCCTTATGATCTACCACCAAGTGGTTTGTGATCATTATACAAACATCATATGATCTACCACCAAGTGGTTTGTGATCATTACACATGTGCTCTACTACCAAGTGGTTTATGAGCTATCTTATGACGGAACATCTATATTATGTTTGTAGGTGTTCAAGGTATACACATAGAAATAAGTATGAAAATTCAAGCAACATTTCATAGAAGACAATAATTTCAATCAATACCATATGCCAAGTATTTACTACCATATAACACAAGCATAATGTATAATAAGCCAAGCGAGAGGTAATGGCGTACCTTCCAAAGAGATATCTCAATCATTACACATATTCCTGATGTCAACTACAACTTTGTTAAACCTGATCAAGACAAGATCATATACTATCATCAGGTTCTCATCTTCTTACATCTCATCTTAACCCTATTCATCCATTAGGGTTTAACTTAGTTCATTAGGATGTGTGCATCATTACTTGCATCTTGTCTTAGAATTATCTTACTGATGTCATTTTCTAGATTATGATGAATAATCTGATTATTTGATTACATGTGATTATTGTTGGTGTGTATGCCCATAGAGCAAGTCATGTGATGATTGTAATGGGATACTTTGTAAATGATTTGAATAATAATAAAGGCAATTTCCGATCTATATGTTTAAACTGTTTCTGAGATGATAGTGTAACATGATAGATGTCTAAAGAATGATTTTACTCAATGACGTATGCTTTTGGGTTGAGGACCTAAACGATGAGATCATACGGATGTTAAGTGTATACATTCTTGTTTAGTCCCTAGTTGGTTGTTATTGTGGAAATAATCATAGAAATCAATAACACTGAAGACTAGATTGTGTGTTGGTTGATGACAGAATCTCATTAGTCATGATATAGTGATATCAAACCAAGCACATAGGTACTTGTTAGAGAACAAGGTACCAGACAGACCCACCGTGAGAGTGACACATGGAACCATGACTTGGTAGTCACAGTCAGCTCTCACAGTGATGGTGGTGAGTGTGATTCTTAGACCTGAAATCACTACACTCAACACATGTCGTTGGGTACACTTTGACATCATCAAACGCAGTCCTGAAACATGGGTTGTTATAAAGGTGATGATTGGGTGGCTTTGACACATGGGGCTTTTGAGGGGTGAGTGATAGATATGGGATTTGTCCCTCCTGAGGGAGTTTGATGTCCTTGGCCACTTGATGAGTAGGATTGAGAAAGGCATGTGCATGCACGTGTGAATGAATATGTGATATTGATGTCACACACATCTCACCCAGTCTGCTCTAAGATCAAGGAAATGAATGAATGTTGACAGGATGATTGTTCCATGCCTCGAGTTCATTCAGGACATCACTGACAAAGGAATTATACATTCACTGTAACACCATTCACATATTGTAGGATTGAAAGTTGTTTTCCAACTTTCTTTTTCACTTGGGTAGCACTGATGTGTGACTAGGCACCTCTCTTTGCTTGTGAAGTCATAAGTGTTATGGACTTTCACTACCAACGTGAAATGGACCTGCAGGGTCACACACATAGGATTTAACCTAGAAGAGGAGTTTTGTCCACAAACAATGTTTAGATTGATTACTAAAGGAGTTTAGTAGTTCAATTAAACACTCAATTAATCGATAGCTCAATATCATAATGTTCAAGGTGTTGGACGCATTGATTAGAGTATCGGATTGATTGAAACCGCAATTGACTGATTCTACACAATCTGCACTCCCAACCGATCGGCTCATGTGATGAACCGATCGGCTGAGCCTGGTGAACCGCTCAGCTCAAGGGTTGCGTCGATCGGCTCATGGACAGGGTGAATGATTTCTTCAAGTGTTGAAATGATCAGTTCGACTGTTACAACCGGGCAAGTTGGGAAAGTAGGATTGGTGAGAATTTTCCTTGCGTTTCACTTGCCCAATTTGATTGGAACAAGGATTGGTATTTGATACCAATTAGAAACAAAAGTTGGAAAGTCAATCGGGAACTGACCAAGAGCATGAACCGACCGATTCAGAAAGTGAACCGACCGGATCATGGGTCCCAACCGATCGGTTGAGTGTCAACCGACCGGTTCAGGTTCCCAACCGACCGTTTCATTTGTGAAATGATCGGTTCAGGTTGCGAGTTGGTTGTTTTTGTGGAAAATCTCGAACCCTTCTACTCCTGCTTTTAGTCCCATATTGTCGGGGACAGAGAACCCTATCCCATGACCCGCCTATATATAGGGGTATTGGAGGCTTCTCAGAGTACAACTCAGTGCAAGCCGGTTGCTCTGCAAAGTTGTCGTTCTCTCTGGTTTTGGTAACTGAGAGAGAGCCCGAGCAAGTGCTACCCGAAAAGGGAGGCACAATAAGGGAAAAACAACTGCAGTTGGAATTGGTAGCAGGAGAGTGTGTTGGCAACTAGTACGCCAACAGGAGGGTGTGAATCCTTCTGGTTCCTTGTGCGACAAGGAGATCGGAGATCCAGGCGGTCCGTGTGGACGACTGCAGAGGCAGGAGACCTCTGCCGCTCGGAGGACAACTGTCAATCCCGACAGTCCGGTGAGACCAGGAGTCTTCAGTCCCGGTGCGACCAGGAGCTGCACAGACACCGTCTAAGACCGGAGGTGAAGACCGCGCAAGGCGCGAGGTACTGTCGCCGAGCAAGCCTCGGGACAAGGTATGCATCCACAAACCATATTTCCTATTGTATAGACGTTGACGTGATTCCTTTTGTTTTGGGTTTTGGGGAGAAAATTTTTGTTTCCGCTGCTTCTCTGCCTCCTCTAAAACCCAACAGTGGTATCAGAGCCACGTCAACTGTTCTATATTTTAGGATTATCTATATGATCGATTTTGGTTTGTCGCCTTTATTTATTGCATACGATGCGAATAAAATTGGCTTTATGCATGTCCAATCCACAAATCCCAATTATACATATATGATATGTAATATTAATGCACTCGATACGCGTCTCCCTTAAACGAGTTTTGTGGTGGATGTGTAGCATGATTATGGCCTATAAACCCTATATCTGTGTGTGGTTGTATGTGGTTGCTTGCATCTCGGTCTGCGTACCGATTCCCTTCTCCTATTCCTGATGTAACTCGAAATAATTCGAGAATTCTTTTCCTACCTTTGCTCCCCCCGAATGTAACTTGGGGTTTCACAATTAAATTGTAAATAGGATAGATTTTATTTCCTGTTATGTCAAAGAACGGCGGACGACCTGAGACGATCGGTTCAAGGCGTGAACTGATCGATTGGTGATCCAGACGACTGGTTCAAGGAGCGAGACGAGCGGGTGGCAACCTAATGAGATGCACGACGACCGGTGAACCGATCGGCTGGAGGAGCCAGTTGATCAGCTGGTGGCACCCGAACAACCAACCTGATGGCGAGCCAATCAGTCATGGAGATGAGCTGATCAAACCCAGAAAGGCAGGCATAGATTTCATCTTGTACAGGTTGCATGTGATGTAGACCTAGATGACTGTGATTCCTCTTGGCTTGAGGAATCACAATAGGATGGCCATAATCATTGCCTTTTATCATTTTGCATGTTTTCTGTGGGATATAGCATGTATATGATACGTACTATATATTGTGGTGATTGGATATGTATATGTATATAAAATCCAAATCCCTCATTAAAATATTAAGTCTTATACGCCTTCCATTAGCGACACACATGGCAAACGTGATCGACCAAGCGTAGGTTACGCCAAAGCGTCGTGCGCCGTCCATCTTGTGGAAGTGTGAAGGGTCGACATGCAGATTCTGCCAAAGCAGGGTGCATGTTTACCGTGTCGGCTTTTGTCTTAGACTTAACTGGTGATTCTTAGAGCATCTAAGCCTGGAGGCACGAAATGTTCATGGCAAGGTGTTGCGCATGTTCATTCATCAAGAGTTGCATATGATGCAATTGGCATGATGGCCTACCTAAATAGTCAAGATTATGGGTGATCAGCCAAAGCTGACTCATGACTTGATGAAATATGGATCTTGACCCACTAGAAGATTGTACGCTGCAATCTTCCGAATTGATGGTGAGGGCTATCAATTTGAGTCAAAATAGTGGGAGCGGTAATTAATTAAAGGCCTAATTAACTATCGTCAAATTTTATTCAAATCAAATCAAAAGGTTTTGACAAAATGCAATTTTCTCTTGTAGAATGGCAAAAGAATCATCTTTTAAAATGGGCAAATTAAATGAGAATAAATTCCATAACTGGTCGAGGACTATGAGAAGTGTTCTGCACAATCCAGATATACCAGGAGCCTTTGAATCCACTCTATGTACGCTTAAGGCGTTGGTGAAGAAGAAATAAAGTTCATTGATAGAGATCAATGGAACGATAGGTAAGGGAGAGAAGGGTTCTCTCGCCAAACCAATTTCTTCTACATGGAGAGGATGGAAGGAACGATGGAAGAAGAAGTCAGAGATAGAGATCTCTACTTCTGGTGTATATGTGATAGAGATTAACTTTACTACTTCTTTGTCATGGGTACTTGATACCGGATGCGGATCTCACATTTGTTCAAATGTGAAGGATCTTAAGAGAAGTGGGCCTTTGGTGAAAGGCGAGGTTGAACTACGTGTTTCCAATGGGGCAAGAGTTGCCACCAGTGTCGTAGGAACCTATGAGTTAACTCTACCAAGTGGGCTAATAATAGAGTTGAAGAACTGCTATTATGTACCTGTCATAAATAGGAATATCATTTCCATCTCTTGTTTGGACAAGGATGGATTTGAATTTCTTATTAAGAATGGAAAATGTTCCATTTCTAAATATGGGATCTTTTATGGCAGTGCCCCAATGTCTTATGGTCTATACTTGATAGATTTGGAGACAAATATATACAACATAAACACCAAAAGGCAAAAACTCAACGACTCAAACAAAACATATCTTTGGCATTGTCGTCTAGGGCACATAAATGAGAAGCGCATTTCTAGACTCCATAAAGATGGTTATCTAGACTCTTTTGATTATGAATCAATAGAGACATGTGAATCTTGTTTGTTGGGCAAGATGACCAAGACTCCCTTTTCAGGTAAAGGTGAGAGAGTTAGTGATCTATTAGGACTCATACATACTGATGTATGTGGGCCTTTTAGAACTAATGCCAGAGGTGGGTATCAGTACTTCATTACCTTTACTGATGACTTCAGTAGGTATGGCTATGTGTACCTGATGAAACATAAGTCAGAAACCCTTGAAAGGTTCAAGGATTTCATGAATGAAGTACATAACCAACTTGGTAAAAGTATTAAGGCACTTCGATCCGATCGAGGTGGAGAATACTTAAGCCAAGAGTTTGAGGACCTTCTGTGAGCCCGTGGTATTGTATCACAATGGACTCCGCCTGGAACACCACAGCATAATGGTGTGTCTGAAAGAAGGAATCACACATTGTTGGATATGGTGCGATCAATGATGAGTTTTGCTAATCTTCCAATTTCTTTCTGGGGTTATTCTCTTGAAACCACCGCGTTTACACTTAACCGAGTACCATCTAAACCGGTTCAAAAGACACCATATGAGATATGGACCGGGAAGCGTCCCAATTTGTCTTTTATGAAGATTTGGGGTTGTGAAGCTTATGTTAGGAAAATGTTTCCTGATAAGCTTGGACCCAAATCTGATAAATGTTATTTTGTTGGATATCCCAAGGAGACCAAGGGATATTATCTATACCACCCTACTGACAACAAAGTGTTTGTTTCCAGGGATGCTGTATTCCTAGAGAAGGAATTTATTTCCAAAGGAAACAGTGGGAGGAAAATAGAGCTTGAAGAGGTTCAAGCCCAACAAGAAAACATTGAACCGGTAGATGTGCAAGAGGAAAATGGAGATTCACAAGGTGTTGTGGAATCTCAGTCTCCTCAGGTAACACAAGGACCTCGTAGATCTAGTAGGACCCGCCTTGAACCTGAGAGGTTTGGATACCTTGTGACTCAGGAAGGTGGTGAGTTGATCATAGATGATGATCCAACTACCTACGTAGAGGCTATGGAGGGACCTGATTCTGAGAAATGGCTTGAAGCCATGAAATCCGAGATGGAATCCATGTACTCTAACAAAGTATGGACTTTAGTGGAACCACCCGAAGGGGTAAAACCCATAGGGTGCAAGTGGGTCTTCAAGAAGAAGACTGACATGGATGGCAACATGCAAACTTATAAAGGCAGATTGGTTGCGAAGGGATTTTGACAAGTTCAAGGTTTTAATTATGACGAAACCTTTTCTCCAGTTGCCATGATTAAGTCCATCAGGATCATTCTTGCTATTGCAGCTTATTATGACTATGAGATTTGGCAGATGGATGTTAAAACTGCATTCCTTAACGGGAATATAAATGAGGATGTGTACATGACACAGCCTGAAGGTTTTGTAGATCTAAAGAATGCCAATAAAGTTTGTAAGCTGCAAAGGTCAATCTATGGATTGAAGCAAGCATCTCGGAGTTGGAATCTTCGATTTGATGAGGAAGTCAAAGTGTTTGGCTTTGCTCAAAATGAAGATGAACCTTGTGTATACAAGAAGGTTAGTGGGAGCTCTACCACATTCCTCATATTGTATGTGGATGACATACTTTTGATGGGGAATGATGTCTTAGCCTTAGAGAAGGTAAAGACTTGGCTTGGGAATACTTTCTCAATGAAGGACTTACGAGAAGCATCCTACATTCTAGGAATTAAGATCTATAGAGATAGATCTAGAAGGCTTCTCAGACTAAGTCAGAGCATGTACATTGACAAAGTGTTGAAGCGGTTCAGCATGGAGAACTCAAAGAGAGGCAACATCCCCATGCTACATGGAGTCACCGTCTCTAGAGCTCAATGTCCCCAATCTTTTGAAGAGAGGGAGCGTATGAATGGGATCCCATATGCATCAGCCATCGGATCCATCATGTACGCTATGTTGTGCACATGCCCAGATGTCTCGTATGCTCTTAGCATGACGAGCAGGTACCATTCAGATCCCAGGGATGCTCACTGGACGGCCGTAAAGAACATCCTCAAGTACTTACGAAGGACTAAGGATCAGTTTCTTGTTTACGACGGCGAGGAAGAGTTGGTTGTAAAGGGTTACACCGATGCAAGCTTCCAAACCGATAAAGATGATTACAGATCGCAGTCAGGATTTGTGTTTTGCCTTAATAATGGAGCTGTGAGCGGGAAGAGTTCCAAGCAAGAAACAATTGCTGATTCTACTACAGAGGCTGAGTATATTGCTGCTTCACATGCAGCAAAGGAGGCTGTGCGGATCAGGAAGTTCATCTCTGAACTTGGTGTAGTTCCCAGTAGCTGTGATGCAATTGAGCTTTATTGTGACAATAATGGAGCTATTGCACAAGCTAAGGAACCCAGATCACATTAGCGGTCCAAGCACATACTGCGGTGCTTCCATCTCATACGAGAGATCGTACAGCGAGGAGATGTGAAGATTTGCAAAGTACCAACTGAAGACAACATAGTTGATCCACTGACTAAGGCCCTTTCTCAGCAGAAGCATGATGGTCATGCTAGGTCACAAGGACTGAGGTTCCTTGGTGACTGGCTCTAACTGCAAGTGGGAGTCTGTTAGTATGTATTCCCATAGATCAAGTCATGTGATGATTGTAATGGGATACTTTGTAAATGATTTGAATAATAATAAAGGCAATTTCCGATCTATATGTTTAAACTATTTCTGAGATGATAGTGTAACATGATAGATGTCTAAAGAATGATTTTACTCAATGATGTATGCTTTTGGGTTGAGGACGTGAATGATGAGATCATACAGATGTTAAGAGTATACATTCTTGTTTAGTCCCTAGTCGGTTGTTATTGTGGAAATAACCATAGACATAAATAACACTGAAGACTAGATTGTGTGTTGGTTGATGACAGAATCTCATTAGTCATGATATAGTGATATCAAACCAAGCACATAGGTACTTGTTAGAGAACAAGGTACCGGATAGACCACCGTGAGAGTGACACATGGAACCATGACTTGGTAGTCACAGTCAGCTCTCACAGTGATGGCGGTGAGTGTGATTCTTAGACCTGAAATCACTACACTCAACACATGTCATTGGGTACACTTTGACATCATCAAACGCAGTCCTGAAACATAGGTTGTTATAAAGGTGATGATTGGGTGGCTTTGACACATGGGGCTTTTAAGGGGTGAGTGATAGATATGGGATTTGTCCCTCCTGAGGGAGTTTGATGTCCTTGGCCACTTGATGAGTAGGATTGAGAAAGGCATGCGCATGCACATGTGAATCAATATGTGATATTGATGTCACACACATCTCACCCAGTCTGCTCTAAGATCAAGGAAATGAATAAATGTTGACAGGATGACTGTTCCATGCCTCGAGTTCATTTAGGACATTAGTGACAAAGGAATTATACATTCACTGTAACACCATTCACGGATTGTAGGATTGAAAGTTCTTCTCCAACTTTCTTTTTCACTTGGGTAGCACTGATGTGTGACTAGGCACCGCTCTTTGATTGTGAAGTCATAAGTGTTATGGACTTTCACTACCAACGTGAAATGGACCTGCAGGGTCACACACATAGGATTTAACATGGAAGAGGAGTTTTGTCCACAAACAATGTTTAGATTGATTACTAAAGGAGTTTAGTAGTTCAATTAAACACTCAATTAATCGATAGCTCAATATCATAATGTTCAAGGTGTTGGACGCATTGATTAGAGTATCAGATTGATTGAAACCGCAATTGATTGATTCTGCACAATCTGCACTCCCAACCGATCGGCTCATGTGATGAACCGATCGGCTGAGCCTGGTGAACTGGTCGGCTCAAGGGTTGAGTTGATCGGATCATGGAAAGGGTGAACGATTGCTTCAAGTGTTGAAACGATCGGTTCGACTGTTGCAACTGGGAAAATTGGGAAAGTAGGATTGGTGAGCATTTTCCTTGCGTTTCACTTGCCCAATTTGATTGGAACAAGGATTGGTATTTGATACCAATTAGAAACAAAAGTTGGAAAGTCAATCGGGAACTGACCAGGACCACGAACCGACCGGTTCCGAAAGTGAACCGAGCGGCTCATGGGTCCCAACCGATCGGTTGAGTGTCAACAGACCGGTTCAGGTCCCCAACCGACCGTTTCATTTGTGAAATGATCGGTTCAGGTTGCGAGTTGGTTGTTTTTGTGGAAAATCTTGAACCCTTCTACTCCTGCTTTTAGTCCCATATTGTCGGGGACAGAGAACCTTGTCCCATGACCCGCCTATATATATAGGGGTATTGGGGGCTTTTCAGAGTACAACTCAGTGCAAGCTGGTTGCTATGCAAAGTTGTCGTTCTCTCTGGTTTTGGTAACCGAGAGAGAGCCCGAGCAAGTGCTACCCGAAAAGGGAGGCACAACAAGGGAAAGACAACTGCAGTTGCAATTGGCAGCAGGAGAGTGTGTTGGCGACTAGTACGCCAACAGGAAGGTGCGACTCCTTCCAGTTCCTTGTGCGACAAGGAGATCGGAGTTCCATGCGGTCTGTGTGGACGACTGCAGAGGCGGGAGACCTCTGCCGCTCGGAGGACAACTGTCAATCCCGACAGTCTGGTGAGACCAGGAGTCTTCAGTCCTGGTGCGACCAGGAGCTGCACAGACACCGTCCAAGACTGGAGGTGAAGACCGCACAAGGCGCGAGGTACTGTCTCCGAGCAAGCCTCGGGACAAGGTATGCATCCACAAACCATCTTTCCTATTGTATAGACGTTGACGCGATTCCTTTTGTTCTGGGTTTTGGGGAGAAAATTTTTGTTTCCGCTGCTTCTCTGCCTCCTCTAAAACCCAACAATTATGTGTACATATTAACTCTAGATCATATTCATTTAGCATATTAGGGTTTTATATCACATGAAGAGTCATTATCATGTTTCCATTAATTCCATATATATAAACAAATCTTAGAGTTACATATTATCTTCTAATTACTGATATGAGATTACTCTATAAATTCCATCATTTATTGAGCATGTATATATTTATTGCATTTAATTAGGGTTATTAGCCTTAATTAGCCATATGGAGAAAATTACATAATTTTGTGCATCAACATGACCATAACTGACATCATATGCATTATAAACATAATTATAAATCTACTGACATTTTTCCATAATTTATATCTTCAATTAATATTTATTACTCATGGACTAAGCACTCTACATCTTACATGATATCATCAATATTAGTTCTTCAAAATCTTAATATTATGCTTTCATTGTGTTCTACACATTTTTCTAAACAATTTGACATATTATATGTATTTTTTTATAAATGAGCTATTTATTGTGATTTATATAAGATCTGAGATTTTTTGGGATTTTTCTTACCTTCAGGCCAATCGGTGGCCGACACCTGGCCACTAACGTTGCCTTGGTTCGCTTGAGCCAGACAGTCTATGATCTGGGCCGGTCGACTATCCTTTCTTTCTTTCTCCGTCTCCTTCATTCTCTCATTTGACGCGGCCTATCCGCGGAACTGGTCCACCGCCATGGGACTCTCCTTCGGCAAGCAAACACAGCGGCTTCAAGGTCGTCCGCTATCCCTCTCCTCTTCATCACATTCCACACGATCCAATTATATGCCTACGTGCATGGGATCCACTTCCTTGCACGATACCATCGACCGAAATCTACCGAGGGCACCACCGCCGACGCCACAACCTTCCCCTGTATGTCTCAGTGGCAACGGTGATGGTTGGAGCTAGGGCTTATATGCCTTGGGTTGTACTTGAACCCAACACATATGTGTGTCATTCTCTACTCGACGACGTTGACACCGTTGTGTCAGTCCTCGTGTCATCGTCAATATTCTCTCCTCCTTCCTTTCTCATCCAATTCACGTGCGCTTTGTCTTGTCGGACGAAGCAGTAGCGGCGTCAGTGCACATCCCCTCATGATCTCGGTGTAACATCCCTGACCTGGGTTATGCTTTAACCCTAGGTGTTTTGTTTAAGAAATATAATTATATGCTTGGTCTTATCCTTTAAAAAGTAATTAAGGTTTAATAGGAACTTATATTTCAACTTTAGTCCTTTTGAATAATGTTGAATCAATAGTTTGCCTATTTTGGCTAAAGTGCAAATTAACCAAGTTGAGGGGTTAAATTGCAAATGTTACATGATAAGATGTTCCTCATATGTTGAAGCATCATGAGGATGAAGATGATGCATAGGTATGGCTTGGGAAAAGCATGAGTACCAATAAAGAGCTGATAAAGTAATGTTTGTGCATTAAAACCTAGTTTTGATATAATATGCAATTTACCCAAAACCTAGGGTTCAATATGCAAATTACCACTTCAAGATAGTTTCTAATGTTTCTTGGCATCATGTAGAGCAAATAAAATGAGAGGTGTGTCTCATTTGTATCATTTTGGAGGAGAGAGAATCTTGATATTAAAATAATCAAGATTTAAGCATAATTGGAACCCTAATTTAATTTAATGCAAAAAATAAATAAAATAATTGAAGGGCCTTCAACCAAAAACGAGATGTTTTAATTTTCTCAAGTCTGAACGTCCTTGTGCCTTGCAAAGGCAACAACAATATCCAAAGGAATGGATAACTCACTCACATTATTAAAAGGAAAAGTAATATCCACTAAAAAGGGGATATTAGTATAATATGATTAAGGTGCTTAATTCCTTTTCTTTTAATTCTTGGATAATGAAGAAGTTTTGCAAGGGAGAGAATATGGCTTCGTAGACAAGGAATTGAGTGGGAAGAGTCGGCACTAGTTTTGGAATTAAAAGATTTTTATAAGGCATTTTCTCTCTCATTGTTTTTCTTATAAAAACACCTTTTACAACCCAAATCGAAGGTTTTTTTTAATCCACTTCATCTCTTTGCTTGCAAAACGTCCAAGGGAGCAAGGAGCAGTAGGAGGACGACCCCCAACCTGTTGGTAAGCTTCTTGATCCTCTTTCACCTTGATTTCATGGTGGAAATCACAAAACAATGCATGATTTCTTCTCTATTTCACCCCATCTTCAATCCTAGCCAATCTTTTCACTCCAAAGCTTGAAGACGAGCCTTGGGAGAGTTACAAAAGCTTCCTGCACCATTGTTTATGTGAAGCTCCAAGATTTGAATCTCAATTGGAGGCGGGTTATATAACTCAAACCCTTAAATATTGTTATTGCATTCAAATCTCCATTATTTGTTGAATGTTTTGTTTTATTTCAAATTCCCTTGACCTATTGTTGTAATTACCATGAAAACGGTAGTAGCTTTTGAATGAACGAAGGTATATGATGATGACATCATCTTAGGCACATATTCCAACAAGTTTCCCTTGCAAACGGTTTTAAGACTTTGGTCCAAACGGTTTCACCAAACAGTTTGGAGACCAAACGATTTGCAAACCATTTAGAGTCTTGAACCCCAAACCATTTAGATGAGTTGGACATTTGGATGGGTTGACCATTTGAGGTCAGGACCCTAGGACATGTTGGATGAGGATCTTATGGTTCCAATTGATTGAATTAATATATGGATAATTATCCAATTACAAACCCTAATCGGGTTAAGTGATGATTTTACAATTGAATGAATTAAATCTTTGGGTTGATTAACCCAAACGGTCTCAAGACCATTTGGAGATCACCCAAACCATCTCAAGACCGTTTGGAGGACAACCAAGATCGTTTGGAGGTCTAGGTTTGAGTATGGTTGAGTGTTTGAAGGTCCAGAGATAGCAAATGGTAATGTAATCAATCGTTCAATTGTTGACCAATCTAATGATCCAAACCCTAAATGAATTTCATAATTTCAGTGATGGGATGGGGCAAACAGTCTTAAGACCGTTTGTAGGTCATCCAAATGACCTCAAGACCATTTGAGGTCAGGTCATGCCCAATTTGAATGATGGTCCAATGATTTCAAAGCAATTAGTTCCACAATGACTAATATTGAAAGTTCATCGATTTCAAACCATAATTCAATTGGGTTCAAAACCCTAATTGATGATCAATTGAAAGTTTAATCAATTGAAAGATGATTCATTAAGCTCAATTGAATTATGGTTCTTAGTCTCAATTGATGAGTAATTACATGGATTCAATTGATGAAGGAATTAATTTTGGAAACCCAAAATCAATATGAGTGGTTGAGACCATTTTTGGTCCAATCAGTTTTGAGGAGGTTTGGACCAAACAGTCTCAAGACCGTTTGAGTCCAAACAGTCTCAAGACCGTTTGAGTCCAAACAGTCTCAAGACTGTTTGGGACCAAACGATCCCAAACCAATTGAGACTCAAATGATCTCAAGCATCTTTGCACTAAACGGTTTCAAGCACCAACTTTGCTAAACGGTTTCAAACTGTTACACCAAGACCGTTTGGAGGTCTAAACGGTCTTAGACCATTTGAAGGTCATTCAAGAAAGACCGTTTGAGGTCTGGTTGGTTAAGACCGTTTGGGGTCTAAGTGACCAAGATCATTTGGAAGTAATTAACCATAGATGTATGGACACTTAAGGTGATTAAAGGTCAATTGTTTAATTGATCATTACATGATGTAATTCAAGGATGATTATGGTAAGTGTACTCTTAATAAGATAGGGTGATTAGTACCTTTTGAATAATTAATCTTTGATGATTATGCAAGTAATGACACAATACATGTGTCAGCTCTCCAATCAAGTTGAGTTAACCTAATCTAATCAGGTCTGAAGTAAATATCATCATATAAAGGATAAGAGAGAGAGGACTTCCCACATGAATGATAATTATGTAGTGGTTAAGTCTCAACACTTCCAACATGAACTAATCTGTAATTAGGGTATGATCCTTGATAAAGAAATCATGAACCCTAAATAGGGAGGTTAATGTGCCCTAACCCTAATTGAGGGCAATGATAGGTGAAACCCTAATCTATGGTAATGGTATGACCCTACTTTAGGGTAATGACGTGAGAAACCCTAATCAAGGGTGATGTCATGAGGAACCCTAATCAAGGGTGACATCATGAGAAACCCTAATCAAAGGTGATGTTATGAGAAACCCTAATCAAGGGTGATGTCATAAGAAATCCTAATGCAGTTATGAATGACGAAACCCTAATCAAGGGTAATGTTATGTGTAACCCTAATGTAACAGTGTGATGTGAAATTCTAACCCAGGGTGATGCCATGAAATGATATATGAAACCTTAGCATAAAATCCTAACCCTAATATAGGGTAAAGGTATGTGAAACTCAAATTTTGGGTTATAGTGCATGAGCCCTAATCTTGGGCAATATGATGGTAAACCATAACTCTAATATTGGGGCTATGAGTTGAGAAACCCTAATCTCAGATAATTCTATATGAAACCTTAAAATAAGGATGAAGTTATGAGAAATCCTGATGAAGGGTGATATTATGTGAAACCCTAATATAGGGTGATGCTATGTAAACCCTAATTGATAAGAATGGGAGACCCTATTCCTAAAAATGGAATAATGACTAAATATTGATAAGTGAAATACTTAAAGAGGTTGGTAATGGATAACCTTTTATCAATAATGCCTCAACTCAAAGGTGAGTCCTTATCATTTGTAATGGTTGCATATTCCAAACAAGTGACTTAGGCATAATACATTACATGATAATATGATGAACTGGTGTATAAAGTATTAGGATGGGAAATACCCTAATACCAAACAAGTTGGTGAACTCAAGTAAGATAAATGTGATGAGGGAAGTGATATATCAACACATGATAGATATCACATCCAGCACCTCAAGATAAGATATACGTTGATGTATTCTAAATCCCATATACTTGGGGAGTAGCACATGAAGTGTGTCATGTCAATTGTTACATTATGAAGTAATGCACTTTGATAAGCATAGGCTAATATGCCCTATGAAAAGGTTAAACCAAATCAATAAAGCTTGATGCAATCATATTCTGACAAGGTTAAGGGAGGAACTTATATCTTGTGATGATAATTCATTTAATAATGAGTGATGAGAATAAATAAGTATGATCAAATACTTATGTTATCAATGTTGGCTCCTAGTTGTATGGAGCAATAACTTAGGGCTTGATCATTAATGATATGACCCTGAGAACCTAAATGGTTAGCTATGGATAACCCTAATGGAGGGTGATGATATGTAAGAGAAATCCCAATCCTAAATAAAGGAATGGTGATACTACTCTTACTATACATGAGTGATGATATGTACTTGATATAATTGTTACTATGTAAAGATCATACAGGTGGTCATGATATGATGAGAATAGCCAAGTATGAGCTATGATGTATTAATTATTTAAATGCCTTATGGGCTTTGTGAGCCATTATATGTATTGTTACTTAGTAAAAGGTAACAAGAAATTAATGGGCTTTGACAGCCATGTGAAATGCTAGTGTAGCAAGTATCATATTTACCTTGGTAAGATGACCTGAAAGTATTAGGTACCAAGATAAGTGGTAACAAGTGTTCTTTGATGAACTGAGGATTTAAATATCCATATTCCATAATCATGATGATGAGATGTTGAGGTATGAGAATGTCCATGATGTGACAAGGGATTAAGATCCCAATGTCCTATAAAGTGTTGAAAAGTACTTGATAGATAAATTATACTCTTCTTTGTACGCATTTGTAATAATAATGTTTGAGAACCTGACTGATGCTAAAAGAGCACAGTAATGCACATAATTAACCAAGTGAAATCTTATCATGTAGTGCCATGGCCATAGATCCATCAGCGTCAGAATTTGTTGAATGGTGAAACGGGTAGCTCCGCGGCATAACCTGGAATGCATATTTTTGAATATGTGGGGTGATGGGCGCGAATACCTTACACCCTAATGGAGGAATTTATGTGAGATATATATATATATATATATATATATATATATATATATATATATATCAAGGTGGTTGTATCACTAATCCCCTGATAATGGGATGGATGTATCACAAATCTCCCAATGATAGTAATGTCGGATCGATTGAGATTATCATAGTCTCTCGATTGCGAAGAGAGTACAACATGCCACTATAACTTTATAGTGAAGTTGCCAGTATACCCTGGAAAGCTATTTAGCAGAGACACAAGATGTCCTACATGGAATCTCGCACTGACCGAGATGAGGGAGGTCATGGTATCCGGCTCTACCCTTGACCTTGTATGGCACTGATTTCGACTTCGTAGTGGTCGGTTGGAGTATGAGTGGTATACCTCATCTCCTCAGGGCATAAGTGTGGTTGTAAAATGTAATCAATCATATAGCATGTTTGCTTAAGGATTGAATACGAAAATCATTGGCTGATGTTACATTTCTTTTATGCATCTTTAGTTGATAGATGATATATTTATAATTCCTTACATTCCTTGCAAAAGTGGACAGATGACATATAATTCTACCATGGGTAGATACAATGCTCTTCTTGAGAAAGGAAATTTCCTATTTTGTTCATACAATGGTTAATATTGTTGTTTATATAAAAGATTTCCTGCTAAGTTCTATTCTACTAATCTGCAATAATAACGTTTCTAGCAGAGAGTTATATCTCTCGCTGGGACAATTTACAATTATCTCACCCTCGTGGGATCTAATGTTTTTAGGTGGATGCGGACAAAGAAATAGAATCCCCACAGTAGAGAAAGAGCAACAACAGCAGCAAGGGCAGTAGTGAATTATCAGGTGGAGGCACTGTTGTCATGTCTTGTATAGGTGTACATAGAGTCCTATGTGTCGTCTTTGTACTCTCAGGTCCTCGGAGTCAGTAAATATTGCTTTTATCTTTGATCTGATATTTTGGCTTGAACGCCTCGAGATTTGATGTTGCTTATGTATAGTTTGGAAAAGCAACTGTTGTATGTAATCCTCGAGAAGAGATGGAACATGGATTGTACTTGTGAACCAAAATGTTTTATGTAATACTTTGGTTCTTGTTATAAGAGTTTTATGGAATCAGATCTCTGTGCAAAAGTTTTAAATTTTTAATGAATTTTCCGTAATCCCGCTGCTAATGATCGCTTCCGCTTAAGTAAAACGTGTTTTTGTGAGTTGGATGCCACAATTTAGTGGTATCAGAGCTCTAGGTTCGCTGAGTCTACAGAGACATAGGACTAAGGTAGTAGAGTCTGTTCTAGTGTCTTCCAGTCTATTTGATAGTGTCTTCTACTCATATAGGAGAAGAAGAACTTGAAGATGGCTGGGTCACATGAGGAATTTGCTGTAGAAAGAAGCAATGTTGCACCAAGAAGAGGTGCATGGGATCAGGCACGAGAGGAACAGTTGCCTAAGAACCCTCAAGCTGATCCAATTATGATAAGAAATCCTTCTTTAGGTTTCACTATTAGGAAACTTAGGGCAACTATGATGCATATAGTGGACCAGGCATTAGCAATGCAACCTAGATTACCAGCCCCCAATGAAGAAGTTTTGGATTCCAATAGGATTCTTGCTCAACATCATCATGTTGAAGCAATGAATATTACTGAAAAGAATAGAATACAACTTGAAGTTAGGGTCTGTCACAAGTGTAGGAAACCTGGGCATATCAGAAGGTATTGTCCAGAGAAGAAAGATAATGTGAGAATTGATAAAAGGCCTATCCAGACTCAGGAATAGAGGCCTAGTAGTTTTGAAAAGGGAAAGTTTTTTGTACCACCAGTACAACCAGGGCCTAGTACACCAAGGCAGTGGCTACCTGTAAAGGGTAAAGAACCCTCTAGACCACATCTAAAGCCCAGAATTTGCTACCAATGTAGACATGTAGGACATCTGGCAAGAGATTGCTCAACTAGCAATGTTATGATGAATCAACCTCTGAGGCAGTGAACTATCCATGAATTATGACAGGTTAGACAAAATAATGTCATTTTAAATATGTCTTTTTATGGTTTGCTGAATTAAATTAAGAAAGTAATTGATTGAGCCTTCTTTGAATAGTCCTATGAGAACTTACATTTTGTACAATAATATTATATATGTTTCATATTGTTCTTACCTCCATGAAAAAGGATGAGTTATAGAAGAGATACCTGGATGAAATCTAGGAATGCCAAATCGTATGTCTGTGATAATATGAAAAGTAAGTAAGGTGATAGTATATAAAGTGCATACTACTTAATCTCAGTATTTATATACCCTGGCCAGGTATACAACTATTGATGATAAAGTAAGTATGGAGACTCTTAGATTGTGATCTTTTTTATTGCTCTGATCAAGTAGTCATTCTGAGACAATCTAATGAGTATCATGAAATTAGAAATATAGAATGGAAAAAGGTGTTACGTCCTAAGAATAGGAAAGAGAAATCTAAGATAATCCTAGATCAGTATGTGTGTATGAGGAAATAAAGAGTATACTCCTCATAAGACAAGAATGAGAACAAGGGAGGTGATCCCTATTCGATAAATTTATGTGTATAATAAATATCTTTTTCCATAATGATGAAATGGGAAATGTGATAAGATCATAAGATGCTCATGAACATGTTAGATAATAACAAAGAAAGGAATAATGTTATGTAATCATCCTTCAAAATTCTTGTGCAGAAGGCAAGGAACCTAGGATGAGGCAAAGAGTAAATGATTCATGAAACAATAAAAAGAATATGATTCCTTATTTTCTTTCCCTTAAGGGACATGACGATCAAGTGGGTCTTAGGACACTTGATGTGCATAAGATAAAAATGTTCATGTGTTGGATACTTACAAAAGTATCAGTTCATCTTCGACTTTGACTCCAAGGTGAAGATATATGTAATAAGTAATGAACCAAGATGAAAGGAAGATATATATGTGATGTGTTTTCAACACATGTGACATATACCAAGGTAAGAGATTCTGGTATCTGTAAAATATCAAATGGTTTATGTTGGCTACCTGGATTGGTCAACCATGAAATCAATTTAATTATATATGAAATAATATGAACATCACATGTTAGGGGTTTATGCTTTGCATAAACATAACAATTGAAGATATCTTTAAGATAAGTTCTTAATTGATAAAGTAATCTCTCCTTATGATAAGAGAATGTACAACTAATAAGATAGTTAGTACATGTAATAAGGGAATTCAAGTATGGTGTCACCAGGTGAGATGGCACAATCAAGGTATGGAAAGACTTATAGTCCCAAACGGGTGATAGAACATAATTGTGACCATGAAAGTGAAATGCTGAATTAAATAAGGAGTATGGGAGATTCCCTAGGAATAGGAATATGCCACATGAAACTGTGAATTAAGAAAAAGTGTTACCTGACACAGAAATTAACCCCACAGTCAATAATGAAAAGATAGTGGGGTATGTGTCTTGTGTGATCGATTTTAGGATAATCTTGTGTAGAAGAATTTGAGTTGATTAACTCTATGGTGTCTCCATAACAATGAGATGTATGAGGAGACATGACGATATGATTAATGAATAATATCTATATTTCTTTATCTGGGATTTTGGGGATGAAATCCTTGTTAGGGGTTTATAATTTGTAACATCCCTGACTTGGGTTATGCTTTAACCCTAGGTGTTTTATTTAAGAAAGATAATTATATGCTTGCTCTTATCCTTTGAAAAGTAATTAAGGTTCAAGAGCAACTTATATTTCAACTTTGGTCCTTTTGAATAATGTTGAATCAATATTTTGCCTATTTTGGACTGAAGTACAAATTAACCAAGTTGAGGGGTTAAATTGCAAATTTTACATGATAAGATGTTCCTCATATGTTGAAGCATCATGAGGATGAAGATGATGCAGAGGTATGGCTTGGGAAAAGCCTAAGTACCAAGAAAGAGCTGATAAAGCAATGTTTGTGCATTGAAACCTAGTTTTGATATAATATGCAATTTACCCAAAACCTAGGGTTAAATATGCAAATTACCACTTCATCATAGTTTCTAATGTTTCTTTGCATCATTTAGAGCAAAGAAAATGGGAAGGGCATCTCATTTGTATCATTTTTTAGGAGAGAGAATCTTGATATTAAAATAATCAAGATTTAAGCATAATTGGAACCCTAATTCAATTTAATGCAAAAATAAATAAAATAATTGAAGGGCCTTCAACCAAAAACGATATGGTTGAATTTGCTCAAGTTTGAAAGTCCTTGTGCCTTGCAAAGGCAATGAAAATATCCAAAGGAATGGATAACTCACTCACATTATTAAAAGGAAAAGTAATATCCACTAAAAAGGGGATATTAGTATAATATGATTAAGGTGCTTAATTCCTTTTCTTTTAATTCTTGGATAATGAAGAAGTTTTGCAAGGGGGAGAAGATGTCTTAGTGGCCAAGGAATTCAGGGGGAAGAGGCGGCACTAATTTTGGAATTAAAAGATTTTTATAAGGCATTTTCTCTCTCATTGATATTCTTATAAAAACACCTTTTACAACCCAAATCAAAGGCTTTTTCGAATCCACTTCCTCTCTTTGCTTGAAAAAATGACCAAGGGATCTAGGAAATCAGGAGGACGACCCCCAACCTATTGGTAATCTTCTTGATCCTCTTTCACCTTGATTTCATGGTGGAAATCATATAATAATGCATGATTTCTTCTCTATTTCACCCCATCTTCAATCCTAGCCAAACTTTTCACTCCAAAGCTTGAAGACGAGCCTTGGGAGAGTTGCAAAATCTTCCTCCACCATTTTTGATGTGAATATACAAGCTTTGAAGCTCAATTGGAGGTGGGTTATATAACTCAAACCCTTAAATATTGTTATTGCATTCAAATCTCCATTATTTATTGAACGTTTTTGTTCTATTTGAAATTCCCTTGACCTATTGATGTAATTATAATGAAAATGGCAGTAGATTTTGAATGAATGATGGTAGATGATTATGACATCATCTTAGGCACATATTCCAAGAAGTTTCCCTTGCAAATGGTTTTAAGACTTTGGTCCAAACGGTTTCACCAAACTGTTTGGAGACTAAACGGTTTGCAAACCATTTAGAGTCTTGAACCCCAAACCATTTAGATGAGTTGACCGTTCAAATGGGATGACTGTTTGAGGTCAGGACCCTAGTACATGTTGGATGAGGATCTTATGGTTCGGTGAAACCGTTTGGAGACCAAACGGTTTGCAAACCATTTAGAGTCTTGAACCCCAAACCGTTTAGATGAGTTGACTATTTGGATGGGTTGACCATTTGAGGTCAGGACCCTAGTACATGTTGGATGAGGATCTTATGGTTCCAATTGATTGAATTAATATATGGACAATTATCCAATTAGAAACCCTAATTGGGTTAAGTGTTGATTTTGCAATTGAATGGATTAAATCTTTGGGTTGATTAACCCAAACGGTCTTAAGACCATTTGGAGATCACCCAAATGGTCTCAAGACCGTTTGGAGGTCAACTAAGACCGTTTGGAGGTTTATGGTTGAGTATGGTTGAGTGTTTGAAGGTCCAGAGATAGCAAATGGTAATGTAATCAATAGTTCAATTGTTGACTAATCTAATGATCCAAACCCTAAATGAATTTCATAATTTCAGTGATGGGATGGGGCAAATGGTCTTAAGACCATTTGGAGGTCATCCAAACGACCTCAAGACTGTTTGAGGTCAGTTCATGCCCAATTTTAATGATGGTCCAATGATTTCAAAGCAATTAGTTCCACAATGACTAATATTAAAAGTTCATCGATTTCAAACCCTAATTCAATTGGGTTCAAAACCCTAATTGATGATCAATTGAAAGTTTAATCAATTGAAAGATGATTCATTAAGCTCAATTGAAGTATGGTGTTTAGGCTCAATTGATGAGTAATTACATGGATTCAATTTATGAAGGAATTAATTTTGGAAACCCTAAATCAATATGAGTGGTTGAGACCATTTTTGGTCCAATCAGTTTTGAGGAGGTTTGGGACCAAACGATCCCAAACCAATTGAGACTCAAACGATCTCAAGCATCTTTGCACTAAATGGTTTCAAGCACCAAGTTTGCTAAACGGTTTCAAACTGTTAGACCAAGACCGTTTGGAGGTCTAAACGGTCTTAGACTGTTTGAAGGTCATTCAAGCAAGACCGTTTGAGGTCTGCTTGGTCAAGACCGTTTGGGGTCTAAGTGACCCAGACCATTTGGAAGTAATTAACCAAAGCCGTATGGACACTTAAGGTGATTAAAGGTCAATTGTTTAATTGATCATTACATGATGTAATTCAAGGATGATTATGGTAAGTGTACTCTTAATAAGATAGGGTGATTAGTACCTTTTGAATAATTAATCTTTGATGATTATGGAAGTAATGACACAATACATGTGTTAGCTCTCCAATCATGTTGAGTTAACCTAATCTAACCAGGTCTGAAGTAAATATCATCATATAAAGGATAAGAGAGAGAGGACTTCCCACATGAATGATAATTATGTAGTGGTTAAGTCTCAACACTTCCAACATGAACTAATGTGTAATTAGGGTATGATCCTTGATAAAGAAATCATGAACCCTAAATAGGGAGGTTAATGTGCCCTAACCCTAATTGAGGGCAATGATAGGTGAAACCCTAATCTATGGTAATGGTATGACCCTACTTTAGGGTATTGACATGAGAAACCCTAATCAAGGGTGATATCATGAGGAACCCTAATCAAGGGTGATGTCATGAGGAACCCTAATCAAGGGTGATGTCATGAGAAACCCTAATCAAGGGTGATGTCATGAGAAACCCTAATCAAGGGTGATGTCATAAGAAATCCTAATGCAGTTATGAATGATGAAATCCTAATCAAGGGTAATGTTATGTGTAACCCTAATGTAATAGTGTGACGTGAAATTCTAACCCAGGGTGATGCCATGAAATGATATATGAAACCTTAGCATAAAATCCTAACCCTAATATAGGGTAAAGGTATGTGAAACTCAAATTTTGGGTTATAGTGCATGAGCCCTAATCTTGGGCAATAAGATGGTAAACCATAACTCTAATATTGGGTCTATGAGTTGAGAAACCCTAATCTCAGATAATGCTATATGAAACCTTAAAATAAGGATGAAGTTATGAGAAATCCTGATGAAGGGTGATATTATGTGAAACCCTAATATAGGGTGATGCTATGTAAACCCTAATTGATAAGAATGGGAGACCCTATTCCTAATAATGGAATAATGACTAAATATTGATAAGTGAAATACTTAAAGAGATTGGTAATGGATAACCTTTTATCAATAATGCCTCAACTCAAAGGTGAGTCCTTATCATTGGTAATGGTTGCATATTCCAAATAAGTGACTTAGGCATAATGCATTACATGATAATATGATGAACTGGTGTATAAAGTATTAGGATGGGAAATACCCTAATACCAAACAAGTTGGTGAACTCAAGTAAGATAAAGGTGATGAGGGAAGTGATATATCAACACATGATAGATATCACATCTAGCACCTCAAGATAAGATATACCTTGATGTATTCTAAATCCCATATACTTGGGGAGTATCACATGAAGTGTGTCATGTCAATTGTTACATTATGAAGTATTGCACTTTGATAAGCATAGGCTAATATGCCCTTCTTGGTGTATGTTCAATCTCTCTCATCCTTGTTATGCATGTTTTAGTTGCACTCAAATTACCTATTTAGCAACCTTATCTTATCATATATCTTGAAGGTTTAATGAATTTTGTTTAAGTGCTTTCAGCTCTATTCACCCCCCCTCTAGAGCATCTTTTTACCCATCTAGGATCCAACACTTCCCTTATCAATATACTAATCACTATTTCATTATTAGGATTAGGTCTCCCATACCATCACCCGTTATTAGGGTTTAGGGTTTCACACACTATCATACTTCATTAGGGTTAGGATTGCATATAGCATCACCCCTTTTTAGACTTTCACATCACATTACCCAGAATTAGGGTTTACTATTCATCCCAACTAGGGTTTCTCATGGCATCACCCTCAATTAGGGTTTCTCATGGAATCAACCTCAATTAGGGTTTCTTATGGAATTACCCTCAATTAAGGATTCTCATGGAACTACCCTCAATTAGGGATTCTCATAGAATCAACCTCAATTAGGGATTCTCATGGAATCAACCTCAATTAGGGATTCTCATGAAATCAACCTCAATTAGAGATTCTCATGGAATCAACCTCAATTAGGGATTCTCATGGAATCGACCTCAATTAGGGATTCTAATGGAATCAACCTCAATTAGGGATTCTCATGGAATCAACCTCAATTAGGGATTCATGAAGTATCTTCTCAAATTAGGGTTTTTCATGATGTTACTCTGAATTGGGATTTCCCATATTATTACTCTGGTTTAGAGTTACACCATTACCCTAGATTAGGGTTACATCTGATATTGTCTAAATTAAGGTTAGGGCTCAACAACCTTCTTGATTAAGGTTTCATGATCTCTTTATTAAGGATCATACCCTAATTGCTTAATCATTCATGTTGAAGGTGTTGAGGCTTATCCATTACATGATTATTCTACATGTATGGATTCCTCTCTCTCTCACTCTCTTTAAGATATTGACTATGTCAAACTTGGTTAGATTAGATCAACCAACCCTCCAATTAAGTACATTCAATTAGGGTTGACATAATGTATTGAAATATATCTTGCTTAATGCTTCAAGGAATAGCTCATCTAAGGTTACCAATTACTTGGTACCTTAAAGGTACAACCCTAGAAGTTATCTTTGAGATAATTCAATAACAATTATAGGTTCAATTGATCATTCACCACATTGAGTTATTAATTGATTTGATCACATTAAATCATCAAACGATCTTGACCCCTTTAATCTCTAAACGGTTTGAAACCGTTTGGGAAAATTGCCCTAGAAACCGAATGAGCTTGGGTCTCCAAACAGTTTGGGACCATTTGGACCCAAACAGTCTTGAGACTGTTTGGTCCAAACCCTCTCAAAACCGAATGGACCAAAAAGGTCTTTCAACACTTAACTAAATCAAGGTTCCAATCAATGAACCATCTCTCAACTATATCCTTGACTCATTCATCATTTGAACTTATGGAATCACCCCTTAAATAGACCATAAATTAGGGTTTTGAACCCAATTAAACTAGGGTTTATAATCAAGAATCCTTCAATTAGGATTTTGAATTCAAACAACCATCAATACTTAACATTGTGGAAATCAATTCAATTGAAATCAGTGGACCATCATCAAGTTATGATATGATCTGACCTCAAACGTTCTTGAGGTCGTTTGGATGACCTACAAATGGTCTTGAGACCATTTTCCTCATAAAACATTAAAATATGTGAAATCCAATTAGGGTTTAGATCATTGGATTGATCATCAACTTAGTCATTGATTGCATTTCGATTTGAAGTCTCTAACTCTTCAATTACTCAACCATACTCAGCCCTAGACCTCCAAATGGTCTTTATTTACCTCCAAATGGTCTTGAGACCGTTTGGGGTGACCTGCAAACGGTCTTGAGACCGTTTAGGCTAATCAACCCAAAACATCAACTTAATCAATTGCAAATTTCAGCACTTAACCCGATTAGGGTTTCTAATTGGAGGAATGTTCATATAATGAATTAATCAATTGAATCCATTAGATCATTATCCAACATGTACTAGGGTCCTGACCTCAAATGGTCAACCCATACAAATAGTCAACTCATTTAAACGGTTTGGAGTCCAAACCTCCAAATGGTTTGGAAACTGTTTGGTCTCCAAATGGTTTGGTGAAACCGTTTGGACCAAACCATTGAAATTGTTTGCCATAGATATTTGGGGAGGTGTGTTCTTATGATTATGTCATCATCATCAAGATCTAAACCCACGAAACTTTCTGTGATTTCATGGTGGTTCCATTAATTTGATCGAGTGAATTCCAAGAAGAATAAATGATCAACAATTGATTAAGGAATTGAATGCAATAACAATAGTAAGGGTTCAAGTTATAAAACCCGCCTCCAATTGAACTCCAAAGCTTTAATCTCACATCAACAATGGTGGATGCAACTCCTTTCACTATCACAAGACTCGTCCTCAAGCTTTGAGTGAAAAGGAATGGTTATAATTGAAGAGGGGATCGAGATAAGAAGAATCCATGCATTGATTTTCGATTTTCACCATGGATTTAAGGTGAAAGGAGGTCAAGAAGCTTACCTACAGGTTGGGGGTCGTCCTCCTGATCCTAAAATCTCCTTTGGTCGTTTTCAAGCAAGGGAAAGAAGGGGATTCTGAAAAAGCCTTTGATTTGGCTTGTAAAGGGTGCTTTTATAAGAAAATCAATGAGAGAGAAAATGCCTTATAAAAATCATTTAATTCCAAAATTAGTGTCACCTCTTCCTCCTCAATTCCGTGCATGAAAAGCTATCTTACTTATATCCAAATTCCCTTCCATTATCCATGAATTAATGGAAAAGAAATTAAGCACCTTAATCATATTATACTAATATCCATAAGTGAGTAGATATTTCTTTTCCTTATAATAAGGTGAGTGGGTTCTTCACCTCCTTAGGATATTTCCATTGCCTTTGCAAGGCACAAGGACTTACACACTTGTTGATTTTCAACCAACACAATTTTGGTTGAAGGTTAATACAACTAATATATTTCTTTTTGCATTAAATTGAATTAAAGTTCCATTTATGCTTAAATCTTGATTATTTTAATATCAAGATTCTCTCTCCTCCAAATTAATTCAAATGAGGTGCCCCTCTTATTTTATTTGCTCTACATGATGCCAAGAAATATTGGGGACCTTATTGAAGTGGTAATTTTCATATTGAACCCTGATTTTGGGTAAATTGCATATTACACCAAAACTAGGTTTTAATGCACAAGCATTGCTTTATCAGCTCTTTCTTGGTATTCAGGCTTTCATAAGCCATACATCTGCATCATTTTCATTCTCATGATGCCAAAATACTTTAGGAACATTTATCAAGTAACATCTGCAAGTTAACCCCTTAAATTGGGTAATTTGCACATTAGTCCAAAATAAGCAAACATTGCATCAACATTATTCAAACATGACCAAAATTGAAACATAAGTTCCTATTGAGCCTTAATTACTTTTCACAAAATAAAATTAAGGATTTAATTAACTTACTTAAGCAAAACTCCCAAGGTTAAGGCATAACCCAGGCCAGGGATGTTACAATGTACTACTGGCCATTCGATCTTATCCAAAGGGTCTCTATTTCTTCTTGGCAAAAGCCTATCCATGGCTTCTAAAACAAGGCACTCATGTATATGAGTTGGTCGCATGGCTCACTAAAGTAACCAACTATTTAATAAGTTGAGAACTATAGTCCTTAACCATAAACCTAATCGTTAATTTGGGACCTCATTTGAACATGGAACTTCGGACATAGGTCCAGGACATCTTAAAGTACCTTCTTGCCAACTTGAGGTCAAACATCAAAAGACATAACTATAAAGATACTTATCATGATATACTTAACATTTGCCATCAAAACTTTGACAAAACACTTGGAACACTCAAAACAACTCAACATACGTGAATTCACTTATGTCATTGGACATTTTAGGATTCCAAAAGTCCACTCCATCACAATATGGACTGATACCCCTATAGAGTCTTGCGACATCTGGACATCGGGTGAGGGAGACGAGCTCTCAACTTGAAAATCAAATAATCTGACTCGCAACGGGTCTCAACCAGGGGGTTGGTCCATGTGATTCATATATGCATGTGATAAGGCAGAACTTAGATCAGGTGACAAAATTGGAAATATTTAAATTAAAAACTATATTGATTCTTACACAATTTAGTTAGGTGGTCAACTAAAGTCCTATTGACCTCAAATTTGAATCACAAGCTAAATAGGACATCTAGAATCTACCTATCCAATTATATTTAGGTTTTCATTAATTTTAGTTCATGAACCTCAAATAGGTCACTATTTTAATGCATATATTATTAAAAGGTGACATTAATGAAATTATTCTTTCTTTAATGAGTTGGTTGAGACAAAATTTGATGTTAGGAGAATATTACATTATATATGGGATTTAAAGGTCACATTACGTTCTGTATAGATAAAATCTTAAATTTGCAAATTAGGGTTTTGGATTAAGGATCTTAGGTTTAACATTTTGAGGATGTTACACCTTCTTTTCTAATAGAGGAAATTGCTCCCATCAAAGATTGGAAGGTTGATCAAGTATCTCCCTCCTTGGTAGTCACCCATCTTCTCCTACATGTGGAAGTATGCTTGGAAAAAAAAACCAACTCTGATACCAATTGTTGAATCCTAGGATGGGTGATTGGATGCTCTAGAGTGGGGGGTGAATAGAGTTGAATGCACTTAAATAAAATTTATTAGACCTTCAAGATATATCACAATATAAGGTTGCTAAATAGGAAATTTGAGTACAACTAAAACATACATAAAAAGGTAGAGAGAGATTGAACAAGCACCAAGTGACAAGCTCTATAGAGTGGTTCCATAATCCAAACTAGGAGTATGTCAATCCATTACCTAAGGAGCTTAACCTCTAGGATTTCTAAGTGTGTCTTCCTCTATATATTCACTTATAATATTTACAACACATGACCCACCAAAGGACTTACCTATCCAATACAAAGAGTCTTCAACCTACCCAAGGACTACCCACTTGATCAAGATGTCTTCATCCTTCAACAAGGTCTTACCCATTCTTGCATCAAGTCTTTGGCCTTGCAGGGATTACCCACTCTTCTTGGATTATCCGCCTTTGACTTCACCTTCATTCGGAGAAGCTTTCACCAAGGACTTACCCACTTGAGCATGGAGTCTTCTGCCTTCACCAAGGGATTACCCACTCTTTCTCCAAGTCTTCAGTCTTTTTCTTCACCATGGGACTCCTTCCCGTGTTCTTCTTCACTCTCTTAGCCAAGAGAGAGAACCTTCATCTTCATAGTTGAAATGAGAGATTGGGAGGTGGTGGAAGTGAGAGCCTCACAAGATATACATGTAGGTCTCATAAAAATCTCCTACTCACTCTAATGGATGACGTAAGTGATTAAGTTTAGAGAGAGAGAGAGAGGAGGAGGTTGTAGGATCAGTCAACTATAGAATAGGGATCCTCATAGTGCTTTGTATTGAATGCTCAACCTTGGAATGAAGCCCAAGGGGTCCTATCTATAGTTGAGGGTGTCTATAAGCCTTTGATAACACTTAAGGATGAATACTAGTCATTTGGGGTGTTGCAACAGATATTTTTTCGAGTTTTGCAACACTACAACGGATAGAAATACTTTTCTGTACTTTTCCGTACAGTGTGATCGGTCGAGTTTTGTGTGTCAGAAACTCGACTGATTGCTCTATTCAGTTTTTCCAGTGCAGGGATCAGATGAGTTTGTATCTCGATCAAATGGATCGGTCGAGTTTGTAACTGGACCAAACCTAGACATTTTCAAAATCCATCAAGGGATCGGTCGAGATTGTAACTCGACCGATTAACAACATGTATTGAATTTTGGAAAATGTCATTAAAGTGCTTAAATATTCGATTTAAGTGATCTTGGTTTTTTAATATTAATTACAAGTCATACAATCATTACAAGTGATTTACAACATGATTCTAATGGATTTACATCATATTCTAAAAATGTGCACTTGTATTGACTTTGACTTGTCTTTTCTCCAAGTTGAGATGCACAAGCTAGGGCATTTGGAGTGTGTCTATACCTAATCTGAAATTAGTCAAGTAGAAGTATTAGATACAAATAAGTGGAATGGTTTAGTCATCATCAAAATAAAGGTTTGGTCAATTTAGACCTAGAGACAACATTGACCTAGAGTCAACATCTTCTCCTTCTTGTCACCTCAGGTAGCACAGTGAGGAGTTATAGTCCATCTGTGTGGATTACATAGAGATGCAGGCATCGTTAGACTACGTTCAAAAGACGTAGACGAGATAGCTTGTGCACACGAGGAGCAACGCACACCACCGCACGAAAAGGACGTCATTGGGCTTGCTCCACAACAAGATATACCTCACACACTCTCTTTCTAAATACATTGTTATCGACGAGATCTGCTTGTAGGAAACGGAAAAGATCTTATTGTTTCTATTGCTCTTGTCGCCTCCATAATTCACAAGATACGTAAACTAATTTGACTCGGATACCCTATTATTATGTGTGAATCACATACATATATTACTGACAAGTCTCCTTTAAATAGGAGTATGTAATTACATTGTATAAGTGAATACAAGGAAAGTACACATTAAAATGTATATGTATAAAGAAATAAAATGTGTTCATGGAACATAAGTAAAAAATATATGGAAGGACACTAATTAATATTAACATGCGCTACAAAGAAGAGAGAAGATATATGAAAGGACACTAATTAATATTAGCATATACAAAAATGTAAAAGAAAAGCCGCATGTCTCAACTTATAACATGATAAATTGATAGTCGTGGCAAGAAAACGGCTTGGATCGAACCAACCCCATCCACCCTAAATTCAAGTTTGGACTTCTAGTTAGGTCATGTTACAACCCCGACTTTTGGGTTCCTTTGCGGAGAAATGTAATTTCTCAAATAATGATATAATTTTTTGTGAATGAATAGATTTCATTTAAAATAGCCTTGTTGTTTGATTTGTGGGCTTTATTAGCTATTGGGCCCAATAATAAGGAAATTATGTTAATTAATGAATAATTGAGAATTTAAGATAAGAAAGATGTGGAAACCTCTAGAAGGCAAAAGAATGTAATCCAAAGATGGATTTCGTGCCTCTTGGGTTCCTTGGGTTCCAAGGAGTCCAAAGTTGCAAAGAAAAGCAATAAGAAAAAGAAAAGATTCATTAAGTTTTCTTCATTAAGAAAGAAGTTGAAAACAATGGTAATTGTGGAAAAGAAGTGGAAAGAGATGTAATTGAGTTATCCTTAGTGGAATTTCATATCCCAAGGATTCCTAATGTTAAAAGGAACTCTCATAAGGAAAATAGAATAGAGATAAAGAGAAATCTCCAAAAAGAGATACTTTGATAAGAAATGAATAAGAAGAAAGAGAAAATAGATAAAAGATAAGTGAGAAGCTAAGGAATATTCCCAAGATGGGATTTCGAGCCATTAAGGGTTCCTTGAGGTTCAAGGAATCCAATATGATAAGATAATGGCAAAATAAAAAGGAAATATAAATTAATTAAGTCTTTTTAAAGGATAACTTGCTTTTGAAGAAAAAGCCCTCTTCCTTTGGGAATTGGGACTCATTTTTGGCATGCGTGTAAATAAAGGTAAAAGGAATTTTCCCTTCAAATTTGGTTGCAAAAGGATGTACCAATTTTGAGATATGGATTTTTGAAGGAAATCCTAAAGTAAGAGGGAGGATTACATGTCACATTATTATTCCTGATTAAAATCAACATTTAAAAAAAAGGGAAAGCGTGGACAGCACCCCGAGTCCATAATAGAGGAAACTGGTGACCTTCCTCTCCTGATATCTCGAGATCTCTAGCATAACCAGACTAGGAGGGGAGACCAGTGGCTCCGAGATGTCCTCACGATCCCGATCATAGTGGGATCGGGTTCTTTCCATGGTCAATACGGGATTTCCCCAAATCTGGGGAAAATACAGATCCACACCCCCTATAAATAGGGAGAGGGGAACACGCCATGTGCATAGCTAAGAAACTCACCCTTGAATCCACGATGACGAGACGAGTGGTTGCACACAATTAGAAGCGAGATGGTGCCCAACCTGACCATGGAGCAGTTGCTTTTCTTGCCGGAGAAAGAGCACCTCCGTCCCAGCTTCTCAAGATAGTTCGGGAAAGGATGAGGGCACGAGGTGTCTCGGCGGGGCTAGGCGGAGCGATGGGGATCTTCATCGGCGACCAAGGGGGCCAGATGCCCGAAGTCAACTGTGAGGTTGACCGCGGCAGGTGCTGCTTCGCGAGCAGGATGATCTGAGGAAGAAGATGATACGGGGAAAAGACCCCCTGAACCCGACTCTAATAAAGGAGAAGAAGGGCAGAATCGTCTTTCTACTGTTGTTTGGGGCGAACCGCGCGAAAAGAAAAGAAAAGGTTCTTTGGCTGAAGTGTCGGGCCCTCATTGGCCAAAGGTAATTTCATCTTGCAAAATTTGTATCTAGTAATTGGTAACTCGAATTAGAGAGTTTTATATATCAAAATTGATCAAAAAAACATGAAGAATCCAATAAAAATATAATGGGAACCTGATATTGCTTTCAATTTCAAAAGCACACCAAGTTATCACCTTTGATGTATTAAATTGTGGTAAAACCCTAATGTTGATATGTAACTCAGATTTAATGACTCTTTTTGGGTTAATTTGGTTTGGAACCCTAATTCTAAGAAATACTAACCTATTAAGAATATAAGGGAGAGTAATTTTGAAAAAGGTAGTTTCATACTTGTTTTAGGGTTTATGTACATAATTATGTTTAGAAACCCTAATTTGAGAGAGTGTGGGTTTTAATGGGTTAAATCTGAAAATTAATTATAGAATGGAGTTTTCATGATATAATAACCTCAAGTTGGTGATTAGGGTTTTCTAATGGATAAATGAGGAATTAATAGTAAATGGAATACAATTATGAATTAAATCATGATGAAGTATGAATTATCAATTCGAAGGAATCTAAAGGTGGTAATTGAGTCTAATGACCTTGAAATAACTTAAAAGGATAAAGATGGTAGTTTTATTATAAAAGAGAAATAATGGATTTTAACTTTGCCTATGATGTTGAAATTAGGGTTTTTGAAATAAGAGGGCATTAAATGTGATAAAAGTATTATGGAGGCTAAAACCCTAATAAAACCCTAAAGTAGCTTAGAAAGCTTAATATGGAATCCAAGTCTAGCTTTAGAATGTTCTGGATAAACTATAACACTTGGATGCCATGCATTAATTTCATGATATGGTTGATTGCTAGTTGCTTGTTCTTTATCCTTATTGCTTGGACAATCAAGTTGCTCTAGATCAGGTATGGGGTTACGCTTATGACTACCCGAATTAGTTTTTCGGGATTTTGTCGATGTTTCCATCGTGACTTGAATTAAACTGTTGGATGTTTTAATTCATGCAAAGTATAATGTGAATATGACTATCACATAAGAAATATGCCTACTAGCTCAGATCCTAGTCCCCTCTATAGCTTAATGGGTTGACCTAGTAAATGGCTACCAATGGGGTAGGCCCATCAGGTCATTGAATGACTTAGTAAATGGCTACCAATGGGGTAGGTCCATCAAGTCACATTGAGTTAGAGATTGGACTACCTATGGGTAGTGCCATGCGACTCAACCCTAGATATTGATCTACCTGTTAGGTAGGATCATGCAGGGTTTAATAAGGAGCTACCTAGAGAGAGGTAGTATCTCAGTCCACTGCAGGGACAACACAAAGATGGGGGATAGGAAAGGATTGAGGAGTATGGTTTAAAATGTAATCTTGCCTGTTAAATGATAATTGGTTGATTACTTTGTTATTATAGTTGCATGATTATTGTTTCCCCCACATACCAGCTTCTTGCTGACCGGCGTTTTGTTTGTCGGTGTTTTAGGTACAAATAAAAGAACAAACAGTAAAGTGGCAGATGTGGAATTAAATGAGAAATAACGTGCAGAGGAGGATTAGTTAGTTTAGCATCTTCATGGATAGAAGTTTAGAAATCCCAGTTTTTCCAAGGTAAGAAAAGTTTTATTTTATACCAGTTTTCAGTTTAGTTGGTAAAGTTTATTAATTGTTATTGATTATTTGTCAAACCTTTTATCATGTTAATTGGGTAACGGCTCTGACCTTTGGGTCTCCCTTAATTGGGGGTTACCGGGAGGCGGGGACATTACAATTGGTATCAGCGCATAGGTTCGTCAATTAATCTTTAATAGTTATTAAATTTTACAAATTCTGTAGAACCCAAGGGAGTTATTAGAGGATTATCCGAAAGACAGAGGTGACTAGAAAAGGATCACGATCAGGGGCTGGCAATATTTTCCTCTGCACCACTAGTCGGAATACGAGGACTCCCGGATCCGTGTGACTGCCTGGCCAAAGTCTTAGGGTATGATTCGAAGTAAGATACCTTTAGGACTCTCTCATCTTATTCATCCCTTCTCAACTCAAATTCTATTAAGGACCTTAAGGATTAGGGTTTTCTCTCTTCTCCTCACCCTCTTGAGGTATGGGTAAGGATGATAAGGATTAAGGGATCCTCCACTAAATTAATAAAAAGCATGTAAATAAGATGTCATGGACATAAGCTTAATAGAGTAAGCATAAAGGAATAGATACATGCTTAGGTCGTATGACACGAGTTGTCATTGCCCTCAGGGGAGACCTGAGGATAGACCTCCTTGACAGGAGGATGAGTAGAGAGAGTTAGTCTTGGAGGTAGAGACCTCCATTAAAAGTAGAGGCCTAGCACATCCTTTGAGGATGATGTTAACCCTAACCCTAAGTGAAGGTTAGAGAGAGAGATGACATGAGGAGTTAGATGTCATGGTTGACCAAGTGTTTGGTTGGACATGACTTTGAGATGCCATAAGAGGGTAGATGACCTAGTACCTTTGGTGACCCAACCCTGGAGAGGGTCGTGCATGCTAGAGTGAAGGATAGCTCCTTCATGGATGAGGTTAGAGGAGAACCTATAGAACCCTATGGGCTTATGCAGGTAGGGTAGAGTACGTCAGTGGACGGCAGTAGGTTGAAACCCTGACATGTATGCATGGCTTATGAGATAAGCATAAGGAATATTGGATAACCTTGAGTAAACATAAGCATGAACATAGGATTCCCACGTAGAGGTATGCCTGTGAGCTTGATCCTTCATGGAAAGAGAACCTCTAGTAGTATGGCTGGATGTGGAGTTAGCTCTAGAGAGAGAAAGCAGGACTCAAGTAAGAGAGTTGGAAGCTTAGATTCTGGGACATGAGGAACAACGGAAGGTTGAGGATGTTGTGAACTAAGTGGACGCTAATGGTTGTCATATGCTTGACCCTTGGAGGCTAGTGATGTCTTGGTTGTCCTGAGAGGAACCAAACCCTAAAGTGAGAATGATCCTTTTGGTACCTATGTGCCTATGGTATAAGTGTTTACCTGCTGAGATGAGACAAAGAGTACCTTAGACCCTACGGAGGTTTAGGTAACCAGGTTGTGAGGCCTTGTACCTAGTTGGTTGTCCTAGAATAGGAATCAACTCTGATGTGTTGTTCAAGTAGAAGGATCATGGAAGTACATGACATACCTTGGACATGCTTGGTTCGTGGATAAGAGATTGAGAATGCAGTTGGACACCCAAAAGTGAACCTAGAGTTCCTAGGCCTAAGAGGGGAAGCAGTATATCTGATACTCATGATGAGATTTGAGTCTTTATAGTTTCGAGCATGGTACTCCTCACGTGTAGAGGTAAAGGAAACCCCTTAAGTTAAGGGTATGTGTGATGAACCCTTCACGACTAAGGAAAGAGAACAAGTATGACCTAACATGGTTTATTAGGTGGTCTACTTGTACTCTAGTAGCTGTTGGGTTAAGCATGCTCAGGTGAATATAAACCCTAAGGATGTTTGTGACCTTATTGTCAAGAGTTGTAGTTTCCTCCCATCCTGGGAGAGGGACCATTTGGTTAGGTGTGTACCAATTTGTGGGTTTGTGGAAACCTAAAGAGGTCTCATAGGATCTTGAGAAGCTAAGTGAAAAGTACATGGTATGAGAATGAACCTGTAGACCCATAGATATGTTGGGTTTTAAGGGAGGCAGAGAAGGCAGCGGAAACAAAAAAAAATTCTCCCCCAAACCCGGAACAAGGAAACGCGTCAACGTCTATATATTAGGAAAGGATGGTTTGTGGAATCATACATTGTCCCAAGGCTTGCTCGGCGACAATACCTAGCGCAATGCGCGGTCTTCAACTCTGGTCTTGGACGGCGTCTGTGCAGCTCCTGGTCGCATCGGGACTGACGACTCCTCCTCCAACTGAACTGTTGGATGACAGTTGTCCTCCTAAGCGACAGTGTCCTCCCGCCTCTGTAGTAGTCCACACGGACCACCTGGAACTCCACACTCCTTATCCCACAAGGAAGTGGAAGGAGTCGCACCCTCATGTTGACGTACTAGTCGCCAACACACTCTCCTACCTCCAGTTGCAACTGCAGTTGTCCTTCCCTTGTTGCACCTCCCTTTGCGGGAAGCACTTGCTCGGGCTCTCTCTCGGTTACCAAAACCAGAGAGAATGACAACTTTGTAGAGCAACTGGTTGCACTAAGTGGTTGTTTGAGAAGCCCCCAATACCCCTATATATATAGGAGGGTCATGGGACAGGGTTCTCTTGCCCCGGCAATATGGGACTAAACGCAGGAGTAGAAGGGTTCGAGATTTTCCACAAAAAGCAACCAACTCGCAACCTGAACCGATCGTTTCATTTCTAAAACGGTCGGTTGGGGATCTGAGCCGGTCGGTTGACACTCAACCGATCGGTTGGGACCCATGAGCCGGTCGGTTCACTTTCTGAACCGGTCGGTTCGTGGTCCTGACCAGTTCCCGATTGACTTTCCAACTTTTGTTTCTAATTGGTATTGAATACCAATCCTTGTTCCAATCAAATTGGGCAAGTGAAACGCAAGGAAGATTCTCACCGACCTGACTTTCCCAACTTGCTCGGTTGCACCAGTTGAACCGATCGTTTCAACACTTGAACCGATCGTTTCACTCTGACCATGAGCCGATCGGCTCAACACTTGAGCCGACCGGTTCAGCAACCTCAGCCGACCGGTTCAACACTTGAACCAATCGGTTGGGAGTGCATGTTGTGCAGAATCAGTAAATTGTGATTTCAATCAATCTGATACTCCAATCAACATGTTCAACACCTTGAACATTATGATATTGAGCTATCAATCAATTGTGTGTTTAATTGAACTACTAAACTCCTTTAGTAATCAATATAAACATTGCTTGTGGACAAAACTCCTCTTCCAGGTTAAATCCTATGTGTGTGACCCTGCAGGTCCATTTCACATTGGCAGTGAAAGTCCATAACACTTATGACTTCACAAGCAAAGAGCGGTGCCTAGTCACACATCATTGCTACCCAAGTGAAAGTAGAAAGTTGGAGAACAACTTTCATCCTACAATCCGTGAATGGTGTTACAGTGAATGTATAATTCCTTTGTCACTGATATCCCAAATGAACTCAAGGCATGGAACAGTCATCCTGTCAACGTTCATTCACTTTCTTGATCTCAGAGTAGATTGAAGGAGATATGTATGACATCAATATCACATAATGATTCACACATGCGTGCGCACGCCTATCTCAATCCTACTCATCAAGTGGCCTTAGACATCAAACTCCCTCAGGAGGGACAAATCCCATATCTATCACTCACCCCTCAAAAGCCCCATGTGTCAAAGCCACCCAATCATCACCTTTATAACAACCCATGTTTCAGGACTGCGTTTGATGATGTCAAAGTGTGCCCAACGACATGTGTTGAGTGTAGTGATTTCAGGTCAAAGAATCACACTCACCACCGTCACTGTGAGTACTGACTGTGACTACCATCTCATGGTTCCATGTGTCAAACTCACGGTGGGTCTGTCCGGTACACTTGTTCTCTAACAAGTACCTATGTGTTTGGTTTGATATCTCTATATCATGACTAATGAGATTCTGTCATCAACCAACAGCACAATCTAGTCGTATGTGTCATTGTTGTCTATCTACCTTCCACAATGACATCCGACTAGGGACATAACAAGAATGTACAAACTCTTAACATTCGTATGATCTCATCGTTCAGGTCATGAACCTGAAGGCATACGTCATTGAGTACTGTCATTCTCTAGACATTCAATCTGTTCTATCACTATCTCATATGACTGAACCAGAAAGAATTGGAAGCTTGCCTTTGATGTTTATCAAATCAATCTTAATGTATCCCACCAATCATCCCATGATTGGCTCTCAGGGCATACATACCAACAGACTCCCACTTGCACTGCGAGCCAATCACCCATGAGTCATATTCATAGTGATCTTCAAACATGTCCCACATGTTACTGTGCTCTAGTGCGAACATAGTGAGTAATGGCAACACCTTGCCAAAGTCAGTATAAATTGCATGTCTCTCATCTCTTTGTTGTACGTCATACGTATGAGATGGAGTTGTCGTAATATGTGATCTAGTATTCCTTTGCTAACCTTTAGCCACATTACATGATCAAGGATTCCAGACTTGTCATCAATGAGCGGAATATCTATAAGTTCATCTCATGAACTTTCAGATCCATATATTATCTACTATTGTTCTCTAACGCATAGATACTCGACATTTCCTTTTAAATGATTTTATTGGAACACTTCCAATCATCAGCAAACTTTCACTTTTATACATCCTATGTATAATTTGTGATTAATTTTCTGTCCTTTCAGAAGTTCACATCAATGTAACTCTTTACATTGAAATCTTCCTTATTTCCATAGAACTAGTACTTCTCAAGTACTTATCAAGTTCTTATGGTATTCCAGTAACCCTTACTGGAAGCAGACAGACATCCACTCATCATGTCCCACATACGAGTTATCAGGATGAGCACATCATATTGTCATGTCGTACATACAAGATGATGAATGCATTTTATTCTTGCCATGTCGATACATGCAAGATAATGGGATGATTACATACATGATAGATCTATATCTATTCTTAGTGTTCCCATTATTCATAAGAATTGGACACTTGGCCTTGGGATACTAACTCCATGTAACATGGACAAGTTTTCTCCCATTGAATCTGTGTATACTAAACCCTTCAGTACAGATTGCCAATGTATGCTTTCTCTTTTTAGGTCAAGAGGTTTTCGAGAACTATCTCTATAGATCTCTATTCCTATCACATAGGAAACATCTCTGTAACATCCCTGACCTGGGTTATGAGTTAACCCTAGGTGTTTTGCCTAAATATGTAATTAAATCCTTGTGATTAACTTTGGGCATGTAATTAAGCTTCTCAGAAACATATATTTCAGTTTTTGCTCCTTTTTAAATAAAGTTGTAGCATTGTTTGTAATACAGGGACCTATGTGCAAATTACCCAGTTAAAAGGGTTAACTTGCAATTTTCACATGTTGAGATGTTCCTCTGATATTGAGACATCATGAGAATCATTATGATGAAGTTTGAGGGATTTCCCAAGCTTGGGCACCAAGGTGCGGCTGTGGAAGCAATCCCTGTGTTTGAAAACCCTAAATTGGGGTAAAGTGCAATTTACCCAATTTGAGGGGTGCAACTTGTAATTTAAACCATCAAAAGTATTTGTTAAGACTCTTGTCATAATTTAGAGAAGAAATGATGAAGAGGTCACTTTAATTGAATAATCATATAATGAAAAACACCTTTGTGATTGAATAATCAAGGTGTATGTACAATAGCCTTTTATGTGTATGCTTAAGTTATAGGTTGATCTTCTTTGCCTTCATTTCTTGACCTCAGAAGAAGGTTTGTCCTTAGAATTAATATGAAGGGACGAGCATATAAGGATGGAGGGACTTAGTTGAAAATATGAAGAACTTATGAGTTTATGTTAAAACCTCACCCCAAGTATATATGCTCTCCACCTCTCTAAGCAATGGAACTTTCCCTTCGTTTCCTTCACTGTTCTATCCACCCAAACTGACTAAAGAGGAGCTGTGGAGCTCAGGAGGACGACCAAGGAGGGCAAGGTAGGTTTGAATCCTCCCTTTTTGCTTAAGTTCATGGTTAGAACTCGAATTCAAGGTCAAATTGATGGCTAGCTCACATAGCTCCACCTTTCTAGCCATCTCTTCTCGACTTTCCCTAGAGGGTTCACCTTGGCCGACCTGTGGAAGCTCAAGGACGCCATTAAAAGCTTGGATCTCGAAAGCTTGGAGCTCAAGGAGCAAGCTTTAGGCGGGTTTTATAACTCTAAACCTATGCTTTGTTAAATACATCTTGTTTATGCTTTTAGATGATAGTTCTTCTTCTTCTCTACCTTCCTTTGCTACCTTGCAAGCAAATCCGTGAGAAATCCTTATTTTTCTTGAGCTAGGAGATGAAGACGTTATTTCCAAAGTTAATCCACCACTTTTCACTTTACCAAACGGTCTCCACAAATTGCTCTCTCGGTTTGCAAAACCGTGTGGTGAGCAAACGGTCTCAGGACCGTGTAAGGACAAACGGTCTTCAAGACCGTTTAGCCGCGTTGACCGAGCGTGGACCGTATAATATTTCTGTTCATAATTATGTATTCTAATCACCCACAAAATTTGAGATGATAACTCCAAAGGAATCGTGAGATATGGCCCTTTTAATCAACAACTTTAATTGAATTTACTCCTGATTTCCAATCTGTTGAAATCGCCCTTTTTGGGAAAACGGTCTCAAGACCGTGTAAGAACGTTGACCAAGCGTTGACCGTATGAGATTACTGTTAAAAATAATGTTTATTAACAACTCACCAAATTTGATGGACTAATTCCAAACGAGCTAAGAGTTGAAGGATGATTACTAGGGTAAACCCTAATTGAAATCAGTACTGAAATCTTAATGAATAACTTAGTGTTTTTGGGTTGATTGACCCAAACGGTCTCAAGACCGTTTGGGGATCAATCAAACGGTCTTAAGACCGTGTGGGGGATCACCCAAGACCATGTGAAGGTCTGGGGTCAAGTATAGTTGACCAATTGAAAGCACAAAGATACCAAATTACATTGCAATTAAGTATGGATATGATAATCAACTCAATAGATCCAACCTTGAAGAACTTACACTAGAATACAAAAGTTGGATGGGCAAGCGGTCTCAAGACCGTTTGGAACTCATCCAAACGGTCTCAATACCGTGTGGTGACAACCCAAGACCGTTTGGAGGTCTAGGGTTAAGGTAATTTGATCAATTGAGGGCCCAATTGCAATAGGTTGTTGAATTAATCAAAATACTGATTTGAGACTCAATCAAGGTTCAACTCCTATCAAATCACATTAGATTTTGATGAAATCTTGGGCAAACGGTCTCAAGACCGTGTGGAGTTCATCCACACGATCTCAAGACCGTTTGGGCCAAGTTTGGGCCCAATTGGATCTCAATTGAAGGGTTCAACCTTGTGTTGATTCACATTGTTGAGTGTTGATGGTTGAACGTTGATGGACCTTAATTGAACCAACTTCAACCCTAATTGGATAACAATTGAGGGTCAATTGAGTGACCAATTGGTTAAGCATAACCCTAATTAACTCAATCTATAAGTGGTTACCATGGCTTTGACCATTTGGAGGCTTCAACATTGATAATCATAAACGATTGAAATCTTTGAACCATGTTGGAGGTCCAAACGGTTTGAGACCAAGTGGACCAAACGGTCTCAAGACCGTTTGAGGCCTCACGGTCTCAAGACCTTTTGAGGCCTCATGGTCTCAAGACCATTTGAGACCTCACGGTCTCAAGACCGTTTGAGGTCACACGGTCTCAAGACCGTGTGAGGCCTCACGGTCTCAAGACCGTTTGGACTCAAACGATCTCAAGATCGAGAGACATCAAACGGTCTCAAACTGTGTAAGCCCTCTCGGTCTTGAAGTCAAACTTTCTAAATGGTCTACACTCTCACATGGTTTGGGCACTCGACCTTGAAGGTCACACGGTCTTGGAGTCAACCCTAGCAAATGGTCAACTCATCCAAACGGTCTCAAACCGCTTGGAGGTTGAAGGTTGAAACCGTTTGAGGTTTTCAAAGGTTGTTTTCACTTAATTACTTGAAGATGTAAATGGTTCAATGATGCTCTAATCTAAACCCTAATGGTAACCTAGTACATTAGGGGACTAAGTGACTAATGAATTAACCCATGATGGTGATCAATGGGGTGAATTACCAGAATACCCTTGAGGGGTTCAATTGAGTAAAACCTTGTTCAAATCAAACCCTAATTACATGATAGTGGTGTTTTGGCTTATGTTAGCCCATGAGGACTTAACCCAACCTGATCTAGAGTGGTGTTATCACCATCTACTAGTATGAGGAGAGATAAAGTACCCTTTTTGGGTGGAAACTCAAGTAAAGAACCTTCAATACACATGAATGTGCATGATTAGGGTATGATCCACATATGTGAGATCATGGAAACCCTAATTATGATATATGATGAATCTTAAGCTAATCTGAGAGCATCAATGATGATGTTCCTCATACATGATGATGTTATGAGTTCAATTCACCATGTGATGTGAATAGTAAACCCTAATTCAAGGGTAATGACATGTGATGTGAATAGTAAACCCTAATTCAAGGGTAATGACATGTGATGTGAATAGTAAACCCTAATTCAAAGATTATGACATGTTATATGAGTATTAAACTCTATTTGATAAGAATCAAAGAACTTAGCTCTTATGACAAGAGTGGAAAGTATAATCATTGTTTTGAATTACCTTCATTAGTTGAATTAACCATGCAAGTTCTGACATGGAGGTGATCATATCCAGGTATGGATGATGATACTATATTCATTAAAGGCATATTGATAGATTTATGAATAAGTAAAGTATCTTGATGCCTTGTCAGTGGCATTCTATGATAATAATGGGCTGTGAGAGCCATGAATACCATCAAAGTCATGCTTTAGAGATGACTTGTGATGAGTATAATGAGAAATGATGATTGATGTGAGTTAGGCTTGTTACATTTAGTATTCTCCTTTTATAGTTGTTATGCTACTGTTATTGTTTGAAGAACAATGTGTGATGTTAAATGAATATTGAATGTACCTAACTAATCAAGTATAATGTAGAGCCTTGATCATAGACCCATCATTGTCAGAGATCAAATGATGGTGAAATAGGTTTTCCTAAGGGAACTCCTGGATCACATACTATTGAGTATGTGGGGTATATGGATGTGTAGAACCTTACATCCTAGTGTAGGAAATTGATGTAGATATGTAATCTGTCAATCCTTCACTACAATCTCATACCGTATCAGTAGTAGGTAAACATGAAACCTCCTGATGACGAAGAAAACATAGATATCCGTATCAGTGGAGATAAACATGAAATCTCCTGATGACGAAGAGAGTACAGAATGCCACTGTAAATCTAGAATAGCGAAGGACCAGTTTACCCTGGTGAGCTATAATAGTAGAGACACAAGATGTCCTACAAGTGATCCTCTTACTGACTGAGGAAGGTGAAGGTCATGAGAATTCGGCTCTCTTAATGACCTATGTATGATACTGATGTGACTTCTTAGCAATCAGTTGGAGTATGAGTGGTATGCCTCATCTCCACAGGGCATAATATTGTTTGTAAAACATAATCAACCGCGTAGTATACATGTTAGAGATAACTACGAGTTAGCTGATTGATGATACACTATAATAGTGCTTATATTCTTCATGTCTCATAAATGCTGAGCTCTTATTTATAGTTGCAACTGCTATTGAATACTTTGAAAGCCTTACTGCTTAAAATATTCTTTGATGTTTTAATAAAGCTTCTGGCGGAGAGTTATAACTCTCGCTGGGACAATTATGTAAAATTGTCTCACCCCGTAGACTTCAGCTTTTTAGGTGGACGTCGGAGACGGAGGAACCAGTCTACAGTGACCAGTCCCAGCAGTAGCAGCAGCAGCACCAGGAGCAGCAGTAAATCTCAGGTGGAGATTTAGCCTGCCATGTGGTGTATTTAGAGTCAGTCCTATGTGTCCTCTGTACTCTCAGGTCTTGGAGTCTTTTGTTATGAGTTCTTGAGATTTTGTGTCTTGTTGTATATAATTACTCAAGAAGTAATTATCATGAGATGTAAACAGTTTATCTCTTGTTATGAAAGAAGCTTTTATGGATTCAAGCTCTTGTTTCGAAAAGTTTTAATTTCCCGTGATTTTTGTCTTCCGCTGTTAATCGAATCGCTTCCGCTAAGTTTGAATCGTGTTTATATCGTGGTTTGGAGATCAGAGCCCACAATCTCTATCTTCCTTAAAGATAATTTCCACTTTTGGATTTCCATTCTAGAACATTTCCATTTCACATCAATATGTGGAATGTGAACACGCTCCCACTAAATCACATATCCCTTCTTTATCTTTGACATATCAGTCAAACCCTTTGACTATATCATCAAAGTAAAGATCCAATTCTGAGTTGCTTGTATTCAATCAATCACATTGATTAGTCCATTGTAACTTATAGACTTTATTTGCATTAGTGGATTCATAAACCTTATACGTTGTGTCACGTACACATCCTTGTTTTATTCCTCATAGGAATGCGGTTTTAGTATCCATATGCCAAATGTCTTAGTCATTAAGTTGCAATCAACAAGCATCACCTTCTCAAAATGTTATCCATGTGTCTTAACACTTAAGACTTATTTTCACTTATGGATTTCATCCCAATGAGTGCTACCATCAAGGTCATACCTTATGGTTTACATGGAAGTCATTTAGGATGTAATGGTGATCTACCATAACTCAAAATCCGGTTCCTCATATTCATCTGGATAGTTGACTCATCACGTGAACAACTCATCACATAGATAATTGAGGTGTATATGTCAAGGATATAAGAACTCACATCTCCTTGTGATTCTTAATGTCCTTTATTAGTGAAGTGTATTCTTTATTTAAGAAGAATTCAGTTATTTGATAATCATTCTCTAACTCCTTAGAGTATGATTCCTTCTTGATTTAGACATCACCATGCCTTAATCATGAGTTCACTATGATACATTATCATAATCACTCATAAGGATCTCAAACATTTGGTCTAAGTATTTTATTCATTGATCTCATCAAGAATTAACACTTTACCAAATTTGCACTTCATCTATGATAATCTTGAACACTTCAAGATATTCATATTTGAAGTATTAGCATTTGTTCCAATAGGTATGTAAATATATCACATGTATTATACCTAATAGGAAAATCATTCTCCCACTACCATTAGTGAAGATTGATTAATCATGTACAAGAGATTCATGTCTCTTACTGGTTCTCTAACCAAAAGAGTCTAGATTTATCCATCACATGGAAACTAGAAATGAATTTCTTATGATTTATGCTAGTTTGATTGTTTGAGTTATCAATATCTTTAGGTATCATTTTATCTTATGCATACCATGTATCACAAGATCAACAAGGCATTGCCACAAAGATCATATCTTTTAAGATTGAAACATCAACTTTATTAATTGCCATCATTGTCGTACAATATGCAAAAATAAAGTGTTTCTATCTATCAACAATATATGAAATAGCAATTCTCAACTCTATTTCGTGCCCTTTAGGCTGAAATAAACTGAAAGATACTCCTATCTATGGCAGCAACACTTGCTCCAATGATGGGTACTTCTTTCTTGGTCCTTTCACAAAGGCCATCACTTCTTTGCGGATCTTGCATATCATATATGATAGATCCATATCTTGGTATCATATACCTCAGATAAAGAAGCGGTTCATTTCATGATACCTTAGGTGGAGATCTCCATCCCCTCCTTCATCTTCTTTTGTTCTACCAGATACAGAGGGCAATTCCCTCATACACCCTTTCCCCATGTGCCTTGAGGCTGAAGACGGCTTGGATTGCTGGCTAGCATCAGAACACTTCTTTGCTTTGCCCTTGTCCTTGCCCTTAAGAATTACCTTTTCTTTGATCATATCAAAGATTAGGGTTAGTCTTTCTTCATATTTGCCTCAACTGTCCTCAACATGTCCAACAACTTTGTCAACGCTTGTCAAAGTTGTCCATGTTGTAGCTTATCATGAATTGTATGATTCTCACAACATTTGCAGTATCATACCAATAGCCAACTCTTGGCTCAGAGGGAATCCTTCTTAGTCAGGTTTTCCACATACCCAATCACATCGAGCGTGTGAATACCTTACTGGATCTCCTTCTGTCATGACATACTAGGACAATGTCTTGGAGACATCATATGTCTCATGTTGTCTCTGCAACTCATAGTTCAGAGAACATAACATCAAGCACTCCTCATCAATGTCATCCTTGGTATGCTTCCATAAGCATACTTTCAGCCATTGATGTGGTGGGATCGAGTTCATCTGGTTCTGGTATAACTAGGACTTAGAGCTTTCACTCTTTGATTGAGAACACTTTTCATCATCCTAACCAGTCGTGGAATTATTCACATTTAATTTGTTGGTCTCAAAGACCGATCGCAAATAAAGTGATTATTGTTGATTGACCATTTATTTTAACAAAAGCAAATATATGCAATTTTAGTCCAAAAACTCTTTTTGACTTATTTGATTGATTTGAAAAGTTGACGATAAAATTAGGCCTTTAATTGATTATCGCTCCCACTATTTTACTTCAAATTGATAGCTCTCACCATCAATTTGGAAGATTGCAGCGTACAACCTTCTAGTGGGCAAGATCCTGAAATCCTCTAAGCCATGGACCAGCTAGGGCTATCACCCACAACATAGATCTCTCAGGTAGGCAACTCTTGCCAATTGCATCATATGAAACTCTTGATAAGATGCCATATGCAACTCCTTGCCATGATCATCTCCATCCCTCAAGGTGCTAGATCCTATCTAGGTCACCTTGTTAAGTCCGACCCAAAGCAAACACGATGAAATGCACCCTGCTAGGGCAGACCCACACATTCATCCTTCACGCTTCCACGAGATAGACGGTGCACCACGCTAGGGCGTGCCCACACTTGGTCGATCAAGCTTTTCACGTGTGTCACATTTGGAAGGCATCTAAAACTTAATATTTTAATGAGGGATTTGGTTTTTATATACATATCCAATCATCACAATACATAGTATGCATCATATACATGCTATATCCCACAGAAAACATGCACAAACGATAAAAAGCGATGATTATGGCCATCCTAATGTGATTCCTCGAGCCAAGAGGAATCACAGTCATCTTGGTCTACATCACATGCAACCTGTACAAGATGAACTCTGTGCCTTTGCCTTCCGAGTAGATCATCTCATCACATGAATGATCTGTTCTCTCCATCCGGTCGTCTGGTTGCCACCAGCCGATCGGTTGGCTCCTCCAACCGATCGGTTCTCCTGGTCGTCATGCATCTCTTCATGGCTGCCACCCGCTCGTCTCTCTCCTCGAACCGGTCATCAACCGATCGGTTCACTCCTTGAACCGATCGTCTGGAACGTCAACCGATCGGTTCACACCTTGAACCGATCATTTCAGCTGTCGTCAGATGTCCGCCGGTCTTCGACATAACAGGAAATAAAATCTATCCTAATTTTACATTGCTTAAAAGAGAAACCCCGAGTTACATTCGGGGGAGCAAAGGTAGGAAAGAATCTCAAATTATTTTGAGTTACATCAGGAATAAGAGAGGGAAGATCGGTGTGCATATCGAGATGCAAGCGACCACAAACAACCACACACAGATATGGGTTTATAGGCCATAATCACGCTACACACATCCACCACAAAACTCGTTTAAGGGCGACGCACATCAAGTGTATTAATAATACATATCATATATGTAATTTGGGATTTGTGGATTTAGGATTGGACATGCATAAAGCCGATATTATTCGCATCGTATGCAATAAATAAAGGTGATAAACCAAAATCGATCATATCGATATTCCTAAAATATAGAGCAGTTGACGTGGCTCTGATACCATTGTTGGATTTTAAGGGAGGCAGAGAAGGCAGTGGAAACAAAAAAAAAAAATTTCTCCCCCAAACCTGGAACAAAGAAACGCGTCAACGTCTATATATTAGGAAAGGATGGTTTGTGGAATCATACCTTGTCCCGAGGCTTGCTCGGCGACAATACCTCGCGCAATGTGCGGTCTTCAACTCCGGTCTTGGACGGCGTCTGTGCAGCTCCTGGTCGCACCGGGACTGACGACTCCTCCTCCTACCGGACTGTTGGATGACAGTTGTCCTCCTAAGCGACAGTGTCCTCCCGCCTTTGTAGTAGTCCACACGGACCACCTGGAACTCCACACTCCTTGTCCCACAAGGAAGTGGAAGGAGTCGCACCCTCCTGTTGACGTACTAGTCTCAAACACACTCTCCTGCCTCCAGTTGCAACTGTAGTTGTCCTTCCCTTGCTGCACCTCCCTTTGCGGGAAGCACTTGCTCGGGCTCTCTCTCGGTTACCAAAATCAGAGAGAACGACAACTTTGCAGAGCAACTGGTTGCACTGAGTTGTTTTTTGAGAAGCCCCCAATACCCCTATATATAGGAGGGTCATGGGACAGGGTTCTCTTGCCCCGGCAATATGGGACTAAACGCAGGAGTAGATGGGTTCGAGATTTTCCATAAAAAGCAACCAACTCGCAACCTGAACCGATCGTTTCATTTCTGAAACGGTCGGTTGGGGATCTGAGTCGGTCGGTTGAAACTCAACCGATCGATTGGGACCCATGAGCCGGTCGGTTCGTGGTGCTGACCAGTTCCCGATTGACTTTCCAACTTTTGTTTCTAATTGGTATCGAATACCAATCCTTGTTCCAATCAAATTGGGCAAGTGAAACGCAAGGAAAATTCTCACCGACCTGACTTTCCCAACTTGCTCGGTTGCACCAGTTGAACCGATCATTTCAACACTTGAACCGATCGTTTCACTCTGACCATGAGCCGATCGGCTCAACACTTGAGCCGACCGGTTCAGCAACCTCAGCCGACCGGTTCAACACTTGAACCGATCGGTTGGGAGTGCAGGTTGTGCAGAATCAGTCAATTGTGATTTCAATCAATCCGATACTCCAATCAACATGTTCAACACCTTGAACATTATGATATTGAGCTATCAATCAATTGTGTGTTTAATTGAACTACTAAACTCCTTTAGTAATCAATCTAAACATTGCTTGTGGACAAAACTCCTCTTCCAGGTTAAATCCTATGTGTGTGACCCTGCAGGTCCATTTCACGTTGGCAGTGAAAGTCCATAACACTTATGACTTCACAAGCAAAGAGCGGTGCCTAGTCACACATCATTGCTACCCAAGTGAAAGTAGAAAGTTGGAGAACAACTTTCATCCTACAATCCGTGAATGGTGTTACAGTGAATGTATAATTCCTTTGTCACTGATATCCCGAATGAACTCAAGGCATGGAACAGTCATCCTATCAACATTCATTCACTTTATTGATCTCAGAGTAGATTGAAGGAGATATGTATGACATTAATATCATATACTGATTCACACATGCGTGCGCACGCCTATCTCAATCCTACTCATCAAGTGGCCTTAGACATCAAACTCCCTCAGGAGGGACAAATCCCATATCTATCACTCACCCCTCAAAAGCCCCATGTGTCAAAGCCACCCAATCATCACCTTTATAACAACCCATGTTTCAGGACTGCGTTTGATGATGTCAAAGTGTGCCCAACGACATATGTTGAGTGTAGTGATTTCAGGTCAAAGAATCACACTCACCACCATCACTGTGAGTACTGACTGTGACTACCATCTCATGGTTCCATGTGTCAAACTCACGGTGGGTCTGTCCGGTACACTTGTTCTCTAACAAGTACCTATGTGTTTGGTTTGATATCTCTATATCATGACTAATGAGATTCTGTCATCAACTAACAGCACAATCTAGTCTTATGTGTCATTGATGTCTATCTACCTTCCACAATGACATCCGACTAGGGACATAACAAGAATGTACAAACTCTTAACATCTGTATGATCTCATCGTTCAGGTCATGAACCTGAAGGCATACGTCATTGAGTACTGTCATTCTCTAGACATTCAATCTGTTCTATCACTATCTCATATGACCGAACCAGAAAGAATTGTAAGCTTGCCTTTGATGTTTATCAAATCAATCTTAATGTATCCCACCAATCATCCCATGATTGGCTCTCAGGGCATACATACCAACAAGATAATCATCTCTAAGTGCATGTGGATGTGTTACCATGGAGGTAACCGGTATGGGGCCTGACCAAGGTAGGCAGGTTGCCATGACCCCTATGAAGGGATGAAAGTCAGTCATGAATGCAGAGAGAGATGATGAAGGATTGGGTAAGGTTCTAAGTTGAACATGTACTATGTTAGAATCCTAAGTCTATCCTAGGGTCAGGTAGGGATAAGACCGATGGAAGAAGGAGTTACTTAATTCCCTAGATTCCACATGACCATAGGGTCGGGAGGTAACGACTATCATTGTCTGAGGGCCATGGGTTAGGAGATTGATCACCTTCATGAACTCATGGGACCCAAAGGGCATATGAGTAGGGCACTCTCTGATGCATGAGGGAAGAAGGATGACCCCAAAAGTGTCGGCACCCTATAGACCTAGAGGAGATGACCAAGGATGGTGTAGTAACCCAAGTAGGTTCAAGACCAGTTTTCCATGGAAGCAACTTTGATATCATGATGTTTGTGATGTGGAGACATAAGTTGCACATTTCAACTTAGAATTGAAGGTGTACTGGCGAGGTGGGATGTATCATCTCTACTCTTGGAATGGGAAGAACTCTGTATTTGGACGGCCGCCAAATGCTTATTTCTTCTTATTATGTGAGGGAGAGATGGGACAGTACGCATGCCATACACCAAGGATAAAGATGTTGTGAGTTGGAACGTTGCTATGAGGTATGAGGACAGAGGGGATAACATACCCTTGTGGAGTGGATAATACACGGATGGTTTACAAACACTAAGAGAAGTAGTGTAGTCGGCTTAAGAGGATGTTTTATCAAGAACTATGTGGAATTTGCAAGTTAACCAAGGTTGAGTTTGATCACCATGAGGATGAACTGAGAGTTTCTTGATAAAGGCAAACTTAGAGTTTGAGATGAGATGATAAGTGGAATACATGGAGGTGTATGTTCTCAACAATACCTAACACCTAAGGATGAGAAGTGGTAATGAATGTTCTGGTTGAGATATAGCCGCCTAGATTAGCTGGAAGCTAGAAGAAGTTGAGGTTGTTAGGCTAACCTTAAGTTGGAAAAAAAAAGTTTGGCTAACACTCCGATATAACGAGAGCTGTTGAATAAGATTAGTGGTTGTTTGACCCTTGACATAATGAAAGGATGGTTTAGAGCCTCAGATGTACTTCTTTGGAAAGGAAAGTGATAAAACCCCGATGAGGGTGGTTTAGGGCTTCTGGGGAATCGATCTTGAGGAAATCATGATCACCATACACCATGAACTACAAAGATAGTAAGTGTTAGTAGAACTTTGGATGCTTAAAATAAAGTTGCATGTAGCATGTGGCCATGCAAGCTAGGAGGCGAAGAACGAACACCAGTAACCCAGTACATGGATATAACGTATAAAGAGTTCCTGAGAGGGAATGGGAGTTCATCACTGTGGATGTTGTAAGTCTCCCCTAGACCATGGAAGGTCAAGATGTAATATGGGTTATGGTAGATCGCCTTACCTAGATGACATGAGAAAGATAGAGTATTGTCAAGGGACAGATTCGATTGAACTACTTATAAGAGAGAGATAGTTCAACTACACCATGATGCGAGTTCGGAGGTCTTTGAGTTTGATCTAAAGGTTCCCTTCCAAAAGGTGGGAGTGGGTACATGAAGAACTCGATGTTAGTACAATTTATCACCCCTTACTAATGATTAATATAATCCAGACTAAAGGGTCTAATGAGAGTAGGTGTGCTCATTCAGGGTGATACATTGAGACAGTTCTTAAGATGCGATGATAACCACCATAGCCTTTATCGGGATGCAAGAAGTCTTATAGAGAGGTTGTGTCGGTCACCACATCATTAAGATGATGGTGAAGGAGGCCTCATGAAGGTCAGAAGAGAACCATAGTGTGTGTAGATGAAGTCGCTTTGATCGTGCAATGGCCGAGAGAGAGAGACCAGTGGTGACATGAGTCACGAGCTGATGCAAAGCAGACTGACATGCAGTTCACTATGGGAGAATATGTGATGTGAAAATCCGACCCCTCTAAGCTTCAGCTGAGAAAGCTGAGTCCCCGATATATGGGTCCATTTGAGATGGATTGGTGGAGATGATTGTATTCAGCCTTGCCCCTCAGGAATAACATGATGTGTAATGTGTTCCATGAGTCTGATCTAGAGCACTATGTGAGGTACCCAATCCATGTGATGAGCCCTGAACCTATTCAGCTTTTGAGAGGCTGAAATGTCCTGAGTCACCTATAAGGGTACGATATACCAAGGTAAGAAAGAACTCAGATGGAAGAATGTGAGATGATGAAGGTTCTTGGGAAGCGCCATGGAAAGGGTGAAGCCACATGGGAGCCCTGATGGACGTATGAAAAGCTTATCCTGAACTATTTGTTTGCTTGATGGAATTTTGAGGACAAAATTCTTATAAGAGGGGAAGGATGTTACAACCCCGACTTTTGGGTTCCTTTGCGGAGAAATGTAATTTCTCAAATAATGATATAATTTGTTGTGAATGAATAGATTTCATTTAAAATAGCCTTGTTGTTTGATTTGTGGGCTTTATTGGCTATTGGGCCCAATAACAAGGAAATTCTGTTAATTAATGAATAATTGAGAATTTGAGATAAGAAAGATGTGGAAACCTCTAGAAGGCAAAAGAATGTAATCCAAAGATGGATTTCGTGCCTCTTGGGTTCCTTGGGTTCCAAGGAGTCCAAAGTTGCAAAGAAAAGCAATAAGAAAAAGAAAAGATTCATTAAGTTTTCTTCATTAAGAAAGAAGTTGAAAACAATGGTAATTGTGGAAAAGAAGTGGAAAGAGAAGTAATTGAGTTATCCTTAGTGGAATTTCATATCCCAAGGATTCCTAATGTTAAAAGGAACTCTCATAAGGAAAATAGAAGAGAGATAAAGAGAAATCTCCAAAAAGAGATACTTTGATAAGAAATGAATAAGAAGAAAGAGAAAATAGATAAAAGATAAGTGAGAAGCTAAGGAATATTCCCAAGATGGGATTTAGAGCCATTAAGGGTTCCTTGATGTTCAAGGAATCCAAGATGATAAGATAATGGCAAAAGAAAAAGGAAATATAAATTAATTAAGTCTTTTTAAAGGATAACTTGCTTTTGAAGAAAAAGCCCTCTTCCTTTGGGAATTGGGACTCGTTTTTGGCATGCGTGTAAATAAAGGTAAAAGGAATTTTCCCTTCAAATTTGGTTGCAAAAGGATGTACCAATTTCGAGATATGGATTTTTGAAGGAAATCCTAAAGTAAGAGGGAGGATTACATGTCACGTTATTATTCCTGATTAAAATCAACATTTAAAAAAAAAGGGAAAGCGCGGACAGCACCCCGAGTCCAGAACAGAGGAAACTGGTGACCTTCCTCTCCTGATATCTCGAGATCTCTAGCATAACCAGACTAGGAGGGGAGACCAGTGGCTCCGAAATGTCCTCACGATCCCGATCATAGTGGGATTGGGTTCTTTCCATGGTCAATACGGGATTTCCCCAAATTTGGGGAAAATACAGATCCACATCCCCTATAAATAGGGAGAGGGGAACACGCCATGTGCATAGCTAAGAAACTCACCCTTGAATCCACGATGACGAGACGAGTGGTTGCACACAATTAGAAGCGAGATGGTGCCCAACCTGACCATGGAGCAATTGCTTTTCTCGCCGGAGAAAGAGCACCTCCGTCCCAGCTTCTCAAGATATTTCGGGAAAGGATGAGGGCACGAGGTGTCTCAGCGGGGCTAGGCGGAGTGATGGGGATCTTCATTGGTGACCAAGGGGGCCAGATGCCTGAAGTCAACCGTGAGGTTGACCACGGCAGGGCGCTGCTTCGCGAGCAGGATGATCTGAGGAAGAAGATGATAGGGGGAAAAGACCCCCCTGACCCCGACTCTAATAAAGGAGAAGAAGGGCGGAATCATCTTTCTACTATTTTTTGGGGCGAACCGCGCGAAAAGAAAAGAAAAGGTTCTTTGGCTGACGTGTCGGGCCCTCATTGGTCAAAGGTAATTTCATCTTGCAAAATTTGTAACTAGTAATTGGTAACTCGAATTAGAGAGTTTTATATATCAAAATTGATCAGAAAAACATGAAGAATCCAATAAAAATATAATTGGAACCTGATATTTCTTTAAATTTCAAAAGCACACCAAGTTATCACCTTTGATGTATTAAATTGTGGTAAAACCCTAATGTTGATATGTAACTCGGATTTAATGACTCTTTTTGGGTTAATTTGGTTTGGAACCCTAATTCTAAGAAATACTAACCTATTAAGAATATAAGGGAGAGTTAATTTTGAAAAAGGTAGTTTCATGCTTGTTTTAGGGTTTATGCACATAATTATGTTTAGAAACCCTAATTTGAGAGAGAGTGGGTTTTAATGGGTTAAATCTGAAAAATAATTATAGAATGGAGTTTTCATGATATAATAACCTCAAGTTGGTGATTAGGGTTTTCTAATGGATAAATGAGGAATTAATAGTAAATGGAATACAATTATGAATTAAATCATGATGAAGTATGAATTATCAATTCGAAGGAATCTAAAGGTGGTAATTGAGTCTAATGACATTGAAATAACTTAAAAGGATAAAGATGGTAGTTTTAGTATAAAAGAGAAATAATGGATTTTAACTGTGCCTATGATGTTGAAATTAGGGTTTGTGAAATAAGAGGGCATTAAATGTGATAAAAGTATTATGGAGGCTAAAACCCTAAAGTGGCTTAGAAAGCTTAAGATGGAATCCAAGTCTAGCTTTAGAATGTTCTGGATAAACTATAACACTTGGATGCCATGCATTAATTTTAGGATATGGTTGATTGCTTGTTGCTTGTTCTTTATCCTTATTGCTTGGACAATCAAGTTGCTCTGGATCAGGTATGGGGTTACGCTTATGACTACCCGAATTAGTTTTCCGGGATTTTGTCGATGTTTCCATCGTGACTTGAATTAAACTGTTGGATGTTTTAATTCATGCAAAGTATAATGTGAATATGACAATCACATAAGAAATATGCCTACTAGCTCAGATCCTAGTCCCCTCTGTAGCTTAATGGGTTGACCTAGTAAATGGCTACCAATGGGGTAGGCCCATCAGGTCATTGAATGACTTAGTAAATGGCTACCAATGGGGTAGGTCCATCAAGTCACATTTAGTTAGAGATTGGACTACCTATGGGTAGTGCCATGCGACTTAACCCTAGATATTGATCTACCTGTTAGGTAGGATCATGCAGGGTTTAATAAGGAGCTACCTAGAGAGAGGTAGTATCTCAGTCCACTGCAGGGACAGCACAGAGATGGGGGATAGGAAAGGATTGAGGAGTATGGTTTAAAATGTAATCTTGGCTGTTAAATGATAATTGGCTGATTACTTTGTTATTATAGTTGCACGATTATTGTTTCCCCCACATACCAGCTTCTTGCTGACCGACATTTTGTTTGTCGGTGTTTTATGTACAAATAAAAGAACAAACAGTAAAGTGGCAGATGTGGAATTAAATGAGAAATAACGTACACAGGAGGATTAGTTAGTTTAGTATCTTCATGGATAGAAGTTTAGAAATCCCAGTTTTTCCAAGGTAAGAAAAGTTTTATTTTATACCAGTTTTCAGTTTAGTTGGTAAAGTTTATTAATTGTTATTGATTATTTGTCGAACCTTTGATCCTGTTAATTGGATAACGGCTCTGACCTTTTGGTCTCCCTTAATTGGGGGTTACCGGGAGGCGGGGACATTACAGGTCAGGTCAAATTTAGTTTGGGTCAATTGAAGTAAAGTCACCAATGGTTTGGTATGGTCTTTGTCTAGTTTGGTCAAGTCGAGTTGGATTTTGGGTCCTAATCTATTTATATTTTCATTTTTTTTTGTAATATTTATAATGAAATATTTGAGTCGACTGGGGTCAATTTCGGGTTAGTTTAATGTAGAATTGGTTCAGTTGGGATCTAACGTAGTAACTCTTATCGGGTTTGGTTGGATTTGGATTTGATTTTTGATCAACTCGGGCTGAGACCCGGTCACAAAACTCGACCCATTATCGATCCTGTAAACAGTAAAAATATGATCCCAAATTATTTCCTACTATACTAGGTCCAGTTACCCAGTCATTTTTTTTGGGTGAGATGTAATTTGGCACAGGAATAACCGGCACGTGGTAACGTGGTTGCATAAAACCTGCTGCATTGCTGAAAACTAGTTGCGGGATGGCCGGATGGGTGTGTCGTGCCGCCGAACGGTGGATCGGTGTGAAACTACTCATACGCAAGTGTGTCCAAAGACAATTTTTAATTCATAAATTATTTCATGACAAACTGTTTATCCTTTCCCAGACAACATTTTTTACTGTGCCTGATTGACCTCATTCCTTTTGTTTTACCGATTCCAAGGCGTGAAGGAATATGCTCTTCCCGCCCCCAAACAAGGGCTTAGATATTACAGCTACGAATGGTAGATTTGTGATTGAAGCCATCACTTCCTGTTTATGATACCAAACCTTTTGTTTTCTTTCAGCCTCTAGGGTTTTGTCTGGTTTCTTCTTAAGAATCAGAGTGCTGCTCTGGCTTGTATATCATTAAATGGAGGAGAAGAGAGGAACCAAACAATGTCATTTCATTCTGCTTCCTAACAGAAAATAACTACGAAACTGAAAACAAGTTTGAAAAAGAGAGCAAGCATTATCTCCAGTTAAACTACATAAGAATACATACTTACTCGTAAAAAGGACTCAATGGAACGACCCTCCTCACCAATGGTGACAGTAATGAAAACTGATTACACTCTTTTGTACTCAAAAACAATATCGCCTGCAGCTAATAACGTAAAGAGGATTAAGATCCCGGGCATCCAGAATAATGCTGGTTGAGAGCTTAGCTGACACACATGAAAACCTGGAACTTATTACAACGGGCCACTGCTTTCAACATCATTCCCGGCAACTTATCAAGGTTTGTTGGACAACTGTCGCCGTCTCCCATATGATGAGTTGGACCCATCTTTGCTTGTCCCTCAAAACAAATGAAAATGGTGAGCTAGACATTCTTCTATCTTAAATCCAGCCACTTCCAGAGGGGGTCGATCTCCTTGCTAGCTGGTTGTACTTCGCTCCCTATCCTAAGATCTCGTCTTTTCCCCGGATGCAGAGATATCAGATCAGTTGACATTACAGCTGCCTCAGCCTCATTATTGGCTAGTATGATTTGCATGATTCAGCGGACAATCTGGCCCATGTGGTGCTCTATAAACATTACTAATCAAGTGCTCGCTGAGCACTAACCCGGAGCACCTTGTTTACAGCGTTACGTTACCGTTAAAATCAGAATCCCCACACCCATTTAGTTCTGTAGCCTGCTGTATAATATAGCGATCACCTAGCTATGTCGTCCATCAAAATACAGCATGCACTGATCACCATTATTAACCCCATTTATGATGTTGCTCTACCTGGACTTCTCTGCACAAGAGCTTTCAGCCTCTTGCTTGCATCAGCAGCACCGTATTTATCTGTCTCACGGAACTACTCCATATAAAACTCGCCAAGTTAAATCTGAAACGTCAAGCGGATCTCATGGAACTACTCTATAAAGAACTTGCCAGAGTTAAATCTGAAACGTTAAGCGACACGTAGCGGACATCATTACAATCAAGGACGACAACTGGCCAAGGAGATGGGGAATACAAATTCTCTCTCTATCCCAATGAATCTTTGTAAACAAATCCAGTGTATAATATAACTAGTAGTAGTACCAAACAAAAACAAGTAACCAGCCCTTATCACTTCATCTGTTTCTTAAACAATGATACCACTACCCCAAGTCAAAATCACCGGCTCAATAATAAACAATTACATCTTCATCGAAGAGGGATGTTTATTTTTCTGGAAGTTACTATACGTGACAGCTACTTGTGATCTCCTACTAGAACCGGAAGAGATGAGATGAGGAAAACAGTGCGACTAGGTTGTGTGCCTAAGACTACAAAACCTCCTAGGATAAATCAACAATGTAAAAACATGGTTTTACATGAAAGGACGCTGCTGAACGGATGCAGGTAACCCCTCAGTTTGTTTGGGCTGCCCCGTCACTTGTGGCGCTTGATTCACCTGAATCGGCAGCAGGAGGCTCTGCTTCACTGGACTTTGCGGGACCGGGGCCGGCAGAAACCTTTACCATGGACGGACGCAAAAGACGGTCACCAAGTTTAAATCCTTTACGGAATTCTTGTAGTATGATACCATCCTCAAATTCCGTGGAGTCTTCACGCATGATTGCCTCGTGAAACTGTCGCCGCAAAAAATAAAAAGCAAAATTGTTAGAGCAAAATTAACATTTATCTCCCAGAAGCCAGAATGGAACCATCAACCACCTGATATACTGTATTATAATGTAACAATCATAAAATTCTTTTGTAACGGAATTCTAATGTAACAAACATTTGTAATAAAATTGTTATGTAACAAGCTATAATCATTTGTAACCACCACTGATAAAAGCAAAGCTTCTAGTTCAATACGCAGAAAAAAAAATGAGATCAACATGAGCTATAGAGAACAAAGCTTGTGCAATTAAACTGAAAAGTTGATTAAAACCAATTTAATAACCTCACCATAGGATCAAACGGGTTGCCAATAGTTTCTACAGCTTCAACGCCTAATGAGTCCAGGATCTCCATGAACTGCTTATAGATGCCCTGGTAACTTTTGTTGATTTTTTCTTCCCCTTCCGTCTCTGTCTTAATCTGTGCTTTAGCCCGTTCAAAGTTATCCAACACGGGCAATAGTTTCTCCAGCACTTCTCCTTGAACATTTGACATCAGGGATTGGCGCTCCCTCTCCGTCCTTTTCCTGAAATTGTCAAAGTCGGCGCTGATCCTGAGGACTCGGTCCTTTTCAACCGTCTGCTCTTCGGATAGTGAAGCGACTTTCTGCGCTAGGGAGTTCTTCTCGTCTTCTATTAACATAAGATAGCTTTCAATTTCGCTGATGGTAGATTCGTCACTGTTGGCCAATGCTTCTTTGTAAGCATGCAGTGTCGCCATTATAGTGGATGAAGTATCCCTCTCTGTGTCCGCAATACCTCCATCAGGAGCACCGTCTTCAACCTGAACTTCACCCTCAGACTCCTGTCGAGTGAGAAAACTCACATTGTCAAAACCGAATGCAGGCAGAAAATCAACCAAAGGTTCATCTCTGACCAGGAAAAAAGGAATTCTTTGTATCATTGATATTTTTTATCGAGAGATGCATCATTCAAAATCCAAAAATAAAAGGTCTTACTTAATCTATGGTTTAAGCACTTTTGGCTAGAGATTGATACATTCAGTCGCCTACTAGCACAGATACCAGTTATATATTAGCTGTACAAGTATCACCATAAAAACTTAAAGTTATACACAAAACCCGGTCTATAAAAATAAACAGGGGAAATTACCAACCAGTCATAAGTCATAAGTTGGTCACATTTCACTACATTATTTTTCAAATGCCAAATGACCAAAAAGGATTTCTCAAATGTCACTAGTTGTCACAAATGAGTCACTGACTGATGTAAACAAACTTGTTAAACGAACAAGTCAGAGAGACTTTTGAGTCTTGACGATATAAGGTAAAAACAGTGAAAGGGCCTCAGGTGAATGTTGTGATGTTAACTTCACTCTTAAAAATATGAAAACACATAACCTCAGAACAAGATAAAGCCAGTGAGGCAGTGAGCATGTAAAACTGCAAAAGGGAACTGACCGTAGTAACAAGCACAAAAACTGGCAAAAGGATTATTAGATTGTGAGGATGGATTCCAAACAAGAAGTTTCCAAAACCAAGAATCATAAAACTTTACAGGAAAATAGCATTGGCTAGAAATCTCACTTAAATAAATCTCAATAAAAAGACATGTAAAGCTGCAGAAAATAATAACTGAGTTTCAAAATGGCATGTGTGGCTGGGTGCTGCCACTTGCATATAATGATTGGTTCAGCATATCATGATTTATAAACACAACTTGCAGCCTCATTTTATTCCATGACACAGTGCCATGTAGGCCTTCTGAGAAATTATACAAATCACCAAATTTGTTGTCTCTTTTATTTCTCAAATGTAGGTCTTAACCTTTTTCCCCTAAGGGGCAAGAAAAATAGAGTTGATGCCAGACCGGCATCTAAGAGTGTTTTAAAACTGGATATGTTTAAGATGCATGCGCATTGGGCCATACACGCACGATGTCACCCTCCTGTTCTCTGTTTCTCACTATTGAATGTTATTGTTTGTGATAGGTACATGCAGCAGTTTTTTTGGCACAATGTAGATGAAAAGCTCTGCGGCAAAACTCATGCGTGAAACTACATTATTTTATTTTATTTTTTGTTTTCTGTGATCAAGCTAAACTATCAGTTTACCATTTCAATTGCATTACTAATGTATACTCCCGTGGAAAACATGTTTTAGTTGCATGCCAATGCTAAATGGTTTCAGGAATCGTTCACTTTATTGTTCAGTTGGTTGCTTTAACAGTTTCTATTATTATAATAAATTACTAATTGTTTCATTTAAAAGGCAAATTTATTTAATTAGACAACTCACACATTTTTTACAAATACCGTTACAATAGTACCCTGACAATATCATACACTGAATTATAGAACCTTGCAAATCACGTAAAATTTAAGTCTGCTACTTAAAACTTGTCAGTCACATCAACATTGAGAATACCTAGAAGTTCAAGGTGCTACCTAGACTTTAAAATCCAGGCAATCTGCACAAAAAGAATCTAAAACTTTTTCAAAGAAGAGTTAGCAGCAAGCCAACCTATTATGTCCCACTAATCATGTTAGATATATGTCTTGATAGCCATACAGCAGTCACCAAACAGCTAAACTTATATAATACTTTGCCATGCAACCTTTTTGATGTACATAATCAATAGATGACTGAGTTAAATGCTTAACAGAACACCAAGTAACGATTACAAAACTTCATATGAGAATCTATTGGGATCCTAGTACGAGTAGGGCCTGGGTTCCAACCCGTGAAGGGGTTGATGCCTTCCCGAGTTGAGAGCTGAATCCAAGTTTTACTTGAGTTTCCCTACTTTTAGGAGATGGATACATGTCTTCCCCATTGGGAAAGTGATTAGACACAATTAGGACTACAAGGTAACTTTTAATCTTTTTTCTCTAGCAATTGAGGAAGTAGTTCCTTATAGATATAGCCATAACAGACCCAGCAGAAGATGCACCAATCTACATTTGAAATAAAATGGTCCACCTGTTTGAAAGGAAACTTAGTTAGGATACGTCTTATTCTGTGTATTTCTTTTTAGAATTTCATAAGACCAAGTTGTATGATTAAAGTGCATGGTGGAGACAGTCATAGGTAGAGAAATCAGAAATAATGTAACAGAGTAATATTAGTTATCTTCATAATTGGATATGAAGAGTTATGATTTTGACTAGAATCTCCTCTTCCAAGTTAGAGATAGAGTGCAGCACCTCAACAGTAAAAAGAAAGTCTGTCCTTCCGTTCTGTTTCACTCTATGGCGTCGAAGAAATTTTTTGGTCTAGAGAAGAAACCAACATACTTCTAACAACAGATGGTGACTGCCACCCATGGATCATCCAGATGTATCTGCCAACAGAAGAAAAAAGGACCAGCAATTTTTTCATACTCTTGTTCTCCCCCTTTCTCCCTGTTTCTTTGTTTTTATAATTAATTATCTAGTAATCAAAAAGATGTTTACCCCCCCCCTATTCTGTTTCACTTTGTGGTGTCGGAGATATTTCTTTTGTATAAAGAAAAAATTAACATACTTCTACCATCAGAAGGTGATACCACCATGGATCATCCATATGTATCTGCCAACTAAAGAAAATAATGCCCGCCATTTCTTCTTGCTTTTTTTCTCCCCCTTTCTTCCTATTTCTTTGTTTTTACAATTAATTCTCTAGTAATCTAACCCCATCGAAATGACTATTGTCTTTTTCAACTAGACAAAGCCCACAGTCATTATCTCTAGCTGACTAGGGCTGTCAAAATCAAACATGAACCATACAGCCCAATGTTTCCTAGGTCCTTTTTTTCTATTTTTCTTACGTAGACAGTATGACATCTTTTCTACAGTTCTCTATATGTTGCCTTCGGGTCAGCCAGTCTTTCCATCTTACGTATGTTATCGGTCCACGTGGAGAAGGCTGACTCATTTTCCAGCTATTATGACTCAGCTCCGTTAGATCCTTGTCCATGGGAAAAGAAGAGGGAGCATGGAAGGCCCCTAGACCAACATCAATTTTTCTTGCGCCCGGTAAATTTGGGCCTAGGCCAAATGAGTCCATTTGGTGGTACTCAAGTAGAGAATTAAGTCTAGCACCTCAAATAAGTCTGGGTGCAATTTGCAAGGGTCTATTGCAAGTTTTGTTGTTGAAATTTGTACATTCTGAAGATTAGTGAAGTCTTATGTTGACCTAATTAAGTCATGTTTTTTGTGAGGCCAGGTAAAAGCTTTCTTTTCCTTGCAATCTGCTTTCGTTTTACAAATTCAGTCATGTCATTCCATAATCCTGTTACATCCACAAAAACGGCATGGTATTCCATTTATAAGCCAAAATTAAATAATCACCGGAGCTCTTTTCAGTCATGATCCCCTTCTATCTACTTCAGAAAGGTAGAAGTATATAGAAGAAATCAGATTGAGTTGCTTTATTGTTTTTGGAGAAATAGGGGGTGATGCCCTTGCAACCGCAATAACTATACAAGTCCCAGGAAGTTTAACAGGGAAAAACTGCTTTATTCATTTATTTGTGTAAATTTATGCAACCATAGGGAAGCATTGTCTCTAGGAATGGCAATGGGTCGGATTTTAGTGAACCCAACCCAAACCCAAACCCGACCCATATTATTTTAACCCAAACCCAAATAGACCCAACTTCTTTTGTAAAAGTTGTCACCCAACCCGACCCGACCCAAATTAACTTGGGCTGACCCGTAACAACCCGACCCAACCCAAACTACTTGTTAGAAAGCAAATTCTGGGATACAATGCAGCACCGTGCGTAAATTTCTGCCCAAACCAAATTAGAGTGCTATTACAACTAACAAGGTGCACGGGATTGGCACTTAAAGAGCTAGGTTGGGACAAAGTAGTGCTCCTCTTCCTGGAAGAAGTTGGCTACAGCCAACACAGCCGACATCAGGACAACGCTAGTGAAGATGCCACACTTCTTGAGGAATTTGGGCAGGACCTTCAGTTTCCGCCGGACTTTCCTATCCGTCGTTTCCAGTACTTGTTGCTCAGGCACTTGTTCGCTTTCGGGAACTTGTGGGACTGGCCCCGCCGGCAGCATCTCGTCCTCACTAGAAGAACTTGTAACAGGACGGCAGTCTTCCTCAGCCAGATGAGGTTCTTCTGCAATTTCATCCTCGTCTTTGTAACCAGGAACCGCCTCCTCTCCCTGCCCGCCGGTGTCCGTTCCAAAGCCAGACTCTGTACACAGACATGTGGACCGGCCAGCAAGGAAACTGGCTTCGTCGCTGGCAGGTGCCTTGTCCTTGGCCCACCTCGCCAGCGCCTGTTGCAGGAACTCCAGCCTGTCCGCAAGGTGGAGCAAGTGATTAGGCATTTCTTCTATGGAATGATCCTTCATCTCCACCGACAAGAGGTTGCGGAGAAACAACAACCTACATTGAACAGCCCCGTCTAGGCGATTCCAGATGGCTGTGGCGGAGTTGTTCCAGATAGTACTCTGCATCCTGAATTCCCTTCTCCAAGGTACAATAGGTATGGGTGATGGCGGGTGGCGTCCTCTTCACGCCGTCGAGCGGTGGCAGCGGGGGTGAAGAGAAGGAAGACGGAGGAGGGTTTTGCATGGTAGCCTTCATTGTAACCTCCGTCCTGTAGACGACTGCTGAAAAGCAGGATGAAGAGGATGGGATGGTTGTGGGTGGCGATTGAGGAGGCCTCACTCTCCATGCAGGTTTACGGATATGACAGAGTGTCGCGGTTTTAGAGCGGGGCAAAAAAATACAAAATCAAAAGACGTGTACGTTTTTCACATCGTCGCCTGCGTTTGGGCGGGCACGCCCACCTAAAATGGGTTGTCGTCTGCGTTTTGCCCATAGACAGAGCAACGCCCGAGCGTCTCGCCCAACTCTACCCAAAAACCCATATGACCCGAGATTTTTGGGTTGGGTCAGGGTGGGTCGGGTTGGGTCGGGTCGTCAGGGTGGGTCGGGTTGGGTCGGGCTGGGTCGGGTCAAATTGCCATCCCTAATTGTCTCTCAACTCTCAAGCATATATAGTAAATTGGTAACCTAGGGGGGCTCTAGTCCCTCATCATCCAAAACAAAAGATATTGTCATTAAAGTAGTAAAGTATTAAGTATTAACTTTAGGAGAGAATCAATTCAATAAGCATGCAACTCTAACCATGATGTTAGTCATACCATGTGTATATGGTTCACTAAGATGATTTGTTGATACTCAAGAGTTGTTGAGGCGCCTGCCAAGTCAATCAGGCCCTTGGATGGATTGCTTAACTGGACGCCCAACTATTGGACTGGAATAGGCGACCGCTTCGCAGGTGCATGTCTTATATATATATATATATATATATATATATATAGAGAGAGAGAGAGAGAGAGAGAGAGAGTCAGGCTAGAACACACTCGAGTGTATTCGGAGCAGAATACACTCAAGTAGTTTTCCATGATGCAATATTTTTTTCAAAAATCTAATCTGTTGATCCTCTTAAACATCTTGTGAATAGCTCATACGCAAAATTTGAGCACATTTGGACATTTATAGATCATGTTATAAAGACCGCAAAAATTATGCATTTCAAATTAGTTTCACGAGTCGATTTTGTTTCCCATTGATGAGTGACTTACACTCATCCAAATGGGCTCAAAATTTGTATGTAGCCCAGTTTTCGTATGACAGTGAAGATCAATGGTTTACATTTTGCAAAGAATAGTCTTAATATGCAAACACACTTGAGTGTATTCGTGCGATCTGTACACTCAAGTGTATTCTAGCCTGACTATATATATATATATATATGGGATTAAGAGAGAAAGATTTCTCCCCCCCCCTCTCCCACGCTCGTGGCAGAGGCCAAACGCCCGGGAGGGTGGTAAATCAAGGCAGCAACTGGGATTCGAACATGGGTCCCTTCATGAAGAGACACCGTGCTTGACCACTTGAGCCACTCTTTGTCGGCATATATATATATATATATATGTGTGTGTGTGTGTGTGTGTGTGTGTGTGTGTGTATATATATATATATATATATATCAGTGTTCTCATATGCCCCGCATGAGGCCGTTTATGCGGCCGCATATGCTTATGTGGCCCTCAGCCGTTCCGCATATAACTATGCAGTGTTATTTTTGGGCATGGACCGAATATGCGTCCTACGGTCCGCATATGAGGCCGCTTAAGCTCCGCATTTCATTTGATGACTTAAGTAAAAAAAAAAATAGAACCTCAAATAAAATCAACCAAATTAAATGACAACTTCTATATAGTTGGTTTTAGATCAGATATTGAAATTTTGCTACCTCAGAAATAATTCTATTTTGAATGAGTGGTGCAAAATATATTATTACATTTTACAATTGTCAATGTTTCATTATGCTCTTTCCTTTTGCTCTCTTTTTCTCTTCTATTTTGCTCTAAGATTAGAGCCTGTTGCACATGCAACAGTTCTGATTTTGTCTTGTATAAAAGGGGAATCTATTGCAGATATTAATTGGATGTGATATTTTCTTTTACAAAGTTTCAAATTTTGTGTGATGCCTAGGGAGTAATTTATATTCTCTACAACTTTTTCTTCTCTATTTATTACTGACTTGATTTCTTCATATCATTTTGATGTTTTGATTTTGTTTTTGATGTTCTTTTTCTGTTTCTACTTTGAACTACCATGGTTTGTGTTACTGTGGTTATTCTTATTGTGCTCATTCAATAAATGTTCTGCTATGAACTGCATGTGTTAGTGTGTTTTCTAACTTGTATATTTTAATACATTATATAAACTTAGGGTTTTGTTGATTGATTTTTCTTCTTGATCATTGGAAAATATGTGTTTCTTCTTCCATGATGTAATGATCCATTGGTACATTTTGGGCTATTAGGCTACAAAACTAGATAGCATGAAATTTATGATTATTATTCTATTTTTTAAAATAAACAGATGTATAAAATATAGAATCAATTAAAAAAATCCAAAAACGCATATGCCCCGCTTATGCTCCCGCATTCCGCTTGTACTCTATGCGGCACCCTGACCGAACGCATACCGCATAATGCATTTCAAAACATTGATATATATATATATATATATATATATATATATATACCCTGACCGAACGCATACCGCATAACGCATTTCAGAACATTGATATATATATATAGAGAGAGAGAGAGTCAGGCTAGAATACACTCGAGTGTATCCAGAGCGGAATACTCTCAAGTAGTTTTTCATGATGCAATATTTTTTTTGAAAATCTAATCCGTTGATCTTATTAAACATCTTGTGAACAACTCATACGCAAAATTTGAGCACATTTGGATATGTATAGCTCATGTTATGAAGACCGCAAAAATTATGCATTTCAAATTAGTTTCGCGCGTCGATTTTGTTGCCCTTGGATGAGTGACTTACACTCATCCAAATGGGCTCAAAATTTGTATGTAGTCTATTTATAGTATGACGGTGAAGATCAACGGTTTACATTTTGCTAAAAATAGTCTTGATATGCAAACACACTTGAGTGTATTCGTGCGATCCGTACACTCGAGTGTATTCTAGCCTGACTCTCTCTCTCTCTCTCTCTCTCTCTCTCTCTATATATATATATATATATATAATTTAAAAATCATCCGTTGGGCACCCTAAGCGCTCAGCCAAAGTAGGCCACCCCCTAGGCACCTTGAAAACTATGAATCTATGACAACATCTAATATGATCCTGCTAAGAGGGAACCTTGCTGCGTTAAACAAAACTTAGCATTGGGCTCAATAACTATACATGTTGGCTTGGAATAACACAAGTTCTCAAAACTAGTAGCCTCATGATACGTACTCGCTTTAAGGAATCTTTATAACTAAAATATAACCAAGAATTCCAACATAAGATTTACCAATTTTCTAGTTTGGTGTCTTAAAACCAAAATAATGCAGCATGACTACGTTAACATCATATTAAATAAACTCTTGGATGTTTTTCCAAATTGGATAATCATGTGTCTACTTCTCTTGTCTTGTAAATACTCAAGACATACCAGAAGATCCAAAATGCATCTTGGAAGCCAGTGCGATTCTCTTTCTGTTTGCTCCATTTGAAGAAATGAAAGATAACAAAAGATCCTAGGTATAAAGAACTGCCATGGTCTTCCCTACACCTACTGTAATCATCCCCATTACAATAACATCTAGATAACATTTATATTCAGGTAGTGAGGAAGCTGAAATGCTTTCATATTCATCACAGAAACGCTGTGGAATTGGAAACCAAGCACAGAAAGGTTGCTTTAACTACCATCTCCTCTGGTCTTACCGGATTCTTCATTTTGAGCATAAACAAGAGATTTGACCCACGTATTCTTATCCAAGATCACATTCAAAAAAGCATTTGTCATAAGCTGACTTGAGTTACAAGTTACAGGTAGATATGGGGACCGTCTAATTAAATTGTAGTGAGAAAACACCCAAATTATATATTCAGCAGCAAGAACAAACAATATTGTTAGCATTGAACAGAGCTTCAAAAATTATATCCTTCGGCATTCTAAAGCATCAAAATAAACTTAACGGATGACAAGCCCCAAGCATGGCATATGCTTGCCCAAGTTTGACTTAACTATTCACAAGCTGATCTCATACCTAGTATGACATCCCCCACTGTTCCCCTATATTTGGTTCCAACACACTTCATATTCTGACTCATGAGGCTGACGACTGCGGATTGCTCCATTCCAAAAGGAAACCAGAAGATGTAATGGAGGGGAAATAACATTTCAACAATCTTAGTTTCACTATTTTCACCTAAAAGGAATATATTGATCATTGTAATGGCATAGAATGTAATCAAACATAATGAACACATGCAAATATTACAATTTGAATACAGTAAGTCTGTTATAGTCATTCAAAATTCCCTTCTAGTAAGAAGCAGTGTGTGCACACAAGATTAAGGGCTTGTTTGATTGAATGTTCCAACCTCCAGCCCAGTCTAAACCCACGTATATTATAGTTCTGACCTGAGTGTATGTTGGAAGCAATCTACCAATTTACATTAGAAGCACTAAACCATGGTTTAAAATTTCGGTCAAAATTGCGAAATTTCGGTTTCGACCACTACCAGACATCGAAATGGACCAGTCCAAATAGCCGAAATTTCAATTTTTTTTATTGCATTATATTTTTTTTTAAATCTTAAAAATCCTAAATAAATGTGAGAGACCCCCCTGAGTTAATTCAATCCAAAATATAAGATCTAACATGTTATTACATAAGAATATATGTACGTATACATTGCATCATCGAAATCCTGATCGAAACAGTTTTGTGTATTTTCACTCAAAAATGTAGGAGCCCCCTACCCTATACCAACATATGATATTATTGTATAATTAGGTGTATTTATGTATATAGATCATCATGGTAAAAAATTATGACTAAATTCCTTTATTTGGTCATCGAAAACGTCAAAATTTGCATCGAAATCTTGTGTCGAAAAAGCGTAAAATATCGAAATTTCGGTAAATTTCTGTTTCTGGACCAACCGAAACGACATCAAAATCGACATTTTAAACATGGCACTAAACCGAGTTCACATGTTAAGAATAGTCATTGTTGGTTTAAGTTCACTAATTGAATCAATAACTTCCAAATAATGGAGTTTATATTTCAAGTTTTCAACTAACAAGAGGTTTAACGGTCAGAGCAGTTGGTTGTTGCTATAAGTGATAAGGAAAGGCAACATTTTATTGTGGAATTGATAGGATTGGCCATTGCCAGAAAATGAGAAGCAAAAACCAAGGAAAATGGACAGCCTAGGTTGGACATGAATTATTAGCATATCCATGTGTCTGCCAGATGCTACAGAATAAACAAGATGACTCCTTAGGATAATATTGTAGTGTAAACCAGTCTCATGAGGGACTTTATTAATATATCTGAAATTCCTGACGCATGTTAAGTGCAGCATTTCAGCTGAAGCAAAAGAGTCGATGAAAGGTATGCCCAAATTGTCTTGTAAGGTACGCATTTAATGTGTCCATAGCAGACACAGACCATAAGGAAAAATTATACGCACCAACATGGGTGATTCAATTATACTGGACCCTGCAATTGTACATCATTTCAACTGCCATGCTAATTGTTGAATCTATACAAACATAAAGTTTAAGTTCATGACTAACTATTTTGAAAGGAAGCATTAAAACGTTGTCAATGTTGAGGCCAGCTATATGGATTCCCTCCTTCCATTAAATTTTGATTTCTGGCCACATTATCATAGAGTTGCACTGAAAAGACACCATTCGTTCTTCACTAGTTCTTCCAATGTTTTTTGGTTCTATGCTTCCAAATCAATGTTGCCCATCAAAAAAGAGGCAGATTTCAATCAACGTTGCCCATAAAAAAAGAGGCAGATTTCACACAGATTGGAGATTACTAAGCCTTATAATGCAACTCTATCTTGATTTGCCCTTTTTTACTTTTTTTCTTATATAAACATCACTCCTTTTTCCAGCGTTTTCGCGAAAACACAACTTTTTCTTTCCCATGGCCAAGCAAATTCACATGCATCTAATCTTCCCCTTTTTGCCACACAAAGCTTTCTTACTTTCTTCATAGACCTTGATTAGGATGTAAACAATCAGTGTTCATAGAACTCTGGCATTTGACAACTTTATTTCTATATTCACAAATTTGAATCACATTTAAGTATATTCATCAGGTAACTTCCTGTCACGCCACCTTCATATTGGAAAGCTAGTCAGATAGTGGCCGCTAAACCTTTTATTGCAAACTGTCTACTCATCTGATGTAGTGGTGCCACGTTTTCAAAACTCAGACTACGTCCACAAGAAAAGTTTATGTTATACATATCCACGTAGGGAAATTTCACTAGCTAGAGGAAGATAACATTATGCGGAGCGTATCAGAAAGATTGCTACTTTTTGCTGTTTCATAAACAGTGTTAATATTATATACGCCCCAAACCAGCAGCTAAACAAAGCTGACTTAGAAAATTGGAACATAGGACAAGGATGCAGCACTGCAGTCTACAGAAATTCTTAATTAAGTACTTCTGAATCGCAAATTCCGAACTGAATGACAAACAGAAATCCATCCTCCAGTTCCGGAACTATTACCTCGTCCGCGACGGTGGCGTCGTCAACCTTGTCAGCGGTCTCGGCGGTCTCCCCGTAGGCACAAAGACGAGGAAACGACAGGATGCGGCGGGGGTTGCTTAAGACAGTAGAAATCTTGAGGGAAGGAAACCCCGCCGGCCTCCATCCAGGAGGGAGCCGAAGAGTGGCTCTTGTAGTGCTTCCTTGTGAGCTGGCGGAGGCACCGCAAACTGGTAGTAGCCAGAAGGACGACGTCCTCAGGACGGAAGCCATTGGGGCTGCGGAAGAAGTGAGAACAGTGTCAAAGCCGGCTAACACGGTCCGGATAGAGCAGCGGTCAGTTTATACAATTATACTCCACTTGATATAGCGGGCCGCAGTGCGTATCGCTGATCCTCCTTGCTTGACTGAAGTGCCTAGAAGATATAATTCGACTAGTATAGCAAAGCACAAAATTCAAGACAGGAATATAATTACTAAAGATGCATTGTGTTTCTTTTCAACCTTTGTATCATCTGAAGGAATTTTCTCAAATATGACAACAATCAAATAAACGGTATAAGAATATCTCAAACCCATTTCCTAATGCTATAATTCCACTTATATCCCCCACAAAAAATTCAATAGTTCATGAGGAACACCTTTTTGTTGTCCAAAATAGCCAACACTATTTTTATTGCCACATGTTCCCCCCTCTTTCAAGCATCTCTCTCTCTCTTATGCGTGTGCGCGCACACACACACATGACCTCCTCTTATGGCAATTGAAGTGTTTATTGTTTTTGGATTAGCGTTAACCTTTATTCACACTCCTTCAATTGTACCTTGTCATTGCCCCACCAAACTTACCAATCATAATGGCATTATCATTGCAACCACATGTATATTATCCTCCCTCTAGCATCCTCTTCACTCCTTAGTTAGGTGCCTTCTCCCATCTTGCACCCTTTGTATGTTTCCCCCTTGTTTAAAAGATAGGATTAGTGCAGCTTTGTGGTTTCAATAGGAGTGAGGGAGAGGGTTTGAGAATGGATAGGATGTAAGTGAGGATGAGAGACATTAGTCAGGGGAGAGAATATTTTTTGATGTTGAGTGGGTACAATGTGTGTGGGTTAGGTCAGTGAAAAGAACAAAACATGAATAGCAATGATCAATAATAAAAATTGAACATGTTGGCACCACCATGTGGTGATCTCATCGTTGGTCAATGATGGTTTGCAAGTGATGGTGATTGCAGAAAGCAATGCCATTGGGCGTAAGCAAACTATGGTTATGGCAATGGTGAACAAGCCACATGGGTGGGTTCATCAGGGGTGATAGAGAAAAATATAGCAGTCAAGTAACTTAGGCGAACAAGGCATCAAGTGTCTATAACAACAACCTCATTGGGCAAAGGATTAGGATTGAGTATGGGATGGTGAAACTAGGGAAAATGTGGCATTTGATGAGATAATTTTCTTGTGCGACATATTTTACTCTCATTTATCAATAAAGACTCAACTAGTTAAATAATTGTGATAAAGTTAAGTATCATGCAAATGCAATCAAAGTATACCTTTGACGTAGATATAACTGAGTGCTTTTAAGCTACATTATATTTAGGGTGACATAGCATCTACAAAAAAATTATTGTGCAAGAACAACCATAAAGGACAAGTATCATGTTGAGGACCCCAATATTAAACAAAACAATAAGGAAGAAAGGGATATTGGCTTTGTATGAATAATGAAGTTGTAGGGGGCAGACAAAGATATTGTCTCAAAACCTGACATTCACTCCTCTATATGCATCATCAGTCCCATGTGCCACAAGATCCATATCTTAGATATGTTTTGGGTTGAATGGCGTCCTACGTACCAAAAATACTAAATCATTATGTTAAATTAGATTTGATGTAGTGTGACGTGATAGTTGTATTCTCTTTGTGTAAAAAAAATCATTCTTTAATCTGAAAAATAGTAAACCTTCTATAAATAAACATGCATGTTGACCTAGGAAATTGGCAAAGATTTCTTATAGTAAATGCACATCTTAAGCCCAACTTTTGCTCAACTCCTTGCTCATGTGTGTGCAACTAATTCACATGCCATGTATAAGTTTATAGTGGAACGACTTCTCATCAAAACCTCAACACTATTCCCAAAAGAAAATATAATTGTTTAACTAGTTTTGAACCTTATGAAACAACCATTTTCATACAACACATAACACAAGAAATACACTGAGTTTAGGGGATGTACTCAAATACAGTGGATATTACAACAATATTGTTGAAAATCAATACATACTTTTTGTTTTTCTTGATGTTACTTATACACTCAAATTGTACATACACCATATCTAAAATTGAACTATCAATGATCAAGTCATTGAATCTATGCACATAGGATTCACACTATACAAGCCCACCCACCAAACCAAGCCTTCCGAAACTTGAAATTTGTTCCCTTTCTCATATAGACCTCCTAAATATCTATACATATGAGCATCTGACTGCAACCATACATTGTTAGGGAACAAATAATTTGCATACGTGACATTGAGTGCTGTTATAATATTTATAACATGAATAAAAGAAAACATATTATGTTTTCAAAGAGCATTTTTCTAAGAACTTGCAACATTACAAAACATTATAATTTATTTGAAATATTAACATAATTCTTAATCTTTCTTGATTCATTACCGCAAGTTGGGTTGAAGAATTATCATGTAAATATGTTTTTACCAGTATGCTCACAAGACTATTAAAGGCTCATCCAAAATGAATCAAGGTTCTTAGAAAGCTAATTAAGACTTAACTTGACAATGACCAATTCAATAGCCACCTAGGTGGTAGCTCAGTGGAGAAGGGTCGGGCTCCTCAAAGTAGGGACCCAAGTTTGAACCCTTAATTATTCACCTGAGCAATTGTTGGTCTCATCACACATGGTGGCCTCGATACACGCTCCCCCCCCCAATATGTGGGAGTTGGGGGGGTTACATTACTGAAGTGGGGTCACCAATGTGGCTCCTCCTCGGGGATGGTTCCTACGTTTCAAAAAAAAGGACCAATTCAGTGGTTTTCAACATTATTATTAATATTTGAAACCATAAGAGCTGCAACCCAACTCCTAATCAGGGATTAGGCTCATTCCATGGGTGGTATTAAAATAAAATATCATATTTAAGTGTATTACTTTTTGTCTTAACTTTTTTATGTAAGATTTACTGACAAATCTTTAGAGATGATACCCCTAGATTTAACCTAACCCAAGTGATGGTAATCCTACCCACATGAGGATGGATCTTATCTTAGTGTAGTTTGGGACTAAACCTAAAGGATAACATCTTAAAAATATTTGATCAAATTAATCGAGCAAGAACTAGTATTTATTGCAAAAGTTGATTGTATTTCATAACACTAAGTTGCAAGGATACAAGAGGCTAAATTAGTGTTCTAGTTATCAAATGGATGGTATACTAGATGAGTGGGTTTCACCACTGTTACCTAAATTCTATAACGAACTGAAATATGTGTGTAGTCATAGTTGAGCCTTTTTCCTGAGTTTTCTTTTTCTTTTCTGACCCTGATGATATGTTAGTGGAAATTATAAAGGTTGTTGTACATTTTTTTCCAATATTTGATTTCATAGGGATTTATGCACATCTACCTCAGTAATAGTTTTATAATGGGTTAATTTGCAAATTGGCCACATAAGAGGGAATAAAAATAAAATAAAATACTTAATGACTACAAAAAAGAAAAATAATCTTGAATTTGTAATCTACACCTTAAAATAGCCTTTGAATAAATTTTCATGTAATTTGGATAATCTTCATTATACAAGTAAATTTAGGAGAGAGAAAGTGTGTTGAAGCAGTAAAATATTAAATAACTTCAATATGGGAAATTGATGGTAGATTTGTATCCAAGGTACTTAATGTGACTTATGAGTGAATTTTCATCAATTTTAGAGAATCCTATAATCATTAATGTAAGAGGAAAGAGAAAATAGAATTTGAATTATTTAACATGGTAAAAGTTCTCAAAAGGCAAAACTAACTTCATATTCAGATTCCACATGTCCAAATTGGGTTAGGTATCAAATTTCATCTCATTTGGGATTTGTTTGTACCTTCAAAAGAGGAGAGAGAAAACTAAATAAATTGAATACCACATTATTTGGATTTAGGTTTGGAGTGACATTAAAATGTCACGCCCATGTTGAGCGCATGGAATCCCAGTCGTAGGATCTACAATCTGATGGTCTGCGGAACGTCTTACCCGCGAGTTCCACTCGCACAATAATGTGGTTTGGATGTGTCTTCGAACGGGTATTTCTCGGGCTATAGTCCACCAATTGACATGATTCTTCTTCCATTGTGTTCCAAATAGGATTATGTACACACCTAGATATTATTTTCAAAGTTTCATTGAGAGTTTGAAAACACCCAAATCTTGTTCTCCACGTATGAAGCTTCCCATCCCGATTCAGAATGTCTCTCACCCACACCTATATATATGGGTGATAACCTTCCATTTTGGACGATTATCTTAGTCTTTTTCTTTAGTTTTCCATACTCTTTCTAAATTAAAACTGTACATAATCCCAAATTTACCCCTTCTTTGTAAATATACCATCAGACTAACTTTTCCCTTTTATACATGCAGAAAAACACAAAAAAATCACAAAAGAATAACTCAACCTCGAGACCGCATAGAGTCAAACGGTCCCGAGACCGCATGGAGTCAAACGGTCCCAATACCGCATGAAGCCAACCGGTCCCGAGACCGCATGGAGTCAAACGGTCTCGAGACCGCTTGAAGCCAACCGGTCCCGAGACCGCATGGAGTTCAAATGGTCCCGAGACCGCATGAATCCAAATGGTCCCGAAACCGCATGGAGTCAACCGGTCCCGAGACCGCATGAAGCCAAACGGTCCAGAGACCGCATAGAGTCAAACGGTCCCGAGACTGCATGGAGTCAAACGGTCCCAAGACCGCATGAAGCCAACCGGTCCCGAGACCGCATGGAGTCAAACGGTCTCGAGACCGCTTGAAGCCAACCGGTCCCGAGACCGCATGGAGTTCAAACGGTCCCGAGACCGCATGAAGCCAAACGGTCCCGAGATCGCATGGAGTCAACCGGTCCCGAGACCGCATGAAGCCAAACGGTCCAGAGACCGCATAGAGTCAACCGGTCCCGAGACCGCATGAAGCCAAACGGTCTCAAGGTCCAAACGGTCTTGAGGTCCAAACGGTCTCAAGTTCCAAACGGTCTTGAGTTCCAAACGGTCTTGAGGTCCAAACGGTCTCAAGTTCCAAACGGTCTCAGGCCCAAACGGTCTTGAGGTCCAAACGGTCTCCAAACCGTTTGGACTTCACCTAGGGCCTATAAATAAGACCCTAAGGGTCCTCCACCAGGCATCAAGTTTCAGACGTCCAAAGGCTTCCTCAATCATTCCAGAGCTCTTGCTATTTCCATCTTCCGCCCTGGGGCTGCCGGTCTGAGACCCATACTCCATCTTGAAGCTGCTTTCTCCTTCTTCGCCAAAGAAGGTGGGAAGGGGAGATCTCATCATCGTGCAACCTTTGAAGACCGGTGGATCGTTGCTCTCTCTCCAAGGGGTTAACTTTCCTCTCTCCTTCATGGGGATGATGCTCTCTCTCTCTCTTCTTGCCTCCTTCTTTGTCCTAGTCATGAGTGAGTAGTCTCTCTCACTAGGGTGCGGGGAGTAGCCCCGCTACCCATATTTTCATATCATGTAAATGTAATCCATGACTTGTAATATAGAGTTCTTATCTTTTCAGTTCGACGTCAAACGATTAATGAATGCATGTTGTTTGATCTCCAACTCGTGTTATCCTTTATCTTTTAGTATGAATTGTCTACGTTTGTACTATTAGATTCGAAACTCGTTTGTATGTTGGTTCTTGGTGCATGTATCCACCATGCATCTGTTTCGGTATCCAGAAGTGTATCTCAAGAAGTGGAGTAAACTCACTATCATCCGTTGCACTTTCATACTATGAAATGGATACGGTTGACGTATGGAAGTGCAACCTTGGTATGTCGAGGAACACACTTTGCGAGAGGAATGATGCAAAGTAATGTGACCATTTGTTCAGGAATGGCTGGCGTTGCAACATTCCCGCACTTCTCGTAGTTAGCTCTCCGAAAGGAAGCTAAGCCTACAAAGATACTAACTGACTAGACTCTTTTGCAGGTTATGTTTTTGCTTTGCATGTGTTGATCCATGTGTAGTGGCGGTGAAAAACCGATCACACCCTAGTGATCTTTTATCATAGTTTAACTCATTGGATTTACTTGCTTTCTTTACTTTACTTGCACTTAGCTTAAAAACAACCAAATCAACCTTTTGATCTAAATGCCAACTATTGAGTGATTAAGTGAAGTTCCAACGTTTTCCATCTTGTTGGCAACAATAAGACCGTTGTCTCGAGGATTCGACCCTTAACTATACTACGATAAGACTTCCACGTATCTTAGCATACGTGGGTGGAGTTCTCTATCTAGTATAAGCAAGGCTAAACTTAAAGACTTACCATCTTTAGGATTTTTAAGTGGTGCATGCAATTCCACGTGAGTGGAAGCTCCATTAAAAATTGGCACCGTTGCCGGGGACAACGGAACGTTGTAATTTCATTTAGTACCTTTCTAGTTGGTTATGATTTTTACACCTTCTTTTTAATCATAACTCTATATCTTCTTGAAACTATCATATCTTTTTCATTATCTAAAGGTGTTTTCTTTTCTCTACTCATGTAGAAATCGTGTATGCAACCTGCACATAGCCTCAGATTCTCCCCTGATCCAGAGTTTGACTCTGAGGTAGAGAGAAGCTTCCACCGCCGCATTCGAATCAATCACCAAAGGGCCAGGCAAATGGCTGAAGATCAACGCCAGGCTGCTTTGGTAATCGAGAGGGTCAACGCCGCCATCGCCGCTCAAAGGGCACAGCTCATCGCTGAAACTCGTGCCCAAATCTAAGCGGAGATTCATGCGGAAGAGCAAGCTCGCATTAGAGCTGAAACTGAGGCAGCGACCCAAGCTGCTCAGTTGGAGTTAAGAAACAAACAACTAAGGGACTACGCGGTCCCAAAGAACTATGAGGACAACCACCCGGTCTGACCTCCGATTATTAATATCCCCAACTTCGAGATTCGGACCCAATGGATTCAAATCATGCAAGGCATATCTTTCTCTAGAGGATCTGGAGATGATTGCATGGATCATCTAAAAAGGTTTAAGGCGTTGTGCCGCCTGGTTCCACAAGCTGGTGTTGCTTATGATGCGATAATGCTTCATCTGTTCCATTTCACCCTATCTGGGAGGGCCTTGAGTTGGTATAACTCACTTGACAGAGAACCAATAATAACCACATGGGCTCCTCTTGAGGAAAAGTTCTTAGAGAAGTTCTTTCCACCCTCACTGACCTATGAAATCATAGGACAGATCAATCACTTCTCTCAGCTGCCTGGAGAAACCCTTGCTGAGGCATGGGAAAGATTTAAAGAACTTTTGCGTAAATGCCCTCACCATGGAATCTCTCAGAATCAACTAATAGAAACCTTCTACCGGGGAGTAAGCGATGATATTAAACAATTCTTAGATTCCTCCTATGGAGGAAATTTCATGAGGAAAAATTACGAGGACGCATGGAAGATTGTTACTCTCGGAGCTGAAAACCAGTCCAACTGGGGACGGTCAGCCAGTAAAGGTGTCCTCAAAGTTTTTAAAGCTGAAGAATCAATAGAGATGAAAGAAATAGCTGAAGTCCTAAAAACCATAGTTCATAAACAGCAAGCTCTCGAGACTTCCCTCGGAGAGATCTATAAGAAGAAAACTCCACTAGTTCAACAAGTCAAAGCTGTCACGGGATCCTGTGAGGCTTGTCATGCTTCTGACCATCCGACCCTTTCCTGCGGTATGTTATATAATGTGATGATGGATCTGCATCCACCACCACAACCATACGAACCTATCATTGATCAGACAGAAGAGCAACTACCATAACAAGTCAACTCTATCCACTCTATCCCTGGGCAAGTCTATTACAACCCTAATAAGCCAAGGAATCATCCAGGATTTCAGTATGGAAACCCTGTCGGGACTGCCAATCCTCAACATCAAACATAGGGGGGATCTACTAGCAGGCCAACACCTGGATTCCCAAACAATTTCAGCCAAAACCAAGGGAATTCCAGGAGTAACTTTCCTAGGGCTAACTACCCCAGGAACCAATCTGCCTACTACCAGTACGCTCATCCTCCGCTCCATCCACAACTGCATACTCAGCAACCTCAGTTGGCGTTACCACCCCAACAATCTCAACAAATCCAGCAACCAACTCCTCCGAAAAATGCTCCTGCCCAACCGAAAGATGAAATATCCTTGATCAGGCAGATGTTACAATCACAGCAAACTATGTTAGCTAACCAGCAGCTCAGCAAAAAGCAGTTGAAGCTCAGCTTGCTCAAATCGCTGCACAATTGAAGCCCCCAGCAGGTACGTTTGCTGGGCAGCCAGAATCAAATCCTAAGCACGGACAAAAAAGACATGAGCAGTTGAATGCCGTCACCACCAGATCTGGATGCATTCTTCATGAGACTACCAAGATCACCCTGGATAATGATGATACCCCTGCTTTCATGACGAATGAGAACCCGCAACAAGGAATGGAGAAGCTCTTCGAGGACACAAAGGGCAAAAATAAAGAACAAGTGTCCACAGAACAGGAAGTCTCGCAATTTAAACCAAGGATTCCGTATCCGGGTAGATTGCGAGAAACAAAAATGGACACCAGGTTTCAAAAGTTCAAGGAGGCAATGAAGAAACTGTACATCGATATTCTGCTCCTTGACGCTCTTTCAGAAGTGCCAGCTTGGGCAAAATATCTCAAAACCTTGCTTTCCAGAAAGTATATCACCGAGGAGCAAGAAACTGTCAAGCTTGCTTATACCACTTCTGACATCATTTTAAATAAAATGCCAAAAAAGAAGAAAGACCCAGGTTCTTTCGAAATCCAATGTTGCATTGGAAATGCATCTACAAAGAAAGGATTAGCTGACCTTGGGGCCAGCATATCCATTATGCCCTACTCAATGTGAAAACGTCTGGGTTTCACCGAATTGTTGCCTACAACAATGACTATTCAGCTAGCCGATTCCACCATAACAGCACCTCTAGGGATCATTGAAGATATCCCAGTAAGAATAGGTAAGGATGCCTACGTTCCATGCGACTTCGTAATCATGAACATTAAAAAAGACCTGAGATACCCTATTATTTTTGGCAGACCTTTCCTCGCTACTGCCAGGGCGCTCATCGATGTTGAAGCCGACACTATCATTCTTAGGCTCGGGAAAGAAGCAATTCAATTCCGAGTCCTAAATAGCATGAAAGGCCCTAGTATCCAAGAAGAGGTTTTCCTTTTAGACGCGATACAACAGATGTCACAATTAGAAATATCTGAGCCAGCCGATGAGCTTGAAAATGTTCTGATAAATTCGGATATTGAATTCTCTGGAAATGAGCTTGTCCAACAATGTCTTCAACATCTAGAAAAGGCCGAAGAAGCACCAACGGCCACTTTTGAAGAGCTCAAAGATGTTACCATTCTCGAAGCCACTGAGCAACCCAAGGCCCCCGAAATGAAGACCTTACCTTCAGGTCTTAAACATGCCTTTTTAGATGAGGAAAAATTATGCCATGTCATCATCAGCTCTACTCTTACAGAAGATCAAGAAGAAAGGCTTCTGGAAGAGCTGAAGAAGCATAAAAAGGTCATTTGATATAAGATAACTGACCTAATAGGCATAAATCCAGCCCTGTGTATGCACAGGCTTCCTATGGTTGAAGAATTTAAGCCATCTCGCGAACACCAAAGAAAGCTGAATCCTAATCTTAAAGAGGTGGTTCACCTGGAGGTTCTTAAATTACTTAAAGCTGGCATTATCTACCCCATCTCTGACTCCCAGTGGGTTAGCCCTGTTCAGGTAGTTCCAAAGAAGGGAGGTACTACCGTCGTGCTGAACGACAAAAATGAATTGGTACCCACCAAGACTGTAACAGGGTGGAGAATGTGTATTGATTATAGAAAGCTGAACAAAGCCACGAGGAAAGATCACTACCCTTTGCCCTTCCTCGATGAAGTCTTGGAGCGCCTAGCTCATCAAAAGTATTTTTGCTACCTTGATGGTTATTCCAGGTTCTATCAGATACCCATACACCCGGAAGACCAAGAAAAACCACGTTCACTTGTCCTTTTGGGACATACGCTTTTAGGAGAATGCCATTCGGGTTATGTAATGCACCCGCCACTTTTCAATGATGTATGTCTGCTATCTTTGTTGGTCTAACTGAATCGATCATGGAGGTGTTTATGGATGATTTCTCAGTTTACGGAGACTCCTTCGATAACTGTTTAATCAATCTTGGTCAAGTTTTACGACGCTGCGAGGAAACGAACCTGATCTTGAACTGGGAGAAATGCCATTTTATGGTAACTGAAGGTGTCGTACTCGGACATAGGGTAAGTGATAGAGGAATCGAGGTTGATAAAGCAAAGATTGATGTTATCTCAAAGCTGTCACCTCCGAAGGACATAAGAGGAGTTAGAGTTTTTCTGGGTCATGCAGGATTCTATAGAAGATTTATCAAAGATTTCTCAAAGATAGCTAAACCCATGACCCAGCTCTTGACTAAAGATACTGAATTCGTTTTCAATCAAGATTGCATGCAAAGTTTCTCCACCCTTAAGAAGGCCTTAATCTCCGCACCTATTCTAAGAGCTCCAGATTGGTCGCAGCCCTTCGAAATCATGTGCGACGCAAGTGATTATGCCATAGGGGCTGTTCTAGGACAGCGGATCGATAAGAAACCCTATGTTATCTATTACGCATAAAAAACGCTAGATGAAGCACAGAAAAACTACACCACCACGGAAAAAGAGTTTCTGGCTATCATCTACGCGTTTGAAAAATTCCATTCTTATCTGATTGGTTCTAAAGTCATTGTCTATACCGATCATTCGGCCATTAGATATCTGATCCAGAAGCAGGATGCCAAACCCCGGCTTATCCGCTGGGTACTAATGCTTCAGGAATTCGACCTGGAGATCAAAGATAAGAGTGGCGTGGAGAACGTTGTGGCCGACCACCTCAGCCGGATCGAGGTTGAAGAGGAAGATAAAATCCCTATCCGGGATTCTCTTCCTGACGATCAGCTTATGAAGGCCATTCATGGTTTTCCTTGGTATGCTGATATCGTCAATTATCTTGCCACAGGGATCATCCACCCATCTGCCTCCTACCAGGACAAAAGGAAGTTCCTTCACGACATAAAACATTATTACTGGGACGAACCCTACTTATTCCACCTCTGTGCCGACGGACTTTTTCGTCGTTGCCTCCCGGAAGAAGAAATCACCCCCATCCTTGAGCATTGCCATTCAGGACCTACAGGGGGAACATGAGTGCCAAGAAAACTGCTTTGAAAGTTTTACAATCTGGCTTCTTCTGGCCTACTATAGCAAACGATTCCTCCGACTTTGTGAAAGCCTGCAACAAATGCCAATTCACTGGTAATATATCAAAACGAGACGAGATGCCCCTCACAATGTGGCAAGAAATCGAACTCTTTGATGTGTGGGGGGTAGATTACATGGGCCCTTTCCCTTCCTCCTATGGCTTCTCTTATATCTTGGTCGCAGTGGATTACGTCTCAAAATGGGTCGAAGCTGTTCCCACTGTATCCAGTGATTCAAAGCCGGTTATCAAGTTGTTCAAAGATATCATTTTCCCAAGATTTGGAGTCCCTAGAATAGTTATATCAGATGGCGGGACCCATTTCTTGGAACGAAGTTTTGAAGCTCTCTTGAAAAAGTACAGAGTAAATCACAAAGTAGCAACGCCTTACCACCCACAAACAAGTGGGCAGGTTGAAGTATCTAATAGACAATTGAAGGCGATTCTTGAAAAAACGGTGAACAGAAACCGCACTGATTGGTCCACCAAACTTCCTGATGCCCTTTGGGCATATCGAGCTGCATACAAAACACCAATCGGAACAACCCGTTCCGTTTGGTGTACGGGAAGTCCTGTCATCTGCCAGTAGAGCTAGAACATAAAGCTTGGTGGGCAATCAAACAATTAAATTTTGACCTTAAAAGCACGGGAGAAAATAGACAACTTCAACTACAGGAGCTAGAAGAACTCCGTATGACCGCCTATCACAATGCCAGAATCTATAAGGAGCAAACAAAAATGTGGCATGATGGTCATCTCAAGAGAAAAGATATCACCGTTGGCGACAAAGTGCTCCTTTTCAACTCCAAGCTCAAGTTATTTCCCGGAAAACTTAGAACAAAATGGTCCGGACCCTTCACTATAAAACATATCTACCCAACTGGAGCTGCCATTATTATAGACAACAACGGAGGAGAAAGGACGGTCAACGATCACTGTTTAAAAAGATACTACACTCCGGAAGACAAAATGCCAAGACAGACCATAGAAATCAAAGATGCCACGCCGTCAGCATAACTACGTCTCAGCTTCGTCGAGCCAGCGACGTAAAACCCATGCGCTACTTGGGAGGCAACCCAAGATTTCAGTTTCTCTCTTTCCCATTCTTTTAATTACCCTAGGCTTATCTTATGAAAATACAAAAATATCTTTTATACATCCAAAACAAACATAAAAATAAAAAAATGAAAATATATAAAAAAAATTCACTTAACTAAAACAAACATAAAAATATAAATATTCGTTCGACCTTAACCCTACCAAACGGTCCTGAAACCGTTTGGAACCAAACGGTCCTGAAACCGTTTGGAACCAAACGGTCTTCAAACCGTTTGGAACCAAATGGTCTTCAAACTGTTTGGAACCAAACGGTCTTGAAACCGTTTGGAACCAAACGGTCCTGAAACCGTTTGGGACCAAACGGTCTTCGAAACCGTTTGGAACCAAACGGTCTTCGAAACCGTTTGGAGTCCAAACGGTCGCTAAACCGTTTGACCTAGGGTTTTTGTCAGGTCAACCCCCCATTTCCTATAAATATAAACCCTACACCTTCGTCTTTCTCTCTTCGACTTTCGAACTCTCTCGTGCAAGAACTATTCTATTGCCTTTGTTTCCTCTGCTCCCACGCGATCGCACCTCCGTCCACCGACCTTCGCTTCCTCACCGTCGACATCACCACCAACTGCAAGGTAGTCCATCAACCGCGGCAGCACGGCCGACCGTCTGCAAGTTTCCGCCATTATCGTTGTCTGCGACCTTCTTCTCTTCCGCCATTATTGCCACCATCGGCTCTGTCCGCCATCGCCGACACCACCATCATCTTCGCCAATGACCCTGTCCGCCATCGCCGTCTTCACCACCGTTTTCATTGTCGCTGTTTTCGTCGCCGGTTTCACCGTCGTCTTTATCATCATCTTTACCATCGCCGTCGTCGCCGGCGCGTCTGCCGCCTCTGTGTCGTTTCACCTTCATCTTCGCCTTCACCGGTGGCTGCACGACACTTCGTCTTCCAAACGGTCATGAAACCGTTTGGGACCAAACGGTCTTGAAACCGTTTGGGACCAAACGGTCGTGAAACCGTTTGGGACCAAACGGTCTTGAAACCGTTTAAGACCAAACGGTCTTGAAACCGTTTGGTTTTGGGACCAAATGGTCTTGAAACTGTTTGGGACCAAACGGTCTTGAAACCGTTTGGGACCAAACGGTCTTGAAACTGTTTGGGGCCAAGCGGTCTTGAAACCGTTTGTGAAACCGTTTGGGACCAAACGATCTTGAAACCGTTTGGGACCAAACGGTCTTGAAACTGTTTGGGACCAAACGGTCTTCAAACCGTTTGGGACCAAACGGTCTTCAAACCGTTTGGGACCAAACGGTCTTCAAACCGTTTGGGACCAAACGGTCTTCAAACCGTTTGGGGCCAAACGGTCTTCAAAACGTTTGGGGCCAAATGGTCTTCAAACCGTTTGATCCTCCACTTTCATCTAATTTCCATAAAAATACAAAAATACATAAATATTAAATTTTTCTAAACATGTTATTCTAACTCTTGATTCCTCATTCTATAGCTATGACATCACCAGCACATAAGACCATCGAATCTGAAGCTGCTCCTTCTCTGACAAGGGAGCAAATGATGGAAGAACTAACCCGACTCCAGAAGATCAGAGATGTCTTCAACAAAACCGGAAAGGCCCCTCCAAATATCAAAATGATGGAGGTTCTGGTTGAAATTGACTGCCTCAGCAACTGTCTAACAGAGGCAACAGACGAAGAAGTAGAAGAGATCTCCTCCTCTGATGATGAAGGCTCGAATTACACTCCAAATCCCGAGGAAGATTCTCCAACAGAAGAACCAAAGGGGAAGCACAAGGCCCTGGAGACTGCATCTGGGCAGCCCTCCAAGAAACGGGCAAGAAAACAAGTCTGACCCGCCTCTGCCATGGATCAACCCTTTGCAAAACCTACCACCACCATCCCCATTACTACCACCACTTTCACTCCCATTACCACCATAACACCACCACCAGAAAACCTCTTCATCCAAACCAACATCTCCACCGACAAAATGCTAAAACCCACCATGTTTGCTCCAGCATACTGCTCAAGATGGGGATACATGATTGTATCTTCAATGTGCTAGAAAAAGCCAACCTCGCGAGGTTGTGTCTAGTACCTGAAGTATCTTACTCTGAATCAACTACAGAGTTCTTCACCTTTTTGACCAAGGAGCCCGTCGACATAATGGATAGGTCACGGGACGGGGGTGACAGAAGGCTCGTCACCCAAATCTTCGGCAGCAAGGTTGTCATAAGAGAAAATATGCTGAACACAATCTTCATTGACAACCAGGACCAGCTGCAGAAAGCCAAGGAGGTGGGGACCAAACATTCAGAGTTCAACAGACACAAATTCTGGAAATCTCTAACCGGGATCCCCACCTATGACGCGAAGACGTGCAAAGCATCCGATATACACTCTGGCTTTGTGCGTACCCTGCACAAAATTCTCGCCGGCGCACTCTTCCCCAAGACAGAAGGGGGAAACGTTATAATTTCAGACATTTTCGTTCTCTGGTCTATTCTTAACGAAAGGCCGGTCAATATCGGGCGCCAACTGATCCAGAAACTATCAACCTCCAGCCTGGGGAAAGAAATTTGCATGGGGGCATGTCACATCTATTATCAAATACCTCAAGATGGGCATACCCCTACCCAGCTGCACACAGCTGAAGGGCGACATCCTTACCAATGAGCAGACTCTGAAGAACTCCTTCATCATTAAGGAAAAGGATGGGAAACTACACTATGTATTTTGCCCTATGGTCAAGTCCTCCAGGACTCTCATCCTGCTTCCGGAGTTAGCAAACTATGACACAACACAACTCCTCTTCTCTGACGAGGATCTTACTCAACTGCTAGCTTCAGTTAAAATACTCGAAAAGAAAGCAACAGCGGGACAAACGGAGATGAGTATCACAGCTCCGACAGCTCGACCAACAAAGATGCCTGTCAAATGACCTTCCAGAAGGCAGTTGCAGGCCCAACAGTTGTCGGGGACACCAACATCTCGGCTAAATCCTGAAGCCGATCCCATCCATGAAGATATCTTAACCACCTCCTCCATCGACTCTTTCATTCAGAGTCTACATGAGCAGCTAACCGCTGCCACCGCTCCACCTTCCACCATTCCAACATCTACCACTCCTTTCTTCCCCATCACATCCACACAACCATTCACATCCACTTCATCACCCCTATCCCCTTCGGGCTTTCCCTTCTCCATCCCTATGCCCGACTTTACCACCTTCCCTTTCACCTCTGGAGCTTCCACCCCATCGCTATCTCTACCAATGCTTTCACCTCAAATTCCACCACTTTTCACATCTGCCACCACCCCGACACCGCTGGTGACTACATCCACAATCACTACGCAGCTTGGGGCATCATCAGTGTCCCGTCCGCAAGACACTAACACCATCCCACGCAGACCCCAGTCATCTCACCCTTCCGCTCCTGGGGTCCCTTTTGCTAGTATCGGTGAGGAATTCAGCCGTCAATTCGACGCTGTCCGAAATCTCCTCACCGATCCTTCTAATATATTAAATTCTATTTTTCTTGTGTGCAGGGTTTATCACGACAGGTGGCCATGATCGACGAACAACACCGAGCCTTGCCCACCATCCTCCAAGGCTTCCAGCAACGACAAGATGAGGTGGCTAAGCAAGTTGAGCACATCAACAACCACTACAACACCTTGCCAGACCTGGTCCTTGGAGCGAAGCGTCAGTAAGAAGCAACGGCGAAGTAAGTCGATGAGATCTCCATGCAGACATAGCCTCTTCCAGAGACTCTCCGCGAGCTCCAGCAACAACAAGCAGTGCTGAGCACGCACTTGGACACCATCAACAGCACGCTCACACAGCTACAACATCGCCACGAGGAGTCCAATAATGCTGAAATCCAACAGTTACGTGCTCAAGCTACAGATCTTACAGCACGTCTCCTCTCCGTCGAGGGCAGATACACTGACCTCAAAGAATCCCACGATGCATTGCTTAAAGCACACGAGCATCTGCAAGTGGCTTTCGATGAGCTACAAGCCACCCATCGGCGATGCAAAACGTCCGCAAGTAAAAAGCAAGCAGACAAGGCTGCGGACGACAAGGATGGCGATGATGATGAAGAAGACGACTCTGACTCATCTGTCGATTCAAACAAAGATAACACCTCCTCCGGTGATAAGCATGATGATGGAGAGGACCCAGGCAACGTGGCAGGACCTTCTCACAAAGGGTCCGACAAGGGTCACCATGACAGTGACCATCACTCCAAGTCCCCGCACAACGATAATGTCAACATGTCTTACGGGGACCAGTTCTTCGATTATTCTGCTATGGGGTCCATCGGGGAAGCTGCCCAAGACGCAGCTTACGCTGAGTTCCACCAATGTATACTAGGAACCAGTGCCAGCCCACCAAAACCAACTACCCCACCTCTCTCCACACCTTCTCCCTATGACGAGGGCGAGGCAGAACGAGTAAGTTTAGACACCGATGAAGACCTCGATTCTGCCTCTGACTCAGACAACGATCTACTAGGCCATGAATAGGCCTTAGAACAACCTGCTTCTCCCCCTCCACAAGAACTTCCCCCGCCACCACCTTTGCCGCACAAAATGCATGACCTAGATATGGCGGCCATCTCCACTTTAGATGCTCAGGACATCTTTATACTGAACACTATAGTGGACGATGCAAAGGCAGGGGAAGACATAATTTATGACAATACCAAAACTAGGCGTAAGATGACACGTGAAGACTTGCGTAGCATCCTCCGACCTCGGTCTATAATACCTATGGCAATCTTCCGTGTCCTCCTCGCCAATTGTATAGAAATGTACAGAAGTTCTAAGCGGCAACAGCCGGTCTTTAACGCCTCACCCGCCATGTCTATTGGCCTCCTATACAAAAACATAAGAGCAAAGTCGATCGAGCGGCTGCGTGCTGGTTTAGCACGTCGGACACATTTTCTTACCGTGCCCTTCCAAGTTTCGGACCATTGGCTTTTTATGATCGTGGATACCGAAGCTCGGGATGCCAAGGTGTATAATTTCTGTGGCGCCAAGCTGCCAGCCGACACAATAAATTCATCGGTGAAGCAGCAGGAGAAGCAAGGTGTATACCCTTCCGGCTGCTCAAATTAATTTGGGCTGCCCGCCCATCTCTTCGCCAAGATTGGAGCCAACCTTGGTTCAATATCATAAACCCTCAAGTCCAAGCCACCGAGGGATCTGGGGATTGCGCTTTCTGCACCATACGTCACATCCAAGCGCTGAACCAGGAAATCCCATTTAATGATCTGGTTGCTGAAGATTTTCACTCCTTATGCGGACGTTATGCCGTGGAGCTCATCTGTGATAGGCGGTTCTTCAAGGACCCAACTATGGCACCAGATGACATTCCTCGCTACCTCTTCTCAGCTATCCAGCAACCGCAGCGGCGACCCTTCTGACAAACTCTGAAGGAGTCGGAGAAAACTACAGTGCCAGTCGCAGCTACCGCGCAAAGTACATGAGACATCGATCCTTTGTCTGCCATAGAACCAACTTTTCCTGACTTCGATCACAGTGCTTGCAAAGGTCTCTCCGACATCGAACTACGTCTCATTATGTCTCGGCTCTCAGCCGAGAAGGATGAACTCGTATTCGTGTCTAGAGACATCTTAGTTATGGCAGACACGCTCCGAGAAACCTTACAGGTTAAAGGATCCCTCTCCGTAAGCCTTATGGCCGCTTACCAGTTCCTACTCGGCCAAGATAACCCCACCACATATATGGCATCCCTATACATGAAGGACGACCTCCTAAAGCTCAAAAACTTCGGAACAACTGACGCGCTGATCTCCTATCTTCAACACACGATGTCGACGTTCATCATGTTACCTTTTCTCTATCATGAGCACTGGATGCTCCTGGCAACAAATCTCCCAGAAGGAACAACCACAATATATAACAGTTCTGACAGCCAGTACAACGCGTGACAGAGAAACTACGTCGTGACACCGAAGACACCAACAGAAGTAGTGGCGAAGGAGTGCACCGACAAGTTAATCGACTTTCTGAGTCAGCACACAAGGGCGTACGACAAAGAGCATTTCCACCGCCCTGCCTTCTGCCACAAATGCCCCCAGCAAATTCGACAATCAAATGACTGCGGCTTCCACGTCCTCTACTGGATGTACACCATCATCATTCTCCAAAGACCAGTAGAAGAAATGACTGACGTGGACTACCACGCTCTACGAGGACAGTTCGCATCCAATCTCCTTCACTCCCCGGGGGCAAATGCAGATCTACCTTAGCCTGCAGCCCTTGTCCTAATTACTTCTCAACCTATCACTTTGACACTCTGAGGACAGAGTGAGTGATAAGTTAGGGGGGGTACATTAGACAAGGGCGAGGTACCATTTTTTTACAAATATCCTCCTTCTTCTCTTTTCTCTGTTTATACATTTTCCCTTTTTATCTTTCTTTTTAATTAACCTTTTCTTTAGTAGAATCACCCTCATTTAACTCTAGAATCATGTTAGTCCCCAAAAGTAAATAACACTTAGACATTTAATGGCGATTTAATAATGTCACTCCACTATTGATTTTCATGCTTCTGCTTCAATTCTTTATCTGACTCTCCACAGGTCAAAATCAAGGCAGAAATAAGCCAAGCTCTCAAGGATGAGAGGGGAATCAGGCAACTTCCAAATCAAGAAGTTCTGCAAGTGGACCACAAACCAAATAAGTGCATGTTGACAAAAACTCTAAGAACAACTTTCCTCTCTTCAAAATAAAAGAGGCTTGGCCGCCCAAAATAATCTCCCAAACAAAACCCCAAAACCCAAGCCTCCAAGCTATCGAATAAAAGCCAGAGAGACAAATAAAATTATGAGAGTTGTGCCATGAATAAGGATCTATATAAAGAACCGATGAAGGTTTCACCTGGCCAGCACATTCCGCTGCCCTCACAAAGGCAGATGTGTCATGCCCGATAGTGAAACCCTAAGGTATCTAAATATATGAAAGGCTCATAAAGGACTCACCCGGCCGGTACATTCAGCTGCCCTCATAAAGGCAGATGTGTCGTGCCCGGTAGTGAGATCCTAAAAGCATAGACAACCCCTCCCCCACATGAAGGGGGAGTTACACTTCAAGCCTTTAACCAACCCTCACACCCTCTCTAGCTTCCAGTAGGTCTTTCAGAGAGGTATAAAGCTGATTAGAGTTAACAACATGCACATAATAAAGGTGGTCCCAATGTGAACTATGAGATACGGAAAGAACCTGAGACCCGAGCAACTCTCGAAACCTGAAAGAGTCAAGGTAAGCAATAAGCCTTGATATGACCCTAGGGGAACTCAGGTTAAGAATTGAAACAAGAGTATTGAAATCCTAACTAAATAAAATCGCCTCGCCAGTACATGTTTCAGCTCTATCTAACTTGAGGACAAGCTAGACTCTAAGTTGGGGGGTGATAACCTTCCATTTTGGACGATTATCTTAGTCTTTTTCTTTAGTTTTCCATACTCTTTCTAAATTAAAACTGTACATAATCCCAAATTTACCCCTTCTTTGTAAATATACCATCAGACTAACTTTTCCCTTTTATACATGCAGAAAAACACAAAAAAATCACAAAAGAATAACTCAACATCGAGACCGCATAGAGTCAAACGGTCCTGAGACCGCATGGAGTCAAACGGTCCCGAGACCGCATGGAGTCAAACGGTCCCAAGACCGCATGAAGCCAACCGGTCCCGAGACCGCATGGAGTCAAACGGTCTCGAGACCGCTTGAAGCCAACCAGTCCCGAGACCGCATGGAGTTCAAACGGTCCCGAGACCGCATGAAGCCAAATGGTCCCGAGATCACATGGAGTCAACCGGTCCCGAGACCGCATGAAGCCAAACGGTCCAGAGACCGCATAGAGTCAAACGGTCATGAGACTGCATGAGTCAAACGGTCCTGAGACCGCATGGAGTCAAATGGTCCCAAGACCGCATGAAGCCAACCAGTCCCGAGACCGCATGGAGTGAAACAGTCTCGAGACCGCTTGAAGCCAACCGGTCCCGAGACCGCATGGAGTTCAAACGGTCCCGAGACCGCATGGAGTCAACCGGTCCCGAGTCCGCATGAAGCCAAACGGTCCAGAGACCGCATAGCGTCAACCGGTCCCGAGACCGCATGAAGCCAAACGGTCTCAAGGTCCAAACGGTCTTGAGGTCCAAACGGTCTCAAGTTCCAAATGGTCTTGAGGTCCAAACGGTCTCAAGTTCCAAACGGTCTTGAGTTCCAAACGGTCTTAAGGTCCAAATGGTCTCAAGTTCCAAACAGTCTCAGGCCCAAACGGTCTTGAGGTCCAAACGGTCTCCAAACCGTTTGGACTTCACCTAGGGCCTATAAATAAGACCCTAAGGGTCCTCCACCAGGCATCAAGTTTCAGACGTCCAAAGGCTGCCTCAATCATTCCAGAGCTCTTGCTATTTCCATCTTCCGCCCTGGGGCTGCCGGTCTGAGACCCATACTCCATCTTGAAGCTGCTTTCTCCTTCTTCACCAAAGAAGGTGGGAAGGGGAGATCTCATCATCGTGCAACCTTTGAAGACCGGTGGATCGTTGCTCTCTCTCCAAGGGGTTGACTTTCCTCTCTCCTTCATGGGGATGATGCTCTCTCTCTCTCTCTTCTTGCCTCCTTCTTTGTCCTAGTCACGAGTGAGTAGTCTCTCTCACTAGGGTGCGGGGAGTAGCCCCGCTACCCATGTTTTCATATCATGTAAATGTAATCCATGACTTGTAATATAGAGTTCTTATCTTTTCAGTTCGACATCAAACGATTAATGAATGCATGTTGTTTGATCTCCAACTCGTGTTATCCTTTATCTTTTAGTATGAATTGTCTACGTTTGTACTATTAGATTCGAAACTCGTTTTTATGTTGGTTCTTGGTGCATGTATCCACCATGCATCTGTTTCGGTATCCAGAAGTGTATCTCAAGAAGTGGAGTAAACTCACTATCATCCGTTGCACTTTCATACTATGAAATGGAATCAGTTGACGTATGGAAGTGCAACCTTAGTATGTCAAGGAACACACTTTGCGAGAGGAATGATGCAAAGTAATGTGACCATTTGTTCAGGAATGGCTGGCGTTGCAACATTCCCGCACTTCTCATAGTTAGCTCTCCGAAAGGAAGCTAAGCCTACAAAGATACTAACTGACTAGACTCTTTTGCATGTTATGTTTTTGCTTTGCATGTGTTGATCCATGTGTAGTGGCGGTGAAAAACCGATCACACCCTAGTGATCTTTTATCATAGTTTAACTCATTGGATTTACTTGCTTTCTTTACTTTACTTGCACTTAGCTTAAAAACAACCAAATCAACCTTTTGATCTAAATGCCAACTATTGAGTGATTAAGTGAAGTTCCAACGTTTTCCATCTTGTTGGCAACAATAAGACCGTTGTCTCGAGGATTCGACCCTTAACTATACTACGATAAGACTTCCACGTATCTTAGCATACGTGGGTGGAGTTCTCTATCTAGTATAAGCAAGGCTAAACTTAAAGACTTACCATCTTTAGGATTTTTAAGTGGTGCATGCAATTCCACGTGAGTGGAAGCTCCATCGCTCATTGTGTGTGCGACTAATTTGGACCGAGACGAAGCATTTGACCCTCGATGAGCAGAGTTTCCCTAGGGTTTGTGGCAGCTTTCTTTCTCTCCACAGAGCTACTCCAGCAAATTATGGGTACTTGTGAGTCTGGTTTTCCTTCTTCTTTCTTTTCCTTTTTTTGCTTTTTTGTTTCATCGTGTATTGTTTTTTGCCCAATTCAAACCTTCATCTACTTCTGCCATGGCATGCGAGCAAGGTTGAAGATGGGCTTTGGCCAAATTACGGTCTTGTCCTTCCGCCTTTTGCTTCTGATCTATCTTGTGCGAGGGTAGCCTCATCTTTGCGACCGTCTGTGTGACCTACAGCCGTGCTGGCTAGAGCTGTGACTTGGTAGCTCGCTACCAGTCCACGTCAAGTGGAGGGCCCCTTTATTTACCCCTCTCTCTTCACCCCTATGTGAGGATTTTGCTGATGTGGCGATCATGGATTGGTCAGAATAGAAACATTCATATCTTTTTATTCCTTTGCTCAAAAAATAAAGTAAAATATGTTTTAGAATCAGAAAAATGTAATCTTTTTAATAAAAATACTTTCAAGGTTTGGTTTTGAGTTTTATAGAAAGGTGTTTTCTAAAAAATAGATTTAATGGATAAAAATCATCAAAAATACACTTTAATCTCTAAAACTTCAAAATATACAAAATTATATGTTTTCTTAATCAAGAGAACCTAACTAGGTCAATGGTGATGTTTTTAGAGTCAAACTTGTGGTTTTGTTCAAAAATTACTAAAGCTAGGGTTTCTTTACCTTAATGCATATGTAAACCCTATTCTGTTATACATTGGAAATAGGAAAGTTGGGCTTTGGACTCAATAAGAGTGGTGAATGTGAATAAATTATAATCAGTAAAAAAGGTATGTACTTTCCTTACACCTAAGTTTGGAAGATTTGTAACTTAACCTAGTTTCCCTGATGAGGCTCTTATGAAACCCTAATTCCTCTTTTGTTATTTCCTTTGTTATTTGCCTCAAAAATAGTTTTATTAATTATTTCTTAGGTCTTGTACCCCACTGCTATGTCTTTATTTTATTGGTGCTTACACTTGCCATATTTCTTAGCATGTTGATTATATTAGACTATTAAACTAGTGTAGTGGTACTTTTGTACAACCACCCATAGATAAGGCATGTGTAAATTCACCATGGGGAATGTGTTACTCTCCCCAATATAGAATATTTGTAGGTGAGTGGAATGTGTTTCTCTACCTCACCTATTTGTTGAGGTTAGGTAGGTGCCTCAACCCTACATAGTTTAGGTAATCAATATTAATCATGCATGCAACTTTTTTACTATTGTTATTATGGCAAGCATCTATTTATTTATGCCTCATACTTTTGACTGTCTTCATCTTATAATGAAATCTTAGCCTTTATTTCCTTATAGTTTTCTTATCTTGTGTCCTTGTTCATTTTCTATGACACATACCTTGTTTTCTTTCCTTTTTATTGGGTGCTTTCCCAACCACCCAGGGTTAGATCAAGGTTTTGAGCAAGGCCAAGGTGACCAAGATCAGGAGTAGTAGATTTGAGTTTTGCTATCAAGGATGACTAGGTTGCTTATTGCTAGATCCTATAGTTTCTTTACAATTCTTTTCCTTTTCAAAGAAACTCATGTAGTGAACAAGAGTTCTAAAGTAATGTAATAACTTAGTTTGTTTCCACTACTATTGACATTACTTATGTATCTGAATCATGCTTATTTAATTGGAATATTATACATGCATTCCACATTGTCTATTTTTCTTGGAAAAAGTGGATGTTTTGTATTTCCCTTAAATTTTAGTAAGGAGGTGATATCGCCTCTTTACAGCATGGTATCAGAGCCTGTCGGGCAACTACTAGGGCATAAGTTGAAAGCAAGGGTGTCTAGAATGGATCAAGGTCTGGGGACTGGTAATATTTTCTCTGTGCTACTAGCTTAGTTTATGAGGACTCCCGAATCCGTATGATACCGACCTGGCCTGCGCTGATACTGACTGCCTGAAATAGTATGCTCAGAGGCAATAGTAGCCTTAGCTATCCTTGTTACCTACTCTTGTTATCTTATGTTGTACCCTTATCTTTCAGGAAGGGAGATTTGTTTGGGGACATGAACAACTCTGCTTCTGGGGCCACTTCCGACAACACCGACAATCATGATACACCGGTGACTCCTTTAAACACTAGGATAGTCCCTACTGCACATGTTGGCACCCCTCTTCTGACCCCTGAGCAAGAGATGACCATGTTGCGCCAGCTGCTCTCAACTACCTTAGTGGGACAACTTCCCAATGTTGCATCCAAGCTAAGGAGTTCACCCTTATAGATTTCATCAAGATGAAACCCATGTACTTCAAGGGCGAGAGCAAGCCGAACATGGTGGGAAAGGCTGATGACTGGGTTTTGTCCTTGGAGCATACCTTCGAGGGCATGGTGTGTCCTCCTCACCAAAAGGTTCGTTTCACGTCTTACGTGATGGATGGGTCAGCATGTGTCTGGTGGACGGGTATGGCTCGTACATGAGATACCGCAAGCATGACCTGAATGTAGTTCCTCAAGTTGTTCCGTGAGAAGTACATCTACCTCACCTTTCTGAAGAGGAAGGAGGCTGAGTTCTACAACCTACATCAAAGAATCATGAGTGTCTCCCAGCACATGCAATGTTTCATCCTCTTGGAGCGCTATGCGGTGGACCTTGGAGCTGAAAGGAGATCAACCATATTTCTCGAGGGTTTGAGCTACAATGTTGGTCGAAACCTTGTCCCCCAGTTTCCCCTAACTTTCCAACAAATGGTGGACAAGGCATTGGAGATCGAGTCTTATCCTAGATTCCAGTCTTCTGGGAACAACAACAACAAGAGGAAGAACATTGGTGGAAACCATGGGCGTGACAATTGCAACTGTTTCTCCCACTCTCATCTTCTAGGAAGGTGTCCTGTTGGCTATAGACAGTCCCACAGAGATGATCATCCCACACCCATCTGCCATGAGTACGTCCAAGTTGGACACATCCGTCCAAACTACCCCAAGTTTGGATGTGGTCAAGGCCCAGCGCAGTCTTCTCAGCAGTCTGCCCACCAGCAACAACGTCAGAATCTGCCTCCAAAGAACAATAATCAGAACCAACAAGGCCGACAACCACCTGTGGAAAGGCGGAATGGAAGGGTGTTTGCCCTTAGTGATGAGGAAGCTAAAGGAGATAATAAAGTCATCAAAGGTACCTTACATCTTAATATGCATCCAATTAAAGCACTGTTTGATTTTGGTTCATCGAATACATTCATATCATCTGAGTTTGCTGCCATGTTAGATATAGAATTAGAATTTATGGTCATGTTTTAGATGTTAAAACCCCTAGTGGTAGGATCTTCTCTTCTTATCTTAAACTCCCAACCATGGACCTTTGTATCTCTGATATAATGTTTCCCTCAGATTTCATCTTGCTTGACATGACCGCCTTTGATGTCATCCTGGGAATGGATTGGTTGAAGAGATACAAAGCTATTTTTTGTGAAGTATCAATAGTTAGTTTGTTACATCCTATTGTGGGAAGAATGTGTGTCAAGGGTAGGAAGTGAGAGGATCGACAATTTGTCATCTCCGCCATCAAAGCCAAAAAGCTTGTCTCACAAGGGTGTAGAGCTTTTTTAGCCTCTATAGTCCTCGACGCTACACCTCCTACTCTTGATCACATTGATGTGGTGAATGACTTCCCTAGTGTTTTTCTTAAGGAGTTTCCTGGCTTTCCCCAACCCGTGAGGTGGAGTTATCCATTGAGCTCACACCAGGAAATTCTCCCATCTCAAAGGCTCCTTATCGCTTGGACCCTGTAGAATTCATTGAGCTTAAGAAGCAACTTCAGGAGCTTCTCGACATGGGCTTTATTCACCCTAGTGTTTCACCTTGGGGAGCCTCTATCTTATTCGTGAAGAAGAAGATGGTTCGTTGCGTATGTGTACGGATTATCGTATGCTTAATCAAGTGACGATAAAGAACTGCTATCATTTGCCTCACATAGATAATCTATTTGACCAACTAAAGTCAGTCACTGTGTTTTTAAAGATGGATCTGTGAAGTGGCTACTACCATATGCACTTGAAGGATGAGGATGTCCCAAAGACAACTTTCAAAATATGTTATGGGCATTATGAGTTCTAAGTCATGCCTTTCAGTTTGACTAATGCCCCTACTGTTTCATGGACTTGATGAATCAAGTGTTTCGTCCTTATTTGATCAGTTCGTGGTGGTGTTCATCGATGATGTGTTGGTCTACTCCAAATATGAAGAACAACATCATGAGCATATGTGGATCATTTTGAACACACTGAGAGAGAATCAACTGTATGATAAGTTCTCAAAATGTGATTTTTGGATCAAGGAAGTGATGTTATTAGGTCATGTGATTTCTGTTGGGCATATTGCTATTGACCCTGCAAAGGTAGAAGTTGTGACCAAGTGGAAAGCTCTGAAGACCCCATATGAGATATGTAGTTTCCTTGTTTTAGCAGGTTACTATCGGAGGTTCATCAAGAGTTTTTCCGAGTTGGATCTTCCTCTGACAAAGTTGACAAGAAAAGAAGTCAAGTTTGTTTGGACACCTGAATGTGAAGACAATTTTCAAAAGCTAAAGAGTTGCTTGACGTCTGCTCCTGTCCTTGCTTTACCTATTGAAGGCAAACCCTACATCATTTTCATTGATGCTTCTAAGAAAGGGTTAGGGTGTGTCTTGATCCAAGAATATCATGTGATCTCCTATGCTTCGTGCCAGTTGAAACCTAATGAACAGAACTAACCTACCCATGATTTAGAGCTGGCAGCTATCATGCATGCTTTAAAGATCTGGCAACACTATCTGTATGGAGTGAAGTTTGAAGTTTTCTCATATCACAAAAGTTTGAGGTATCTGTTGAAATAGAAGGATCTAAACTTGAGGTAGCATAGATGGATGGAATATCTCAAGGACTACAATTTTACCATCACCTATCATCCTGGTAAAGCAAATAATGTGGTTTTTGATGCTTTGAGTCGGAAGAAGAGTGTTCTTTGTGCTGCTATGAACCTGGAATACATTTCCTGTTGGCAACCGCAGACTAGTGACTGAAAATGTTGAGAAGTTGCGTGTTCACATGGCTAGTTTGTCCATTACACCTTCTTGGATCTCGGAAGTTTTTGCCGCACAACTTGAAAGTCCTGAGCTTGAAGAGATGAAAGCCTTAGCTGAGAAACCATAGTCTGACTTTAAAGTTGGAGTTGTTGGTGTTGTTCATTTCCGATAAAGGTTGTGGATACCTGAAGTTGGATACCTGCGACAAAAGGTTTTCAGTGAAGCCCATGGGTCTAAATACACCATACACCTTGGAACTACCAAGATGTACAAGGACGTGCAACGAAGTTTTTGGTGGGAGAACATGAAGAAGGATATCACTCTGTTCATTGCAAAGTGTTTGACTTGTCAACAAGTCAAGATCGAGCATCAATGATCTAGTGGTCTTCTGCACCCGCTTGAGATTTCAGAATAGAAATGGGAGAAGATTACTATGGACTTTGTCACTGGTTTCCCTAAAACCAGGAAGGGTTTTGATGTTGTGTGGGTTGTGATTGACCGGCTTACTAAATCTTCCCACCTTTTGCCTTTCAAGTCCACTTACAAGGTTGATGAGATGGCTCAGTTGTACGTGGATTGGATCGTTCTTCTACATGGAGTTCCTAAAGTGATAGTGTATGATTGTGATTCTAAGTTCACCTCCTAGTTGTGGAGTCAGATTCAAGCAGAGATGGGTATTGACTTGCATTTTAGTATGGCCTATCATCCTCAAACCAATGGTCAATCCAAAAGGACAATGCATATTTTGGAAGATCTTCTTCGTGCCTGTGTTATGGATTGGGGAGGTGTATGGGATAAGTTTCTTCCATTAGTAGAGTTTACTTATAATAATAGCTACCAAGCTAGTATTGGTATGCCACCTTATGAAGCTTTGTATGGAAGACCTTGTCATTCTCTGTTACATTGAGATGATGGGGGGATGTACTCTGGTGAAGTCTGATCATATGCAGATGATGATAGAGAAGGTTCAGTTGATCAAGAAGCAAATGAAAGTTGTTCAATATTGACAGAAGATGTATGATGATAAGAAAAGGTTTGACGTGAGTTTCTTAGTAGGTGACTATGCCTTCTTGAAGATCAAGCCTATACTGTGGGATCTGATCTCCAAAGTCCGAGATGAACACATGAACTTCGAAGTAAACATAGAGGAAGCGATTCGTTTAGCAGGGGAATACCAAAAATTGGCTAAAAATAAAACTTTTTGAGATAAGACATTGAAACCATAAAAACTCCTTTCATAGATTCAAGATAAACTGTTTACATCCCTGTTAATTACTTCTTGAGTAATTATACACATCATGCTACAAAATCTCAAGAGACGAATCAAAACTCAGACCATGACTTCAAGGACCTGAGAGTACAGAGGACGCATAGGACTGACTATCTATCTATATAACTCAGCAGTCTGAATCTCCACCTGAGATTTACTGCAGCTCCGGGTGCTGCTGCTGCTGATACTGGTCACCTGGAGATTGGTCCCTTCGTCCTTGGCGACCACCTAAAAAGTTGAAATCTACGGGGTGAGACAATTTTAAATAATTGTCCCAGCGGGAGTTATAACCCTTCGCCAGAAACATGATTATTACAGAATAAGAGAATAACAGTACACAAAGAAGTCATATATATTTTAGGAGTAGTTAGAACAATGTTTCACAGATTGTACTCTATTCCTCCTACTAAAAGTAAAGCATCTCTAAGATAAACCCACATATCACTTTTCTTTTAGAAATAAAAGGACATGTATAACATCTATTTATTATAAATCCATCATCACCACACTGGCTCTCTTCAGGATTATATCATATATCCATCACCTGGCATTATAATAAGGGATATCATGGCCTGTAGCCATACCCTTTCCTACAAGGTGTTAGGATTCCAAATCCACAACATAACTGTATGATTAGTATACATGAAATCATACTTAACCATACTCAAGTGACACAAGGGTTATTTACATTCATCACCCATAAGTCTGCAGTTAAGCCTTTCATAGGATTATCTTGTAATAGAACTTCACATAGTAACACTCTATATCAGGATCACATTTCATAATTTAACATAGGGATATCAATCCCTAAACATCTTATCACTAAGAATCCGGAAAGTGAGAGTCCAAACCCCTGGACTAATTATAACATTTATTACCAACAACATATTATTTTATCTGGTCATCTAAATAATATGACCTTTGATGAACATCAGCGCATATTACTCATGACTCATTCAACCTATCAAACTCATAAGTTATCACTTATCAGATAACATACATGTTCTTGAATATTAAACATTAGCATAGCAGCTAAGAAAGAAGGATACTAAATGTAACAAGTCTAACTTACATCAATTATCATTTCTCAATTCTCTCATCACAAGTCATCTTGTTAAGCATGACCTTGATGGTACTCATGGCTCTCACAGCCCATCAATCTCATAAGATGACACTAACAAGGCACCAGGATATATCACTATTCGTAAAGCTAACAACATGCTTTCAATGAATATAGCATCATCATCCATACCTGGATATGATCATCCTCATATAGGAACCTACATGGTCAATTCAACTGATAACAATAAATAACTTATTTAAAGAAGTTGTATCTCCCTACTCTTACAAGAGTTAGGTTTCCCTAGTTTTCATCAAATAGTGTTTTAAGGCACACATTACATGCCCTCACCCTAGAATCAGGGTTTACTATTCACATTACATGTCATCACCCTTGAAGTTAGGGTTTACTATTCACATTACATGAATTGAACTCATATCATCATCATGTATGAGAAAACATCACCTTTGGTACTCTCAGGTTAGGTTAAGATTCATCAATTATCATAGTTAGGGTTTCCATGATTTCACATAGTGGATCATACCCTATTCATGCACATTCATGTATATTGAAGGTATTTTATTTGAGTTTCCACCATAATTGGTACCTTCTCTCTCCTCTAACTAGTAGATGGTGATTACACCACTCTAGATTAGGTTGGGTTAAATCCTCATTGACTAACACAAGTCAACACATCACCATCATGTGATTAGGGTTTGATTAAAACAAGGTATCACTCAATTGAACCCATTTAAGTTGAAACGAGTGTGAACCCATTTGAATTGAAACGAGTGTGAACCCATTTGAGTTGAAACGGGTGTGGACTCGTTTGAGTTGAAACGGGTGTGAACCCATTTGGATTGAAACGAGTGTGGACTCGTTTGAGTTGAAACGGGTGTGGACTCGTTTGAGTTGAAACGGGTGTGAACCCATTTGGATTGAAACGGGTGTGGACTCGTTTGAGTTGAAATGGGTGTGAACCCATTTGAGCCTAAACGAGTGTGGTCATGAAAGGTGACATAAAGGTTATGATAGAATAGGATATCCTTTGTTGAAGCCTTCAATTGGCCCAAGCCATGTTAACCACTTACAAATTGAGTCAATTTAGATGAGCCTAAAACAATTGGACACCAATTTGACCTTCAATTGGAAGCCAATTAGAGTTAAGTCTAACTCAATTAAGGTTTCCAATCGGCTAATCATCAATTTTCAACAATGTGAATCAAATCAAGGTTGAACCTATCAATTGAACTCCAATTGGGCCCATACTTGTCCCAAACGGTCTTGAGATTGTTTGGATGACCTCCAAACGATCTTGAGACCGTTTGCCCAAAGTTTGACCAAAAACCAAGTCGGTTGGATTAGGGTTGAACTTGAATTAGGTCTAAAATCAGCATTTTTATCGATTCAACAACTTATTACAATTGGACCCTCAACCCATAAAATTACCTCAACTTTAGACCTTCAAACGGTCTTGAGTTGTGCCCAAACGATCTTGAGACCGTTTGGAGGAACCCCCAAACGATCTTGAGACCGTTTGGGTCCTTTAACCCAAAACTCAACAAAGTCTATATATGAAAACAGCAATTTCAGCCCGATTAGGGTTAGGATGTTGAAGTGCCTTCAACTCTCAATTGGTTAAGAATTTAACTTTGATTCTTTGCAGGAATGAAATTAAACATATTATGAACAGGAATCTCAAACGGTCAATGCTTGGTCAACTCACTCAAACGGGTTGAACCCGTTTGCCCAAAAAGTTCAAGTTAATCAGTTTGGAAAAATCAGCACTTAATTCAATTCGATTGCCTAATTGATTGGCCTTCAACCTACGATTCCTTTGGAGTTAACCCCTCAAATTTGGTGGGTCATTAGCCTACATGATTATGAACAGGAATCCCAAACGTTCAATGCTTGGTCAACGCCCTCAAATGGGTTGAACCCGTTTGCTCCAACCGACCATGTGAACCCGTTTGCCCTTCAAACGGTCTGGTCAGAGGGGGGGGGGGAAACAGGACCGTTTGATAAAGTAACTTTGGTAATCATGCCCACCTTCTTCAACCTCTATCAATGTCGGTTATTCCACCATTTTACTTGCAAAGTGCAAGGGAGAAGGGAGGTAGAAGAAGAACTAAGTACTAGAATTGCAAGAACAAAACATGCATATAAAGTGTAGAGTTTAGAATTATAAAACCCGCCTTAAACGATGTTCTTGGAGCTTCAAGCTTCCAGGCTTCAAGCCTCTAATGGCGTCTTGAACTCCACAACTTGGTCAAGTGTGATTCCTCCAAAGAAAGGTAGAAATGGATGGCTAGAACAAGAAAACTAAGTGAGTTATCCACAAAACCAAGCTTGCATGATGAATTCACCCAAGAATCCGAGCTTGAAGATGGTTCTTCTCACCTTAGAACTACTTGGTTGCCTCCCTGAGCTCCAGAGCTTTCCTTAGACGTTTTGAGAAATAAGATAAGTGAAGAGAAATGAAGGATCGTTCACTTGGTTTACAAGGAAAAGGGCTTATATACTTTAGGCCATTTTACACCAAAAGGACCTCTAAAGCATGGGATTTTCATCTAAATCCCTCCTTGCTTCTTAGGCACGTCCAATCCATCTAAAATTAAACCAAGTTCATCAAAGCTCAATATTTAAGGGTAGAAAAGATCAACTTTCAACTAGGGTACACATATGAAGGTCTTCATACACATACATGGTGAATTTTATGCACAAAGATTACTTTTCTTATCTTATTATTTATTGGTGCATATATTTCATCATTTCTACTCTAAATGATTCCAAGAGTCATATAAGATGCTCTAGAAGGTGTACTTTACAAGTTTCACTCATAATTTGGGTAAATTGCACTTTACTCCAAATTAGGGTTTTTAAGCACCAGGATCATTCCACAAGCTGCATCTGAATGCCCAAGCTTGAAAAATCCATCATGCCCCATCAGATTCACTCTTATGATGTTTCATCATCAAGGGTACATCTTAACCTGTGAACTCTGCAAGTTAAACCTCTTAACTGGATAATTGCACATAGGTCCCTATATTGCAAAACAATACTACAACATTGTTCCTAGGGGACATGAATGGAAACATATGTTCCTTAGGAGCTTTTATTACATGCTAAAAGATAATTACAAGTGTTTAATTACATATTTAGGAAAAACTTCTAGGGTTAGGTTATAACTCAGGTCAGGGATGTTACAAATTATAAACCCCTAACAAGGATTTTGTCCTCGAAATCCCAGGGAAAGGAAAAACAGGTTGATCATCATGATGATATTATGGGTTTGTAATTTGTACAAAGTCCCTTTTGTTAATTACTTCTTATCACTGTTTATGCTTGTATAAAGAATAAACCCCTAACATAAGGTGTCCATACTTTTTGAAAGGAAAAAGCATAAAAGAACATTCTTCCAATATTACTCAAGAATGCTTACCATCAGAGGAACATGCATACCTTAACACATATATTTTACTCAGTATATTGTCTCAAAGGCTTCACTGAAGGAGTTCATTGAGTATGCTTACTAAGTAGTTACTGAGGAAATTCACCAAGTATATTCACTCAGCATTCACTGAGTATGTTCACTGAGCATATTCACTAAGTATTCACTGAGTATTTTCACTAAGCATATTCACTAAGTATTCACTGAGTATATTCACTAAGTATTCACTGAGTATATTCACTAAGCATATTCACTAAGTATTCACTGAGTATATTCACTGAGCATATTCACTGAGTATATTCACTAAGTATTCACTGAGTATATTCACTGAGCATATTCACTAAGTATTCACTGAGTATATTCACTGAGCATATTCACTAAGTATTCACTGAGTATATTCACTGAGCATATTCACTAAGTATTCACTGAGTATATTCACTGAGCATATTCACTAAGTATTCACTGAGTATATTCACTAAGTATTCACTGAGTATATTCACTGAGCATATTCACTAAGTATTCACTGAGTATATTCACTAGGTATTCACTGAGTATATTCACTAAGTATTCACTGAGTATATTCACTGAGCATATTCACTAAGTATTCACTGAGTATATTCACTAAGTATTCACTGAGTATATTCACTGAGCATATTCACTAAGTATTCACTGAGTATATTCACTGAGCATATTCACTAAGTATTCACTTAGCTTTTCTTATATAATTTACTTATACTCTCTAGATTGTTATAGAATAATTACCTGATCAGAGTAATCAAAAGATAACAATCTAGGAGTTTCATACTTGCCTTATCTACAATAACTATATACCTGGCCAGGGTATATAAGTATTGAGATTAGGTAGTATGTATTTTACTTATCAACATATTCCTCGTTCTTCATATCATTATACACACAGAATTTACCATACTAGATTATTCTTCAGGTATCACATCTATATTTCATCCTTTTCATACACAAATAAGGGAGATTATAAATTGTTTTAAAGAATACTGAGTAAGATACAAGTTCTTATCTCCCTTGTGTTCTTCCAGGACCTAGTCAAGGAATTCAAAAGCAGCAAAATTACATATTTTTAACACATAGAATCCTGATATGTAATATTAAAACAAAACTTATTTCATCTGACCTGTATGGGACGTTTGTCCACGTCCTCTATTATTATAGAGCCTCCCTTGTGAGCCTTGCAGACTCTGTCCTTGGGGCTGAGTCATTATTGTATTCCTGTCTGGACAATCCCTTGCCAGGTGTCCCGACTGTCTACATAGGTAACAGATCCTGGGTGCAAAATGTCTATACGATCCAGTTACCGATGTTGATGCTATGTCGGAGGGTCCTCTTGGAATACTACTATGATCCCTACTTCCACTTGACACCCATTGTGTCTGGGTAGGAAATCCTGACAAAGCTGATGGTGTAGAAAATCTTGGTTTCTTAAAACTTTCAGGCCCTTGATCTTGAGGCTGGGTGTACATCTTCTTACTACTTGTCTGTTGTTTCATGGTTTCTGACCTCTCTATCCTTCTTACTGACTCCACAAAGGTGGCAAACCTTTCTCTATTCTCTAGAGCAGACACAGGAGTGGCTAGTTGAGATTTCAAACCCTTTTCAAAACGTCGAATTCTTTCTTCATCGGTAACTGCCATTTGTGGACAAAACCGTAGTAACTCCATGAACTTAGCTTCATACTCGCTAACGTTCATGTGTCCTTGTGTGATCTTCTCAAATTGAGAGATCTTCTCATCTAGATACGTCTTAGGGAAGTATCTATTAACAAATTCTCATTGGAAAACCTCCCATCCTATTTCTTCGCCTGGTCTCTTATCCTCCTCTATCATCCACCAATTACTAGCACTCCCTTTTAGGAGGTATACCACATGTTTTACCTTTTCAGCTTCAGGAATATCAAGGATCCTGAAAGCCTTTTCCAGCTCTATCAACCATAGATCAACATCTGCTGGGTCAGATGTACCAGCATAGTCTATGGCTCCCACCCGACGAAGTCTCTCGAAAGTCTTGCCAGCTCCATAACCTTCCTGATGGGCTGGTACCCTAGGTGCAGATGGTGGCACCCTATCTGCTATGTGTGTTATGGCTGTCAGAAATTTATCAAATAAGGCATGGACAGCTGGGTTTTCTATTTCAGCTGGGTCAAACTGGGGTGGCTCCCTGGGTTGCTCAGGTAAGGGTTGCTCCATTTCTGGGTGCCTTGCACCTTCCTGTGGTGCAACAACGCTACTTTCCGCCACATACTCTTCATGTGGCTCAGACATCCTTATATATCTTCTCCTCCTGAGGAGCAGAAGGTTCTATTAGATAAGGAAGGAACACTAAGGATAGACTCGACATCCTAAGTCCTATGTCTCTGTAGACTCAGCGAACCTAGAGCTCTGATACCACTAATTGTGGGCTCTGATCTCCAAAGTCCGAGATGAACACATGAACTTCGAAGTAAACATAGCAGAAGCGATTTGTTTAGCAGCGGAATACCAAAAATTGGCGGAAAATAAAACTTTTTGAGATAAGACATTGAAACCATAAAAACTCCTTTCATAGATTCAAGATAAACTGTTTACATCCCTGTTAATTACTTCTTGAGTAATTATACACAGCATGCTACAAAATCTCAAGAGATGAATCAAAACTCAGACCATGACTCCAAGGACCTGAGAGTACAGAGGACACATAGGACTGACTATCTATCTATATAACTCAGCAGTCTGAATCTCCACCTGAGATTTACTGCTGCTCCGGGTGCTGCTGCTGCTGATACTGGTCACCTGGAGATTGGTCCCTTCGTCCTTGGCGACCACCTAAAAAGTTGAAATCTACGGGGTGAGACAATTTTAAATAATTGTCCCAGCGGGAGTTATAACCCTTTGCCAGAAACATGATTATTACAGAATAAGAGAATAACAGTACACAAAGAAGTCATATATATTTTAGGAGTAGTTAGAACAATGTTTCACATATTGTAATCTATTCCTCCTACTAGAAGTAAAGAATCTCTAAGATAAACCCACATATCACTTTTCTTTTAGAAATAAAAGGACATGTATAACATCTATTTATTATAAATCCATCATCACCACACTGGCTCTCTTCAGGATTATATCATATATCCATCACCTGGCATTATAATAAGGGATATCATGGCCTGTAGCCATACCCTTTCCTACAAGGTGTTAGGATTCCAAATCCACAACATAACTGTATGATTAGTATACATGAAATCATACTTAACCATACTCAAGTGACACAAGGGTTATTTACATTCATCACCCATAAGTCTGCAGTTAAGACTTTCATAGGATTATCTTGTAATAGAACTTCACATAGTAACACTCTATATCACGATCACATTTCATAATTTAACATAGGGATATCAATCCCTAAACATCTTATCACTAAGAATCCAGAAAGTGAGAGTCCAAACCCCAGGACTAATTATAACATTTATTACCAACAACATATTATTTTATCTGATCATCTAAATAATATGACCTTTGATGAACATCATCCCATATTACTCATGACTCATTCAACCTATCAAACTCATAAGTTATCACTTATCAAATAACATACATGTTCTTGAATATTAAACATTAGCATAGCAGCTAAGAAAGAAGGATACTAAATGTAACAAGTCTAACTTACATCAATTATCATTTCTCAATTCTCTCATCACAAGTCATCTTGTTAAGCATGACCTTGATGGTACTCATGGCTCTCACAGCCCATCAATCTCATAAGATGCCACTAACAAGGCACCAGGATATATCACTATTCGTAAAGCTAACAACATGCTTTCAATGAATATCGCATCATCATCCATACCTGGATATGATCATCCTCATATAGGAACCTACATGGTCAATTCAACTGATAACAATAAATAACTTATTTAAAGAAGTTGTATCTCCCTACTCTTACAAGAGCTAGGTTTCCCTGGTTTTCATCAAATAGTGTTTTAAGGCACACATTACATGCCCTCACCCTAGAATCAGGGTTTACTATTCACATTACATGTCATCACCCTTGAAGTTAGGGTTTACTATTCACATTACATGAATTGAACTCATATCATCATCATGTATGAGAAAACATCACCTTTGGTACTCTCAGGTTAGGTTAAGATTCATCAATTATCATAGTTAGGGTTTCCATGATTTCACATAGTGGATCATACCCTATTCATGCACATTCATATATATTGAAGGTATTTTATTTGAGTTTCCACCATAATTGGTACCTTCTCTCTCCTCTAACTAGTAGATGGTGATTACACCACTCTAGATTAGGTTGGGTTAAGTCCTCATTGACTAACACAAGTCAACACATCACCATCATGTGATTAGGGTTTGATTAAAACAAGGTATCACTCAATTGAACCCATTTAAGTTGAAATGAGTGTGAACCCATTTGAATTGAAACGAGTGTGAACCCATTTGAGTTGAAACGGGTGTGGACTCGTTTGAGTTGAAACGGGTGTGAACCCATTTGGATTGAAACGGGTGTGGACTCGTTTGAGTTGAAACGGGTGTGGACTCGTTTGAGTTGAAACAGGTGTGGACTCGTTTGAGTTGAAACGGGTGTGAACCCATTTGGATTGAAACGGGTGTGGACTCGTTTGAGTTGAAATGGGTGTGAACCCATTTGAGCCTAAACGAGTGTCAACCCATTTGAGCCTAAACGAGTGTGGTCATGAAAGGTGACATAAAGGTTATGATAGAATAGGATATCCTTTGTTGAAGCCTTCAATTGGCCCAAGACATGTTAACCACTTACCAATTGAGTCAATTTAGATGAGACAAAAACAATTGGACACCAATTTGACCTTCAATTGGAAGCCAATTAGAGTTAAGTCTAACTCAATTAAGGTTTCCAATCGGCTAATCATCAATTTTCAACAATGTGAATCAAATCAAGGTTGAACCTATCAATTGAACTCCAATTGGGCCCAAACTTGGCCCAAACGGTCTTGAGATCGTTTGGATGACCTCCAAATGATCTTGAGACCGTTTTCCCAAAGTTTGACCAAAAACCAAGTCGGTTGGATTAGGGTTGAACTTGAATTAGGTCTAAAATCAGCATTTTTATCGATTCAACAACTTATTACAATTGGACCCTCAACCCATTAAATTACCTCAACTTTAGACCTTCAAACGGTCTTGAGTTGTGCCCAAACGATCTTGAGACCGTTTGGAGGAACCCCCAAACGATCTTGAGACCGTTTGGGTCCTTTAACCCAAAACTCAACAAAGTCTATATATGAAAACAGCAATTTCAGCCCGATTAGGGTTAGGATGTTGAAGTGCCTTCAACTCTCAATTGGTTAAGAATTTAACTTTGATTATTTGCAGGAATGAAATTAAACATATTATGAACAGGAATCTCAAACGGTCAATGCTTGGTCAACTCACTCAAACGGGTTGAACCCGTTTGCCCAAAAAGTTCAAGTTAATCAGTTTGGAAAAATCAGCACTTAATTCAATTCGATTGCCTGATTGATTGGCCTTCAACCTACGATTCCTTTGGAGTTAACCCCTCAAATTTGGTGGGTCATTAGCCTACATGATTATGAACAGTAATCCCAAACGTTCAATGCTTGGTCAACGCCCTCAAACGGGTTGAACCCGTTTGCTCCAACCGACCATGTGAACCCGTTTGCCCTTCAAACGGTCTGGTCAGAGGGGGGGGAACATGACCGTTTGATAAAGTAACTTTGGTAATCACGCCCACCTTCCTCAACCTATGTCAAGGTCGGTTATTCCACCGTTTTACTTGCAAAGTGTAAGGAAGAAGGGAGGTAGAAGAAGAACTAAGTACTAGAATTGCAAGAACAAAACATGCATATAAAGTGTAGAGTTTAGAATTATAAAACCCGCCTTAAACGATGTTCTTGGAGCTTCAAGCTTCCTGGCTTCAAGCCTCTAATGGCGTCTTGAACTCCACAACTTGGTAAAGTGTGATTACTCCAAAGAAAGGTAGAAATGGATGGCTAGAACAAGAAAACTAAGTGAGTTATCCACAAAACCAAGCTTGCATGATGAATTCACCCAAGAATCTGAGCTTGAAGATGGTTCTTCTCACCTTAGAACTACTTGGTCGCCTCCCTGAGCTCCAGAGCTTGCCTTAGACGTTTTGAGAAAGAAGAGAAGTGAAGAGAAATTACGGATCGTTCACTTGGTTTACAAGGAAAAGGGCTTATATACTTTAGGCCATTTTACACCATAAGGACCTCTAAAGCATGGGATTTTCATCTAAATCCCTCCTTGCTTCTTAGGCACGTCCAAGCCATCTATACTTAAACCAAGTTCATCAAAGCTCAATATTTAAGGGTAGAAAAGATCAACTTTCAACTAGGGTACACATATGAAGGTCTTCATACACATACATGGTGAATTTTATGCACAAAGATTACTTTTCTTATCTGATTATTTATTGGTGCATCTCTTTCATCATTTCTACTCTAAATGATGCCAAGAGTCATATAAGATGCTCTAGAAGGTGTACTTTACAAGTTTCACTCATAATTTGGGTAAATTGCACTTTACTCCAAATTAGGGTTTTTAAGCACCAGGATCATTCCACAAGCTGCATCTGAATGCCCAAGCTTGAAAAATCCATCATGCCCCATCAGATTCACTCTTATGATGTTTCATCATCAAGGGTACATCTTAACCTGTGAACTCTGCAAGTTAAACCTCTTAACTGGATAATTGCACATAGGTCCCTGTATTGCAAAACAATACTACAACATTGTTCCTAGGGGACAGGAATGGAAACATATGTTCCTTAGGAGCTTTTATTACCTGCTAAAAGATAATTACAAGTGTTTAATTACATATTTAGGAAAAACTTCTAGGTTTAGGTTATAACTCAGGTCAGGGATGTTACATATACGTTCTATTGCAAGATCTAAGGTTAAAGGCAAGCTTAGTCCCCATTATGTTGGACCATTTGAGATATGGGATAAGGTTGGAGATTGTGCATACCATTTAGCTCTCCCTCCTGTCTACGACAAGATCCATAATGTGTTTCATGTCTCTGTGCTGAGAAAGTATGTGAAGGACCCTGCTCATGTACTCTCAATCTAGCCTCTGGAGATTCAGGAGAATCTGACTTATGAAGAGCTACAAGTGAAGATTCTTGATTCTCGAGTTAAGTAGTTGAAGAACAAGGATATCGAGTTGGTGAAAGTTTTATAGCAGTGTCATGGTTTGGAAGAAACCAGTTGGGATCTTAGAGATGAGATGTTATGTACTCACCCTTCTCTTTTTGTATGAGATATTGGGGATGAAATCCTTTTTAGCTGGTGGAGTGTAACGAACTGAAATATGTGTGTAGTCATAGTTGAGCCTTTTTCTTGAGTTTTCTTTTTCTTTTCTGACCCTGATGATGTGTTCATGTAAATTATAAAGGTTGGTGTACATTTTTTCCCAATATTTGATTTCATAGGGATTTATGCACAAATACCTCAGTCACATTTTTATAATGGGTTAATTTGCAAAATGACCACTTAAAAGGGAATAAAAATAAAATAAAATACTTAATGACTACAAAAGAGAAAAATAATCTTAAATTCGTAATCTACACCTTAAAAACATCCTTTGGGTAAATTTTCATGTAATTTGGATAATCTTCATTATACAAGTGAATTTAGGAGAGAGAAAGTGTGTTGAAGTAGTAAAATATTAAATAACTTCAATATGGGAAATTGATGGTGGATTCGTGTCCACGGTACTTAATGTGACTTATGAGAGAATTTTCATCAGTTTAGGGAATCCTATAATCATTAATGTAAGAGAAAAGAGAAAATAGGATTTGAATTATTTAACATGGTAGAAGTTCTCAAAAGATAAAACTAACTACATATTCAGATTCCTCATGTCCAAATTGGGTTAGGTATCAAATTTCATCTCATTTGGGATTCATTTGTACCTTCAAAAGAGGAGAGAAAAACTGAATAAATTGAATATCACACATTATTTGGATTTAGGTTTGGAGTGACATTAAAATGTCACACCTATGTTGGGCGCACGAGATCCTGGACGTAGGATCTGCGATCCGACGGTCTGTGGATCGTCTTCCCCACGAGTCCCACTCGTATAGGGAATGTGGTTCGAGCGCATCTTCAAACGGGTATTTCTCGGGCTACAATCCACCAATTTTCATGATTCTTCTTCCATTATGTTCCAAATAGGATTCCTCATGCGCCTACTTCTTATTTTTGAAGTTTTGTAGAGAGTTCGAGAAACACCCAAATCTTGTTGTCCAAATATGAACCTTACCATCCCAATTCGAAATGTCTCTCACCCACACCTATATATATGGGTACCTTAGTCTTCGTTAGCCATCACTCGTTGTGTGTGTGACTAATTTGGAACGAGATGAAGCGTTGAACCGTCGACGAGCAGAGTTTCCCTAGGGTTTGTGGCAGCTTTCTTTCTCTCCACAGAGCTACTCCAAGCAAATTGTGGGTACTGCTGAGTCCGGTTTTCCCTCTTCTTTCTTTTCCTTTTTTTGCTTTTTGGTTTCGTCATGTATTACATTTTTTCCCAATTCGGACCTTCACTTGCTACTGCCATGGGGCGCGAGCAAGGTTGAAGATGGGCTTTGGCCGAATTATGATCTTGCCCTTCTACCTTCTGCTTCTGATATGTCTCGCGCGAGGGTATCCTCGTCTTTTCGACCGTCTGTGCGACTTGCATCCACGTGGGCCAGAGCTGTGACTTGGTGGCTCAAAACTGGTCCATGTCACATGGTGGGTCCCCTTCTTTTTCCCTCTCTCACTCTCTCTTCACCCCAAGGATTTTGCTGATGTGGCGACTAGGGATTGGTCAGAATAGAAAAATTTGTATCTTTTTATTCCTTTGCTAAAAAATAAAAGTAAAATATGTTTCAAAATAAAAAATGTAAGCTTTCTAATAAAAATACTTTTGAGGTTTGGTTATGAGTTTTATAGAAATGTGTTATATAAAAATAGTTTTAATGGATAAAAATCACCAAAAATACACTTTAACCTATGAAACTCCAAAATATACAAAATTATATGTTTTCTTAATCAGGAGAACCTAACTAGGTCAATGGTGATGCTTTTAGATTCAAAATCGTGGTTTTGTTGAAAAAGTACAAAATCTAGGGTTTCTTTACCTTAATGCATATGTAAACCCTAATAATATACAGTTATACATTGGAAATAGGAAAGGTGGGCTTTGGACTCAATAAGAGTGGTGAATGTGAATAAGTTGTAATCAGTAAAATAGGTATGTGCTTTCCTTACACCTAAGTTGGGAAGAGTTGTAAGTTAACCTAGTTTCCCTAATGAGGCTTTTATGAAACCCTAATTCCTCTTTTGTTATTTCCTTTGCTATTTGCCTCATAATCAATTTTATTAATTATTTCTTGAGTCTTGTACCCCACTGTTATGTCTTTAGTTTATTAATGCTTACACTTGCCATATTTCTTAGCATGTTGATTTTATTAGATTATTAAACTAGTGTAGTGGTACTTTTGTACAACCACCCATAGATAGGGCATGTGTAAATTTGCCCTGGGGAATGTGCTACTCTCCCCAATATAGAATATTTATAGGATTGGAATGTGTTACTCTCCCTCACCTATTGGTTGAGGTTAGGTAGGTGCCTCAAACCCTACATAGTTTAGGTAGTCAATATTAATCATGCATGCAACCTTTTTACTATTTTTATTATGGCAAACATCTATTTATTTATTCCTCATACTTTTGACTATCTTCATCTTATGATGAAATTTTAGCCTTTATTTCCTTATAGTTTTCTTATATTGTGTCCTTGTTCATTTTATTTGACACATACCTTGTTTTCTTTCCTTTTTGCTGGGTACTTTCCCAACCACCCAGGGTTAGATCAAGGTGTTGAGCAAGGCCAAGGTGACCAATATTAGTAGTATTAGATTTGAGTTTTGCTATCAAGGATGACTAGGTTGCTTATTGCTAGATCCTATAGTTTCTTTATAGTTTTTTTCCTTTTCAAAGAAACTCATGTAGTGAACAAGAGTTCTAAGGCAATGTAATAACTTAGTTTGTTTCTGCTGCTATTGACATTACTTATGTATCTGAATCATGCTTATTTAATTGGAATATTATACATGCATTCCACATTGTCTATTTTCCTTAGAAAAAGTGGATGTTTTGTAATTCCCTTAAATGAGTAAGGATGTGATCTTGCCTCTTTACATTTCACTCTCTCTTTATATCATAAATGAGTATAAAATACAATTTTGAGGCCTGGTATATCCACTCCTTTTAAAATAAGAATTCAATATGTACAGATTTCACTTTAAGCTTGCTATCATATTACCTATAGGGTAGGTTTCCATCATCTTGAAAAACACATGTATGAAGTTCTTATCAAGGGTTCAACAAGAAACATTTGATATCTTAAATCATGGGCCCAAAGTTCTCTACCCCCAGAGTTGATAAACATGCAATGCTATTGATCAACCAAGATTGCAAGCATCGAATGATTGATTCAGAATGTGGCAATATTCATACAAACTTATATGTAGGTAAAATAAAAATAAATCAAGCAACATAACTACTCACCCCACCTTGGCAATGAGACTACTCACTTCTCATGATAGCTATAAGATAAGTAGGAACAATGGAATAATACGATGAAATCATAATCAAAATGAAGAACACAACCTATTTATGGTCTAAGACATGTAGTATTCTTATTCATTCTTCTTCCTTGATCCATATTCATGGTCTATGTTCCAGAGGCATCGTCCAATGTGCCTCTTTGAAGGTAGTTCCTTTGATCATTAATGGTAGTTGATAACATCAAAGAAAAGTGATATATTGATGGCTCCTTTATGTGTTTGAGTGCGGGTTTGACAGCCTTGTGATGTGGAGTGGAGATACCTCTAGCACGATGATCGGGGTCTATCTTTAAAGATGTGGGTGGTAGCTTCATGAAGTTGAAGTATCACTTGCACATAGATGGCAACACTTAGGGCAGTAAGATGATGGCTTGATGGCATGCAAAAATGGTTAATGGATTGGAGTGGAGGAGGGTACCTGGGTCAAGAATGTGATTGGTTGATGGATCAACATCATGGCAAGCCTTAACGGATCACGAGCACAAAGGATAAGTTGGTGATGGTTGGTTGTACTGTGATCCTCAATGTATTAGGCTCTATGTGGCAATGGTTGAGGGTGTTCCTGTATAGTTTCCTTGTTGGAAGAGAGACTCGATGGATGCCGGGTTTGATGGTTAATTTGATGGGAAGGCTTTGATGCACATTCTTCAATGGAGAGACTTGATGTTTTTATTGATGGGGGCATGGTATTCGATGGGTTAGGTCATTGAAGGAAGGATAATTGATAGGGTTCCTTGATGGTTGACCATTATTGCATTACACATGGGGGAAGTAGCCATGTTGTTGCGTTGATGGGAGGGAAATTTAAGGTGAGTCTCAATGAAGGCCATAAAATATGATGGTAGATGCCTGTCTAAAGTTTGTTCAAAAAAATTTTTGGGCCCAATGATTGCTATCTTATGTTGGTGTGTAGATATCAAGATGAAGACTGCTAAACAAGTCGATGAATAATGTCAAAACCCTAACAAATTAGAATTAAAACTTAGGAATATTAAATGAACTCCAAATCTGAAAAAGGGAAATGTTAATTGCAAAACTAGCTAAAGATGTAACTAAAAAGAGAATGATTATGGATATATCACTTTTAATCACTAACTTAAAACAGCCCTTTTTTCTTTAATTACCTCGAACTAATGAAACATCATGTTAACTAAAAAGATAATATCTTATTTAAGCATAAGTATCATACATTCACAATTCAATTAATCTCTTACATCATAACCAACTGAAAGAAGCTACTTTTGCTTTAATTTACATCAATTTCGTCATATTACAAATTGCTCTCAACCCTTACTCTCACATCCCCATGAGTAGAGTAAGGATAAGAGACCATCTAGCTAAAATAAGAACTCCTCTCAAGACCTAAGTTGATCTACTCCTAATGATAGCTTGCTTCTGACTCCTCCTACTGAGCTGGATGGTTTCTAAAAAATGTTTCAGTATATCTATGAGATACTGGCTCAATACATGGAAAGTCAACAAGAAACCATGATAAATCAAATGAATATTGTTAATACAAAAGAATACAAGCATGGAATATAAATTATAAATCATCCAACATGGCACTTGATATGATAATGACTATAATAAATAAATGAAGTAGGTCTATTCATCAATCTTTTATTCCATTTATTATGCCCTAGACCCACATGAAATGTACCACAATACGTAGAAGTATCACAGTGATTTACAATATCATCATATGAGACTTAGAGTAGACTCAGGACTCTAAGTCTACTAAACTAGCTACCTAGTCTATAGTGAGACTAGCCATGTCTAGCCTTGGTGGTCAGACATTTGGACAAATAAAATAAATTTCGCCTCTAAATCTTAGTACTCAGGTTGAGATTTGAAGCATTTGACGTAGCTAATTGCATCAGTGGTTATACAAGGGTTGACCTACTGAGTATAAACTAAACTAACTGAACTACATTGGATGCCACTAGAATCTTCGGTTAATGTTGTGTACCTTATTAAATTAAGAAGATTGTCCTATTTGGGCTTAGTCCCTCGTACCTCTTTGGTATGCTCCGACTACCTCATCTTGACCTCTACTTGTTACAATCCATGCCGCATTTTATTGGTAAGTTTTGGATTTAAGATAAATTTGGTGTTAATTATAGTTTTATTTTACCTTGTTAACACTTCACATCATTAACTAGTTTGTTTATATTTTGGTTTAACTTAAAATCATTCTTTGATAAGTTAAATAAAATATGTGTTGTGAATACATCAAGGTGCAAACCCTTGTTGACATGGTAATAGCCCACACATGTATAAGGAGGAACATTATAGATATTTGAGGAATTAATTAATAAATAAGTAAATTATTAAATAATAAATTTATCAAACTTTTTCTATGTAATTGTAGAAAAATCAATTATAAATCCAATGCAAAAAGAATAAATCGATTAAAATGAGGAAGTTATGATATTTTTAGTTTTCCCCAGTTGTACCATCGTTTTGGCCTTCCGATGGCCAGTTTTCAATGGCGGGCCTCAGATGGTCCAAACTGATGGGTGGAATGATGGTTGACCGACACATTGCCCAGAACAACCAAATCACAAAACATGCCATAACTTTTGTTGTACTTATCACAATTTGAAAATTAATTTTATTAGATTCCTTTTTCATTTCTCTACATAGCCAAAGCCTTAAATTATAGAAAAGATGAATTGGAAGGTGACTTTTAGGGTGATTTTTGGAAAGAACATAAAGAGAAAAAAAATCTCAAAGGTTTCATTATAGATTTGACTTGTTAAGTAGTTCTTGATTGTTGATCCTTTCTTCTCTTCATGTTCCCTTGATCGGAACTATTTGATTCATCAACTAAGGTTTTAGTTAACCATCTTCCTTCGTCTTCTACCTCCACTAGGCTTCTTTTAGGCTCATCTATGTTCTGTCTAGTCGTTTAGACTTGGTTTTTGAGGTCCTAAGCTCAAATCTTAGGTATATAGATTGTGATGTAAAGTACATCAGGTTCACACACGTGATCAGTAAGTTAGAACTTTTACATGTGGGTTGAAAATCACCTTTAAATGTTGATTTTGTAGAAATCAGGATTTAAATGATCATTTATATGTATTAATTTATATGTTAAAGAATGAATCTAAAATTTGAAAAGCTTTCTATGTGATCCCAATTGATTTATTAAATGATCAGTATTCCCATGATGTATATGAAGTTCAAATAAATAGTTTAGATTGTGGATATTGATATGCTTAGATATTAGCTAGAATAGACTCTTTATTGAAGCCAGTGAATTATTATTTATCAAAAATTTAGTAGGAGAAAAGAGAAACCTACATGCAGGGATAAGATAAGAATAATATAAAATAAAATACCTAGTTTATATAAATTTAAAGACTCATTGGATGTTAGATGCTTTGAACACCATAGATCGATCGTGGAGGTCTTCACCATGAAGGATATAATATGCTTACTAACTATTAGAGTCCATGATGAAGTAGTCTGAGTGTACCTGAGGGTTACAGGAGACTAAGCCCATCAAAACAGTAAGGTACCAACAATGATTGAAGATTCCAATGGTACCTCGTACAACTCAGTTAGATCAGTCACTATCCAGTGGGTTAGCCCTTGTAGAGCCACTGGGGTAGGTATTTTTGTCAAAGTGCTTTTGACTCTTCATCTGAGTATCACTACTATAGAAACAACGTTCAACGTCGCTTTTAGAGGCGTCGAGTTTTTAGTAAAACTGACGCTACTAACATTAAACGTCGGTTAATAAGGACATCCGACGTCTATATTTGAAGACAAGCCAGACACGGGTATCACTTTTCATTCAGTGTCGATTGAAGAAAAGAAACAGATACCTAAAGTAGCCCACAAAATCCAATATTTTCGAGCAAAAAAAAATTACGCCAAAGTATCAGATACAACGTCGGTGTTTTAGCTAATAACTGACGCGGAATGAAGATAAAATTTGCGCCAAAAGTTCTAATATGGGCGTCGGTTGTCTTATAATAACCGACGTTATAAGTGTGTGTGCACCGTCCTCGCAAAATTTTTTTACACCCCTATTGCGTTGGTTTTTTATGGAAACCGACGCTGTTAGGCTTTAGCGTCAGTCATTTAACCAACCGACACTTATGGTTAACTTAACAGCACCAGCGCAAGCGACTCTTCCCCTTTCTCTATTTCATTCCTGATTCTTCAGTTAGGTCCGACGATTTCTTGTTCGTTGCCGCTCGTTGCTTCTCTTCTCACTGTCACTCAGTGCTGCCGCCGGTCGTTGCTCCTCTCCTCTCCTCACCGCCACCCGCGTCGGTAGCTGCTTCGGTTCTCTCCTTGCTGCCGCCAGCTTCCTGCTAGGTCTCTGCTCCTGGTGGTCACTCGCTCATCACCACCACCTTTCTTTTGCTTGCTGCTCTAGCCACCCACCCTCTCGCTCGCCGCCGCCGCCCTCTCTCCCGCTCACCACTCCTGGTAACTTTTCCTTCTCTTCTTTACCATGTTGTGAAATCACATGTTGGCACGGCCGTGCTGGGCAACACGACCGTGGTGGCTGATTTTGTTCTATATTACTCAATTATGTGTGTAATGATTATTTTGATGATTTTGTGCTATATTTCTCAATAGGATACCTGAATTTGTGTGTAATGATTATCTTGATGATGAACATTCAATATCCTAATTTAAGTTTCTAATCCTCATGCTTGACCTAATTCAATATCCTAATTTGATGCATGTTGAAATAAGATTCAAACCTGTCCATTCTAGCATCCTAATTTGATTTGATTATGTACTTTGAACCTTGAAACGTGCGTGTTAAAGATACATTGATGACTCAAACTTAACTCACATGTGTGTCTTCTATTTCTAAATTGATTATGTGACCCCTAATTATGTGACAGCACATGCATTTGTTGGCCTAGAAACCCGTCCAAGATTTACTCATTAGGAGTAAATCTTGGATAGTCCCCAGTTTGGGACTGTTCTTGGATACCTAATCTCACTTAGGATGTAAGTGTATAATGTGTATTTGGTTTTCGAGAAAATTTTGGTAGCATTTCCCCGTTTGTTCTCTAAGTACATATGTACTTAGAGAACAGTGGGGAAATACTGCTGAAATTTTCTCGAAAACCCAATACACATTATACACTTACTAGTGAGATTAGGTGTTCAAGAATGGGATAGGTGGTACACATTTATTATATATAAGAATGACATCACATGTATTTGTTGGCCTAGAAATCCATCCAAGATATACTCATTAGGAGTAAATCTTGGATAGTCCCCGGTTTGGGACTATTCTTGAACACCTAATCTCACTTAGGATGTAAGTGTATAATGTGTATTTGGTTTTCAAGAAAATTTTGACAACATTTCCCCGTTCGTTCTCTAAGTACATATGTACTTAGAGAACGAACGGGGAAATGCTGTCGAAATTTTCTTGAAAACCCAATACACATTATACACTTACTAGTGAGATTAGGTGTTCAAGAATGGGATAGGTGGTACACATTTATTATATATAAGAATGACAACACATGTATTTGTTGGCCTAAAGTTTTAACCATGCAAAAACTCTAATATGTTAACCCTAGACCCTAATCTTGTTGTAATATATACTTGTGTTCTCTTTGATCATAGAATGGATAGATCATGGATGTCCATTCGTAATCGCTGCACCACAGAGTTTATTTCTGGTCTTGACCACTTTATTAGATTTGCCGAGGAAAATAGGAAAAAACCTGGAGATAGGTTCTACTGTCCATGTAGGCATTGCGGTAACAACTTGAAAGTCAGCACTGGTGATGAAATCAAAAGTCATGTCATGTGCAACGGGATTATACAAGGCTATACAGAATGGCACTGGCATGGAGATATTTCAAACCCGAAACCAGTGGATGTCGATAGTAGTGCTTGTTTGGAAGAAGAAATTGCCTACGATGACGTAGATGTGAATGAACCAGTTCCAGTAGACATCGTTGATGCGATGCTGGATAGTAGTGGGGTAGAGCACACCGATTCACCTCCCATTTTTAGAAACATTGTGCATGATGCTGAGATATCGTTATACATAGGTTGTACTAAGTTTACGAAGCTTAGCGATGTGTTGAGATTGTATAAGCTGAAAGATAACAACAGATGGAGCAACAAAAACTTCACGTCATTGTTGTCTTTGTTGAAAGAAATGCTTCCTGAAGGAAACGAGTTGCCAATCTCAACATACCAGGTAAAGAAATTGTTGTGCCCAATGGGAATGGATGCCAAGAAGATACACGCATGCCCGAATGATTGTGTATTATTTCAAAAGGACTATGTGGATTTGAAAGATTGTCCAAAATGTGGTGCGTCACGGTATAAATTGACGACTTCGGGGGAGTCCAAAACTGGTTCTCCTGCCAAGGTGATGTGGTATCTACCTATAATATCATGGTTTCAATGCTTGTTTGCCAATACGATAGATGCGAAGAATTTGAGGTGGCATGTAGATGTTAAGAAAAATAATTATGGGATCCTACGACATGCGTCTAATTCCCCATAGTGGAAGAAAATTGATCTATTGTACCCTGAATTTGGTGAAGAAGTCAGGAATCTAAGACTTGGGCTTTGTACATATGGGATGAATCCGTACGGGACATTGAGCAGCCAACATAGCACTTGGCCAGTCATGCTTTTTATATACAATCTTCCTCCCTGGCTGTGTATGAAAAATAAGTACGTAATGCTGTCGTTGTTGATATCGGGCCCTAAACAACCTGGAAATGACATCGATGTTTATCTTGAACCTCTGATTGATGACTTAAAGAAACTCTGGGGTGAAGGTGTGATGACCTATGATGCTTCACGAAGAGAGACATTTCATTTGCATGCTATGTTGTTTTGCACTATTAATGACTTTCCAGCATATGGGAATTTGTCTGGATATAGTGTCAAAGGAGCTAAAGTGTGTCCTATATGTGAAGAGAACACCGATTCAACAAGACTAAAACATGGCGGTAAGACTGTATATCTCAGTCATCGAAGGTTTCTTATAAAATTCCATCCGTATTGTAGGAAGCACAAAGCATTCAATGGATTGAATGAGGAACGGACTGCACCTAAACCTATACCAGGGGAGGTTGTTTATGAAAGAGTAAAAGACTTTGTCAATGAATTTGGTAAGAGATCACAATGTACTATGGCCACACGGAGTGACAAATCTTTATTCAAGAAGAAGTCAATATTTTGGGATCTTCCTTATTGGAGTTCTTTGACAGTCAGGCATTGTATCGATGTCATGCACATTGAGAAAAATGTCTGTGATAGTGTCATTGGTACTTTGTTGAATATACCAGGTAAGACTAAAGATGGGATAAAATCCAGACTGGACCTACGTGAAATGGGAATAAGGTCATAATTAACAGAATTTCATGAAATGGAAAATTGGAGAACATACTTACCTCTCACTTGTTACACATTGTCTAGAAAGGAGAAGAAATCTTTTTGTGAATGTTTGGTAAATGTTAAGGTGCCACATGGTTATTCATCCAACATCTGTAGATTGGTATCAATGAAAGATCTGAAGTTGATAGGTCTTAAATCTCATGATTGTCACACTCTAATGCAACAAATATTGCCTGTGGCAATTAGATCTATATTGCCGAAGCATGTAAGGTTTGCAATCACCAGACTTTGTTTCTTTTTCAACAGTCTATGCAGCAAAGTTATTGACCTTGATACTCTCGATAAATTGCAAAGAGAAGTGGTTGTTACCCTATGTCATCTTGATATGTATTTTCCTCCGTCGTTCTTTGATATCATGGTACATCTTGTTGTCTACTTGACTAGGGAAGTGAAAATATTGGGACCAGTTTTCTTGCATTGGATGTATCCCTTTGAACGATACATGAGCATTTTTAAAAGTGATGTTCGAAACCGTTATCAGCCTAAAGGGAGTATTATCGAGGGTTATGTGGTGAGAGGAGTTATGGATTTTTGCAATGACTTTCTTAGTGGTAATGACACTCATGATAATGACAAGAATATTGACGAGCAATTTGGCAAAGGAATTTTGGGATCACGTGTGAAAGTAATCAGTCGTGAGCAGTTGGAACAAGGTCACTTGTATATTTTACACAACATGGACGAAGTGAACGTTTATATCGAGGAACATACCAATTTCAATCAAGAGACAATATCCTCGAGCCAATACAATGTGGCTTGCTAGAGAGCATAACAAGACATTTATTAAGTGGTTTGAAGATAAAGTCTTACATCAACTATCTCAAACACCAGATGATATTACTGAAACTATCAAATACCTCGCCTTTAAACCAAAATTGACTGTTATGTCTTATGAAAGGTATGACATTAATGGATTCACATATTACACAAAGTGCCAAGATGATAAGAGTGTTGTCCAAAATAGTGGGGTCACCCTTCAAGAATCGACTATGTTTTTTGCAAGTGCAAAGGATAAGAGTCCATGTGAAGCTAAAATGTCATATTACGGTGTCATTGAAGACATATGGGAGTTTGACTACATAGATTTCAGAATTCCACTCTTCAAATGTAATTGGGTTGATAACACCAAAGGAGTTATAGTGGATGAATTGGGTTTCACTTTAGTGAACTTTGAAAAGATTGGCGAGAAGGGTGAACCATTCATATTGGCATCACTTGCGAAACAAGTATTTTATATCGATGATCCTGCAAATGATAAATGGTCAGTTGTTCTTCATGGTCAAAGACAGTTCATTGAAGATCCTATAGATGAAGAACAGTACTATGATAAGTATGATGACTCCAATCCATTCTCAGTTGGGTTGCCAACACCAACAAATATTGAAGCTAATGATGACTTGTATGTGCACAGAGATCACAATGAAGGATTGTTAATTGATAAAAAATCACAATATTAGAGGCATGTTTATATTTTTTTTATATGTTTTATTTTTCTGAATGTGAACTTTACAATGTGAATTTTACAATGTGAATTACTTTATAATGTGAACTTTACAATGTGAATTACTTTACAATGTAAATGTGAACTTTACAATGTGAGCTTTACAATTTGAATTACTTTACAATGTGAATGTGAATTTTCAGATGGCTGAGCATTCTCCTGATGACCGTGCTGATGATTACCGTGAGGGTGAGGAGATCAATGCGCCACCTCACAATGTATGTTTTAAAAATATATCATATATTTATATCTATATGTCCATTTATAGTTATATCTTGTAAATGTGTTTATTTTGTCAAATTTTAGGTTGATGATGCACATGTACCATCTGAAGCACTTGAGGCACTTGATCAGAAGCACCAAAAAGTTTACAAGAGAAGGGGCATCACTATGATGAAGAAGTTAATAGAGAAAATGGGCGATGGACCCAAAGTTGTTGTGGATTTTGATAATGCAGGAAATGCATCTGGTGTGAATCACAATTCGTTTGTTTCATATCTTGGGTATGTTACTCGTAGCCATTGCGGTTGTAAGATAGATTCTTGGCATAAAGTTTCTAAGGAGAAGAAAGACGTAATATGGAAGGATTTATGCATGCGTTATTATTAATTTGCAATTTTATATTGTAGATTACTATTTTTTTGGATACTAGTTAATAGCAATTCTATTTTGTAGAGTATATTTGAATTGGATGAAAAGTTGCATCGTAAATGTGTGATGCAACGCTGTGGGAGAGTCCTAAGGAACTATAGGACAAATCTCATCCGAGAATACATAAAAGAAGCTAACAAGAGGAAGAAGACAACCACTGAACAGTGGAACTTCCTGGACAAAGAAGAATGGGACGCGTTTGTTGCTTCAAGACAAACTGATGAATTCAAGGTATTAGGTGTCAGTCCCAATCTCATTAATATATGTTGTATTCACCTATTCAAGATTAACATTTACTGTTACTAACCAAATCATTAATGTGCATACTAACTAGGCCCTCAGTGAGGCACAAAATTCAAGGCGTGCACTGAATGTGCATGACCACACAATGGGTCCAAAGGGGTATGCAGGCATTCACCAAAGACTACAGTCTGAGGCTACTTCTCAGTCTGCTGCTACTCAGGAGTCCTCTACTATAAGTAGAACACCTCTGCCTCGCCATGACGTCTGGATAGCTGGGAGGCAAAATAAGAAGGGAGAAATAAGGAAGCCCGTAACTGTTGAGGCGGCTGCAAAAATGGTAAAATACAACTCTTACAACAATCGTTCGAATATTGATTATTTATGGTGTTTACTTAATTACAAAATTTTGTTTTGGCGATTAGCGGGAGCTGCACGAGCTGAGGAAATAAGGCAAGTTCATCCCTAAGGGCACAATGGATGAATTGACAGTTGCTCTGGGTAACCCAGAGCGTCCTGGACGTGTTAGGGCTGCAGGCGCTGGTGTGGGCATCAAATCTTTTTTTGGGCCATCGCAGTGCAAACATGTCCCAAAAGTGGGACTTTCACAAGAAGAGGTAACATATTCTTTCTATATAATGTTACTGTAAAAAGATAATTCAATAATTAGAAGCTAACATTTCTTTTATCCATGTATAGGTAGATAAGCTAGTTGATAGGAAACTCGAAGAAGCACTGAAAAAGTGGCAGGCATCTCAGACTGCCACTCAGTAGACAATACCTATTATAGCATCCTGCTCTACTCCTACTGCAGAGGTTGGGAGTAATCCTGTAGACCCACCACCTAGCACACCTGGTGTAAGTATTTTTATGACATAGTAACTAGTTTTTTAATTCAAGATGATATGTTTTCAAGATGATATGTATATATGAAATTGTAGTCGTTTCAAAAAAAGATGATATGTATATATGTATATAACATTCTTTACACAAAAATTTGTAGGGGTTGAAGCCATGCCGTCTAAAAAGTAAAGAATATGTCGTTGCAGAGGCATCGGCTTACCCATCCCTGTCAGGGGAAATGTTTCACGGGTCTCCATTACTAGCTGGTTGGATTCATGTGAGCCTGGTACATATATTCTCCAAGTGGATGGATCTTCCATTGCCATATGCCCACCCAGATTGTGAAACACTTGGTGAGGCAAAAGGCAGAGTGATATTGTGGCCAAAAGTGGATGTCCTCTTTACTGAAACTGTATGGTAAATTTACATTTCGTTAAATTGTTAGTGTGTGTATATGATGTCAGTTGATCTGAAATTATATATAAATACAGGTTAAAAAGAAGACACCCATAGCATCTAGGCCTCCACCTCCACCTCCTACATTACTCAGTTGGGTTCCACAGGACCTACATGTCCCGTTAGGTCCTAACTGTAGGGGTATGGCAATATGATTAGGCGAACATGATATAAATTTCCCTATACTTGTTTCTATAGATTCAGATGTTGCATGTCAATCATACGAAAGTAAACTATTTATACAAGATATTTTGGAGTTGTTTCGATATGATTGGCTAAATACATCTGTGATAGAGCTATGGATAAGGTGAGATCTTCTTTATACATCCATATACCTTGTGTAGGATCTGGTGATCTGGTTTCTTATTTATTAATGCATGCGTAATTAATACATATTTTGCATCTACTTAGACAAGATATGTGCAGATTTTGCATTCGAACATGTAGGATTTTTTATTCCATATTTGATTAGTCTAGTAGCTAAAGACCCTCCGTCAGTTCAACAATACTGCTGTGAGGCTTTTACAAATTTGCTCAAAATAAGAAGACGGTGATAATAGCTCCATTCAATGTAGAGTAAGTTTACTTTGCTTATTATAATTTGGACTTAAAAAATTACATTTTTATTGTGGATTTTGAGTTATTAATTTTTAACTTTTTTACCTCTAGTGGTATGCATTGGGAGTTACTAGTTATTGTCCCTGAGACGTTCACTGTCTATTATCTAGATCCTAAGGGGAGTAAATTGAATTCAAAATATGGACACATAATGAAAATGGCATTATTCTGGTGAGAAATATTTCATTTTTATATCCGTTAACATATGTTATTACATTACTATTTAATTATGCAATGTACTGTGTTACATTAACATGTAGGGGTTTACATTGAGTTCAAAAAGGCTGGAGGAAAGATCCCCACAAAAAAGAACCAGCCAATAATTTGGAAGAACGTGAAAGTAAGTTCCCGACTGCAATATATGTATATATTATTTATGTGAACAATGCTTAATTAGTTGTATTTTTTAATATTTTGTATGTTTGAATTTATAGTGTGCTACACAAGACAACGGATGGGCATGTGGATACTATGTGATGCGATTTATGCACATGATTATCAAATATGCCGCAGTGGACATCGATACTATTCATGAGGTATTATATAGTCTCATTAGATAATATGAAATATATCAATCTTATTTATAGCTCATTAATTATATATATACATCATTCTCTTTACAGGTGTTTAAAATTGACCACACTACAGGAAATGCCTTACCAGATGTACATGCTCCCTATACGACGGGAGAATTAAATGAAGTAAGAGAAGAATGGGCAACAACCATACAAGTAGTGGGGGTTTTAACATATAATTGGGATGTTGATAGCGAATAATGACTAAAGAATGATATTTTGTAAATGAATTTCTGAATTATAATATATGTGTGAATGTTTCTACATGTCTGGATGTTTCTACATGTGTCTGAGTGAAAATGAATGAAACTGTTGGTGCTATATGAATGTTTCTACATGTGTGAATGTGAAAATGAATGGAACTACAGATTGCTAGCTACATGAATGTTTCTAAATGTGTGAAAATCAAATGGAACTGCAGGTTGCATTGCTAAATGTGTGAATATTTTTGTTGTTAATTTTGCAGGTTTGTGGCTTGTTGTTGGCTAATATCAATGGATGTCGTAAAACCTATAGTTCATAACTGAACTACAGGTTTCTCATCCTACGACCAGCCATACAGTAGGTCTGCAGACTGACAGAAAAAAAAACAAAAAATAGGCGTCAATTATTTGTATAAAACCGACGCCACATACTTACAGTGTCGGTTTCTACTCATAACCGACGTCTATTTCCTTAACACCACGGCCGTGCTGGCCAACACGGACGTGGCAGCAGACCAGACACCACGGCTGTGCTGGGAGTGATATGGCGTCAGTTACAGTGTCAGTTTCTACTCATAACCGACGTCTATTCCCTTAACACCACGGACGTGCTGGCCATCACGACCGTGTTGGGAGTGATATGACGTCGGTTGCTTATCTAATAACTGACGCCTATAGTGCCCAAGATGGCACCTTTTCTGTGGTACGAAGGTATATGTCATCAGTTTCTTATCTAATAACCGACGCCGATAGTCCCTTGCTGGCGCATTTTCAGTGGCGTGTGAAGGGTTTGGCATCGGTTTTTGAACCGACGTGTAACGGCTGGGCTTTTAGCATCGCCCACATAGGTGTCACTTAGAAACTGACACTAAAGGCCTTAAATAACCGACACTAAAGGTCAGTTATGTACTAGTGTATCTAGGTTTAGAGGAGGATTCTAGATAATCTGACCGCTCTCATTGTCAGTCGAGACCAGACGTGGCGAGGTCCGTTGCAGATCGAGTATCTCGTTAGTAGACTTAAAGTCTCAGATCTAGTCTAAGTCTTGTATGGTGAGATCATATCTTGCTGCGATACTTCCACATATTGTGGTACACTTCCTGTGGGCCTGGGGCATAATAATTGGACCAGAGGATCAGTGAAAGGATTCAGATTATTTCTTACAATCATTATTGTAATGACCCTGACCTGGGTTTTGGGATAACCTTGGTTGTTTTGCCTAAGTAAGATGATTAAAACCTTGTCTTAATCTTTTGAAAAGTAATTAAGACTTAAGGAGAGCTCAAGTTGCAAGTTTGGTCATGTTTGAATGTTGTTAGAGTAATGTTTGCTTATTTTGGACCAAAGTGGAAATTACCCAAGATAAGGGGTTATCTTGCAATATGTCACATGATGGGTGTTCTCCTAGTACTTTAGCATCATAAGAGATAGAATGATGCTAAGGGGCACCTTGTGGAAATCCTAAATTCCAAGTTGAGCTTGTATGGTTGATGCTTATGCTTTATGTGCTAGTTTTCATGCAACTTAACCAATATATGGGGTTGATGTGCAATTTACCACCTCTAGAGTGCTCCTACTCTCTCTTAGTATCATATAGAGGATAGAGAGAGAAGGGGGTGCCTTTTTTGAGTCTTGTTTGAATGATAACACTCTTGGTGATGTTAGTACCATAGAATGTTGAGTACCTTGAACGATAGATGAGGTTGTGTTGAGTTGTGAAGGGAATATGGGGGTGCCTATCAGTTGATAAACCATAGAAGATGTCCCATATCAGTTTGGCAGATTTTTGAAGCATTCAGTTCAGGCTAAGCACCTCAAATAGGTGAAGCATATGGTTTGAGACTTCCTTGCAAAAGTGGTATCGATTTTTACACAAAATGATTACAAGTTGTGATATCTTGTCAGGTAAGCTACCCAATGGCCGATACCTTACCCTTGGATTATCCATAAGAGTTTTGCATGTCAATATAAACAAGTTTGCATGGTTTCACCATGCATGGACACGTGTCACCCATGTACATATGGTGATGACACCTTACACATACTCTCTTTCATGAGCCTCAACTATATATACCTCTCTTTTCACCTCCTAGTAAACCTTTCAACTCCTTACAATCTCTTACTTAAGTGGATGACCATAGAAGCTCAAGGAGGAAGAGGAAATCCGGGAAACTTGCCCAAGGTAAATCCATGGATATCTTCTAGCTTGGATGGGCTATGCTTCTCAAACCATGATTCTTTCTTTTCTTCTTCACCAAGTTCCTTACTATGGCATCACCTTTCATATAAAGGTGTTATGATCAATACTTGGAATCTTGATAAGTCATCTTAAACCTTGGGAATGTGGATCTTGGAATCTTGAAGCTTTAGTGGTGACCTTGAGATGGGTTATATAACTTGAACTAAATTTTATTATTATTCACTTTCTATCATGCAATACTTGGTGATTCTTTTTCTTTTTCAACTTTCCTTGATTAAATGATGGTTCTATGAGTTATACTAGATATATGGGACTGTTGTCCATGAAATAAGAGTAGTAATGGATGAAGAGTTTGAGCTTGAAGATGATGAAACCCATATGCACAAACCGATATTGGTTTGTGGGAAACCCTAACCCGATGTAAGGGTATAAGTATGGAACTGATACATATGAACTCCTATCCTTATGGATTGTAACATGAGTATAACTATTGTCCTCTTAGTTGTTTAACCTGTCATCTAAGATTGAGAATAAGGCAGGATGATATCTAGAACATATATCAGTCAACACATACATACTTGTACCATAACATGGATGGCCGATATGACTTGTGTTGCTTTAAAACAATATGATGTTGTCAGGAATATATGTTGGATGCTCTAAAAATGATATGCCTCAAAGGCACTAACTTTCCATAACTAAGGAGATGTCTAGTGAAGATGGGATATCAAAATATGATGTCTTAGTTGAGTTTGGAGGTTGACATGGCCAACTCTAACCCAAGTAATCAGATACACTCACAATCTAACACCCTCTAGCCCGATACATCAAGTGAAAATGGGGACAAAATAATCTTTGAAGACTTGGCCGATACACCAAGTAATGGTAAGGTCAGTAGGTGAGAGAACCAAAGTATTGAACAAGGGTTCATCTGTTACAACACAAACCCTAGAGGTCGATATCCCATAATATGCTATGTGGCCGATAAACTAGGTAATGGTGTAGTCAATATCTTAGTATATTGAGTGGTCGATACTCAAAGGGATAAGTTACACCGATACTTTAGTATATGATGAGGCCAAGACACTAGTTGGTTGAGTGGTCGATACCCTAAGTAGATGGTGTGGCCGATATATACAATGGGTTGACATGGCCGATACACAATGGGTTGATGTGGCTGATACACAAAGAGATAGGGTGTCCGATACCCTAAAGCACACTATAACCGACATACCTTCTCAAGCATCTCTAAACCGATACCAATAGACATGCTTTGGTCGATACAAGTATTGGTACTTTGGCCGACACAAACACATGTGTCTAGGCCGACACAAGGTGTAACATGTAGGCCGATAAATCTAGGCTGACACACCTTGATGAGTGTAGGTCGATACACCTTGAATATAATCAATGGATATACTTTAAAGTAATGATATGGATATACTTTGAAAAGTGTGGGCTAGTATACCCTAAAGAGGGTCAAGTCAATACAACAAGTTAAAGTTGAATCTAATATCCTAGTAAGGATGAAAGAGAAACTTGTACTACTTATATGGGAAAGGTAATACCTTATGTTGATAATTAGTTAATGATAATTGATGAGAGTAATCAAGTATGATTGAATACTTATGACAATGAATTTAACTCCTAGACGTGAGGGGGTATGAATTAGGATTCAATTGTTGAATAAAACCCTAAAGACCCTAATCAGTTACAATAAGAAGTCCTAACCCTAGCTATGAAAGGGTTGTAACTTGATTGATAGATTATCTGTGATACAATTGAATGAAAATATAATAATATAAGCTCCTAGAGATAAGGAGTTATGGTCTAGGGTTGTGATAAAATATAACCATGAAAACCCTAACCAGATGAAAAGAGAAATCCTAACCCTAATCACAAGAGGGAATGTAACTTGAAATGTCATGATGATAATAATAAGTGGTTACAATAGTGAAATATTAACCAAGAATGCCTTACATATATATCCAAATGAGGGCTATAGTGGTTATAATCTAATTATAGCTTGATCATGCCTCATGAGACTTATTGAACAATAGTTTCACAGAAAGGATGTATATAGGTCTAATAACCTGGAGAAAACATAATTGCCTAGAAGGTAATGTGATACTCAATGGTGAGTTTAAGGGACTGATATCCCATGATGAAAATGTTAAGGTAACACAGAGGTGTTCTAACTGTTGAATAATCTTAAACAAAATGATGTACCTTCATTTTATTACATTGGTAAGTTGATTAAGAGATTATTCTGTTATAGCGTGGTGCTGACATTTAAACTGATATCTCTTTTATCATGATACCTTAATCATGCTAATGTTTTGAGATAATAAGCATATCCAACTATGGGCTATGGTGATGTGACATTATATAGATTGAATGGGCCTTGTGAGCCATGTGAAATACTTAAACAACATGTATAATGTTTATGTGGGTCTTATGATCTAGAGTTGGTTGTTGCCTAATGAGAGGTGACATTGTTCAATAGTGTACTAAGATAATTGAAACCCCGTAGTATGTGATAATCAAGTGTATGGGTCTGATGACCTAGAGATGATTGTTGCCTGATAAGACGTGACACTATTTAAAGATGAAATGAGGGTTTGAAACCCAATCATATAATCATGATAATGATAGTGTTGAAGGGAAGAGACTCCCAATAACATGTTAAGGGGATTGAGATCCTAGGATAAGTATAACAAGATATGTTCCAAATGATACAAGATTTCTTGAAAGATATGTTACACCTTTTTATATAGCATTTAATTACAATTCATGCTTGTAACTTGATTGATGCTAAAAGATGTTGTAATGCACTTAATGTATCAAGTAAACTAAAAATGTAGTTTCCCTGGCCATAGATCCATTCAGTGTCAGGTTTTGTTGAATGGTGAAACGAGTTTAACTCGGAGCGCATATTGTTGAATATGCGGGGTATAAATTGTATCATGAATCCATAGGATTGGCTAGGAGCCATTTCCTAAAAAGTTTGTGATCGAGGTTGTATATCCAATACAAAAAAAGAGTATGGCTACATGTCATGACTCTCTCTCTATCTCTCTCTCTCTCTATATATATATATATATGGATACATGTCATGACTCTCTCTCTCTCTCTCTCTATATATATATATATATATATATATATATAGATATATATATATATATATATATATATATATATATAGATATATATATATATATATATATATATATATAAGCAGGATTGATTGAAAGTCATACCACGAATAGAGAACATGCTACACACTGTAACTCTATAGAAAAGGGCCTCTATATGCAAGGCTAGCTAAAATGTAGATTGACTCAAATGTCACTTCCACTCTCATACTGACCGGGGAAGATGAGGTCAAGAATTTTGACTCTTCCATAGACCTATATGCCATTGATGCTAGCTTCGTAGTGGTCATTTAGAGATGAAAGGTATATTTACATCTCCAGTAGGCATAAGAAGGATTGTTTAAAAATGTAATCATCCGTGTAGCGTAATTATTTTAGGATCAAGTACGGAAACATTGGTTGAAGCCTTGCTTTGCTTTTAAACTATTTATGTTTGTAACAGTTATACATGTTCTTCATATTCCTTTTAAAAGTGATTAAATGATCTCTTGCTCAGTTAGAGATAATTGAACTAATGAGATATTGAGATTTCTCAATCCTATATATAATCAGTAGTTTTACAAATTTAATTCAATAAAGGTTTCTTCTGCTCTCAATCATAAAAGTTTAATTGTGATAATAATAATGTTGGCGGAGATTTATATCTTTCGTTGGGACTTATTGTCTCACCCCATGGGTTCCAAAACTTTTTAGGTGGACGTGTACAATAAAATAGTGATCGTGTAGCCGAGAACGAGCAGCAATAGTAGGAATAGCAATAACAACTCAGGTTGAGTGTGTTGTTATGAGTCTAATAGAATAGAGTCCTATGTGTTGTCCCTGTACTCTCGGGTCCTTGGGAGATAGTTTTCTTATCTGGTATTACAAACAATATGATATTTTGTCTATATATGCATTGATGTTTGATGTTGCTTTTGTGTACGTTTTTGGTAAAGCAACTGGTGTCTCATATCCTTGCTATATGAAGGAATGATGTTTGTATAAGTTGACAATGATGCATGTGTAAATATGGCCTTGGAACTTGTTATGGAAAGTTCTTGGTAGTGAATCTTTGTGTAAAAAATGGTTTTCATTTTTAGTGATATTTGTTAATTCATAGTTAACGATTATTTTCACAAGGTTTTGCGTGATGATTGTTTTCGTTGGATAGAGGTTGTCACAAGTTTGGTATTAGCGCTATAGGTTTGTTGAGTCTACAGGGACATAGGATTAAGGTTGTTGAGTATGCTCTAAGTGTAATCCAGTATGTCTCATAGTGGCTTTTGCTTATGCGGAAGAAAGTATAAAGCCAAAGGATGTCTAGAGAACATGAGGAATATGTTGTTGAAAGTAGTATCGCTGCACCAAGAGAAGGTGTAAGGGATCAAGCAAGAGGAGAACGAGTGCCTAAGAATCCCCAGCTGGATCAGTCTATGTTAGAAAATCCTACTTTTCATGCTCTTGTTGGGAAGGTTATGACAATAGTTCTACATATAGTGGACATGACACTAGCAATTACACCTAGGGCACCCATCCCTAATACATAATTTTTGAGTTTTGGTAAGTCCTCTAAACAACCGTGTTATGATAAAATAATGAAAAATATGGGAAAGACTAAAGTAGGGCAAGAAAATAGAACCTTCTACCAGTGTAGACAGGTAGGACACCTGAGGAGGCAATGCCCAAGAAGGGACTATGAATTGAATATTAAGAAAAAAATCTACACAAACTTAGGGACAGTTGACTAGTAGCTCTAAAAAGCTAAATTTTTCTGTGCCACCAGTACGACAAACCCCTAGTGCATTAGGGCAGTGGTCGTCAAGTAAGGGAAAAGGTCCTAACTTTCCACCTGTAAAGGCTTCTGACTTAGCCTCTACATCAGTAACAAGACCAGTAGGATGAGGGTGCAAGATCAGGACATGTTTTAGATGTGGACATATTGGGCATATTATACCCTTTTGTCCAAAGAGAGAGGTTGAGATGGCTACAGTCTAAGCCAACTCAGTAGGACTTACAGAAGTCACAGTCCAATAGTTCCAAAAGGCAAATAAGACGAAGGGAAATGATTAGACTTTGTTTTGTGAGTCAACCAGAGATAGTACATGACCTGTAAGGGGTAACAGATCAAACAAAACTTCTTCATTCTAAAATGTTTTCTCCTTGCTTTACTTGTTAATCATAAGAGGAATAGTTTTTGTTTGAATTTCTTTTGGTTAATCCATGGAGACATGAGAAAAGATGAAGAGGAATAGAATTTTCATTTTGTCTATATTCTCTAAATTGTTTTATAATTTCTTCTTCCTATATAAAGAGTAAGAGGTATGAAAGAGATATCTGGAAAGAACCTGAGATGCTAAGTTTTACAACTCAAAAGAGATGTTTAAGGTAAGATATGTGGTATAAAATGAATTGCATGATACCTAATCTCAGTATTTAGATACTCTGGCCAAGTATTCACAAGGTAAGTATGGAACTCTTAGATTACTATCTTTCTGATTACTCTGATCAAGTAATCATTTTGATGTAATCTAAAGAGCAATATGATATCGGAAATGTGACAACGAGATTCTTATTACCTAAATGATAATAAAGTGAAACATGAGTAATCTCAAACTAACACATGAATATAGGAAAGTATAAAATGCAATCATCATGAGATATGAATAGGAAACAAGGAAGACAATCCCTGCTCAATAAAGAAAATGAAGAGAATAATGATCCTTGTGGTAAGACAAGGAAATGTTCAAAGAAGGAGTAATGACATATAATCATCCTTATAGTTCATATGCCAATGACAAGGAAACCAATATGAAAACAAGTTGAATGATACATGAGTAGTAAAAACTTGTATAATAATCAAGGTAGATTGGTAATCACATTCTACCTATTAAGAATTCTTGGATGATGTTGCAATAACAAGAGAAAACATGTTTCCTTTATACTTCCTTTCGAGGGATATGATGTTCAAGTGAAGTCCCATATCACTTGATATACATGGTTTTGAAGTGACCTTGAGAAGGATACTTGAAAAGTATCATCTAGGGCTTGGACTTTAGTTCCAAGATGATGATATCTGAGAATAGTGATGTTTTATGAACCATAAAATATGCTGGAAAAGTTATTATGATATGTATGGGTCTGACAGTAATAGCATAAGATGGATAAGATAAGATATGATGTATCTTTAGCATGCGTGACAGATACCAAGGTGAGGAATCCTGGTATCTAAGAAATGTTAGTTGTGTGTGGACCTGAGAATATGTCTTTTGATAAGATGATTAAGTATTTGATTACCTAAGAAGGATTGACTTTGAGATCAATCTGGCTATAGGTACTTCACTTATAGTATGGATGTCACTTGTTAGGGGTTTATATACCGCATAAAATGACGACGGAAAGGATGCAAAAGTTGAAGAAATAGTTGCAAGATATGCTTGGGTAAAGTTTATTAGGATGAGTGCAAACCCTTGGAATACACCTATAGGGTTTGCAAGTAAGGATGATTTTGAAGGAATGTACACTGATGAGTAGACTTTCTAACCTCTATCTAGAATAGCTGAAAAGAAAAGTACAACTAGAAATTTACGTAATAGCAGGTCAGTTGGTATGAATCATACATGCACTTTGTGTTGAATCAATAGATCAGAGTAGCACAACAGAAGCATGGTAGGTCTTGTAATCTCAAGCAAGTAACATAAACATCTCTAGTCTTTCTTTGGAAGAAAACATGATGAGGTTTGAAAAGGATATAGTAAACCTTTAAGTTTGAGAATATTAACATACGATATGGTAAGTTAACAAGGTGATACATAAGAATGAGTTGAACCCTGAGATAAATGAGGATAAGTATGTATAATGCTTTTTCGGAGAATAAAGTATAACTTAACATAGGGTTGATTTTAGAGCCATTAATGGAGAAGATAAGTTAAGTATGTGCCTTGTGCAACAGATCTTATGATTAACTTTGGATGGAAGAACAAATATTTTGGTCGAGTCTTATAATGTTACCCTAAAATCAAGGAACTATGTGAAAGTTTGAAGGGGCAATGCATAAGTAACATCTATCTCCTTTTGTCTGGGATTTCAGGGGAGAAATCCTTGTTAGGGGTTTATAACTTGTAATGACCCTGACCCGGGTTTTAGGATAACCCTAGATGTTTTGCCTAAATAAGATTATTATAACCTTGTCTTAATCTTTTTAAAAGTAATTAAGACTTAAGGAGAGCTCAAGTTGCAAGTTTGGTCCTATTTGAATGATGTTTGAGCAATGTTTTCTTGTTTTGGACCAAAGTAAAAATTACCCCAAGATAAGGGGTTATCTTGCAATATATCACATGATGGGTGTTCCTTTAGTACTTTATCAAGAGAGAGCATGATGCTAAGGGGCACCCTGTGGAAAGCCTAAACTCCAAGTTGAGCTTGTATGGTTGATGCTTGTGCTCTATGTGCTAGTTTTATTACAACTTGCAGCTTAACCAATATATGGGGTTGATGTGAAATTTACCACCTCTAAAGTGTTCCTACTCTCTCTTAGTATCATCTAGAGGAGAGAGAGAGAAGGAGGCACCTTGTTTGAGTCTTGGTTTAATGATGACACTCTTGGTGATGTTAGAACCATAGAATGTTGAGTACCTTGAACCATAGATGAGGTTGTGTCGAGTTGTGAAGGACATATGGGGGTGCCTATGGGTATATAAACCATATAAGATGTCCCCTATCAGTTTGGTAACTTTTGGAAGCATTCAGGTCAAGATAACAACCTCAAATAGGTGCATCATGTCGGTTTGAGACTTCCTTGCAAAAGTGGTATCGGTTTGTACACAAAGTGATGACAAGTTGTGATATCTTGTCAGGGAAGCTACCCAATGGCCGATACCTTACCCTTGGATTATCCATAAGAGTTTTTCATGTCAAGATAAACAAGGTTGCATGGTGTCACCATGCATGGACACGTGTCACCCATGTACATATGGTGATGACACCTTACACATACTCTCTTTCATGAGCCTCAACTATATATACCTCTCTTTTCACCTCCTAGTAAACCTTTCAACTTCTTACCATCTCTCACTTATGTGGACGACTCTAGGATATCAAGGAGGAAGATGAAATCCAAGCAGCTTGCCCAAGGTAAAGCCATGGATATCTTCTACCTTGGATGGGCTATGCTTCTCAAACCATGATTCTTTCTTTCTTTTCTTCTTCACCAAGTTCCTTACTATGGCATCACCTTTCATATAGAGGTGTTATGATCAAGATTTGGACTCTTGATAAGTCATCTTTAACCTTGGGAACGTGGAGCTTGGAAGCTTGAAGCTTTAGTGGTGACCTTGAGTCGGGTTATATAACTTGAACTCAATTTTATTATTATTCACTTTCTATCATGCAATACTTGGTTATTCTTTTTCTATTTTGACTTTGTATTGATTAAATGATGGTTCTATGAGTTCTAATGGATATATGGTACTATTTTCTATGAACTAAGAGTAGTAATGGATGAAGAGTTTGAGCTTGATGATGATGAAACTGATACACACAAACCAATATTGGTTTGTGGGAAACCCTAACTCGATACGAGGCTATAAGTATGGAAACCGATACATATGAACTCCTATCCTTTTGGATTGTAACATGAGTATAACTACTGTCCTCTTAGTTTTTTAACCTATCATCTAAGATTGATAATACGGTAGGCCGATATCTAGAAGATATCCAAGCCGACACATACATACTTGCACCATAACATGGATGGCCGATATGACTTGTGATGCTTTGAAACAATATGATGTTGTTAGGCATATATTTTAGATGATTGAAAAATGATATGCCTCAAAGTCACTAAATTTCCATGACCAAGGAGATGTCTAGTGAATATGGGATATCAAAATATGATGTCTTAGTTGAGTGTGGAGGCCGACATGGCCAACTCTAACCCTAGTAATCCGATACACTCACAATCTGACACCCTCTAGCCCGATACATCATGTGAAGATGGGGGCAAAATACTCTTTGAAGCCTTGTCCGATACACCAAGTAATGATAAGGTCAGTAGGTGAGAGAACTAAAGTATTGAGAAAGGGTTCATCTGTTACAACACAAACCTTAGAGGTCGATATCCTATAATATGTTATGTGGCCGATAAACTAGCTAATGATGTAGCTGATATCTTAGTAGATTGAGTGGCCCATAATCAAAGGGATAAGTTAGGCAGATACCCTAGTAGATGATGAGGCCGACACACTAGTTGGTTAATTGGCCGATACCCTAAGTAGATGGTGTAGCCGATATATACAATGGGTTGGCATGGCCGATACACAATGGCTGATGTGGCCGATACACAAAGAGATAGGGTGGTCGATACCCTAAAGCACACTATAACTGATATACCTTATCAAGCATCTCTAAACTGATATCAATTGACATGCTTTTGTAGATACAAGTAATGGTACTTTAGCTGACACAAACACATGTATCTAGGCCGACACAAGGAGTAACATGTAGGCTGATACACCTAGGCTGACACACCTTGAAGAGTGTAGGCCAATACACCTTGAATATAATCAATGGATATACTTTAAAGTAATGAGGTGGATATAATTTGAAAAGTGTGGGCTAGTGTACCTTAAAGAGGTTCGAGTCAATACAACAAGTTAAATTTGAATCTAATATCCTAGTAAGGGTGAAAGAGAAACTTGTACTACTTATATGGGAAAGGTTATACCTTATGTTGATAATCAATTAATGATAATTGATGAGATAAATCAGGTATGATTGAATACTTATGACAATGAATTTAACTCCTAGATGTGAGGGATTATGAATTAGGGTTTAGTTGTTGAATAAAACCCTAAAGACCATAATCAATTACAATAAGAAGTCCTAACCCTAGCTATGAAAGGGTTGTAACTTGATTGATATATTATCTGTGATATAATTGATTGAAAATATAATAATATAAGCCCCTAGAGATAAGGAGTTATGGTCTAGGGTTGGTGATTGAATATACCCCTAAAAACCCTAACCAGATGAAAAGAGAAATCCAAACCCTAATCACAAGAGGGAATGTAACTTGAAATGACATGATGATAATAATCAGTGATTACAATAATGAAATCTTAACCATGAATGCCTTATGGATATAGACAAATGAGGGCTATAGTGGTTATAATATAATTATAGCTTGATCATGCCTCATGAGAGTTATTTAATAATAGTTTCACAAAAAGGATGTATATAGGTCTGATAACCTGGCAAAAACATAATTGCCTAGAAGGCAATGTGATACTGAATGGTGAGTTTAAGGGACTGGTATCCCATGATGAAAATGTTAGGGTAAGACAGAGGTGTTCTAACTGTTAAATATTCTTTTACAAAATGATGTACCTTCATTTTATTATATTGATAAATTGATTAAGAGATTATTCGGTTACAACATGGTGCTGACATTTAAATTGATATCTCTTTTATCGTGAGACCTTGATCATGATAATGTTTTGAGATAATAAGCATAGACAACTATGGGCTATGGTGATGTGCCATTATATAGATTGAATGGGCCTTGTGAGCTATGTGAAATATCATAGTTTCTTGTTGATTTTTTACTCACCGAGCTAGTAGATCTTCAACCTTTTGAATCATTTTTTAGGCAAGGCCCTACTCTATAGGAGGAGTCAGAGGCTAGATATCATTAGGAGTAGATCAATAGAGGTCCCAAGAAAAATAGTTAGGTCATTTATATGGTATATTTTATCCTTCCTTGGGACCTAGGAATGTGAGAGTGATAATTGAGGGCAATTGTGTAATATGATATAGTTGATGTAAATGAAGTAAGATCTCGTTGCTCTCAGTTGGATATGATGTAAGAGTTTAACTCAGTTGTAAACGTCTAATATTTATGCATAAATAGATGTGATCTTTTAGATCATCGTGATGTTGCATTACACTGGTACATAAATTATCTCTGGAAATGGTTAAAACAACTCTTTCATGTCGATTTAAAACCAACACCTAAGTGGGCGACACTATAGCCACATGCCTTAGACGTCAATTCTTTGGGGAAGATAAAATCAATGCTAGAGATCCATTTGTCGATTGTGTGGATAAAAGAAATAAACACCTATCATGATTTACCAGGTCATATCTATAACTGGTAAAGGACCTAAAATCATCAGTTCTATACAAACTGACACCTATCACATTTACAATGTCTGTTATAGCTCAAATAACCAACGATTTTAGTCTAAAGTGATGGCTATATTTAACAAACCAACATATATGACATGCTACCCAATGAGACTGTGTTGTCTAACACGACTATTTTGGTTTTGTCCTTTAATGTTGGTTATTTTACTAAAACCTACGAATCAAGCCTATAGTGTTGGTATTTTTGATACAATCGAAGACTAAGTTTTTGTTTTCTTAATTGATAGGCCTATGGCCTGCTGCCCGATTGGTCAGTAGGATGCAAAACCTACACTTCAGTTCTAAACTATAGGTTAAAAACATCATGTGAGTTTAACTTAGCAACATGCCACTATTATTCATGCAATAACAAACATAATATGCACATAATTTTATTCATTTACCTATTCCATTTCATTGCATGTGAAATCATAATTCATTCATCTTCACATCATTCACACACATGTTACTTCATTTACATATCTACCAATTTCCTTCTCGTGACATTTAGAAATATTAATTCATATTCACATTCACACACATGCATATAGATCATCATTCACAAATACATGCATCAAATTTTGAGTTTCCAATGTGTACATCAAATTTAGAGTTGCCAATATATAGATCATCATTCACATTGATATAGATCATAATGCATAAGCACCACATGTATAATAGGATTCAAATTTCTTCTTCATCTTCTTTATCCCAATCAAAATCAAACCTGACATCCCTTATGAAGGTTTCTTCCCATTGTTCATGTTTCATCCAGTTGTTCTCTCGTATAGGGCTTGTGTATGCCTAGTAGATTTTCTTTTGTATTGAAGTCTTTTGTTTTAAGCATCAACATAGAGAATGACATACATAATTAATAAGTTTGATATGTTCATATTATCTAATGCCTCTTTATACTTATGATTCACGACTATATATTTATATATAAAAATTACATTATGTATCTCGTCGATGTCTACATCCGCATATCTGAAAATCATGTCCATATACCACATGATGTAGTATGTGAATGCCGAATTGTTGTCTTGTACAAAATATTATAAAATTTAACATATAAAATGTTAATAAATAAAAAGTAAGCATAGTTGGCATAAATATGCATTGGAGTTAGAAAAACTACCTCAACATTCCCCCAAACCATCATTTTCTTTTTCGTGTCCACATTTCCTCCAACTTTTTTGAAACATTCTATAGCCCTATATGTTAATGTAACACATTGAATTGAAATTAGGAAATAGTCATGTAATATATATATGTTAACAGATATAAATATAAAAATTTACTCAGGTGACATGACTTTTTCAAATCGTGTCCCCCATAGTCTATGTTGTCATCCTTAGGATCTAGATAATAAATAGTTAGAATCATGGGGACAACAACCAATAAGACCCAATGGTTATTCCTGAGTGATAAGAAGGAAAAAAATATATAACTCAAAATACACAATGAAATGTATTTTCTTAAGTCAAAATTATAAGCAAAGTAAGTAAACTTACCCAACATTGTATGGATCTAATATCACTCTCTTTTTATTTTTACCAAAATATTTAAATGTGGTATATTAGTATAGGGTAACAGTTGCAAGGTCTTTAATTATATGGCTAATCAAGGATGGAAGTAGATCCCACATGGGTCATTGAAAACTCTGTACAGACCCTATGTAAGTGACTGCAAAACATATATCATGTATGAATTAATATATAAGAAAACATATCATGATATATAAAATGAGGTATATAGTTATATAAGATCTCACCATTTCTAAAGTTCTATCATAGAAACATTTAACCAAGCATAACGAAACAACTCCAAAACATATTGTAGAAATATACTACCATAGGTGAATCTTCTTCATGTTCGCCTATAAATAGTGTCATACACCTGCATTGAGGACCTATCCAGTTGAATAGGTCTTATACAAGCCAACCAGGTATTTCAAGAGGAGGTGAAGGTGGAGGAGGATGATCTATAAGTGGTTTCTTAGGCCCTATGTCCTGCATATATATAATTTCATATCAATTGTCATGTATATGCAGATACAAACATAATGTAAATTTACCATACATCATGATCAATATAGATAACTCCCGCTTTGGGCTAGACGACCATGCTGCCACCTTCTACTTCACCTATCACCTCAGCATCGGGGTCGGCATATGGTAGTGGATACTTCTTTCAAGTGTTGTAGACAAGCCTTGGGCACATGCGAACCTCATCGACGGATAATGGAGCACCATGAAGCATGGAACCTGCAAGGGGTGGGTAAGCCTCACCCACAACAACGACATAGTCTTGTAATTTCAGATGACATGGCCTCAAGCCTTATAAATTTGTATAGAGTATTATATATATACATAAACATGTCATATTGAAAAGATTACTATGTCATAAAAATACTTAAAGCATACATGCTAGGTGTTGGGTCTACATGATTACTCCCAACCACCTCTGTCGTAGGGGGGTTCACCTCATATGAAGAGTGGGGTGGCACAGTTGGTACTATCTGAGTAGATAATTGGGAAGAAACCCACTAGCTCACTACTTCATGAATTCCCTTTGGAATTAACTCTTTTACCTCCTCTTTTGAGAATCCTCCTTTCTGGACATATTTGTGTTGTGATGGCCCAAAGAACACTCTTATACCCACACAATGCCTACATCCTTAACATGTCTAGGATGCTCTAAGTTACCTAGAGCAATTATTAATTCATCCCTTGTGCCCTCACGGATGAACTTGCCTTGTTTCCTTTGCTCATGGAGTTCCCGATAATCATCATCAATAGTAAATGGTAAGTAAAACATAACAAACATCAATACTAATTGCTCTGAGAGGTGAATTTTACCATTTTTTTAGCAACCTCGGTAGTTGTGGGGTTGGTTATTTCTCCATATTTGGATTGCCTCACATCTATCCATATATCATGGTGAAGTAGAGGTTGATTAGTAGTAGTAGAGGACTTAGCGATTCCAGGAGTGGGCCGCTAAGAAGAAGATACCTCTAGTAGCTTTTGGTGAAGACCCGCATAGCCAGATGGACCCATCATGTGGTTGTGCACATTGTTTGCATGCCTTTCTCTTTGAGCATTGCTTGTATCCTGGTTAGTGATAATCATCAATAGTAATTGGTAAGTAAAATATAAAAATCAAAGTCAAGGTAAATTGTATTCAAATTGGGGAATGACCTTCCCAAAAACCAATGCAATTACATTACTCCAGGGCTAGTGAGTCACATAACATTCTAAATGTAGAGGCAAGTAAAAAGTATAGTTAGAATAATAAGATTCCCATCATACTAATGGACAATATAAACAACCACCACATAAGTGGCCAAAAAGAGCATGTATTACCAAGTAACGTTCCATCATGAAACAATATATAGGATAGAGTCCAAAAGAATGTCCATAACAACACATTGATCATAAGATGAGAAACAAATAAGGTATTTCACAAGAAATATGTTCTTAAAAGAGAAAGGATTCTTGTGTAGGTTGATTGTCCATAGGACCAATAGAAAGAAGAAAATAGGTCTTTACTCAAAGGGAATAATAGGGGATGTAAACATACCTCTCTTTAGAGTCTAAACAGTCTAAAGTCCAATCTAGGTCCAAGCCTAGGCTTCCAAAGAACTTATTAAGCATATATGTAGATTTTGAGTCAATTTCACATTGATTATTCAAACCCTAAAATTACCTTTTTACTATTAGAGAACTACGTTATCAAAACAATACCATATTTTAGATTATATTTTTCTAATTTCAAAACATATTTTATTTTATTTTTCTGACTTATAGATTATTAGTTATAAATTTTACAAAGTATAGCCAATTAGGAAAATCCTTTAAAAAATTCATATATTAATTAGTTTGGAATCAGGAAATAAAACCGATACCAATTGTTAGAGAATATTTTTCAAAATCCAATAACTATTTATTTGTAATTTTTGGATGAATAGAGAATTAGTTATGGATTTTGGAAAATCAACCAATCACAATTTTCCACGTTAGAAAAACACTTGTGAGAGAGAGAGTGAGGGGGGAGGGCCGCACCATTCGAGTTGGCCCAAACAGGACTTGCCAACTCAGTCAGCCATACAAATAGCTGGGCAAGTTGCCTCAGTGCAAAAAAATCCAAAATTGATGTTAAATGACTGAAAAGCCCATATGGCGAAAAATCAATCACAAAAGAAACAGAAGGGTATGAAGGGGAAAGAACACAAGGGATTCATTTGCATAGAGAACCCCGCCATGGCCATGAGAAGTAAACTCCAAGCCATGAGAGAAAGAGGTATTAGGGCATCATTGCACCCTACACCCCCCAAAGCATCGCACAGATGCCATGAAGCCAGGGAAGCAATCCCTGACTTGAAAACACCAGCAACAACCAACCATGACAATCATCAAGATGAGAAACTGAGTTCTAAGGGTGAAGTCAAAACTAAAGAAACTGAGGTACATGCATAAAATAAAATCACACAAAGCTTCAGAGATGAAAAAAGAATACCACAAATCCAAAGGTGAGGTCTAACCATGCCTGAATCGTGACAACAACACACATAAAGCCGGTTCAAAAGCTCGAGTTTGGAAACCAAGACAAAGAGAAACAAATAAAGGTTTAAGGGAAAGAAAAGAAATCCTAGGACCCAAAGGCGCTCACCATTTAGTCAATTGGACAGGAAACTATTGACTCTAGGTGAATGTTGACTCTAGGTCTAAATTGACTAAACCCTTGTTCTAATGATGACTAACCATTCCACTTATTTGTGTTTGATGCTTCTACTTGAGTGATTTCAAATCAGGTATAGACACACTCCAAATTTTTTAATGTGCACATCTCAAATTGGAGAAAAGACAAGTCAAAGTCTATACAAGTGCACATTTTTGGAATATGATGTAAATCCATTAGAATCATGTTGTAAATCACTTGTAATGATTGAATGACTTGTAACTAAACTTAGAAAAAATTAGGAGCACTTAAATCAAATATTTAAGCACTTTAATGACATTTTTCAAAATTTATTACATGCACTTTATCGGTAGAGTTACAATCTCGACCGATCCTTGATGGATTTTGAGAATGTCATGGTTTGGTTGAATTTCATATACACAGAACTCAACCGATCCCTGCACTGGAACAAAATTGATTTAAGTGATCGCTAGAGTTTCATCTAGGATAAACTTGACTGATTGGTCAAATTAGCTTTGTCACATAGTGCATTCGGTCGAGTTACCTTTATAGAAACTCAACTAATAGCACTGTACAGAAAAGTGCAAAAAAATGTTTCTAGTCATTATGGAGTTGTAAAAATCAAAAATATATCCATTGCAAGACACAAAACATCTAGTTTTCATTCTTAATTGTTCCCAAAGGCTAAGAGGCATCCCCAACTATAAATAGGACTCCTTGGGCTTCATTCTAAGGTTGAGCATTCAATGAAAAACTCTATATGAGGTTCCTAGTCTAGTTGAGTGCTTCCTACAACCTCCTCTCTCTCTTAGAGATTAATCACTTGCTACATCCATTAGAGTGAGTAGGATATTTGTAAGAGAGCTAGTCCTATACGTATATTTTGTGAGGCTCTCAATTCCACCACCTCCCAATCTCTCTTTTCAACCATGAAGATGAAAGTTCTCTCTCTTGACTAAGAGAGGTGAAGAAGAATAAGGGAAGGAGTCCCTTAGTGAAGAACAAAGCTGAAGACTTGGAGCAAGAGTGGGTAAGCCCTTGGTGAAGAAAGAAGACTCCTTGCTCAAGTGGGTAAGTCCTTGGTGAAATCTTCTTTGAGTGAAGGTGAAGTCAAAGGATGAAGATCCAAGAAGAGTGGGTAATTCCTAGAAGGTTGTGGACTTGTGAAAGAGTGGGTAAGTCCTTGGAGAAGGCTAAAGACTCATTACAAAGGGGGTAAGTCCTTGGTAAGGTTGTAGACTCTTTGTATTGGATAGGTAAGTCCTTTGGTGGGTCATGTGTTGTAAGTCTTATAAGTGAATATATAGAGGAAGACACACTTAGAAATCCTAGAGGTTGACCTCTCTAGGTAGTGGACTAACAAAATCCTAATTTAGAGTGTGGAACTACTCTACATAGCTTGTTACTTGGTGCTTGTTCAATCTCTCTCCCTTGCTATGAGTGTTTTAGTTTAACTCAAATTTCTTATTTAGCAACCTTATCTTGTGATATAATTTGAAGGTCTAATGAATTGTGTTTAAGTGAATTCAGCTCTATTCACCCCCCTAGAGAATCCAATCACCCATCTAGGATCCAACAAAAATAACATAGGAGGATGGGTTGGAGCCAGAGTCGTCAGAGTTCAAACTGGAGTAGGTCTGGTATTTTGGGGGCAACCACAAAACAATGGAGAAAGGAGGAGGGTCAAAAAATTTCTGGTGGTCGTTTTCGATCTCCTGCATGAAGGTGGGGTGTGGTGGAGGAAGTTCTACAAGAAATGGTGGAGAGAAGGGAATCATACATTTACTATATATAAGGAGATGGTGATCGTGCAAGGGATCATTACGTGCATAATCGAAAAAGGAAACTAATGGGGAAAGAATCGTGGGAAATGGAAGAGAAATGAGGAATCTAGAAGAAAAGGAAAATTGGGGTTACCGTACCCAACGGGTCGCTCTCCTACTCGAGGTAGGAGATGATAATTGTTAGTTCGAAATTTCAACGGTTCAGATCAAGTGAATAATTGCATTAGGAAACTAAGGTGCGTGATAAAGTGACAAAATCCAATTAATTTAATAAAGCAACATTACATTTAATTTCTTTTTTCTCTTTCTTCAATTAACGGTTCAAACCTTATCCAAATTAAGTGAAATTTTGCACAGAGGCCAATTAAGGCATGTAGATTTTGATTATGCAATTAGATTTCATGTTTGGAAACTTTTAAAGTATTAATTAATAAAATCTTAGTTTCTCTTTCCTTATGCATTAATGACATTAGGGTTATCCAAATTTGGTGAAACTTCATCCATAAGTAATCTTTAGTGTGTTGAATACTAATTTGCCTTTCATTCCATCTTTTCAAATTGTTTATCATATTATTCCACTTATATGGCTTTTACACATTTTCTCTCTCCTAAACTTACCCTAATTAGTCAAGTTTGTCCAAATTAGATGAAAATTGACATGTAGGCTATTTTAAACATGTAGATTACAAACTGAAAGTTTGTTTCCATTTTTGATATTTCCTTATATGCGATATATCATAATTATTATTTGTGTCCTATTATCCTTTTAATTATCACATTTATCACCATTATTACCTTTAATCATCCAATTAAGTCCAACATCTTCATATTAACACTAAAGGAGTTATATAAGATTATTTTGCACGAGTTAGTTATGATATATCCATATTTTATGTGTCCATTATTGGCCTAAGACTACGGTGAAAACATTAGGTTATGTTAGGGTGATTTATACATGCATTATCTCATTAGGGTTATACTAAATATCTTTTAGGTCTAACCTCAACCTTGTTTGACTAAGTCCAAAAGGTCAAAGATCTAGGATAGGGTCCAAGATCTAGTATGTTATATATTGTCTTCTCAGATTTGTCCTATAATTCCTCAGTACCCTCCCACACTGTTGCATCACCTTTTTGCGATGCAGATTTTCATCCAGGTCATATCTACTCTGCAAAAGTTCATATACTTAATGGAATATTTTTTAAAATAGAATTGTAAATAGTTTCAAAATAAAATTGCAAATGATGATATCTCACACATAGTTCTTTCCATATGAAGTCTTTCTCGCTTTTATCAATTTTATGCCAAGATTCTACTACTATACTACAATAAGTTACGAGTAAGAACCCCTAGATATGAAACAAAAGAGTTGTGGTTCTTTCCAACAAGATTTCATGCATTATGAAAGTAAGCGATCAAGTTTGGTTTGTTACCCCTTTGTTGTATCAACTTGTTCATCATGGTGATGCCCCTTTTTTGTACTTCTCATCAAGTGAAACAAGATCCTCAGGATGTACATCTTCAGCCTAAAATTGAAAAAAAAATACTTATAGGTCATAAACATATATAACTTATAAATGTGATAAAACAATACAAACAAGATAGACATATTGTAAAATGCACAACTTACACTAGTATTAAGGTGCACATCGTGATGCTACTCATCCTCATAGTAATCATCATCATGGTCATCACACTCATGGTCAAACTCCATCTGAAAAAATGTCATATAAAAACTAGTCAAACAATGAAATATAAGGTTATAAAATGCACATTTAACATTTAGAAAAAAGCATGCCTCTAATATTGAGATCTTTTATCAATTAACATTCCCTTAGTGCGATTTCCATGCAAATATAAGTCAACGCTGATTTCAATATTTTGTGTTGGAAAGCCAATTGAGAAAGAATTGGAGTCATCATACTTGTCATAGTACTCTTGTTCATCTATAGGATCTTCAATGAATTATCTTTTATCATGAAGAACAACCATCCATTTTTCATTTTTAGGATCATCAATATAAAATACTTGATTCGTTTGTGATGCCATTATGAATGGTTCACCCTTCTCAATCTTATCAAAATTCACTAATGTGAAACCCAATTCATCCACTACAAATCCTTTGGTGTTATCAACTCAATTACACTTAAAGATTAGAATTTTGAATTCTACATAGTCAAACTCCCATATGTCTTCAATGACATCATAATATGACATTTTAGCTTCACATGGACTCTTATCCTTCGCAATAGAAAAAAAACAATGAAGACACTTGAAGGGTGACCCCACTATTTTGGATGACACTCTTAGCATCTTGATGCTTTGTGTGATATGAGAACCCATTTATGTCAAACCCTTCATAAGACAAAAAATCATTTTTGGTTTAAAGGTGAGGCATTTGATATTGCAGTAACATTATTTGGTGTTTGAGATTATTGACATAAAACTTTATGTTCAAACCACCTAATAAATGTCTTATTATGCTCTCTAGCAAGCCACATTGAATTGGCTCGAGGATATTGTTTATTGATGAAATTGGTATGTTCGTTATATAAACACTCACTTCATCGATGTTGTGTAAAATATACAAGTGAGCTTGTTCCCATAGCTCATGACTGATTACTTGCACTCATGCTCTAAAGTTCCTTAGCCAGAATAGTCCTCAATATTCTTGCCATTTACATGAGCTTCATTACAACTCAGAAAGTCACTGCAAAAGTCCATAACCTCCCTCGTCACATAACCCTCAATAATAATCCCTTTAGGCTGATAATAGTTTTGAACATCACCTTTAAAAACACTCATGTACCGTTCAAAACCAATGCAAGAAAACTAGTCCCAACATTTTCACTTACCTAGTCAAATGGACAACAAGATGTACCATGAAGTCAAAGAATGAAGGAGGAAAATATATCTCAAGCTGGCATAGTGTAACAACCACTTCACTTTGCAACTTATCGAGATTCTCAGGATCAATAACTTTGTTGCATAGAGTGTTGAAGAATAAACAAAGTCTGGTAATTGCAAACCTTACATGCTTTGGCAGTGTAGATCAAATTTCCACATGCAATATTTGTTGCATTAGAGTGTGACAATCATGAGATTTAAGACCTATCAGCTTTAGATCTTTCATTGATATCGGTCTAAGGAAATTGGAAGAGTATCCCAGTGGTACCTTAACATTAAGAAAGCACACACAAAAAGTTTTCTTCTCCTTTCTAGACAACGTGTAACAAGCAGAGCTAAATATGTTTTCCGACCACTACTAACTACTTCTGTTATTTTTTTCCTTATTACCATTTTACGTAGATCCATTATGGATTTGATGTCATCTTTAGTCTTACATGGTATATTCAACAGAGTACCAATGATGCCATCACAAACATTTTTCTCAACATGCATGGCATCAATACAATGCCTAATGCCAAAGAACTCTAATAAGGAAGATCTCAGAATATTGACCTCTTCTTGAATAAAGACTTTTCATGCCCTAAAGTCATCATTTATACCTTGACGCCCCACATTTTAGACAATCTTTCAAATCAACATTGTCATTTTGAAACAACACACAATCATTTTAGCATGCGTGTATCTTCTTAGCCTTCATTCCCATTGGGCATAACATTTTATTTAATTTGTATGTTGAGATTGGAAACTCGTTGCCTTCAGTAAGGATTTTTTTCAACAAAGATAACAATGACGTGAAGCTTTTGTTGCTCCATCTGTTGTTAGCCTTCAGATTATAAAATCTCAACACAACGCTCATCTTCATAAACTTAGTACAACCTATGCATAATGGTCTCTTAGAATCATGCACAATGTTCCTAAATAAGGGAGGTGGATCGGTGTTCTCTACCCCACAACTATCTAGCATCGTATCAACCATGTCTATCAAATTTGATTCGTTCACATCTACATCATCAGTAGCAATTTCTTCTTCAACACAGGTATTGCTATCGACATCTACTAATCTCAAGTTTGGAATCTCTCCATGCCAATACCATTTTCTATAGACATGTACAATCCCATTGCACCTAACATGACTTTTGATTTCTTCACCAGTGTTGACTTTCAAGTTGTTACCGCAATGCCTACATGGACAGTAGAACCTATCTTTAGGTTGTTTCCTATGTTCCTTCACAAATCTTATTAACTAATCAAGACTAGTAATAAACTCTTGGGTTCAGTAATTTGGAGTGGACATCCATGATCTATCCATTCTATGATTAAAGAGAAAACAAGTATTAGGGTTTAGATAAAATGTGCGTTGCCCTAGGGTTTGTGTCGTTGCCTCTAGCGACTGTAGAGGCGATCGACTCTGACCTTTGTGGAGAGGGGAGTTCCTCCCCTCTCTCCGACCACAATGACCATGATGGAGAACACTGAAGGCAAGCAAGATGAACAACCATCCTCCAAGGAACAAAACATCACCAGGAAAGCATGGAACCAAGTGTTGGGAGGTGCCAACACCTTCGAGAAGCATAATTTCGATCCACTGAAGAAAATCGATGGGAAAAGATATGTAACAATCGAAGACCTTGCATATGATGCTATGGAGAAGTGTTGGGAACATATTGTTATACTATATGTTATGGGGAAATGTCCTTACTACTTTCATCTTCTAGCATGGATTCGTCAAGTTTGGAAACCAAAAGGAAGTTTTGATCTATTTTCCAAACCGAATAAGTTCTTCCTATTGAGGTTCAACTCTGCCGAAGAAAAGCAAAACATCAACAACATCAGCCCTAGATGGTTTGACAACAGGCTCATTGTTGTCAAGGATTACAAAACCAGTGATGATCTCCAAAAGGATTTCTTCAGTTCTATTCTTATATGGATTAGCATTCCCAGTATGGGTTGGAATTGGTCCCCTAGAGTAGTGGGCATTGTGGCTAGTGGGGTGGGTAAACTTTTAAGAATCAATTATAAATTGATCGGCCAGGAGTCTCTAGGAGAGGTGCGAGCCTTGGTGGAGGTCGAAGCCAATGAAGAGACACCGAAGGAGATATGGATCAACATGCTGAGAAGAGATCCTATTCCTATTAAAGTTCACTATTAGTACATCCCAAAGAGGTGTTCTGATTGCAAGGTTTTTGGACATGACGCTAACGATTGTCCACTCAAGCCAAAGAATGTCGACGATATCCCTATAACCAAACCTACACAAGTTTGGCAGGTGGTAGGATGGAAGAACAAAGCTAGTCATATTGATGTTTCTCAAGATGGGGTAGTGGATAACCAGACAATAGAGCCTATAGGGTAACAGAAGGATGTTCAAACCAGCAACAACTTCGATGTACTGAAAGATTCAAGTGGTATTGATGGCTCTTCAACTAGTGAAGGGACTTCTACTAGTGTGGGCAATGATACCGCGAAGAATACATGATCTGGTGAAGGTGTGGTTTCTACTATAACAGATCCATATGTTGAAGCAGTTCAGTCATCCACAGTTAAAGTCATAGATGATAAAGCTACTAAATCGACTGGCTCTGTGCCTGCTAGGGATCCTAAGTCATCTAAAGGTGATGGATATCACAAGACCCTATCAACTTGTAGAGGTCATTAATGACCTTCATAATGACAAATTTCCGTGGATCTGCGAAGCCACGAAAGAAGAGAGAGGTCAGGAGGACTATATTAGACAATAAAGCTACTATTGAGGTACTGGTGGAATTGAAAATCAAGCTACATATGTTACATACGTCGGATAGGATGTTTCTAAAGGGATGGACTGTGACACACCGATCACAAAAACATGATTTACTTAAGAGGAAGCATTCGTTAGCAACGGATTAATGAAAATCACTAAAAATTAAAACCTTTTTCAAAGAGATCCACAAAGGACAACTCTTTCGAAAAGAACCAAAGTAATTTGATTTCATTCTGTTTCACTATTACATATCATGTATCATCTCATATCAAGGATTAAAACATCAACTGTTCTATTAAACTATATACAGACAACATAAGAACATTGAGGCATCAATCTGAGATTTTAGCTTGATGCCTCAATGTTCTTATGTTGTCTGTATACAATTTAATAGAACAGTTGATGTTGTAATCCTTGAGATGAGATGATACACGATATGTACTAGTGAAATAGAATGAAATCAAATTACTTTGGTTCTTTTCGAAAGAGTTGTCCTTTGTGGATCTCTTTGAAAAAGGTTTTAATTTTTAGTGATTTTTAGTAATCCACTGCTAACGAACGCTTTCGCTTAAGTAAATTATGCTTTTGTGATCAATGTGTCACAAGTTAGTGGTATTAGAGCTATAGGTTCACTGAGTCTACAGAGACATAGAATTAAGGTTGTTGAGTCTGTTCTAAGTGTTGTCCGGTTTATCTGATAGTATCTTCTTCTCACATAGGGGAAGAAGAACTTGAAGATGTCTGGATCACATGAAGAACATGTTGCTGAGAGCAGCATAGCTGCACTAAGAGGAGGTGCAAGGGATCAAGCTAGGGAGGATCCAGTACCTGAATATCCCCAGTTTGACCCAGCTATGATAGAAAATCCAGCCTTCCATACCCTGTTCATCCAGTTTATGGCGACCATGACACACATGGCGGACAGGATGCCACCACCTTCACCTAGGGCACCAGCCCATAATGAGGGACAGGGAGCCGACAAGACTTTTGAGAGACTTCGCCGGGTTGGAGCCATAGATTATGCTGGTACATCTGATCTAATAGATGCTGATTTGTGGCTGACATAGCTGGAGAAGGCTTTCAGGATCCTCGATATTCCTGAAGCCAAGAAGGTAAGACATGCAATGTACCTCCTAAAAGGGAGTCCTAGTCACTGGTGGATTATAGAAGAAGATAAGAGGCCAGGTGAAGAAGTTGGATGGGAGGTATTCCGATGAGAATTCGTCAGTAGATACTTCCCTAAGACGTATCTAGATGAGAAGATCTCTCAATTTGAGAGGATCAGACAAGGACAGATGAACGTTAGCGAGTATGAAGCTAAGTTCATGGAGCTGTTGTGGTTTTGTCTCCATATGGTAGTTAATGATGAGGAAAGAATTCGACATTTTGAGAAGGGGTTGAACGCTGAACTGACCACTCCCATGTCTGCTTTAGAGAATAGGGAGAGGTTTGCCACTTTTGTGGAGTTGGTAAGGAGGATAGAAAGGTCTGAAATCAAGAAATGACAGACCAGTGGTAAGAAGGTATACACTCAGTTTCAAGGACAAAGATCTGAAAGTTTTAAGAAGCTGAGATTTTCTACATCGGCATCACCATCGAGATTCAATACCCAGACACAATGGACGTCAAGTAGGGGTAGGGACCATAGTATTGCTCCAAGTAGAGCCCCCGACATAGCATCAACATCGGTGACTGGATCTCACAGACCCTATTTTGTGACCAGGGTCTGTTACCAATGTAGACAACCAGGACATATAGCAAAGGATTGTCCAGACGGGAATTCAATGGTGACTCTACCTCCAAGGTAGAGTCAACAAGGCTCATAAAGGAGGCAGTTTTCTAGTAACAATAGAGGACGTGGACAAGTGTCCCAAGCTGGTTCATCAACACCTAACAATCAAGCACAAGGTAAACAACAAGCAACTGCGAGGTTCTATGCAATGAATCAATCTGATGCAATAATCAACCCTCGGGTTGTGACATGTCAGATGAAATAGATTCATTTTGATATTTCATTTCATGATTCTATGTGTTAAAAATAAGAAAGTTGTTGTTTTTGAACTTCCTCTGACTAGTCCTATAAGGACACAAGGAAGATGAGAATTTACATTTTACTCAGTATTCCTTAAAATGCTTTATAATCTCTCTTATCTGTGTGATAAAAGATGAGATATAGAAGTGATGCCTGAAGAAAAACCAGGATTGAAAAATTATGTGTGTATAATGATATGAAAAGTGAGGAACATGATAGTAAATAAAGTGCATACTACCTAATCTCAATACTTGTATACCCTAGCCAGGTATGTGATTATTGGAGATAGGGCAAGTATGGAACTCTTAGATTGTTATCTTTCTGATTACTCTGATCAAGTAGTCATTCTGAAACAATCTAGTGAGTATAATGAAACCAAATAGGGATTGCTGAGTGAACTTTCCCAATTACATAGGGATTGCTGAGTGAATTTTCCCAATTACATAGGGATTGCTAAGTGAACTTTCCCAATTATATAGGGATTGCTAAGTGAACTTTCCCAATTATAGAGGGATTGTTGAGTGAACTTTCCCAATAACATAGGGATTGCTAAGTGAACTTTCCCAGTTACATAGGGATTGATGAGTGAACTTTCCCAATTACATAGGGATTGCTAAGTGAACTTTCGAAATTATATAGGGATTGCTAAGTGAACTTTCCCAATTACATAGGGATTGCTGAGTGAAATTTCTCAATAACATAGGGATTGCTAAGTGAACTTTCCCAAATAACATAGGGATTGCTGAGTGAACTTTCCCAATAACATAGGGATTGCTGAGTGAACTTTCCCAAATAACATAGGGATTGCTGAGTGAACTTTCCCAATTACATAGGAATTGCTGAGTGAACTTTCCCAATTACATAGGGATTGCTAAGTGAACTTTCCCAACTAATTAGGGATTGCTAAGTGAACTTTCCCAGCCACATAGGGTTTGCTAAGTGAACTTTCCCAAACAAATAAAGGATTGTTGAGTGGATTACCTCTGTTAAATATATATGTTTTCCCTTTGATAAACAACCTTGGGTAATGATAGGAGTATGTTCCTTTATGTTTCTTCCTTTCATTAACATGACAATCAAGTAAGTATTATGACATTTGATGTACATGGATTAGAAATAATCCATTAATGGATACTTAGGAAAGTATTAGTTGCTTTGGACTTTGGTTCCAAGATAATGATATATGGAACAAGCAATGTCCTAAAATAAAAGAAATACCTTGTGCATGTATACCTTCAGAGGTAACAACAGAGAAATGAATATGATAAAATGAGATGTGTTCTCAACACATATGATGAATACCAAAGTAAGGATTATGGTACCTGAGAAATAATAGATGATTTATGTTGGTTACCTGTATTGGCCAACTGTGAAATCAATCTAGTTACATAAAATAATATGGACATCATATGTTAGGGGTTTATGCTCTGCATAAACATAAACATTGATAAGGTTGAACTAATGGAAGGAACAATTGTAATTAGTGGAAAAGTTTATCAAGCTAAAAATATTTCCTTAGAATAACGCTGTTTGGAAGAACTTTGTGTGGATTAAAGATCTATGCTATCTCCATGACATTAAGATGTTATGTGGAGACTTGATGGTATTACAAATGAATAAAATTTGTCTCTCCTTTTCTTGGGATTTCGGGGACAAAATCCTTGTTAGGGGTTTATAATCTGTAACATCCCTAACCTGGGTTATGCTTAAACCTAGATGTTTTGCTTAATAAAGTTGATTATATGCTTTCTATTATCTCTTGAAAAGTAATTAAGGCTCAAGAGGAACTTATATTTCAATTTTAGTCCTTTTTGAATAATGTTGAAATAGTGTTTTACTTGTTTTGGGCTAAAGTGCAAATTACCCAAGTTAAGGGGTTAAATTGCAAATGTTACATGGTGAAATGTTCCTCTAGTATTGAAGCATCATAGGAATGAGAATGATGTAGAGGTATGGCTTGTAGGGGCCTGAATAACAAGAAAGAGCTTGTTGAGCATTGTTTGTGCATTAAAAACTAGTTTTGGTGTAATGTGCAATTTACCCAAAATATAGGGTTCAATATGCAAAATACCACTTCAAGAGGGTCCCTCATGATTATTGGCATCATATAGAGAAAATAATTTGAGAGGGGCGCCTCATTTGAATCATTTTGGAAGAAAGAGAATCTTGATATTAAAATAATCAAGATTTAAGCATAATTGGAACTTTACTTCAAATTAAATGATGGGGTGATAAGAGGAATATGTCTCTTTGTGTTCTTTCCTTTCAGGGACATGAAAATCAAGAGATTCTTATGAAACTTGATGTGCATGAGTTAAAAGTGTTCAATTGATGGATACTTAGAAAAGTATCAGTTTGTCTTGAACTTTGGTTCCAAGATAGAGATATGTGTAATAAATAATGTCCCAAAGATGAAAGAAAGATCCTTTTATATGTGTGGCTTTGGTAATAACAATAGAGAGATGGAAATGATGAGGATGTGATGTGTTTTTGACACATGTGATGGATACCAAAGTAAGGAATTTCGGTATCTAAGAAATATCAGGTGGTATGGGAAAGTAAAAACATAACTCCTAATCAGATGATTTATGTTGGTTACCTGGGATGGCCAACTGTGAAATCAGTCTAGTTACATAAAATAGTACGGACATCATATGTTAGGGATTTATTCTCTACATAAACATAACATCGATAAGAATGTACTAATTGAAGGAACAATTGTAAAATCATTGTGTGAAAAGCTTATCAAGCTAAAAATAATTCCTTAGAATACCCCTATCTAGATCTGTTAAGGCAACTTATACATAACATCTAAAAATACCTCTAAGATAAGTTCTTCTTTAATAAGTGACCTTTCCTTATGATAAGAGAATGTACAACTAATGAGATAGTTGGTACAAGTAGTAAGAAAGTTTAGTGTGTGTCAGCAGATTAGATGGAACAACAGATATATGATAAGACTTTTAGTCCCAAGAGGGTGACAGAACGTAACTCTGGTCTTTCCTTGAAAGAGAAATGCTAAACTAAATAAGGAGTATGAAAAACTCCCCAGAATCAAGAATATTGTCACATAAAGTCTTAAGTTGATAAAGGTGACAAATCAGTGAGGTTTGACACCTGAGTTAAATAAGGTATGTATAATGTTTCTCTGACTAAGAAAAGTGTTACCTGACACAGAGTTGACTCTACAATCAATAATGAAAAAGGCAATAGAGTATGTGTCCTGTGTGACAAATTCTATGATAACCATGTGTGGAAGAACTTTGTGTTGATCAAAGTTTTATGGCATCTCCATGACATTAAGATGTTATGTGGAGACTTGATGATATGATGAATGAATAATATCTATCTCCCTGTACCTGGGATTTCGGGGATGAAATCATTATTAGGGTTTGTAGGTTTATAGATTAGGATTTAGGGTTTAAAGATTAGGGTTTAAGGTTTAAATATTAGTAAGTGTATAATCTCACTAGTAAGTGTATAATGTGTATTCATTTTCAAGAAAATTTTAGCAACATTTCCCCACAATTCTCCAAGTACACCGATGTAGATGGGAAAATGTCCATCAACATATGTACTTAGAGAACAAATGGGGAAGTGCTGACAAAACATCTTGATAACCTAATATACATTATGCACTTACATCCTAAGTGAGATTAAGTGTTCAAGAATAGTCCTAAAGTGGGTATTATCCAAGATTTACTCCTAATGAGTAAATCTCGGATGGGTTTCTAGGCTAAAAAAATACACATATGTTGTCATTCCTATACCTATGATCCTGTTTTCATCATTCATATCCAAGGTTTTATCTAACATCATTTAATTCAATTCATTCTTCCATTTGGGTTAGTTCATTCACAGATCACTAACCCTAATTAATACATGCTAATCAACTACACAATCTTGAAAAGCAATTATTGAACTAAGTTAAATCAATCACTAACAAGAAAGAAAGAAAGCAATATTAATTAAGTAGTATAACCAGTAATCACCATTAACAATATGAATTAATTCAGTCAGGTCAAAACATTATTTGATTTAAATGTGATCATGCATGTAGAGTAAATACTATATCACATTCATGCATTGAGTGCTATCTAGAAAACACCTAGCAAAAGGAGTGATGATTTTTATGCCAAATAGGGACACAAATTTACTAAATTTAGGATTACATTGAGGTTTGATATCAAATAAGAGCAAGATTACAACACATAAATGTGCATTAGAGTCCAAACAACACATAAACGTACAAACAACAGTAGCACAACCAAAAAAAATGGTCTTACCTTCAGAAGGATGGAGATGACAACAATGACTAAAGATTGGAGGAAGAGCACCTGGCAAGATGAGAGCGGCGACAAGCTTAGTAGAAGTAGTGGTGACAACATCCAATAGTTGCAATAGAGGCGAGCTCAACAACAGTAGTAGAAGCGGCAGAGGCGACAACGGGGATCACAAACCAACAGAGGCAACGGAGGAGGCGGCGACGAGCTTAGTCGTAGTGGCGGAGGTGACATCCAGCAGTAGAAACATTGATGGTAAAGGCGGTGGTGGCAATAGAGCAACAACAGTAGTGGTGGTGGCAGTGATGATAGCGATGGGGATCACAAATCGCTAGAGAGAAGCAGGTATGTCGCGATGAAACAAAGAATGGGGAGAAAGTATGTAGTGTGCGGTGGCTATTAAGTTACCATAGTCGTTGGTTGTATAGTAAAATCGACAACTAAGTATATAGTTGTCACTAAACCAAACAAAAAATAGATACATGTTTGGGGTCATATTCGTTGGTTATTTTTGTAGAAATTGACGACTAACTACATATCCAAACAAAAAATGGTTGTCAAGTTAGGGATATAGTTTTCAGTTTAGCAAACAAAACCAACGACTAAGAATCAATTTGGGGGGGGGGGATATTTTCGAGGGGACATGGCACAAAATCACCTAGTTGTCAGTTTCTTCTAAGAAACTGACAATGTAGACCCATCTCCAAAAAGAAAATTGTGACTCACTGAGGGGTCTAAATCGTCTCTTGTCTGGTAAGAACTAACGACTAATGGAGGCATTATTTTTTCTATGGGGACATGGCATGAACATTTTGTCATCGGTTGTTTGAAAACCGACGCTTGATTGAAAATTTTGGAGGTAATTTTTTTCCTAAAAAATGTATTTCGCAGGAAATTTTAGACGTCAAATTCTCTAAATAGAAACTGACATTAAAGTTAAAGCGGTACCCATGCCTTTTCTAAATTGCCAGGACATCAGATATGGTGACAGTTTGCATGAGTAACTGACCTTGTTGGTAGATTGGCGTCAGGTTTTTTAAGGAACTGACGTCACCAAAAGTGACATTAGACGTTAGATATGTACTAGTGTTAGTTCTATGTAAATTAAGAAAGAAGAAATTAATGTTGATTTTTAGTTAGTGATTTAAAAGTGAATGGTTAGTCTAATCCCTCCTTGAAAAGCCCTAACCCTAGTTAGTGGGTTTGGGTCACGTCAACTCTTGGTATCATAGAACATTTTGAGTTTAGATTTGAGATAGTGGTGGTAAGAGACCAATAGGAATAGTATGTTTTCCTATTTGGATTGCAATTTTCTAGCATGTGTTCTGTTATAGATATGCAGATGGTAGAAATTGGATGTACATAAGGTGAGGTATAAGTTGAGTGCCATTATGGACCTGACCCTTAGATAATGTCTCAACATGAAGATGATAGAGATGAGGCAACCAAGATGCATCATATCTTTCTAGAGATAAAGGAGAAATATAAGATTGACATGAGGGTTCATCTTCTATCAAGGATCTGATGAGATTTTATGAGCTGGTGAAGAAACTCAGTGGGACTGAGTTTTCTGGAACAATAGACACAGTTGTGGCACATGTGTGGCTCTGATGGTTGAAAAAGGTTATCTGCTAAATGGAGTTACCAGAGAATAAGTAGATCAATCATGTCATTTATCTACTTAAAAGAGATGTTGAGTTGTGGTGGCGTGGAGTGGAAGATAAGATGAGGAATACATTGATGACATTGAGGGACTTTGTGGACGAATTTCACCTTAAGTATCTTCCTCATACCTTCTTAAGTAACAAGATCAGATAGTTGGAGAATATTAGACATGACAACATGTCAATTGGAGAGTACGAGGCATATTTCACAAGGTTGTCTAACTTTTGTCCTCAACTTGTACTGGATGATATAGAGAAATGTAGGAAATTCTAAGGATGTTTAAGATCTGAGATTCGACATACCATATCAGCCATCAAGAGCATATATAGATAAAATTTTGGAGAATTTGTGGAAGTAGCAAGATGTATCGAAGAATCTGTTGATGCTGATAAGTACTCTAAGAGCAAGAAAAGATATGGAGATTTTGGTAGAGGAGGACAAAGTAGCAATGGATATAGAGGAATATGCCACCTAGGTGGATTCTTTTCCAAGATAGGACAATACCTTGGTTGTTTTGGAAGGTAAGGATCTAGTGCAAGTGATGTGGTATCTTCTCATTGTAGGGGGAGATCTAGCCCTAGCAGATGGAATACACCACCTAGGTGGACACCTCCATCAAGGCCTTCATTATCATTGATATCAGTTATAGAACTGCAGGGGAAGGATATACATGTGTGTGATATTTGTGGAAGAGAACACTCTAGTCAGTGTTGGGGAACTAAATTTCAAATATGTCACTATTGTGGATAGATGGGACATTCTATGAGGTAATGCTCTAAACTCCACATCACACTTACACAGAGTTCACAATCTCAGTTTCAAACTAAGCACAGACAGACTCCAACAAGAGTAGCAAGTTCTTTGATTGCTTCAGGCTCTAGAAGGGGAGTACCTGGTAGCATTAGTGGACAATGAGGACATCATGGCAGAGGGAGAGATATTGGACGTTTCTTTTCCATGACTCCATTTGAAGAGGTAATATCATCCAGAGTTGTTACTCAAGATGCTTATCTTTAACAACATTTCACTTGTAGTTGATATATCCCAATGCAACATATTCTTTTATACAAAGATCTTTAGTATGTAGATATATGGGACATTCTAAGAGATAATGCTCTAAACTCCACATCACACTAACACAAAGTTCACAGTCTCAATTTCAAACTAAGCACAGACATACTCCAACAAGAGTAGCAAGTTCTTGATTGCTTCAGGCTATAGAGGGGGAGTACCTAGTAGCATTAGTGGACAACGAGGACATCATGGAAGAGAGAGAGATATTGGACGTTTCTTTTCCATGACTCCATTTGAAGAGGTAATCTCATCTAGAGTTTTTACCCTCGAGATACTTATCTTTAACAACATTTCAGTTGTAGTGTTGATATATCTCGGTGCAACATATTCTTTTATACAAAGATCTTTAGTATGTGGGTTGATCTTTTGACTGAAGTTTTTATATTATGAGTTTTTATTAAGAGTACCATTTGATGAAACAAAAGTTTTGAAAGAAGTATGTCTCATATGTCTTTTGAGTTTTAACAGGTATACAAAAGAGGTTAATCTCATACCTTTAGACATTAAATCTTTTCAAATTATTTTGGGTATGGATTGCCTTGAGACATACCATGTTTGATTAGATTGTTGGAAGAAAGAGGTTATCTTTTAGCAAGGTGGATTTTCCTGTATCTTCATTGGAGATAGAAAATTCATACCCACATGCATAGTATCAGATGTTATAGTTGATAAGATGATGATAAAATGGTGTGCGGCCTTTTTAGCACATGTGGTAGATGCAAAAGTAGAGAAAAAATAGTTAATATAGAGGATGTTTCAATAGTATGCAAGTACCCATATGCCTTTCATGATGAGTTACCAAGTCTGCATCTAGAGAGAAATGTTGATTTTGAGATACAAATCCGAATTGGTAGTAACCCAACAACATGACCATCCTATGAAATGGCACATGTAGAGTTAAAGGGATTGAAAACTCAACTACAAGAGTTGTTGGATAAGGGTTTTATTCAACCTAGTACACCACCTTGCGGATCTCCAGTGCTTTTTGTGAAAAAGGATGAAACTATACGGTTATGCATATACTATATGCAACAAAATAAGATAGCATTAAGAATAAATATCATTTGGCTAGGATTGATGATCTATTTGATTAGTTGCATGGAGAAACAATCTTTTCAAAGACAGACCTTAGGACTGGTTGCCATTAGTTGAGTACAAAGGCATTATATGTACTTAAGTCAGCCTTCAGAATGAGGTATGGACCTTATGAGTTTGTAGTTATGTCTTTTGGACTGACATATGCCCCTGCAATATTTATGGACATGATTAATAGGGCTTTCAGACCATATCTAGATCAGCTCATAGTAGGGTTTATAGATAATATCATTATATATTACAAAGATATTGAACAATATGAGCAACATTTGAGGATAGCTTTGCAGTTGTTGAGACAACATCAGTTGTATACAAAGTTAAAGAAATGTGGGTTCCAGTTGTATGAAGTTTCCTTTCTTGGACATGCCTCATCAGTAGAAGGAGACAGTGTAGACCCTAAGAAAGCAGACTATGTTCTCTAGTGGGGGAAACCCACTACTCCTACTGAGATCAAAACCTTTCTAGGGCTAGTTGATAGTTTAGGAGATTTATAAGGAACTTCAGTGTCTTAGAATCACCTCTTACACAATTAAGAATGAAGGATGTGCCTTTATTTTGGTTTGAAACTTGTGAGAAAAGTTTACAAACACTAAAGAAGAAGTTAAACACATCACAATTTTGATCTTACTAGATGAAGATAAAGGATATGTGGTATCAATGATGCATGCAAGAGAGGTTTAGAATGTGTTCTAATGCAGGAAGGGAAGGTAGTGTCCTATGCTTCTAGACAACTTAAGAAGAATGAAGAGAATTATTTCACACACAATCTTGAGTTGGAAGCACTAGTACATGCTTTAAATACATGACATCATTATCTCTATGGTGATTCATGCCATGCCTTTACTGATCACAAGAGTCAAAAGTACATTTTCACACAAAAGGGTCTCAACCTGATGTTGGTATGTATTCTCAGAGAGATAATCATATGATGGTTATAACAACATATATTATAAATGATTTGATTAATAATAATGACAATCTTCAATTTATTATGTCATATTCAGTTATGAGATAATGATATTACATAATAAACGTCTAAAGAATGAAGTTACTCAATGAGGTATGTCTTTGACTTGAGGACCTGAACAATGAGATCATACATATGCTATGATTATATGCATTCTTCATATGTCCCTAGTCAGTTGTTATTGTAGAAGCTGATAGACAAAAATAATACATAACACTAGAGTGTGGGCTGGTTGATTACAAAATCTCACTAATCTCACTAGTCATGATATGTGATATCAAACCAAACACACATGTACTGGTTGGTGAATAGTGTATCAGACAGACCCACCTTGAGAGTGATATATGGAAACCATTGAATCAAAGCGATGGTGGTGATTGTGGTTCTTAGACCTGAAGTCATTACAATCATCACATGTTATTTGATGTACTTTGACATCATAAAACATGACTTTGAATAAGGGTTTCTATAAAGGTGATGCTCATATGTGTTATGACACATGAGAGTTGACTATGAGTGATGTAGATGAGATTTGTCCCTCCTGTAGGAATTTGATATCATGGCCACTTGCTAAGAAAGACTAAGAAAAGCATGACCATGTGCATGTGAGTCAATATATGATATTGAGATAACATATATCTTAGACAGATTTCTCCAGTTCATGGAACATGAATAAAATGTTGAAAGGATGATAATTACATGCCTCGAGTTCAATTTGGATATTGGAGACAAAGGAACTATACAATTATTGTAGCACTGATCACAGCTTGTAGGTTGAAGTTGCTCTCCAAATTGTTGAATTACTTAGGTAATAGTGATGTCTTAATAGATACCACTCATTGCTTATGATGTCATAAATCAGTTTGGGCATTCAATGCCAGTGTAACTTGGGACCTATAGGGTCACACACATAGGATACACCTGGATTAGCAGTTTACTCATGAATGTAGTTTAAACTTTATTACAAAAGTGTTAGGTATAAACAAGATTGGCAATCAGGACTTTGAAACCACCAGCTCACCAAGTGAACCGATCGGCTCAGATGTCTGAACCGATCGGTTCATGTTATGAACCAAGCGGTTCATGTTGTAAACCGACCAGTTGATTGATCAATACGATTGGATCAAGGATTGATGATGACATCATGTCGTGCATTGATTGATTATTATTTGCCAATACAATTATGATTGGGAAACATTATGAAATGACGGGTTCAAGAGTTGAATCGATTGGCTCACATGTGAACCGAGTGGTTCAACGTTTGTAGGTTTTGAAAAATTCATAAATATTTGTCTCTTCGAATCCCACTCAGACTAGAAGTCCTGACCCCAACCCTCCTAAAAATAGAGGGGTAGTGGAGGCCTTCTAAAGGCATAATAATAACCTTTGATAATTTTATCTTCTCACAGTTGAGGTAACATGAGAACCCGAGCAAGTCTTACCTGTAAAAGGGAGGGCTAGAAAGGGAGAGACAATTGTGAGAGCAAGTTGAAGCTAGCATGCTGATTAGAAGGGATGACTCCTTCTTATTTGTTCATAAAAAATGATAGGAGTTCCTGGTGGTCCGCATGGACTACTATAAAGGCAAGGAGGCATTTGCCACCCGTTAGGAGGACACAGTCAACAACCGTCTGTAGTGATCAACTAGGTGGTTGACATCGACAGTCGTCCGATGCAACTTGAGAAAGTAGCATGCTACCACAAGTGATAGTCAGTGGACTTGCTTTAGGACCATGTATATACCTTGCAATCTTTCCTTCCGATTACATAGTTGTTGATGTAGTCTATTGTTCAAGGGGAATATGGAAGCAAAAAAACTTGATTATGTTTTCGTATCTGATGCCATATTTCCCAATAGGTTATCAGAGTCACATCAATTAACTATGTTTTGGGACAGAATCAATATTATCGGATTTTGGTTTCATCATTTATTTATTGCGTACAATGTGGATACTTAAAATTATTAATGTACATATATGATTAAACACTACATGTGATCCAATCTACTATATATATATATATTCAATTTACACACATCACCCTAAAATTGGTTTTGACGGCGTATGTTAGCATGGTTATGGTCAATAAACCCTTAGATCTTTATGATTGGTTGGATAATTGTTAATCATGTTTTATATCTCAATTTTGCATAATGAGACTCTACATTATCTTCCATATGTATAAGTATTATTTCTTTCCTTCCTATTCTCCCCTCAAATGTAACTTGAGGTTTCCATATTACTATGTAATATGTCAAATAGGATTAATATTATTTTAATTATTATGGCAATGAAGACATTCGACACCAAAAAAACCGCCCATTTTAGAAAAATGAACTGATTGCTTGGAGGATCGAGGAGGCATGACAACATGAGGAGTCGAACCAATTGGTTGGTGGCTCAAGTGATCGACTGGAGGTGTCCAGAAGCCACCTGGATCAGAGACCAGATGACCGATTAGAGAAATCAATTGACTGTCAGGAGGAGAACCGATTGTTCAAGGGTTGAACCGATCAACCAGATTGGTTTGATCATAGTTATTCATCAACAACATGTTGTTTCATATGATGTAGACCTTAGGTGGTATTAACTCCTTGTGGATCTAAGGAATTACAATAGTATGGCCATAACCATCGCTCTTGTTTTATAATTGCATATGCCATTTGTGGTTATATCATGTCTATGATATGTACTATAAGTATGTGATGATTGGATATGTATATGTATTTATATAAATATAACATCCCTCAATCAAACATATTAAGTGTTAGATGCTTTACATTAAGGAACACACATGAAAAACTTCATCGACTAAGCATAGTTTACGCTAAAGGGTGGTGCGCTTTCCATCTCGTGGAAGTGTGATGGTAGTTATGAGTGTCTGCCTAATCAAGGTGCGTTACTATCGTGTTGGCTTTGGGTCAAACTTAACTAGGTGATCTTATGTAAGTTCCTAGAATCATGCAGATGATTTTGACAAGGAGTTGTGCACACCATCTATCTAAGAGTTGCATCTAGATGCAATTGGCAAAAGTTGCCTACCTAAATAGTCAAGTTGTGGGTGATCATCCAAAGCTGACTCATGATTTGGTGAAAAATGGATCTTGGCTCACTAGAAGATTGTACACTGTAATCTTCTAAATTGATATGTGTGGCTATCAATTTGAACAAAATAGTGGAAGAAATAATTAACAAAAAGCCTAATTAAACATCATCAAAATTTGTATTAATCAAAACAAATCAAAGTATTTTGATAAATTGTAACTTCTTGTAGAATCAAATGGAAAACAAATCATCATTGTGATCAGTCCTTCAGAAGGACAAACTTAATAGGACAAATTTTCATGACTGGTTTTGGACTTTGAGAAGGGTTGTCAATTATGAGTATAAGCTCTATGTCTTAGATACACCAGTGCTAGAAGAGCTTGCTCCTGATGCTCCTAGGGCTGAGGTGGATGCTTATAGGAAGCATACCAATGATGCCTTAGACATAAGCATGTAAGACCCCTGACCTTGATTTATGGTTTAATATGCTTTTTTATCATAATTGAATGCATTAAAGCTTAAGAAAACCCTTATATATGCTTTTATATCATGTGACAAAGTTAAGTTTCGAGTTTGGTCCAGTTTAGACATTGTTTGAGTAAGTTTTGTTATGTATGTGCCTTTTAGGGCTTTTATGCAATTTACCCATATCCAAGATTTTTCTTGTAATTTGTCACATGCTTATTGTGCCTCATGAGTTTTCATATCATGTTTGATATATTTTTATCTTTGGGCACCTAGTTGCACCTTTTCTTTAGTGGTGACACCTAACCTAGGTTGATATTAGGGTTTGCTCACCTAAATGCCCTGACTCGATGATCTTTGCGTTGGACGTTAAGATCTGATGGTCCACCTTGAGGTAGTGGGATCAAATGGTGGTCCTTTGGGGTGCTCAAGATTTGATGGTTTTCCCCTTGAGGCTCCTAGATCGATGGTTCACCAAGTGAGGTGCAATAACTGATGGTGATGCTAGGGTTTGCTCTTGTGGCCAAGCAATGGCATGATCCAATGGGCCACCTATTGTTGGAGATTGATGGTCCTTTTGGGTTTGACATTTGATGCTCCCTGGTGTTAAAAAATGATGGTTGACCTAGTTTTACATGGACGAGATGTTTTGACCTTGGACACATGGCATGCATGGCTTGACACCTCTTTCTTCCTTTCTCTCTCACCCCAAGCTTTACCTCCCTCCTTCCATACGAACAAGCTATTTAGACCCTCTATTCTTCTTCTTGTTTCTTAGAGCTCGTCCCTCTTACGTGGTGGAGAAGAAAGAGCAAGGAAGAATAAGCTTGGTTGATCTTGCTTGCATGTGCACCTAGGGTTTGGATCTACCCTCTTCTTGGTCGTGTAGAGCTTCCTTGCCCTATTTCTTGACCTAAGAAAGTAAGATCTCCTTCCTTCCTTCATTTTCCTTGTTGCTGCCCTACCTTGTTCTCTCTTCATTCTTTTTCAGATCAATGGTGTTCTTGGTGGAGCATGTGCTAGAGGTTGAAGAACACCTTCTCTCTTCTTCTTTGACCTTGGGTTTGCTTATTCTTGGAGAAGGAGCTAGCTTGGATGTGTGGAGTGCTCAAGCTAGGGTTTCTCCTCTCTCTCTCTTTGAGCTATCTTGCTGTTTGGACCTTCTTCTTCAACCTTATGGCGGTTTATATAACTTTCTCCACATTTATTTCTTACTCTAAACTTGCATGTACAAAATCTTGCTCTAAAATGTAGTACTAAGTAGAAAGATACTATCTTTGCCTAGGGTTTGAGATTCTATGGTAGTTCTTGAGTAAATAACCTTCCTTGATGTACCTCTAAACCTTGTACACATTTCTTCCTTGGAAGTGGGAGCTCTAGACCTTACATGCATGTGGAAATCGATGGCTTTAGTTCCCCCAAACAATGGCTTTCCTGAGGTGTTATGGACATTTTCTACCTTGTTTCATGATGTGATGGTTTTACTTCTTGTGTCAAATGATGGCTTAGACTTAGTTGTTGTTTTGGACCTTATTTTGTGCTTGAAATTGGTGGCTATGCTTTCTCGACAGCCAATGGTCTTGGTATCAAGTGGTTTAGTTGATGGTTTTATAAGCTTTAATAAACGATGTCTTTACTTGATACTTTAGTTTTGTTTTCCACCTAGTGTTCACAAATGATGGATTCACCGGGTTCACAAACGATGGTCTCACTATGTGATGACTTGACAACTTTACTGATTCCATGATTTGATGGTTCACAACCAATGGTTTCACTGGTTGCAAGATTCGATGGTCTTTCTATTGGTCATCGGACGTTTCACCTATTTGTTCACAACCTATGGTCCCTAGGTCAAGATCTGATGGTACTCTTTGGTCTAAGATCTGATGGACCTACTGGGTCTATGATTCGATGGATCTTCTATGTGTATAATATGATGGTTATCCTAGCCTTATCAAATGATGGTTTCTCTAGTTGTTGATCCAATGTTTTGGTATGATGATACAATCTGATGGTTTTTCTACCTAATATATGATGGTCTTGTTGAAGGTTCATGATTTGATGGTGATGTTTTGGATTAAGTGTATCCATGACTAGATGGAGATTCTAGGTATTAGGGTTGTCTTTTTCCTACGTACGAGTATGAACTGATGGTTAGTTTTGAATGATGATTTGTAAAATTAGTTAAACTACCTTGTTAAACCTAAAATAATACAATTAAAGGATAATGGTTAATAATACTTAGTTGTCTTGTATGTTGATATGATGAAAGAATATTCTCCTAATGTTATGGTAACTCTACTATGTTACCGTGTGAATATCATGGATCATTAATGCAATGTTACGTTGAACCTATTTATCACAAGAATGGTGATGATTCATTAAACCTTTTATTATGCGTGGAAAGATAGTAGGAGATATGTGAGTGGTTTTAATGACCCTTGGGCATGGTTTTATTCCTCACGGAGGTGTGATCCTCTTTAAGATGAGACAAGGATTGGTACCATATGATGATATGATAAGGAATGTATCTCATACATTTTGTATCTTCTAGAGTTGTGACGTACCCATGTTTTTGTAGAACTCTTTCTTTTAGGGTTTATATGTAACTTGATTGATGTACCCTTAACTCACCCAATTGGAATTAACTTATCAAGTGAAACTCTGATCATGTAGTGCCTTGTGCCGTAAAACCATTCCAGTGTCAGGACTTTCTAGATGGGGAAATGTGTATTCCTAAAGGGAAGCCACGAGTTGTATATTGTTGAGTATATGCAGGTGCAAGTGAGAGTACATCCTTGTCATCCTGATACCAAGGTTATGGAGGATGGCTGCAGTCATGCCTCTAGTTGAAAGAATTTGAGGCTATTTCTCAGATATTTGTATATGTGATGTGATTGAGGACATCTACGGTTGTACCTCAGATGTTTGGGTTTGTATGCCCTGGTTACTAGTGTTGTGACCTATATTGTGAGAACCCATTACACTAAATGAAATTACTTAAAACATAAAACACAATAAATCACTAATTAATCACATATCCAAAAATATGGGTAGATTAAAATTGATTTCAATGTCAGCATCCGTTCATAAACATTTGCATAAGATCCTAAATCTTTCTTATATGCATATTATGCCAAGGATTTGATACAAATTGTTCTATTGTATTAGCCACCACATATATACACAGGAGAATAATATTCATATATGCCACACAAACAAGCATTAATATGCTAACAAAAGTCTGATTAGTTTGAAACACCATATACAAACTTTTTATCACCCAGACCTGAGAGTATAGGGACGACTCTAGGACACACTAGACATCTAGTCAACTTTCTCAAAGATTCATTATTATAGTTCCTCTTTACTTCCATGGTTCTGTTGTCGTCACTGCCGATTACCTAAAAAATGTGTCAAACCACAAGGGTGAGACCCAATCCCATCAAGAGATATAACCTCCAACAATGCTTATTGATTCCAACATTTTAAATAGTAGATAACTAAGCAGTTGGAGTATTTAATAATAAATTGAACAGATTGAACAGTTCAAGTATACTAAATAGATTAAGTAAATCATCTTAGTAACAAGTATGATCATCAATGCATATATAGATAACAAATAAATCCATTTCTTTGGATAGATATATACTCAAATATCATCAAATTGCATCTAATAACAATCATTATCATTGATCTAACTATCATCATATTCCATGCTAACAACACAAGCAATCTAGTAGCATAAGCATCCCTGACATCATGAATATGTCTAGTAACATAACATGGCTATCAATATTGGCATTTCAAATAAAGTGAACATATCTATATCATAAGTAGAACTAACATCATAGCACAATTAACTGCATAGGCATGATTAATAGTTTAAGCACGTATAATTACATCGACATGGCTAGCAATATTAAACATAGCTAGCAACATCATCTTAACCATCATTGTCAGTATATTTGATAACATAAGCATGTTTACAACATGAGCATAACTACAACATAAGCATATCTATTATCTCTTATTGTACTATACATGATCTCCATGAAAAGAAAGCAAACAAGGGTTACCATCCAATATGAAGAGTGGTGTATAACCCTAAATAGATATGCTAGACATATGTATTACATATTTTATTATGCCCTGAGGAATTTGAGGATACCCCTTAAAATCCAAATGACCACTGCTAAGTCAAAATCAGTTCCATATAAGATCTAGGAAGAGACAGACTCCTAAGATCTTCTCCGCCCCCAGTCAGTACGGGTCCACCATAGTGACACATAAGGTCAAGATCCTAACAACCTAGTTCGTCCTTGGTATAGGTCACGACACTAGTGAAAGGAGGTGGGTACACATACCCTACCATCCGAGGTACAACTGCAATTGTCCTCCAATGTTGTCACATATATAATCACTGAAACACGACCGCATCCATTCTCAATCACATCATATGTATGAGGCATGACCATAACCAACCTCCACAATATGTATTGTGGATGACAAGTATATATCCTCAACTTGCCACCCCCACATACTCAACAGTATGCGCTCCGAGTTTCCCTTAGGAATACTCATTTCACCATCTAGCAAATTCTGACACTCAGATGGATCTATGGCACAAGGCACTACATGATTAGAGTTTCAGTTGATTAGTTATGCCAATTGGGTGAATTAAGGCTGCATCAAACAAGTGGACATACAAACCCTAATTCACTTCTAACAAGCACATAAATATTACAACTTCAAAAGATATAAAACATGTGAAACGTAATTTCTCATCTCATCATCACATGGTATTATTCACTTTCCATTCATGAGACCACACTAGTCCTCATACTATCACAAGATATAAATTCTTTTCACAATATCACATGGTATCAACCCTTATCAACACAAGATGATTACACCTCATTTAGGGTTCAACCATGCCCAAACGTAATTAAGACCATCATACTATCACAAGATATAAATCCTTTTCACAATATCACAAGGTATCAAACCTTATCAATACAAGAGGATTACACCTCATTCAGGGTTCAACCATGCCCAAAGGTCATTAAGACCATCATACTATTCCTTGCAAGATCATCATTATCTTTACATGCCTTATAACAAGGCTCAAAAACATCACTTACATATAATACACCAGATCATCACAATATTGCATTAATGAGATAGGAGATATTCATAAACAATCATATCAGGGTCATATTAACATTAAGAACATTCCTTTATTACATCAATATGCAAGGAATCTAGATATGATTAACCCTCATCATATTCATAATGCACGTTTATCATAAGAAAGTATCAACCATGTGGCTATGATAACCACCAATTAGCATATTAAGGTTATGATCATATTAAGGAGGTTATTCCACCATCATTCCATCATATAAGAATGTTAAACATGAATACTCATCTTTATCTATTTGCATTAGAGTTAGGTTCAACATGATAAATTATATCAATGTTACTAATCAACACTTATATCCAAGCCCTAACTCATGACATCCCCATTGGATCATGGAAGCATAAGGTGAAGAATCACCATCAAATTCCATACTATTCTCAAGTATGAACCCACACATAAATCAGGGTGTAACCATTGGGTTATAGCATACTAGGGTTTCAAAAACAGTAACAGAGTACTCCATGATTGTATTAGTCATTCAAGGACTATTCATACCCAATTACCATCATTTAGTTATATTAAAGCTAGGTATAACAAGCTATACCTCATTAGGGTTACATATCAACACAATATGGTTGTCATACCTTCTATTCATATAAGTGAATAGGTAAGACTACCTTATTAAGGGTAACCCTCCATTTGTTCCATCATCATTCAACCCATATCGCCATACCACAATGTCACCCAGAACCATTGGATGTTTAAAAGGTAAGACCATTAGTTTTTTACATAAGTAAACACATTGAATGAATCATATATGATGTTGTTGAGTTGTGATATATAAAAGTCACCATTTAACCCTAGACATCCTTTGGTTAACAACAATAAGGGTTTCGTTGAGAGTGGGGTAAAACCCATAATTAATTGTTCATTTAAAACAAGCTATCCAATGTCAACAAGTAAGATCCTTAAGTTCATCATATAAAGGAAACCATCTAAATCACATTATTAGGACCAACATATTACATTAGCCATCATTTCACTTTATTGGGGGAATAAACATTAGATCTTGACCATTGGGTCAAGTTCATATGTTAAAACCATCAATTACAGTATAGGTCTGACCATTGCAACTAGTGACCCAATAAACCATTGATATAAGGATTAATTGATGCTACAACTATATGATTAACTCACCATAGGTTTTGGAGATCTGATACACCATAATTAGTGACCATTAAGTCACCATAGGTTGTTAGATCAACATTATATCCATTAATCAACATCAAATATTAAGCTAATATCATCATTGATTGATAACATTATTAGGGTACTTAATGGTTGATCATTAAACTTCTAATTGATCCAAAACTTGACCTAAGGAGGGTGACCATAGGTTTTCACCATCATATGATACCTTTGATCATGACCATCAGATATCATGAAGACAACACCATAGGATTGTTGCAATGGTACCATCATCGGGTTATGGGTTTATAGAAGAAATCAGCTTAAAACCCTAAATTGACCATTGGTTGATAGGTGCTTAGCACCATAGGTTGTCAAACAAACCTGATCCAAGTAATATTATACCTTAGGAATAACTTACACATGATCACAGGTTCATATATAACTGAAATCAGAATAGGGAACATTATAAAAATTGAAATCCAAGTCAAGCATAACTTTTTAGTGCATGGATCATCATTTTCAAGCAAGAACATGATCTAGAAATCTTATGGTAAGAAATAAATGTGGAGAAAGTTATAAAACTGGCTTATAATGAGAATATGAAACCCCACACAGAAGAAAACTCGAGTAGGTAGGGTAGAAAATCCAAGAATAAGGTATGAATTCATCCATCTAGCACCTTTCTTCATCAAATGAGCAAACCCTAAGCATAAGGAGCAAGAAAGGTAGGGTTTTAGAGCTTTAGAGCGATTTATACCATGGAACAGTAAGGTTATGACCTAGAAAAGCTAGGAGGAAGGATTTCACAGAAATAGACGGAGGAAAGAAGGAAATTCTTACTCTTTTAGGTCAAGATCACTAGAAGGAAGCTTTTTCAACCCTAAAATGAAGTCAATTGCAACCCTAGATCCTTTTTCCAAGAAGATCCCCACTTTCTTCTTCCTTGGACAGAAAAATTTGTAGAAGCATAGAGGGAGAACGAGTTTGGGATAAGGAAGGAAGTGGTGGAGAGAAAATGTCTCATTTTTGTGCTTGGGGATAAGTATATGAAATTTTAAGATAAAGAAAAAGAAAAAGTTGAAGTTCTAGTATCTATCCAAGTCCATGGCCTTAATTTATTAAGAATATACAAGAACACACACAAAATAAGCTCAACCACCATGTGTATAGACCTGCTTAGCTTTCCTTTTTCGAATTTCCCAGCCAATCAAATAATTCATTAGTTGATAGCTGCTAAAGGTAGCTCATCCGTGAGGGGTAAACCCTAAAATACACTTGGAGAAAACACCTTCAAACCAAGGTTTAAATAGGCGTACCATGGCTCAAAAATCTCAAGAATGGTGAGAGAATATCCAAGGAACATAATGCATGTGATAAATTGCAAAGAAAACCTCTCAATTGGGGTACATTGTAGAAAAGTCCAAAATGTGCATAAAATTGCATAACTTGCTCAAATAGTGTCCAAATTGGACCAAATTTGAAACTTAAGCTTGTATTATGATTTCAAAGAATATCACAAGGTTATATTAGGGTCATAAGAATTCAATTATGATAATTAAGATCATTTAACTCATTAAGTAAGTTTAGGGGCCTTACATATATACTCGGGGCAGACTAGGATGTTTGCAGCTTGACTATATATGTTGTTGTGGAGGACTTATACTGATTGATGGGAAGAGATCTTAGGATTTTGTCTCTCCAAGATATTTTGCAATGGATTGCTACTTTTCAATGGTTAGTTGGAAGTTTGAGTGGTATATATCAAACTCCCCAAGGCTTAATAAAAGACATAATCTAATCATGTAGCATATCTGTTTAGGGTTAAACATGATTGACATTGGTTGATAACCCTTGCTTGTTTCTTATAATGTTTAGTTGTTATATAATATGGTAAGAGAAATAAATTGTTTAAAATGTGATAAATTTATTTGTTCCTCTAATTATCATATTAGTCATACTTGTTGTAATATTATATGTTTAATCTTGCTTATTGTATTTTATCATATAACTTGTTGTAATCAATAATCATTGTTGATCGTTATATCTCTCGTTGGGACATGGGTCTCATCTGGTGGGTCACCACATATTTTTAGGTGATTGTTAGTGACAAGCCAGGCTCATGGAGGTGAGGAAGAGAAGCTTGGAGAGCAGTAGGAGCAAAAGGTTGGCTAGTAGTTAGTGTGTCCTAGAGTCCTCCATGTACTCTCATGTATGGGTAGGGGATGTTTTGTTGATGATAATATATATTAACTCGAGTTTTTGGTAGTATTTTGATGTTGTATATGGCATGTATATATATGTGGACATATATTTTGTATACATGTTGTGGCTGAGGCCACTGGACAGATATCTAAATACATGATATGGTATGTGTTGTTATACAATTTTTGGACTTATATGAAAATTTTCTTGAACATGTTGGTGATGTTTATTTTAGTTTTAGTTGTCCCCTTTCTTGTTATGTGGCTGATTAACAATCAATCACGTGTTTTATTTTGAGTAAATCTCATTTAGCGTATCGAGTTTGTTCCAAAAGTTGGTACCATAGCTTTAAGTTTGTTGAGTCTATATGGACATTGGACTTAGGATTTGTGTTTGTTCTTATGTAACCCAAAAAGTCTAATAATAGCTTATGCTTATGTAGATATGTCTAAAGAATGTGATGAGCATGTAGAGAGTAGCTACGTCATGCTAGGAGGTGGCGGTAGGAGGTCGACACATGATGGAAGAGTGCATGTGATGGGGCCAAAATAGCCTGTAGTGCCCCAGTTTGACATGGAAGTCATGGTCAATCTAGGTTTCTAGTCCATGTTTGGATAGCTCATGGCAGCGATTACACACTTAGTGAATAGGGCACTCATACCTCAACCTAGGGCAGCCATCCCTAGTGTGAAAACTCAGGGTCCTGGGAAGACGTTTCAGAGGTTGAAGTGCGCCCGATCTACCTAGTACGCAGTTACAACTGATGCGGAAGACACTGACATGTGGTTAACAAAGTTGGAAAAGACATTTAAGATCTTGAACATCCCAGAAGAGGACAAGGTGGATCATGCTATTTACCTATTCAAGGGCAGTGTTGACCATTGGTGGGACATAGAAGAAGAGAAGAGACCAAGAGTCGTGGTGAGTTGGGAAGAGTTTCAGTGGGAGTTCATGAGCCGCTAATTCCCAGAGGCGTATCTTAATGAGAAGACAACTCAATTTGAGAGGTTGCGCCAAGGTTCGATGTATATCAATGAATATGAGGCAAGGTTATGGAGCTCTTGAGGTTCTGTCCTCATATGGTAGTCACAAAGAAGGAGAGGATTTAGAGGTTTGAGAAGGGTTTGGGCTCAGAGTTGTCTACAACATCATCCAATTTGGAGAATAGAGAGATGTTCTCTACCTTCATAGAGTCACCGAGGAGGGTTGAGAGATCTGCTCTTGAGAAGTGTGAAGCCAACACTAAGAAAAGGTCAGCTCAATTTCAAAGGCATTTGTCTAGTGGATTGACGTGTATTTTACTACGCACTTAAATGCAAGTATACGCGTCGAGTAATATAGGCCTTGTGAGGCCCGAGTCGAACTCAGGGATACGTGAATTATTGGAGACTTCTACTAACTAATCGCAATCAGCTAGACCGATTAACAAAGTAGGGTTTTGTGTTCAAATTAAAAAGAAAATAAAAATCAAACAAAGAAAACAATCGATTAAAGGTTAATTTAATCAATTCAAAGGGATATCTTTAGGATGGCGGTTTCACCGCGGTTCAACATTGTATTAGGTTTCATATAATTCCTCACACTTCTCTCTCTATCCGGGTAGTGGCCTGAAAACAGAATTACCCACTGTCGTGGTGTAATTCACTACTTAGATTTAGGTTGATTCCACCGTCGTAGTAATCATTCCCCTAAACTAAGTGCATTATAAACGGTCTCTCAGTTCCCACCATTAATTTTACAACTCCTTTGTCAAGGGTTTTATTGATTAATTTAGAATTCGTCTCTTTTCAACCGTTAATCCTTCTGTCGAAGTGATTAAGGGTGTTAAATTATTATTATGGTGATCAAGCATAACAATAGAAATGGAGAAAACGAATCTATACCACGGATTTGAGAGAAAAATATGAATTATTGATATAAAAATGTCATACAATGCATTCCCGGGCTACTCCCGGTCCTAAAGATTGAAGGTTTTAGCCTCTCATGTTCATCTCACACGAATACATGGTAGAAATTGGGGAATTTATAAGAAAAACGGGAAATAAATGGGAAAACCCCTGAATGGAGAAGAACCGATGGATCCTTGGCGTAGAACACGAGCTTCCCCGCCTGTCGGTGGTGGAAATCGTCTTCGGCAGCGTCCGAATCACCCGGGATGAGCTTCTCGGTCTCCGTTCTCTTTTCTCTCCTCTCTCGGCACTCGTGCAATGCGATCTGAGATTCTCTTCTCGTCTGGGCGGCCGTCATTAGGTATAAGTCCCTAATTAGGTTGTCAAATAACAACAGCCGTCCGATCGAGATCAAAACAGATCCAACGCATATCTGCCGGCGTCGATACCATCGACGCGGGTCGATGGTATCGACGCAGCGGATTAGCGGCAGCTTTCCTTTCTTTTATTCTGAGCGCCTGTGGTGATCTCGATACCATCGACTTGGGTGTCGATGGTATCGACTCCTTTAGCGTCGGTTGTTGTCGTTTAGCGACGCTGTAGCTCTCCTTGTGTCGATGGCATCGACTTGGGTCGATGGTATCGACAGTTTCCTCGCCAGCAACTTGAAGGGATCTCGATACCATCGACTTAGGTGTCGATGGTATCGACTCTGTATTGCTCTTCTCGGCCGACAACCTGTGGCTTGGTCGATGGTATCGACTTCCGTCGATGGTATCGACGGAAGTAGATACTTGTTTTTCCTAAAATTTCACAACAAGCCCAAGTAAATCCACACAATTTATAATAAGATGATAAATAATGCTCAAAATAGTAAAACAAAGGGGATTTGATATAAAATGATGGCAAAGACCAAATAAAGTGAATTATGCAATAATATCCATGAAAATGAGTAATTAAAGCACAAAACACATATGAAATAGGTCTCTAAATGCGACTCAAAATCATCGCATCAAACTCCCCTAAGCTTAAACATTGCTCGCCCTCGAGCAACTAATCCTTAGAATAAGATTGCAGATGTCAACTAAAAATCAACACAGCACCCCACATTCCACATGACTCCCACTGAACGTTCTCAAATCGGCCTTTCCTAATCACAAAACAGTAATTACCCTACAGGTGACAATAATCATCAATAAAAGAAATTATCCTTCAAACCGATGAACACTATCACATAAGGCAGTTAACATAATAAAATTTGCCGATTCAGCATTAGTGCATCTTGTGATCGCCTACACTACGTTGCTCGCCCTAACTACCATCTACATGGAAGCAGTTCTCCTGATAAACATGAGTGAGGAGAAAATCATGGTGGCCTACCAATCCGAGCAACGGGTGGATGGAATGGGTGGTTCATGGAAGAATTTGGAAGTATTACACAGTTTCAAAATGCATACAACAAAATGCCCTAAATGATGCAAATGCACATTGAAAATGCCCTAATGCTTAAAATTGGGTGGAATGATGCATGCACTAACCTTCCACCTCAAAAAGAGATAGAAATCTAATTAAGCCACATCATGTACTCAATTTCCTTGTTATGCAAGTGATATCATGTTCCTTTCTCCCTCTTATTCCATTTCCTTCTAAATTCTCTTTTTTTTTTCTTTTCTCAAATTTTTTCAAATTTTCAGAAATTTTTTTTCTTAGCCCACATATCCATAATTGCTTAGAGATACATGCATAAGGCCATTTTCTTCACGATTGGAAATCTTTGCATTATTTCGAGGGTATGGAACAATTTAGATCACTTTTTAAGACAACCTGAGGCACATGGTGTACTTATGCGTAAAAATCATGAAAGTTATGAGTGCAACTACATGACATGCACGTAAAGGTAATGTGCATGAATCACTATACATTTTTTTTTTCATTTTATGCAAAAGTATGAAAATAACAATGCAAATCCTATCTACATGCTATGCACGCAAGGAGGAATTAAAACTGTACTTTACTTCCAATTCTTTGGTAGATTATCAAAAAATATGAAGTGAAATGATCACAAGATTAAGTTACTGAACCTTAGAAAAATATCATGTGTCCCTCCTTACTGACATGTGTAGTAGTTCAAAGGGTTCTTTCTCGTATATCCAATTAAGGTCTCATTACCATTTGATTAGGTTAGGCTCAAACAACCGTTACTATCCACTTTTCATGAGTCAATGGGGGTGTGGGTGTGACATATTGCTTTAGAGTTGACATAATCAATCATTTTCATAGGACAAGTTCCCCAAGGACAACCAAGTTAAGCTATCCAAAAGACACAGAAATTTTTAAATTCCCTTAAATTTCCCATGAAAACAGCGAGATGACAATTTTTAAGACATCCACGAATACACTAGATAGATGTGGATCCTAAACAAAAACTAAAAATGCAAGAAACAAATAGCAAAGCAAAAACTAAAAACTACTAGAGAAAAGATAAAAGATAGAGCTGTTCCAGCCACCCCCCTAAGCTTGAATTCGACTATGGCCTCATAGTCAAAAACCAACTTAAGGGTGGAACAGTGATACCCTAATCAATCTTGCGGAGGCGGTGGTGGGTATTGCGGTGCCGTAGGATCCCAAGACGGGTACTCCCCCTGGAAGCTTGGATCATATTGGGTCCTCGGCGGAGGCTGTGGATAGCCTCCAAAGTAGTCTTGACTCCAGTAATGGTCGAAGAAAGGCTCCTGTTGCATCTCTATCCGCTGCAACCGGGTGTGCATTTGCTCTTGGTTGGCGAGGATGAGCCGCTCGTTCTCGAACATAGCCCGTTGGTTGTCAAGTACCCGGCTCGTAGTCTCATGAATGCCGGTATACATACCCATGTGCTGCTGCTGAGTCTGCTGGATGTCCTGCAGCATGGTGTACATCCCCTACATGGAATAGGGATCCACGGTTGGCTGATCGTACTGTGGTGATGGCGGCGGGGGCTGAGATGATGAAGATGCACCCGGATGCATCCTAGGACGCTTCCGTGGTGCCACACGTGCTCGAAGAGGTGTGAAAGCCTCCTCTTCCTCTGCAGCCGCGCCTTCTTGCTCGTCACCACCGCCTTCTTCCTCGGAGGACTCGATGGCTATGATTGGCCACCGGAAGTGCTGCTTGCCCTCTATGTTGAAGACGTCGTCCGGTAGGGAGCTCTCCTGATAAGCTTGGTTGACGTGGCAATGAGCGTACGCCAACCCGTCCCGGAGAAGAATGAGATTTGAACGGTGCAAGTGTTGCACGTTCACCTTGCTCCTCATAAAGATCGGAGTCATGGACTGAAGGTTCAGCCCCAAGTAAAGCGCCAACTTGGTGACAAGACCACCAAAATGGATTGGAGCCTTCCTTGTGCTCCTCTTCGCCGCCAGGACGCGCTGTAGCCAGAACGCCCCCCAGTTGCATGGTTGACGCTTCAGGAGTGCGTAAAGGAAGAACAAGTCACTCTCCTAAAACTTGCTCAAAGCAAGATCACTTCGAGCGAAGAATGTCAAGCTCAACATCCTATGCAAGACCCGGACAAACGGGTGCTCAAAATCTGCTACCGCTGCATTGTGGTAGCTCACGGTCTTCCCTGCCGGCACTGTAACTAGATCGGAGAAGATCTTTGCATAGTCGGTGTGGGAGTCCGGCCTTCGGTGATCATGTGGAGAGTGGATCCAGTTGAAGATTTGATTGAACTGGACCAGTGTGAGATTGTAATTGTTGTTGAAGAGTCGGAAGGACACCCTTCCCTTGATCCATTCCCGGTCCGATGCTACCACGTCGTTTGGTACGACGCAGACGTCGAGAGACGCCATGAACTCTGCCACCAGTTCCTTGTAGGTGGGCCATTCACCGAAAAACAGCTGCCCATCCGCATGGTACTGCAGCTCGTCAGGGCGTAGGCTTCTGTTGGTGAGGCGTGCTTGTCCATGAAGCACATAGGCCAAGTTGGCCTCGAATCCCAACTCCTGGATCATGCCCCGGTCCACATACCGAGTGGGCTCGAACTTTCGCTTCATTATCTCCTCGTAGACCTTCCTCACATCCATGTTGGCATGAATTAGGCGTGGACGAGGGATGTAAGCGGGTGGGGGAGGAACGAACTCCTCAATCTCCATAGGGTGAGCGCTTGAGGACGACGCTCTGGCGGTGTGCACCATGGTTGCGAGAAGATGGGATTAGAAGAAAAGAGCTCAGTGAAGATGGAGAAGAAATTCTCCGCTCGATGAAGATCTCTGCTCGATGACGCTTCTCTTCAGTCTTGGAGGGCTCGGGGGAGTGCTCGGCGCAAAGGAGGATACTTGCTCTGAAGGTGTGACGTCAAGTGACGTTGCAAGTCCCCTTAAATAGGCTTGATCGGCGCCCCTGTTTACCCGTCGATACCATCGACGCGGGTCGATGGTATCGACACATCTCGCGGGTATCCGCCTCCTTCGCGAGTATCGACGGCTGACGTTTGCTAGATCAATAAACCCGGATTGCTGACGGGTCGATACCATCGACGGAAGTCGATGGTATCGACGCAGTACCCGGATCGCTGACGTGGCTGTTGCGATCGTCGTCGATGTCTGTGTGCGGATCGGAGACATGTCCGTTGATACCATCGACGGATGTCGATGGTATCGACTTGCTTTTATTGTGACACCACCGTTGTGTTGCATTCAACCTGTGATGATGTCGATACCATCGACGAGGCCGTCGATGGTATCGAGTTGACTGAGCAAAATTCGTCTGAATATCTCCAGAGATCTCGATGGTATCGACTGGGGTGTCAATACCATCGACGCTTTTATTGCGAACTGTCTGCGACCATGTCGATACCATCGACGGGGGTGTCGATAGTATCGACACAGTGTGATTTTTGCTGGTGTCAACCTGAACCCATGTCGATACCATCGACGGATGTGTCGATGGTATCGACCCTGCCTGTGCCTGCACATTCAACAAACGGATCAAGGTATCATTTTTAAACTAAAATTTAAACGAAATAAAAGCAATCTATGACTAAAATTAAACTATCCTAATGTACCGATGGTTGGGTTGCCTCCCAACAAGCGCCCTTGTTTAGCGTCTTAGGCTAGACGTCTTCCCTTCATCTCATTCATGCACAAGTGAAATGAGTTTGACCTCATTCACTTTCCTTTTGTAATTCCCAACAAAATACAACTTCAAGCGTTGCCCGTTCACCAAGAACGTGGCATCTCCATCACGCACGAGAATCGCTCCGTGCGGTTTCACCTCCTCCACAATGAAGGGTCCACTCCACCGGGATTTCAGCTTCCCGGGATGCAGTTTGAGACGGGAGTTGAATAATAGAACGTTGTCTCCCTTCTTGAACGTGCGCATCTCAATATGGCGATCGTGGATCAGCTTTGTGCGCTCTTTGTAGATGCGGGCATTCTCATATGCCGTCATGCGTAGCTCATCCAATTCATTCAATTCAAACATCCTTTTTCTCCCGGCCTCATCATAGCGCAAGTTCAGCCTTCTTAGCGCCCAATGGGCCTTGTGCTCCAATTCCACCAGAAGATGGCAAGCCCGGCCGTACGCCAACCTAAAAGGCGTGGTGCCTATAGGTGTTTTATACGCCGTTCGATAAGCCCAAAGCGCGTCCGGTAGCAATACACTCCAATTCTTCCTTGTGGATGCTACGGTCCTTTCTAAAATCTTCTTGATTTCTCTATTTGACACCTCCACTTGTCCTTGCGTCTGTGGATGATATGGGGTGCCGATGTTGTGCTTGACCCCATATTTCTTTAAAAGTGTCGCGAATTTCTCATTTCGAAAATGTGTGCCACCGTCGCTTATGATCATTCGGGGAATCCCAAACCTGCAGAAAATGTTCTCTTTGACAAACCTGCACACTACGTTCGAATCATTAGTCCTTGTGGGGATTGCCTCCACCCACTTCGACACATAATCTACAGCAAGTAAGATATAAAGATTTGAATTTGAGGACACAAAGGGTCCCATGAAGTCAATGCCCCATAAATCAAATACCTCAACTTCCTGAAATACATTCAGGGGCATTTCCTGTCTCCTTGAGATGTTACCTGCGTGCTGGCACGGGTCACATTGCCTATCAAAATCATAGGCATCCTGGAACAAAGTGGGCCAATAAAGGCCGCTTTCCAACACCTTGGCTGCTGTCCGTGAGCTAGCATGGTGTCCTCCTGTAGGCGACACATGACAGTGGTGGAGAACACTCTCGTACTCCACCTCCGGCACGCACCTGTGAAGAATACCATCCCTGCACTGCTTCAAGAGAATCGGGTCATCCCAAAAATAATATCTCAATGAATGAAAGAATTTATTTTTCTCTTGATAGGACCAATCCTCCGGGATGATCCCGCAAGCCAAATAATTCACAATTTCCGCAAACCATGGTTCTTTAGAATCAATTTTTAAAAGTTGCTCATCGGGAAAGGTCTCGGTAATGGGTATGTTCAAACCTTGTTCATCAACCCTCTCTAACCTAGACAAGTGGTCAGCCACCACATTTTCAATTCCTGACTTGTCCTTGATTTCAATATCGAATTCTTGTAGAAGCAAAATCCACCTAATTAGTCTAGGCTTCGCATCCTTCTTCTCCATCAAATACTTTATTGCAGCGTGATCAGTCCACACAACCACCTTAGAACCCACTAAGTACTGCCGAAATTTTTCAAAGGCGAACACGACGGCCAGTAACTCCTTTTCCGTGGTTGTGTAGTTCAATTGAGCATCATTAAGCATTTTTGAGGCGTAGAAAATCACAACAGGCTTGTTATCTACCCTTTGCCCCAAAACAGCTCCCACAGCATAATCGGACGCATCACACATCAACTCGAATGGCTTTGTCCAATCCGGCGTTTGAACAACCGGAGCTGAAATCAACTTTTCCTTCAAAACCTCGAATGCGTGAAGACATTTCTCATTGAAATCAAAAACTGCGTCTTTTTCCAACAATTCCGATAATGGCTTTGCGATTTTCAAAAAATCCTTAATAAATCGCCGATAAAACCCGGCGTGTCCCAAAAAGCTTCTCACCCCTTTTACAGAATTTGGTGGGGGTAACTTAGAAATCACCTCAATTTTTACGGGGTCTACCTCAAGACCCTTGCTAGACACCTTGTGTCCTAGCACAATTCCTTCCGTCACCATCATGTGACATTTCTCCCAATTGAGGACCAAGTGTGTGTCCTCGCACCGCTACAACACCTTATCTAAGTTATAAAGGCATTCATCAAAAGACGCTCCATACACCGAGAAGTCGTCCATGAAAACTTCAAGACACCGCTCTACCATGTCAGAGAATATGGCGAGCATGCAGTGTTGAAAAGTCGCCGGCGCATTGCATAAACCGAACGGCATACGGCGGTAAGCAAACGTCCCATAGGGACATGTAAACGTAGACTTCTCTTGATCCAAAGGATCAATAGAAATCTGGTTGTACCCCGAATAGCCATCTAGAAAACAAAAATGCGACCGACCAGCTAGACGTTCCAAAATCTGATCGATAAATGGCAATGGAAAATGATCTTTAAGAGTTGCGGCATTCAATCGGCGGTAGTCAATGCAAACACGCCACCCGGTTACCAATCGGGTGGTGACAGGTTCATTCAAAAGATTTGTAGTGACAGTGATTCCCCCCTTTTTAGGGACTACCTGTGTGGGACTCACCCACGTTGAATCGGATATGGCATAAATGATCCCTGCAGCAAGAAGCTTTATGACTTCCTTCTTGACAACCTCCATCATGCTTGGATTTAGACGTCTTTGAGGCTGTATGACTGGCTTGGCTCCCTCCTCGAGCCGAATCTTGTGTTGGCAAAGTGTAGGGGAGATCCCCTTGATGTCCGCCACAGACCACCCAAAAGCTCCACGGTGGTTCTTGAGCACTATCAGTAGTTGCTCCTCCTCATCCGCACTCAAGTATGCAGAAACAATCACTGGTAACTTGTCCTCCTCAGCTAGAAAGACGTACTTCAGATGCGGGGGCAATGGCTTCAATTCCAGATCAGGTGGGCAAATAAGAGATGATTGTAGCGGTGGGGGAAGTGTACCCAAATCTTCATAGTGCCTCGTGTAGAAACATGGAAGCATTTGAAGCATTTTGGCGCACTCCTTGAGTGAAGTACTCCGCATCCAATCATAAGTGACGTTTAACAAACACGCCTCCAAAGGCAATTCCGGATATGCATCAAAGACGGAAGTAATAATCACATCATCCTCCCATGAAGGTGGAATGTCCTCATTCTCATCATTTGGAAATCCAACAGCCTTGCATAAAGAGACAACTTTAGTTTGCTCCATAAGGTCCACTGCTAGGGTCCCATTATCTATCCTGCACATAACATGAGCCATATCCAAAAATGGCTTCTCAAGACAAAGTGAGATATTTTGTTCCACATGCTTAACCATGTTGCAATGTGCTTTTGCTTTATTAGATGCATTACCATTGGGCATGACCATCTCAAAGCGATCATCCGCAATGCCCAAGGTCAAGCGACCTCTCCCCATCTCCAAGATCATATCAGCTGTAGCTTGGAATGGGCGACCAAGTAGTAACTCATTGCCGTGCTCGTCCTGCATTTCCATAACGACGAAATCAGCCGGAAAAACAAAGCGGTCTACCTTTACCAAAACATCCTCACAGATTCCGTACGGTTTCACCACAGAATTATCGGCCAATTGGATGGTCATGTTACTTGGCCTCGACTCCTTCAATCCAAGTTTCTTGAACGTAGAAAGGGGCATCAGATTGATGCTTGCTCCGGAATCACAAAGTGCCTCGCCAAATTTGAACTTCCCGATAAAGCAAGAAATATTGAAACAACCGGGATCCTGTCTTTTTGGCGGCAAAGTGCCCATAATAAAAGCACTCACTTGCTCCTTCAATACCACGACCTCAGTGTCGGGTATCTTTCTCTTCTTGGTGATTACATCTTTGAGAAACTTCCCATAAGACGGGATTTGTTCAATCGCCTCTAGCAAAGGAATATTCACTGATAACTTCCTAAAGCTGTCCAGAAATTTCTTAAACTGTGCATCCACCTTTCTTGCTTTTGCACTATTGGGATAGGGGACCGGAACGGTATATGCCCTTTGGTGAGGTGGCACATAGGGAGTTAATTTCTGTGGTTCCTCCTCAGTGGCTTGTTCTTCCTTACCATCTTCAGCTATGTCCTCAGTTTGCTCTATGACAGGTGCGGGCTGCTCATTGACTGTTGCTTCTTCAACTGTGTCCTGCGGTGTGCTTGTGTCATCCGCCCTTGGATTTAACACTTTCTTACCGCTCCTCAATAAGATGGCCTTGGCCTGTTGGTTTCCCCCGGGAATATTGGTGTTCCCCGGAAAACCCGGATGTGCCGGCTTCTTCAAGCTTGCAATCTCGGCTGCCATCTGCGCCATGGAAGTCTCTATAGTTCTCATTTGAGCCCCGTGGCTCTGCAAAGTCTGCCCAAACTGGTTCATAAATTCACCCTGCTGCTTGATTTGCTGCCCAAAAGTGTTCATCAACTCTTGATTTTGCTTTATGACTTGATTGAGAAACTCCGTGCTCTTGTCCTCCGTGACCGGTGCAGGCTTGGCGTCCGGATCCTGCAGAAAGTTATTTGGATCCTTCCATGAAAATTTCTTGTCCTTCCGCCATGAATAATCGTTATTCCTGTACCCCTGCTGTTGCCTCATGTACTTGACCTGAGCCTCATCCTCGGACTCATTGTCTTCCTTCTGCAGCAACTTCTTTGCGAGAAGATCCATCTTCTCGTTCAGCTCTCTCATTGCCTTTGACTCACTGGCAACTCTTGCTTGCTCAACTGGGCCTCTTTCTCTTTCTCCCCAAGATTGCTTTCGTGCCATATTCTTCAGTATTTCCCAGCATCTTGTATCAGTGTTATTTAAGAAAAATCCGGAGCCAGCCGAGTCCAAATTGCTTCTATCATGCTCGGAGAGAGCAAAGTAGAAGATCTTCACTTGGGTTTCCTTGTCCAGTCCATGGTGTGGACATCTCCTCAACATGACTTGGAATCGCTCCCAAGTCTCAGAATAAGTTTCACCCGCCTGTTGGGTGAAATTGTAAATCTTCCTGATCATATCATTGGTCTTCTCAGGAGGGAAGAACCTCTCGAAGAAAACCTCCACCATGTGATCCCATGATTCAACAAACTCGTCGTCGAGGTTATGAAGCCACTCTCTTGCCACTCCAGCCAAGGAACTCGGGAATAACTTGAGGTAGAGCACATCCTGTGGAAATCGATCTATCTTCACCATATCGCAGTTCTCCACGAACTGGCTGATGTGGGCCACTGGATCTTCATTTTTTAATCCGTGAAATGCGTTTGATTTAACCAGGTTAATCAGTGCTGGATCGATCTTGTAGGTTGGAATGTTTAGCCCCTGTTTCTTTATAGGCCCCTTTGATGCCGAGGAAGAAGACGCCTTGATCTTCTCCCATATTGTCTGTGCTTCAGCCATTACTTCTTCTTATTCTTGCTCAGATTCAGAATTTATATCACTATGGTGTTCCTCCTCGTAGTAGTCCTCGTCCTCTGGTCCCGCAGATGGAACCTCAGGTGTGCGATTCACGTAGTCTCGACTACGTGTGTGCACCATGCAAAGTACCTGAAATATGGAAATAGGGGTTCAGTACAATGCTTTGAACGAGTCAACACAATTATAGAGAAATAAAGGAATTTTTGAAATTGTTTTAAAATAAATAAAAAAAATGTGGCCTAGAATGGCCGCTCTTAGTACTCAAAGTGCCAATAACTCGCCGTATCCTCGGCAACGGCACCAAAAACTTGACGTGTATTTTACTACGCGCTTAAACGCAAGTATACGCGTCGAGTAATATAGGCCTTGTGAGGCCCGAGTCGAACTCAGGGATACGTGAATTATTGGAGACTTCTACTAACTAATCGCAATCAGCTAGACCAATTAACAAAGTAGGGTTTTGTGTTCAAATTAAAAAGAAAATAAAAATCAAACAAAGAAAACAATCGATTAAAGGTTAATTTAATCAATTCAAAGGGATATCTTTAGGATGGCGGTTTCACCACGGTTCAACATTGTATTAGGTTTCATATAATTCCTCACACTTCTCTCTCTATCCGGGTAGTGGCCTGAAAACAGAATTACCCACTGTCGTGGTGTAATTCACTACTTAGATTTAGGTTGATTCCACTGTCGTAGTAATCATTCCCCTAAACTAAGTGCATTATAAACGGTCTCTCAGTTCCCACCATTAATTTTACAACTCCTTTGTCAAGGGTTTTATTGATTAATGTAGAATTCGTCTCTTTTCAACCGTTAATCCTTCTGTCGAAGTGATTAAGGGTGTTAAATTATTATTATGGTGATCAAGCATAACAATAGAAATGGAGAAAACGAATCTATACCACGGATTTGAGAGAAAAATATGAATTATTGATATAAAAATGTCATACAATGCATTCCCGGGCTACTCCCGGTCCTAAAGATTGAAGGTTTTAGCCTCTCATGTTCATCTCACACGAATACATGGTAGAAATTGGGGAATTTATAAGAAAAACGGGAAATAAATGGGAAAACCCCTGAATGGAGAAGAACCGGTGGATCCTTGGCGTAGAACACGAGCTTCCCCGCCTATCGGTGGTGGAAATCATCTTCGGCAGCGTCCGAATCACCCGGGATGAGCTTCTCGGTCTCCGTTCTCTTTTCTCTCCTCTCCCGGCACTCGTGCAATGCGATCTGAGATTCTCTTCTCGTCTGGGCGGCCGTCATTAGGTATAAGTCCCTAATTAGGTTGTCAAATAACAACAGCCGTCCGATCGAGATCAAAACAGATCCAACGCATATCTGCCGGCGTCGATACCATCGACGCGGGTCGATGGTATCGACGCAGCGGATTAGCGGCAGCTTTCCTTTCTTTTATTCTGAGCGCCTGTGGTGATCTCGATACCATCGACTTGGGTGTCGATGGTATCGACTCCTTTAGCGTCGGTTGTTGTCGTTTAGCGACGATGTAGCTCCCCTTGTGTCGATGGCATCGACTTGGGTCGATGGTATCGACAGTTTCCTCGCCAGCAACTTGAAGGGATCTCGATACCATCGACTTAGGTGTCGATGGTATCGACTCTGTATTGCTCTTCTCGGCCGACAACCTGTGGCTTGGTCGATGGTATCGACTTCCGTCGATGGTATCGACGGAAGCAGATACTTGTTTTTCTTGAAATTTCACAACAAGCCCAAGTAAATCCACACAATTTATAATAAGATGATAAATAATGCTCAAAATAGTAAAACAAAGGGGATTTGATATAAAATGAGTAATTAAAGCACAAAAAACATATGAAATAGGTCTCTAAATGCGACTCAAAATCATCGCATCATGGATTTAAGAAGCTGACGTTCTCATTGCCATAGTACTAGTAGTCACAACAAAGGTCAAATTTTCTACCCAAATCAAAAGTACAATCACAGTGGTCCCGGAGTAAGGGTAGATGTCACAGCTACCCTAAGCAACATCACATAGTTCAATGTAAGTATTAGATAGGGCCGTCCAGGCCACATCATGATACTATGACTTGTTTCAAGTGTGGGAAAGTTGGGCATGTGAGGTGGTCTTGCCTATGAAGGATGAGGAAGTGTCATAATAGCCAAGGTAGAGTCAACAAGGTTCACAACAGTAGTAGTACAACAATGGTGACGCTAGAGGATGTGGTCAGGCATCACAGGTGGGGCCATCTAGACCAGCTAGTAGAGGACAAGGATGGCAGTACGCGACGACTAGATTCTACTCCATGAGTCATCCAGAGGGAGTTTTCAATCCACATGTCATGAAAGGTTTGATGGAACTTTTTTATTTTGACTTATCTATTTCTTATTTTGTATATATTTTGGTTGACTTAGGTGTGACATACTTTTTTATCAATAGAGAGGTTATAAATAGTTGTTCTCTGCCTATTTTTAGTAGATCTGATAGCCTCTTGCTAGAAACCCCTTTTGTTGGTTCCATTTAGTTGCAAGAGGTGTGTCCATCTTGTGTTCTTTATTTCTTGGGATGCAACATTCAAGTGGATCTTATGCCAATTGACATGCATGTATTCAATGTGATCCTAGGGATGGATACATTGGGGAAGTACAAGGTTGTTTTGGACTATAGTTCCAAGGTGGTGATGTTCTGTGATGCAGATGTCTCTTGGACTTTCCAAGGAGATAGGAAGATTTTTCCTACATGTTTGATATCAATTGTGATAGCGTAGAAGCTGATGAGACAAGGGTGTGAGGCTTTCCTGGCACATGTTGTGGATACCAAGGTGAGAGGTCCTAGTATCTAGGAGGTACTAGTAGTGCAAGAGTTTGAGGATGTCTTTCCTAGGGAGATTCCTGGTGTTCCACCCTAGAGATATTGATTTTGAGATCAATATCATTCTTGGAATGCAACCCATAGCCCAGTCACCATATAGTATGGCATCGACAGAGATGCAAGAGTTAAAGAAATAGTTTCATGAGTTGTTAGAGAAGGGTTTAATCAAACTCAGTAGCCCTCCTTGGGGTGCTCCCGTGTTGTTTGTGAAGAAGAAGGATGGTTTTGTGAGGTTTTTCATAGATTACCTACAATTAAACAAGGTCCTAGTAAAAAATGAGTACCCATTGCCGAGGATTGATGATTGGTTTGATCAGTTGAGAGGTTCTATAGTGTTCTCCAAGATAGATCTAAGGTTAGGATATTAATAGTTGAGGACCAAGATAGATGGCATACCTACGACAGCTTTTAGGACTAGGTATGGTCATTATGAGTTTGTGTTCATGCTATTTGGGCTAACCAATGCATCGACAACAATGTCTATGGATCTGATGAATAGGGTGTTCAGACCATATCTAGATCAATTTTTGGTGGTATTTATAGATGATATCTTGATATACTCTAGGGACAATCAGCAACATGTGGCATCTTCTCCAAGTGCTACCATTGTTATGGCAACATTGACTGTCTGCCAAGTTTAGTAAGTGTGAGTTCTAGTTGACCGAGGTGTCCTTTCTGGGGATTGTCATATCTTCTAAGGGTGTTTGTGCCGGCCCTAAGAAGGAAGAGTCGGTGCTAGAGTGGGAGCAGCCCAAGACACTGACCAAGGTTTAAAGTTTCCTAGGTTTGGTTGGCTACTACATGAGATTCATTAAGAATTTTAGTGTAGTAGTGTTACCCCTAACCAAGTTGACTAGGAAAGGTTTTCCTTTTGTCTGGGATGACAAGTGTTAGTGTTATTTCCAGTTTTTGAAGGAGAATGTGATTTCTTTTGCTTTACCACAGCTTAAGAAACACGACGAGAACTACCCGAAACATGACCTAGAGCTCAAAGATGTGGTTCATGCCCTGAAGATTTGGTGGCACTATATGTATGGGGAGAAGTATCAAATATTCACCGACCACAATAATCTATAGTATATCTTCTCAAAGCAGGAGCTAAACATGAGATAGAGAAGATGGTTGGAGTTGATCAAAGACTATGACTGTAAGATAGACTACCATCCAGGGAAGGCAAATGTGGTGGATGATGTGTTGAGCGGGATGTCATCTTCGTCATCATCTACAGACACAACAAAATTACACTCTATGGTGAGTCAGAAGTGGGACATGTTAGTATTGCTCTGGTAGATAAATGTATAGTTGGAAGTGCCTCTATTGGCAAGATTGCTATCATAGTTTCAAGTTAAACCTCCCTTAATACAATATTTAAAGATGCTCAGAAGAGTGATGTTGTGATACAGAATGTTTGATCAGAGTTTGGCAGTAGGAAGTGTGATGGCTTCCATGAGTTAGATGATGGGACAGTTTGTTTTCACAAATGATTGTGGTTCTATATGTTGATGGCCTAAGGAAGATGGTGCTTGAGGAGTCTCATTCCTTGATGTACGTGATGTATCCCGATAGTACAAAGATGTATCATAATCTGAAGCATTTTTATTGGTGGCCATATTTGAAGCGTGATGTGGTAGAGTTTGTTTCCAGTTGTCCAGTTTGTCAGTAGGTCAAGGCAGAGAATCAATGGCATGTAGGGACATTGCAACCTTTGCCAATACCATTATGGAAATGGGAGCATATCACCGTGAACTTTGTGTTTGATCTTCATTGGAAAGCCAAAGGTCATGATTCCATTAGGGTGATAGTTGACTAGTTGATTAAGTCAACTCACTTTCTTACAATCAAGATGACATACACAACAAATATGTTAGCACAAAAATATGTTGATGAGGTAGTTCATCTTCATGGTATTCTAGTTACCATAGTATTCCACAAAGGTCCTCAATTTACAAGTAGGTTTAGGGAACATATACATACAACTATGGGGATACAACTGAGGTTTAACACAACTTTCCACCCACAGACAAATGATTAGTCACAAAGGACCATTCAAATGTTGGAAGATCTGTTGAGAGGGTGTGTTCTGTAGTTTCTTCAAATTTGGAATGTGCACTTGAGTTTGATTACATTTTCCTAGAACAAAAACTATCAAAGAGGCATAGATATGTCGCCTTATATATTATGCAGTTTCTTGGAAGTTGGAATGTGCACTTGAGTTTGATTACATTTCCCTACAACAACAACTATTAGAGAAGCATAGATATGGAACCTTAGGAGGCTTTATAAGGGAAGCTTTTTCGGTCCCCTCTATGTTGGTATGAGATAGGTGAATATTAGCTTTTGGGTCCTGAGTTAGTGTTGCAAAATATAGAGAAATAAAGGTGATATATAAGCAGTTGAAGGAAGCCCATGATAGACAAAAGTCTTATGTCGATAATTGTTGCATATTGCTTGAGTTTCAAGTTGGAGATTGTGTATCTTAAGGTTCCCCTTGGAAGGGTGTGCTGAGGTTTGGTAAGAAGGATAAGTTGGCTCCAAGTCTTATGGGACCATACCCTATCTTGGCACATGTTGAAAAGGTGACATACAAGCTTGAGTTACCACTAGAGTTGCACATGTTACTTAATGTCTTTCATGTTTCCATGTTAAGTAAGTGTCACCCGGATACAGATTAGACATTGCAGCTGGTGGAGGTTGAGTTAATCGAGGATGTGTCTTATGTTGAGGGTCATGTGTTGATCATAGATAAGCGTGTGTAGAAGTTGAGGAAGAAGGATATATCCTTAGTCAAGGTTTTTTGGCATCACTTTGGTGTGAAGGAAGCCACGTGGGAGTTAGAGGATGATATCCATAGGAATTACTTGTCTTTGTTTGTGTAGGATTTTGGGGGAAAAAACCTTGTTTGGGGCTTATGGTTATAGGACCCCTAACTTTCTTTATGGTTAAAGATGCTCTATAATCATAATTGAATGCTTAAAACCTTAATCAAGCCTGTATATGTGCTTTGATATCATGTGACAAAGTTAAGTTTCAAGTTTGGTCCACTTTGGACATTGTTTGAGTAAGTTTTTCTATATATGTGCTTTTTAGGGATTTTATGAAATATACCCATATCTAGGGGTTTTCTTATAATTTTTTGTATTTTTTGTGCCACATGAGTTTTTATATCATGTTTGATATAGTTGTACCTTTGGGTGTCTACTTGCACCTTTGATTTAGTGGTGACACCTAACATAGGTTGAGGTTAAGGTTTTTTCACCTAGATGCCCTAACAAATGGTCTTTCATTTAGATGTTGGGATCTTATGGTCCACCTTGAGGTAGTGGGATCTTATGGTGGTCTTTTCGTGTGATCAAGATTTGATGGTTTTCCTCTTGAAGCTCCTATATTGATGGCTCACCAAGTGAGGTGCAACAACTAATGGGGATGATAGGGTTTGTTGTTGTGGACAAGGGATGGTATGATTTGATGGGACACCTATTGTTGGAGGTCGATGGTCCTTATATGGTGGACATCTGATGGTCCCTGTGGTGTTAAGAAATGGTGGTTGACCAGGTTCTGCATGGATGAGATGTTTTGACCTTGGACGCATGGCATGCATGTCTTGACACCTTTTTCTTCCTTTCTCTCTCACCCCAAGCTTTATACACCTCCATCCTTCCATTCAAACAAGCTCTTTAGACCCTCTCTTCTTCTTTCTATTTGTAGCTCATCCTTCTTGCATGGTGGAGAAGAAGGAGCAAGGAAGAAGAAGCAATCTTGCTTGCATGAGCACCTAGGGTATGGATATGCCCTCTTCTTGGTCGTTTGAAGCTTCTTTGCCTTATTTCTTGACCTAAGAAAGTAAGATCTCCTTCCTTCCTTCATTTTCCTTGATGTCTTACCTTCTTCTCTATTTCTTCTTGGTTGGATCCATGGTGTTGGTGGTGGAGCATGTGCTAGATGCTGAAGAACATCTTCTCTCTTCTTCTTTGAACTAGGGTTTGCTTGTTCTTGGAAAGGAGCTATCTTGGACGTGTGGAGTGCTCAAGCTAGGGTTTCTCCTCTCTCTCTTCAAGAAAAGTTGTTGTTTGGACCTTCTTCTTCAACCTTGAGTCGAGTTATATAACTTTCTTCATGTTTATTGCTTACCCTTAACTTACACATATAAGATCTACTAAGTAGAAAGATGATATCTTTGCTTAGGGTTTGAGCTTCTATGGTATCTCTTGAGTAGATAACCTTCCTTGATGTCCCTATAAACCTTTTACACATTTCTTCTTTAGAAGTGGGAGCTCTAGACCTTGAATGCATGTGTAAATCAATGGCTTTGGTTCCCTCAAATGATGGTTTTCCTTGGTGTTATGGACTATTTTCTACCTTGATTCATGATCTGATGTATTGATTTCTTGTGTCAATCGATGACTTGGGCTTAGTTTCTATTTTTGTGCTTCTTTTGTTCTTGAAACTGATGACTATTCTTTTCTCAACAACCGTTGGTCTTGGTGCTCTTATCAAGTGGTTTAATCGATTGTTTTATATGCTCCATCAAACTATGGTTTTACTTGATGCTTTAGTTCTATTTTCCACCTAGTTTTGACAACCAATGGCTTCATTGGGTTCACAAATGATGGTCTCACTGTGTCATGATTTGGTGTCTTTACATGTTCCATGATTTTATGGTTCACAACCAATGGTTTCACTGGTTACAAGATTCAATGGTCTTTCTGCTTGTAAACATCTGACGGTTCACTTGGTTGTTCACAACTGATGGCCTATCTAGGTCAAGATCTATTGGTACTTTTGGGTCCAAGATCTGATGGCCCCACTAGGCCTATGATTCGATGGCTCTTCTAGGTGTATGATTTAATGGATATTGATCTAATGGTTTTGGTTTTATGATACAATCTGATGGTTTTGTCTACCTAACATCTGATGGTCTTGTTGGAGGTTCGTGATTTGATGGTGATTTTTTGGCTTAAGTATATCGATGATTCGGATTCTAGGTGTTAGGGTTGTGCTTTTTCCTAACTGTATGAACCAATGGTTAGTTTTCAATGTTGTTTTGTAACATTAGTTCAATTTACCATGTAAAATCTAAACTAATGCAATTAAAGGATGATTGTTAATCATACTTAGCTTGCTTGTATGTTGATATGATGAAAGAATTCTCTCCTAATGTTATGGAAACTCTACTATGTTAGCTTTTGAACATCATATCTCCTTAATGCAATGTTATGTTGAAACTTTGTATCACAAGAATGGTGATAGTTTGTTGAACCCTTTATGGGGCATGGAAAGGTAATGATGTTCTTTTAGGAGATATGTGAGTGGTCTTAATGACTCTTGGGCATGGTTTGAGCCCTGATGGAGGTGTGATACTCTTCATGGTGAGACAAGGATTGGTATCCCGTGATGATATGATAAGGAATGTATCTCATACATTTTGTTTCTTCTGGAGTTGTGAGGGTTTTTGTAGAACTCTTTTAGGGTTTGTATGTAACTTGGTTGATTTAGCCTTAACTCACCCAATTGGCATTAAATAATCAAGTAAAACCCTAATCATGCAGTGCACTGTTCCGTAGAACCATTCCAATGTCATGAATTGCTAGATGGGGAAATGGGTATTCCTGAAGGAAAGCCCAGAGTCATATACTATTGAGTATATACGGGTACAAGTGAGAGTACACCCTGTTATCCTAGTCCCAATGTTTTTGGAGGATGGCTACAATCATACTTCAGATTGAGAGCGGTCGAGGCCATTTCTTGGATATTTGTATATGTGAGGACAACTGCAGTTGTACCTCGAATATTTGGGTTTGTATACCCAGTTACTACTATCGTGACCTATATACCAAGGGAAGATTATGTTGTTTCCAGCTTGACTATATATGTCACTGTGGTGTATTTGTATTGACCGAGGGGAAGAGATTTTTGGATTTTGACTCTGCTTGATCTTCTACAAAACTAATTGCGACTTTGTAGTAGTCAGTTGGAAATTTGAGTGGTATACCTTAATCTCCCAAGGGCTTAATAAAAGAAGTAATCTAGCCATGTAGAATATTTGTTTAGAGTTAAATATGATTCACATTGGTTGATAATCCTTGATTTTGTCTTATAATGTGGTTAGAGAAATCAATTGTTAAAAGGTGATAACTTTATTTTTTTTCCTCTAATTATCTAGTTAGTCATACATATTGTAGTATTATCTATTTAATCTTGCTTATTATGTTTAATTATATAATTTGTCGTAATCCATAATTGTTGTTGAGAGTTTTATCTCTCGTTGGGACATGGATCTCACCTCGTGGGTCACCACATCTTTTTAGGTAATCATAAATGATGACGCCAGACTCGTGGAGGTGAGGAAGAGAAACTTGGAGAGCAGTAGAAGCAAAAGGTTGGCTAGTAGTTAGTGTGTCCTATAGTCCTCCCTATACTCTTAGGTCTGGGCAGGGGATGTTTTGTAGATGATAATATATATGAACTCAAGTTTATGGAAGTATGTTGATGTTTTATATGGCATATATATATATATATATATATATATATATATATATATATATATATATATATATATATATATATCTTATGTTTACATGTTGTGGCTGAGGCCATTGGAAAATACGTAAATACTTGATGTGGTATGTGTTTTTATGTAGGTTGTTGGACTTATATGAAAATGTTCATGAACATGTTGGTGATGTTTATTTTGGTTTTAATTGTCCCCTTTTATTGATATGTGGTTAATTAGGAATCGATCATGTGTTTTATTTTGAGTAAATATCATTTAGCGTATCGGGGTTGTTTCAAAGCAGCTTATGCTATGTTGCATGAACTATGAGTTTCATGAGAAAGTGTGAAGACATGGGGATTCTTGAGATGGTAAAACATCCTAAGAACATGAACCATAATCATGCAAATCAAGAAAGGCACAATGTCTCAAGAGTACTATTTGAGTGCAAGATGACAGAAGGAGATCCAGTAGAAACCCATGTGCTCAATACGATTGGACATGTGGAACATATAGAGCAACTGGGATTCCCTTTAAGCCAAATGTTGGGAAAGGATATGATTCTACAATCGTTACCTGAATCATATAGCCACTTTATCGAGTTTTATTACTTGAGTAACATGGTCAGACTATTGTTACAGTTGCTTGGTATGTTGATAAATTCTGAAGCATGAACGAATAAGGACAAGTCCATGATGATGATCAAAGGAATAGAGTCCAAGGATGAAAGCAAAGACAAGAAGAATTCTAAGGCCAAACTAAATTCCAAATCTTCAACACTCAAAATAAGGAGAAAGAAAAGTGGAAGAAGAATATGTCCTTTGTAGTTGAAGGGATTCGGGAAGATGAAGTTGGGGATAAAGATCTCCACTTTAGGTATATACATTGTTGAGATAAATTTGTCTAGTTGTTCATCTTGGGTACTAGATACCGGATGTGGATCTCACATATACTCAAATATGCAAGATTTGAAAAGAAGTAAGCCTTTACAAAAGGGTGAGGTTGAACTGCGTGTTGCAAATGGAGCAAGAGTTGCTGCAACTACAGTTCAAACCTATAATATAGATATACCCACATGGCTTGTAATAGAGTTAAAGAACTTCTATTTGGTACCTTCCATAAATAGAAATATTATTTCTATATCTTGTATGGACAAGGATGGATATGAATTTCATATAAAGAATGGTCAATGTTGTATTTCAAAAGATGAGATTTTTTATGGCAGTGCCCCAATTTCTCGTGGTCTTTATTTGTTTGATCTTAAGGAAAATGTTAATAAAATAAATACCAAAAGATTAACTCTTGATAACTCAAACAAAACATATCCTTGGGATTGTTATCTACGACACATCAATGAAAATTGTATATCTTGACTACGTAGAAATGGTTATCTAGACTCATTTGATTTCAAATCAATAGAGACATGTGAGTCTTATTTGATGGGCAAGATGAACAAAGATCCCTTCACTATAAATAGTGACAGGGATGTGATCTATTAGGACTCATACATATTGATGTATGTGGCTATTACAACCCAAAATTTTGGGTTCATATGGTTGGAAATGCAATTTCCTCAATAAATCTCTGATTATGGGAATTTTATGTATTGAATGGATTCCATTTTCAATATTTTCTGTGTGCATATGATTTCATGGATCATAATATGTTAATGAGTCCAATATGATTAAAAGAAAAGAAGATATCAAATAATGCATCATTAAGAAGGAAATTTGAGATAATAATGAATATATGATAATTATGTGGAAAGAGGTAGGATTGGCTCATTGTAGATGAGATTTTGAATCCTCAAGGTTTCTATTAGTAAAAGGAATCCAAATAAGGAATACAAAAGAGTAAGAGAGAGAAAATATGCATAAAACATGCCTTAATAAGTAATAACTTTCTTATGAAGAAAAGTCCCTCATACTTTCGAATTTGGGTCCCAAACTTGGCACCCAAGTGGTTTAAGTCATCATGGTCTTTCTTGTAAAATTAAGGATTAAAAGGATAAATGGATTAGGAGATATGGTTTTTGTAAGATCCCTAAAAGTGTGGGTATTTGGGCATATATGTGTTGTCGTATTGGGATTTGTTGAATAAATTCCTCCAACAATTATACATGCCTTTTTGCATAAGTGTTTTGTTATATTTGTGAAAGAGAAAGAGAATAATAGAGAGTTGAAATTATTCTTTCCTAAGTGATGTTAAATCAATTTATGAAAAAGGAATATATTTTATAGAAAAGAAATAATGGGGTGACTCTCTATCTCATATTCACCAACAGTTTAGCTTTAATAATAAAATAAAGAAAACAAAGAAGAATCGGCAAGTCTTGATGGGAATTACCCCCAATGAAGCATATATTAAAAGAGAGGGTTCATGAAGTTAGTACATATATGGGTGGGAATCTCATGCCCTCCTCGTTGGTTTCATCTTCCCTTCCTTGTCCATCTTCATCTCCTCGGAGCCTCTAGGGTTTTGCGTGAAACCTGTATAAGGGCATGTAGGATACCTGTACAGATGGATGGTTCCTGGACTCCATAGCCATGAGAGAGAGAGATAGCCTGGCCGTAGTACTTTCCCCAACATGGCCTACATCCCTTCTCTTCTACCCTTGATGTATGCAACCATAGTAAATTAGGATGTGGAGGTTTTAGCCCTGGTAGAGCATGGACGCCTACGAAGCAGGTTAGACGATGCTTCTCAGGTTTTGACGTGAGCCGATGATCCCTTTTCAAGCTTCCTACTACCGACAGTTCAAGGAAGGGCAAACCTCTTGGCACCACTAGGGGTGTTAGACTCCTGGGGTTGGGTGCCCACTCCTTGGGAACTCCCTGAAGCATCCTCGACATTCCCAGTGAGCGAGGGAACATGTCTTGGTAGTGGCTGCTGCTCCAGCCATGATTCATCATTACAGAACTTCCCCTAGTCACCTGTAGCGGCACCGGCCTAAATCAACGTCTGACTTGAGTCTGCAGGTACCCAATGGAGGATTAGAGCTTCACTCCGATCACCCAACGCCCAAGGGCACGGAGCGGGTTGCCAGCAGCCTGGCCCTTGCGGCATCGGTGCGCCAGGCACGTCGCAGTGCGAGGAAGAAGAAGGGATAGAGTCAAAAGATTCTATTGCCCCTATGCATGCATTCAAGACCCAAGGACAACGAGGTCCTTTCCTCCTATTTCTAAGTCGGGTCCTGGTAAGTCAAATAAAAAGACTTAATACTGATGTGTCAATGTCCCATTGACCCAAATATCTTTTATTTGCAAAAACTATAGAAATTGCTATGAAACTCGGATGAATGCAATATATGAATTTTGATCAAAAAAATGTGAGGAATCCAATAAAAATGTTACAAAATCCTAAATACGTTTCTAATTCCAAAAGTACCTTAAGTCAACCCTGTTTGTGCATAAAACTATGTTGAAATTAGGGAAATCGGATTTAAGGTCTTAAATAGGTTATTTTGAGTTATAATAACATGTTGAGAGAAAAAGTGAGGTTTGAATCTGATTCAGATAATGTTTGGCTTGTTTTAGGGTTTTAATCCATGAATTCATGATAATGCATATAGAAACCCTAATCTAGGGTAAAGAAGGTAATTGACTTGAATAATTTGAATTATTTGGAAATATGTTGATATCTGTTGATCCTAAGCCTGTTAGGAGGAATATGACAAGTTGATTAGGGTTTATGCATAGTTTTGCTTATTTAGGGTTTGTAGTGATAAAAGTGATAGCAAAACCCTGATTGCAAGTGAAACCCTAAAAAGAAGTAGAAACCCCAAGGAGCAAGTTAGATTGGATAGATCTTGATAACATGAGTAGTAAAAGGAATTTGTATGGTTATTTCAAGATTTATTGTGTGCTTGCTTGCTTGGATTTCCTACTTGCCTGGAATATTTGTATCTCAAATCAGTAGAACATGTATGTGGTTATTTATGAATAATCGGTCTAGTTTCATGAAGTTTTCTTGAATGTTTAATCGATTGGATGCAACCTAAACTATTGAATGCTTATTTATGCAATTCTTTAAAGTCATTATGATTATCACAACTAAGTATATATGTGCATTCTCGAACCTACATGCTACCCTGATGTATGATGCATGACCAAGCCCCAGAGGGAAGGTCTAATCGATCAAGCTCCAGAGGGAAGACCATTGGGCACCATGAGAGGTGACCCTAGGCACCAAGCTCAAAATAGAGAAGGTGGCCTTATGTTCCTTGTAAGGACAAAACCCTAAGAGAGGGTAATCCAGGGTTTAGGGCAAAAGCGGTTGAGAATGTCACATTGAAAAAGTAATTTGGATTGTTAATAACTTATTTGTGATAATTAGGTTGTTAGCAAATATTTATGAAATTGTGATTGTCCCCCACATACCAGTATAGAAATATACTGACCGACGTTTTTTTTGTCAGCATTTAGGTAGAATCATTGAAAAGGACAATCAGTAAATTAAAACATTATGAAGGTACAAATAATCAATTCAAGGAGGATTAGATAGATAGACTCCATCCGTGGATAGAAGTCTATAATTCCGAAATTTTTAGAAGGTATCAAGATATTTATTTTATTCCAGCTTTTTAGTTTAGTTTTAGTAGAATTTCATAATTAGTATTGATTAAATGTCAAACCACTGATCCAGAAATATTAGGATTACATATATGACCTTATGGTCTCCCTTAAGTGGGGGTTACCGAGAGGCGGGGTCGTTACATTTGGTATCAGAGCCTTGGTTTCTCATTTAATCCTTAATAATTATTAAATTTTACAAACTCTGTAGAACTGAGGGAGTTATTTGAGGATTTTCCAAAGACTGAGGTGTCTAAAAAAGGATCACGGTCTGAGGGCTGGAAAGATTTTCCTTCGCCACGCTAGTCGGTCACGAGGACTCCCGGATGTAGTGTGACTGCCTGGCCAATGTCTGAGGTTCTGACTCGAAATAAGATACCTTTAGGACTCTCATCTATTTCATCCCTTCTCAACCCTAATTCAATTAAGGATTCTAGGATTTAGGATTTTCTCTCTCTTCCCCACCCTCTTGAGGTCAGGATATGTATGATAAGATTAAGGAATCCTCCACCAAATTAATGAAAAAGCATGTAAACAAGTTGTCATGGACATAAGTTTAATAGTTTACATGTAAACTAGTGATTAGTTACATGCTTAGGTTGCATGACATGTGTTGTCATGCCCTCAGGAGAGACCTGAGGTTAGACCTTGTTAGAGGAGGATGAGGAGAGAGTTAGCCCTGGGGGGCAGAGACCTCCAGGAAGAGGTAGAGAACCGACACATCCTCAGAGGACAATGCTAACCCTAACCCGAAGTGGTTGTTAGAGAGAGATGACAAGATGAGTTGGATATCATAGTCGACCGAGTACGTGGGTTGACATGCATAATTGGTTTTGTATACTTGTGAGAAGCATGAGCTATATGGGGTTGGTTGACCTAGTGCCTTTTGGGCAACCCAACCTTGGAAGGGTCATGCCTGTTAAGATAAAAGATAGCCCTTCTTTGAAGAGGATAGTGGTGACCATATAGAAACCCTTATGGGCATATACGAGCATAGAAGAGCATGCACCTATGAAGGAGAGAACGTCAACAATACTGGCAGTAGGTTGAGACTTAGGTCAGAAGAGTTATGCCTGACAGGTAAAGGGATGGATATGTAGAGCTTTGGATAATCTTGATCAAACATAAGTTTGGATCATACAATTCACCCATGTAGGTGTGTGCATGTACCCTTAAGAGCTGGATCTACCTTCTTAGAACCTTCAATGGTAGGGACGGTTGTAGGGTTAGCTCTAGAGAGAGAGCAAGACCCAGAAAAGAAGGTTGGAAGCTTAGACTCTAAGGCACAAGGAATCATAAGAAGTTGGGTTGGATATGGCCTAGAATGGACGACCTAAGTGGATGTATGTGGATGCCTCTTGCACGATCCTTGGAGGCACGTGGTACCTTGGTTTCCCTTAGAGGAACCAAACCCTAGAAAGAGGAAGAGGCTTCTTGAGTCGATGAATAGACGTTATAGGTGCCTACCATCTAGGTAGAGGAAGAGAGTTCCTTAGACCGAGGAAGTATGGTGACGAGTTGTGAGGCCTCACACCCAGTTGGTTGTTATCATGTAGGCCTCTAAGGTGTTGTTCATGTGGAAGGATAGTAGGAAGTGCATGCTATACCTTGTACATGTTTGGTTTGATGAGCATGCAGTTGGACAGCTGATGCATAAAAGTGAACCTAAGGTTCCTAGATATAAGAGAGGAAGTAGTAGTACCTAGTGCACCTGATGCTCACATAGGTGCTCAAGTTCCTACGCATGGGAGAATGACACCCCTTAGGTTAGAGGAAAAGGAAACCCCCTTGACTAAGGTATACGTTTGATGAACCCCTCACACATGTTGGAGATATATGCATGAGATTGGCCAACTTTGAGGAATAAAGAACAAGTATGACATGCCAAGGAACTCAGAATGGCTTAGTGGGTTGTCTTTTGCTAGCTACGTGTATGAGTAGCATGATGGGGATAAGCATGCACATGATGATGTAAACCTTGGAAGATGTTTGTGACCTTTGAGAGATAGTTTTCTCTCCATCCTGGGGAGGGACCCTTCTGTCAAGTGCAGCTTTTGTATAGGTTCGAGGTAACCTAAAGAGGTCTCTCATGGGAGCTTGATGAATTAAGTAGAGAGCGCATGGTATGGGCATGAATCTATAGACCCTTGTGTGACCAACTCTAAGAGGCATGAAGATATATTGCCATGAAAGTAACCTTATGGGCCGAACCAAGTTAGGTAGGTCGCCATGATCCCTATGAAAGGATGTAAGTTGGATTATGAGTGCCCCAAGAGATGATGGAGTTTTGAGTAAAGATTCAAGAATGAGATGTGCTATGATGGAATCCTAAGTCAATACTAAGGTCATGGAGGGATAAGACCGATGGGAGTAGGAGTTGTCTGTTCCCTGGATGCACGAGACCATAGGGTCGGGAGGTAACAACTACCTTTGCCCAAGGACCATGGGTTAGGAGGTTGGCCACCTTCGTGAGTTCATGGGGCCTAAGGGGTAAATGTGATAGGCACTCCCTAGATGCATAAGGGTTAGATCACTCCAAAAGTGCCGACACCCTAGAGGCCTTGATGTTACAACCTCAATTTTTGCATATGTTTTCATAATTGAATTGTAAAGATTTTGTGAATATGGACTTAATTGAAAAGGTTTTATTCTTTGCTTCAAGAGATGGATTTCTTTGCAAATCTCCCTTTTGATAGGAATTTTGTAATTTCTATTATTAGATTAATCCAATAATGGATATAAAAGAGAAGAAAAGAAGAAAAGTCCAAATGAAAGGAAAAGATACAAGATAATGGATATTAATCAAAGTAATTATGAGAAATACATAGAAATATCTAGAAAGTGGAATTAATGGCCACAATTAAGTAAATTTCTTTTCTATGTGATTTCTTATAGAAGAAATAGGAAAAGAGGAAAAAGGGAATAAAGGATAAACATAAATCCTTGAAAAGAAATCTTTTAATAAAGAAATAAGTAAGATAATGAGAAATAATGGATGTAGATGCATGTAGGAGGATAATAAGTATCCTTAAAAAGAAATTTCGAAATATTACTACTTCTTGGGGTCTAAGGAGTCCCAATAAAGAAGAAGAAAGAGAAAATGCAAATAATACAAAATATGAGAATAATGTGCTACATAATTAATGAATTTTTGATATTATCAAAAAGAGATATTATTTCCTTTAAGAAAGTAGAATTTCGTGGCCAATGGATTAAAATCCAAGCACAAAGAAGATAAAAGAGGTAAAATTTGGATTCCTTAATAACTAAGGATAATGAATAGAAAAGGACATCTTTTAATAATAAAATAGAGGAGTTATATCTTAAATAAGGAAAGTGTGGTTGCCTTGGTTGATGAGGGACTTGTTTTCCTCATGGATAGGCAAGCTAGGGCATTGCTACCCTCCTCTATATAAGGGTAGACCCCTTGGCCCGAGTTCAAGAAGATCCCATGCACCACTCTCTATTTCTCTTCCTTATTTCCATTCAAAACCCTAACCAAGGGGGTAATGCAATCTCTGGAGCAGTGAGGAGCCATGAAGTCATCACGATAGAAGCATGCTACCCCATGATGCCAAAGAGAAGTCTAGCCGGTGTCACCATGTCTTAAACGATGCGCCGCAATAGCAGCATGGCTGCATCATTGGCCACATTTTGCAGGCCGTTGTGCTTGAAATCGGCCATCGAGGTCACGAGCTAGGTGGTGCCCCAGGTGTGGCAGAGGACGGAGGAGCAAGGGAAGCAGCTGGTAGAAAGTTTCGAGCCCTAGAGAGGAGGGGGCAGACCCACAAAGAGCTGCAAGTCAATGGCAGCTAGGGTGTCACGAGGTTTAAGATCATCGGGCCTCGTTTGACGTTTTTGCCCCTCCACGTGCTAAAGTGTTGGCCACTTAAGTGAGGGCAAGATTGTAATTTGGTTATGTTCGGCCAAAGCTACGATTTGCATGGGATAGACGACGTGGCAACCTCCCATTGGTTCAAGTAAGTGAATTCTTACAAAAATCATATCTAATTATTGGTAGCTCCGATGGAAACATGCAAAATATGAAAACTGATCAAGAGAACACATAGAATCCAATAAAAATACTTTTAAAGCCTGATTTTGTTCCTATTTGCAAAAGTATGCTAAGTTAATGAAAAGTGTTTTGAAATTATGTTAGAAACCCTAATTGAAATTAATGGTTAAGTTCATGATGCTTAATTGGTGGAATTAAGTAATAGTATCTTATTGAAACGTTAATGATGAACGTGAACATGATATAGATGAATTAGTGCATGGTTTAGGGTTTTACACCAATTATGAATGATAAATCATTTAGAAACCTTAAATTAGTGTAAAAGAGGAAAAGATCATATTTAATTCGAAATATGTGAAAATGTGTTGTTAAATGATGATCCTAGCCTATTAGATGAGATAGGTTATAATCCTTAGGGTTTGTGAGTTATTTTGCTTAATTTGGGTTTGTAGTAATAAAAAGAAAAACCCTAATTGCAATGAAAACCCTAAAAGTAGATTAGAAACCCTAAGAAGCAAGCTAGGTTTAATAGATCTTGATGGCATGATCAATGATAGGAAAAAATCAGATGCATATTTCAGGACCATCTTGTGTGCATGCTTGTTTACTGGATTACTTGCTTAGTTGGATTATTTCTGCACTCAAGTCAGCCTAATAGGTATGTGGTTATGCTTATGGTTAATTGCTTTAGTTTCACAGCGATTCCCGGATGTTTTATCGGTTGCCTGAAAATAACTGCTTGGATGACTTTTATTTCATGCAACTATAAAGTGACTATGATTATCACCATAAATATATATACATGACTGGCTCAGATCCTGGTCCTCCTCTATGGCTTTGCTAATGATGAAAAGGGTAGCCTGGTACAGGGCCTACTTGTTAAGTAGGACATCAGATTATCATGAGTTAGGAATTGGGCTACCCACGTGTAGTGCCATGTAACTATTTAGAACACCATGAGTTAGGGAGTGGGCTACCTATGGGTAGTGCCATGTGACTCAACCCTAGATATTGATATACCTATTAGGTAGGATCATGCGGGGTTTAATGGGGATCTACCATAAGGAAGGTAGCATCTAGGTACACTACAGGGACATCGCAGAGGCTAGGGTATGTATGGATTGAGAAGTTATGTTTAAAATGTAAAGTTTTTTGTTAAATCATAATTGACTGCAATATGTTGTTATAGTTAATTGCACGATTATTGTTTCCCTCACATACCGGCATATTCATTTATGCTGACTGACGTTTTGTTTGTCAGCATTTTAGGTACAAATCCCAAAAGGACAAACAGTAAATTGGCATATTATGAATACATGAATTAAAATGCAAGGAGGATTAGTTAGAATAGTTTATGTATGTGGATAGAAGTTTAGAAATCCAAGTTTTTCAAAAAGTATGAAAAATTATATTTTATTACAACTTTCAGTATAGCTTTTTAGAATTTTATAATTATTATTTATTATTTGTCAAACCTTTGATCTGGGAAATTGGGATAACGACTCTAACCTCTTGGTCTCCCTTAATTGGGGGTTACCAGGAGGCGGGGTCATTACATTTGGTATCAGAGCATTGGTTCCTCATTTAATCTCTAATAATTATTAAATTTTACAAATTCTGTAGAACCCAAGGGAGTTATTAGAGGATTTTCCAAAAGACAAAAGTGTCTAGAAAAGGATCACGTCCGGGGGCTGGCAATATTTTCCTTCGCACCGCTAGTCAGAATATGAGGACTCCCAGATCTGTGTGACTGTCTGGCCAATGTCTTAAGATCTAACTCAAAATAAGATACCTTTAGGACTCTCTCACCTATTTTCATCCCTTCTCAACCCTAATTTGGTTAGGATTATAAGGCTTAGGGTTTAATCTCTCTTCCTCACCCTCTTGAGGATAGGGTATGCATGATAAGGTTAAGGAATCCTCCACCAAAATTAATAAAAAGCATGTAAATAAGATGTCATAGACATAAGCTTAATAGTTTAAGCATAAACTAAAGATTAGTTGCATGCTTGATATGTGTTGTCATGCCCTCAGGAGAGACTTGAGGATAGACCCTCTTTTTAGGAGGATGAGTAGAGAGTGAGTCTTGGAGGCTGAGATCTCCATTAAAGGTAGAGACCTGGCACATCTTCTGAGGATGATGCTAACCCTAACCCTAAGTCAAGGTTAGAGGGAGAGATGGCATGTTGAGATGGATGTTAAGGCCGACCGTGTGTGTGGGTTGACATGCTTTTGGTTTTGGATACCTATGATAGTGGGTGCCATGTGAGGTTGGCTAACCTAGTACCTTTAGCGACCCAACCCCCGGGGAGGGTCGTGCATATTAGGGTGAAGGATAACTCCTTCATTGATGGGGTTAGTGATAACCATATAGAAAGCCTATGAGCTTATATGAGCATGGCAAAGTTGCACCCAAAGTACGTCAGTAGTGCTGACAGTAGGCTAAAACCTTGGCCAGGTGAGTATGTTGGATAGCTTATGAGATAAGCATAAAGAGCTATGGATAATCTTGAGCGAACATAAGTTTGAACATAGGTTTCTCTCATGTAGGTGTATACTTGTGAGCTTGATCCACCTTAGAGAGAGGACCTCCATTAGTAAGGTTGTTGTAGGGTTAAGCTCTAAAGAGAGAGAGCAGGGCTCGAGCTAGAAGGTTGGAAGTTTAGACTCTAGGCTAGGAGAAACCCTAGAAGTTGAGGATGATGCGACCGAAGAGGATGGTTGTGGTTGCCTCATGCATGATCCCTGGAGGCTTATGGTATCTTGGTTTCCTTTAGAGGAACCAAACCCTAGAGAGAGGATGAGGCTGCTGATACCTATGTGCCTACAATATAGGTGTTTACCTTCTAGGGATAGGAAGAAGAGTTCCTTAGACCATGAAGAGGTTTAGTAACAAGTTGTGAGGCCTTATACCTAGTTGGTTGTCCTTGAGGAGGACTCCACCCTAAGGTGTAATTCAAGTGGAATGATAATAGGAAGTGCATGTCGTACCTTGTACATACTTGGTATGTGGTTACAAGGTTGAGCATGTAGTTGGACATTTGAAAGGTGAACCTAGGGTTCCTAGACCTAAGAGGGTAAGTATTAGTGCTTGGTGTACCTGATGCTCATGATGAGATTTGAGTTTCCATAGATCTGAGCATGGCACTCCTCATGTTTAGAGTAATGGGAACCCCTAAGATTAAGGTATATGTTTGATGAACCCTCACCTATAGGTTGGTGACAGGGGCATGTATGATCTTGGTCCAATGTCGAGGAATGAGAACAAGTATGACTTATCAGGGAGACCTAGCATGGTTTAGTAGGTGGTCTTTGGTTAGCTACGAGCCTTAGTAGCTTGCTAGGGTTAAACATGCTCATGTGAAGGCAAACCCTGGACATAAGGACGTTTGTGACCTTTGTTATCAAGATGTAGTTTCCTCCCATCCTGGGAGAGGGACCCTTTTGTAGGGTGTATACCAGTTTTTGTTGGGTTTGAGGTAACCTAAAGATGTCTCATAGGATCTTGAGAAGCTAAGTGGAGAGTACATAGTATGAGAATGAACATGTAGACCCATAGATAACCATCTCTAAGTGCATGTGGATGTGTTACCATGGAGGTAACCGGTATGGGGCCTGACCAAGGTAGGCAGGTCACCATGACCCCTATGAAAGGATGAAAGTTAGCCCGTGAATGCAGAGAGAAATCATGGAGACTTGGGTAAGGTTCTAAGTTGGATATGTACTATGTTAGAATCCTAAGTCTATCCTAGGGTCAGGTAGGGATAAGACCAATGAAAGTAGGAGTTGCCTAATTCCCTAGTTGTACATGACCATAGGGTCGAGAGGTAACAACTATCATTGTCTGAGGGCATGGGTTAGGAGATTGATCACCTTCATGAACTCATGGGACCCAAAGGGAAAATGAAGAGGGCACTCTCTGATGCATAAGGGAAGAGGGATGATGTAACATCCCAGGATTTGAGGCCTCAGATAACATGATCTTAAAAGGAATGATTGGACTACCTATATCACCAAGGTGCACCTCCTTTTTCGAGAGCCCATCACTAAGAACTCCATAGTTAAGCGTGCTTAGCTTGGAGTAGTACTTGGATGGGTAACCTATCGGGAAATTGATCCTGGCATGCGCGTGAGTGAGGAAAAAATCACATAGTTAAGGCTAGTGGTGGTCTGTGGGGACATGCGTCATTCCTGAAACTCTACTAGAGTCTTGGATAGTGGGCCTGGGCATTACAAATGGTATCAGAGCCATAACCCCTCCAGTAGGTGGGGCCCACATGGACATGGCATGCCAGTCTTGAGCCGTGCTGTCCAGACATGTAGGAAAGGGTTGTCCATGGTTGACGTAGCCACCCTTGTGCTGGTATTCCGTGATCGGGAGCTGGGTGTCCATGGGCCATTGTGGGTCTACACTAAAATGGGGAAGAGATTATGAGGCCTTATAGTTGAGCCTTGACGAGGACATCAAGAGCCTAAGTGGGGGAGATTGTAACATCCCAGGATTTGAGGCCTTGGATAACATGATCTTAAAAGGCATGATTGGACTACCCATATCACCAAGGTGCACCTCCTTTTTTCGGGAGCCCATCACTAAGAACTCCATAGTTAAGCGTGCTTAGCTTGGAGTAGTACTGGGATGGGTGACCTGTCAGAAAGTTGATCCTGGCATGTGTGTAAGTGAGGACAAAAGTGTGTAGGTAAGGCTAGTGGTGGTCTATGGGGACAGGCATCATTCTTGAAACTCTACTAGAACCTTGGATAGTGGGCCTGGGCGTTACAGATGACCCCAAAAGTGCCGACACCCTACAGACCTAGAGGAGATGACTAAGGATTGTATGATGGTCCAAGTGGGTTCGAGACCAGTTTTTCATGGAAGTAACCTGGATATTGAGATGTTCATGCATGTGAGGCACGTTTTAGTTTAGATTTGTAGATGTACAGGAAATGTGGGATGTACCATCTCTACTCTTGGAACGGGAAGAACTAAGTATTTGGACTGCAGCCAAATGCTTATTTCCTCTTGTTATGGGAGTGAGAGATAGAACAGTATGCATGCCATACACCAAGGATAAAGATAATGTGAGAGGAAATGTTGCTATGATGCATGAGGATGGAGATACTAACGTACCCTTGTGGAGTGTAAGATGTGTGGATGTTGTACAAACACTAAGAGAACTAAGGTAGTCATCTTATGAGGATGTTTTTATCATGAGCTATGTGGTATTTGTGAGCTATACAAGGTTGAGTTTGAAAACTAAGAGGATGTGCTTAGAGTTTTCTTGATGAAGATAGACTTAGAGTTGAGATCAGATAATAAGTGGAATACATGGAGGTGTATGTCTTCAACATTACCTTAGCACTTAAAGATGAAAGGTAGTAATGGATGCTCTGGTTGAGATGCATCTGCCTAGTTTAGTTGGAGGCTAGAAGAGGTTGTTAGGTTAACCCTAAGTTTGGAAAAAGGAGATATGTTTGGCTAACACTCAGATGTAACGAGATCTGTTGATCAAGTTAGTGGTTGTTTAGTTATCCAGCCTAGAACTTAATGCAATAGGAGGATGGTTGTAGAACCTCATATGCACTTCTCTGGAAGAGAAGGTGATGAAACCCCGACTAGAGTGTTTTAGGGTTTCTAAGGAATCAACCTTAAGGAATCATGACATATGACACGAATTTACCGTGCGTATAATGCAAGTGTACGTATCAATGTAATATAGGCCTTGTGAGGCCCGAGTCGAACTCAAGGAAACGTGAATTTCAGTAGACTACTACTAACTGGTTGCGACCAGATAAACCAATTAAAAGAGTTGATTGGTTTTGAAAAAGAAAATATAAATAAAGATAAAATAAAACAAAGTAATCGATTAAATGGTTAATTTAATCAATTAAAAATGGAATCTTTAGGATTGCGGTTTCACTGCAGGTTCTCACTGTACTAATTCCTACACAATTATCCTAATTCGTCTCCTATTCTGGGTAGTGGCTTGTAGTCAGAATTGCTCACTTTTACGATACAATTCACTACCTAAATCTAGGTCGGTTCCACGGTAGTAGTAACCTATACCCTAAACTAGGTGCATGAAGACCATACTCTAGGGTTCCACCATTAACTGTACATCGCCTTGTTCAAAGATTTTTTAGTTAATGTGATTATCGCCTCTTTTCAACCGTTAATTCTTCTTTCAAAGTAATTAAAGGTATTAGATTATCATTAGGGTGATCAATCATAATGATATAATAGAGAAAACAATAACATACCATGAATTTTAGAGACAAATTATGATAACTATGGTAAAAATGTCATACAACGATCACCCGGGCTACTCCCGGTCCTAAAGATAGAGGGGATTAGCCCCACATGTTGACAATGGAGAACACATAGGAGTAGAGAAGAAAACATGGATAAAACTCGTGTAACCCCTGATATGAAGGTGCTCCTGGAGATCCTCCTCGAGAAATGTGTGTTTTGTAGTCTTCTGGCAGCAAAATCGCCCGTCGGAGGTGCCCAGATCACCCGGTTGACGACCTTCGTCTCTCGTCTCCTCTCTCTCTCCTTCTTGGATGTCGTGCAACACGATATGAGATCTCCCCTAGGGCTGGCCGTTCTCTCCTTAGGTCATAGGACCACTTTACGGTACCGAAAAAGCTCAACCGTCGAATTAAAATGCTCCGTTTTAGTGTAGAAAATTGCCAGATCTCGACACTGTCAATACCATCGACACCCAAGTCGATGGTATCGACCATGATGTTGATATTTCTTTCCAAAATCGAGTTTTAGGGTTGATTCCTGATGAAATGTCGATACTATCGACACCAGGGTCGATGGTATCGACTCCGGGAAGTGCAAAAGTACTTGAAAAAGTACCAAAACATGTGCACAAGTCCGGGAATTATATAAAATCATATAAATATGATAAAATAAGTATAATTTGATGCAAATAGAGTTTAAAGGCCAACTATAGTGAATTATGAAAATATAATCAAGAAATTGACAAATACGTGCATAAAATAACTATAAAATAAGCCTGTAAAAGTGACTCAAAACCCATGCATCAAACTCCCCTAAGCTTAAACCTTGCTCATCCTCGAGTAACAAAACTTTGGATTTGGTTGAGATAAGTCAGCAAAAGGACATAAATACATGAAATGTATCTGCATCATCCCCACTTTCTTTCTACAACCCGACCCTCCTTGACCACTGAACACTAACTTCCATTTAGGCGACAATAATCATTCATGAAAGATGTCCACCCCAAAATTATATAATACTATCAAGTAAAGTATTTAATATAAGACAATCCTCCAGTTCAGGCTTGGTGCATCTTGTGATCTCCTATCTACGTTGCTCATTTCCTAACTACCATCTAAATGGAAGCAGATCTCCTGGTAATCATGAATGAGGAGAATATCATGGGTGGCCTACCGATTAGAGCAACAGGTGGATGGGATAGGTGGTTGTGTAAGAGATGGAAGCACATAACAATCAATCATGCAATACAAAAATTAATGACCTATCATGATGCAAAATGCAAGTGAAAATGTCCTAATGCTACATTTTTGGTGGAATGATGCATGCACTATCATTCCGTATCAAGGTGAGATGGAATATCTAAGAAAACTACACCATGTACTTATTCTTCTTAATATGTAAGTGAGAACAGGTTCCTTTCTCCCTCTCATTCCTCCTTACTTCTCAATTCTTCTTTTTTTTCCATTTTTTTTCAAGCCCTTATTTTCATATATGACAATGAATTCTTTGCCGGGCTCACTTCTTGTTACATAACTTGTGCATTTGAAGCATTCTATTTGAAGGGTATGAAACAAGTTCACCATCTTTAATGTTTTCATAGCAACATAAGATACATGGTGTACAATATGCTCAAAAGATGCAAATGCGACTACATAATGACAGTTATGCAACTACTATGACATGCACCTAAGGATAATGTGCATGTATGATTACTTTATCCTTTTTTATTTTTATGCAAAAATGTGTGAAAATAGCCGTAATGCAAGACCTATCTACATGAGATGAAATCAAAAGGGAAAGACAATAATGTGCTCCCATTTCTTATGGTGGAGCGTGAATGAGATAGCGGTGGATCAGATCACAAGACTAATTGACAGAACCTTCGGAAAGAATTATATGTCCATCCTTACTGATTTGTGTACAAATTAATCAAGGGATTTCTCTCTCTCACTTCAAATTAAAGTCATGTTAACGTTTGATCAATTTGGGCTCAAACATCCTTGTCAATCACTTTTCCTTGGACAATAAAGATAGTCATTCATGTCCCCATTTCCTGAAGTTGACTCACCCAAGAACTTCCTCAGTTATGAAACTCAATTACTCATAAGAATAAGCTCAAAAAGTTTTCAATATGCTCATATTTTCATGTGCACACAACCCAAGATTAAAACTCCCAATTGAAACCATGCATTTATTGCTCCACAGATTACACTAGATAGATGTGGATCCTACAAAAGCGATAAACCTAGATATAAAAACAACTAATATTTCAAAAATAAAAGCAACATGAATAAGTAAGTAAAAACTAAGATAGGGGGCTGTTCCAACACCCCCCAAGCTTGAATATGACTATGGCCTCATAGTCAACATTCTCACTTAAGAGGTGGAACAGTGGTACCATTCACTTTGAAGTGTAGTGAAGAAGGATGGTTAGATGCTCAAGTGGACCAAGTGATTCTTGCTATCTCCCTCTTTTTGGTAGCCCATTTTTGTGTCTTAGTGGTTCTAATACGTGACTTGCTTCATCCTTCTTTTCTCTGCAAAAAATGGTTCGAAAAAATCTCATTTCGACACCTTTTACGACCTATTTTATGTAGCTGTCCTGTAGGTGTCAATACCATCGACACCAAGGTCGATGGTATCGACTCGGGCTCAACAATTTTGTTGTATTAACGCATCTAAAAGGCTGGGAAATCAAAAGTGTCGATACTATCGACACTAGGGTCGATGGTATCGACTTTACTGTCACCAATTTTTCTGAAAATCTTCAAGAATCTCGATACTATCAACACTAAGGTCGATGGTATCAACTTTTCTTTAGCATTTACTGATCCAAACTCGATACTATCGATAGGGGTGTCGATAGTATCGACCTTAAAATTCTGCACACTTCAAAACACGAGTTAGGGTACCATTTTTACAAAAATTATCAAAACCTAAGCAAAAACTAAGTACATAAACATAAAAGAACATAACCAAACATAAAATGAACCTAAAGTTGGGTTGCCTCCCAACAAGCACCCTTGTTTAATGTCCTAGGCTTGACATAAAGATACCTTTAACCTGTGTTGTTAAGGGATGTCTCTAATGATTCATGTGGCAATTTTAATTTAACTCTATCATCGCCAATCCCAAGTGTCAAGTAACCTCGCCCAATGGCAGTGATTACATCAGTCGTAGCTTGGAACGACCTTCCCAATAGCATCTCACCTCCTTCCATCTCGTCCATGTCCATGACCACAAAGTCAACAGGGAAGATGAATTTGTCGACCTTGACTAGCACATCCTTGCATATACCTTATGGCTTTACAATGGATCCATCTACCAACTCAATTGTCATGGAAGTTTATGTTGGCTTCTTTAATCCCAACTTTTGAAAAGTGGCAAGTGGCATAAGATTAATGCCTGCCCCTGAGTCACAATGTGCTTGTGGAAAATTTTGGCCACCTATGGAACATGTGATGTAGAAGCATCCTAGATCCTTCCTCTTCTTTGGAAGCCTTCCTTGGATTATCGAACTCACTGTTTCATCAACACACACAACATATGTATCTTTGATCCGCTGTTTCTTGTTGATGATGTCTTTCATGAATCTTCCATATGAAGGAATTTTCTCTAAAGACTCCTCCAATGGAATGTTGATGTGGAGCTTCCGAAAGATCTTAAGAAATTTCTTGAAGTGCCTTTGCTCTTTCCTCAGCTTTAGACTATCTAAGAACGGCACACTTGGCTCCTTTATGCGCTTGTACGGTGGCACATATGGGCTATTTGGGGTCTCCTCCCCTAAGCTTGCTTCAATGTCACCCTCTGGCATAGGCTTTGGCACATCATTCACGGTTGGTGTGGCTCGTGGCTTCTCATCCTTCTCAGTGGTAGTAGCTCCACTGCGACGTATGACCTTCACCTGCTCCTCTTGCCTAGGTGTGGGCACGACTGTGATGGGTTCTTGGTGGGATTTGCTGAACGAGTGACATCCTCCTGGTAGTCCATATAAGCTATGGGGGTATGGCACACTGGGTTTAGCCTCCGTTTCAAAATGCATTTTGCCCTTTCCATGGACCTCCCCCACCGGGGGCTCTGTCTCCTTAATCACATATATATACTTCACTTGATGATGTACTTGAGCAACCTCTACATTCCCAGCTGGTTTTTGTTGAATGATTTGCTTCATGGCAGCCACCTCAGTTGCAATATGGGTTATGGACGTCTCTAGCATCCTCAGTTGTGCACCATGGATCTGTATCTGCTGCCCAAACTAGTTCAAGTACTGACCGTGTGACTGTACTGTCTTGGCGAGTGAGCCCATCAATTCCTAATTTTGCTTCACCACCTGACTAAGCAATTCATTGTTCTTTTCCTCTAGGCTAGGTTGCAGCTTCTGAAAATTTTGTTCCTTCCTCCAGTCATAATTGTTATTTCTATATCCCTGTTGATGCATATACTTTGCATGTGCTTCATCATCAGACCCATTGCCCTCTTTCTCTAGGAGCTTCTTAGCTATAAGATCCATCTTGTCATTAAGCGCTTTGATGGCCTTTGCTTCATGTGTCACACTGACCTGCTCGGGTGCATCTCTTTCACCCCAAGATTGCTTTTTGGACATGTTCCTTAGAATCTCCCAGCACCTTGTGCCTGTGTTGTTCAAAAAGAAACAAGAACCTGCTGAGTTCAAATTGCTCCTATCATGTTCATTTAGGGCGAAGTAGAAAATTTTAGCTTCCTTCTCCTTGTCTAAGCTGTGATGTGGACACTTTCTCAGCATGATCTGGAAGCGCTCCCAAGTTTCAGAATATGTTTCACCGGCTCGCTGGCTGAAGTTGTGTATCTTCCTCACTAGATCGTTTGTCTTTTCAGGTGAGAAGAACCTCTCAAAGAACACCTCAACCATGTGATCCCAAGATTCAATGTACTCATCATCCAGATTGGGCAACCATTCCCAAGCATTGCCCACTAAAGAACTGGGAAAAAGTTTCAGGTAGAGTGTCTCTTACAGGAACCTGTCAATCTTTATCATATCACAATTTTCCACGAACGTGCTGATGTGGGTCACCAGATCCTCATTTTTAAGTCCATGGAAAGCCTGCGATTTGACCAACTGAATAAGCCCTGGATCAATCTTGTAACTAGGTATGTTGATAGCTTGTTTCTTGATTGGCCCCTTCTACACAGAAGAAGAAGAAGCCCTAATCCTTTCTCAGACTGTCTACCCTTCATTTTCCGCTCCGTCACCCATTATTACTTTACTAGTACCTGAAATTTCAAATGGTAGTGTATAAACTGATACTAATAATTAAAACAATTAATAAGATTTGCAATTCAGTTCAAAAGATTAAAAGAAAAATTACAGGAATTAAAAGTGGCCTAGTGTGGCCGCTCGTAGCACTCATAGTGCTAAAATTTACCGTTTCCCCGGCAACGGTGCCAAAAACTTGACACGAATTTACCGTGCGTATAACGCAAGTGTACGTATCAATGTAATATAGGCCTTGTGAGGCCCGAGTCGAACTCAGGGAAACGTGAATTTCAGTAGACTACTACTAACTGGTTGCGACCAGCTAAACCGATTAAAAGATTTGATTGGTTTTAAAAAAGAAAATATAAATAAAGATAAAAGAAAACAAAGCAATCGATTAAATGTTTGGTTTAATCAATTAAAAATGGAATCTTTAGGATTGTGGTTTCACTGCAGGTTCTCGTTGTACTAATTCCTACACAATTATCCTAATTCGTCTCCTATTCTGGGTAGTGGCCTGTAGTCAGAATTGCTCGCTTTTGCGATACAATTCACTACCTAAATCTAGGTCAGTTCCACGGTAGTAGTAACATATACCCTAAACTAGGTGCATGAAGACCATACTCTGGGGTTCCACCATTAACTGTACATCGCCTTGTTCAAAGGATTTATTAGTTAATGTGATTATCGTCTCTTTTCAACCGTTAATTCTTCTTTCAAAGTAATTAAAGGTATTATAATATCATTAGGGTGATCAATCACAATGATATAATGGAGAAAACGATAACATGCCACGAATTTTAGAGACAAATTATGATAACTATGGTAAACATGTCATACAACGATCACTCGGGCTACTCCCGGTCCTAAAGATAGAGGGGATTAGCCCCACATGGTTTACAATGGCGAACACATAGGAGTAGAGAAAAAAACATAGAAAACATGGAGAAAACTCATGTAACCCCTGATACAAAGGTGCTCATGGGGATCCTCCTCGAGAAACGTGCATTTTGCAATCTTCCGGCAGCAAAATCGCCCGTCGGAGGTGCCCGGATCGCCCGATTGATGGCCTTCATCTCTTTTCTCCTCTGTCTCTCCTTCTTGGATGTCATGCAACATGATATGAGATCTCCCCTAGGGCTGGCCGTTCTCTCCTTAGGTCATATGACCACTTTACGATACCGAAAAAGCTCAACCGTCGGATTAAAATGCTTTGTTTTAGTGCAGAAAATTGCCAGATCCCGACGCTATCAATACCATCGACACCCAGGCCGATGGTATCGACCATGATGTTGATATTTCTTTTCAAAATCACATTTTGGGGTTGATTCTTGATGAAATGTCGATACTATCGACACCAGGGTAGATGGTATCGACTCCGGGCAGTGCAAAAGTACCTGAAAAAGTACCAAAACATGTGCATAAGTCCGGGGATTATATAAAATCATATAAATATGATAAAATAAGTATAATTTGATGCAAATAGAGTTTAAAGGCCAACTATAGTAAATTATGCAAATATAATCAAGAAAATGACAAGTACGTGCATAAAACAGCTATAAAATAAGCTTGTAAAAGTGACTCAAAACCCATGCATCAACATACAAGAGATCATCATTATAAGTTCACCACATACCGTGGTACTACTAAGATAGTAAGTGGCAGTAGTACTTTGGATACATAAGATGAAGTTGCATGTGGCTAGTCACCATGCATGCCAGGAGGTGAAGGACGAACACCAGTAACGCAGTGAGTTGATATAGAGGATAAAGAGTCCCCAAGAGGGAATGGGAGTTCATCATTATGGATGTTGTGGTAAGTCTCCCATGGACCAAAGAAGGTCAAGATGCAATATGGGTTATGGTATATCACCTTACCTAGATGACATGATCTAATAGAAAGAGGGAATACTGTCAGGAGATAGATCTAGTTGAACTACATGTAAGAGAGGGTTCAACTATACCATGATATGAGTTCAAAGGTTCTTGGGTGTGACCTAAAGATTCACTTCCATAAGGTGGAAGTAGATACATGAAGAACTCGATGTGAGTATAGCTTATCACCCCTAACTAATGGTTAGTATGATCTAGACAAGAGGGTCTAATGAGAGCATGTGTGCTCATTCAGGGTGATACATGGGGGGCAATTCTTACCCTATGAGAGATATGATGATAACCACCATAGCTAGTATCGGGATGTAAAGAATCTCTATAAGGGAGGTTGTGTCGGTCACCACTTCATTAAGATAATGTTGGTTAAGGGACCTCGCGAAGGTCAGAAAAGGACCACAGTGTGTGCAGATGAAGTCACTTTGATCATGCGATGGCTGAGGAAGCCCAGGGGTGACATGAGTTGTGAGTTGATGCAAAGCAGACTGACATGCAGTTCACTCTGGGAGAATATGTGATGTGAAAATCCGGCCCCTCTAAACTACAATTGAGAAAGCTGATTCCCCGATATATGGGTCCTTTTGAGATGGATTGGTGGAGATGGTTATGTTTAGTCTTACCCCTCAGGATAACGTGATGTGTTCTACGAGTCCGATCTAGAGCACTATGTGAGGTACCCAAGCCATGTGTGAGCCATGAACCCAGTTAGCTTTGAGAGAAGTTGAAATGTCCTGAGTCACCTATGAGGGTACAAGGTACCAAGGTGAGAAAGAACTCAGATGCAAGAATATGAGATGATGAAGGTTCTTGGGAGGCACCATGGAGAGGGTAAAACCACATGGGAGCCATGATGGACATGAGGAAGTCTTACCCTGTTTGTTTGTATGTTTGATGGAATTTTGAGGGAAAAATTCTTATAAGAGGGGAAGGATGTTACAACCTCAATTTTTGCATATGTTTTCATAATTTAATTGTAAAGATTTTTTGAATATGGATTTAATTGAAAAGGTTGTATGCTTTGCTTCAAGAGATGGATTTCTTTGCAAATCTCCCTTTTGATAGGAATTTCATAATTTCGATTATTAAATTAATCCAATAATAGATATAAAAGAGAAGAAAAGAAGAAAAGTCCAAATAAAAGGAAAAGATACAAGATAATGGATATTAAGCAAAGTAATTATGAGAAATACATAGAAATATCTAGAAAGTGGAATTAATGGCCACAATTAAGTAAATTTCATTTCTATGAGAGTTCTTATAGAAGAAATAGGAAAAGAGGAAAAAGGGAATAAAGGATAAAGAGAAATCCTTGAAAATAAATCTTTTAATAAATAAATAAGTAAGATAATGAGAAATAATGGATGTAGATGCATCTAGGAGGATAATAAGTATCCTTAAAAAGGAATTTCGAAATATTAGTATTTCTTGGGGTCCAAGGAGTCCCAATAAAGAAGAAGAAAGAGAAAATGCAAATCATAAAAAATATGAGAATAATGTGCTACATAATTCATGACTTTTTGATATTATCAAAAAGAGATATTATTTTCTTTAAGAAAGTAGAATTTCGTGGCCAATGGATTAAAAGCCAAGCACAAAGAAGATAAAAGAGGTAAAATTCGGATTCCTTAATAACCGAGGATCATGAATAGAAAATGATATCTTTTAATAATAAAATAGAGGAGTTATATCTTAAACAAGGAAAGTGTGGTTGCCATTGTTGATGAGGGACTTGTTTTCCTCATGGATAGGCAAGTTAGGGCATTGCTACCCTCCTCTATATAAGGGTAGACCCCTTGGCCTGAGTTCAAAAAGATCCCATGCACCACTCTCTCTTTCTCTTCCTTATTTCCGTTCAAAACCCTAACTATAACAACCCTGCCTCCTGGTAACCCCCAATTAAGGGAGACCAAGAGGTCAGAGTCGTTATCCCAATTAACATGATCAAAGGTTTGACAAATAATCGGTAATAATTATTGAATTCTACCATGACTATACTGAAAGCTGGTATAAAATAAAACTCTGCATACCTTTTTCAAAAACTTGGATATCTAACTTCTATCCACATCTGGACTAAATTCTAACTAATACTCCTTGCACTTTATTTCTTAATTTCACAACATGCCACTTTACTATTTGTCCTTTTCAATTGTACCTAAAACGCCGACAAAAAAAATGTCAATCAACATAAATGAATATGCTGGTATGTGGGGGAAACAATAATCATGCAATTAACTGTAACAACATATTGCAGTCAATTAAGATTTAACAAACAACTTTACATTTTAAACATAACTCCTCAATCCATACATACCCTAGCCTCTACGTTGACCCTGTAGTGGACCTGGAAGCTACCTTCCTTATGGTAGATCCCCATTAAACCCTGCATGATCCTACCTAATAGGTAGATCAATATCTAGGGTTGAGTCACATGGCACTACCCATAGGTAGCCCACTCCTTAACTCATGGTGTGCTAAAGAGTTGCATGGCACTACACGTGGGTAGCCCAATTCCTAACTCATGATAACCTGATGTCCTACTTAACAAGTAGGCCCTATACCAGGTTACCCTTTTCATTATTAGCAAAGCCACAGAGGAGGACCAGGATCTGAGCTAGTCATGTATATATATTTATGGTGATAATCATAGTCACTTTATAGTTGCATGAAATAAAATTCATCCAAGCAGTTATTTTTAGGCAACCGATAAAACATCTAGAAATTTCCGTGAAACTAAAGCAATTAACCATAAGCGTAACCACATACTTGTCAGGCTGACTTGAGTGTAGAAATAATCCAACAAAGCAAGTAATCCAGTAAACAAGCAAGCACACAATATGACCCTGAAATATGCATCCAATCTTTCCTATCATTGATCATGCCATCAAGGTCTATTAAACCAAGCTCGCTTCCTAGGGTTTCTAATCCACTTTTAGGGTTTTCATTGCAATTAGGGTTTTTCTTTCACTTTTATTACTACAAACCCTAATTAAGAAAAATAACTCACAAATCCTAAGGATCATAACCTATCTCATCTAACATGCTAGGATCATCATTTAACAACATATTTTCACATATTTCAAAATAAATATGATCTTTTCCTCTTTTACCCTAAATTAAGGTTTTCAAATGCTTTATCATTCATAATTGGTGTAAAACCCTAAACCATTCACTAATTCATCTAGATCAAGTTCAAGTTCATCATTAACTTTAGGTTACTATTACTTAATGTCACCAATTAAGCATCATGAACTTAACCATTAATTTCAATCAGGGTTTCTAACATAATTTCAAAGCACTTTTCATTAACTTAGCACACTTTTGCAAATAGGAAGAAAATCTGGCTTTAAAGTATTTTTATTGGATTCTACGCATTCTCCTGATCAATTTTCATATTTTGCATGTTTCCATCGGAGCTACCAATAAAAAGATACAAATTTTGTAAGAATTCACTTACTTGAACCAATGGGAGGCTGCCACGTCAGCCTTTCCCATGCAAATCGTAGCTTTGGCCGAACATAACCAAATTACGTCTTTTCCCTCACTTAAGTGGACAACACTTTAGCACGTAGAGGGGCAAAAACATCAAACGAGGCCCGATCATCTTCAACCTCGTGACACCCTAGCTGCCGTCGACTTGCAGCACTTTGGGGGTCCACCCCCTCCTCTCAAGGGCTCGAAACTCACCGCCAACTACTTCCGTTGCTCCGCCGCCCTCCACCGCACCTAGGGTGCCACCCATCTCACGACCTAGGTGGTTGGTTTGGGTGGGGTAGGCGTGCGACTTGTAGCCATGTCGCCAGCCTTCTGTAAGTGCTGCACGGTGGCCGTGGGCATGGGGATGATGGCCGATCATCCCAGGTCATCGTGGGAGCTTCGTGCCTCCGACGAGACTTCAACACAGCTCCTCGGTGCCCTCGAGATAGAACTATTCTCTTAGGTTAGGGTTTTGAGAAAAAATAAAGAAGAAGAAGGGAGTGGGTTGCATGGGATCCTCTTGGACTCGGGCCAAAGGGTCTACCCTTATATAGGGGAGGGTAGAAATGCCCTACCATGCTTGCCCACGAAGAAACAAAGCCCTTTCCTAATAGGAAACCGAGTTCCTTCATTAGGAAGCAAACTTCACTCTCTTAAATATCTCTTTGATATTCCTTATTCTTTAGATATTAGGAATTCGAAAATTACCTCTTTTATTCTCTTTGTACTTGGCTTTTAATCCATTGGCCAGGAAATTCTACTTTCTTAAAGAAAATAACATCTCTTTTGATAATATCAAAAAGTCATTAACTATGTAGCATATTATCCTCATATTTCTATTATTTGTATTTTCTCTTTCTTCTTCTCCATTGGGACTCCTTGGATCCCAAGAAATCCTAAGATTTTGAAATCCTTTTTAGTGGATACTTATTATCCTTCTAGATGCATCTACATCTTATTATCTTACTTGTTTATTTATTAAGATATTTATTTTCAAGGATTTTTCTTTATCTTTCATTTCCTTTTTCCTCTCTTCATATTTCTTTTATTAGAAATCACATAGAAACGAAATTTATTTAATTGTGGCCATTAATTCCACTTTCTAGAGATTTCTATGTATTTCTCATAATTACTTTGCTTAATATCCATTATCTTGTATATTTTCCTTTTATTTGGACTTTTCTTCTCTTTTATATCTATTATTAGATTAATCTAATAATAGAAATTACGAATTTCCTATCAAAAGGGAAATTTGCAAAGAAATCCATCTTTTGAAGCAAAGCATACAACCTTTTCAATTAAGTCCATATTCACAAAATCTTTACAATTCAATTATGAAAACATATGCAAAATTGAGGTTGTAACACTAACCAAGGGGGTAATATGATCGCTGGAGCAGCGAGGAGCCATGAAGTCATCACGATAGAAGCATGCTACCCCCACGATGCTAGAGAGAAGTCTAGCCAGCGTCACCATGCCTTAAACGATGTGTCGCAGCAACATGGCTGCCTCATCGGCCGCATGTTGTAGGCTGTTGTGCTTGAAACCAACCATCGGGGTCACGAGCTGGGTGGTGCCCTAGGTGCGGCGGAGCAAGGGCAGCAGCTGGCGGCAAGTTTCGAGCCTTGGAGAGGAGGGGGCGGACCCACAAAGAGCTGCAAGTCGGCGACAGCTAGGATGTCACGAGGTTGAAGATGATCGGGCCTTGTTTGATGTTTTTGCCCCTCCGCGTGCTAAAGTGTTGGCCACTTAAGTGAGGGCAAGATCGTAATTTAGTTATGTTTGGCCAAAGCTACTATTTTCATGGGATAGATGACGTGGCAACCTCCCATTAGTTCACGTAAGTGAATTCTGACAAAAATCATATCTAATTATTGGTAGCTCTGATGGAAACATGCAAAATATGAAAATTGATCAGTAGAACACGTAGAATCCAATAAAAATACTTTTAAATCCTGATTTTGTTCTTATTTGCAAAATTATGCTAAGTTAATGAAAAGTGCTTTGAAATTATGTTAGAAACCCTAATTGAAATTAATGGTTAAGTTCATGATGCTTAATTGGTGGAATTAAGTAATAGTAACATGTTCAAACATCAATGATGAACTTGAACATGATCTAGATGAATTAGTGCATGGTTTAGAGTTTTACACCAATTATGAATGATAAAGCATTTAGAAACCTTAAATTAGGGTAAAAGAGGAAAAGATCATATTTGATTCGAAATATGTGAAAATGTGTTATTAAATGATGATCCTAGCCTATTAGATGAGATAGGTTATAATCCTTAGGGTTTGTGATTTTTTTTCTAAATTTGGGTTTGTAGTAATAAAACGAAAAACCCTAATTGCAATGAAAACCCTAAAAGTGGATCAGAAACCCTAGGAAGCGAGCTAGGTTTAATAGATTTTGATGGCATGATGAATGATAGGAAAAAATCGAATGCATATTTCAGGGTCATCTTGTGTGCTTACTTGTTTACTGGATTACTTTCTTAGTTGGATTATTTCTACACTCAAGTCAGCTTGACAGGTATGTGGTTACTCTTATGGTTAATTGCTTTAGTTTCACGGAGATTCCCGGATGTTTTATCGGTTGCCTGAAAATAACTACTTGGATGACTTTTATTTCATGCAACTATAAAGTGACTATGATTATCACCATAAATATATATACATGACTGGATCAAATCCTAGTCCTCCTATGTGGATTTGCTAATGATGAAAAGGGTAACCTAGTACAGGGCCTACTTGTTAAGTAGGACATCAGGTTATCATGAGTTAGGAATTGGGCTACCCACGTGCAGTGACATGCAACTCTTTAGCACACCATGAGTTAGGGAGTGGGCTACCTATGGGTAGTTCCATGTGACTCAACCCTAGATATTGATCTACCTGTTAGGTAAGATCATGCGGGGTTTAATGGGGATCTACCATAAGGAAGGTAGCATCCAAGTCCACTGCAGGGACAACACAGAGGCTAGGGTATGTATGGATTGAGCAGTTATGTTTAAAACATAAAGTTGTTTGTTAAATCATAATTGACTGCAATATGTTGTTATAGTTAATTGCAAGATTATTGTTTCCCTCACATACCATCATATTCATTATGCTGACCGACGTTTTGTTTGTCGGTGTTTTAGGTACAAATCCCAAAAGGACAAACAGTAAATTGGAATATTGTGAATACATGAATTAAAGTGCAAGGAGGATTAGTTAGAATAGTTTCCGTATGTGGATAGAAGTTTAGAAATCCAAGTTTTTCAAAAGGTATGAAACATTATATTTTATTACAGCTTTCAGTATAGTTTTGTAGAATTTTATAATTATTATTGATTATTTGTCGAACCTTTGATCTGAAAAATTAGGATAATGGCTCTGACCTCTTGGTATCCCTTAATTGGGGGTTACCGGGAGGCGGGGTCGTTACACTTGAGGTAATGACTAAGGATTGTACATAAAAGAGATATGTTAGGATACATAGGTGTTGGGAAAAGTCTTCCCATGGGTGTAGATCCATAATTGAGATGTTCATGTTGTGAAGTCATGTGATGTACGTTTCAACTTGGATGGGAAATATTATGGCGATGTGTGATGCACCATCTCTACTCTTGGAACATGATGAACTCTATATTTGGACTACAGTCAAATGTTTATTTCCTCTCATTATGGGTGTGAGAGATAGGGCAAAACACATGTCATTCACTAAGGATAAAGATGATGTGAGTTGAAACATTTCTATGATGTTTGAGGATTGAGGAAGTATCATACTTTTTGATAGATGGATTGCAAGCATGAAGATAACTAAGGTAGTCATCATATGAGGATGTTTCTATCAAGAGCAATATGGAATTTTTGAGTTATATAAGTTTGAGTTTGATAACCAAGATTATGAGCTCAAAGATTTCTTGACTCAATTAGACCTAAATATGAGATGTGGATGATGAGTGGAGTATATGAAGGTTTACATCATCACCGATAAGGAAGCTTAGGTGGTAACTGATGCCCTTCGTTGAGGTACAACTTAGGTATACAACTATCTTGTTTAACTAGTAGAGAGGCTGGAAAGGTTGTTTGGTGAACCCTAAGTTCGTTAGAATATGAGACCATATATGGTTAACACCCAGATACAATCAGACCTATTGGTCGAGGTGGTTGCTCAATTAGCTAGCCTAAAGCTTGATGTGATAAAAGGATGGTTGAAGAACCTCAAATACACACCTCTCAGGAAAGGAAAGTGATGAAACCCATGAATAGAGTGTTCTAGGGTTTCTGAGGAGTCAACCTTGAGGAATCATGACATGTATGAGCTTGTGATGATAAGTACGCCCTGCATCGTGGTACTACTAAGAAGATTAAAGTTTGCAGTAGTGCTTTGAATACCTGAGATAATGAAGTAGGTGGAGTTGCATGTGGCTTGTCGCCATGCATGCTAGGAGGTGAAGGTCGAACACCAATAACCCAATGAGTTTCTATAGAGAATGAAGAGTCCCTGAGAGGGAATGGGAGTAGTTCACCATAGACGTTGATGGGAGTCTCCCCTGAACCATGAAAGGTCAAGAGGCAAAATGGGTTATGGTAGATCACCTTACTAAATCCCTTGACTAAAAGAGAAAGCATTATTAGTGTGACAGATCTGGTTGGACTATATATGAGAGAGAGATAGTTCAACTATAATGTGATTCGAGTTCAATACCTTGAGCATGACCTCAAGTTCACTTCCATGTGGTGGAAAGTAGGCACATGAAGAAATCGATGCTCGTTTGAAGTTTAGCACAAGCTTATCACCCCTAACAGACAGTTAGTCAAGAGAGTATGATCCAGACTAGAGGGTCTAATGGGAGCATGTGTGCTCGTTCAGGGTAATATATGGGAGAAGTTAGCAGTTCCCGCCCTAAGAGAGTTTTCTTGTGATGACAACCACCATAGCCAATATCGGGATGTAAGAAGCACTGTAAGGGAGTATGTGTCGGTCATCATTTCATTAGGATGATGTCGATGAAAGGACCTTGTAAAGGTTAGAGAGACCACAGTGTGTCCAGATGAAGTCGCTTTGATCATGAGATGACTGAGAAAGCCTGGTTCGACATGAGTCGTGAGCTGATGCAAAGCAGACTAACATGCAGTTCACTGTGGGAGAATATGTGTTATGAAAATCCAACCCCTCTGAGCTATAGTTGAGAAAGTAGAGTCCCTGATACATAGATCCATTTGAGATGGATTGGTGGAGATGCTTATGTTTAACCTTACCCCTCATGATAACATGATGTATGATGTGTTCCATGAGTTTGATCTAGAGCACTATGTGATGTACCTGAGCCATGTGCTGAGCCATGAACCTATTAAGCTTCGAGAGAGGCAAAAATGTCCTAAGTCACCTATGAGGGTATGAGATACCAAGGTGAGAGAGAACTCAGATGTAAGAATATAAGATTCTTTGGAAGCACCATGGAGAGGGTGAAGCCACTTAGGAGCCAATGATGGACATGGAAAAGTCATATTCTAATTTGTTTGTATGTTTGGTGGAATTTTGAGGACAAAATTCCTATAAGAGGGGAAGGATATTACAACCCCAAATTTTGGGTTCATATGGTTAGAAATGCAATTTCCTCAATAAATGTATGATTATGGGAATTGTATGAATTATATATATTCAATGGATTCTCTTTGCAATATTTTCTGTGTGCATACGATTTCATGGATCATAATAAGTTAATGAGTCCAATATGATTAAAAGAAAAGAATAAATCAAATAATGCATCACTAAGAAGGAAATTTGAGATAATAATGAATATATGATAAATATGTGTAAAGAGGTAGGATTGACTCATCGTGGATGAGATTTTGAATCCTCAAGGTTTCTATTGGTAAAAGGAATCCAAATAAGGAATACAAAAGAGTAAGAGAGATAAAATATGCATAAAACATTCCTTAATAAGTAATAACTTGCTTATGAATAAAAGTCCCTCATACTTTCGAATTTGGGTCCCAACCTTGGCACCCAAGTGGTTTAACTCATCATGGAATTTCTTGTAAAATTAAGGATTAAAAGGATAAATGGATTAGGAGATATGGTTTTTGTAAGATCCCTAAAAGTGTGGGTATATGGGCATATATGTGTTGTCATATTGGGATTTATTGAATAAATTCCTCCAACAATTATACATGCCTTTTTGCATAAGTGTTTTTTTATATTCGTGAAAAAGAAAGAGAATAATAGAGAGGGGAAAGTATTCTTTCCTAAGTGATGTTAAATCAATTTATGAAAAAGGAATATATTTTATAGAAAAGAAATAATGGGGTGACTCTCTATCTCATATTCACCAACAGTTTAGCTTTAATAATAAAATAAAGAAAACAAAGAAGAATCGGCAAGTCTTGATGGGAATTATCCCCAATGAAGCATGTATTAAAAGAGAGGGTTCGTGAAGTTAGTATATATATGGGTGGGAATCTCATCCCCTCCTCGTTGGTTTCCCCTTCCCTTCCTTGTCCATCTTCATCTCCTCGGAGCCTCTAGGGTTTTGCATGAAACTTGTATAAGGGCCTGTAGGATCCCTCTACATATGGATGGTTCCTAGACTCCATAGCCATGAGAGAGAGAGAGAACCTGGCCGTGGTACTTTCCCCAACGTGGCCTACACCCCTTCTCTTCAACCCTTGATGTATGCAACCGTAGTAAATTGGGATGTGGAGGTTTTAGCCCTAGTATAGAATGGACGCCTATGAAGCAGTTCGAACGACGCTTCTCAGGTTCTAACGTGAGCCGATGATCCCTTTTCAAGCTCCCTGCTGCCGGCAGTTAAAGGAGGGGCAAACCTCTTGGCACCACTAGGTGTGTTAGTGTAATATCCCTAACCTGGGTTATGCTTTAACACTAGATGTTTTGTTTAATAAAGTTAATTATATGATTTCTCTTATCTCTTGAAAAGTAATTAAGGCTCAAGAGGAGCTTATGTTTCAATTTTAGTCCTTTTTGAATAATGTTGAAAACAATGTTTTGCTATTTTGGACTAAAGTGCAAAATACCCAAGTTGAGGGGTTGATTTGCAAATGTTACATGGTAAAATGTTCCTCAAGTGATTGAATCATCATAAGAATGAGAATGATGCAGAGGTATGGATTGTGGTAGCCTGAGTACCAAGAAAGAGCTTATTAAGCAATGTTTGTGCATTAAAACCTAGTTTTGGTGTAATGTGCAATTTACCCAAAACCTAGGGTTCATTATGCAAAATACCACTTATAGAGAGTCCCAAATGTTTCTTGGTATCATTTAGAGACAAGAAAATCATAGGGGCGTTTCATTTGAATCACTTTGGAGGAGAGAGAATCTTGATATTAAAATAATCAAGATTTAAGCATAATTGAAACCCTAATTCAATTTAATGCAAAAATAAATATATTAATTGAATTGTCCTTCAACCAAAAATGAGATGGTTGAATTTTTGTATGTGTGTACGTTCTTGTTCCTTGCAAAGGCAACGAAATATCTAAAGTGAGTGGAGAACCCACTCACATTAGTTAAAGAAAAAGTAATATCCACTCAATTTTGGATATTATTATATTGATTAAGATGCTTAATTTGTCTTCTTTTAATTCATGGTTAATGAAGAGTAATTACAAGGTGTGGGAGATGACTTCGTATGAAAGGGATGGAGGGGAGTATGTGGCACCAATTTTGGGAGTTGAAGGAATTATTTATCACTTTTTCTCTCATTGAAATTTCCTTATAAACATCCCATTTTCAACCCACATGAAAGGTTTTTCGATCCCTTTTTCTTTCCTTGCTTTGTCCATGCACAAAGGAGTTTAGGAGCAATAGGGGGACGTGCCCCAACCTGTAGGTAAGCTCATAGTCATCTTCAACCTTGATTTCATGGTGGAAATCAAAATTCAATGCTTAATTTCTTCTTTTCTTCATTCAATCTTCAACCTTATCCATTCATTTCACTCAAAGACTTGAGGACGAGCCTTTGGAAGTTGAGAAATCTTCATCCACCATTGCGAACGTGAATCTTGAATCTTGGATTCAACTTTAAAGGCATGTTATATAACTTGAACCCTTAAATATCATTATTGATTTCATTTCTTCATTGTATATTGATTCCTTTTTCATTCTCAAACTTTCCTTTGATTAATTGATGAAAACACCACAAAGATCACAGAAAATTTCGAAGGTTTGTAGCTTGAAGATGATGATGTCATCTTAGCACACACCTCAATAAAAATCAAGGGCAAACGGTCTCAAGATCGTTTGATGATCAAATGGTCTCAAGACCGTTTGGGGTCTATTGCTGATGTGGATGATGAAGATCCAATGGTTCAAATTTATTTAATTAAAATGGTTCCAAGAATGGAGGGCCCATTGATTACTAACCCTAATTGGATTGAATGGTTGAAACCCTAAATCGATTGATTCAATTTCTAAGTTGAATGGCTCAAACAGTCTCAAGACTGTTTGAGCGCAAACGGTCTCATGACCGTTTCAGACCAAACAGTCTCAAGACCGTTTGGAGGTCAAGGGCTGTGATGCATGATTGGAGATACAAGGGATGAAATTTGATGTACTCTCAATGGTTCAATTGATGATTGATTCAATAAAGCAAACCCTAAAATCAACTGATTGGTTGGAGGAAACCCTAGTTGATCCAATCGATTTCAAGATGTTTTGGACCAAATGGTCTTGAGACCGTTTGAGTCCAAATGGTCTTGATACCATTTGGGATCAAACGGTCTTCAGACCGTTTGGAGGGAAAACGGTCTCAAACTATTTGATGTTCAATCGGTTTCAAGGATAAGTTGCTAATTTGGTTTCAAAATCGTTTTGGATTAATTATATTTTATTCAAACGGTCTCAAACCGTTTAGGGACTTTGAGATCAAGGCTGTTTGATGGTCTAATGGTCTTAATACCGATTGAAGGTGTGGATTAAAACCGTTTGAAGGTCAAAGAACATCAAGACCGATTGAACGTCAAAATACTTCAAGACCGTTTGAAAACCTAATTGATTCAAACCATGTAAGTACAATTAAAACCCATGATTGTTGATGATGTTTATCAAAGATAATTACAATGGTTGTACCTTTAAGGTACTTAAGTGATTAGTACCTTTTGAGTGGTTAACCTTTGATGCTTATGGAAGCAATGCCTCAATACACTATGGTAACCCTAAATGTATGCACTTGAATGAAGGGTTGACCTAATCCAATCAAGCTTGAAATAATCAACATCCTAGAGAGGAAGAGAGAGAGAGAGAGAGAGAAATTCATACATGTATCATGTAACGGTTAAGCCTCAACACTCTCAACATGAATATAATATGTAATTAGGGTATGATCCTTTATAAAGAGATCATGAAACCCTAATTGAGAAGGTTGATGAACCCTAACCCTAATTAAGAGTGATGTCATGTGAAACCCTAATTAAGGGTGATGACATATGAAACCCTAATCAAGGGTGATGTCATGTGAAACCCCTAATGCAGAGATGTGATGTGAAACCCTAATTAAGGGTGATGTCATGTGAAACCTTAATTAAGGGTGATGTCATGTGAAACCCTAATTAAGGGTGATGACATGTGAAACCCTAATCAAGGGTGATGCCATGTGAAACCCTAATGCAAAAATGTGATGTGAAACCCTAATCAAGGGTGATGTCAAGTGAAACCCTAATTCAAAAATGTGATATGAAACTCAATCTAGGGTAATGTTATATGAAATCCTACCCTAATATAGGGTGAAGGTATGTGAAATCCTAATTTTGGTTTATAATGCATGAAACCCTAATGTTGGGTAATATTATGATAAACCATAACCCTAATTTTGGGTAATGGGATGAGTATCCCTAATTGATATGAAATTTGGAAGGATTAACCCTGATAAGGGAATAGTGATGCTACTCTTACACTGCATAGTGCTGATATGTAATTGATATAACTATTATCATGTGCACTTATCATGCAGGTATCATGAGATATTAGACATAGCCAGGTATGAGCTATGATGTTTTATTATTGAAATTGTTTTATGGGCCTTGTGAGCCATAATATGCTTTGTTGCCTAATAAGAGGTAACAAGAGATTAATGGGCTTTAAGAGCCATGTGAAATGCATGTATTGCAAGTATCATGTTTACCTTGGTTAGATGACCTGAAGGTATTAGTTACCTGATAAGTGGTAACAAGTGTTCTTTAATGAATTAAGGGTTTGAAATACCTATATTCCATAATCATGATGATGAGGTTTTAAGGGATGAGAATGTCCATGATGTGACAAGGGATTGAGATCCCAATGGTTTTATAAAACTTCAAAAAGTACTTGTTAGAAGCATTCCACATTCTTTGTAGCATTTTTTATAATAAATTATATTTGAAAACTTGACTGATGTTAAAATAATATGGTAATGTACTTAATTAATCAAGTGAAATCTTATCATGTAGAGCCCTGACCATAGATCCATCATCGTCAGTAGTTGGTGATGGTGAAATAGGTTTTCCTACGGGAACTCCTGGAGGGCATACTATTGAGTATGTGGGGGTTATGGGCACGAATATCCTTACACCCTAATGGAGGAATTGATGTGAGATAAATATTAAATCTCTCAATCTTTCATTATATATATGTCGGGATGGATGTATCACTAATCTCCCAAATGTCGGGATGGATGTATCACGAATCTCCCGAATGTTGGGATGGATGTATCACTAATCTCCCGATGATGTTAATGCCAGATTGATGTGAGATAAACATGAAATCTCTCGATTGCGAAGAGAGTACAGCTGCCACTGTAACTCTATAGTGAAGTTGCCAGTATACCCTGAAAAGCTATTTAGCAGAGACACAAGATGTCATGCATTTTGTCCTCACACTGACTGAGGAGGATGAGGTCGTGGGAATCTGACTCTTCCTTGACCTATGTATGGTACCGATTTCGATTTTGCAATGGTCGGTTGGAGTATGAGCGGTATACCTCATCTCCTCAGGGCTTAAGTATGATTGTAAAATGTAATCAGCCGTGTAGCGTATTTGCTTAAGGTTGAATAATGAGAATCATTGGTTGATGATATCTTGCTTAGCATATCTTAGATGGTTAAATGTTATATATGTTCTTCAATTCCTTATGGGACAAGTAACATGCTGCTTTATCAAGATATAGCTAAGATGATTTGAATAAGAATATTGCTCTAATATGTTTAGACATTGATTTATATGTTGTTGTATATATATATATATATGATTCTTCTGCTCAGTTTTATTCTATTAAACTGCAATAATAATATTTTCTGGCAGAGAGTTATATCTCTTGCTGGGAAAATTTCAATTGTCTCACCCCCGTGGGATCCAACTTTTTAGGTAGACGCGGAAGAAGAAGCAGAAACCCTATAGTAAGGGAAGAGCGGCAGCAACAACAGGGACAACAATGATATCTCAGGTGGAGACACTAGCTATCATGTTTTGTATAGATAGTCCTATGTGTCATCTCTATACTCTCAGGTCCTAGGAGTTAGTAGTCAGTACTTTTAATGAACCGATCTAAGATTTTGGCTTGAAGCCTCGAGGTTCTTATGATGTCTATGTATAGTTTTAACAAGGCAGTCAATGCTTGTAATCCTCGAGAAGAGACGGTACAGAATATGTACTTATGAACCAGGATGTAAATAAAGTATATTGGTTCTCGATAAAAGAGTTTTCATGTGTTTGGATCTCTTTGAAAATGGTTTTATTTTTTAGTGATTTTTAGTAATCCCATTGCTTATGTTTAATTCCGCAATTAATTACACTATGATGGTCTGATTTAGTATCAGGTCATCTCAGTTTAGTTGGTATTAGAGCTCTAGGTTTGCTGAGTCTACAGAGACATAGGATTAAGGTTGTTGAGTCTGTTCTAGTGTCTTCCAGTTATCTGATAGTGTCTTCTACTCATATAGGAGGAGAGGAAGAACTTAAATATGTTTGGATCACATGAAGAACATGCTACTGAGAGCAGTAATGTTGCACCAGGAAGAGGTGTAAGGGACCAGAGCAGGGAGGGACCAGAACCTGGACATCCCTAGCTTAACCAAGTTGCAATGGAAAACCCAACCTTCCATGATCTATTTGGGCATTTCATGGCAACCATGATGCATATGGCGGATAGGATCCCACCACCTGCACTTAGGGCATCAGCTCACCATGAAGGACAAGGAGCCGACAAGATTTTTGAATGACTTCACTGGGTTGGAGCCATAGATTATGCTGGTATAGCTTGTTGGCTAAATTGACATTAGTATAATCCCTTTGTTTCGATGATGACAAACATTTCATTCTTGTCGATCTAACGTGCTACTTGAGTCTTGCAGGAATAAGGTGGATGACAAAGAATTGGGAGATCTATATGCTTGAATTATTGTTATTTCATGAATGTAATCAATTGTAAAACTTGTACAAACATATAATGTACAAGTACTTAGACATCATGTAAATCAAGCGTTAGATCTTTTCTAGCTAATCATCACACTTAGATAGGTCATCCCCTTCAACAGTGTCACATATGCACACTCATACATACACTTAGTACTTTAATTGAAACATTGAAACTGGGTCAATCTCGATCGACAAAATCCTCGACCGAGACACTCTCGGTCGACAAACTCCTCGACCGAGAAAGACCCAAGTAGCCATTAGACACAGCAGACAAGGTAGTTGGCAGTTGGAGATGAACGTTGCAAACACTTGCTCCAGAGAGCCTGTCGGTCGACAAACCCTCGACGAGTAGGCGTCTCGGTCGACAATTTCTCGACCGAGATGGGTTCTGACAGCACTTGCAGAATTAATTAACTAGTCGTTGCTAAAGCAACTAAAAGTGTACCTAACGGCTAGTTAAGCACTTAGAACCCTCTAGAAAGTGTCTAGAACATCCTTAAGCACTTGTAGGTCATTTCTATAAATAGGACATGCCATAGGACACCTAAACTCACTTATTCTATATTTGAGCAATCTTTGAGCATACACTTGCATTAGCAACCTATTTTGAGCAATTGAGCAATACTTGCAATTGGCTACTCTTATTCTTGCTCTAATTTCATGTCCTATAGGCTAGTATCTCCTATCCACAGCAATCACACTTCCATATACATTGGTTAGGAGATCTACACGCTTGATATAGGCAAATCAAGCCTTGTGCTTCAAAGGTTAAGTGTAATTTCCTTTTCCTTTCTTGTTCACTCTTATTTCTTGTACTCTCCTTGCTACTCCTAGGGTTGAAGGCTGCGGATTGGAGAGGGTTGTGATCTTCTTGGTGAAGAAGGAGGCTTTGGACTACTTCAAGAAGGCTGGTGCAACGGGAGGCTACTTCTAAGAGGAAGGCTACTTCAAGGGGGAGCTTGGAGTTACTTCAAGAAGGCTGCCTCAAGTTGGTGCATCTACTTCAAAGTGAAGGTTGTCCAAAGGGGTGTAAGAAAGTATTGTATTTTATGTAAAATCCTTGAAGAGGTAATAAAATAAATACTTTCAAAATCCCGGTTGGGTAAGAAACCGAGTAGTGGACTGACTACCTTAGTATTTGCTAAGGTAGGAACCACTCTAAATCCCTTGTCTCCTTCTTGCTTTTTCATTTGTGGTTGTTTGAGAGAAATAATTATTGAATTATCCTTAAAACCCTATTCACACCCCCTCTAGTGGTTTTTCATAGCTGACCCAGTAGATGAAGATATGTGGCTGACTGAGCTGGAGAAGGCCTTTAGAATCCTTAATATCCCTGAAGTAGAGAAGGTAAGGCATGTAGTATACCTTCTTAAAGGGAGTGTTGGCCAGTGGTGGACAATAGAAGAGGGCAAGAGGCCAGGTGTTGAGATCATATGGGAAGAATTCTGACAAGAATTTGTCAATAGATACTTCCCTAAGAAGTTTCTAGATGAGAAGATCTCTCAGTTTGAGAGGTTAAGGCAAGGACCAATGAACATTAGCGAGTATGAAGCTAAGTTCATGGAGCTTTTGCAGTTCTGTCCACATATGGAAGCTACTGATGAAGAAAGAATTCAGCATTTTGAGAAGGGGTTGAATGCTGATTTGACCACTCCTGTGTCTGCCTTAGAGAATAGGGAGAGGTTTGCCACCTTTGTGGAATATGTGAGACAAATAGAAAGGTGGGTGATTGAGAAACTCCAGACCAAGAGTAAGAAGCTGTGTACTCAGTTTCAAGGACAAGGGTCCAAAAGTTTTAAGAAACCGAGGTTTTTTGCACCAATAGCACTGCCAAGATTCAATACCCAGACACAATGGATGTCGAGTAGGGGTAGAGGCCATAGTTTACCACCAGAAGGAGTCCACATATCAGCATTAGCGTCGGTAACAGGACCACCCAGGCCACTGTTGGGGAACAAAGGTTGTTTTATATGCTGAAAGATGGGGCATTTGATGAAAGATTGTCAAGCTAGAGAAGCAAGTGTGACTCAACCTCAGAGGCAGAGTCAGCAAGGCTCTCAGAGGCAACAGTTCTTGAGTGGCGCTAGAGGACGTGGACAAGCATCCCAAGTTGGTTTGTCGGCACCCAATAATCGAGCACAGGGTCAACAACAAGCAACAGCGAGATTATATGTGATGAATCAACCCAAAGCAGTAGTCAACCCTCGAGTTGTGACAGGTCAGATGAAACTATTTCATTCTAATATGTCTTCATCATGCTTCGTATCTATTTTAATTGATCTGGGTGCTACACATTCCTTTATCACTCGAAGAGTGATTCATGACTGCAACATGACTGTCAGTCATAGGACAGATAGTATGTTATTAGAAACCCCTTTGTTGGGATCTGTAGTGCTGCGGGAGGTGTGTTCTCCCTGCATTCTTTCCTTTTCTGAACATCACATTCAGGTGGATCTTATACCACTTGAGATGTACGGGTTCGATATAGTTCTCGGAATGGACACCCTAGAAAAATATAAGGTTGTCTTGGATTGTGATTCCAAGAAAGTTGTGTTCACTAATGATGGTGATACATGGATCTTTCAGGGAGATAGAAAGATTCTTCCAACATGTCTTGTGTCAGCTATGGTAGCTGAAAAGATGACATGTGGTAGACATCACTATGGAGAGCTCTAATCTTTCTGAAGTTACGATAGTTAGGGAGTTTGATGATGTGTTCCCTGAGGAACTTCTAGGTGTACCTCCGTCCCGAGAGATTGATTTTGAGATTAATCTAATCCTGGGCATGCAATCAATAGTACAACACCGTATAGAATGGCACCTGTTGAGATGGCAGAGCTCAAGAAACAGCTATAGGAGTTGCTTGAGAAAGGTTTTATCCGACTGAGTACTTCACCATGGGGTGCTCCAGTTCTCTTTGTTAAGAAGAAGGACGGACCGATGCAGTTATGCATTGATTATAAACAGTTGAATAAAGTAACCATAAAGAACAAGTATCCTTTGAATAATGTTGATATCTATTGATCGTAAGCCTATTAGGAGGGATATTACAAGTTGATTAGGGTTTATGTGTAGTTTTGCTTATTTAGGGTTTGTAGTGATAAAAGTAATAGCAAAACCCTAATTGCAAGTGAAACCCTAAATAGAAGTAGAAACCCTAAGGAGAAAGTTAGATTGGATAGATCTTGATAACATGAGTAGCAAAAGGAAATTGTATGCTTATTTTAGGATCTTATTGTATGCTTGCTTGCTTGCTTGGATTTCCTACTTGCCTAGAATATTTCTATCTCAAATCTGCAAAATAGGTTTGTGGTTATTTATGAATAATCAATCTAGTTTCATGAAGTTTTCTCGAATGTTTAATTTATTGGATGCAACCTAAACTATTGAATGTTTATTTATGCAATCCTTTAAAGTCACTATGATTATCACAATTAAGTATATATGTGCATTCTTGAACCTACATGCTACCCTGATGTATGATGCATGACCAAGCCCTGGAGGGAAGGTCTAATCAGTCAAGCCCCAGAGGGAAGACCATTAGGCACCATGAGAGGTGACCCCAGGCACCAAGCTCAGGATGGAGAAGGTGACCTTATGTCCCTTGTAAGGACAAAACCCTAAGAGAGGGTAATCCATGGTTTAGGGCAAAAGTGGTTGAGAATGTCACATTGAAAAAGTAATTTGGATTGTTAATAACTTATTTGTGATAATTAGGTTGTTAGCAAATATTTATGAAATTGTGATTGTCCCCCACATACCGGTATAGAAATATACTGACTGACGTTTTGTTTTTTGGCATTTTAGGTACAATCATTGAAAAGGACAAACACTAAACTGAAACATTGTGAATGTACAAATAATCAATTCAAGGAGGATTAGATAGATAGACTCCATCTGTGGATAGAAGTCTATAATTCTAGAAATTTTACAAGGTATCAAGAGATTTATTTTATTCTAGATTTTCAGTTTAGTTTTAGTAGAATTTCATAATTATTATTGATTAAATGTCGAACCACTGATCCAGAAATATTGGGATAACATATCTGACCTTTTAGTCTCCCTTAAGTGGGGGATACTGGGAGGCGGGGTCGTTACCCTTTTAGAATAAATGCTAGAGGTGGTTATCAGTTCTTCACTACCTTTATTGATGATTTCATTAGGTATGGTTATGTTTACTTGAATAAGGTACTTCATTCTGATCAAGATGGATAATACTTAAGCCAAGAGTGTGAGGACCTTCTGTGAGCATGTGGTATCGAATCACAATGGACTCCGCCTGGAGCACCACAACACAATGGTGTATCAAAAAGAATGTGATCAATGATGAGTTTTGTTGATCCTCTGACTTCCTTATAGGGTTATGCTCTAGAAACAACAGACCATATAAATTAGTTTAAAAGACACCATATGAGATATGGACTAGGAAACATCTTGAAATGTCTTGTATGGGGATTTAGGGGTGTGAAGCTTATGTCAAGAAAATGTTTCTTGAGAATCTTGTCCCTAGATCAGATAAATGCTATTTTGTTGGATATCCCAAATAAAATAAGGGATACTACTTGTATAACCCATATAACAATGAAGTTTTTTTGGCAAGGATGATGCATTCCTATAAAAGGAATTTATCTCCAAAGGAATCAGTGGGAGGAAAGTAGAACTCAAAGTGGTTCAATACCAATAAGACAACATTGAACCTATAGAGGTACAAGAGGAATATAGAGAGTCAAAATCTGTTATGGAACTCAAATTCCACATGTAATACATGAACCTCACAGATCTAGTAGGATAGGCCTCGAGCCAGATAAATTTGGTTATCTTGCGACTCAAGAAGGCAATAAGTCGGTCATTGATGATGAGCCAACTACCTACCTAGAAGATAATAAGGGGCCAGAATATGAGAAATGGCTTGAGGAAATGAGATCAGAGATGTCATCCATGTAACCAACAAGGTATGGACCTTGGTGGGTCCACCTAAAGGGGTAAAACCCACAGGGTGCAAGTGGGTCTTCAAGAGAAGACTAACATGGATGGTAACGTAAAAGCTTGCAAAGGTAGATTTGTTGTTGTAACGAACCCCTTCCCATGTTATCCCCAATTAAGGTGGATCGAGAGGGCAAATGAAATTACCATATTTATAGGAACAAGGTTTATCAAATAACCAGAAATAATATAAAATTTCACTAAATAGAAAGATTTTGGTAACAAGATAAAAGATATACTTTCCACACAGGAGTTACATGATATTGATTTCTAATGTTTGCGCATGAAATAAAGACTGTCTATATCAATCCTTTAGAATTTATTTAGCTCTTTTTGTTTGGTGTCAGCTTCTCTGGATGTCCATTTTTCGTCATACTTGCATAATAATAGTAGTTTAATCTAAACACCATGAAACAAAACACGGTCAGTATAATAAGTTATACTGGTTTATAGGGGAACAAAATATTCACTTGTAGGTGTAACAAAATATTCAACCAATTATTTTTAAAGAATCACAAATTACATTTTCACCATAACTCCTCAACCCTTATTTACTCAACCTCTTAGATACCCTCTCTTAGGGTTGTGTCCCTGTAGTGGACTTAGGCCACCTTCTAAATCTAGGGCTTGGTGCCATGTCGGTCTTCCCAACTAGGGCTTGACCTCATATGACGTTCACAATTTGGGGCTTGGTTCTCTTTTGGCCTTCCCAAACTGGGGCTTGGTTCTAGTCATCTCAATGACTTACTCTTTCTTATTCTTTCCATTCTCATACTTATAGAGTTGGTATGAGGGGTAAGAGCAAGTTATTCATATATTATGTGATACTCATAGGGGTTATATAGATTGTAGGAAAATAAATAAGCATTCAACTGTTTAATTTGCAATCAATCTAAAAAACTTTGAGAAACCATGGAAGTCAGTTAAGATGAGTAATCATAGGCATAACCACATACCTTTCTCATGAGATATCAAAGTCCAAGCAATAAATGCAGATTGAGAGCAAGCAAGAAATCACCATAACACTCAAGTATTGCTATTTTATCCATAACCTACCAATAAAACTGACTTGAGTTCCAAGTTAGGGTTTTGACATATACATAATCAATATCTCATGACATATGTCTTCAATTTGAGGACCTGAACAATGAGATCATATGTATGATAAGAGTACATACATTCTTATTATGTCCCTAGTCAGATGTTAATGTTACAACCCATTCGTAGCTTTGTTGGTAATCTTAGAGATTTAAGATAATCTTAATACTTGTCATGATTTTGTTAGTAATATTCTATGTTGTGCTTTATATTAACTTTAGTAACCTTAAATACTTATTTGGGAAACTCATAATCATGACTTAAGCATACTATAAAGATCCGAGTTGGAGTAACACAACATTAACCCATACATGTTTGCAAGAAGAGAGTTAATGACATTGAAGGAAATAATTAATAAATAATTTTTCCTCTAATAATATTATCAAAATAGTATTGTATGATTGTAGATAATTCAATTATGAATCCAACAAATAAATAATGAACCAAATCGGAGTTAAAATGAGAGAGTTATGTCTTTTTTAGTAAACATGTACAGAGTATCGCGACCGCGACGTTGCGCCGTGTGCCGTGACCACAACCGCGATCGATGATGTGACCATGACACCACATCATGTGCCACGACCGCGACCGACACCGTGACCATGATGATGTGTCATGTGCCGCAACCGTGACTGACGGCGCGACCGCGACACTACGTCGTGTGCCATGACCGCGACCGATGCTGCCCATGACAGTCAATCGTAAAATGATCATATCTCGAGCTATATTTATTTGTTTTCAACAAAATAAAGTGTGTTGGAACTGTGATTTGGTCCTTTATCATTTTAGACTCCTTTCTTAATGAGTGGGTGACCTAGAAGGTGATTTCTGGGGTGATTTTTGGGGAAGAACGTCAAGAACAGAGGAAATCCAAACGGGTTTCCATAGATTCGACTTGGTAAGTAGTTTTAACCGTGGATTCCTCCTTCTCTTCATTTCCCCTTGCTTGGAATCCCTAATCCAGAAAATTTGAGGTTTGGGTTAACTTCTGACCTTCATCTTCTACCTACAACAGACCTCATTTAGGGTTGAAAGGAAGAAGAAACTGTTGATTTTACTAGGATCTTGATATGGATTTGAGATTTTCAAAGATGTGTTGCATTTTTAAGGTGTTTTCACACATTAGAGTGAGTGGGTACTTCCTTTAAATAGTAGATTTCCCAAAACTGAGTGAAATCATCAATAATTTTCAATTTCTTAGTATGCGAGTACAAACCCTAAATTGTCTTTTTGATCTAGCTTTTGCTAGATGATATGAAATGGATTATTTCTCTATTGTGATGAATTTCAGATTATGAGATCACATTAGAAATGATTGCAATCCATCTAAATGATAATTCTTAGAGTAATTGTAAAGGCTACATGAATATGAAATCTAAGATTTTTGGCTATGACTGAAATTGTTGTATAATTGAATAAAGAAGCTTGCCTAGTTGAATCTCCTTGGTTACGAATGATTATTTTATTTGTATGTGTATTACATATATGTCAGATAAGATATTGGATTTCATTCGATGATATCAATGTTTTCTTGATATACCAGTAAGGAGGGTGAAACCATAAATGAATGGAAAGTTGGAGATTTGCAAATAAATATCTTGATTCAATGTTATTCTTAATGTATGATGTTTTAGTAAATGGTGTGGAAACCCTAGTTCAGTTCATTTCAAGGTTTCATATATATTTGATTATATGTGAACTGTTGAGAGCAGTTCTTATTGAATAATGTTATGATGTATTCAATCCTTATGCGAGTTATGTGATAAGTGAATGAGGTAAATGAAACCCTAATGATAGGGTGTTCAGTGAAACAAGTATTGTGATATCAATGTTTCTCAGTTTGAGATGTGGTGATGCTTAACAGTTTAGTTGTGGTAAATGTTATTCGATGGTTTATAAAATGAATGGTTTACAAAGTTGAACAAAGATATGTTGATGTGATGATTGAATTGTGAATTTAAAGAGTGAATTATACATGTAGATGCCCTGAACACTGTAGAATCCTCACAGGATGAGGCATGTGCTGTGAGGAGGAAATAGTTTCCCGACTGGAGGTAGTCCAGATCGAGGTAAGCCAGAGCGTACTAGTAGGGTGTGGGGGTCTTGACCAGTAGGGCAGACTCCTTATAGTTGTGTTTTACCCAATACCAACTGGGGATGCCAGTGGTACCTATGTTAAATGTTGAGTGATCAGTGGTAAGTAGGTCCACTGATGCACAATAAGCTTGAGGGCTTTGACTCACCGCCTAAGTATCTAGGTTGAGAGTTGGAGTCTGAGATATCCGACTGCTCCCATTAGCTGCCGAGAGGTAGACATGCAGAGGCCTACTGCAGATGGGGTCTTACTCAAGAGATGGGCTTAGGAACCTGGGCATGATTCTAAGCCTTGTACATTGAGATTGCAACTTGCTGTGATTCTTTCACATGTTGTGGTACACCTCATGTGGGTTCAGGGTATAATAAGATGAATGAGATGTTAAACAAGTGTGCACAGTTATTCAATTATTCATTGTATATTTCTGAATTATTAGTTCTCTTTATGATCAATCAAGCATGTTCAAATATTGATTCACTCTTGTAGATATCTAGAGTATCTTGAAATATTTATGTTTGGGAATGATTAGTCTCTTTGAAGCTCACTGCTGTTATAATTGATATAAGTTGCTCAACAATATATATGTAATTAAATAAGTGCTTTAAAATATTTCTTTGAAGTACTCATTCACTGAGTGAGTAGGCTCACCCCTCTACTCACAATTTTTAGGGATGACCACATGGACTTGAAAAATGTTAATGCCAGAGTAGATATGCCACAAGAGCTAAGTATCAAAATCAGATGAGTTCAGTCAGTCCCTGTCACTCTAGGTCCTTGTATAGAGTTGAGAGAGAGTTCTAAATGATGTTGTCTATCTATGTTTCCTTAATAAGAGAGAATGTGTATGATTATCATGTCGTATGTACATGGAAGTGTGAGAAACAAAATTAATGTATGGATGTGCATCATTAATGTTGAGATCATATTAGAGTAATCAAAGTTTAATTCTCTTGTAAAGTTTGTTTATGTGACTAAATGCAAGTAGACAAAGAGTTTGAAATAAAGGAAAAAGAAAAAAAATTGGGAGTGAACTTTGTATTAAGTATGATCCTCAAACTTATGTCTTAATCTCATGGTTAGTGGTAATCCTAGGATGTGGGTGTAATAGTTAATGTGGAAGCAAACTATACAATAGTAATACATAAGAATATAGTGTGTGTTGGATGATGATAGAATCTCATTACTCATGATATGTGATATCAAGTCAAGCACACATATACATGTTAGAGAACAATGTATCAGATAGACCCACCATGAGAGTGATACATGGAGACCATGGAATTGTAGTCAGAATCAACTCTCATAGTGATAGAGGTGATTACGGTTCTTAAACCTGAAGTCACTACATTAATCACATGTCATTCATGTACTTTGACATCATCCAATGTGATCCTGAATGAGGGTTTCCATAATGGTCATGATTGGGTACATTGTGACACATGGGGATAGAGTGTGAGTGATGTAGATGGGATTTTCCCTCCTACAAGAGATTGATATCCATGGCCTCTTGATAAGTGACACTGACAAAAGTATAACCATACTCATGTGACTCAATATGTGATATGTGAGCTCATGTGCATCTCATACTGTTTGCTCTCATTCAAGGAACATGGATTAAACATTCATAGGATGATGATTCCATGCCTCGAGTTCAATCTAGATATTAGAGACAAAGGAACTATATGATCATGGTAACACTAATCACAAATTGTAGGTTGAAGTTGTTATCCAACTTTTTGAATTACTTGGGTAGAAATGATATGTTTCTAGATGCCACTCTTTGCTTGTGATGTCATAAGTTAGTTGTACACATTCACTGCCAACTTAATTTTGGACCTATAGGGTCACGCACATAAGCTACACTTGGATTAAAGGAGTATATTCATGAATGATGTTTAGATTGATTACAAAAGATGTTTAGGTATTTAGTTAAACATCTACGGTTCAAAATTGATTGTCTAGACTCTAAACTAACCAGTTCAAGTATTGAACTGATCAGTTGGAGTGTCAGGTCAATTGAAATCAACATTGGCTGATCAATGGTTGAACCTGGGAGTGAGATGACCAATTCACATATCCCAACTGACCGATTCCTGAGATGAACCGCTCAGTTCGGTTGCCAATTCAATTGGATCAAGGATTGGTGTTGATGTCATGTTGTGCATTAATCATACATTGATTACCAATTTTATTCAGAATAGGAAACTGCACGAACCAAATGGTTCTCGTAGTGAAATGATCGGCAGGCACACCAACCGACCAGTTGGGTGTGCAAACTGACCGGTTTATCGTGTTAAGGTTCTAGAAAATTTGTGAATTGGACCCTTTTGACTCTTGCACAGAGTGCAAACCCTGGCCCTTGCCTCTCCTATATATAGAGGGGTATTGGGGGCTTCTCAGAACACAACAGTTGGCTTTGAAAATTGTTTTCCTCTCTAGTTGTGGTAACCAATAAAGAGCCTGAGCAAGTCCTACTCAATAAAGGGAGGGATATCAAGGGAGTGGAAGAGCGTATCAACTCTAGCAGGTTTACTTTCAAAAGGGACAACTCCTTCCCATTGGCTCTGGTAGCACAACATGGAGTTCCCGGTGGTCAGCGTGGACTTCTCTAGAGGTGGGAGGCTTTTTCTATTAGGAGAAATCTGTTAACCGCCATTTGTGGTGGCCAGACCAGGAGGCCGGTGGAGACAACTATTCGAGTGTTGTTGATGAAGAATGAGCGACCTACCACCTGAAGAAGAAGAAGCATGATGCTACTGTAAGGGTAATTCCGCTCGACTTGATCCAAGACTAGGTACAACCTTGCAACCTTTCCTTCCTAGATATATTTTTGTTGACGTGATCTTGTTGTCCAAAGGAATTAGGCTTTAAATTTTTGTTTCTGCTACCTTATTTGTTACCCCAATTTCCCTACAATGGTATTAGAGCCACAACAATTTATTGTGTATTTGGGATTTAAATCGATATGTTCAAATTATTTTATTACATACGATGTCAATATTAAATTGGTTAATGTGCACATCTGATTAATTAAGACATACGCTCAACACACTGATATATATATATATATATATATATATATATATATATATATATATATATATGTGTGTGTGCAATTTACCCGTGTCGCCCTAAAAGTTGGTTTTGATGGTGGATGTGAAGCATGGTTATGTCCAATAACCCTAGATATGTGTGTGCATGATTGTAGTTCTTTATTCTTGTTTATATCCTGATTTGCATACTGAGCCTCTCTCTCCTTTCAAAATATAAATTAATGTTCTTCTTCCTATTTCTCCTTGAATGTAACTTGAGGTTTTCCCTTATACAATGTAATAAGAAATAGGATAGTTCAATTTATGTTTCACCGTGAGAAGATGTTATGCACTAGATAACCCGACCATCTTGTGAGACAAATGGATGACTAGAGGACCAATGAGGCCTGACAACAGGAGGATGAACCAGTCGACTGGTGGCCCAACTGATCGGTTGGAGGAATATAGATGTCGATTGAACATGAAGACCAGATGAGCATTTCAAGAGCCCAACTGAGCAACCAAGAGACTAGCCGACCGGTTCAAGTGTTGAACCGATCAACCCAACAACAAGTTGCATATGATGTGGACCCTAGGTGGTAGTAATTCTTTGTGGCTCCAAGGAATTACAATAGTATGACCATAACTATCACTTGTTTGTTTTATTTATTGCATGTTCTCATTATGGCATGTATATGATACGTACTAAGTATGTAGTTATTGGATAAGTATATGTTTTTATATACAAAATCCCTCAATAAATATTAAGTCTAAGAGTCTTTCCCTATGCAACACACATGAAAAGCTTGATCAACCAAACATAGGTTATGCCAAAGTGTGGCACATTGTCTATCTCGTGGAAGTGTGGTGGTAGATATGTAGATTAGCCAAAGTAGGGTGTATATTCTATCATGTTAGCTTTTGGGTCAAGCTTAACTAGATGATATTAATGGGATTAAGCACTTAGAAGCATAAAGATGTTCAATGACAAAGAGTTGTGCACACCATCTCTACCAGAGTCACATGAGATGCAAATGACAAATGTTGTCTACCTAAATAGTCAAGTTGTGAGCGATCAGCCAAAGCTGACTCATGACTCGATGATATACGGATCTTGTCTCACTAGAAGATTGCATGTTGCAATCTTCCAAATTGATACATGAGGGTTATCACTTTGAACAAAACAGTGGGAGTGATAATTAATTGAAGGCCTAATTCATATCATTAACTTATCAAATCAAACAAATTAAAAATGTTTTGAAAAGTTGCAATATTTCTTTGTAGAATCTAATGTCAAATACAAAAATATTCTTATCGTGATTAGTCCTTGATAAGGACAAAACTAGGTGGGGTCAACTTCCACATCTGGTTTAGTATTTTGAGAAGTGTTCTCATAAATGAGCGAAACTCTACGTCCTTAGAAGACTAGAGCCACATGAACCCACTCCAAATTTTTTCTAAGGCTAAAATGGATGTAACCTGGAAGCATGCCAGTGATGCCAAAGACATTTGAGTACCTTATGCCATGTTGTATGAACTATGAGTTGCATCAACAACATGAAAACATGGACATTCTCGAGATGATAACACATCTTAAGAATCATGTAAAGCAAGTAAGGTGTAATGTCATGATAACACTGTTTGAGTGCAAACTGACAAAGGGAGATCCAGTCGAGCCCCATGTTCTCAATATGATTGGGAATTTGGAGAGACTAGGATTTTTTTTAGGTCAAAACTTGACCGTGTATATGATTCTATAATATTTGCCTTAATCATATAGTGAGTTTATAAAATGCTTGGAATGTTGCTTAATGTCAAAGCATGGAAGAAGAAAGGACAACTCCGTGATAGTGATCAACAGAAGTGAGTCTAAGGGCAAAGGCAAGGCCAAGAAGTGTTCTAAGGCTAAGATACGGTTCAAGTCTTCTACTCTTAAGTTATGGAGAAGGGTAAGTGGAAAGGAATTTGTCCTTTTCACTTAAAGGAACAAAGGAAGAAGAAAGAGATACAAATCTCTACTTCAGGACCCAAGCAAAAATAAGCTAGAACTTTAACGAGCAAGAGTTACTGCCACTATAGTTGGAATCTATCATTCATAGGCATATAATAGAATACTAAATTGTTATTATCATGTATCTTGTATGCACAATAATAAATTGATGTTTCGTTTTAAAAGATGAGATCTTATATGGAAATGCCCTATGTATTATAAACTATACTTGATAGTTGTAGAGACAAATGTGTATGACACATATATTGAATGACTTGATGACTCAAGCAATGTAAACATATATCATTGTCATCTAGAGTGCATAAATGAGAAATGAATTTCTAGAATCCATATGATGATTATCTAGACTCTTTTGGTTATTGAACCAATAGATACATGCATATCTTATTTGTTGTGCAATATGATAAAAGCATATTTACTAGATGTAGTGGGAGAGTGACGGTTCTATTAGGGCTCGTACATATTGATGTATATAGAACTTTTAGAATAAATGCTAAAGGTAGTTGTAAGTACTTCATTATATATTTATTGATGTTATCTGTAAATGTGGAAATTTGTATTTAGTAAAATACAAGTATGAATCTCTTGAAGCGTTCAAGGAGATTGTGAATGAAGCATGTAATTAACTTGGTAAAAGTATTAAGATATTTCGATTTGATCAACGTTGAAATATTTTAAACCAAGAGTTTGAGTGCCTTCTGGGAGACCATGATAATGTACCATGATGAACTCCACCTCAAAAACAATGGTAGTGTATCATTAAGAAGGAATCACACCTTGTTAGTCATGGTGTGGTTCTCAATAAAATCTAGGTAGTCTTCAAATTTCATTTGGGCACATGCTTCATGCTAAAATGATGTACCGTCTAAAATGGTTTAAATATACCATATGAGATATTGCATGGGAGGTGTCCTGATGTGTCTTTTATAGAGATTAGGATTAAAAATTTATAGAAGAAAATAGTTTCTTAAAATCTTTGTCTATAAATCACATTAATGTTATTTTGTTAAAATATTACTCTCATTCCAATCCAACAACAAAGTTGTTTGTTAATCTGGATGGTTGCATTCTTGAAGAGGAACTTAATTCCAAAGGAATCAATGGGAGTAAAAGTTGAACTTGAAATGTTTCAAACAAACTAGAAAAAATTGAACCTAAAGAGGTAAATTTGGAACAAGGAGAACCAAAATCTATTTTGGAATCTAAAGTTCCTTATGTAACACAATACCTCGTAGATCTAGTAGAACATGCCTTGAGTTTGAAAGATTATGAATCTTATAACTCAAGAAGGTTTTGAGTTTATCATAGATGATGACTCAACTACCTACCTAGAAGTAATTGGGGACCATAATTTGAAGTATGGCTTGAGGCCATAAGATCCGAGATGGACTCCATGTACAACAATGGGGTATAACTTTGATGGATCCACCTGAAGGGGTAAACAAATAGGGTGCAACTAGGTCTTCAAGGAAAAGACAAACATGGGAGGGTATATTGGTTGCAAAGAGTCTCAAATAAGTTCAAGGTGTTGAACATGATGAAGTCTTTCACCAGTTATCATGGTTAAATCCATCAGGATCATGCTTGCAATTGCAGCTTAGTATGACTATGAGATCTGGCATATGGATGTTGAAACCATATTCCTTAACTGGAATGATTATGAGGATGTGTACGTGAAACAAATTCAAGATTTATAAATCTAATTTTGCAAATAAAATTTGTAAGTTGCAAATGTCAATCTATGGATCGAAGCAAGCATCTCAGAGATGGAATCTTCTATTTGACAAGACATTCAAAGAGTTTGACTTGAGTCTGAATAAAGATGAAATATGTGATTACAAAATATTTAGTAGCAGCATATTTATATTCCACACAATGATGGGGAATAACTTCCTTATCCTACAAATATTATAACCTAACAAGGAAAGTGCCTTATCCGAAAGGGTTTAGGCAAAGTATCCTATGTGATAGGAATTGACATATATAGAGATAGATCTGGAAAGCTTCATGACCTAAGAAAGAGCACATACATTGGCAAGATGCTGAAGGGGTTCAACATGCAAGACTCAATGAGAGAAAAGTTGTCCATGTTCCATGGAGTTAGTCTCTTAGGAACCAGGTGTCACAGTTCTTGTGAAGAATAGAAACACATGGATAGATGCCATATGCATTCACAATTGGATTTATCTTGAATACAATGTTATGTACTTATCATGTTATCTCGTATGTATTGGACATGACAAAAGGATATACATTTATCTCATATGTATTAGACATGATGAGAGGGTATCCACTTATCATATGTATTGGGCATGATGAGAATATTTATATATATATATATATATATATATTTATATATAGAGAGAGTCAGGCTAGAATACACTCGAGTGTATCCAGAGCGGAATACACTCAAGTACTTTTTCATGATGCAATATTTTTTTTTGAAAATATAATCCATTGATCTTATTAAACATCTCACGAACAACTCATACACAAAATTTGAGCACATTTGGATATGTATAGCTCATGTTATGAAGACCGCAAAAATTATGCATTTCAAATTAGTGTCGCGCGTCGATTTGTTGCCCTTGGATGAGTGACTTACACTCATACAAATGGGCTCAAAATTTGTATGTATCCTAGTTATAGTACGACGGTGAAGTTCAACGGTTTACATTTTGCAAAAAATAGTCTTGATATGCAAACACACTTGAGTGTATTCGTGTGATCCGTACACTCAAGTGTATTCTAGCCTGACTCTCTCTCTCTCTCTCTCTCTCTCTCTATATATATATATATATATATATATATATATATATATATATATATATATATATACCTACCTAGCAATCTCATATGTATTGGACATGACGAGGGTATATGTCAGATGCCAGTGAGAGACATTGTACCACCATAAAGAACATCCTTAAGTGCTTGAGAAGCACTAAAAGGATCTGTTCCTTGGTTATGGTAGTAAGGAAGAGTTGGGTGTAAAGAGTTACACCGATGCAAGCTTCTGAAATGAAAAATAAAATTAATGATTGCATCTATGTTCATGCTTGACCTTAAATGAGAATTGTAAGTTAAAAATGGTTCTAAGCTAAAGAAAGTTGTTTATATCTACATAAGAATCTGAGTATCTCTGTGCTATGAGAACAACTAAGGATATTGTATAGATCAAGAAGTTCATATGGGTGAACTTGTGTGAGGTTCCAACCATTGATGATGTTGTATAAATATTGATGACAAAAAATGGAGCTACTAGTTAGACTAGGAATCTCAGATAGCATACTATGACACTTTCATCTCATATGAGATGCCATACAGTGAAGATGTGACGACCCCAATTTCTATAGACTTTCCTTAGTGACATCCATATATATGTGTGCACTCATATATATAAATGTTAGAAGGGAAAATACAAGAAACTAAGGTAATCAACTAAAATTAGAGAAATGCTAAGATCACTATTCACATCTTCAATTGATAGCCAGACAAACATTTCGTTCATTGAGGATAAATAAAGTCATTACATACTTAATATTTGAGAAGGAAGAATGAATAGTTCTATAAGAAGGAAATTATGATTATTACATAGGATTTAGAACATCCTATTATAACATCTAGAAGAATAAAAACTATCTAGCTGAAAATAAGATAAGATAAGAGATGGAGATCTATCTAACTATCCTCCATGTCCATTATTTAGTTGCTTCTGATACTTTGAAGTGCATCATATGTTCTTTGTACCTAGAAAATATGAGAAACAAAAACATCAACAAAAGTTGGTACGTGGAATTAAAAAGCTATACTATGTTGGCATATTGAAAATACTTGAAAGAGAAGAAAGAGAAAGAAACCTTATTTAATGGTAGAAAATTAGGTAATCCCAAGTTATTAATCACATTTCAAATGAATATGCATTACTATGGTGGACTTAGCACATAATCACATATATTAGTGGGCCCTTCCATGTGTACCTTATACTCTAGGGATCTCCCCCTATACCATGTACTCTAGGGAGGTGCTAGTCAACATTTATGCTTTACCTCTCTAATAGGGAGATTAATGAGCACCACTAGTAACTACATTTCATTTCTCATTCATTTATGTTCTTTAATGTTCAATGCAAAAAATGACAATACTCATATATTTACATCCAATAAGGTACTCAAATACATACAAGAAAATACTTATATTTAACATCTGACAAAAACTAGTCATATATTATATCCACATACCTTTGAGCTCAGATATGAAATTTCCACAAGTCTATATTAAGAGAGTAGATCACCCTGAAAGGAAATCAAGGGTATATATACTTGTTACTATTGGTCCATATGACCCATGACTAAGGTTTGTTCTTTTGATTACTTTCATATTCTCATGTTTATATTAGGGATTATCCATGACTATTATCTTATTTTTGAAGTTACAAATGCATACCTTATTATTAGGGTATCATTTATTTGAGGATACCTATATTATCCAAAAAAAGGAGCATTCATATTCAGGGTTTCCATTATGGGTTAGATCATTAAGGGTATCTCTTTAGTATACATAAGATTCAAGAGATCAGAGTTGGACTCTAAGGTGCCAAGGTCATTCAAAGTCATTTAGTGTCATTTAATAGTTAGGGTTTGACATAATGTTGTAATAAGTATACACATGAAGAGAGGAAACTAGAAATTAGGGTTTTTCACAACTATTGAATCAAATATCCCTCTTTGATTAGGGTTTTGAGTAACATGATGATCATGATCCCAATTAAGCTTTAGGATGTCCACAAGGCAGATCTAAATCAAGGATGACTTTTATTGCACAAAAATATATATATTAAAAGGTCATTAAGGCTTGTAGGTCATATTTTTTAAAAGGGATCAGATCTAGGTCCTGGTTATATTTTATTTAGATAGTTCACATTAGTCTGATGAAAATGGTATATAGGTTCACTATAATCTGACATTCCTAGTATTTTCTAGGATTTTACTAAGATTAATTCATTTCTTGGGTAAAAGAAAATAAAAAGAGAGGATTTTACCTTGATCAACAGCCGGATCCGACTGGATCGATGGCTCTCGTTGATCCCAGGCTTTGCGAGGGATGGATCAGGTTGCTGACTTGGCATTTTCGAGGATTGGTCCACCTAGGCGATGGGTTGGCGACATGTCCTCCTCCTCTTCTCCTTTTCTTGTGCACATGCAGGAAACCTAGGGAAGATCTGATGAGGCTTCTCTCGCTCCTTGGTGGAGTTGGAGGGCGGTTAAGGCGTCGATCACCTTCGTGATCTTGTGCCAAAGCCGGACAGCCCACTGGCGCATCATGGCTCCCTTTAGAGTGGAGTGTCGTCGGGCGGGTGGAGGAGGTCGCTGGCGTGCTAAGGTCCTTAGGGGCGCAGGGCGTTGGAGAAGGCGGGAAGCAAGCCTGGATTGAGGTGGAGGTGATGGTGGGGAGTATTTGGTGGGATGAGGTATGTGGGGGTGCCGCCGAGGTGGTGCAGCAGTAGAGAGGAGTTGGATATTGTAGCGGTGCTTGGGGTGGTTGTGTTCACAATTCATGCTGGAAAACGAGTAAAGGGGAAACGGTGGAGCTTGGGGTGTCCTTAAATAGAGGCAAAAGGGTCTAGCATAGGAAGCCCGAAGTCAGACGCCACCACTAGTGAGAGCAAAGAGGGAGTCAGGGTTCGTTCTCCCTGATCCAAGGGTGAGGGGATTTGGGTGCGGGCTTGTTGACCTCGTTTTGGCAAGACGAATCTATTTGTTCAGATAGATTTTTGCGAGCAGGGGTGAGGTGGCACTTGGACGAGGCTCAGGTCTCCTCTCTTCTCCCCACTCTTTGTGAGAGGTTGAAGATGGGTCCTTGACCCTTGGATCCCTGTGTGGATCTGTGGCCCTCAAATCGGATGGCTGGGGTCAAATCCCCAGTTAAGTCCGCACTCAAGTAGCTTAGGGCCGCGTGACGTTTATTTGATCAATTAAAATCAAAACTTAGGTCCTAGGTCCAAAAATGAATGGAACATGTTCCTAATTTCAATTGTTCATATCTCCCAATTGGTTGACCCAATTGTAATGAAATTTTAGGAGTAGCTTAATGATGTCATGATGTAGCTATGGTGTGAAATTGGAGTTAAAATTCGAATGTTGGCTATGTCAATTGACTATATGTCATATTTCATGTAATTTGACTTTATATGACACTAGGGATGGTACTATATGAAATTGATGATCCATTTAATCAATTTAGTGAGAGAGATATGGTTGAGGGCATAATTGGAATAATAAAAATTGTATGAGAGAGAAAAATATATAGAAAAACTCACTCTATCACATTCTCCCCTCCTTATAAGAATTTTGTCCCCAAAATTCAAGCAGCCTGAAAAAGATGTGGATATTTCTTCTCGACCTCGTCTTTAGCTCCCAGGTGGCATCAGTCTCATCATGGTAGTTCTAGAGAACTTTCACCATTTCTATACGTTGATTATTGTGAAGCTCCTTTGACTTAAAGTCGAGATTCTGACTGGGGACTCAACATATGATAGATCATCCTTCAACTCGAGAGGCTCATGATTCAGAATGTGACTTGGGTCTTCGACATAAGGCTTCAGATTAGATACATGAAATACATTATGTATGGCACTATATTGAGGTGGCAAGGCATGACGATAGGCACATTCACCAACTCTTTCCAGAACCTCAAATGGTCCAACATAACGAGGACTGAGCTTTCCTTTATTCTTGGCCAAAGCTCGTATAGGTCAGATGTTCATAAAAATGTGGTCACCTCCTTTGAACTGACGTTCATGTCAGTGAGTATCTGCATAAGACTTTTGCCTATCATGTGCCCTCTTCATCCTCTACCTAATCATTGCATCTTTATCAGTATACATCTGCATCAACTCTGATTTCATCAGGGTATGCTCTCTGATGTCACCCCAATGTAATGGAGATCTGCATGGTCGGCCATAGAGAGCTTCATAGGGAGGCATTTTGATGCTTTCCTGGTAGTTATTATTATAGGCAAACTCAGATAAAGGCAAGTAATGGTCCACAAGCCTTCCCAATCAAGTACACAAGCTCGCAGAAGGTCCTCGAGAATCTACATTGTACGTTCGGACTGCCTGTCTGTCTACGAATGGTAGGATGTACTAAAGTTCAGTTTGGTGCCCAATTCTACTTGAACCTACTTCCACATATTTGAGGTGAACTTCGGGTCCCTATCTGAGACAATAGATGCTGGAACTCCATGCAGACGTACTGTCTCCCATATGTAGAGGTTGGCCAATTCAATAACTTTTGCAGTATTCTTTACAAGGAGAAAATGAGCTGATTTGGTGAGACGATCCACTATGACCCATGCAACGTCGTATCTCTTCCTGGTCCTAGGTAATCCCACCATGAAGTCCATTTTGATATGTTCCCATTTCCATTCCAGAATCTCAAGGGGTTGTAGTAAACTGCCTGGTTTTTTATGCTCAACCTTGATTCTTTGGCATGTCAGACACCTGGACACAAAATCAACAATATCACGCTTCATGCCCCTCCACCAGAACTGACGTTATAGGTCTGTGTACATCTTCATCGTTTCGGGATGAACTATGTACTTTGACCAATGTGCCTCACTAAGAATTGTTGTCTTTACAGCTGACTGCTCAGGAACCCACATACGGTTCTTGTATTGAAGACCACCATCAAGGCCCATAGACAGATGTGCTTGAGGCTTTGACAGGAGAGAGGAGAGTTCTATAAGATCAGGACTAGCCTTTTCTACCTCAAGAAGTTCGAAATGTAAGTTGTACATGATGGATATGTTATTAACATGCACACGATCAGATAGAAACTGCGTCTTCCAGCCTACTAGATCATCCATATTCTTCCATTCAGGAACAAATAGAGATGCACACACTGCCCTTTTCCTACTAAGGGCATCAACGACTACATTTGCCTTACTCGGATGATAGGCAATAGTGAAATCATAGTCCTTTAGATATTCAATCCATTAGCGTTAACACATATTCAACTCCTTCTGAGTCAGGATGTACTTCAGGCTTTTGTGGTCGGTGAAGATATCGAACGTTTCCCCATACAAGTAGTGCCTCTAGATTTTGAGAGCATGAATGATTGCAGCTAATTCCAAATCATGTGTGGGATAATTAAGTTCATTGGGTTTTAGTTGTCTAGATGCAAAGGCCACTACCTTACCATTCTTCTACAGGACACACCCTAACCCATTCCTCGAAGCATCAGTGAATATCACAAACCCTTCGTTGCCAGAGGGTAGGACAAGAATAGGAGCCGACGTTAACTTTTGATTTAATTGCTAGAAATTGGACTCACATGCAGCTGACAAGATGAAGTGCTTGTCCTTCTGAGTAAGCTTCGTCAGAGGAAGTGCAACTTTGGAGAAATTTGGAATAAAGTGACGATAATATCCAGCTAGACCCAAGAAAATCCAGATTTCATAAGGACTGTGAGGAGGTTGCCAATCAAGTACTGTAGAGACTTTGGCGGGATCAACAAATATGTTACCCCAAAAAATGACATGTCCAAGAAACATGACTTTATCAATCCAGAATTCACATTTTGAAAGCTTGCCATAAAATTTCTGGGTTCGAAGAATGTCAAGAACTGCTCGCAAGTGTTCCCGGTGTTTTTCCATAGAATTAGAATAGATCAATATATCATCAATGAATACGACCACGAACTCATCAAGATAAGGTTGGAAAACTTTGTTCATCGGGTTCATAAATACGCCCGATGCGTTGGTCAACCCGAATGGTATCACTAGAAATTCATATTGCCCATAATGAGTTCGAAAAGCAGTTTTAGAAATATCAGAATCCTTGATTTTAAGTTGATAGTAGCCAGAACGAAGATCAATCTTTGAGAAAACTTTAGCAGTACGAAGCTCATCAAAGAGGTCATCAATACGAGGGAGAGGATACTTGTTTTTAATAGTAGCTTGGTTCAACATGCGGTAGTCAATACATATACGCATAGAACCGTCTTTCTTTTTGACAAAAAGAATAAGATCACCCCAGGGGAAACACTAGGACGCATGAAATCTTTGTCGAGAAGTTCTTGCAATTGTTTCTTCAACTCCATAAGCTCGGCAGGAGCCATCCTATACGGTGCCCTAGAAATCAGAGTGGTTTCAGGAAGAAGATCTATGGAGAACTCAATGTCTCTATTTGGAGGCAGCCCAGGAAGCTCCTCCAGAAATACGTCAGGGAAGTCATGTACCACCTCTAGACTTTCTACAGGCCCACTACTAGGACTGGTCTCTGAGATTAATGTGAAGAAGACTTTACATCATTGAGAAATGAGCTTTTTATCTTTAAGAGAGGAGATTATAATATTATTACAGAATCCGCTTCCCCTAGGGATTTTCACAGGACAAGAATAAGGGTTGAGAGAGGACTACCATGTTGTTTCTATAATCAATGTGAGCATGGTATGTGTATAGCCAGTCCATGCCAAGTATAATATCAAAGTATTCCATAGGTAAGAGAATGAATTCAAAGGCCATATCATGATTTTCAAATTTAAGAGTGAGGACATTAGTTTTCTATAGGGTTGTGAGTATTTTTCCACTAGGAGTAGACACATCCAGAATATATCCCAAGTCCCTTATATGCAGATGTAATATATATGCCAGAGTTCGAGAAATAAATGTATTTGTAGATCCAGAGTCGAATAAAGCCTTAACATGATGACCATTTAATAATACAATGCCTACACATGATAATTGAGTTATGAATAATTTGCAGGCTCGAACAAGTATTAAATTATAAAAGAATTTAGGTTACCTTCACAAAGTTGGTTGGATTTGCCTTGGCCTCTTCTGTATTCACTACAAATACCCTATCATTACGGTGTCCCTGAGGCTGTGGAGCACAAGCTATAGAATTTCCAAAGACAGAGGGAGGGGCACTTGGCAAGGAAATGACCCTCCTTCTTGTAGTTATACTTATAGCATATCTGCTTGGTATGGCGGCATACCCCAACATGATGATGCCCAAAAGTCTTGAACTTTGGGTGGACTATCTTCTGTTGATTTCGGTTGTGCTTCTATCCACCTTTTCCTAAACCTCCACCTTTCCCTGATCCCTTGTTGTTATGGCCTGGGTTGAACTTCTTAGACTTATCCTCCTCAGTAGTGGTTAACCCTAAGTACCCCATGCTGGAAGGTTTCTACATTCTATGCTCTCTCTCCTGCTTGAGGGCCATGTCTAGGGCTTCATATATGCTTTTGGGATGGGAGGCTATGACTAGGGTTTTTAGGTGGGCAGAAAGGCAGTCAACATAGTGCTCGGTGAGGCAATCTTCAGTTCTGATAGTTGCATAACTTTCCAAAAGTCTAAACTTCTGGGTGTAGTCAGCTACTGAAAGGCTTCCCTGCTTAAGCTCCATGTACATCTTCTCCTTCCTCTTCCTCTTAGCTATGGGCATAAAATGACCAGTGAAGAGGGTTTTGAAGGCTTCCCACCCCATGTTATCTATTTCTTATCCAATATTACCGCCATAGTTCTCCCACTAGATTTTCACCCCTCCCTTAAGAAGATGGGTGGCGAACTTGACCTTCTTCTTAGTGGGTACTTATAGGGTACGAAAACCATTCTCCATGGAGAGGATCCATGCCTCAGCCTTATCCATGACCTCAAGTTGATCTCCCCCCCCCCCTCCAAAAGGTATCAGGGTTGAGTTTGATGAAATCTATCACCGTCACCTCCTTTTCCTAGAGGAGCTAGGTTCAGGGATTCCTTTTGTGGCAAGGGTCTCCATAAAGTCTAGAAGGATCTTCTTTTGTTCCTCCCACCTTTCCTTGACCGTGGTATAGGGATTGGGTACTTTAGAGGTTTCAAGCTCTTTCCTCTTCTTAGAGGATGATTCCTCATAGGCCTTTGAGTTGCGAGTCTTAGGAGGCATCCTGAAATTAGGTGGACATATAAGATTTATCACTCAGTAATTATTTTTATTATTATTATTATTTTCATCACATAGTAATTCATTCTCCTTTATTAATTATTAATGTTCTTATTGTTGTGATTTGTGTAGGATACCCTAAAATCCTTATCAGTCAGTCCTTAAGACTTTCTAAATAGAGAGACTCTTTTCCTAACCTTATATCATAAAGGTAAGGGGGGGATTATTCAAAAATGGAGATAAGAGGGAAATTTTTCCTATAGAAAAGATGAGAGGTAATTTCTATAGATGAGAAGGATCCTAATTAAGGTATGCCCAAGAAGTAGGGGACATTTAGGATATCGACCAGGTAGAATCACACTGCCATATAGGTAGCCTCGTGATTGCTAAGCAAAGTGGCTCGGAGACTTTATCCAGACCCATGGCAGATGCTATCCTAGTCACCTTAACCCTTCACATCCCTAACTCAAGGACAACCCTAGACTCATAATAGGGTGAATGAAGTCAATGTGACTATGATGTGTGAACATTGGTTCTGATACCAACTATGACGACCCCAATTTATATATACTTTCCTTAGTGACATCCACATATATGTGTGCACTCATATCTATAAATGTCAGAAGGGAAAATATGAGAAACCAAGGTAATCAACTAAAATCAGAGAAATGCCAAGAGCAGTGTTCACATCATCAATAGATAGCCACACAAACATTTCATTCATTGAGGATAAATAAAGTCATTACATACTTAATATTTGAGAAGGAAGAATGAATAGTTCTATAAGAAGGAAATGATGATTATTACATAGGATTTAGAACATCCTATTACAACATCTAGAAGAATAAAAACTATCTAGCTGAAAATAAGATAAAATAAGAGATGGAGATCTATCTAACTATCCTCCATGTCCATTATTTAGTTGCTTCTAGTACTTTGAAGCACATCATATGTTCCTTGTACCTATAAAATATGAGAAACAAAAACATCAACAAAAGTTGGTACGTGGAATTAAAAACCTATATTATGCTGGCATATTGAAAATACTTGAAAGAGAAGAAAGAGAAAGAAACCTTATTTAATGGCACAAAATCAAGTAATCCCAAGTTATTAATCACATTTCAAATGAATATGTATTACTATGGTGGACTTAGCACATAATCACATATATTAGTGGGCCCTTCCCCGTGTACCTTGTACTCTTGGGATCTCCTCATATACCATGTACTCTAGGGAGATGCTAGTCAACATTAATGCTTTCCCACTCTAATAGGGAGATTAATGAGAACCACTAGTAACTAAATTTCATTTCTCATTCATTTATGTTCTTTAATGTTCAATGTGGAAAATGACAATACTCATATATTTACATCCAACAAGGTACTCAAATACATACAAGCAAATACTTATATTTAACATCCAAAAAAACTAGTCATATAATTATATCCACGTACCTTTGAGCTCAGATCTGGAATTTCCATAAATCTATATTAAGAGAGTAGATCACCCTGAAAGGAAATCAAGGGTATACTTATTACTATTGGTCCATATGACCCATGACTAAGGTTGTTTCTTTTGATTACTTTCATATTCTCATGTTTAGATCAGGGATTATCCATGACTGTTATCTTATTTTTGGAGTTACAAATTAATACCTTCTTATTAGGGTTTCATTTATTTGAGGATATCAATATTATCCAAAAAGGGAGCATTCATATTCAAGGTTTCCATTATGGGTTAGATCATTAAGGGTATCTCTTTAGGATACATAAGATTCAAGAAATCTGAGTTGGACTCCAAGGTGTCAAGGTCGTTCAAAGTCATTTAGTGTCATTTAATAGTTAGGGTTTGACATAATGTTGTAATAAGTATACACATGAAGAGAGGAAACTGGAAATTAGGGTTTTTCACAACTATTGAATCAAATATCCCTCTTTGATTAGGGTTTTGAGTAACATGATGATCATGACCCCAATTAGGGTTTAGGATGTCCACAAGGCAGATCTAAATCAAGGATGACTTTTATTACACAAGAATATATATATTAAAGGTCATTAAGGCTTGTAGATCATATTTTTGAAAAGGGATCGGATCTAGGTCCTGATTATATTTCATTTAGATAGTTCACATTTTTCTGATGAAAATGGTATATAGGTTCACTATAATCTGACATTCATAGTATTTTCTAGGATTTTACTAAGATTAATTCATTTCTTGGGTAAAAGAAAATAAAAAGAGAGGATTTTACCTTGATCAACGGCCAGATCCGACTGGATCGACGGATCTCGTTGATTCCAGGCTTTGCGAGGGATGGATCGGGTTACTGACTTGACATTCGAGGATTGGTCCACCTAGGCGATGGGTTGGCGACACATCCTCCTCCTCTTCTCCTTCGCTTGTGTACTAGTAGGCAACCTGGGGCAGCTCTGGTGAGGCTTCTCTCGCTCCTTAGTGGATTTTGAGGGCAATTAAGGCATCAATTACCTTTGTGGTCTTGTGCTGAAGCCGGACAGTCCATCAGCGCATCGTGGCTCCCTGTGGAGTGGAGCACTATCGGGTGGGTGGAGGAGGTTGCCAGCGTGCTGAGGTCCTTACAGGCGTAAGGCGTTGGAAAAGGTGGGAACTGACTGGGAAGCACCCCTGGATTGAGGTGGAGGTGATGGCGGGGATTATTTGGTGGGACGAGGTCTTTGGGGGTGCCACCGAGGTGTTGTAGTGGCGGAGAGGAGGTGGAGCTGGTGGTGGTGATCGGGGTGGTTGTGCTCGCAATTGATGATGGAAAATGAGTAAAGGGGAAACGACAGAACTTGGGGTGTCCTTAAATAGAGACAAAAGGGTCTAGCATAGGAAGCCCTATGTAACGACCCCGCCTCCTGGTAACCCCCAATTAAGGGAGACCCGAAGGTCAGAGCCATTATTCAATTAACAGGATCAAAGGTTCGACAAATAATCAGTAATAATTAATAAACTTTACCAACTAAACTGAAAATAGGTATAAAATAAAACTTTGTCTACCTTTTAAAATCTGGGATTTCTAATCTGCTATCCCTGAAGATGCTAATCTAAATAATCCTCCTGTGCACGTTACTTCTCATTTAATTCCACATATGTCACTTTACTGTTTGTTCTTTTCATTTGTACCTAAAACGCCGACAAACAAAACGTCGGTCAGCCAAAGCTGGTATGTGGGGGAAACAATAATTGTGCAACTATGTTAACGATGTAATCAACCAAATATCATTTAACAACCAAGATTACGTTTTAAGCAATACTACTCAATCCTTGCCTATCCCCTTTCTCTGTAAAGTCCCTACAGTGGACATGGATACCACCTCTCTCATATGGCATATCCTTACCCCCATGGCCCTACCACACAGGTAGCCAATACCTAGGGTTATGGAGTCGCATGGTCCTACCCAAAGGTAGACCAATCCCTGACTCATGATGACTTGATGGAACTACCCCATTGGTAGCCATTTACTAAGTCATGTAATGACCTGATGGACCTACCCTCATTGGTAGCCATTTACTAGGTCAATCTATAAAGCTACAGAGGGGACTAGGATCTGAGCTAGTAGGCATATTTCTTATGTGATAGTCATATTCACATTATACTTTGCATGAATTAAATACATCCAACAGTTTAATTCAAGCCACGATGGAAACATCGATAAAATCCCGGAAAACTAATTCGGGTAGTCATAAGCATAACCACATACCTGATCCAGAGCAACTTGTTGTCGAAGCAATAATGATAAAGAATAAGCAACAAGCAATCAACAAGTATCCTGAAATTAATGCATGGCATCCAAGTGTTATAATTTATCCAGAATATTTTAAAGCTAGACTTGGATTCCATCTTAGGCTTTCTAGACCACTTTTAGGGTTTCCTTTTATCTTTTACTATTTTAAACCCTAATTTAACACAATTGATCACAAACCCTAATTATTTCCACATCTAATCTTCAATTCCGGATTAAAGGCATAATCACCCATTAATTAAGCTCATGAAGCCTCTCTTTTATTAAAGCTTCTATTTTTATCCTTTTAATCCATGACAATATCATTATATGTATTTATCATCAATTCATAGCTCATTATGGTTCAAATCACATATGAACCCGATTTACCATTAATTCTATTCTTTATTCATTAGAAAACCCTAATTACTACATTAAGGTTATATTTCCTCAAGTTAGGGACTTTAATTCTCACAATAGCTTAGATTCAGCATATTCCACTTTAATCATAAGATTAGTCAATTAAAGCCATTAAGAGTCGAATTCATCAACATTAGGGTTTCATGGCTCATTAAAGTATTATTCATGCACATTAAACTCGACATTAAACTAATTACATGCAAATTCATCCTTTTCCAATCTTAATGATCCTTTTTGTCATTAACAGGCTAATATCAACATTATATACTCATTTAACCCTTTCTAACTCATTAATCATCAAAGGTTAGGGTTTTTCATTGATTAAACTATTAAAGATAGTGTCTCTATATACTTTTCGAATTTCATAAGGAATCAGGCTCTAATTATATTTTATTTAGATTCCTCTCGATTTTCTGAGCAAGTTTCATGTATAATGTGCATCTATTTGAGCTACGGTTATTGAGATACGAATTTAGCAAAAATAACTTACTGTGGCCAATAGCAGGCTGCCACGTAGGCCTTGCCATGCAATCGTTGCTTGGTTACTTGGAAATATTTCGAAAAGACCATTGCGCCCCTGGTTAAGTTAGCCGACCCTTTAGCCCGCGAAGGGCAAAATGGTCCAAAGTCGCCTCCTTCTTCCTCACGCAAAACCTCTGCGTCGCCCTAGCCGACTACAGTCCCAACGCGGCTCCTTCCTGCCCACCTCAGGGCTCGGGGGTGGTCGCCCATGGCCTCCCCAACTCCGCCCCATCTTGGTGTCCTCGAGGCATGAGCAAAATGTGGCCATGATGGCCGGAAGCGAGCTCCCCAGGCCTGCGACCTAGCCAACCTGCTGCACACCGAAAAGCATCATGTAGATGGAAAGGATCGACCAGATGATCGCCCAGGTTCTTCCTGACGTCGTCGGAGCTTCGCAACCCCTCAAACTACTCTCTTTGGTTCTGGGATCACCCCACCCCTTCGGGTTAGGTTTAGAATGGAAGCAGGGTTGAAGAAGAAGAAGATGAGGAAGAGGGTGGGATCTCTCTGAAACTCGATCCAGGGGGTCTACCCCTTTATATAGAGGGGTACCCAGGCCCATGAATGTTTTTCCACAAAGGAAACGATGCTTTTCCTAATAGGAAAGGAATTCCTTCATCATGAAGCTCATTCTCTCTCTCTCTCATATTCCTTTTTCTTTTGATAATATGATTTCGAGAATTATCGCACTTACTCTCTTGATTCTTGCTTTTTAAGCCATTGGCACGAAATCCTCTTTTCATTAAATAGGAAAATACTTTCTTTTTATCAAATTCACAAAATTCATTAAGAATGTATCACCTTATCCTTTTATTTTGCGATCTTGGTAGTTTCTCTCTCTTTCCTATTTATTGGGGATCCTTGGACCCCAAGACACTCAAAGAATTCGAAATTCCTTTTAAAGGAATACTCATTATCCTTAAATGCATCAACATGCATTATTCTCATTATCTTGTTTATTTCTTATTAAAATAGCTCTTTTTGAGGATTTCTCTTTATTTCTCTTTTATTTTCCTCATTGCTATTCCTTTTATCATTAGGAATCCTTGGGATACGAAATTCCACCAAGGATTGCTCAATTATACATCTTTTCACTTATTTTCCATATTTCATCAATATTTTCAATTTCTTTCTTAATAAAGGAATACTTAATTAATCTTTTCTTTTCTTATTGATTTCTTTTTACAAACCTGGACTCCTTGGAACCCAAGGAACCCAAAAGGCACGAAATCCTTCCTTGGATTTGCCTTCTAGAGGTTTCTACCTCTTTCTTTTCTCAAATATTCATTTATTCATTAATTAATTGCATTTCCTTGTCATTGGGCCCAATAGCCAATAAAGCCCACAAATCAAACAACAAGGCTATTTTAAATGAACCCATTTATTTACAATAAAAGACATCATTATTTGTTCATTTATCTTTGTTATGAGAAATTACATTTCTCAGCAAATGAACCCAAAATTGGGGTTGTAACATCCTTCCCCTCTTATAAGAATTTTGCCCTCAAAATTCCATCAAGCAAGCAAACAAACAAGATAAGTCTTTCATATGTCCATCATGGCTCCCATGTGGCTTCACCCTTTCCATGGTGTCTCCCAAGAACCTTCATTATCTCATATTCTTCCATCTGAGTTCTTTCTTACCTTGGTATATCGTACCCTCATAGGTGACTCAGGACATTTCAGCCTCTCAAAAGCTGAAAAGGTTCAAGGCTTAACACATGGCTTGGGTACCTCACATAGTGCTCTAGATCGGACTTATGGGACACTTTATTCATCATGTTATCCTGAGGTGTAGGCTAAACACAACCATCTCCACCCATCCATCTCAAAAGTACTCATATATCGGGGACTCAGCTTTCTCAGCTGTAGCTTAGAGGGGTCGGACTTTCACATTATATTCCCCCACAGTGATCTGCATGTCAGTCTTCCTTGCATCAGCTCATGACTCATATCACCCTTGGGCTCTCTCTCAGCCATTGCTCGATCAAGCAACTTCATATGCACACACTGTGGTTTTTTTTTCTGACCTTCGCGAGGCCTCCTTCACCAACATCATCTTAATGAAGTGGTGACTGACACTACCTCCTTATGGAACATCTTGCATCCCGATAAAGACTATGGTGGTTAACATCACCTCTTAAGAACTGTCTCTTTGCATCACCCTGAACAAGCACACTTGCCCCCATCAGACCCTCTAGTCTGGATCATACTACTCATTAGTATGGGGTGATAAACTGTACTGACCTCGAGTTCTTCATGCACCTACTTCCATCTTTTGGAAGAGAACCTTTAGGTCAAACTCAAGAACCTTGGAACTCGCTTCATGGTGTAGTTGAACCATCTCTCTCACGGGTAGTTCAACTAGATCTGTCCCTTGACAGAACTCTTTCTTTCTCATGTCATCTAGGTAAGGTGATCTACCATAACCCATATTGCATTTCGACCTTCCTTGGTCCTAGAGAGACCTATCACAACATCCATAGTGACGAACTCCCATTACCTCTCAGGGACCCTTCATCCTCTATGTCAAAGCATTGGGTTACTGGTGTTCGTCCTTCACCTACTATCATGCATGGCCGCAAGCCACATGCATCTTCATCTTAAGCATCCAAAGTGCTACTATCTCTTACTATCTCTGTAGTATCACGGTGTATGGTGATCTTAAAATCATGATCTCCGGTATGTCATTATTCTTTAAGATTAATACCTCAAAACCCTAAACCATTCTATCAGGGTTTCATCACCTTCTTTCCCAAAGAAGTGCATCTGAGGTTCTACCACCACCCTTTTACTACATCAAGGACTAAACTGGCTAACCAAACAACCACTAACCTGCTCAATGTATCTTGTTACATCCGTGTGTTAGCCATAACACATCTTCTTTCCAAAAAAAAAGGTTAGTCGAACAACCTCAACTTCTCCTAGCTTCCAGCTAACAGGGCAACTATTACTTATCATTTCATCTCAACCTCTAAGTTGGTGTTCATCAAGAAACTCTGAGCTCATCCTCATGGTGATTCAACTCAACTCTGCATAACTTGCAATTTCCACATAGCTCGTGATAAAACATCCTTACAAGATGATTTCCTTAATACTCTTATCGTCTGAACCTATCCGTGTATCATTTGCTCCACAAGGGTATGGTATCATCCCTATCTCCACACCTTGTAGCAACGTTCCAACTTACATCATCTTTATTCGTGGTGTAAGGCATGCGTACTGTCCTATCTCTCACTCCCATAACAAGAAGAAATAAGCATTTGGCGGCCGTCCAAATACAAAGTTCTTCCCATTCCAGGAGTAGAGATGGTACATCCCACCTTGCTAGTACACCTTCAAATCTAAGTTGAAACGTGAAACTCATGTCTCTACATCACAACATCATGATATGGAAAACTGGTCTCGAACCTACTTGGGTCACCACACAATCCTTGGTCATCTCCTCTAGGTCTATAGGGTGCCGACACTTTTGGGGTCATCCCTTTTCCCTTATGCATCCAGAGAGTGCCCTACTTGTCTGCCCTTTGGGTCCCATGAGTTCATGAAGGTGATCAGTCTCCTAACCCATGGCCCTCAGGCAATGATAGTTGTTACCTCCCGACCCTATGGTCATGTGCAACTAGGGAATTAGGTAACTCCTTCTTCCATCGGTCTTATCCCTACCTGACCCTAGGATAGACTTAGGATTCTATTATTGTACATGTCCAACCTAGAACCTTACCCAAACATTCATCATCTCACTCCTTGCATTCATGGGCTGACTTTCATCCTTTCATAAGGGTCATGGCGACCTGCCTACCTTGGTCGAGCCCCATACCGGTTACCTCCATGGTAACACATCCACACGCACTTAGAGATGGTTATCTATGGGTTTACTGGTTCATTCTCATACCATGTACTTTTCACTTAGCTTCTCAAGATCCCATGAAACCTCTTTAGGTTACCTCAAAACCAACAAAACTGGTATACACCCTACCAAAGGGTTCCTCTCCCAGGATGGGAGGAAACTACAACTCTTGACGACAAGGTCACAACCGTCCTTAGGTTTTATCTTCGCATGAGCATGTCTAACCCAACAGCTACTAAAACACAAGTTGGTCACCTATTAAGCCATGCTAGATCGTACTTGTTCTCTTTCCTCAATACTGGATCAACTTAGTTGTAAGGGGGTTCATCAAACATACCCTCGTCTTAAGGGATTTCCCTTTTCCTCTACACATGAGGAGTACCATGCTCGAAACTATTGAGACTCAAACCTCATCATGAGCATCAGATACACTGCTCCCCCTCTTAGGCCTTAGAACCCCAGGTCCACCGTTGGGTATCCAGCTGCATGCTCAAACTCTCAACCATGAATCAAGCATATCCCAGGTATGTCATGTACTTCCACGATCCTTTCATATGAGCAACACCACAAAGTCAAGTCCCCCTCAAGGACAACCAACTAGGTATACAGCCTCACAACTGGTTACTTAACACTCCTCAGGGTTTAAGGCACTCTTTACCTCATCCAGCATGTAGTTACTTATACCATGGGTACCAGAAGGTTCTTCAAGATATTATCAGCCTTCAGGGATCAAACATAAGGCAACCACTATCATCCACTTAGGTCGCATCATCCCCGACTACCCTCTGTTCCTTATGTATCAAGATTTTGAGCTCTCAACCTTCTTGCTTGAGGTCTGCTTTCTTTCTAGAGCTAATCCTACAACCAACCTCTCTATAAGAGGTCCTTTCTTCATTAAGGATCAAGCTCATAAGCATGCCACTACCTGAGTGAAGCCTATGCTTGGTCTTAGGTTTTCTCAAGATCATTCATAGCCCTGTATGCTTATTTCATAAGTCATCCATCATGATCTCTTAACCAGGGTCTCATCAAGTTATACCCTACTTGCCTAAGCCCATAGGGTAACCATAGGTTCTTCTCTAACCTCATCCAAGAAGGAGCTATCCTTCGCTCTAGCATGCACGACCTTCTCCAGGGTTGGGTCGCCAAAGGTACTAGGTCATCTACCCTCTTATGGCATCCCAAAGGCATGTCCAGCCAAACACTCGGTCCACCATGACATCTAACTCATCATGTCATATTTCTCTCTAACCTTCACTTAGGGTTAAGGTTAACATCATCCTCAAAGGATGTGCTAGGTTTCTACTTTTAATGGAGGTCTCTACCTCCAAGCTTAACTTTCTCTCTACACATCCTCCTGCCAAGGAGGTCTATCCTCAGATCTCTCCTGAGGGCAATGACAACTCATGTCATACGACCTAAGCATGTATCTATTCCTTTACGCTTACTCTATTAAGCTTATGTCCATGACATCTTATTTACATGCTTTTTATTAATTTGATGGAGGATTCCTTAATCCTTATCAACCTTACCCATACCTCAAGAGGGTGAGGAAAAGAGAGAAAACCCTAATCCTTAAGGTCCTTAATAGAATTTGAGTTGAGAAGGGATGAACAAGATGAGAGAGTCCTAAAGGTATCTTATTTCGATTCATACCCTAAGACTTTAGCCAGGCAGTCACACGGATCTGGGAGTCCTCGTATTCCTACTAGCGGTGCGGAGGAAAATATTGCCAGCCCCCGGTCGTGATCCTTTTCTAGACACCTCTGTCTTTCGGATAATCCTCTAATAATTCCCTTGGGTTCTACAGAATTTGTAAGGTTTAATAATTATTAAGGATTAAATGAGGAACCTATGCTATGATACCAATTGTAACGACCCCGCCTCCCGGTAACCCCCAATTAAGGGAGACCCGAAGGTCAGAGTCGTTATTCAATTAACAGGATCAAAGGTTCGACAAATAATCAGTAATAATTAATAAACTTTACCAACTAAACTGAAAATGGGTATAAAATAAAACTTTGTTTACCTTTTAAAATATGGGATTTCTAATCTGCTATCCCTGAAGATGCTAATCTAACTAATCCTCCTGTGCACGTTACTTCTCATTTAATTCCACATATGTCACTTTACTATTTGTTCTTTTCATTTGTACCTAAAACGCCGACAAACAAAACGTCGGTCAGCCAAAGCTGGTATGTGGGGGAAATAATAATTGTGCAACTATGTTAACGATGTAATCAACCAAATATCATTTAACAACCAAGATTACGTTTTAAGCAATACTACTCAATCCTTGCATATCCCCTTTCTCTGTAACGTCCCTGCAGTGGACATGGATACCACCTCTCTCATATGGCAGATCCTTACCCCCATGGCCCTACCACACAGGTAGCCAATACCTAGGGTTATGGAGTCGCATGGTTCTACCCAAAGGTAGAAAAATCCCTGACTCATGATGACTTGATGGACCTACCCCATTGGTAGCCATTTACTAAGTCATGTAATGACCTGATGGACCTACCCTCATTGGTAGCCATTTACTAGGTCAATCTATAAAGCTACAGAGGGGACTAGGATCTGAGCTAGTAGGCATATTTCTTATGTGATAGTCATATTCACATTATACTTTGCATGAATTAAATACATCCAACAGTTTAATTCAAGCCACGATGGAAACATCGATAAAATCCCGGAAAACTAATTCAGGTAGTCATAAGCGTAACCACATACCTGATCCAGAGCAACTTGTTGTCCAAGCAATAATGATAAAGAATAAGCAACAAGCAATCAACAAGTATCCTGAAATTAATGCATAGCATCCAAGTGTTATAATTTATCCAGAATATTTTAAAGCTAGACTTGGATTCCATCTTAGGCTTTCTAGACCACTTTTAGGGTTTCCATTGCAATTAGGGTTTCCTTTTATCTTTTATTATTTTAAACCCTAATTTAACACAATTGATCACAAACCCTAATTATTTCCACATCTAATCTTCAATTCCAGATTAAAGGCATAATCACCCATTAATTAAGCTCATGAAGCCTCTCTTTTATTAAAGCTTCTATTTTTATCCTTTTAATCCATGACAATATCATTATATGTATTTATCATCAATTCATAGCTCATTATGGTTCAAATCACATATGAACCCGATTTACCATTAATTCTATTCTTTATTCATTAGAAAACCCTAATTACTACATTAAGGTTATCTTTCCTCAAGTTAGGGACTTTAATTCTCACAATAGCTTAGATTCACCATATTCCACTTTAATCATAAGATTAGTCAATTAAAGCCATTAAGAGTCGAATTCACCAACATTAGGGTTTCATGGCTCATTAAAGTATTATTCATGCACATTAAACTCGACATTAAACTAATTACATGCAAATTCATCCTTTTCCAATCTTAATGATCCTTTTTATCATTAACAGGCTAATATCAACATTATATACTCATTTAACCCTTTCTAACTCATTAATCATCAAAGGTTAGGGTTTTTCATTGATTAAACTATTAAAGATAGTATCTCTATATACTTTTCGAATTGCATAAGGAATCAGGCTCCAATTATATTTTATTTAGATTCCTATCGATTTTCTAAGCAAGTTTCATGTATAATGTGCGTCTATCCGAGCTACGGTTATTGAGATACGAATTTAGCAAAAATAACTTACTGTGGCCAATAGCAGGCTGCCACGTAGGCCTTGCCATGCAATCGTTGCTTGGTTACTTGGAAATATTTCAAAAAGACCATCGCGCCCCTGGTTAAGTTAGCCGACCCTTTAGCTCGCGAAGGGAAAAATGGTCTAAAGCCGCCTCCTTCTTCCTCACACAAAACCTCTGTGTCGCCCTAGCCGACTATAGTCCCAACGCGGCTCCTTCCTGCCCACCTCAGGGCTTGGGGGTGGCCGCCAATGGCCTCCCCAACTCCGCCCCATCTTGGTGTCCTCGAGGCACGAGCAAAATGCGGCCATGATGGATGGAAGCGAGCTCCCCAGGCCTGCGACCTAGCCAACCTGCTGCACACCGAAAAGCATCGTGCAGATGGAAAGGATCGACCAGATGATCGCCCAGGTCCTTCCTGACGTCGTCGGAGCTTCGCAACCCCTCAAACTACTCTCTTTGGTTCTGGGATCGCCCCACCCCTTCGGGTTAGGTTTAGAATGGAAGCAGGGTTGAAGAAGAAGAAGATGAGGAAGAGGGTGGGATCTCTCTGAAACTCGATCCAGGGGGTCTACCCCTTTATATAGAGGGGTACCCAGGCCCATGAATGTTTTTCCACAAAGGAAACGATGCTTTTCCTAATAGGAAAGGAATTCCTTCATCATGAAGCTCATTCTCTCTCTCATATTCCTTTTTCTTTTGATAATATGATTTCGAGAATTGTCACACTTACTCTCTTGATTCTTGCTTTTTAAGCCATTGGCACGAAATCCTCTTTTCATTAAATAGGAAAATACTTTCTTTTTATCAAATTCACAAAATTCATTAAGAATGTATCACCTTATCCTTTTATTTTGCAATCTTGGTAGTTTCTCTCTCTTTCCTATTTATTGGGGATCCTTGGACCCCAAGACACTCAAAGAATTCGAAATTCCTTTTAAAGGAATACTCATTATCCTTAAATGCATCAACATGCATTATTCTCATTATCTTGTTTATTTCTTATTAAAATAGCTCTTTTTGAGGATTTCTCTTTATTTCTCTTTTATTTTCCTCATTGGTATTCCTTTTATCATTAGGAATCCTTGGGATACGAAATTCCACCAAGGATTGCTCAATTATACATCTTTTCACTTATTTTCCATATTTCATCAATATTTTCAATTTCTTTCTTAATAAAGGAATACTTAATTAATCTTTTCTTTTCTTATTGATTTCTTTTTACAACCCTGGACTCCTTGGAACCCAAGGAACCCAAAAGGTACGAAATCCTTCCTTGGATTTGCCTTCTAGAGGTTTCTACCTCTTTCTTTTCTCAAATATTCATTTATTCATTAATTAATTGCATTTCCTTGTCATTGGGCCCAATAGCCAATAAAGCCCACAAATCAAACAACAAGGCTATTTTAAATGAACCCATTTATTCACAACAAAAGACATCATTATTTGTTCATTTATCTTTGTTATGAGAAATTACATTTCTCAGCAAATGAACCCAAAATTGGGGTTGTAACACCCTAAGTCGGCTGCCACCGCTAGTGAGAGTAGTGAAGGAGTCGAGGTTCATTCTCCCTGATCTGAGGGCAAGGGGAGTCAGGTGCGGGCTTGTTGACCTCATTTTGGTGAAACAAATCTATTCGTTCAGATAGATTTTTGCCAGCAGGGGTGAGGTGGCGCCTGGACGAGGCTCGGGTCTGCTCTCTTCTCCCCGCTCTTTGCGGGAGGTTGAAGATGGGTCCTTGACCCTTGGATCCCTGTGCGGATACGTGGCCCTCAAATCAGATGGCTGGGGTCAAATCCCCAGTTAAGTGGTCTGCGCTCAAGTAGCTTAATGGGTCACGTGACATTTATTTGATCAATTAAAATCAAAACTTAGGTCCTAGGTCCAAAAATGAATGGAATATGTTCCTAATTTCAATTGGTCATATCTCCCAATTGGTTGACCCAATTGTAATGAAAATTTAGTAGTAGTTTAATGATGCCATGATGTAGCTATGGTGTGGAATTGGAGTTAAAATTCGAATGTTGGCTATGTCAATTGACTATATGTCATATTTTATGTAATTTGACTTTATATGACACTAGGGATGGTACTATATGAAATTGATGATCCATTTAATCATTTAGTGAGAGAGATGGTTGAGGGCATAATTGGAATAATCAAAATTGTATGAGAGAGAAAAATATATAGAAAAACTCACTATGTCACAGAAGAGATGTGAAAATTGTAAAATACCGACTTGAAGCAAAAGTCGCTATAAAATCACTTGTGTAGAAGAAACATGATGGACATGTTAAGATCACTTAGGATAAGATTCTTAGGTGATTGACTCTAAGTTCAAGTGGGAGTCTGTTGGTATGTATAACCAGAGAGCCAATCATATTATGATTGCAATGGGGTATTAGATACTTGATCTGATAATAATAAAGGTAATTCCATCTATTATGTTTGTCTCAGTCATGAGATGATGACCTATACATAGTAGATGACTAAAGAATGATGTTACTCGATGACATATGTCTTCAAGTTGAGGACCTAAACAATGAGGTCATATGTATGATATGAGTACATACATTCTTGTTAATATATATATATATATATATACATATACATATATATATACTTATCTAGAAATCTCACATGTATTGGACATGACAAGAGGGTATATTTAATATGCCAGTGAGAGTCACTATACTACCATAAAGAACATCCGTAAGTTCTTGAGAAGCACTAAAAGGATTGGTTCCTTGGTTATGGTAGTAAGGAAGAGTTGGGTGTAAAGAGGTACACTGATGCAAGCTTCTGAAATGACAATAAATTAATGATTGCAATCTATGTTCATGTTTGACCTTAAATGAGAATTGTAAGCTGGAAATGGTTCTAAGCTAAATACAGTTATTTATATCTACAGAAGAATCTGAGTATCTTTGTGATATGAGAACAACTGAGGATATTTTATACATTAAAAATTTCATATGGGTGAACTTGTGTGAGGTTCCAACCATTGATGACACTGTATAATTATTAATGATAAAAATGGAGCTACTGGTTAGGCTAGGAATCTCAGATAGCATACTATGACACTTTCATCTCATACGAGATGTCATACAATGAAGAGATGCGAAAATTGTAATATACCGACTTGAAGAAAAAGTGCTATAAAAGCACTTGTGTAGCAGAAACATGATGGACATGTTAAGATCACTTAGGATAAGATTCTTAGGTGGTTGTCTCTAAGTTCAAGTGGGAGTCTATTGGTATGTATGCCCAGAGAGTCAATCATATTATGATTGCAATGGGGCATTAGATACTTGATTTGATAATAATATAGGTAATTACATCTATTATGTTTGTCTTAGTGATGAGATGATGACACATACATAGTAGATGAGTAAAGAATGATGTTACTTGATGGCATATGTCTTCAGGTTGAGGACCTTAACAATGAGATCGTATGTATGATAAGAGTACATACATTCTTGTTATGTCCCTAGTCAAATATTACTATGGAAGCAAACTAGACAACAGTAATACATAAGACTAGTGTGTGTGTTGACTGATGACAGAATCTCATTAGTCATGATATGTGATATCAAGTCAAGTACATAGATACATGTTAGAGAATAGTGTATCGAATAGACCCACCATGAGAGTGATACATGGACACCATAGAATGGTAGTGAAAATCAAATCTCATAGTTATAGTGGTGATATTGGTTCTTAGACTTGAAGTCACTACGTTCATCACATATTGTTCATGTACTTTGACAGAATCCAACATGATCCTGAATAAGGGTTTCCACAACAGTGATGATTGGGTGTAGTGTGATACAAGGGGATAAAGTGTGAGTGATGTAGATGGGATTTGTCCCTCATACATGAGATTGATATCTAGGGCCTCTTGATAAGAGAGTATGAGAAAAGTATGGCCATACTCATGCGACTCAGTATGTGATATGTGAGCTCACATGCATCTCAACAATCTGCTCTAGTTTAAGGAACCTGGATTGAACGTTGATAGGATGATGATTCCATGCCTGAAGTTCAATATGGATATTAGAGACAAAGGAACTATACGATCATGGTAACAGTAATCAAGGATTGTAGTTTGAAGTTGTTCTCCAACTTTTCAAATTACTTGGGTAGCAATGATGTGTTTCTAGACGCCACTCGTTGCTTGTGATATCATAAGTTAGTTATGGACATTCATTGCCATCGTAATTCTTAACCTATAGGGTCACACGCATATGATACACTTGGATTAAAGGAGTATATTCATGAATGGTGTTTATATTTATTACTAAAGGTATTTAGGTATATAATTAAACAATTGAGGTTAAAAATTGACTGACTGGATTCTGAATCGACTAATTCAAGTGTTGAATCTATCAGTTGTAGTGTCAGGTCAATTGAAATCAACATTGGCTAAGCAAGGGAGTGAGATGACCGATTCACACAATGAACTAATTGATTCACATAGTGAACTAACTGATTCATATATCCCAACCGACTGGTTCATAAGATGAACCGCTTGGTTCTATTGCTAATTTGATTGGATCAAGGATTGGTGTTAACATCATGTTGTGCATTGATCCTACATTGATTACCAATTTGAATCAAAATAGGAAACTGCATGAACTGACCAGCTCACGCACCAACCAACCGTTTGGGTGTGTGAACCGATTGGTTCATCCTGCACATGTTCTACAAAATTCATGAATTTGAACCTTTCGACTCCTGAACATAATGGGACCCTGACCCTAGCCTATCCTATAAATAGAGGGGTACTGGGGGCTTCTCAGAACATAATAGTTGGCTCTAATAATTGTTGTCCTCTCTAGTTGTGGTAACCAATAGAGATATTGTGCAATTCCTACCCAATAAAGGGAGGGAAATCAAGGGAGAGGCAATTGTGGGAGAGCGTATCAACTCTAGAAAACTTACTTTCAAAAGGGACAACTCCTTCCCATTGGCTCTGGTAGCGTAGCATGGAGTTCCAGGTGGTCCAGGTGGACTTCTCTAGATGTCGGGGGCTTTTTCCGCTAGGAGAACTTCGTCAATTGATGTCCATGGAGGCCAGACCTGGAGGCCAGTGGAGATGACCATTTGAGTGTTGCTGATGATGAAGGAGCGAGTTGTTGCCTAAAGAAGAAGAAGCATGACACTACTATAAGGGTAATGTCACTCGATTTGTTCAAGGACCAGGTATAACCTTGCAACCTTTCCTTCCTAGACACATTGTTGGTGACACAATCTTGTTGTCTAGGGGAATTGGGATTTAAATTTTTGAATCTTTCATCTTATCTATCGCCCTGATTTCCCTACACTTTATCTATTTAAGTCAATTATACATGATATGATCATTAAAGTCAAGAAATTATGGTTTGTATACATTTAACATCTTAAAGATTTAAACTTCAAGCAATTTTAGAACTAGAGATAGATGTATACCTTGAAACTATTTTTATTACATTTCTTATATTTTTCTGTTCAAATTTCATATATTAGATGTTACCATTGGACCTTCCTACTGGTTAGTGTGATATTTAGAAGATAAATGTAATTTTACCAATGATAGGTGGCCACCTAGGCAGCACACCCATGTCTCAGCCTTGCCAAGCCAGTTGGGCCGATCCAATGGGCTTGCACCACCCAGTAGTCCACGCTTGTGTGGACTCGGCTTACTCGGGAAAGAAAAAGAAGAGAAAAGGACATGAGTGTCCTTACATGTTAGAATATAAGTCAAGGGTAGGTTGGTCTTTTCACAACAAGTCATCTTCTACATTTTTTCGGCCCTCCTTCATGGAACAATTGGTCAAATGATATGTTGACTTCATGACCTAGCCCTCTTGAACAACAAATGAAGGTGCCTACACCTTTTCCTGTCCACGATGAACTCACCGAGGGTCTCAATTTCCTCAGTGGTGGTCAGAGTCGTTGGGACAGAGGATAGGTTCTCTGATGAGATGGCAAGGAGATGTCAGGGGTGAAGGATGAGGCTAGGAAGAATATTAAGAGTAGGGAAAGATGTGTGGGGTTGGGCAGAGTCTTGAACCAACTTGTGTTCTCGTAGAGGGTCTCTAGTCCTCTATTTATACTCAATCATGGTGACATAGTTGTTTCTAGGATTATGAATTGGGCAATCCTTCTAGAGCCCTCCAAGATAGGAAAAACTTAGGCTAGGTGGGTTTATCTTGATCTCACAATACCAATGGACAACTTTTCAAATTTTCTCGTGTATTGTGCTGTGAGGAAACTGATTTGGAAATCACGCCTTTACTATTCCTACTTTCCCTATTTATTGTGAGGTAGACGATGGCTCAGGGCTATCCAATCTTTAATCCAATGTCTATCAAGCCTCACGACAACTTAAAATATCCAGATATAGTTCTAATATTAACAGAATTTGTGACATTTAATTTATTTCCACATATATTCATTCACTTTAGGATTTGTCTAAAAATACATATCTTTTTCTCCTTAAATCCTTTTAATCCCAATTTTTATAGAACATTTTTAATGACTTTATCTAAGTGTGGGTGAGATTAGAGAAAATCAGCAATGTTAAAGATTATTCTATTAATCTTTAAGTCTCCATCTTATTCTTATTATTTTAGGCATCAAATCTATTCTTTTCTCTTTGTACTTTTTCCATATCCTTTATTTTGATTACTTTTCTCATTAGAAATAACATGGAAATGAAACCAACCCCTTAGTGGCCTTCAATGCCACTTTTCAAGAGAATTCCACACAACTCCTTATGTACATTATTAGATAACCATTACCTTTTGTATTTCACTTAATATTGTATTTTCCTTCTTCCTTTTCCATATATTCATTATTACACTAATGAAAATCGTAAAAACCACGAAATTCATAGCAAAGGGAAATTTGCATAATAAAACCATGTTTCTAAAACAAAGGACACCACTCTTCCAAAACATCCTTATTATTCAGATAATTGCATTTTAATTATATAAATACATGTGAAAAACCATGTTATAACATCCTTTCCCTCTTATAGGAATTTTGTCCCCAAAATTTGACTAACCACGCAAACAATTTAAGATGAGACTTTTCCATGTCAGTCTTTAGCTCCCATGTGGCTTCATCCCCTACATGGTGTCTCCAAAGAACCTTTACCATCTCTATCTTTTTATTCATGAACTCTTTCACCTTGGTATCCAATATCCCCACATGTGACTCAGGTTATGACAACCTACCTTGGAGTTCAATAGGATCGATGTTCAACACATGGCTAGGATCCTTCACATGGTGCTTCAAATTTAACAAATGGAACACATCATGCATCATGCTATATTGTGGTGGTAAAGCTAAATGATAAGCAACCTTGCCAATCAGTTCTAAATCTCAAATGGGCCCACATATCAGTGACTCCATTTTCATTTAACTTTAGCTATAGCTCGAAGAGGTTGGATTTTCAAAAACACATGGTCACCTACGGTTAAGTGCAAATCCATTCACTTTGCATCAACGTATGACTTCTATCAGTCTTGGTCTCTATTCAAACTTTGCTTGATCAAAGTGACTTTGTCAGCATACAATTGTAGTTACTCTGACCTCATCAAGGTCCTCTCACTGGAATCATCCCAGTAAAGAAGTGATCGGTATGGACTCCCATATAAAGCTTCATATGAAGGCACCCCGATACTAGTTTGATAATTTTTATTATAAGAAAACTCAGCTAAGGGTAGGTACTACTCCCTCGATCCACCCCAAATGAGAACACATGCTCTCAACAGATCTTCTAAAGTATGAATCATCCTTTCTGATTATCCATCAATCTAGGGGTGATAGGTTGTGATGAATTTCAATCTCATACTGAGTTCTTCTTGAACTTGTTTCCATAACTTCAAAGTGAACTTAGGGTTAGGATCGGAAATGATTGAACTCAGAACAGCATGTAGACAAACTATCTCTCTAATGTAAAGCTCATCTAGGTCTGATATCTTGGCAGTGACCTCAAGGGAAAAGAAGTGTGATGACTTGGTTAGGTGATCCACCACAACCCATGTAGCATCATGAACTTTTCTTGTCTTGGGAAGACCTACCACAAATTATATAGTTATCTAGTCACTTTTCCACTTAGGAATCTCAATCAATTGTAGTAACCCATAGGGTCATTAGTGTTCAGCCTTCATCATCTGACACGTGAGACAACTGGCTACATACGAAGCTATCTCTTTCTTCATTCCTAACCACCAAAAGTATCATTTCCAGTCCTTAAACATCTTTGTGCTGCTAGGGTGTACTGTATGCTTAGACCCATGAGCCTCTTGAAGATGTAAGTCTTTAAGGGTAAATCCTCTGGTACCCGAATGCGATTCTTATATTGAATTCCACTATCTACACCCACTGAGAGGTGTGTTTGAGGCTATTCCATTAAACCTGTCATCTTTTCCAACTCTAGGCTAACTAACTGGGTTACCATAATCTCAGACAATAGGTCAGGCTTGATCTGGATATTGGCAAGATGCATCCTATCTTCCAACAGTTGTGGCACCCATCTCGCAATGCCTTCTAGTATTTTCCACTGGCTAACCAAACTAGCTCCACAAGTGAGACAATTTATACTAAGGGCATCAACAACCACATTGGCCTTGCTAGGGTAGTAGGCTACAGTGAAATCAAAGTCCTTCAGATATTCCATCCAACGTCTTTGTCGCAAGTTCAGGTCCTTTTGTGTCAACAAATATTTTAGGCTCTTATGGTCGGTGGGGATGTTGAAGGTAGCCCCATACATGTAGTGTCGCCAAATCTTCAAGACATAGACAATAACATCAAGTTCCAGATCATGGGTCGAATAATTCAACTCATTGGACTTGAGATGTCTGGAAGCAAAGGCACCACATTCTTGTTCTGCTCTAACACACATCCTAAGCCCATCTTTCATGTGTCTATAAAGATGATAAAGCCTTCATTACCTAAGGGCATGGTCAAGATGGGGCGGAAGTAAGCTTTTCTTTCAACTCATGGAATTGTGATTCACACAAATCAGACAAAATGAACTTCACGTCCTTCTTGGTAAGCTTGGTCAAAGGAAAAATAGTCTTCAAGAAATCCTTATTAACACAATGGTAATACCAGACCAATCCCAGGAAGCTGCAAATCTCAGACACGTTCTTCAGGGTTGTCCATTCTTGAATGACTGTTACCTTGGTAGGGTCCACCTAAATGGTTCCTCCAAATATAACATACTCGAGGAACATAACTTGATCTAACCAGAACTTGCATTTTGAGAATTTCCCATAAAACTTCTGCTTTCTCAAAATATCAAGGACCTTAGCTAGGTGCTCACAGTGTCAGTCTAGGTTATCGGAGTAAACTAGGATGTCATCTATGGCCACTATTGTTGGTATGTATGCCTCCTCAATCCATCCATATTGGGCATCATCATCTTGTTGTGGTAACAAAGAGCCCCTTGATTTAACTCGTGAAACCCTTCATGCTTTCCACTGCGGAAATATGGCCTAATATTCTAAATCACAGTATCATTTTGTGGAGCATCTTAGATCTATCACATCAATGTAGGACTGATATATAGTTGTGATAGCAGTCTCTCAAGCATGGATACCTCCATATTCACGTTTCTCTGTCATAGGGATACCATCATATCCCTCATTGCAAAGGCCATTGGATATAATTTTGCAATTACAAATGTAGATGATGATGAAAACCTCCTCCTTAAAGCATATGATACCATGTTCTCCTTTTTGGGGTGATACTCTATTGTGCAGTCATAATCCTTTATCTTCTTGAGCCACCTCAATTGCCTCATGTTTAGCTCCTACTTTGAGAAGAGGTATTGGAGAATCTTATGGTCCATGAAAGTGAGACATTTCTCCCCATAAGGATAATGTCTCCAAAACTATTATTGCTATATTCATATCATGAGTAGAGTAGTTCTCCTCATGCTTCTTCAACTACCTTGAAGCAAATGACATCATGTGTTTATCTTACATCAGCACACACCCAAACTTTCCTTTGAGGCATAATTGAAACTCCTTCTCAAGATTTAGCATTACTAACATTGATACATATGTCAGATTCTCCTTCAACGGCTGGAACCTCCATTCACAATTCACTATTCATATAAAAGGTACATCTTTCTTCCTCAACCTAGTTGACGGTAAGGATATTTCATTGAAATCCTTAATGAATTGGTTGTAGTGCCCTGCCAACCCAATAAAATTCCATAATTATGTAGGTGTCTTAGGTTCCCATTGCATGACTGACTCCACCTTCTTAGGATCTACACAAATCCCTTGGATGGATATGATTTGACCCAATAAAGACACTTTCATCAGCCAAAACTCGCACTTGCTAAACTTAGCATGCAATCGGTGTTTCCTCAAGAGTTCCAAAGGCAATTGTATGTTTTTCATTTTTTTCCGCTCCTTGAAAAATATCAAAATGTCATCTATGAATACCACTACAAATTCATCTAAATGTTGCTTGAACACTTGGTTTATTTGGTCCATGAAGGTTGTAGGTGTGTTGGTTAGCCCAAATAACATAACCAAGAATTCATAGTGCCCATTCTCAGTCCTAAAGACTTTCTTAGGCATATCTTTGGACTTGATCCTCATCTCATGATACCCTCATCACAGACCTATGTTTAAAAACACTATAGCCCCTTTCAACTAATAAAATAATTCATCAATCCTCACCAAGGGATGCTTGTTGGTTATGGTGACCTTGTTCAACTCTCTATAGACTATGCATAACCTCATTGATCCATTTTTCTTCTTGATAAATAGGATCGGTGCACCCCTCAGTGACAAGTTTAGATGGAGCCTTTTATCTAACAACTCCTATAGTTGCTTCTTTGACTATATCATCACTGATGGTGCCAACCTATACATTGTATGCACTTAGGGATGTGTACCAAGAAGGAGATTGATCTTAAAATAAATTTCTCAATGAGGTGGAATGCTAAGAAACTCATTAGCAAAAACATCCTCAAACTCTCAAGTCATAAATACACCACTGATACTAGGATTGGCTACCTTAGTATCAACCACATGAGCTAGAAAAGCCTCAAAACCCTACCACACCAAACATGTGGAGAGAATCATTAGATATCCTGGAAAGTCCATGAGACGTCTTCCTCCCAAAAATCAGCAACCTTGGACCTATAGTCCAACACCACCTTGTACTTAAATAATGTGTTCATTCCAAGGATCACATATAATTTGTGAATCTCAAGCGACATAATATCCACTTGAATGATGTGTTCAGAGAAGATAAGAAACAGGATGGACACACATCATGCACAATTTGGAAACCAACTAGAGTGGTATTAAGAAGAAGAGGTTTGGATCAACGACTAAAAGACAAATGACAATGTACAATCACCTCTCGAGTGATAAACAAGTGTGTCGCACCTGGATCAAACAAAATAGATACTTACACAGAAGTAGAAAAAATAGAATGAAAAAGTTCCATCTGATCTGTAACAACTTGAGTAGGGGTGTAAACAGTGTGGGTACGGTGCGGGTCTGGACACACCCATACCCATCTAATTTCACGGGTCCAGTTTGGGTTCTAGACCCACATAATACAAAACTTGGACCCGCACCATACCCGTACCCGCAATAATAGCGGGTATGCGGGTAAGCGGTTCTATAAAATGTCATATTGTTTATGTAAGAGAAATGACTATGTTATATATATTTAAAAGAACAAGATATTGTTATTATAGTATATTAACATGTAGTAGTTATATTAGACAATGTTATATTTCATACATTAACATTAATTGAGTAATTTTTACATATTTGTAGTCATGATCATAATGTTTAACTTATGTAGAAAGTAATGTAAATTAGTAACATTTTGCTTTTAAGTTTACATATGATTTTTATTATTGTAACTAGAATACTTAATTCTTAATTATATGACTAATCTCAACCTTATTGTGGTTAGAGTAGGATATGATCTCGAGAATTATATTAGTTAGACTGGTAAAGTATGATATATAACACATTATTTAAGTAGTTACTTATGTATAGAGGGTACACGGGTCTAGCGGGTCTGGGTCCAAGCATACCCATTATTGGACTCACTTATATGCGGGTCTAAGGGTATACAGGTCCAAGGGTATGCATGTATAAAAAATTAGACCCGCGATGGGTTTTTTAAGGGTCCAGATTTACGGGTCTGGGGGTCTACCCATACCCATTTACAGCCCTAAACTTGAGGGTTGAAAACATCCTCTGGTTGTGTCATCATGTAGAAATGGGGGATAGATTATGATCTACCTCTTCCTTGACCTCTCCATGTGGATCCATATGATCCAGTATTAGAAGTATGTCCATGCCCTTTGGCAAATTTGACTACATGTTCTGTTGGTTCCACCCTGAAGATTGAGACATCTCCTACCTCAATTAGGGGCAAAGAATCCTCACTTGTTGATTAATGATAGTGAAATCACTTCTTATGCAACAACCTTGTATCCTCGATGGTCCTATAACAAAGATAGACCCAAAAATACATGCACAAAATGGTGGTAGTCATCTTCCTCAGCCTCTCCTAGGTGACCATTGTGAGTTCTATTTCTGCATCCTTGGCTCTGACGTTATTATTCTCTACTGAGACCGCCAGTATTGCAGCCTTGACGACCCTAAAAACCTATGTTTCTTGGATCCTCCAAACAAGTGTCCCAAAGACTCAACTTACTTCCTCTTGGCATCATTGTCATGAATGTCAATCAAAATCCTCTCAATCTTCCTTAACGGCTCTATGAAGGTATAAAACTTCTCACATGACTCTAGATTTGATAATAACATTACCATCTCAACATTCAACCCCTTCTCAAACTCATAATTCATCTATGTCTTAGTGGGTTCCATGTGCGATAGAACTGTAACAACTCCACAAAAGAGTTTCATACTCATTCACAGTTATTGTCCTATGTTATACCTACTTAAACTACGTGATCTTATCATCCAAATAGGATGGGGTGAAGTATATACTCACAAGCTCCATTCCGAACTCTATCTAAGATATGACTTCCCTCTATCTCTACTCCTTCTCTATGGTCCACCAATGGCCATAGTTCCCTTTCAATGAGTGGAATGCTTTATCTTGTCCTCATTGGGTATGTTCAACAATCAGAAGGCCTTATCAAGCTCTATAAGACAAATATATACATTCATTGGGTATTAAGTACCCAAGCACTCCATGGCCCAAACTTGCTTCAACTATTCCAACATCTTGCTGGAACTAGTTAGCTTAATGCTCGAGGTCAGCACCCTACCTACCTGGGTCGGGGTCATGCTAAAAAACTAAGTGAATGTAGACATCATTTTCCCAAACATGGCTTAGAAACCAGGATGGGCATGCATTATTTAAGTCAATAGGCAAAACCTTATGTTGCTTGGGTCACTTGGTCATGGGTCGTGGGTGCACCTTCTTCCAACACCAAATGGTGGAAAATTTCTACTTTTGTCATGTTCTTTGCAATGTCCATCCATATCTACACAACCATAATCAACGGTTAGATATGGTGATCACACAAAACCAAACACGACAACCTTGTGATGCTCCAACACCACAAAGAGATATTACTCAAAACCAAAACATATTTCAAATCTATAACCAAAAAAAACATGAACCACATGAAAGTCATAATTTAAAAAAAGTCACCATGCACCACAAATAAATTCTCATAAGTGAAAAATCCATATAAGAGTTCATCATAATATAATATAATTTCCACGCATTAGGAGCCTTAGCATTAGAAAAGGTACAAGGGTCATGCTCATAATATCACAATAAAAAGGTAACCAGTTAAAGGTTTACTTGTGTGGTGTTACTATAGAACATGCCTACAGAATCCTACAACTCTCATAAGTATAAATTTAGAGGTTGTGCATGAATAAAAACACTCAAGCCAAGAAAGTATACCGCAAAATATTTCTGCCTAGGCCTGAGTGTACAAGACAAATCTAGAACTCTATCCCTATTCTTTATCTCTAGAGGAGGTCACACAAACATCTCCTACCTCTTAGATGACCTCACACAAACATCACTTGCCTTAGAGGTTTAGGTCGACTTCTTCCTTGTTGATATTCTCCATTGTTTCCAGGATAGTTTGGCCGCTCACCTAAAAGGTGTGGAAACCACATGGGTGAGACCCCAAGTCCCAATGATATGATATAACATTAGAATTGTCTTTTAGTTACCCAAAAAATGGAAATTATATATAAAGTATATAGTTAAACAATTAAGAATAATAAACTATTAGTGTATTGGAGAGTACACGCTTACCCCACAGCTTTGACATCAAGGCAACCTGCATGGATGTTAACCGACATGTACATATCAACCTATAATGAGTTAATCATTTTAAGTTCACATCGATGCTCGATGCCAATTAAACCTATATAGATATGCTACATGACTAAAGTAGACTTTAGATGTGCCCTATGTTGATTGAGGCACACCACTCGATCCGCTATCTAGATACTAGTAAGCCATCCAAGAAAACCTTACAAGATCTAAGGATATTTGGATTCACTATATTTCCTCTTCACAAAATCTAGTCAATGCGACATAAGTTAAAGGTAGGGAGCCCGTTGGTTGGTTTGTCATAGATATATGCTTCAAGTGGATCCACCAAATTTAGGCCTTTCCTAGTTACGCATCTCACAACATCAAATATAGGGTAATATACCTTCATATCATATTCTATCTCATTATTCATACTTCTATCAGACCATTTGCCTTAATCAAGTCCAAAAGGATGTTTCAAGATGATAGGGTATAATGACCCTAAGTGGCCCCATATATTCACTGATATATGGTTAAAAGTATCTTCTCACAACTCCATGTCATTATAAGATTTATTCACTTCATTACTCACCTAACAACTCGGGGGAATAGGTCTACATACTCAAGACTCTACAACTTATGTTTCTCTTTAATGATTAGATCCATTCCTATGACTATGTCAATTAGGGTATAAGACAATTAGTAGAGAATATAATAAAACTTTTAACCATTAGGATCTATCTTCTAAAGGCAAGGCACATATACATTGTCTCTACTCACATCAAGGCATTTCACATAACTCGATCATTCAATATAATCAAGGATAATAGGTTCCTTGGAAACCATCAGTTGTTGTACTATTAGCTATTGATAGCCAGACAGAAAGATGTATATATATGACCATCCTTTTCCCTTAAAGGATCCATTCTCTTGCCTATTTTAGTACCATATTAGTATCAAAATAATTAAAAGCATGTACTTTAGCGTGTACATTAGGAAAAACATCTTACGAATAAACATATTACGGAATACAGATCATTTTACATCACAAAGTAGAAATATTTGACTCATGTAAGTAATTGGAGGTTGTATCTACACCGATAAGTAATGGCTAACAACCTTTTCAATGCAAAAGGGGGGTACTCATGATACACAACCCCAACATGCAGGCCATAGACTCATCGCCTAGGTTCAAGGTGCATAAGTTACCACTTTTTAGCACTTATAAGAAGTATAACAACAAAATATCAACATGTAAGCATGGTAGCCAATAAAATAGTTAAGTTTTATATACTCGCTTGACAAGGGAGGAAACAAGATTGCACACAAGGAACAACTGTGAAACTTTAAGCTTCACAGAAAACTCCAGCATCAAAGGCAAACTCTCCAAGATTTATCTCCTTCCATCGAACGTGCTCTATTGCTGCCAACTCACGGCCTAAAAGCAACTAGGAAAGTAAAAAAAAGGCGGATCATGTCATAAGAATCTAAAGCTAAAATCCTAGAGAAAAAACACCTAGAAAACATCCATGAAAAGCAAGAAGCAAAAATATCATCGAAGGATCACAAGGTCGAGGTTCCACATAAGCCACTAGATGGCTCATCTTACATCAGTAGAGAAGATAATGAAGGCAGACAGCCTTGAAGGTGAAGACTGATGAAAATAGAAATCTCATAAATTGTCATCAGTGGATGGCATCTCATTCTATGTCAGTACCTTGAGGTTCAGATTGCATGAGTGAGATGAGAAGGGAAGATAAAGGGTGTATATATAACCCCAGATGAGAGAGAAAAGTGGTCAAGATTTCATGTCATTGGTCAGATTGTTGTACCTTTGTCAACTAGAATCTAATTTGATACACACACAACAAAAAGCTCCACCAGTAGATGCAAGCACAAAACTCGTCAGAGCCAGCCCTTTGTAAAAACCATTGGAATACATGTATTGAATTCAACATGAGTAGTATGTTCTTACAAATCCACCAATACACGATACAAGCTCCCCATCAATACTCAACCATTGGAAAAGAATCCCATAGCTAGAAAGCTACTTTGTCAGTAGACAACTGACAGAAACATAGAAGGTCACACATGTAGTCACTTCCTTTGGTCCTCTACTAATTGATGTACATAACAACATTATCGGTATCCAATCAACAAAATTCTAGACTCGCACAAATTGATGGATAGATAGAAAATCTTCATCAGCCCCCAACTGATAGAAAAACATACACCCCTCCATTTGTCCTCTACCAATGGAATAGTAGTCCACTCCCATGGGCTCTCAACCAATGAAAGGACAGCAAAGCTAGGGTAGATCACCTAAGCACATCCACCAAGCAAGAAAAAGGGGAAGAAAGCAAACAACGAAGATGATTTATACAAATTTCAAGCAAACCCTCAATCGAGGGTAATTTCTACATAAGCCCTAAAGCAAGATGCAACCAAAAAGGCACCCTAAACACACGTAGATAGGTGAACAAGACAACAAAATAGGATTAAAGGGTTAAGCTAGATTAGTGGCCTCACAGAACCTATGGAGGTAGATGAAGAACAAAGAGAATCACAATCCATTATGGAATCTCAAAATCCTCATTTGGAATAAGGACCTTGAAGGTCTAGTAGGATACATCTAGAGCTAGAGAGATTTGAATTTTCATGACTCAATCAAATGATTTCCAAATCATGAATGATGATGAGACAACATATCATGATTCTATTAAAGGACCATATTCTAGAAAATGACTTAAGGCCATGAGATCTAAGATGTAGTGCATGCATGCCGACAACATATGAACCTTGGTTGATGTAACGAAGGAGTAAAAACCATAAAGGGCAAATGGGTATTCAAGAATAAGGAATACATGTATGGTAGTGTACAAACGTATAACAGACAATCAATTGCAAAGGGTTTTAGACAAGTTCAAGGTGTTTAATATTATAAAACATTTTCACTAGTCACAATGGTTACATCCATCAGGATCATGCTTGCGGTTGCAAGCTATCATTAGTGTGATATTTGGCAAATGGACATTAAAAATGCTTTCCTTAATGGGAATATTCTTGAGGATGTGTACATTTCATAGCATGTAGATTTTATCACTCCAAATGAATCCAACAAAATTTGTAAGATACAAAGATCAATCTATGGATTAAATCAATCATTTAAAGATGGAATCTATGAGATAGACAAAGAGTTTGGGTTTTTCAAAAATGAAGACAAACCTTGCATTTATAAGAAGTATAGTGGGAGCATAATTATATTACTCATATTATAATAGGGCAACATATTATAATGTGAAATGACATTCCTACTCTATGATTGTTTAAGACTTGGTTGTGCAATACCTTCTCTAAGAAGGATTTAGGCAAAGCATCCTATATTTTAGGAATCAAGATCTTCTAAGACATATTTTAAAGCTTCTTGGCCAAAGCCAGAGTACATATATTGATAAAGTGTTGAAGAGGTCCAGTATGTAATATTTTAAGAGAGGAAACTTACCCATGTGTCATGGAATAAATTTGTCTAGAGAACAGTGTCTTATCTCATTGGAAAAGTGGGGAGAAATGAGTTAGATTACATATGCCTCAACAATTTGGATATATCATGTATATAATGTTATGTACATGACCAAATATCTCATATGTTTTGATAATGATGAGAAAATATTAGTATAATCCTAATGAAGGACACTAGATTGCCATGAAGAATATCTAGAAGTACTAGAGAAGAACAAAGGATCAACGCTTGATATGTTGATGTGAAGAAGATCTAGTTGTAAAGGGTTACACTGATGCAAGCTTTCAAACTGACAACAACTACTGACTATAATCATGATTCATGTTTTCTTTTCTAAACGGTGAATATGTGATATGGAAGAGTTAATATATGTTGATTCTACACCACAAGTTTGGTATATTTTGGTTGTTATGTATACCCAGAGAGCCAATCATATGATGATTGTGATGACATATTACATAAATGGTTTGGTTAATTATAATAATGAAAGCTTCACATTTATTCTATTTCACTTAGTTATGAGACAATGATGAAACGTAATGAATGTCTAAAGAATGACATTACTCAATTATGTATCTCTTCAAGTATGTGACTTGAACAATGAGATCATACGGATGTTAACAGTATGTACATTCTTATTATTTCCCTAGTCAAATGTTATTGTGGAAGGCAGATAGACAGCAATAACACTAAAGACTAGAGTGTGTGTTGGTTGATGACAAAATCTCATTAGTCATGATATATGTGATATCAAATCAAGCACCTAGATACTTAATAGGGAACAATGTATGGACAGACCCACCTTGAGAGTGAAACATGGAAACCACAAATGGTGGTCATAATCATTTATCATAGTGAAGGTGTTGATTGTGGTTCTTAGACCTGAAGTCGTTACACTCATCACATGTCATTCAGTGTGTTTTAACATCATCCAACATGATCCTGAATAAGGGTTGTCATAAAGGTGGTGATCAGATATGTTGTGATACATGAGGATGACTATGAGTGATGTAGATGGGATTTTTCCCTCCTACTGGAGTTTGATATCTAGATCATTTGATAAGTGAGACTGAGAAAAGCATATGCATGCACATGTGAACCAGTATATGATATTGAGGTCACATATATCTCATACAGTCTGCTCTAGATAAAGGAACATGGATTGAACTTTGATAGGATGATGATTCCATGCCTAGAGTTCATTATGGATATCAGAGACAAAGGAATTAAAAATCATTGTAACACATGACATAGATCATAGATTGAAGTTCTTCTCTAAATTTCCTAATTATTTGGGTAGCAATGATGTGTGACTAGGCACCACTCTTTGCTTGTGATGTCATAGGAACCTATGGGGTCACACACATAGGATACATCTAGAAGAGGAGTTTGATCATGGATGATAATTAAATTGATGGCTCAAGTGTTTAGATATTCAATTTAAGCAACAAATCAGCTGACTGAACTCCCAACCAATCGGTTCAAGTTTGAACTGACCAGTTGGAGTGTCGGGTTGATTGGAAATTGCATTGGCTAAGTTATACACAAACTAGGGAGTGAACCGACCATTTCATCTAGTGAACCAATCGGCTGGAGGTTGCTAGCCGATAATTTTTCTGAGTGACACTCTCGTTCATGGAGAAATTTGATTGCATCAAGGATCAGTGTTGATATCATGTTGTGCATTAATTGGATTAGAATCGCTAATACAATTATGATTGGGAAACATGACAAAATGATCGGTTCACTAGGTGAACTGATCGTCTCACATGCCAATGATCGGTTTGCCTATGAACTGATCATTTCGCCTATCGCATGTTGTGAAAATTCATGAGAATCTGGTCCCTTCTGCTCCCGTATAGATTGGGAACCCTAACCATGACACTCCTATAAATATAGGGGGATTCCTAGAGACACAACTCAATAGCCCCTGACAATTGTTTCCATCTCTAGTTTTGGTAACCAATAGAGAGCCCAATCAAGTCCTACCCAATAAAGGGAGGGATATTAAGGGAGAACAATTGTGAGAGAGTGAGTTGGTGACTGGTACACTAGTGGGAGGGACAACTCCTTCATGTCTATTTTATTAGAATGATAGGAGTTCTAGGAAGTTTGTGTGGACTACCATAGAGGCATGGATACTTTTCCCACTAGGAGGGCAACGTCAATCTACCTTATGTGGTGAAGATCAGGAGTTGTTTCAGATGTCGTCCTAGTGCAACCAGGGGAGTTGTACTTCTGCAACAAGGAATAGTCGTTAGACTTGCTCCAGGACTAGGTATGAACTCGTTAAACCATTCTTCCCATTATATAGTTGTTGACGCGATCTTGCTATTCTAAGGAATATGGATAGAAATTTTTTATTTCTGATGTCCGTTTTTCTGAATTGTGGTATCAGAGGCACATCAATATACTATGTTTTAGGATAACCGATATGATCGAATTTTTAGTTTTCATTGTTTATTTATTGCATACAGTGTGAATATTTAAACAACTTGATGTGTATATCTGATCAAAGACCACATATAATCCCAAACTAATATATATATGATATGATATATATGCAAGATACATGTGTTGCCCTAAAAGTGAGTTTTGATGGTGGATGTGCAGCATGGTTATGGCCAATAACCCAAAAATATGTGTGTGTGGTTGGATGGTTTCTTTTGTTCATGTTTTATCTTGGTTTGCATATCGAGCCTCTACTTTCTTCTTCCCAATGTAAAAGTATTATTCTTTCCTACCTTTGCTCCCCTGGAATGTAACTTGGGGTTTCTCACTCCCATGTAATAAGTTCAATAGAAATAGGATAGCTTCTTTTCTTGCAACAACGAAGACTGTGATCAAGTGTTAAGCGAGCCAATCATTTCATGTAACGAGATGACCAGATGGAAGACCAAGGAGGGTAGAATGCAGGAGAACGAACTGGAAGCCTAGTGGTTGCCACTGACTGTTCAGAGGTGTCCATACATTGGTTGGACAGGAGGCCATACGACCAATTCGTACGACCAACCGACCGACCAAGAGGCAACCCGACCAATTTAAGGGTTGAACCGATCAACCCAGATTGGCAAGCACATATCTATACCAACAATAGGTTCTTACATGTGATGTATACCTAGGTGGTAGTAATTCCTTATGGGTCTAAGGAATTATAGTAGTATGGCCATAACCATCACTAATCTTTTATATTGCATGTTTATATTATGGGATATAGCATGTATATGATATGTACTATATATATGTGGTGATTGGATAAAGTATATGTATTTATAAATGTAAACTCCCTCAAATTAAATATTAAGTATAAGATGCTTTCCATAAGCAACACACATGAAAAGCTTGATCGACCAAACATAGGTTATGCCCAAGCATGGTGCACCATCCATCTCGTGGAAGTGTGATGGTAGATATGTAGGTTCTACCCAAGCAGGGTGCATGTTCTGTCGTGTTGAATTTTGGGTTAGGATTAACTGGTGTACTTAATGGGATTAATCACTAGAGGCATGATAATTGTGGCAAGGAGTTGTGCATATCGTATATCCAAGAATTGCATATGAAGCAATTGGCAAAATTTGACTACTTAATAATTGGCAATGGACATTGGAGTTTGCTGGATAATAGTTGAATGTTTTGGATCTTGGCTCACTAGAAGGTTGTATGCTACAATCTTACAAATTGATATGTGGGGACTATCAATTTGAATAAAATAGTGGAAGAGATAGTTAATTAAAGACCTAATAAACATCGTCAATTTTTTATAAATCAAATCAAATCAAAAATGAGAATTGACAAAATTGCAAATTCTTTAGTAGAGTGAAATGGTAACATACAACAACACCTTTTCTACAATCAGTCCTTGAGAAGGACAAGTTAAATGGGAATAACTTCCATGACTAGTCCGGGATGCTGAGAATTGTTCTCACACAAGAGCGCAAGCTCTATGTCCTAGAGACACTAGAGCTAGATGAACCTCTTCCCACTGCACCTAAGGCTGACATGGATGCTTACAAGAAGCATACTGAATATGTCATTGATGTCAAGTGTCTGATGTCATGCTCCATGAACTATGATTACAAAGGCAGCATGAGGGCATGGATGTTATTGAGATGGTCACACATCTTAAGAACATGTTCCAAGATCAGGAAAGACATGAGAGATATGATGTCTCCAAGGTGTTGTTCAAATGTAACATGGTAGAAGGAGATCCAGTAGTTCCTCATGTGCTCAAGCTCATTGGGAATGTGGAGGACCTGTCAAGACTAGGATTCCCCTTGGGTCAAGAATTGGCCACTAATGTGATTCTACAGTCTCTACTAGAATTTTACGTTCAGTTTGTCATGAACTACGACATGACTGACTTTGACTAACCGTTTCCAGAGTTACTAGGCATGTTGAGAACAGTTGAGGTACAAATGAAGAAAGACAAGCCCAAGTTTTTGATGATGATCAGCAAGACAAAGGGAAAGTCTAAGTGCAAAGGCAAAGCTAAGAAGAGTTCTAAAGTTGGACAAAATCCCAAGTCTTAAAATCTCAAGGCAAAAGGAGGAGTAAAGAAGGGAGGCAAATGTCACCACTATCACCAAGTTGGACACTAGAAGAGGAATTGCCCCCTCTACCTAAAGAAATGAAAGAAGAAGGAGGAGACATAGATCTCCACTTTAGGTATATATGTTATAAGATAATTCTAAATTACTTCTTCATCACTAGTATGTGATACCATATGTAGACCCGACATATGTTTGATATGCAAGATTTGATAAGAAGTAAAGCCTTTATGAAAGGGCACGGATGGACTATGCGGAGCAAGAGTTGGTGTAGCTTCAGTCTACATTTAGAATTTATCTTAGCTCATAGGGCATGTAATAGAGTTAGATGAACTGCTATTTCATTATGCCAATAATAGAAACATTTTATTTTATGCATCTTGTAATGACAAGGATGATTATGAATAAAATAGTTAATGTTCTGTTTCAAATATGTGATCTTATATGTCAATAATCGAACATCTTATGATATTTGTGTGAATGGATCAAAATATGAATGTCCATAATGTACATACCTAAAGGATTATAATTGATAACTCAAACAATCAACATCTATAGCACTGTCATCTAGAGTACACATATAAGAATTGTATATCTAGAATTCATATTAATGTTTATCTAGACTATTTTGGTTATTGAACCAATAAGAGATATGCAAGTCTTATATATGAGCAATATGAAAACCACTTCTAATTAAGTTTAGTGGAAGAATAAGCATTCTAAAAGGACATGTGCATAATGATGTACAAAGGACTTTGGAATAAATGCTACAGATATTTGTTTGCACTTCATTATATATTTCGATAATATGGTTATATGTATTCAGTAAAATACAAGTCTCTTGAAGTGTTCAAGGAGATTACATGTATGAAGTACACATCTTCCTTAAAGGTATTAAGATACTTTGATATGATCAATGCTGAAATACTTTACAGGATAGTTTGAGGTCCTTCTGGAGAGACTGAGATAGTGTATCACAATCAACTCCAGTTGAAAAATGATGATGTTTCAGAAAGAATGAATCACAACATGAAGAGTTATGATGTGGTTATCATTTAATCTAATCTTTTAATTTCTTTTAAGGCATATTCTTAACAATAAAATAATGTACTATGGTTTACATATGAGATATGATATGGGAATGTCCAAGTATGTCTTTTAGAAGGATTTAAACTTATGCAAGAAAATAGTTTCTTGAAAATATTTAATCACATAAATGTTAGTTTGTTAAACACTACTTGTATCAATCCAATAACAAAAAGTGTTTTTTGATAGGATAGTTGAATTCCAAAAGAATAAGTGGGAGTAAAGTAGAACTGAAAAGTTTGAGATCAACAAAAAAACATTTGGACCTAAGGAGGTATAATGAGAACATAGAGAATCACAAATTGTTGTGGAATCTCAAGTTTCTCTATAACACAAAACTCATAGTTATAGTAGAACACATCTGAGATTCAAAGATTGTGAATCCTATAACTTAGATAGGTTATGAGTTGGTCATAAGATTATGAGCCAATGATCAACTAAGAACTATAGAAGGACCAAAGTCTGAGTAATGGCTTGAGGCCATCATATCCATAATGGAATCCATGAAGATAAACAAGGTATGACCTTGGTGGTACCACCTAGATGGGTAAAACCCGCAAGGTGCGACTGGGTTTTCATAAAGAGGACCAACATGGATAACATGAAAGGATACATTGGTTGAAATGTTTTCAAAATTAGTTCAAGGAGTTGAACATGATGAAATTCCTTTACCATGAACATGCTTGTTATTGTAGCTTATTGAGACAATATGATTTGGCACATGAAGTTTAAAATTGCATTCCTTAATAGGAATAATTAAGAGGATGTGTATGTGACACAATCTAAAGGTTTTATGACTCTATTAATGCAAATAAAGTTTATAAGCTACAATGTTCAATCTAGAGATTGAAATAAGCATCTCAGAGCTAAAATCCTTTTATTTGACAAGAAATTCAAAGAGTTTGACTTGAGTCATGATAAAAGATGAAATTTTTAATTACAAAATATTTAGTGGGAACATATATATATAAATATTCCACATATTGATGAGGAATGACACTTCAATACTAAGTACTTAAACCTGGCATGGAAATTGCCTTCAACATGAAGGATTAGGTGAAACGTCCTATGTGATAGGAATGGAGATCTATAAAGATAGTTATGAAAAGTTTCTTAACCTAAATACAAGAACATATATTGGCAAAATGTTGAAAGGGTTCAGCATGCAAGGTTCAATGAGAAAATCTATTCATGAAGATGAGATAAGTTTCTCAAGAATCCAATGTTCTAATTCTTGTGAAGAATGGAAGAGATGCCATATGCATTCACCTTTGGATCTACCTGCGATGTAGTGTACCCATCCCATTATCTTGTATGTGTTTGACATGACAAGAAGATATTAGTCATAACCAATGAAGGTCACTGGAATGTCATATAAAGCATCCACTAGTACTTGAGAAGCACTATTGGGAACAGTTGTGGAACTATGGTAATAAGGAAGAGTTGGATGTAAAGGGCTACATAGATGCAATCTTCTAAAATGATGAAAAAATGATCGCAATAGAAAAGTATGTGTTTAATCTTATAAAAGAGTTATTAGTTGGAAAGAGTTGTAAATAAACAGACCATTATTTTAAAATTATACAATAGAAGTTGAGTATCCTTGTGTTGAGAACACAGGAGTGGATTCTATATGGGTCTAAAAGTTCATATGGGTGAACTTATGGATGTTACTTCCATTGATGACATAGTAGAAATATTATATCAACAATGGAGCTACTAGTTAGGCTAGGAATATTAGATAGTATATTACGTGACTTCCATCTCATACGAAATGTCATACAATGAGAGATGTGAAACATGCAATATACCGACTAAAGCAATAAGTTGCTAACCAGTTGGATTAGCACTTGCATGACAGAAACATGATGGGCATGTTTAGATCACTAAGAATGATATTCATGGGTGATTGTATCTAAATCAAGTGGGAGTTTGTTGGTATGTATGCCCAGAGAGCCAATCATATGATGATTGTGATGGCATATTACATAAATGGTTTGGTTAACTATAATAAAGGCAAGCTTCCAATTTAATTTGTTCCACTTAGTTATCAGATAATGAGGAAACATAATGAATGTATAAAGAAAGACATTACTCAATGACGTATGTCTTCAAGTACATGACTTGAACAATGAGATCATATAGATGTTAAGAGTATGTACATTCTTATTATGTCCCTGGTCGGATGTAATTGTGGAAGGCAGATTAACAACAATAACACTAAACACAAGAGTGTGAGTTGGTTGATGACAGAATCTCATCAGTCATGATATATGTGATATCAAACTAAGCACATAGATACTTGATAGGGAACAGTGTATCAGACTGACCCACCTTGAGAGTGAAACATGGAAACCATAAATGGTGGTCATAATCATCTCTCATAGTGAAGGTGGTGATTGTGGTTCTTAGACCTAAAGTCGTTACACTCATCACATGTCATTTAGTATGTTTTGACATGACCCAACATGATACTAAATAAGGGTTTCCATAAAGGTGATGACTATATGTGTTGTGACACATGGGGATGATTGTGAGTGATGGAGATGGGATTTTTCCCTCCTACTGGAGTTTGATATCCAGGCCACTTGATAAGGGAAACTGAGAAAAGCATGTGCATGCACATGTGAATCAATATAAGATATAGAGGCCACATATATCTCAGACAGTCTTCTCTGGATCAAGAAACATGGATTGAACATTGATAAGATGATGATTCCATGCCTCGAGTTCATTCCGAATATTAGAGAGAAAGGAATTAGACAATCATTGTAACACCTGACACAGATAGTAGGTTGAAGTTGTTTCTTCAACTTTCTTGATTATTTGGCTAGCAATGATGTGTAACTAGGCACTGCTCTTTTCTTGTAATTTCATAAATAGGTTATGGACATTCACTGCCAACATAAATAGGAACCTATGGGTCACACACATAGGATACATCTAGAAGAGGAGTTTGATCACCACTGATAATTAAATTGATTGCTAAAGTGTTTAGGTATTCAATTTAAGCAACGAATCATCTCAATGAACTCCCAACCAAACGGTTCAAGTGTTGAACCAACCAGTTGGAGTGTCAGGTTGATTGGCAATTGTATTGGCTGCGTTCTACACAAACTAGGGAGCGAACCTACTGGTTCACCTAGTGAACCAAGTGACTCAAGGTTTCCAGTCAACCGTTTCATTGAGCGACATGCCCGGATCGTAGAGCAATTCAATTGCATCAAAGATTAGTGATGGCATCATGTTGTGCATTAATTGGATTAGAATTGCCACTACAATTGTGATTGGGAAACATGACAAAATGACTGGTTCATTGGGTGAACTGATCGGCTCGCATGCCAATCGATCGGTTTGTCTATCACATGTTGTGAAAATTCATGAGATTCTGGTCCCTTCCACTCCCTCACAGATTAAGAACCTTGACCTTGACTATCCTATAAATAGAGTGGTATTGGGGGCTCCCGAGAGACACGACTCAATCACCTCTAACAATTGTTGTCCTCTCTGGTTGTAGTAACCAATAGAGAGCTTGAGCAAGTCCTACCCAATAAAGGGAGATATAGCAAGGGAGAATAATTGTGGGAGACCAAGTTGGTGACTAGTTGTGACACCTCGTCATGCTAATGAGATTACTCAAAACACAAACCATGATCAACTACTAATTTATCACATAGTCAAAAATGCAAAATAATTAAAACCAATTCTAACAATGTAAATAAACTCTAGACCATTTATAAAAGTCCATCATTCCATTCTCATATATTGTAACAAGTATTTACATATGGATCCAAAGACCTCAGTCACATCCTGCATACAAAATATATTTTACATGTACATGCCTTATATTTACAAACATTGGCATACTACAAAAATCTTGTGTTGATATGAGTATATCATCTAGAAAACAGATCCCATACCCAGACCTGAGATTACATGGACGACACTAGGACTCTACTACTAACATCTACGACTAACCAACCTTCTGAATCTATTGATCACCAGGTTGGTTCCCTTCCACAGTGCGACCTTGACCTCGTTGCCTGCGACCACCTAAAAAAATGTGGTGACCCACGGGTGAGACCCAGTCCCAACGAGAGATATAACTCTCTCCAACATATATTGATTATAACATATTGATTGACAGTAAAAGAACTGAGCAGATACAATAATGAATAAGCAATTTAAGCAGATAGAATAGCTTAATCATACTAAGCCATTAAGCAAATTAACTTGATAAGAAGCATAATTACTCAAAGGTCATATGATATCATCCCGTAAATATTGAATAGTATAAAGACAAGTTAAAGACTAATCAAAAAATGTGAGACGTATTTAACTATACTCAGTAAACTACATGTCTTATATCACTTCTTTTATTACATTGCCCTGAGGGATTTGAGAAATACCACTCAAGTCCTAACTAACCACTACTAAGTCGAAATCAGTGCCATACAAGATCTAGGAAGAGACAGACTCCTAAGATCTTGTCCACCCCCAGTCAATACGAGTCTACCACAGTGACACATAAGGTCAAGCTGCTAACGGCCTAGTCCGTCCTTGGTACATGTCACAATGCTAGTGAAAGGAGGCAGGTACGCATACCCTACCATCTAGGTTACAACCACATTTGTCCTCCAATATTATCATCATATATATATATATATATAATCACCGAGACACAACCGCATCCATTTTCAAACTAAGGGCTAGGTATGACCACTATCATCCTCCCTAACACTTGAATTCAAGATGACAAGCACCCTACATACTCATCAGTATGCGCTCCGAGTATCCCTTAGGAATACTCGTTTCATTATCTGGGAATTTCTGACACTCATATAGATCTATGGCACAAGGCACTACATGATTAGAGTTTCACTTAATTAGTTATGCCAATTGGGTGAATTAAGGCTGAATCATACAAATGGACATTCAAACCCAAATTCTTTTCTAAAAAGAGTATATGTATAACAACTTCAAAAGATATAAAACATTTGAGATATAAATCTTAATCACATAACCACATGCTATCATTCATTGCAAATTAATGGACCACACTTATCATCATACTTTTACAAGATACCAATATCTTATCACAAGTTCTAGGGTTTTAACCCTTATTGGAACATGAAGAGGATTTCACCTCAATCATGGCTTCAAACATGCCCAAAGGTCGCTAAGACCATCACACTATTCATAGTAAGGTTATCATCATCATTACATGCCTTAAACAAGGCTCAAAAGATCATTAGCACATATGTGTCCATAGATACTAACATGGCAAGGCACTATGATATTCAAATAGTACTACAATGTAATTTCAACACAAGAAGAGTGTAATTCATTATCACATTAATCATTCAAGAGGTCTGATTATAACCAATCAACATCATATAATTACACTAAGGTTAGTTATAACAAGCTAGATCACACGGGAGTTACACATCCACTTATTATAGCGATTTATCAAATATAATTATATGATGGCAAAGGTAAGATTGCAAATTAATGGTATTGAACCATCAAAATGTCATCACTAGGACCCACAAATAATACCATGTGATTTATTCTAATCCATTGGATGTTAAAGCGTCCAATATTATTCATTGGATCGGGTTTATTGTTCAAGGTTATCAATTGAAGTATAGATCAAACCATTAGATCAATTGAACCAAGGAACCATTGGTTCAAGGTTTAGTCAAATCTACAATTACATTCTTAACTCATCATACATGGTGATGACCTGATCCACCATTAATTGTGATCATTAGGTCAACATTGGTTGTTAGATCAATAATACATTCAGTTAACACCATCAAATATTAGGCTAATGTCATCATCAATTGATAACATCATTATAATACTTAGTGGATGATAAGTATACGTCTAATTGAGCCAAAACCTGACCTAAGGGGGTGACCATAGCTTGTCACCATAAATTTGATACCCTTGATAACGAACATCAGTTGCCAAGATAGCAACATTGTTGGTTGTTGAATGGTATGACCAACGGTTGTGTGATAGGGAAGGAAATAACTTGAAATCCTAATTTGAACCATCAATTGTTTTGTACATAGCACCATAGGTTGTTGCTATCAACCTGTCCCAGATCATTTTACACCTTAAAAGGGTTGTACACATGTTTACAAGTTCATATAGAACTAGAACAGAACAGGGAACACCACAAAAATTCGAAATTCTAAACAAGCATGGTTTCTTTATGCTTAAATCAACACATTAAGGCATAAACATGAACTAACAAGCTTCGAGTAAGCAATGTAAGTAAAGAATGTTATATAACTCGCCTATATATAGTAGGTCAGATCCCAAACAGCAAGAATCTCGAGCAAATATGGCAAGAAAACCTTGGATTCAGATCTAAACTTGGCTAAATAAGCACTTCTCTCCACAAGGAAGTAAAACCCTAGAAAAAGAAACAAGAAGGATAGATTTTTGAGTTATAGAGCCCATTTCACCATGGAACAGAAGGGTTCCGCCTGAATGAAGGTCTAAGGAAGGATAAGAGCAAGAAAAACGGAGAAGGAAGGAAGAAAACAACTTGCCTTGGTCGAAATCCCTAAAATATGACATTGGAAACCCATGGTAGGGCTAGATGGAGCTCTAGGAGACCTTTCTCCAAAAAGAGGTTGTATTCTACCTTAGAGCAGTTGGTTCCAAAAAAAATAGAGTGGATTCGTTTCTCCAGGTTAGAGGAAAGAGTAAGCAAGCACGGTTTCTAATTTGGGCAAAGAAGAGGTAAATATAGCCCATGGATAAGGATAGAAGCAAGCTTGAGGTGTAAAAGTAGCTTCCCCATGTGTCTATGGCCTTAAATTATTAAGAATATACAAGCACACACACAAAAAGCTCCCCCACCGTCCATATTGAAATTCTTAGATTTCCTTTGTCGAATTTCCCATCCAATCACATAATTTATTAGTTGGTAGCTACTAAAGGTAGCTCATCCATGAAGGGGTAAACCCTAAAATATCCTTGATGAAAACACCTTCAAACCATGACTCAACTAGGATCCCCATGGCTCAAAAATCTCAAGAATGATAATATAACATCTAAGTAACATAATGTATGTGATAAATTTCAAAGAAACCCCTCAATTTGGTAAATTACATAAAAGTCCAAAATGTACAGAAAATTGCATAACTTGCTCAAACAGTGTCCAAATTGGACCAAATTTGAAACTTAAGCTTTTATTATAATTTCAAAACATATTAAAAGGTTATATTAGGGTTATAAGCATTCAATTATGGTAATTAAGCTCATTAAACTCATTAAGAAAGTTTAGGGGCCTTACACTAGTACACCAATGGGAGGGACAACTCCTTCCTGTCTGTTCTAGTAGAACGATGGGAGTTCTAGGCAATCCATGTGGACTGCCATATAGGCATGGATAATTTTCCTTCTAGGAGGGTAACATCATCCTACCGCCTGTGGTGAAGATTAGGAGCTATTGTTGACGTCATCCATGTGCAACTAGGAGAGTTGCACTACTGCAATGAGGAATAGTCGAGGGACTTGCTCCATGACCAGGTATGAACTCATTAAACCATCCTTACCATTATATAGTTCTTGACATGATCTTGTTATGTTGGGGAATGTGGATAGAATTTTTTTTATCTCTACTGCCTTTCTGATGCTCATATTTCCCAACAATTTCTACATCCAATGTAGCAAAAGAAGCAGTACAAAACAAGATATTCATTAGTTAATTTGGGGTGGTTCAAAACATTGAGGATGAAGTAGAGCTCTAATGTGAAAAAATGGATCCATTGCATAGTATAAGAGACCCAGATTGCACCAACATTCTAAGCACATACTATATAGATATCATCTCATAGGATAAATCATACAATGATAAGATGTAAATATTTGCATAGTACCAATTGAAAGAAATATTATTGATCCCTTGAAAAAAGTAGTTTTACTACAGAAGCATGATGGTCTAGTTAGATCACTTGGAATTTGATTCACGATTGATTGGCTCTAGTGCAAGTGGAAAACTATTGGGTTGTATGCCCTGAGAGCCATCATATGATGATTGGATAATGGATACATTGTATGTTATTTAATTATTAAAAAGAAAGAAATCCCCTTTCTTATGTTTATTTTCGAACAAGATAATGAATAAATGTAAAAACGTCATAAGAATATTTTGACTTGATAATATATGGTTTGGGTTGAGGACCTAAACATGAGATCATACGTATACTCAAGAGTATTCATCCTTTCTATGTTCCCGATCAATTACTATTGTGGATATTATAGGACAACAATAAAACATAAGACTAGTGTGTGTGTTGAAAGATGACTATGTCTCATTAGTCATAATATTAGATATCATTTCGACTACATGAGTACTTGTTACAAAACAAGTGGCATTAGTCAGACCCACTTTTCAATACAACACATGGAAGCCATGCCATGGCAATCACATTCATGTATTGATGTGATAGTTGTGATTGTGAACCTTAGAACTGAAGTCACTATAACAGTCACATATTGTTCTCTATATTTTAACACTACCCAACATGACTCAAAATAAGTGTTGTCATACATGTAATGACTGGTTTCACTATGACACTTATAGATTATTGTGAGTGATGTAGGTGGAATTTTCTCCTCCTACTAAAGTGATGTTCCAACCACTTGAGAAGTGAGACTATAAAATGTATGGTTGTGCACCTATCAGCAAATATATGATAATTAAATCGAACAATTTTGATAATTTGCTCTAATCCATGTAACATGCATTGCATATTAGGAGGATGACTACTCCATGCATTGGGTTTATTCAGGATATATGTGACAAAGGGACTATACGATTGTGGTGACATTGGTCACATACATATTATAGTTGTTCTCAACTTATTTCAATTACTTAGATAGAACTGAAAATTTTCTAGATACAACTCTTTGCTTGTGATATTTTTAACATTAAGCCAACATAATACAAAACCTATAGAGTCACACACATATGGTTTCTTAAGGGAGTTGAATTTCATAATTACGCACATGATTAGAATGGTTCTGAATAATGTAAAGATTGGCTTCATACCCAAATGAGTGACTAGGTAAAAAACGCAATGGACTGGATGGTGTAGATAAATAAATATACTAATTATCAGTTGATTGATTGGTTACCATTAAAAAAACTAGCCAACATATCAATAAGATAACTTAATTGGTCGATTGTACATGAGATGGGATGCAACACAAGAAAAAGGAGATTTGTCCCATTTGTATTCAAATTGGACAATTGGATCGGACCTGAAATGGCCAATCCATTGGATGTACAAATCAATCGACTTGGTAACCCAACTTATTATTTATAAAATTAACCAGTCAATTAGGAAGTATGTATGATTTTTCCTAGTTTGATTCTATTTTGAATTCCAACTAGGAATGATATTTTCCAATCCCATGATTCTCATGCATAAAGGGGTGAATGTCCAAAGGGAGACATATACATTGATACACAAGGTGTCTAATATTTATTCCTCTTGAAGATAGAAAAACTCATCCCTAGGCCAACAACCCACAATAGGAGGTGAAGGAGATCGAGCAATGCTAGCATGTTGAAAACTCTACATTTTGCAACCTCTTGGTGACCAAGGTAGTGATACACGCATCTGCATGGAGGACATAGAGGTTGACGCCCTTGTGTGAAGGCTTGAGGATGAGAAACTTCTGCAATGAGAATATAAGGTGTTGTTGTGAAAATGAGGTAGAAACCATAATTAATGACTTTGTATATGGATACATAAATGTGAGTTCTACATTGACATAAATTGTGTATAGTTGTGGACAATTAGTGTGCATGAAGGTATATTTGATATCCCTTCTGCGTCTTTCATATATCTATGTTTTATGTTTCAATTTTTTGTGTGTGTTTCTAATGTGCCCCCTTCCCTCAAAACATTACACGTCCCATGGTTAGGCAAGCATTAAAAAGGCCCCTATACTATAGTTGAGAGATTTGTGCCTCAAAGAGCTCGTATATGTTCTCATGAATCACATGCTTCGTCCTTTTTAAGTGCATAGGATATTTGTAAAACATATAGTCCTACATGTGTCACTTCTCTAACTCTCAGTCTCTCTATCTTATTCTCATTACAATGATGATTATCTCTATTATCTAAGATAGAATAAGTGTAGGTGGCCATTGACAATGAAAGGCTCCCCTTGGCGAAGCAACAGTCTCTTGAAGAAGTGGAATTGGGAGGGGTGGCCTTCGATCAAGGTAAGGTATCCTTTAGTGGAAAAAGCTTCTCCTTGGTGAAGGTTAAGTTAGAGGTAGAAGATCCTTCTCAAGAGTGGGCATATCCTTGGTGAAGGTTGAAGATTTTTGGTCCATGATGGATAAGTCCTTTGAAGGGACAAAGATCCATGGTAAGGATAGGTAAGTCACTATAAGGTTGTTGGTTCCCTTGAGCTTAAAGGGAATCTATTTTAGCCTTTAGTCTTGAAAAAGTTGATCAATTGGTGTAACTCTTATAATAGAATATAAGGAGTGACTCAAGGTTGAAAACTCTAGAGATGACTCCTATAGGTAGTGGAGCTACATCCTTTCAGGTGGAACCGCTATATATATGGAATTCACTTGTGGATTATTCAATCTCTATTTCCTTATTTTCATACTTGCATTATCATCTTGGGAAATACTTTGAAAGTCTAACTAATATTTGTAAAGTGGTTCTAGATCAATTTGAACTCCCTATTGTGAAAATTTAGATCCAACAAGGAGAAGGGACGCTTATTTCACTATGATTGATTAGCAAGGGGACAAAAGGAGAGTAATATCATTATAAATGAATTTACGCTATAAAAAGTTTGTGTCGTCGAAATTAGAACAATATGTGTATGTCAAATTTATGTTATGCAAGTACTTTTTTATGAATTTATATATATCCTATCAGAAGTTACGTTTAAGTGTGTCAATTCCCTTCATATTTAATGATTCCCTTTATACTCAAATCTACTTTTCCAAGCATACGTCACAGTTGTGGAAATGGCATGATTGAGTGTGGGTATCATGGTGATGCCCCCTTTCTTTCTTACTTAACTGGATGGGGTCGGATCTGGCATGCCCATTTTTTCCACCAGGGCCAAGGTGACTGGGTGGCAACATGGCCACAGTGGACACCATGTCTGCGGTAGTGGCAATGCCCACTCGACAATTTCTTGATAAAGACCTTGTAGAAATGACAAATACATTGTATCATTTTGATGTAACATGATAGTGGTGGATATTCTAGCAGCCAATGTCAACTTGAACTTAAGTACTTGAATTTTTTTTAAAACTGTAACAATATTTCATTGAATCTCTTCCATATTTTAGTTGTTGTGCCTCATTTCATCATTCTCTATTCACCTACACATCTAAAACTTAAATGTTTAATTAAATACAAGTGTGTGTGTATTTATTGGAATGTGTGAAAATAACCAGAAAGTCTAAATAATTGAAGGTTGGGTGAAAAAGTTCCCAAATCCATATGGGTTGCCTCCCACTGGTGTTAAGTTTTATACCTTCAGTCAGAGTTCTTATTTCTTGGGTCAATCATCCTCTTGAAAACCTCAAATTTCATCACCATATTAGATTGCTTCCTCATCTACATTCAAGCACATCTCTTCAACAAAAGGATCATCGTCAATCAACATCACAATATCAAAATTTTGATTAGCCTTGTCAGGCTCAACCTCGACAACTGCCTTCAATCTTTGACCATTCACTATGAATTCATTTGCATCTTCTTTCTCTTGTATCAAACTTTCTCCAGATATATAAACATGCTTGACTTGATAGGGGCCTTCCCATGTTGACCTTAGATTCCTGGGAAAGAACTTCATTCTTGAGTTATACAGCCATACTGATTGACCAGGCTTAAATGTCTTTTTCTTGATCAATTTGTCATGCAAGAACTTCACTCTGACCTTGTAACTCTTGAACATATCATAGGCTTCATGCCACATTTCTTCTAATTCATTAAGTTGTATTTTTTTCTTTTCCCGATGGTTTCCATGTCCATATACATTGACATTAAGGCCCATAATGCTTTGCTTTGTAGATTTACTAATGATAAATGAATATCCATCCTAGTTTTTGTTGTATTTTTAGCTTCATTTGCATCCATTTCCATCATTTTACTTTAAAACTAGATTACATTTAGGTTTTCTTAATTTGATGTTAATTTATAGGACTTTGATCCAAATAATTGGTTTTCATGGAAGACTTGAGCTTCATTGCATGGAAGGAGTGTATGATGGAATGGTCATGCTAACCTACTAGTGGGCCCAAGAAACTTTTGAATAAATGGACCATATTTTTATTGTATGTTCCTTCATTGGTTGTTGAAGCCATCGGTTTGCACTGTACCTTCCAAGCCATCAGTTTTCATTTGTCTGCCCTTTAATCAGTTGTCATTCCTTCAGAAGAAGTTCCATTAGTGTAGGTCATTGGCCTTACATCAATACCTCGCGATGGGGCTTGCATATCTTGAACCATCTCTTTCCATTATTCTGCCACTCCATCAACTTTTCTCGTTCTGGCCTTCCATCAGTTGACACTCGAAGGAAGGCCAACACTCTCTATTGATGGTCACCTTCTAATGGTTGACCTACATTCCAAATATGAAGGATGTTCTGCACTACCTTTTGATGGATGTGTAGTGTCTGCCTTTTAACAAAACTTTTGAGTTCCCTTTTGATGGTTGTTCTACTTTCCTCTTCTGGTGGAGACTATGCTCTCCTACCAAAGTAAGATTTACATTCATCAACTGATGGTATTCATGCTTCAATGATCAAAGGAACTCCTACCATGTCATTTGATGCTCATCTCTTGATGATACACCTGACTATTTTCCTACCAAAGGTTTTATTGAATGTTGTGAGACCTCTCATCTATCTTTAGAGTTACTAAAAAACCCTTCGCCTTCCTTGCACCTCTACCATCAACCAATATTTCACTCCATGGTGGCTAGAAAGGGTTCTAAATGTAAGGAAATATGATGACAAAGATGACAGTGGAAACAAAAATTCTTACCATATTCCCCATAAACTAGTGGATTATGTCAATAACTATGAACTGGAAAGAAGGTTGCAAGACATTTACATAGTCCTAGAGCAAGTCCAATGACTATCCTTGCAGCGACATGCCTCTTTCTCAAGCAATACACAAACTATCGGAGGCAGAGGCCTCCTGGTATAGCACCTGATGGCGATTGCTGAAATCCTCCTAGCATGGTGGTAACAACCTCCATGCCTCTATGTAGTCTACGAGGACCACCGGGAACTCATGTCATTCTTATAGGACTAATAAGAAGAAGTTGTCCCTCGTGTTTTCAACATGTTAGCATTGACATTTTCCCCATTGGCTACCTCTCCTTTTTACGGGTAAGATACTTATGGCTCTCACGTTACCACAACATTGAGATTAGGAAACTTGTGTCGAGATCCTTGGACATCCCCCTCCCGCCTTTATATAGGAGTGGACGTGTCAGGGTTTCTAAAAATATGGGGATACGAGGAGATGAATTTCATGAATTTTTGACTGTGGTGAATCACAAGTCGGATGACTGACAGTCGGTTGATTGGAATGTTTTCCTATTGCAAACATATTGGATTTCAGTGAGATGGTCAATGCAGAAAATTACATCAACATCAACCCTTGATCCAGTCCTACTAATCATTTAGTTAGTTGACTAGACACTCCAGTTGGTTGACTCACATTCCCCGTCAATTAACTCACATTCCCTGTCAGCCAGTTGTCAGCCAATGTTGTTTAGGTTGATTAGCTAAAACTTTGGTAATCAAGTCAAACCTAATTCATGAGTAAACTCTTATTCCAAGTGAATCCTATGTGTGTGACCCTATAGGTCCCAAATTACATTGGGAATGAATGTCCATAACTAGATTACAAAGAATGAGTGGTATCTAGCAATACATCATTGCTACCCAAGTAATTGTAAAGTTGGAGAACAACTTCAAACTTCAATCTGTGATGAGTGTTACCATCATTGTATAGTTCCTTTGTCTATGATATCCATATTGAACTCGAGGCATGGAATCATCATCCTCTTAGTATTCGATCCATGTTCCTTGAACTAGATCAGACTGTCTCAGATGCATGTGAGCTCACATATCACATATTGATTCACATGATTATGGCCATACATTTCTTATTCTTGCCTATCAAGTGGCCAGGATATCAACTCTGATAGGAGGGACAATCACACCTATATCATTCACAGTCAATCCTCATGTGTCACAATGTACCCCAACATCACATGTATGATAACCCTTATTCAAGGTCACGTTGGATGGTATCAAAGTACATCGAACAACATGTGATGAGTGTAGTGACTTCAAGTCTAAGAATCACAATCACCATTATCACTATGAGAGATGATTTTGACTACCATTAAATGGTTTCCATGTATCACTTTCAAGGTGGGTTTGTCTGATACATTGTTCTCTAACAAGTACCTATGTGTTTGGTATATCATAACACATGAGATTATGTCATCAGTCAACACACATTCTAGTCTTATGTATAATCGATGTCTATATTATTTCCACAATAATATATGATTGGGGACATAATAAGAATGTACATACTCTATTCATACATATGATCTTATTGTTGAGGTCCTCAACCTAAAGACATATGTCATCAACTAATATCATTCTCTTATACATCTATCATGCTATACCGTCATCTGATAATTGAACAAACATATAGATGAAATATTTCCTTTATTATTAATCAAATCTATTACCTGATGCCTCATTAAAATCATCGTATCATTGACTCTTTGGGGATACATACCAGTAGACTCCCACTTGCATTTAGAGCTAATCACCCATGAATTTAATCCCAAGTGATCTAACATGACCTTCATGTTTCTACTATGAAAGTGCTCTTGTCTAGGGTTCAACAACATTGCTTTTAGTTGGTATTCTGCAAATCTTCACATCTCCTCATTATACAATCTCTCATATGAGATGGAACCGTTGTTGTATGTGCTTGGAATACTGATGCGATCTAGGTTCATTAGCTTTTGCAATAGTTCCATTGTTGTCATAATACAACTCTAATGCATAGCTAATGCTTGGAACACCCCATGTTCAATGACTAAGTTCTTGATCTGAACAACTTCCTTTGTTGCATTGGAGTAATGTACTTGGCCTCTGTTGTAGAATCATCAACTATTTCTTGCTTAGAACTCTTCTAGCTTATAGATCCATTATTGAGGCAAAACACAAATCCATATCGTGATATAAAGTCATCTTTGTCAGTTTGGAAGCTTGCATTAGTGAAATCCTTTACCGCCAACTCTTCCTCACCAGTGTAGATAAGGAATTGATCCTTAGTTCTTCTCAAGTACTAAAGGATGTTCTTAATGGCAGTCCAGTGATTTCCTTGGGATCTTAGTGATATCTACTTATCATGATCAAGGCATAAGAGACATCAGGATGAGTACATAGCATTGCGTACATGATAGATCGAATTGTAGATGCATATGGAATCTTACTCATGTTCTTCACAAGAACTGGGACATTAATCTCTAGAGACACTAACACCATGAGACATGGGTAAGTTTCTTATCTTCAAGTTTTCCATGGTGAACCTTTTCAACACCTTGTAAATATATGTGCTCTATCTTAGGCCAAGAAGACTTCTAGATCTATCTCTATAGATCTTGATTCCTAAGATATAGGATGCTTTGCCTAAATCCTTCATAGAGAATGTATTTCTTAGCCAACTGTTTACCATTTGTAAGTTAGGGATGTCACTCCCCATCAATAGTATGCCATTTACATAGAATATGAGAAATACAATCATTCTCCCACTAAACTTCTTGTAAACACATGATTTATCTTCATTCTGACTAAAGCCAAACTTTTTGACTGTTTCGTCAAATTTAAGATTCCAGTTCTGAGATGCTTTCTTCAATCCATAGACTGTCATTTGTAGCTTTTAGACTTTATTGGCTTCCTTTGGATTTATAAAACCCTCCAGTTGTGTCATGTACACATCCTCAAGCAGATTCCCATTGAGAAATATGGTTTTAACATCCATATGCCAAGTCTCATAGTCATAATAAGCTACAATAGCAAGCATGCTCCTAATGGACTTAACCATGGAAACTAGAGAAAAGGTTTCATCACAATCAACACCTTGAAGTTGTTTGAAACCATTTGCAACCAATCGACCTTTATAAGTTTGTACATTACCATCCATGTAAGTCTTCTTCTCGATGACCATTTGCATCCTATGGGTTTTACCCCTTCAAGTGGATCCACCAAGGTCCATACCTTGTTGGTGTACATGGATTCCAACTCAAATTTCATGGCCCCCAGCCATTTCTCATACTTTGTTTCCTTAACATCTTCTATGTAGGTTGTTGGCTCATCAATAATGACCAACTCATTGCCCTTGAGTCACAAGATAACCAAATCTTTTAGGCTCAAGGCATGTCCTACTAGATCTGTGAGGTTCTTATGTTACATGAGAAACTTGAGATTCCATAATGTTTGTGACTCTTCATGTTCTGTGTGTACCACTACAATTTCAATGTTTTGTTGTTTGTCTCGAACCACTTTCGGTTCTACTTCCCTCCCACCTAATTCTTTGGAAATAAATTCATTTTCTATTAATACAACATCCCTAGAAACAAACACTTTGTTGTTAGATGGAGTATAAAAGTAGTATCCTTTGGTTTCCCTAGTATATCCAACAAAATAACATTTATCTGATTTGGGTCTAAGCTTTTTCAGGAAATAGCTTTCTCACATAAGCTTCACAACCCCAAATCTTCATAAAAACACATTGAACACTTCCCATACCATATCTCACATGGTGTCTTCTAAATTGATTTAGATGGTATGTGGTTAAAATGTAAATGATGTGGTTTCTACAACATGTCCTTAGAAGGAAGCCGAAAGACTAGTAAAACTCATTATTGACGACACCATGTCTAGTAATGTATGGTTCCTTCTTTCAGATACACCATTATGTTGTAGTGTTCCAAGTGGAGTCCATTGTGATATGATACCATAGTTTTGCAAATGGTCCTCAAACTCTTGGGTTAAGTATTCTCCAACTCAATCAGAACAAAGTGCTTTACTACTTTTACCAAGTTGGTTCGGTACTTCATTCATGAAATCCTTGAACTTTTCAAGGGTTTCTGACTTATTATTTATTATGCACATGTATCCATACTTATTGAAGTCATCAGTAAAGGTAATGAAGTACTAGTAACCACCTCTAGCATTTGTTGCAAAAGGGCCACATACATCAGTATGTATGATTCCTAATAGATCACTTGCTCTCTCCATGTTACTAGTAAAAGGAGATTTTGTCATCGTTCCCAACAAACAAGAATCGCACGTCTCTATTGATTCAAGATCAAAAGAGTCTTGATAATCATCTTTATGGAGTCTAGAAATGTGTTTCTATTGATGTTCCCTAGATGACAATGCCAAAGGTATGTTTTGTTTGAGTTACTGAGTTTTAACATTTTGGTATTTACGTTACAAACATTTGTCTCTAGATCTAATAAGTCAAGATCATAGGACATTGGATCACTACCATAAAATACCATGTCTTTTAAAATAGAACATTTACCATTCTTTATATGAAATTCGGATCCATTCTTATCCGTACAAGATACATAAATGATGTTTCTATTAATGGCAGGTATAAAATAGTAGTTCTCTAACATTATTACATGCCCACTAGGTAGAGATAAATGATATGTTCCAACTACATTGGAAACAACTCTACTCCATTCGCAATGCATAGCTTAACCTCGCGCTTTCTTAAAGGTATACTTCTTTTCAGATCTTGCATATTTAAACATATGTAAGATCTACATCTGGTATCCACTACCCAAGATGAAGAAGTAGACATATGCAAATAACATATATAGTTGAACTGGAGATCTCCATCCCCTACTTATTTTTCCTCACTTCCTCTAAGTAAAGAGGGCAATTCCTTTTCTAATGTATATCATGGTGACAATTGCCTTCCTTATCCACCCCTCCCTTTGGTTTGAGTGTAGATGACTTGTGTTTCTGGCAAGCTTTATAACTCTTCTTAGCCTTGCCTTTACCCTTGGACTTCCCTTTCCCTTTTCTAATCATCAACACAAATTTAGGCTTGTCCTTCTTCATTTGTGCTTCAGTAGTTCTCAACATGTCAAAAAATTCTGACAACAGCTTATCAATTTTTTTCATGTTGTAGTTCATGACAAATTGGTTGTATGATTCTGGCAGTGATTGCAGAATAACATCTTTGGCCAACCCCTGGCCCAAGTTAAATCTCAATCTTTCTGGATTATCCACATATCTAATAAACTTGAGCACATGGGCCTTTTGGTCCTCCTTCAGCCATATTACCCTTGAACAACACCTTTGAGACATCATATATGTCTTGTCTTTCCTAATGTTGGTGCATATTGTTAAGATATGTAACCACATCAAGAACAACCATATTCTCATGTTATCTTGCAACTCATAGTTCATTGAGCATAGCATTAGGCACTTGACATCTACGACATCTTTAGAGTGCTTCTTGTAAGCATCCCTATTAGCCTTAGGTGTGGTGGGAGCAAGTTCATCTTCTCTGGTGTCTCAAGGACATAGAGCTTGCGCTCTTGTGTGAGGACAATTCTTGATGTCCTACACTAGTCATGGAAGTTATTCCCATTCAACTTGTCCTTCTCAAAGACCGGTCGCAAAAAAAACTTGTTGTTATTTGCCATTTGTTTTTACAAAAGAAATTCACATTTTGTCAAAACCCTTTTGATTTGATTTTTGATTAAAAGAAAAAATTGAGGATATTAATTAGGTTTTAATTAGTTATTGCTCCCACTATTTTGTTCAAAATGATAGCCCTCATGATCAGTTTGAAATATTGTAGCCTACAAGCTTCTAGTGATCCAAGATCCAAAATAGTTAAGTTATTACCCAGCCAATGTCGTCGTCCATAACCAATTATTAAAGTAGGTAACATTTGCTAATTACATCTCATGCAATTCTTGGATAGATGATACTTGGCATGTTGTATTTGTATGCTTCTAGGTACTTAATCTCATTAAGATACCTAGTTAAGCCTGGCCCAAAAGCAAATGTAATAGAATGCACCCTTCTTGGTAAGCCCACATGACTATCATCACACTTCCATGCTTGGCGTGCCCATGCTTATTCGATCAAGATTTTCACGTGTGTTGCTTATGGAAAGCATATAAGACTTAATATTTGATTGAGGGGTTTTATATATAAATACATATACATATCCAATCACCACATAGTAATAATGTATATCATATGCATATTATATCCACAAACAAAACATGCAATCAGAAAATACAAGTGATGGTTATGGCCATACAAATGCAATTCTTTGGATCCACAAAGAATTGTTATCAATGTAAGGTCAAATATCACATGTTACAACCAAAAACTATGTTGGAAACAATCTGGTTGGTCAATTGGACTCTTCCAGTCGATCGACTCATATGCATGTTAGTCGATCGACCTCCGTCGGTTAGTTGACTAGCTCTTGGCTAAGGTGAATGTCTAGACTCCTATAGTTGGTTGATTGGGGCCTCCAGTCAATCGATTGGATACTTTGATATGTAGCCTCTTCGGTCCTTCAGATGATCGACTTGACTCCTAGTCAATTGACTTGCATGGTGCATAGTGTCTTCTCTCTTACTGAAACAAAAATTAAGACTATCATATTAGATTATTATATTGTACAAGTGAAACCTCGGGTTACATACAAGGGGAATATAGGGAGGACAACATTAAGTTACATTTGCAGAAAGAGAGAGAGGCTCGGTAAGCAATCCAAATTTAAAAAGGCAAAAAATAAATCATTCAACCATGCACATATTTAGGGGTATTGGCCATAACCACGCTTACATCCACCATAAAAACCCTATTAGAGGGTAAAACTTATAAAATTGCATTTATATCATATCACATATATAGGACCTATGGCATATTCCCTAGTGTATGTGGTGTTTAATTGGGTATGAGCATTGATCATTTAAATATTTACATTAACATGCAATAAATAAATGATAAAACCAAAAATCGATCATAACGATTAAATCCCAAAACATAGTAAATTAATGTCGCTCTAATACCACTATAGAGAAACATGGCAACAAAGATGGAAGCGGAAACAAAATTCTTGCCATATTGCCCATTAACCAGTGGATCGTGTCAATAACTATGAACAAAAAAGAAGGTTGCAAGGCATAGATTTGGTCCTGGAGAAAGTCCAACAACTATCCTTGCTTGACCTGCTTCTTTCTCAAATATCACTTGAACTTTTAGAGGCGGTGACCTATTGGTATAGCACTGTGGGTGGTAGTTGATGATGTCCTCCTAGTGTGGTGTAAATAACCTCCATGCCTCTACGTAGTCCTCACAGACCATCGGGAACTCCTGTCGCTCTTCTAGAACTAATGAGAAGTAGTTGTCCCTCGTGTTGTCAACGTGCTAGCATTGATTTTCTCCCCTTTGTCTATCTCTCCCTTTTACAAGTAAGATGCCTCTAGTTTTCACATTACCACAATGTTGAGATTAGGGGACTTGTCCTAAGAGCCTTATCCATCCCCCCTCTTTATATAGAAGTGGATGAGTTAGGGTTTCCACAAACTCAGGGACACGAGGAGACAAATTTCAAGAATTTTCAATTGTTGTTAATCACAAGTCATTATACTAGACTCCCAATCAGTCGATTAGAAGATTTTCCTATTCACAAACATATTAACTTTCAATGCAATGATCAATGCACAATGACGTCAACATCAATCCTTCATCCAGTCTTATTAATCATCCAGTCAGTCGACTGGACTTTTTAGTCAATCGACTCACATTTCCAGAAATCAGTCGACTAGACTTTTTAGTCAATCAGTTGGACACTCTAATCGGTCGACTCACATTCCCAGTCAGTCAACTCGCATTCCCAATCAGCCAACTGTTAGCCAATGTTGTTTAAGTCAATTGCCTAAAACTTCAGTAATCAAGCCAAACTTTATTCATGAGTAAACTCCTATTTTAAGTGAACCCTATGTGTGTGACCCTATAGGTTCCAAATTACGTTGGCAATGAATGCCCATAACTAGATTATGACATAAAAAGCAAAGAGCGGTATCTAGAAACACATCATTGCTACCCAAGTAATTGGAAAGATGGAGAACAAGCTCAACCTACAATATGTTATCAGTGTAACCATCATCATATAGTTCCTTTATCTCTGATATCCATATTGAACTCGAGGCATGGAATCTTCATCCTCTTAGTATTCGATCCATGTTCCCTGGACTAGATCAGATTGTCTCAGATGCATGTGAGCTCACATATCACATATTGATTCACATGAGTATGGCCATACATTTCTCAGTCTCTCTTATCAAGTAGCCAATATTTCAACTTTGGAAGGAGGGAAAAATCCCATATGTATCACTCACAATCAATCCCCATGTGTCACAACATGCCTGAACATCACCTTTATGGTGACCCTTATTCAAGGTCATATTGGATGGTGTCAAAGTACAAAAATATGTGATGAGTGTAGTGACTTCTTATCTAAGAACCATAATCACCACTATCACTATAAGAGTTGATTTTAACTACCATTCAATGGTTTCCATGTATCACTCTCAAGGTGGGTTTTCTTGATACACTATTCTCTATCAAGTACATATGTGTTTGGCTTGATATCACATATTATGAAAAATGAGATTTTGTCATCAATCAACATACATTCTAATCTTATGTATTACTATTTTCTATATTGTTTCCACAATAATATCTGACTAGGAACATAATAAGAATGCACATACTCTTATCATTCATATGATCCCATTGTTCAGGCCCTCAACTCGAAGACATATGTCATTGAGTAATATCATTCTTTTAGACATCTATCATGTTATACCATCATCTCATAATTGAACAAACATATAGATGAAAAATTGCCTATATTTTGAATCAAATCTATTGCATGATGCCTCATTACAATAATCATATGATTGTCTCTCTGGACATACATATAAACATTAAACCCTGTCTCATCTTATAAATATAAGGTCTTCACCTCTAGGAAAGTGGGTATGTTGTTAACGCCACCAGACTGCTGCTACGTACACTCACCTTTGACCTTCACCCATCGGTGGATGAATGTCAACCGAAGGTGCTTCCACCTCCATCGCCATCAAGGTTTCAATGTACACACCTTGAAAGAGGCATGTTCCGATGCACCTTAGTCTATCAGTTGACAACCATCCACCATCTCCGGCCTATTCTTTTTTTGTGAAGATGGTTCTAACACATGAAGAAGGAAGAACGACGCTCCAAGTCCACCTCCTTTGACTGTCCAAAGGTGGACTTGTTGTTTCTCCATCCATCATCAATTTCTAGCATGTAGATAGGCCTCCGCAGACCATGGGACTTCTTTGATCTTCTTTTATGATCATGACTTTCTTCTTCTATTCTCATGTTGTCACTATTTTTGTTGCCATGAACAAGTAGCCCTCTTACTAGGGTGTGAGGAGTAACCCCCTACCCAATTTTGTTCTCTTTACTACCTATATATTTGTACAGATTGCTATATCTTTAGAATCGATCATTTTATACTTGTATACTTGTCTGACCAACATGTTTACATTTTTTGTCATGGTCTTGGATGTAGAGAACTTTGAATCCAAAATCTAGGATATCGATTGATATTGGTTGAGCCCTTAATGAGAGCTTTAGATAGGCGTTTTCTAAGGCAATAGATGTATAATCTCTAGGCAATACTACTGTGAGCTTAGAGTGATATTTGTTCGGATTTCAATCCTAATGCCCAAAGGGGGATTTCTCCTAGCCTCGACATATATATATTTCCATGCTTAATATGATGCAGTGAGAGAGTGAATGATAGGTAACGGTGGTGAACCACATTCCACCCTAGTGCTTCCATTATCTGATAATCATCCCTTAATTCATCCCTTTCATTATCTGAAACCTTAGTATAATAAAAAACCAATCCAATCTTATGTGAAATACTAGTTCTTCATGGTTAATCTGATCATATTACTTCTTAAATATGTTATCCTTTGGGTTCGATCATGAACTATACTACACTAAGATCTGTCTTCTTGAGGGTGATGATTATTGTTCTTATTTAGGTAAACTCCGGGGATTTCAACCCTATTAATTTTTTTGGTGCAAAATCATGCACATCACCTAATAGGTGGTAGCTTTTCCCATATATGATCTTGAAAGTAGTATCAGTCGGGGTTTTGAATGCAGTCTTATAGTCCCATAAATCTTCACCGAGATAGAGTGACCAATCCTTACGATCCGGTCTGACTGTCTTCTCAAGAATGAACTTTGTCTCCTGGTTGTGTAACTCAACTTGTCCAGTCATTTGAGGATGTTAGAGGGTGGCTAAACAATTGTTCATAGCATGTATCTTCAATATACTTTCAAAGTGCACCTATTACGTCCCCAGATTTTCTAAAACTTAATCTGATGTGTGATGTCCAAATTGAAACCCTCACCTTAGAAAGAATCCCAATTTCAACCCCACACACTAGGATAAGAAGAAGAAAATCAGAGGAAGTCAGAAGGAAACAATCAGTAGCACATGCACATGAACAATAAACAAACCACAACACATGGTCACCATTCAACATATAATTATAACATGAATTGCTACAACATTTGATATTACATATTGAACAACAAACTATACCACTAAACTATAGGATCTTAAGACAACAGGTCCACCTATGCATCAACTCGCTATACAACTCTCAACTATCCTGGATCTTCAAGAGCATAACCACAACCTAAATAAAAGATTACATGTGGTACACGTCAACACAATATTCAAGAATATTTTACTGAGTACGCCTACGTGTCTTTTATATACCTCTCATCATATCTTGGCAATAAGATAGAACTAATATACTTGGCAGTAACAGAAGAATATAAGAAAAGCGTACTTGAACAAGAATGTTTATTAACAAAAGAGAACACATATATTTTAAGCACATTTCCATCATATATCTCGTACATCTGCCCCCAAGGGCTTTGATTTTTTTAGGCCTTATGATCTACTACCAAAGAGTTTGAGATCATTTTACGTGTGATCTACTACCAAAGAGTTTGAGATCTAACACATGTGATCTACTACCAAAGAGTTTGAGATCACTTCAATGCACTGTACTACCAAATAGTTTAGTGTTATCATATGATGGATCTGATATCTTATGTTTCATGTGTTCATAGCCATAAGTATGGAAAATCATGCTACATATCATACAAGAACAATCATTTCATCCAATACCATATGCCAAGTATTTTACTACACATATAATACAAGCATATTGTATAATAAGCCAAGTCAGAGGTAATGGCGTACCTTCCAAAGAGATATTCTTAATCACATATTCCTCATGTCATCTATATCCTTGGTCAACCCCGATTAAGACAAGACCACATACTATCATCATATTCTCATCATCTTAACCCTAGTCGATATCCATTTTAGGGTTTGCTTACTCATTAGGATATTCTCATTATTATTTCTTGTCTATCTCTTCTTGTTATCTAGGATTGACATTACTGATGTTGTATTCCAGATTATGATTAATAATCTGATTATTTGATTACATATGATTACGTGTACATATTAACCCTAGATCATATTCATTTAGCATATTAGGGTTTTATATCACATGAAGAGTCATTATCACATTACCATTAATTCCATATATAAAACTGATCTCAGAGTTACATATCATCTTATAATCACTTATATGAGGGTATTCTGTAGTTTCCATGATTTATTGAGCACGTATGTATTTATTACATTTTATTAGGGTTATTATCCCTAATTAGCCTTATAGAGAAAATTACATGATTTCGTATATCAACATCATAATTACTGACATCCACTGGATTATAAGCATGAATATTGATTTACTGACATATTCTCATAATTTAAGGCCATCATTTGTTATTTATAACACATGATATAAGCATAATATTTCTTACATGATATCACTATTATTCGTGCATCAAAAGCCTAATATTATCATTCTAATGTGTTCTACTCATTTTTCTAAGAATATCAGTACCTTGTATTTTTCTGATAGTTGTACTATTTACTATGAATTATATAAGATTTGGGCATTTTTGAGATAATTACCTGCTCGGGCCAATCAGAGTCGGCCACGTGTCCACGTGGGGACACGACTCCTTACTTGCTGGTGAGGCCAGCAGCTCAAGGCACGCTCGGTCCACTCAAACTGGGTCGATAAAGAGGCTTTCCACCATGACTAATCACAGCTCTTAGGACTCCAAAGCAGCTAAATATGTTGGATTTCACAAAATCACACACCACTTTAAGGTCATTGGTTCTTATACCAATGGATTCCACCCACCAGGATGTACACAAATTCAAAAGAGGGGGAAAGCAGACCCATGAAATCAATCCCCCACACATTAAACACCTCTACGGTAAGAACAGGGGATAGATGAATCATGTCCCTCTTTGATATTGTGGCCACCTTTTGGAACTTCAATCAAGCTTTACAAAAGTCATGTGAATACTTAAACAAGGCTGGCCAAAAGAAGCCATATCGTAGAACTTTAGCAGTTGCCCTATTTCCTCCAAAATGGCATCCATGTGTGTCAGATTGGCACACCGAGAGTATGTTTTGCTGCTCATTCTCCAAAATGCATCTTCTTATGAGTTTGTTAGAGCAATACTTAAGAATATGTGGATCATTTAAAAGTAGTTCTTCACTATAGTAAACAATATCCACCTTTCTCATTTGATCCATGGCTTGGTACTCTCCCACTACCTAAGTAGTGTCTATGTGCTTGTACCATGGCCTTTGGGTAGAATTAAGCCAGATAATATGCTCATGAGGCATTGTCTCCTTGATCTTGTTCACCTCATCATATGGTGCTTCAATGTGAGAGAGATGGTCGGTTGCTTAATTTTAAACCCCTTCCTTATCAATAGTTTTAATATCAAACTCTTGGAGGAGAAGCATCCATCAAATCAATTTTGGTTTTAAATGTTTCTTTGACATCAAGTGTTTAAGTGCAGCATGATTTGTGTAGATAATGAGTTTGTTTTGGAGCACATAAGATCGTACTTTTTCGAGTAAAATACCATAGCAAGAAATTCGTTCTCTATTATTGTGTAGCTTCTTTGTGCTTCATCTAGGGTCTTGCTTGCATAATAGATAACATGAGGTATCTGGCCAATCCTTTGGCCCAGGACACTCCCCACTATTGTATTAGATGCATCAATCATGATCTCAAATGGTAAAGAGAAGTTGTAGGGGATGCATAATAGGAGAAAAAATTAACTTGTGCTTCAGGTGATTGAAGGCTTCAATGTATTTTTCATCAAAATTGAACTCAACATCTTTCTCAAGTAAGTGACATGATGGTCTACATACCTTGGTAAAATATTTGATGAAACGGTGGTAGAAACCTACATGCCTTGAGAAAGAATGGACATGTCTTATAGTGCAAGGAATAGACAAGGTAGATACAAGGCCCATTTTGTCCATGTTAACTTCAATATTGACTAATGATACTGTGTGTCCAAGTACAATTCCCTTGGGAACAATGAAGTGACTTTTCTCCCATGATAGAACCAAACGGACTTTCACACATCTTTCCAACACACTAGTTAGGTGAGACAAACAATCATCAAAAGACTTCCCAAAGACGGAGAAGTCATCCATGAACACTTCTAAAGATGAATCGATCACGCTAGCAAAAATCAATGTCACACATCTTTGGAGGGAGGAGGGAGCATTGCAAATTTTAAATTCTTAATCTGCTTATTAGATGAATAATATGAATAGAACATTTGATTTTCAAGTGAATTTCCATAGGTTGATTTTATTCTTGCAAACTTGGGACTGATACATCAATTTAGTTATAGATTGGAGTTTCAGTATTAGTTGTCCCTATGTATTACAAATAGTGAATGTAATCTTATATTAATCAGTCAGGTGCACTATCACTTGGAAATATCTAGTATAGTCATCAATAGAGTAATAGAAGCTTTGTCATGCCAATCTCTCTACAATTTGGTAAATTAATGGTAGAGGGAAGTGATATCCATTTGTATTGAATTAAGCTTCCTATAATCCACACACATCCTACACTTAGAATGTTCTCTTACTGGAATCACTTCTCCACCTTCATTTAGTGCTACAGTGATGCCACCCTTTTTGGGCAGAACTTGGATGGAACTCATCCATGGACTATCATAATTGGGATAGACGATCCTGGCATCAAGTAACTGTACAACTTCTTGAGACATGAACTCATGTAGATTAGCATTCAACCTTCTTTGAATTTCACGGCTTGACCTTGCATCATCCTCAAGATAGATTCTATGCACACAAATGGAGGGGCCAACACATGTCAGATCATCAGTAGACCGCCCAATGGCTTGAATATTCTTCTTTGGGAAAAAAATCAAGGCATCTTCTTGGACCGGAGAAAGAATAGAATAAATGATCACATGGAGGGTGTCATTTGGACCAATGATGCATATTTTAACCCTTTAGGTAGTGACTTCAGCCCAAGGATGGGAGGTTTTTCAATAGAACTCTCCAACGAATCGATAGAAATGGAAGGTAAATCTTCACTTGCATCCACTAGCACAAGATCATTCTTTTGTTTGGTGTCATCATCTGACAACTCAACAATGGGAGAAATGCCTCTACCTTTGGTGGTAGTTTCAATCCACATACGTAGGCATTCTTTGAAAATATCCCTTAGGAAATCAACAAGATAACAATATTCCTCATTGGCATGTATTACCTCAACTTTGGTGGATGCTTTAAGATGTTCAATCGGATCTTCATGTGCATGAAAGTCACATACATGGTTCCGATCCTCACATGTATCAATGCATTAGTTGTTTCTAGTTAGGGTCTTCCCAAGATGATAGGCACTTTCCTCATGTCTTTTCATATCAAGCACAATGATATCAACAAGAAAGAAGGCATATTTTTCACCATCGAGTCTCTTTAACACATCATCATTTTTTCCTTAAAGTGTCTTTATAAAACGATCAGTTAATTGCAAGGTACAGTTAGTCGGCTCCAAGTGTCCCAAATTCAGCTCAACATACACAAAATAAGGCCTCAAATTTACACTAAACCCAAGTCCAGAAGAGCTTGGTCTATGCGGTGTGTGCCTATGTAACAAGAAATAATGGGGGTAGCAGGATGTTTCCTCTTCTTAGGGGTGGTTTGTTGTAGAAGGGAACTCACTTACTCAATGAACTTGACTTGTTTTGACATTCTTTCGGTTGACTTCCTCTAAAAGTGCACATGTCCTTGAGGAGCTTAGCATAAGAGGGGATTTTCTTGATAGCATTCAACAAAGAAATATTGATCCACACTTGCTTGAAGGTCTCCATGATATCTTCAGTATGCTTTTGCTTTATTTTGGAGGTGGAGGGTTCTTCAAGTGTGTCAGGGAATGGAACTATAATTGTGCACCTTTTTTGTCAAAATCAATAAAATCATTGAGCAGTATCACAAGAATCATAGTAAACCATTCACTATCACATTATCACCTTTATAAACCATCACGATATCACTACCATGCATCAAAATATCTTCTCTTGCTTCACTTAGATATACTGATTTTTTCCTTGACTTTTCAAGACTCTTTCCCTTCCTTAACACTGTCATAATCTTCACTTGCTCATGAGATAAAAAGGGAGCCTATGGTGGCTATTATGGCCCTTGAGGTTCTAGACTTTGTTGTGGTGAGTTTAGTTTTTGGAGAATGTATTGCAACTGTGGTGGTTGTTGTGGAGGTGGATGATAATGTAGTGTTGATGGATATTGAGGTGGTGGTTGTGGAGAGTATTGGAAGTTGTATGAAGGTTGTGATGGTGGAGGAGAATAGGGGTTAGTAGTAACTTGTTATTGTTGCAAAGTTGGAACTTGCCCTTGTGGTGGGATGTAGGTGCCTTGAGGAGTACCCATCGACCCACTAGCATTGTTTGGGTTAGTCATGGTTTGGAAAGGAAGTCTCCTCTCCTCATGATGTGCAAGTTAAAGAGATATGATCTAATATTTGTTCAAGTTGACTTATGTTTTGTCTATGGGAGGGCCCATATTTCTCGACTTCATATAGGCTTCTCAATCTTCTAAGAACTTCTTCTTCGAACTTAAAGATGTACCATTGTCCTTGGTATTGCCTTGGTTGTTCTTGTCCTTCTTCTCCTTGCTATCAAGATAAGTTGGGATGATTTCCCCATTTTGGAGTATAAGAGTTGGACATAGTGCCTTGGTTGTTTCGGTTGCCATAATATTAAAGAGCTTACACTTCTTCTCTAAGAGTCTCCAAAAAATTAGTAAATCAGCTAGAAGAGCCTCCCCCATGTGTCTTCATCAGATTCATCATGTCATCTAAGGTTTTCATCATTTGAGGGTTGGTAATATCCTTAGGGCAACAATGGATATCCATACTAGAAGCATGTTGCCTTGATTTTTCAACCAAGAGAGGCTAATACTCTTTAAGAGGTTTGGCCATGAATGCACTGCCATGTGATGAGTCCACGACTTTTACCCATCTCAGAAATCATGGTGTAGAAGAAATCAATTAATTGCCATATATGCACCTCATGATGGGGACAATGTCTCAGCAACTTTTGAAATCTCTCACATGTCTCGTGGAATTACTCATTCTCCTTCTTACTAAAAGAAGTGATGTACCTCATCATCTATGTAAGCTTAGCAACAAGGTAGATTTTTTTCTTTCAAAAATTCATTAATCACGGCTTCCCAAGTGGCAATCTTGATCTTTGATGAATACCACTCATTTGTCTTGTCCTTGAAATAGAAGGGAAACAAGGTGAGCTGGATGGAGTCCCCAGTGGCTTCACGAGTCTTGGAGGTTTAAGAAGTTTCTAGGAAGGCATCTATATGCATGTATGGGTTTTCATTTTCAACCCCATAGAAGGTAGGAAGAATATCAAGAAGTAGTGGAATTGAGAATTCTTGGCTTAGCATTTGATCAACTCTAGTAGCAATAGGTGAATTGTAATCGTCAGGCATGAAGTAGTCATGAAGTGGCTTGTGGAAAGGTGGAGTTGTGCATCATCAAGGTGTCCATATCAGGCTCCCATCTCAGCTTCTAAATGTTCATTGCATTGCTTCCTTTGAATATGCCTCCCTATCTCTGGATCCTCAAAAAAGGAATCAATAGAGAGAGATAGACATCTGAACATGCACCAAACATCACCTACATAAGGCACATCCAAGCAATATAAGATAATTTAATAAACCAATATGCAAATAGTAACTGAAATAATAATGAATAAAAAAGGTAAGGGCAAAAAATTAGTCAAATCTAAACAAACTAGCTAGATCGAGCACCATTATTGTCAACAACAAAAAGCTTGATGTGTCCATAGGGCCCTTAGCCAATTGATGTGGATAAATGTGCCTTAGGCACACACATGGGTCTTTCAACATTTATAAAACCTAGTTTGGACACACTCTTAAACATATCGTTAAGCACACAAGATTGGGAGTAGTATAGAGAATGGCAAGTTGAGATCAAACCTAGGGGAGGGAGGGAGGTGGCACTAGAGCTTAGATAATTTTGGATAGGTTCCTAAAGCAGAGTCCATGGTTCAAAGGTTTAATCTTAGTTTTGGGATTTACACTTGTGTGAGAAAACAATTAAGAAACGACAAGAAGCAAACCTATTTTAACATGGATAAGTTAGACCTAATAAAGGAAATTGAGCAAGACAAGAGAAATTATACTAAGTCAAACAAGTAACAGCTAACAGTAGAAAGTAAACTAGCAAAGCCATCCCAACTATCAAACTAGAGATGGAAACTAACTTAACTAGGAAAAAGAGAGCACTAAACTAGCAACTAGCAAGAAAGAGCACGAAAAGGACTAGAAGCAAATGACTAACTAGGGCAAGCACAAGAAATCACAAAGCAAAACTAACTACTGATATAGCAAGGTGTAGCTACTATGAACAAGACAAGTAACTAAAAAGATTAGTAAAGAATCTAACTAAGCAACCACTAGCTAAGCAAGAGTGTAATTAGGGTTTTAAAGCAATTAATAAAAGTGAGGTCTGTTTGGGGTAATATGACTATCACCTAGGGTGGGGTCATATTATGTAAACATTACTCATTCATTTAGATTATCAAACTAAACAATCAAAATAGATGGAATAGAATTGCCCTAAACTACTAATTGGTCATGGATGGAATAGGGTGTGTATAGAGGAACTAGTCCCTATCACCCCTTATCCAACCTTATGAGGATCATTTGATTAGTGTTTAGGTGGAATTCAACTAATATCCAAAAATTCTAGGTTTCTAGGATGTAATCACATAGGGTTAGGGCCAACGGTAGCAATGGAGGGTGTAGATGAGTGTTTTACACCTCATGTCACCTCCTATCTAGCCTTTAAGTATATCCAAGCCAATATCATTAAGTGTTTCCAATATAGATACTTAACTCTCACACTTGGGAGTAGGAAAGTGGATAGATAACTAGGAATATGGGTATATATAAGGATCCACTAGTTGAACCTAGTAGAAAATCCCAAAATAGCCACATATAGGCCAGAAACCTAGGCATTTTCAAGCACAACTAATAAAGCAATCCATGGGAAATGAGTTATAATTAGAGGATAATCATTAAACCAAATTATATATTTTGCATATCACTTTCCCTCAACGTGATGTCAAAGTAAATTTTGAATCTCTTCAGGGGACGAAAAGATGGTGGGTGGAAGAGGGAGAGGGCAGGGGCGAAACCCTAGGGGCTGTGGCAATTCTAGGGAGGGTGTAGCTGTTGAATCAAGTTCTATGACTCCTTCGGTTGGCTCACATATGATGGACGGAGAAGGGAGTTCATCTCATGGTGCAACTTCTGAGTTGTTGGCTTTGATTCATCTAGTCAGCTCAAGTGTGGTAGACGGAGACAGAGCTACCATTGATCCAAACAAGGCATGCTAGAGGCTTCTCCACCCCCATTTCAAATCACCCCTCTTCTCCATCACTTTCCTCACATCCTCCTGTGAAAGAGATGAACGCATCTTCAACTTCCCCTATTGTAGATTGGTTGGTATCCAGTCGGGACGGAAAGGATATTGAAGAAGCGTCTATCATCAGGTTCATTGATCCATATATCTGTAATGGAGTTAAGTGCTTTTTGATCTCAAGTGAGGAAGAGTAAGTCCCAAGTTGGAAGGAGTATCTTTCAGTATGATTCGCTGGGAGGAAACCATTCTGCAACCAACTTCACAAATGGATTTGACGTCATTCAAGGTCGAGTGGCATCTTCCAGATCATTATAGAGGAGCCTGAAGCATTCATCATCAAGATGCATATTGCCAAAGAGAGAGAAAGGATTCTGAAAGAGGCCCCATGGATGATGGTTGGAGATCTCATCATCACCCAGGCTTGGGAACTTGGCTATGTCCTATCCCCTCTTTCCTTCCTCAAAATTCTTGTCTAGTTCAAGACAGAGAATCCAGGTGTACCTTGGACTCTGGATCGACTAGCAAGAGTCTCCAGCTTAGTTGGAAAGCCAGTCGACTTTGAGGACGTGTGCATCACAACCAATTTTCTCAAGGAAGCATTGGTGTGAGTTGATATGGAGTCTAGTTCAGAGTTCCCCAAGGAGGTTACCATTGTAGTCAATGGAGTATCGAAGCTCCTAAAGGTTGAGTTTATTACTAAACCTTTGAAATGCTCAGGATGTAAATGATTTGGGCATAAGCTATCGTCCTGTATATTGGTAACCAAAAGTAAGTCTGCTATAATTGACCTTCAGCTCCGTGTTGGCAAGCCAGGTGTTCAACGAAATGTCAAAGCTACTGATGTCTTGCATTCTTCTCCTATTACTAGTGTGGAAAATGAGGTAGTCATGACAACTATAGTTCAGGGTGTTGTTATGTTCGTTGATGGTCAATCTAGTAAACAAGTGGAGGTAGAACTTTCTAATCCTCCTCCCTTATTAGATCTAGATATGTACAGTAGTGCACCTACATTGATGGAGGAGGGTTTGAAACTTGACTGGGAACTCTCTCTATCCATTCGCAAGAGCACACCAATGTGTGCTAGGCATATAATGCAGAGTACATGTTTATCCCTGGAGTATCAACAAGTGAATGTAATAGATACTGATGATGAGATTTCTGTCAGTTTTTATGATTTCGATCCGAATCTAATGAAGAAGTTCAAGTTGAGTGGTTCCAGACTAAAGAAAAAGAAAAAGAAACATAAGAAGAACAAAAGGGAGGATATCTCCATGATAGAGTTTGACGGATTGGTTGCTCTGTTTGAGTTTCTTGTTTCTATCCTTTTTCTGATATGTCCCTATGTTTTGTTCCTTTTTGTTATCTATTTATGGGAGGGGAAGTTTCCTTTTTATTCTTGCGAGAAGTGGGGGCATCTTCAACTTACCTGGTTTGTCTTTGTCATGTTTGATGTAGGGGGCTCATCTTATGTCCCCTAAGTTTTTGGTATCAATATAGTAACAAGCGCTTTTTGCACCCAAAAAAACATGATGTCAAAGTCACATTTCAACCCCAAATATCCCACCTAGGGTGCTTAGCTACTCATAGAACAAGAATGGGAGAAAGAAGAAGAATTTGTAGAAGCTTGTTGAAGACCCTTCCTTCCTCACCTCCAACTATAGAATCATGCCCCCCTCCTTGATGGATGGCAAGAATGGAATGGTGTATGGAAGTGGTTAAAATTCAAGATAGCTAGAGTTTTGATGTGGAAGATGGTGTACATGGAGTGGGAGTAGGTGGGAGTGAATGGGTGTCTCAGTGAATGCTAGGGTAGGTGGAGAAAAGAGCAACCCCTTTCTCCCAACCTCCACTAAAGTATATACAGTGGCTTGGGAAGGGTAGGGTTAAGTGGAAGTAGAACAGGACAATCAGTAGAAAAAATGAATTGGGTAGTTGGCCACCATGACCGTTTTGGACACCATGGCCATGGTTTATGGGATGGGTGATGCTCGTGGTGGACTAGAATGGGTGAGATGGAATTGATCAAATGCCCATGTTATTTTGGGGTTTTGGGTTCTCAGGTAGCACAACTGTGGTGGGTAGGTGGTGGCACGACCGTTGCAGGTGCCACTGTCATTTTGTAGGGAGACTTGGTTTTTTCTTCAATTATGGTCATCTTGAGAGATTCACACCACAGTCATTTTGGTTGGCACAACCACAGTGGATATTGCACACCACGAAAATTTTTCTATCCATGGTCATGGTGGGTAGCTTGTTGTAGCTCTTCAATTATTTGGATTTCCCCTGTGATTTGGAGCTCAGTGCCACAATCATGGTCATCTACCACATACCGTTTTGAGGTGTGTGATGTGCAATTCAGCTCCAAAGTCCTTCTTCTCGGTGCTCCTTACTTAGGATCAATTCTTGACCACATGGGTTAGGTTGGGGGATAATCTAGGGCTCATCTGAGGGTATAGAAATCCTAGGATCCTCTTCTCTATTCCCTGTCCATCAAAACATGGTTCAAGTACCTAGAAATCATACAAAGAACGACCACAAGCACATTTGATAACAATACGCTTATTGAGGAAAATAACATGCATTATCTGATGTTTAGATATGATTAAAGAGCAAAATGCACTAGATGAAGCCTTAAATTAGGGTTGCATCAGGCATACAAGAAAAAAACATCTAGTCAACCTTGTCTTGACTGATGTCATACCTGGCATAGTGTCAAGGAAGCAAAATAAGATTATTTTAAAGGTAAGAAAGAAATAAATAAGAAACCAACCTAGAGTCCTATATGCACAAGGAATCAATGCTTACTAATTTCATCTACGTCATCATACAAATCCTTTTCGACATCAATACATTGAAGTGACGTCCTCCTCCTCCTCTTCCACTAGTTGTTTTGTACTCTTATTCCTAATAGTTACAAAAGATAGTGTGATGGCCAAAGAGATGGCACCCAGATGGTAAAAGTACTGATGTAAGACCGAGAGGTCTCAAGTTCAAAACCCCCCGGCCACGGGATGAATGAATGGCCAATTAAAAAAAAAAACAAAAGATAGTGTGATGCAATGAAGAGTCTGGTGGGAATCAGCTCACATCAACATTATTAGAATGCATAAGGCTACTTTATGAATTAAAACTAAAGGCGACAATTACATGCAAATCGTCCATATATATCAAGATAATTAATAATGCATAGTTGGAAAAACTAAAAGAAAAAGTTCCATCCAAGCCCTCCCACAACATGTCATATTAGGATAAACATATTTTTATATGTAAGTTGAAAAATTAAAACAAGAAATTGCATTCAACCCCTTTCACACTATTTTACACATAAATAAGTGCATAGCATAGCAACCTTATTAGAATACATTGACTAATTATATCAAGAAACATACGGAAGTTACACACACCTATTCTCATGTTCTTTTCTATATAGTAAAAATTTGAATACAATGACTACTTTGTAGATCAAAAATATAAAGAAAAAAGTTGCTTATAACAACCTATGCTATTTTCTAAACAATATAGATATAAAATAGAATATAAGGACAACATCATAATTAAAAAAAGCTTAGAGAATCTACTATACTCTTTCTTATATAGTACATATACATATCTAGAAAAATAACACATGGCAGCTATGTATTATACTCTGAGAAAACAAATATTGTATATGAATGGAAGTAAATAGAAAGCAATAAACTATACGATGTAATCTTGAAATGTCAAGACACAGACATATCTAGCACCTTAGATATTTGTTTACATGTCAAAGCAAATAGAGATATGTGTAAGGAGCTGGTCAAATCAGTTATGAAAAACATGTATGATTGTGTTTCATAATTATCTAATTTCAAATATGCAACATAGTTGTTGAATGTCTTTTATTTGACAAACTTGACAAATAAAAATAGAAGCAAAAACAAAATCATCGTATTTAGTTGACCCAAACCCTCATGATAATAGCTATTTGGGCCCCCGACCTTACTTCCTGGGATGGCATATCTCCTACTCCTCATGTAAGTTGTCGATCATGCGAAGGAGAAGTCAGGTCCACCCCTTCCTCACAAAGTCAGTCTCCTTGTACTTTTTTATCTTCTCCATGACAATTCTTAGGATCATCTAGACTCGTTGGGCTTGACGGTATCCAAGAGAACCCAAGTGGCAAGCTTTCTATGGGAAATTTCCCTAACGAGCTGGTTGTAGTCATCCTTAAAGAAGCAAGACAAGGTGATGTAGGAGTGTGGGAGAAGAGAGCGAGATGTGCCCATATATAAGCATTTTGTCTCCATGGAATAATGTGAGTCTAGACTGTACATCTTGTTGTGATTATATGTTTTGTGGTTTTCACAGAGCATGCATGATGGGCCTTGAGCACCGCAAGAAGCCATATGAGATTGAGGGTGGGGTTGGGTCTTCTTTGGTGGTGGGCTTGGTGGTTCCTATAGAGTGTGGTGGGAAGTATTTGGAGGAGGATCCACATGCATCATGTCGATGGTGCTAGTTCCCGTAGTGGGGTTGGCACCATCAAAGTTGAGCACATGATTTCCTTACTAGAGTATAGAAGGACCAATATGTAATTCAAAGAAAGCAAAGATGAAAATTGCATCCACCCCCCTCCATAAACTTTTCTATATAGTATATATAGACACACACACCATTTATATATCACACTAAGCATAAACTTGTGCATTTCGTGGGCATAAGAACATTGGATCAATTCTCTTTAAAAACAACAATGCATCACTTTTCCTAGCTGAAGAGAAAAACAAAGAGACAAATTTGGAGTTCATGAGCAATCTAGTTGTGATCAAGGTGTATAAGAAGGAAAAGGTCTATTTTGAATCTTTTTTTTATTAATTTCATATAGACATGGTTTTAAGGAATACAAAAAGAATATCTATAACACATAACAAATGGCTAAAAAGGGAACCAACTTTGACCCCTACACATATATAAGAATGATGATTTCTTCCAGACATGTAGCATCACTGGACAATTATTTCACGACGGTAGTACATCAGAGAATCACATCCATCACATTTCCAATGTGCTCCAAACCCTAGGCACCACAATAAGACATCACAATATGGTGCAAAGATTGTTGGAAGCTAGATTCTACTAAAATTCAAATATAATTGGTTCAATTTATAATTCCAAAAATTAAATGCAAAAATTGCATAAAAACATTCCCACAAATTTTTATCTACTGTAAGACAAGAGAAAAATCATAATTATGATACATTAAAGACAATAGTTGTATCCAACCCCTCTAACAACCCTTCATATACCCCCTAAACTTTCCTACATAATACAATTTTTTTTCAGGAATATGATAGACCTAATATTAAAACTTACTCAACTAGGGTGAAGTTCAGTCTGATCACAAATGTTATTAAGAAGCACGTCATTACAAAAATTTACAAATAATAGCAATGCAAGTAGCAGTCTTAGCTTGACTATAAATGTAAACAATTGTAGCATACCCTAGATGCATGTTTGCTAGGGTTTCTGTCTAGAGACTAAGTAGACAATCACAAAATATCCATTATCGAGATAGTAAATTGAGTTCTCTTACCCTACTGATGTAGTAAGAAAGTAGATATATTAATACCTTAAACTTCTAGTGTAAATATAGGGTACTGAATTTCTCTTGTTCCAGACTGAATAGTTGGGGAATTCTCAAGGATTTGGGCAATGGAGACAACCGTATTCCATCACCTCCAGTCTGACAATGGACCAACTTGTTTTCTTGCTTGGCCTTGAGTCTGGAATGACTCACTTTCATTTTGACATTGCTACTCTGAGTTTCTCGACCAATTTTTCCTGAGTAACTATGTGCATGAGTTGCAAAGGCTACTTCTGTGTATGTTAAATCATGAGAAGTAGTTTTTTTAGTAATTTCTTAAACATTGTTCACGATGTTATCTTGCTAATTGAATGCTTAATAGCCTCATCTTGATCCAGGTTAACCACAACGTGTTGGTTTTCTACATTGAATATGAACTACCAGAATTTCCATTGGAAGTCTTCGATATGCCATTTGTGACCTGCTCCATTTCTATATGCACTTCTTCTTGTTCAGTTTGGTTTTATGTCGAAACAAACTTTTGCTTGTCACTTGATTCTATTTTTGTGTCCAAAAATTTTGCTCCATCAATATAGAGTCAATAACAACAATAGTTGAGACTATTGGCCCATTATTATTAGAAATCACTTCACCATCATCTTGAAGAAACATTATACCATTTTTTTCTTCCTTCAGAGTTACATATGTCTATGATACGATTTGTAGTATTCTGATTTGATATTCTTATATGTATGTTTCTATCATAGAATATGTGCTAGAATTCATTGTCTTGGACCCATGAGAACCCAACATTATCATTACTAGATCCCAAGTTATCCATATTGGAGGTAGTTATTGATACTATGAGTTGTGTCTATTCATGGGGTATCACCCCATAACAAATATAGCTCTGAGGAAGTGTTTCATACTCTACTATGAAAGAAGATCTATTGATCAACATTGCGGGTTGGACCAGAATTGAAGTATCAAGCTCCATTACTAATCTTGCAAACCTACTCTATGTACAATTAGTGTATGTTCATCAACCCTGATCAACTCCCCAAGCACATAGCCAATATTGTCAAATATCACCGAGTTGTATAAATAGAGAGGAAGATCTATGACTCTAGACCAAGTGATAATATGAGGGGGAAGGTCATTAGATATAACAAATTCCTCATGCCATCACTTGACCAATAATGAAGAATCAACGACATGTTTCCTATTAAAGCCTACACACACCTTTCCTTACATGATAATTGAATTACAAAGCAGATAAAACTCAATTCACATGGATTTCATCATTCAATTAGTTTCCATATGGGTCATAAGCAGTCTTTCAAAGCCAGGTGTTCTATATTTTTTCCTTTGAGTTTGACAATCATTGTAAATTTCTACAGCTTATGCAGAATGGAGTAAGCTTATTAGACAATCAATACAGTGAATCCCCATTCATGTTCCAAGGAGACATCATATAGGTTTACCGATTTTGGTATGTCACCAAGAATGAATGCAATACTTTTAGTCATTGAGGATCCCACTATTGCACCTCTATAATACTTTAGACCAACTGCCAACATTGGTTCAACTTCAATGACAGTTGTTGTAATGACTATTGCAAATTCTTTAGGCATATGCGTTTTTGGCTCTTGTATATGTGAATCCACATTAATGCAAATTTCAACATTATATTCTCTCCTTCCCACATAGAAGAATTTTAAGCCCCACTTGATCTACAACCAAATAGGAACCTACAATTTGTAAGGAGTGGGACCCAAGAGGGGATCTACTCCCTACTTAATTTGAGGAATAAATCCATCTATTCCAAACATACTAACAAGCATGCTGGAATAGGTGTAATTTTTTTTCATTTCTCAAGTGATGGTATACTAAAGACAGAGTATAGAAATGAAATAATAAATCATGACTATGTTCAATTTATACCAGACTACAAAAGAATCTCCCATTAAGGGACTTACATGAAGTACAACTTCAAGATATAAGTAGAGGGATGTTCAACTATCTCAAGTCTATCTCCCATTAAGAGTCATCTCCATAGTTCAGATCCACATTTGTATGGTATGTGCTCGATGTCCTACACCTAGGGTTGGAAGCATACCCCATAAGAGAAGACAAATGATGGAAATTATCAACATACAAGTTGGTATGAGCAAGGATTGAGAAATATAAGGGAAAAATGGCATCAAATATAACAAGGATTCCCATAGAAGAGGAGAAGTACTATCCAAGTGGATATCAAAAGAATACATCATGAAGAAGATAAACAATAAGAGAATTCTTGCCTTAATTTCTGTAGAAATGTCATAAATATAAATAATGCATGTAAACAACATAGACTAAGGTTATTTCAAGTAGGGCTCGGACACCATAGGATCTCAACCTAAAATATTAGGTGAAAAAGCACACCATGGGCAGAAATAGCGTGCTCTATGTAAATAATGATTGGAAAAACACACTTGTTGTAGAAAAAGCACGCCTTGTGTATAGTTTTACACATGTACTATTAGAAGAAATAGAATTCATATAAGCCATGCATAATGTGGAGGCAAGAATAAGTCCAGTCAATCTGAAATAACAGGATGAGAACATCCAACAGTTATAATCTGGGGTTAGAGGACCCATAAGCAAATATTCAATCATGTTCATAATTAAGATACATCATAAGACCACAAGATGCTATCACATTAGAAAATAAGATTCCATTAAAGCCAATTTCTCAAAATAGGATGTCCACATGTAAAAGATGGTCAAGATATAAATAAGACTCTAATAAGAATATCCAATAGAGTGATATGATCACAAGAGAATAATATACATAGAATCTTTCACAGGAAACAAATTCTTGGAAGAGAAAAAATTGTGTAGGATAATTTGTCCATAGGACCCAGAGAGAGGGAATATATGTGATTACTCAATATGGTGAATAGGGATGCAACATACATAAGCGAGTGAAATTAGAAATTGCTCAATATGATTTGTAGATGCAACATACCTCACATGAAATCTACAATGTCCAAGGTCAAAACCCTAATTCCATCCCAATCCACAAACAACCTACTAAAGGCATACATGAGATCAGTGTGAAATTTACATTAATTACATAAACCCTAAAAATTGCCTCTTTATTGTTATTGAATTAGGTTATGAAAACAATGTGAACTTATAGATTATATTTTTCTAAGTCCATAGTCTATTTTATTTTATTTTTTGACTTTTAGATTATTAGATATGAATTTTAAAAAATACCAATTAAGAAAATTCTTAAAAAACATATATTTGTTATATTTGAATTAGGTTTTGGAAAAGATACCATTCAAAAGAAAGTAATTTTATAGTTCCAAAACATATTTATTTGAAATTTTCTGACATATAGATCAACTGTTATGAATTATTGAAGATTATACCTTTTACTAAAATTCTAAAAAATAAAATAAAATCGAAAGACTATATTACCTTCATGTTATGCATCGGAAAATTTTTGTGTAATAGGGTAAGCTAGTAAATATGATAATTAAACCAAAGTGAGCCATCAAAGCCAATTTGAAAAATGGAAAGAAGTTATGGTTTGTGTGATAAAATACAATGGATGTAAGGGAAAAACTAGGAAACACTTGCCTGAAATCAAAACTGGATCACAACAATGGTGAGAGTAGAAATAGCTGGAGAAGTTACATTCCTAAAGTGGGAGCATCGACTTCCATGCAAGTACAACAACCCAGTCATGGGGAATGAGTCCCCTATCCATCGCTTACAACAAAGAATGTAATCAGAGGCAGCACAACTGGTGGGAATCAGAAACCGGTTCCCACCATGGTTGCCAAAGCAAGACGCACAGATCTAAACAAAACAACATGTGACCTTCCCCAAACACTCAAAACCTCTATGAGGGTTGACCAGATTTGGCCGAAGGGAAAACCTCAGGAAGACTTGGGCATACATGTATACATTGCATCGCCGAAGGTGGAAACCAAACGAGAAATAAAAAAGGAACTTAGCTCACACTACAGAAAAAAGATGATTTAACTACATGTGTTTGGGTTACATTTCATTTATATGTAGCGAGAGCTATTTTTAGTTACAAAGTATATTTGTGTAATGAAAATAATTGTGCCTACCTCTATAAATAAGATATAACTATAATTTTGTCTCCTTTTAATTGTATCTAAAATAAATGTAGTTAATTGGCTTATTTAAAAGCAAAAAAACCCCGAAATTTCCCTTTCCCCCGCGCTCTGTTCAATATCCTGATTGTTTCCCGGTTCCCCCCACCCCCATCCCCCTGTGTGTGACGCACTGTCCATCGAAACCGTCTTCCACCATCACCGGCCTCCCTCTGGATGTCGCTCATCGCCTGCCTCCCTCCGGCCGTCGCCCCCTTCCCTCTGGCCTGCGCCTACTCAGAGCCGTCTACCTCCGTCACCCGTCTCCCTCCGGTCGTCGCCTTGCCGGGCGACGCCCACTTCCTCTGCTTCTTCCAGTCGGCACCCGCCACTAAGCCCCCTCTATTTCTGGCTCCTCCTGTGTGGCTCCTTGTGTGGCTCGCTGTATACGGGTGCCCACTTCCTCCAGATTATGCCGGTTGTCTTTGAAGACCTTCTGCCGGATCCCTTCCAGTTCTCCTGTTGATCGGATTCCTCCCAGTACGGTACACATTTAGGGGCCGTTCGGCTATAGTTTTTGTAAGTTACGAGATTCAATCATATTTAATTTTCAGATCATTGTAGTTGCGGCAGACAATTTCTATTGTCTAGAGAGCCGGGTGGCACGACCACCTGTATGAACACGTCCTTTATAAATGCAGTCACGCATGACGTGCTTTCAAAGTTGTGTTCAGGTGGTATATCTATTTGTTTGTGTTCAATTTCAGAGCAGTTGCATGTGAGTTTGGTTAAATATTTGTTTGTTTGTGTTCATTTTCAGAGTAGTCGAATGCATGTGAGTTTAGATTTGGTGTTTTGTTTGTCCTCGACTTGGTTATATTAGGCATTTTTCCTTTTTCCATTTCTCTTAAGTGCAGTCTCCCAGATTAGGAAAACACATCTCCTCCATCTATATGGGTTGGCCCTGATTGTAGAACAATTCTTGGTGTTCCGTCAACAATTAGTAGGCATGACTTTGCAACATTGATTGAAGTGCAACGGTTATAGGGATTCTAACCGTGATGCAGAGACCCCTTCAGTTAGGTATTTAGGTCCAAGAGGGAACAAAATGTGGCTACTTCTAAAAACTTTTTTAATGTCCAGATGATCTCCATTCAATCAAATAAATTCATGGTTAACTCATGGTATGTATATATTGGAGGGTTGGTGATGTTTTCAGGTAATAAGTTACAGTTGCTTTTTTTAATTTGTTGTTCAACAGGGCATGCTACATGCTTTTCTCATTTCTCATTATGCTTGTGTGGTTGATCTCTTGGGTAGAGTGGGTGGAATAATATAATACAAGATCCAAATTTCTAAAATTCCCATGACACCTATTAGATTTGTAAACCTTGTACCTTTTAAGCTTGATCATGTCATTTCTATGTTACTTGAGTTGTATGATGTATTGATTGTTAATTTCCTGATCTCATGCAGAAAATAATGTACTCATAACCATGGTTGTTGAATACTTGGCACTTTCAGCAGATGATTGGAGACAACCAAAGGTAGACAACTAAAACGTGGTAATTACGTATTTCCATGTTTTTGGAGTTAAATTTGAGTGACTTGTTCTAGTTTTTTAATAGTAGATCCATGTTACGTGTTCATACGGGGGATTATACTTTACTGAAGCCCCTTGATAGTATTAGCCAGGTTTTGGAACTATAGTTCAGTTTCCCTTATGTTACGAGTTTAGTATTATCCATGGTGAGCACTTAACGTGTATGCTTTGTTGCAATGCTAGGTTTGTAGTTGACCCCTCGATATTTTATGGTGTAAGAGTTAAGGCATGGCATACATTTGGAAAGTGCTCTTAGTAATTGATGATAATTGTTGTAGTCACCAAAACATATGGCAATTCCTTCCAAATTGGGAAATACTGATGTCCTTGCTACATGTAAGGTTCGGGCTCAATCTTGGTTACTAATGTTGATGCACTTGTAGTGCCCTTCTTTTTCGTTGGTATTGATGCACTTGTAGTGCCCTCTGAATCAGATGGCACAATGCTTACACACAATAACTCTGTTCCACAATTTGCAACTTACATACAATAACTCTGTTCCATATTTGCTTTTGCTTTCAAGAATATTTGAGCAATTACCATGTCCCCATTTTCAAATTTAATACTCTATATATTACAATCAATCCTCTACATACATGGTGTACCTCGTATTGGAAAGGTATCAAACTCCTTCAAGTTTCTACAAATATGGTTTCCTCTTGTTAAAATTTTATTTTGCTTTGTATTTAGTATTATCAGATTATGAAAATAAGATAGAAAAATTCTGGAATGATAGTATTGTCCAGGATCAATGCCTAATTGAAGGTAGTTCATAGACTCAAGTGGAGTTCTGATCTTGGCTATTAAACTATTATAAGTTCTTGCCTCTAGAACAATCAAATATTCTGTCAGAACAGAAAGATCTTCCCTTAACATTGAAGATTAGTGAAGAGCACATCTACGATTGAGATATACATTATAGGCAAAAATATTCCTTGCCCTCAGGCAACTACTATCCAATTTTAATATGCTATCTATTATGTTGTTGTTTACTGAAAACTTATCATATAACTTATCCTCATTTCAAACTCATTTACCAGAAGTAAACATGAGCTGTATGGTTGTGATCATTCTCAATGACTAGCTTCATAGAGATTAGTTCCAATTCTACTACCTGTGTGAAGCACGGTCCACTAGTGTATAAGGGACCTACATGTATTCCATCAAGGAAGATGCTTGATGCAATTTTAAACTGCGACAAGCCCCCCTTTTGAAATATTGACAAGTTTTATGACATGTTATGACTAGTTACATTAAGATAGTCTAGATAGTTTATCTAATTTGCATAAAACTCTATCTCTGAGTAGTTGGTATGAGTATGAACACTTATACACTGAGATAAAGAATATAGCCAATTGGTGAAAAGATAGTTGTTCGTACGCATTAAGTGTTCTCGTGGATTGCTACTTGGTCCAAATTTTGTATCCACTTCTAAAACAATATTTATCATCTAGTAATGTAGAATTACATGTTTTGTATATGCAGGAGAACCACTATTTCTCTTCTTTAGTAATGACCTAGCCACAAAAGCTTGTTTCTTATTTGTCTATGTAACCAAGTTTCCACTAAAAATGTACCCCATCTAGATATAGTTATTGAGTTGATACAACTCCTACTGTAAATGCTTGATATCCAATATATTGATCTCTATGTCTTTAGGACAATATCTTATATAATACATGGTATGGCACATTGCATCTCTTAACACTGTCTTAAATTGTAAATGTAGAGAAATAGTTTAAATTACATCCCAAATAGAGACATATATTGTGAGATTGCAAGAAGTTGAATTACTGTTGGGATAAGTCAAGCATCTCCTCCGTCTATAGGCATAATAAATACCCACTTTGGTCTTCTGGTGGAGCTCCACCTCAGCTTTGCAAAGCATCTCCCAGGGACATTCAGATGCAGTAGGCAAACATTTATTCACTAGCCTTAGACATTTATTGTTTTTGGTGAAATTCAGTCATGGAGTTTAACCACATGTACAAACATATATGTAAGTAAGCAGATGCACACACAAACTTATAATTCAAACATGCCTTCCACATATGTTATTCGAACATGCATCTTAGCTCTTCAAGCTTTGAATTGAGGATCTTGTGTTTCACAGGCATTGGAACTTTTCAAACATGCCTTCCTCGCCCTACTCCATAGAAGTTGAAATTGAGAAGATGCTCATATCTATGGTGGATATTGAGTTGGAGAAAAGAAAACATGAAGATAAGTACAAAGGGAAGTTCATGGGACAATCTCACTTATTTGGGCAGTTAGCTGATGTACGTATACATATTTTTATGATTTACAAAAATTGCTCCTACTTGATCATGATTTTATGTACCACTTAGATATGAAGGGTGATGTGGCCTGCCTACAAATAATGGAGTTTCTATTTCAATAGGCAAGTACAAGCCAGTAATAAAAAAGGCAATAATGGATCTATAAGGTACTCATATCCCTTTTAAATGCTTTGGGTAGTTTAATCTATTTCTTATCCATTCTGATTACGTTTATGTTTCTGTCAATGTTATTCACAGACATGTTCCTGCAGGTTCCCCATTTAAGACGTTTACTTCCGTATGTTCTTAACCCCTTTCTTTTCTTTTTTAGTTCTTTAATCTTTGTATTCTAGTATATGTCTTACGAATCAACTTCCTTACTTTTTTTATTCTTCTTGTGTGATACTGTAACATGGTCTACTCTTTTTGTAGCTTTGGAGGTCTCATATCAGAAGACCCACGACATTGGTTGGGCCTAGCCTGGGTGCCACTGTGTCAATTGATTTTTCTGGTAGTCATCTTGAAGCGGTAATCAAGAATGTTTTATCTTTTAAGAATCTCCATGAATATCAATATCAACTACATGAGCTTCCTATGGCTAATCAGTAGTAGAGCACGAAGAAGTTCTCTATTTTCAATCAACAAGAGAAATACCTTAGCAGTCTTTCTCTTCTTATGAGTTTATCAACATTATCATATTTGTTGACGATACAAGTGGCGAAATTAATACAAAAGAAAAATCAAGATAGAAGAAGATTCACATGATCATGTGGCATATAGAGTTTGCAGTGGATAGAGGCAATCAAAAGAATATATTGTATACATATATCTTTTTACCATGCATATTGTAAAATAGGGGCCAAGTTAATGCCCTCCCCATGTGTACTCATTGTTCAAATATATATAAAAGTATCATTGTTGACATTATAAGCACAACTTGATCTTGATCACTATTCATTTTTTCTTCTTTTTAAAAAAACCCTCTATATTGGCAAGCAACTGATTGGATACATAATGTCTCTCGATACATATGCATGTGTAGTATATGATGTCTTTCACTACACACTAGCTATAATTACAAGTGTAGTAAGTGCTAATTTTTGTTATACATGAACTACACATTCAAATTGTAACCAATGTCATCTCTCCCTACATATCATAGCTACAAATTGATTTGTAGTCATATATTTAGCTACAATGGAAACTACATTTTTATGTGTAAGGACACTTTTTACCTACAATTAGGGTTACATATAAATTTTTAGCCAGAGGAAAAACTAACTACAACTTTGAAAAATGTAGCCTAAATAATTAGCTACACGGGTATTAGCTTCATATTCTAAATGTAAGGATAAATGTAGCAAAAGCTTTTCGCTACAAATTTTGGGGTTTTCGCTACAATTTTTTTTTTGTAGTTAAAGACCATATTTTTCGTAGTGCCAATACCCAAATCGAAGAAGATGGTGGTTTAGAGAGCTTCAAGGATCATCACTGAGTAAGAGCAATTGACTGGTGGTGACTTGGACAATCTCAACCCTATCACCAGAGTCGAGGTAGGCGCTGCCAAAGAGAGGGGCTGGGTTGATAGGCGGTAGAAGCAATGAAGATAAATGGAGGCTTCCCAATGGTATCCAAAGGTGGTGTGTAGGTTCTCGAGAGGTTTTATAGGGGGTTGATATCCCAAAGATGTGAGGAAGCAGAGAAGGGGAAAGAATCAAAGCAGAAATAGGGTACGATCAAGGCATGGATTAGCTTCGGTACCATCCAAGTGTTTGAGTATGCCAACCCTAGAAGTTTTAGTATTAAGCAGTGTGGAATCAATTCTCGAATGTTTTTTCAAAGAAATCTTGAGAAAATATCAATAGGAATGAGGCAAGGAAGGTTTGCCCAAACACTGGTAATGTTCATGCCATGACATCTCCTACCCAAGTTCGGAGACAGGTCACGAGTCGTATGATCAAAGATCCAAGGGTGGATATTAAACCCAAATGCTTTAAATCCGCATGACAGTAGAGCAACTATAGGAAATCTAATATTACTGCACGTGATAGTGGGAATCAACAAACTTTAGGAAATTAAACACATCAATTAAATAATTGGATTATTGGTAATTTAAAATCTAATTTTCTTTCCTAATCCAATTTGAGGATGTATTTATTATTCAAATAAGCTCAAAATTGGGATATTAGATAATTGAGGGGTGATGAATCTATTTTTCACATTAGTTTCCACATTTGAAGACATTTAATAATCAATTAATATTTTTGGCCTTATCTTAGCTTTTCTTTTCTTAACAGAATTATGATAATTAGGATTATACAATTAATGTAAAAATTCACACACACACACTAATTTTGGTAGGTAGAATTTGGAATTAGGATTAATTTCCACCTTTGAAGTTATTAACCATATTATTTAATATTTTAGAGAAAATTTTATATTTTATTTCTTATAATAAATTAAAATATCATGGATTGTTTATCTAATGTAAAACTCAAATCCCAAGCTAATTGGGACCAAGGAACACAATTTTCTTATTATATTTGAGACTTGATATTTCCTTTTATGAGTTATGGAAACATTAGGAATTTGACTCATTGTCATTATATTTATCAAAATATTATATATTTATTATCAACATTTGCTTAATTGAGTACTATTATCTTCAAATAATTTTTAAAAGAGTTTCTTTATATTATTATGCATGAATTTCCATATTTTTCTTATTTGGCATACTGAGTCTACTAAATCAACATTTATTTAGATAATGGCACATTATTCACATTTATGGATATGGAAACACCAATTATTATTCCAAAGCACATTATACCTTTAACTAAACATATTTTAGCAATTGTTTGCATATTAGTTAGCAAAGAAAATATATATGTGACATATTTAATTACTTTAATTACATGTTAGCATATAATTAAATTATTATGGTAATATGAGTGAATTATGATGTGTGATGTTGATTATAGAACCTATGGCCACAAAATATGTTATATGCATTAACAATATTCGTTAAGGTATAACTTTATCCTTGTTTGGTCAAATCTACAGAACCCAGCATATCAACCTCCTAATCAAGGAATATGATAAGAGTCTAGGTTTGGGTTCATTACAACTCTCCATCCCTTAAAGAGGATTTCATCATGGAAATCCATCCATCCTTATACTACTAACCAACTTCCCTCCACCCCTTAAAAGGTTTTAACTAATAATCCAAGATAAGCAACATCAAGGTACTAGGATTACTTATGTATCTTTTAGTTGTGAATATTTTAGGGGTTTATGTTGTTCATAGATCATGCATCCAACCAACATGTCATATCCAACTAGAGTTGAGTTTTAGGTCCTTATAGTACTAACCTAACAACTATAAAGTTACACATAAGCATCTACTAACTCATAGGGTGCAAAAGAAAGGTCAAGTAAACCTTTATCACAAGACACACCATCCTAGTCATCAACCAAAACACCAAAACTTAGGTTTAGGGTATCTATTCCAACTAATTCTAGAGTTTTAATTCCAAGACTTTATTCATATCTTCATTGTGACTTAGTTCAAGAAAACCTTAACAAAATCCAGGAAAACTTTTTTTTGAACATATAGTATTACAAAGGAAAATAATTTTATGGAAAAACATTAATTGCAATGTAAAACTGAAATTGGTGCCAAAATTGATGTGAAACAAAGTCACAATCTCCATTTAAGAACTTATTATCCTACTACTACGTACATCATCCTCATAACATGACTCCATCCTCAAGATCATCTAAAGATGCATGACATAACTAAGGGCTCGTTTGCTTGGACCGAAAACCAACTGGTAATGTTGTAACTGTACGGTTTGATCGAATTCCTACGTTTGGTTGAGTGCAGCATCAACTTAGCATTAGACTTCTAACTACACGATGCAAAAAGTTATGTACAAAAATCAGGAAAACGAACTGTGCCAAAATTTACTGCGGTTGACTTTCCAGCATCGGTCCCTAGTATTTGCCACACGCCACGTGTCCAGTGGCCACCTTGAGGAAAGTAGTGATTGGCTGAAGGACTTGATGAAACAAAATATCCACTAGGTAGCATGAGCTTTTACGTCAAACCAAACGATTGTGGACGGAAGAGAAGAATTAGATCTAAGCCCAACCAAACAAATGCAGTTGTAGTTGCATTTCTCGATTTCATTTTCCTATTTATAAAAACACCATCGAGTTGCAACTAGTCGCAACCAGACGAGGTCTAACCTACATCGTAGTGTGTGACAAACTAGAGTCTCATCACATTAGGGTTTACTAATCATGATTCTTATATGTACCTCGTATGATCCTAAATCAACCTTTCATAAACTCATGAATATCATAGGTCAATTATAGGGTAAATATCTCACTTAGAGGGTAACTATATAGGTAAGGGTTCTAATTAGGGAGATAAAACTAAAACAGTCAGATTCTGATTACCAATGGATTTGATACCATATTGTAAGGAGTGGGACCCGACATGGGATCCACTACCTACTTAATTTGAGGAATAAATCCATCTATTCCAAACATACTAACAAGCATGATGGAATAGGTGTTAATTTTTTCATTTCTCAAGTGATTGTATACAAAAGACCAAAGTATAGCAGCGGAATAATAAGTCATGACTATATTCAATTTCTACCAGATTACAAAAAGATCTCCCATTAAGGGAGTTACATGAAAGTACAACTTCAGGATCTAAGTAGAGGGATATCCAAATATCTCAAGTCTATCTCTCATTAAGAGTCATATCCATAAGCCAGGTTCATGTCTACATGTCATGTCCTCTATGTCCTACACCTTGGGTTGGAACATACCCAGAAAAGAAGATAAAATATGGAAATTATCAACATATATACAAGTTGATATGAGCATATTAATATGGGATTGAGAAATATAAACGACATAAAATATAACAAGGCTTCCCATAGAAGAGGAAACATACTATCTAAGTGGATATCAGAAGAATACATCATGAAGAAGATAAATAATAAGAGAATTCTTACCTTAATTTCCATAAAAATATATATATAAATAATACATGTAAACAACATAGACTAAGGTTATTTCAAGTAGGGTTGGGACACCATAGGATCTCATCCTAAACTATCGAGTGGAAAAAGTGCACCCTGGGAAGAAATAGCACGTCCTGTATATATAACAAGTGGAAAAGCACACGTGCGGTAGAAAATGTTTGCCCTACGCATGGTTGTACACATGTTCCACTACAAGAATTAAAATTATTGTAAGCCATGGACAATGTAGAGGCAAGAATAAGTTCAGTAAATATGAAATAACAAGATGAGAACATCCAACAGCTATAATATGGGGTTAGAGGACACATAAGAAAATATCCAATCATGTTCATAATCAAGATACATCATAAGACCACAAGAGGTTATCACATTAGAAAATAAGATCTCATTGAAGCAAATTTATCAAAATAATATTTCTACATGTAAAAGATGATCAAGATATTAATAAAAGTCTTATAATGATATCTAACAAAGTAAGATGATCACAAGATCAGAATAAACATAGAATCTTTCACATGAAATAAATTCTCATAAGAGAGAGAAATTATGTATGCTAATTTGTTCATAGGACCAAGAGATCTAGGGAATATAAGTGATTGCTCAATCTGGTGAATAGGGTTGCAACGTACATCAAGGCAATATGATTTGGACATGCAATATACATCACATGAAGTCTACATATATCCAACGTCAAAACCCTAATTCCATCTCAGTCCACAAGCAACCTATTAAAGGTGTATATATGAGATTAGGTGTTATATCCTCAATTTTGTGAAACTAGATTATACAAATATGAGGCATGAACTGATAAGTAATTCCTTAATTGTAATTTGATGGAACAACATGGGTTTGACCCATGGCGCAAGTAAGGCCCATGAGACTATTTGTTTTGCAAATAGGTCCTTATGGCACAAATTAAAGAAATCAAAGGATTTAGCACACAAATAAAAGATGATGGTTTTATGATATATTGAATAAACAATATATGAGGAAATTGTCTAGATGACTAGTTGAATTTTGAGGACAAAATTCCTATAAGAGGATAAGGATGTTATAACCTGGTTTTTCCCACATTTTAATATATTTGCTTGCAAATAAGGTATTATGAAGGATGCATTAGAAAGATGGTTCTCTATATGTCTTAGTTGGACATTATGGATTGAAAGTTCAAATACTCCATATGGGATGGATTTTGTGTAGTTCATTGTTTTCAATAAACCATTACTAAATTCTGGACAAAGAAAGAGAGGAAAATCCAATAATAAAGAAATTACTAAAGATAATTCACAAAGGATGTTTTAAATATGGATTATGTTGAATACTCTAGAAGAGAGAGTTTCCATAAATAACTAAGAAATTGTGACTTTTTTAGTTATTGAACAATAGAAATATAAGATAATATGCAACTTGCCAAAACAAAATAAGATATATGGTGTTTCACATAATTACAAAACTAGTTATCTATCCATAAGAGGTAGCACAATATTTGAGACAACAAACATTGTTATCTTGGTATAACTTTTGTACATTTGGAAATAATAGTGAAAAGAAGATAATTCTAGAAATGTGGAGAAAGAGGATATTCCATGAGATAATAATAATCATTTTAATAAAATGATAAAAGAGCAAGTTTTGTAAATGAAAGAGGTATCAACAATATTAGATGTGAATCAGGATAATATTAAAGAGTTCCTATAATCAAATTAAGGAACACATCAAAGAAAGAGAGAATTTTCTAATAAATCTCAAGGACCAAATATAAGTTGGGAAAAAATATTATTTTGTTGTTAAATCTATGTTTCATGGGAAGATGGAGGGTTCCTTCTCATAATATTGTATTTATAGAATAAAAAGCTTTATAGGTAGGTTTATAGGAGGAATCTAATTATTCCTTTCCTAAATTTGTCTTACTGCTTAGGGATAAAGGATTGAAGGTGTGTGTATATATATCTATATGTAGGTGGAGGATTTACAACTCCCTCTAGACAACCACTCTCCCCCTCCCTCCCTTCTGGAAACTAGTAGGGTTTCTTCCTAAGATATACATATATACATGAGACCAAGTGATAAGCCTTGACAATAAGAGATTGTGTCCCCAACCATGGCAACCCATGGTTCATCCCTACATAGGGCACCACTCTATGAACTCCTCAAAGCTTTTATCTTCTCAGTCACACCTACAATAGGGTGTCTTGACCCTCACTCGAGAACAAGGGAGAGTGTCATCCTTATAACCTTTCACCACCTTGTTGTCATACTCCTAGAGAGGTCTGAATGCCAACTACAAATCCTCTACCTCTTTCTTCTGGCACCATGGAAGTCTTCTAGTAGAAGAAGGTAGAGAGGGAGAACTAGAGATAGCAATCATTTTGAGGAGGTTTTGTCGTTGCTGCCATGGCAGTAATAGGTGGAGTTGGTGAAGCCTAGAGGATGGTGGGGCTACAAGTTGGTGAGAGGATGAATACAACCAGGGCACTCCGAAGAGTCAAGTGTGAGGGTACGTTATGCAGGTGTTGCTTTTGTCAATGGCGAGCTTGAACCTAGGGGTCTTGTCACTAGTGAGGTCAAGTGAAGGAGGTTCACGGGGAGGGTGAACGAGCCCAAGGGAGGCAATCGAGGTAGGCTTCTGTTGGCCAATTCTGGCAACCTCCAGTTAAGATGAGAATGCCTTGAGGATGCAGGGTCCTGTGAGGGTCTAGATCTCTTATCCTAGTCGTCCGACTCCCACAGATCTGTGATTCACCAAATTAAGTGTTATCTTATTAAATTGATAAAAAATGATAAGATGCTCGTATGGGGACATATGATATATGAAAATTGATAAGCAAAATGAGAGTAACAAAAAGAAAATATAATTGAGACTTGATAATGCTTATAATTTCAAAAGTAGTGAAAATATGGGTTTATGTGGTGATTAGTACATGAAAATCCTAGATCATGCGTATCATGTCGAAATTTGTTAAAAACCCTTCATTTATGTTATTGTCTGATCTTGTTAAATAATCTAATTTTCATGATGACCATGATAATAAATATGATTATTAGGGTTAACAAAGTGGATGGCTATACATATGAATAAATAGGGTAATGAAGTCAAGGTCATATCTTATTATGTGGATTAATGAAGTTAATCTGAATTAAGTGTTCAAAAATAAAGGGATATGGTAGATTCGATGATCATGGTTATACTTAATATGAATTAGGATTCTTAAGTCATTAAAACAATAAGCATGGTAATTGGAGTGTTGAAACATGACCGTAATGATAGCTTGATACCCAGGGAGCCTAAAACCCTAGATTAAGACCAAGTAGGATTTAATGTGATGTAATGTGATGGTGACATTTTGGGATTTACATACATGTAGATTAAAGTTGCTTTCTTGCTTCATTGGACAATATGCTTGAAGTATAATTACATGGTAAACTACATGGCTCACCACAAGGTATGTGGTTACGCCTAAGATTACCCGCATTAGTTTGTCGGTGTTTTCTGAGGTTTTCTCAATGATTCAACAATTAAACGGTTGGTTTTTTTTTATGTTTTGTCCAATTGTAATGGCACTATGAGTATCACATTAAGAAAGATTATGTGAAGAAGATGCCAGTTTGTATTTTCAATTATTTGATGGGATATATGTTGTTAGCTTACTTGCACACTTTAACATGCATCCCACATACATAGTATAACTTGCTATACTGATTAGTGCCTTTGGTTTCACGATGTTTTGGGTACATACTAGATAAGATGGTATCAAGATGTGATGGACATAGGAAAGTACTTGAATACATTAAAGTTAACTAGTAATGAGGATTAGCTAATTACTTCTTCTCATATATTGTAATTCTCATGGTGAAAGTTCATGTAAGCATTTTGTAAATAATAATTGTGAAATAATGAAATTATTTTCAATTATTTTTTATTTGATTAAAAATTGAATCCTTGGGAAAATTGTAAGTAATGGGTCTCATCTTTTTGACTTTCCTTAATTTGGAGTTACTAAAAAGTGAGATCGTTACATTTGTTATAACCTAGTTTTTCCCACGTTTCGATATATTTGCTTGCAAGGTATTATGAAGAATGTAATAGAAAGATGGTTCTCTATATGTCTTGGTTGGAAATTGTAGATTCAAACTGCACATACTCCATATGGGATGGATTTTGTGTAGTTCATTATTTTCAATAAACCATTAATAAATTTTGGATAAAGAAAGGAGGAAAATACAATGATAAAGAAATTACTAAAGACATTTCACAAAGGATGTTTTAAATATGGAATTATGCGGAATACTCTAAAAGAGAGAGTTTTCATGCATAACTACATAATGGTGACTTTGTTAGTTATTGGAATATTGAAATATAAGACAATGTTTGAGGCAACATACATTGTTATCTTGGTCTAACTTTGGGTATACTTGGAAATAATATTGAAAATAAGATAATTCTAAACATGTGGAGAAAGAGGATATTCCATGAGAGAATGATAACAATTTTAATGAAATGATAAACGAGCGAGTTTTGCAAATGAAAGAGGTCTCAACAATATTATATGTGAATTTAGATCATATTAAAGCGTTCCTATAATCAAATTAAGGAGCGTATCGAATAAAGAGAATTTTCCAATATATCTCAAGGACCAAATATAATTATGCATTTCAAATTAGTTTCGTGTGTCGATTTTGTTGCCCTCGGATGAGTGACTTACACTCATCCAAATGGGCTCAAAATTTGTATGTAGCCAAGTTATAGTATGACGGTGAAGATCAATGGTTTACATTTTGCAAAAAATAGTCTTGATATGCAAACACACTTGAGTACATCCCTACGATTTGTACACTTGAGTGTATTCTAGCCTGACTCTCTCTCTCTCTCTAGTCAGGCTAGAATATACTTGAGTGTACATATCGCACAGATACACTCAAGTGTGTTTGCATATCAAGACTATTTTTTGCAAAATGTAAACCATTGATCTTCACCGTCATACTATAACTAGGCTACATACATATTTTGAGCCCATTTGGATGAGTGTAAGTCACTCATCCGAGGGGAACAAAATTGACGTGTGAAACTAATTTGAAATGCATAATCTTTGCGGTCTTTATAACATGACCTATAAATGTCCAAATGTGCTCAAATTTTGCATATGAGCTATTCACAACATGTTTAAGAAGATCAATGGATTATGTTTTTGAAAAAAAAAATTACATCATGAAAAATTACTCGAGTGTATTCTGCTTCGAATACACTCGAGTGTATTCTAGCCTGACTCTCTCTCTCTCTATATATATATATACATATATACACATATATATACACATATATATATGGAGGCTTTATGAATCCTTTTGGACGACCGCTCTCCCTCTCCATCCCTTCTAGGAACTAGTAGGGTTTCTTCCTAAGACATACATATATATAGGAGAGCAAGTGGGAAGCCTTGATAACAGGAGATCATGTCCCCAACCACGGAAAAAATGTTACTTTGTTGCCAAATCTATGCTTCGTGGGAAGATGGAGGGTTCCTTCTCATAATATTGGGATCTATATAATAAAAATATTTATAGAAAGGTTTATAGGAGGAATGTAATTATTCTTTCTCTAAATATGTGTCTCGCCACTTATGGAAGATAAGGATTGAGAGGGGTATACACACACGCACATATAGAGAGTCGGGCTAGAATACACTCGAGTGTATTCGGAGAAGAATACACTCAAGTAGTTTTTCATGATGCAATATTTTTTTCAAAAATCTAATTTGTTGATCTTCGTAATCACCTTATGAATAACTCATATGAAAAATTTGAGCACATTTGGATATTTATAGGTCATGTTATAAAGATCGCAAAAATTATGCATTTCAAATTAATTTCATGCGTCGATTTTGTTTCCCTCAGATGAGTGACTTACACTCATCCAAATGGGCTCAAAATTTGTATGTAGTCTAATTATAGTATAGTAATGAAGATCAATGGTTTACATCCTATAAAAAATAGTCTTGATATGAAAATGCACTTAAGTGTATCTGTGTGATCTATACACTCGAGTGTATTCTAGTCTCTCTCTCTCTCTCTCTCTCCATATATATATATATATATATATATATATATATATATATATATATATATGGATAATTATGAATCCCTTTGAATGGCCGCTCTCCCTCTTCCTCCCTTCTAAGAACCAGTAGGATTTCTTCCTAAGATATACATATATACAAGAGAGCAAGCAGGAAGCCTTGATAACAGGAGATCATGTCCCCAACCACAAAAACCCATGGTGCATCCTTGTGGAGGGCACTAATCTATGAACTCCCCAAAGCTTTTATCTTCTCAGTCAGACCTACAACAGGGTGTCTTGACCCTCATCCGGGAATAAGGGCAGGCGTCATCCTTCTAATCTTTCCCCATCCTACTGTCATCCTCCTAGAGAGGTCCGACCGCCAACTGTGAATCATATCCCTCTCCCTTCTGGCACCATGGAAGTCTTCTAGCAGAAGAAGGTAGGGAGGGAGAACTGGAGATATCAACTGTTTGCAGAGGTTGTGCTAGTGCTACCATGGAAGTAATAGGTGGAGATGGTGAAGCCAGGAGGATGGTGGGGCTGCAAGTTGGCGAGAGGACAAAAACAACCAGGGCACTCCGGTAGGGTTAGGTGTGAGGGTACATTCTACAAGCATTGCTTTTGTCGGCAGTGAGCCTGGACCTGGGGGTCTCGTCACTGGTGAGGTTCAGAAGAAGGAGGTTCACGAGGAGGGAGAACGAGCCCAAGGGAGGTGATCGAGTAGGATTCTGTCCGGCTAGTTCTAGCAACCTCCAACTAAGATGAGAATCCCCTGAGGCTGTAGTGTCCCGACGAGGGTCCAAAGCTCTTGTTGTGGCTTTTTTATGCCCACGGACGAGGAACCGGGCAAAGGCTAACTCGCCTTCATTGAGCAAAAGCCTCCTACATAGCGAAGGAGAGGGAATAGAGTCAAAAGACTCTTATGCCCCTGCTCGTATGTTTGGGACATAATGACCATGAGGTCTTTTCCCCTATCTAAGAGCAGAATTTTGGTAAGTTTTAATAAATTGGTTTTGCTAACATGTCAAGCTGAGATTTGAAGATTAAGTGTTATCTTTTTAAATTGATAGAAAATGATAAGTACGTTGGATGGGGACATATGCTATATGAAAATTGATATGTAAAATGAGTGGAACACAAAGAAAATATAATTGAGACTTAATAATGCTTCTAATTCCAAAAGTAGTCAAAGGTGAGTTCAAGTGGTGATTAGTACATGAAAACCCTAGATTAAGTATATTAACATATCAAATATGTAAAAAACACTTTTTATATGCTATTATATGATCTTGTTGAATAATATGATTTTCATGATGACCATGATAATAAAGATGATAATTAGGGTTAAAAAGTGTATGGCCATACATATGAATAAATAGGGATCATATCTTATTGTGTGTATTAATGAAGTTAATTTGAATTAGGTGTTTATAATAAAGGGATATAGTAAATTTGATGATCATGACCACTTAATATGAATTAGGGCTCTTAAGTCATTAAAATGATAAGCATGGTAATTGGGGTATTGAATCGTGATACTGATGATAACTTGATACCAAGGGAACCTGAAACCCTAGATTAGGACCGAGTAGAATTTAATGTGATTTAGTATGATGGTGACATTTTAGGATTTACATACATGTAAATTAAAGTTGCTTGCTTGATTGGACAATATGCTTGAAGTATAATTACATGATAACCTGCATGGCTCACCATCAAGGTACATGATTACGCCTAAGACTACCCACATTAGTTTGCTGACGTTTTTTGAGGTTTTCTCGATGATTGAACAATTAAAATGTTGATTGTTTATTTATATTCTATTCGATTGTAATGTCACTATGAGTATCACATAAAAAAAGATTATGTGAAGAAGATGTCAGTTTATATTTTCAAGTATTTGATGGGATATATGTTGCTAGCTTACTTGCAGACTTTTGCATGCACCCCACAAACACAATATAACTTGTTATACTGATCTGTGCCTTTTGGTTTCACGTTGTTTTAGGTACATGCTAAATAAGATGGTATCAAGATGTGATGGACATAAGAAAGCACTTGAAGACATTAAAGTTAACTAGTAAGGAGGATTAGCTAGTTACTTCTTCTCATGTATTGTAATTCTCATGGTGAAAGTTCATGTAAGTATATAGTAAATAACAATTGAGAAACAATGAAATTATTTTCTATTACTTATTATTTGATTAAAATCTAGATTCTTGGAAAATTTTAAGTAATGTTTCTCATCTTTTTGACCTACCTTAATTGGGGGTTGCTGAAAACTGAGGTCGTTAGGTTAGGGTTATGTTTACATAAATACTAAAAATTGCCTTTTATTATTATTGAATTAAGTTGTGAAAATAATCTCATTTGTAGATTATATTTTTCTGAGTCCATACTATATTTTACTTTACTTTTTTGACTTATAGATAACTTTCTATGAATTTTAGAAAATTTATCAATTTAGAAAGTCCTTAAAATCATATATTTGTTATATTTGAATTAGGTTGTAGAAAATATACCACTCGAAAGAAAGTTCCAAAATATATTTATTTGAAATTTTCTGACTTATATTTTTTATGAACTATTGAATATTATGCCTTCTACTAAAATTTTCAAAACTAAATAAAATCAAAAGACGATATTACCTTCATGTCATGCATGGGAAGATTTGTGCATGATTAGATAAGTTACTAAATATGATATTTAAACCAAAAAGATATGATGAGACCAAATCAATTTGAAAAGTAGAAATAAGTTGTGGTCCATGTGACAAAATAGAACAGATGTAAGGGAAAAACTGGGAAACATTTCCCTAAAATAAAAATTGGATTGCAGCAATGGTGAGAGTAGAAACAACCAGAGAAGCTACATTCCTAAAGTGGGGGCATAGGCTTAGGTGAAAAGTATAACAACCCAGTCATTAGGACTGAGTTCCCTATCCATCACGTACCACAAAGAGTGAAATAAGAGGAAGCACAATTGGTCGGAACCATAAATCAATTCCCACCATGGCCACCAAAGCAAGAAGTAAGGAGATAAACAACACATTACATGACCTTCCCCAAATGCTCAAAAGCTCCATGAGGGTCGAGCAAAGCTAGAAAAAAGAAAAATCTCAGGAAGACCTAGGCTTATAAGTATGCATTGCATCGTTGGAGGTGAAAACCAAATGAGAAATTAAAGGAAAAGGGGCTTGAATCAATACACAAATCAGAGAAGATGGTGGTTTCGAGAGCTTCCTTGATCGTCACTGAGTAAGAGCAACGGAATGGTGGTGACCCGGACGATCTCAACCCCATCTTTGGAGTCAAGGTAGGTGCTACCAGAGGGATGGGTTGGGTTGACAAGTGGTAGAGGTGATGATGATAAATGAAGGCTTCCCAACGGTAATCAAGGGCCTTGTGAAGGTTCTCGAGGGGTTTTATAGGGAGTCGATACCCCCTAGATGTCAGGAAGCAGAGATGGGGAAAGAAGTAGAGTGGAAACAGGGGACAAACAGGATATGGATGAGGTTTGGTACCGTCCAAGTGTTTGAGTACGTCAATCGTAGAAGTTTTAGTATTAAACGGTGTGGAATCTATTCCCTAACATTTTTTAAAGAAATATAGAGAAAAGATCGAGTATCATGGGAGGAATAGAACAACCAAGGTCGCTCTCAACACTGGTAGTGTTCACACCACAATGTCTCCTACCTAAGGTAGGAGACAAATCACGGGTCGTATGACCAAAGATCCAAGGGTGGGTATCGAATCCTTTAAATCTATATGACAACAAAGAAACTATAGGAAATCTGATATTTATTGCGCGTCACAGCAGAAATAAACAAACTTTAGGAAATCAAACACATCGATTAAATAATTAGATTATTAGTCATTTTTAATCTAATTTTCTTTCCAAATCAAATTTGAGGATGTATTTATTATTCAAATAATTTCAAATTTAGTATGTTAGGTAATTGAAGGGTGGGGAATCCATTTTTGGTATTACTTTTCACATTTTGAGACATTTAATAATCAATTTAATATTTTTGGCTTTATCTTATCTTTTCTTTTCTTAATAGAAGTATGACAATTAGGATTATCCAATTAATGTAAAAAATCACATACAAACTAATTTGGGTAGGTAAAATCTAGAGTTAGGATTATCTTCCATCTCTGGAGTTATTAGCCATATTATTTAATATTTTCGAGTAAAACTCATGACTTCTTTCTAAAATGAAATTAAGATATCTAGAATTTTTTATTTAATGTGAAACTTGGATCCTAGCTAATTGGGACCCAATGAACACAATTTTCTTATTATATTTTTAAGATTTGAGATTTCTTTTTGTGAGTCATGGAACTAGAAGGATTTTGTCTTATTTCAATTATATTTATCAAAATATTATATCTTTATTATCAACATTTGCTGAATTGAGTCCTCTTATCTTCAATTTGTTTCCGAAAGAGTTTATTTATATTATTATGCGTGAATTTCTATAATTTTCTTATTTAGCATATTATGTCCATTAATGTAATATATATTTAAATAATGGTACATTATCCATATTTATGGATGTGGAAACACGAATTGTTATTCTAAAACACATTATACCATTAACTAAACATACGCTAGCCATTATTTGCATATTAATTAGCAAATAAAATATGTGGCATATTTAATGATTTTACTTATATGTTAGCACATAATTAAATTATCATGTTAATATGAGTGTATTGTGGTATGTGATTTTGATTATAGAACCTATAGCCACATAATACGCTACATGATTAGCAATATTCATTAAGGTATAACTTTATCCTTGTTTGCTCAAATCTAAGAAACAAAGCATACCAACCTCCTACCACGGAATATGATAAGAGTCTATGTTTTGGTTTCTCATACCATCTCTGGTGGATGATTAACCCTACTGTCATCTCCCATGACCCCCATGTTGGTATGTATGCCCTGAGAGCCAATCATGGGATGATTGGTGGGATACATTAAGATTGATTTGATAAACATCAAAGGCAAGCTTCTGATTCATTCTGGTTCAGTCAGTTATGAGATAATGACAGAACAAATTGAATGTCTAGAGAATGACAATACTCAATGATGTATGTCTTCAGGTTGAAGACCTGAATGATGAGATCATACGGATGCTAAGAGTTTGTACATTCTTGTTATGTCCATATTCGAATGTCATTGTGGAAGGTTGATAGACAACAATGACACATAAGACTAGATTGTGTATTGGTTGATGACAAAATCTCATTAGTCATGATATAGTGATATCAAACTAAGCACATAGGTACTTGTTAGAGAACAAGTGTATCATACAGACCCACCGTGAGAGTGACACGTGGAACCATGACTTGGTAGTCACAGTCAGCTCTCACAGTGATGGTGGTGAGTGTGATTCTTTGACCTAAAATCACTACACTCAACACATGTCATTGGGTACACTTTGACATCATCAAACACAGTCCCATGGGGCTTTTGAGGGGTGAGTGATAGATATGGGATGTGTCCCTCCTAAGGGAGTTTGATGTCCATGACCACTTGATGAGTAGAATTGAGAAATGCATGCACATGCATGTGTGAATCAATATGTGATATTGATGTCACACATATCTCATACAGTCTGCTCTAAGATCAAGGAAGTGAATGAACGTTGAAAGGATGACTGTTCCATGCCTTGAGTTCATTTGGGATATCAGCGACAAAGGAATTATACATTCACTATAACACCAGTCAGAGATTGTAGGATTGAAAGTTGTTCTCCAACTTTCCTTTTCACTTGGGTAGCACTGATGTGTGACTAGGCACCGCTCTTTGCTTGTGTAGTCATAAGTTTTATGGACTTTCACTGCCAATGTGAAATGGACTTGCAGGGTCACACACATATGATTTAACCTGGAAGAGGAGTTTATCCACGAATGATGTTTATATTGTTTACTAAATGTGTTTAGTAGTTCAATTAAACATTCAATCAATTGACTTGACTCAAAATCACCAAGTTCAAGTGTTGCACTAACTGATTTGGGTGTCAGATTGATTGAGAACTGCATTAACTAATTTCTGCACAACCCGGACTGCCAACTGACCGGTTCAAACTGTTGAACCGATAAGTTCAAACTGTTGAACCGATAAGTTCAAACTGTTGAACCGGTCGACTCAGGGTCAAGTGATACGACCGGTTCAAGTGTTGAACCGATCGGTTTAGCTGGACCAAACAAGCCAATTTGGGAAAGTTAGGTTGGTGAAAAAATATTTTCGTTTCACTTGTACAATTCGATTGGGACAAGTATAAATTTTTGATTAATTAGAAACGGAAAGAAGAAAGACAATTGAGAACTTCCCTGGGAAGTGAAATGACCGATTCATGAATGAACCGATCGGTTCATCTCCCCAAGCGACTAGTTCATGAGATGAACCGATTGGCTCAGTCCCCAAATGATTGGTTTGTTTGTGAAACGACCGGTTCACCTGCCGTAGTGTATCAGAATCATGGAAATTCCAGACCCTTTTACTCCCACTTTAGTCCTGCATTGCCTGGGGCTGAGAACCCTGACCCTGACCCCTCCTATATATAGAGGGGTACTGGGGGCTTCTAAAAAAGAACAACTTAGACAATACCAGTTGCTCTGCAAAGTTGTCCTCTCTGATTGTGAATCGGGAGAGACCGAGCAGGTGCTACCCAACTAGGGAGGCACAACGAGGGAAAGACAACTGCATGATGATAACTGGTGGTGGGAGAGCACGTCGGTGACTAGTATTTCGACAGAAGGGGACGATTCCTTCCAGTGTCCTGTAGGACAGGACGACTGGAGTTCTAGGTTGTCTGTGTGGACTACTACAGAGGCGGGAGATTTCTGCCACTCAGAGGACAACCGTCAATCCGACAGTTCGAGTGCGACTAGGAGCTGCACAGACGCCGTCCAAGACCAGAGGTGAAGACCGCGCTTGCCACGAGGTTACGTCGCCGAGCAAGTCTCGGGACAAGGTACGCCTCTACAAACCATCATTCCTATCGTATAGATGTTGACGAGATCTCTTTGAGTTCTGGGTTTGGGGAGAAATTTTTTATTTCTGCTGCCATCTCTGCCTCCCCTAAAACCCAACACCCCATGCATGCCCTTTCATGTCGTATGCTAACATGATCACTGATGTCGTTGCTAACAACATTCGTCACCCATAATGCCACCCATAGTGTTTCCTCTGTCCATTCACAACAACTATAAAGATGTAATATATCTATATTTTATATTTGAATTAATCACCCACGGATGGTGCAATTGATCATAAGGGACACTCATGTACTCGTCCGTCGGGGTTCGATTCCCGCTAGGAGCAAGCTCAATGTAAAAAACATCTTACAGATGGGCATTTTGACTAGGCATCCTTGCAACAACACAACACGCTATCAATGTGTGGCCTGGGGGTGGGTATGTGACCATCACACGTCTCACTTGGGGATTTTTCTAGGGTTAGTTCATTATGGCTCTACCTAGAGGGGTTTCTGTTGGTATATATATGCCCATAGAGCCATCCCAAGCAATTGCATGGAGTTGGATATTAATTAATCAATTAATGCGATTATTTGGTTAATTAATGAATTCCAGAATATTCTAATTAATCAACGAGCGTTTTAATTAACACAACGTTTCTGTTTACCAATGGGTTTAGGAAACCCTACTTCCCTTCATATCCTATTTAAAGGAGGATTGACGGCCAATATCTATATAAGATATCGAGAGACGCTTTTAGTTTACGCTCACGCACGTAAACCCTAGCCGTCACCGTCCTTAGGAGAGGAAGGAGAGCAACGCGCCGCTAGCACGCCGCCGCACAGACACGACTCCTTTCCGCCGGCTTAGGAAGCGCGACGTGGAGTTCCAGTCCATCCGCGTGGACGAAGTAGAGACGCAGACGCTGAGACGCCTGCGTTCGGTGGACACGACGACCATCCGTGCACGTTACGAGCGGCACACATCACCGCAAAGGAGCGCCTCTGGATCAACCTGCGACAGCGAACGGGAGAGAAGTTCCGTCCGTGTAGACAAGCAGCGTTGCACCGTCGTGCAGCGGGGCATCGCCGGACTTGCTCCGCGATAAGGTATATCCCGTAAAAAATCCTTCCAAATACGTTGTTGTCGACGAGATCCTATTTCAGGTTGCGTGGATTTTATTGCTTCCGCCGCACATGTTTTCTCCACAAAACCAAACAGTTTCTCCATCTTAAAAATATTTATGTTAAAAATATGCACTTTTATATGGTATAAGAACAAAGAGCTCTATCAATGCCTAAATCATTATGAATATGAATTACATGTCATAGAGGCTCGAGCTATAAATTCAACTGCCAAATCATTTTTGTATGGCGATACCCACAAATCTTAAGACAAAATCAGAGGAACATGACGATGGCAACATCATATTCCTATTGATAATATGTTGAATGCATCGTATGAGAGAGATGCAATCACTAGCTAGCACTCCAAAGACATCAAATGGAAACGAAAGGAAATGACCATGGTTGTCTCACACACTGCACTATGCTTATGATTTTTGTGTGGCCGCATTCGAGACAAATTGACCTGCCATGAAGTTATCATAATAAAGATTTATTACATTGAAGTATAAGACAAATACTTTTTAACATCATCTGGAACCTAAACCTGACCAATGAACATGTTAACAATATAGTTTGAGCACGAGTTTGCCAAAACTTGATATGACCTAAGTCAATGTTCATATCAAGGTATACATAGACCTTAGAGGATGCTTTCCCTTCTACATATGATTATGCCACTTATGGAACCACCCCTTAAGTCCATGTTTCTGAGTATATGCCATGACAAAATAATATACACATCTATCATTCAATACCCTCATGTATCTATACCTATCACATATCGTAAGACATACTTTTGTAATTACTTGCTAAACGATATCATTATGAAATCATTCATTTATGTTATTAATTACCAACACAAGCTTCCATGTTGTTATTTGGACATTTATCTTGAAAGTGATTACAAAAAGATGAAAAAACGTAAGTTGATGTGAAGACTTTGTGTTCATAAAGTCCATGCATAGCGATGATTTACGCTTAAGTATTTCAATAAATATGGTCAAAGACATCTTAAAATAATTCAAAAGATTTCTCAGGTCTCTTTTATATAATATAAATAGATGAATTTGAATACAACTATATATACAATTTTTGAAGTTATATATACCCCAAACTCTTCCTACTAAGTTATATTGTAGAAAAGGCCTATATATAAATATAAAAATAATATTGTAAATTGCTTTCCGCTCGTCCATAACTCTTCATATCTAGTTAAGATTAGAGTGATAAATTTGTAACTCTAAAATAATATCATAATTTGCATTCCACTCTTACACAACTCTTAATATAAATTATATTATAGAAGGATAAATTTTGGGTCAAATCACGTGGACCAATACATAAGACGAATCGGTCTGGTCTCTGTGATGCTCACCCTATGTATATAGCTTCATAACACTTCATATTTAGTTATAAAATAGAAGAACATGTTTGTAACTATAAAAACAGTGTCATAAATTACGTCACCCTACACAATATTTTATATACAATACACAGTATAGAACAAAAGGGTCTATACGTAATTGATGAACCCTCCCTCTTTCTGGCCAACTTTATTAATTATTCAGTATAAAACTTCAAGACACCCCCCACATTTGACATTCTTGAGGTGAAGCATAAATCACATTCTTGAGGTGAAGCATAAATCCTAGGACTACTACATCCTCGCAGCCGAAGCATCCTTCAACCAGGCCGCTGGACTTTGCTCATCGTTCACCTCCAATCCACTAATGGCTGTAGCAGGGGAGGCGCTGGCGGCCTACCGGAATCTGCTAAGGGCGGCTAGGAAGGCGTTCCCTGGCGACAAGATGATGATCCAGGGCGCGGCGCTGGAGATTAGGAAGAAGTTCGACGAGAACCGAAGTGTCACCTCGGAGGAAGAGATCAAGCGGTTGCTGGAGGTGGCCAAGGAGGGTTCCGAATTCATGACTACCATGATCGTCCAGGCTGAACTCAATGAGAGCGGCAACTTGAGTGAGCAGCAACTTATGTGTCATTTCGGGATGCTTGAGTGCCCACTTTCCTGCTTCGCATTTTACTTGGATTGTGACCCTTCTCTTTGAGTTTTTTTGAATCCTGCTTATGGTAGTTTTTTAGCGAAGAGCCCACCCTCCGCACCACTGCTCTGAAAGGCGAAAGCAACCCGTAAGGCCGTCCAAAAGCATGCCATCCCAAATGTAATCACCCGTGCTTAGATGCCTTTGGGTATGGTCATTTGTGAGAAATCCCTTGGTCCAACATCACAACCACACAAACCAACTATATACTGCTTCCAAAGTATCACAATTCCTGGAAAGGTGTTCAGTTATGGAACGTGCATCTGGCATCCATCTCAACAAAGGAAAGTTTGGTTATCTTCATATTGGGCAGTTTCTGCCAATAACCAAAGGAAGAATTATGTGTTGGTGGGAAGCGTGGTGTCATACCTCAAGGAATCATTGCAATGCACAAAGCCTATTGGTTAGCATAACAGAAGCCAAAAAACTATGAATCCCTTGGTCCATCCCAGATTTTTTTAGCAACCTTGAATGATGTTGGAGTAAAGTTGTGCAAACATGCCAACACGTCTGTTAGAAGCTCCCTACTACTTGTTCTCTAAACTCTCTGAGAATTAATGAATCCATGAATTGACGATAAAACTCTCATAACAGATCCCTTCTTTGTAGATATTAAAAATAAAACAGGCTAATCATCTGCCACTTAGGTGTTTCTAAGTTACCTGTCCTCCTAGAAAGAAATGGAAGATTATCTCCTGGATGAATAGTAGTTTTCATGCGAAACATATAAAGTTAAGTGATTGATGGTAGCCTGTACAAATAAAGCCGTTTATTAATCTGTCCACCACCTATCATCAAATCAAGATAGTTTTCATGCTGTGAGATGCTGGTCATAAATCATAATTGCTTTACATTAGATACAAATCACGATGGCCGCTTGGACAAAAGAGCTATGCTGAAGTCTGCAAATGGAGTAAAGGTCTGCCCCACCCATCTTTTTAGGCCGAGACTAGTTTATCCTAGGCAATAGGATGCCACAAATTGCAACAACTTTTGTTTTCAGAAGAGATACATTTTTCTCTTGTCTAGATTTCTAGTAGTGTCCATAGGAAGCCCGAAGATCCACATTGCATGAGTAGGCAAAGCATCCAAGACAATTTTTTTTCTTAAGTTCATCTTCCTTGTAACAATTAACAAGAGGTTGTTTCCTTTTTATCCTTCTAGCTGGGAGTAGCAGTGATCGAGTAGGAATTCCTAATAGGGATTATGAAGTCTTGATGGTGAGAGGTGCCAACCTAAGAAGAATAATGCAGAACTTACTTTCTGTATCCTCTCTTTCAACTCTTTCCTAAAATCCTAACACATGATTATTAACTTCTTCATATCAATGTTATCCTAGAAGCCTCTTCAAAGATGAGAATACAGTTGTAGGTTCCTAGATATGTCGTACTTGATGAATATGGTTTCACAATACCCACCCCAAGGCTCTCGAGGCTTACGCTTCGAGGCAAGGCTATCCTATTTACGCCTTGAGGCTTACACCTCAATGTCCTAGATTGAGGCTTACGCCTCAATGTCCTAGATTGAGGCTTACGGCCTCAATGTCCTAGATTGAGGCTTATGCATTTCCAAGGCTTGCTTCAAGGCACCGAGGTGTAGCTGAGGCGCACACCTCAATTTTGGATGATTCTATCTTTTTTTAACCACCAAGTTTATCTTTTTGAGAACGTCACACACTTTTTCGTCAAAAATTTTCTCTTCGTGTTTCTTTGTAATTGATTATTATTCTCTCATTGTTGCATTTACATAATTTTATTTGTTCAAAGACTTAAAACTTAAAACTCAAAACTCAAGGTGACTTCTAATTTGTAAATCTTTATTTTTGAATTTATCTTTGTACTACTTTTTTATAAATTGTGTTGGTGATTTTCAAATCCGATTTCTATCTTATTTGATTTTTTGTTACTATGAATTCCAATTTGTGCCCCCCCCCTATTAGGTCAACTTGCATTTTGAATCTAATAGCATGAAGCATGAATATTACATTACCTGCCAAAAGTTGTATCATATTATGTTGGTGGTCTTTGTTTTTAACTTTGCTATTAATCCCTTTTATCCTTGTCACATTAGTTAAATGTTTTCAGTTATGACTTAGCTCGTATGTACACATTTATATTACAAAAATACACTCTCAAACACACAAATACATATATGTGATACAAATATAATACACTCTCAAACACACACATACATATATGTGATACAAATATACACATACCTATAAATATGTGTATGTATTTTGATTTTTTTGAATGCAGTTTACATATCTTGAGGCTTATATCCTCATATTCCTTGAGGCTTATTCCTCATATTCCTTGAGAATTACACCTCTTGTCATCGAGACAAAAATTTCTCACTCACTTCAAAAATTTGTTCGTGAAGAAGATGACATCATCTACATGCTAAAGGATGGCCGTTGAAGGTAAGAACTTGCGCACCTAACAAGGGGTAATGCTTTCCTGTCACTGTGACTTTGGAAGAGCTAAAAGGTCCCCACTAGTTAACTAATCATAATTGAAAATCTCGTAACGAGGCTTGTGCTTTTAGCCTGGTTCACATAGTACCTTACTTCTTCCATTCCATTTTTTGAGTGAAGGCTGTCCATTTTTGATCTATATCCGTGATATGTCTTGTATTAGAGCAGATTTCTACTCCATAGCCATGCAGTCATTCTTGACTTCTCTAAAATATAAAGAAAGTAGCTGGGAAGCTATCTAGACCCTGAGCTAAACAAACATCCATACTTTAAACAATGACTTGAATGTCATCCGTTATGAATGTTGTCAGTAAGGAAATCCTCTTACTTTAAGAAATGATTTGATAGTATATATAAGACATTTAAACCTTCGGTTCACCTTCTCCATGAAAAGTGCCCATAAAACTGTAGGATCTAATTCCTAATGCATGTTTCATCTTTGTGGTCTTGTGTTGTCAAGTTTGATTTTCTCAATGAAGTTCTCATCCAATTGGATGTAGTTGGTCTACTTTTCGCTCCCTCCATCCTCCTTACCCTGAAATTCTGTTTCCATTTGATCACTTTGGCTGACATACATCCACCATATTTTCTTTGTCTTGAGTAAGGTCTCAATCTCCAACTATAGCAACAAGTCATTTGAGTCAAGCTCCTTAATCAACATGTCTCATCTCAACCTTTTGACTAACAAACATGGATATCACACTAGATGTACCTGACACATCAAGATTTGCAAAATCATTTATCTATCGAAGACAAATCCATTAGGGAGGACATACTGATATATGCTTTGAAAACCCACACTCATTTTTTCGTGGGCGGAACCAATGCCTCAACATGGTTAACAAGGTTTCATTGCCCAATTAGCGAGTAGGAGGATGCTTGGTTCCCCCCACATGGGAGTGGGCATTGCCTTGTCCCATTTGGTATTTAGAATTTTGTCCCTCCAATTAGTGCAATATTGTAACTCGTATATGTTTACTTTGGGAATTATGTTATGTATGGAATTTTAAAGAAACTCCATTTATTTTCGGGTTATGGGTGCTGATCAGGGTTGATTGTTTAGCTAAATCGTTTGGCACCTTATTGTGTGAATCCTATCTTATCCAGGGACTGTGATAGTTGGCGCCCTTGCGAATAACTCACTTTCATTGAGCCAAGTAACTCTCCCTTCTCTGTGCATTGATTATCTCATACTCGGTTCATATTGTTTCCACAAAATCCATATCACTTCACCAATGATGAACCATCTCCTTGAAATCATCTTGCACTTCCCATGCTATCTTTACCTAATGGTTTATTCCCCTCTCCATTTTGAAAAAAGTAGCAGTCTATGTAAACGATCAAAAATAATTCTAAGGAACTCATTATGCTTTTTAAGGTGGCAAGGCAATAACGCACCAGGATTAAGCACCTCCTAGGCACGTCTAGGCGTTTCCTTGGCAGCTTTAGAAAAAAAATTTCAGCACAAATTTCTGTACTGATATACATATGTTTCACATGTTTGTAAACATGTCTCCCTCTTATAAATCTATTTTATAGCTATATCTGTAGGTATATGCATTGATTTATAGTAATCCCCTTATACATGTATTTTGGCATGAAAACATAACCACCACATACTAATAATTTCCAATCAATATTAAATGCTGAAAACAAGAAGAGAACAATTCTAAACAATGCAAGAGATAGAGAATCACTAGATAAATCGAGCTTTAATGTCATAGATCCAAAGTTGTTGCTATCCTTGATAACATAGCCCCTAATAAAAATTGAAGGAGTAGAATAAGACAAAGCCAAAAATGTGCAATAAGAGTAATAATCCGATAATAAAAGGATATTTAGCACATAATAAAAACAATACATTTAATCTGAATAAAATACTATAAAAAAAGAAAACCTATCAATATGCACTAGGGTTCACAAAAACAACCCAAGGCAAATAAGTTAGGTGAGGATTAGGGCAAGGCATAACTCTCACTGTGCCTTGCCGCCTAGGGTGCCTAGAGGTGTGCCTTAAAAAGTATGGGAGTTACAAAGTATTCAACAATGGAGTCTCAAGCATGGTGTAGGCCTTCGATTTCGTGTCGACTTCACTAGCTGGAAGTCAAAGTTTGTGGAAACATCGAGCAAGTTTCTAGGAAGTTTAGATGCAAACTTCAAAAAAACTTACCTTTTTGAAGAAAATGATGGGAATTTGAAGGAAATTTTAATTGCAAATATCTAACTATGCTATAAGTCTAACTTACCTGTATTAATCTAACAGAATAGCATGATTTACGACTCTCTAGCCCTAGGTAGGTAGAAAATACAATGCTCAGTTGCAGATGCAAGAGTTAATTGTGCAATACAAATATATAATATTATGATTTACCATACATCTTCCATATAGTATCATATGAAACATAAAAGTTAGCAACAACATTGCATAAGGAATAATAACTAAAGCGAAGTGGTGCATGTCGCTTAAGCCATTTATGGCCTTTAGGGCGCATACAACACTGATGTGTTGGCCTTTTCCTAATTTCGGCTCAACATCGACGACTTCAACGAAGCTTCGGCAAAATCGTCGAAAATTAGACAAAAGCACATTCAAACAATTCAACATCGACAACAAGGGCCATTTGTAGGTCTGAAGTTGAGACCAAAATTAAGTACGTGGGCTTTAACTTTGCCAAGGGTCGAAGTTTGACATTTCGCTGAAACTATGCTCAACTTTACCGAAGTTTAGTTCACTGGTCTCAAGCATTGGACAAAGGTCGAGGGCCTCCAAGTTGGATTGCATTTTTTAAAAAGAAGCTTTTGCACCAAGTGCCTTTTCTACCTGGAAGGAGATCAAGTAGTCCCATATCATGGTCCTAAAATGTGAAGCACCAAGCCTGGGCGCTCCCACCCTCCAAAATCCAAGCTGCCAAGACGGAGGGTGGGCGGGGGGCCCCCGGGCCGTCCATGCCCGCCTAGGCGGGTGCTCGTACAACCATGACTTACATATTGCAGTCAATACACCCTCACAACATGCATAGGGTGGACACGGTAACTATGCTTCTCGTACTTTTCCCATTCCCACAACACACTTAATGTGGACATGGTAACTATGCTGATTATATTTATCCTAGTACTTATGTGATGATTTTTGGGAAATCCCACTACTACATATCAAGATCATGCGGTAAAAAGTGATGCTGGATCACTTGGTGTCACGTTAGATATGTTACTCAAGCTCCTTCACAGCCTTGAAGTTGTGTGCCAAAGTCACAGATTGACTGAAGAAGAGCAGAGAAAGCTGTGGAGGAGTTTCTTTCAAAATTGGTATGATGCATAAAGTGACCCACACCAAGGTTTATAGATTTTACATTTGCTAGAAACAATGTTTTAAAAAGCGGGAAGCAGGAGGCGTGCAAACAACACCTTGTGGCCGCTTGAGCGTTGGAAAGGTGCTCAAGTGGACGATTCTTGAAAAAGCAGATGCTTATTTTCCTAAGTAATTTGTATGTAATTACACATATTCATATATATATATATATATATTATCGTTAGGTTTATGCATTTTTGAGGCACATGATAAGCTAGGAAGCACGAACACGGACACAGACACATGTACACAGACACGTAACACGACAATTTCCAAAAATATAGGACACGGACGTGACGCTGGCCACGACAAATATATATATATAAATATATTTGTGGAACATATTATGACATAATATGCTATATGTATATTCATAGGGACAATCACCATGAAATATGTCAAATAATAAAAGAAGGCAAATCGTTGTATTAGATAGGAGAAACCCTGCTCCTATAAATAGGAGAACAGGGAAGCATACAGACTTAACTAAACCCTAATGGGCCAAGACACAGTGAGGCCCATATTACAAGGACAATATAAATAACAATAAACAGACTCTCTAACACCCCCCCTCAAGCTGAAGTTGGGAGAATCCCAAATCAGCTTGCAGATAGAGAGTCAAACTAGAAAACAAATAGACAGAATTAAAAGGATAAACCAAGCCCATACAAGAAATTGCTCCCCCTCAATATTACAATAAAGCACACAAATACTCATACACTCCCCCTCAAGTAGATACTCCAAGCAAACAGACAAGCAGGTCACAGGAGCTTCTCGATCATCTGGAGCAGAAATAAGCAGCAACACAATCATCTGGAGCAAAAGATATAATAGTTGATAGGCACCAAGGTCTTCATCAACGTCGTCGTCGTAGTAGCCAGAGAGTGCTGGGTCACAGGCAACAAAGTCCAGAAAGTGCTGGATCACATGCAGTAGAGGTCAACGTACAAATAAAGTACGGACGGGTCAACGTGCGAAATAAAGCATGGACGAGCCAGATAGTGCTGGTACACAGTAGTAGAGAGTCGACATGCAAACAAGGCACAGACATGCCAGAGAGTGCTGGCGTACAACAGTAGAGAGTTGACGACGTAGGCAGATAGAAGACCAGTATCGCAAAGTAGCAAGCAAATACATAACTCCAGTAGACGAAGCTCCATGTAAAGTTAGCAACAAATGTCTTCATCATCTTCCCTCTTTATAAAGCATCCATCACAGTAGTAGACGTCATAAATCCAAAGAGTGCTGGTCCACAGAGTAGAAAGTCAACGTGCAAATAAAGCACAGACAGCAGAAAGTGCAAAAACACAAAACAGCAGGTAAAGTGTGCTAATCATAGCGCAAGTAGCAAAGATGACGTCCAAGTATGCAACTTCACAGCAGCAGTCGAGGTAGATGATGATTGAACAATAATAGCAATAGAAAGCACTAAATAGCAGCAGAAAAATCCATATATCAGCAGTTAATGTGGCATGAAGCAACATAACATAATTCTTCTCTTTTTTCTTCAACTCTCCTCTATCTCATCTTTTCCCTCTACTCTTTCTCCTCTATTCTCCCCCTCACGCCAAGCACAGAAAGAGTAAAGGAGTGGTTGGCGTGGACAGTAAAAAACAATGGTAGAGGCAAAAAAAATTCTATAAGCAAATAGGTGGAGGAGGCAACCGACAACACGCATGGATCTTAGAAAAACCCACGTAGGGGCAGCAGATGAAGAGAAAAACCTATGCCAACATGGAGGATCAGTCACTCCACCATGAGGCACAGGCAGAAGGAGAAGCCTTTTACGCCGTCAACGTGCCAGAACTGGAAAAACGCCGGGGCTGTCCAGAGATTGTAGCAGATGTACTGTAGCAGAGCTACTGTAGCGTCGTACTGTAGCAGTGAAAAAAAAAATAGAGGGTTGCGGCTGGGCAATAGGCAGCAGATCCGGCGGCCGGTAGTAAGAGCGTAAAGGAACAAGGAAGAAGGCAGGGAACTAGGAAGGAATTCCCTATGGGCAGCCAAGCACCGCCAAGGGCGGAGGCCGCCCGCAAGGGGGGATGTTCCTTTGGTTCTTGCTCTCTCTCACGTAGGGTTTTGGTCCCTAGGACGGCTGCTCTGATACCATGTCAAATAATAAAAGAAGGCAAATCGTTGTATTAGATAGGAGAAACCCTGTTCCTATAAATAGGAGAACAGGGAAGCATACAGACTTAACTAAACCCTAATGGGCCAAGACACAGTGAGGCCCATATTACAAGGACAATATAAATAACTAATAAATAGACTCTCTAACAAAATCCAACAAGCAGTCGACATATAACATCATATCCACAAGTCACAATATGGAATAAATCACAACAGATATTAAGATGTTTGGTTATAAAATTGTTGCAGTAAATATATATGGGATTATAAAACTTAAAGAGCAGTAGAATTTTGGGGTAGTAATTTTTTATTATTGAATGATAAAGTTGAACATTGGAGAAAGGTATTTGAATCAAATGGATTGATGATTAACAGGAGCAAAACTGAGTATATGCATTGCAATTTTAGCCAATCTCGCAGTGTGACTGATGGAGCCAAGTTGGACGGAGTAAATATACCAAAATGTGATAAATTTCGTTACTTGGGTTCTATTATTCAAATAGATGGGGATGTCCAAAATGACGTTTGTCACAAGATCACTGCAGGATGGCTGAAATGGAGAAGTGCAACTGGAGTTTTATGTGATCGGAAGATCCCTCTCAGGTTAAAGGAAGTTTTATAGAACAGCTATACGACTAGCCATGCTCTATGGGAGTGAATGTTGGGCGGTGAAGAAACAATGTCTCAACAAGATGAACGTGGCTGAAATGCGTATGCTGAGATGGATGTGTGGGAAGCTTGAGAAATGACTATATCAGGAATAAAGTGGGGGTTGCGAGCATTGAGGACAAGTTGCGCGAGGACCGACTCAGATGGTACGGACATGTGCAACGTAGAACGACTAATGCGCCTATACAAAGCAATGCTATTGAGTCAAGCACAATAAAAAAAAAAAGAGGAAGACCTAAATTAACATGGGATGAGCTTATAAAGAGAGATTTTGAATCTCTACATCTCAACCAGAATATGACCCATGATAGAGCTGAATGGAAACGAAGGATCCATGTAGCCGACCCCAAAATAGTTGGGACTGAGGCTTAGATGATGATGATGATTGGTGGAAGTAATGGTGAACAAGATTTGTTATCGAGATGAAGAAGGCATGGGGTGAGGACATGTGTTTTTGCTGGTGGCGGAAAATGAAGGTATCTTGGAGGTTGAGAGGGAAGAAAAGGAGGGGAATACATTGGAGAGCTACTTAAGATGGAGGGGCAAGAGAAGAGGGGAGATGGAGATGTAGAGAAGCAAGAAAAAGAGTAGGCATACAAAGATCAATACTATGCTACTTTTGCCTAAAATGAGAACAAAAGAAGAGTAAGGGGAGGAGTGGTAAGAGAAGGTAAAAGAAGTGCAGGACGAACATGAAATAAGAGGAAGGGATGGGGAACAATGTTGCAGATGCTGCCACATTCAAATTGGAAAAAGAGGAAGGACATGAATGAAAAGAGGAAAAAGAGGGAAGAAGGAAAAGTAGATGAGGAAGAATTGGAGAACCAGACATTGAGGAACAAGATAAAGAGGTGAAGGAACATTTTTGCAGCTACTGTATCTTTTGAGTAGGACAAAGAAGAGGGGGGGGGGCAAGAAGTAGGAAGAGGACGAAGAAGAGGGCACACAAAGGAGGAAGAATTACATGGAACTGGAAGAAAAGGCGATGAATCCAACTACTTAGTAGGGCAAGGAGTAGTGGAGGACATGTGAGGATTTGGACAAGGTTTTTTTTTTTTTTTGATACGCTTAGGCTTAAGTGGGTTGGGATGGTGTGTCTTAGATGCGTCCTCGGAGTGTCTAAGCCGTGTCCGACATTGCAATAAAAAAATTCAAAGTGGACAATTTAGAGGCGTGTCCGCCACGTGTCCAGGTGTGTCTAAGGTGTGTCCATGTTGGACACAGACACGACAGCCTCCGGGAAGTGTCCGTGCTTCCTAGATGATAAGTGTAAACGTCACTCTACACAACTATGTAACTAGTTTATAACATAATTATGTTACAAAAAACAATGTAAACGAATTATATAAATTTGAGTATTGCTGTAACTGTCATACATAGTAAAGTACCTGTATTCTAATATACTAATATAGTAATATACTAAATTAAAATACATAGCAGTGACAATACATTATATATAATTATACTTCATCTATTAGTGGTACACGGTATATAATATATGCAGTGGTCAGTTACATCTAATTATTTAAGTATAAGTAGTAAAGTACATATTGGTAGATAATACATACACTGGTCAGATACATCTAATTATTTAAGTATAAGTAGTTAATTACATATTAGTAGATAATACATACACAGAAGTACAGAACAATACAAGAGATAGGATATGCGATACAATAAAATACATCGTTACATTAAAGTTTAAGAATATTAGTATAGACAAGTATAAATTTTATAATAACATAGGCATTAAGTAATCAAATGTATGTTTAGTTGATAATATATTATGCTATATTGTAGAAATGTGAGAGTACAATATTATATTTCACTATTCCAATAGTATATTTCAAATGATAGTAGTGTATTTGAATATCACAGTAGTATGTAGCTATATTGGAATAGTGTAGTATTATATTTGTGGGCTGGCAGTTATTAGGCCGATGATTGGGCCTCCATTGGTCACCTAAAACTTAAGCAGGTAGAAGCGGGCACTCAAAGCAGCCTTTGAAGCACCCGCTAAACCAGGCTGAGCGGACAATAAGCAACTGTTTAACTCAAAGCCGCATAAAATCCGCATGAAGCTCCTACTGAGCAGGCTAGACCTGTCAAACCGGGGGGGGGGTTGGGTTTGGGTTGGGTCGTTGCGGGTTTGGGTCTCGCGGGTGCGGGTCAAAAATACCCAGTTCTAAACGGGTGGAACCATGACAAACCCAAACCTGACCCAGTGGGTTGTGGGTTGCCCATATAAAAAAATGCGATGCTAGTGTCTGTTTACATAAGATATGGCACAAAAAAAAGCACGTTCTACATTATCATGTAGACTTTATTTATTTGTCTAAAAGTTTGTTATAAGAAGAGTATCAAACAACAATACACTCATGAATAGAGATGCTACACGCTATTATAGAAAAGTCGCCGGCTAGCTGAATTAATTATCTGGATTGCATAAATGCTGGAACAACAGATGTACTACAAAGTTTAGATGCTTAAGTCAGAAGAATACATTTTTAAATAACGAAGACCACCTACAACAAACACCCCAACATTAATAGAACAACGTCTATTATGAAGGGGGCATCGAAATGAGACAGAGTAAGATGGGGAGAACTAAAAAGACTGAAATTTTGGCCGCTTCAATCGCCGCTTCCGCTTGGCTTGGTTCTGTCTCAATTTCACAGAGTCTCTGTGTTTGGTTAACTTGGTTGCAGTATACAATATTGCGATAAGAATACAAGACATATTTAATATTACCATCACTACCAAGTGGTAGTGGCATGGACTAAAACCCACGTAAGCGACAAGCTTCGTATATGTTGTCTATGTATATGTTTTTACTGATAGCTAAATATTATATGATTGTATCCATTAATAAAATCAGTATAATTAAGCGAGTCACCCGTAGGTGCTCGCGGGTTGCCCATGAAACCCGCTAGTTAAACGGGTGGGTACCGGTTTGGGGTTTTTCCAGCGGGTGGTAAATTTTGGGACCCAAACCCAACTTAAGCGGGTCGACCCATGAGCACCCGTGGGTTTTGACCCAGTTTGACAGGTCTATGAGCGACCAACACCTTGTAGTGCTCAGGTGGCCACTTTTGAAAACACTGGCTACAGACAATACACCCATCACATCAAGAATCTTATGTTGGGTAACAACTGCCGGACAAGGGAGGTCAGCCGTCAGATCCACCACGTTGTACAAGCTTTTTCTATCATATAAACAACATCTAAATAAATGATGTATATTGTGACTTATATCTACATTATATATATCGAATAGTAGTTACACTTGCACTTACCTTCCTTTAGACTTGATGCCCTCTTTACTCACAGCCTATATATTTAGTATAAGACATTATTGCATAAATGAGTGTATTTATGTGTATGGATTGTGCTTGCAAATTTTCAAAAATTATTTTCTTTATCTTCTATATCGAAAATATTCACTGAAATCCATGGAAAACAACTCCTTTTGTTTACTTCCCACATGAAGGAGTCCCCATCATATCCAATATTATATTATTGCTTAAAATGGCGTATTTAAATAGATATTACACCTTTAAAATTTCATGATTTAATTCTTTTATTTTGGCGTTGAAACGACAATGTTTTCATATGTTAGGATTTCTGTAGGCATATCACTAAATACCTATTCCAACGTCAAATGACATTGGTCTCAAATACCTTGTTCCTTGGCCCCAACATTGTTGGGAATGAGGCTTAGATAATGATGGTGATGGTACCGCATACATAAGGTATTTATATATTTATCTAATGTCCTACATCCTTAAAAATCACGTAAGAGCTAACTAGATGCCTAAAGATGCATCTCATATTTGATACTAAAATGACATGTGAACATTCAAAAAAAACTTTCAGGCGCCAAACAAGCTGAATAGTTTTTCAGTTTTATTAAGTGGTAGCCTAGGTGGGCTCCCCTTGGGCGCCTAGAATCCTAGGCGTTTGCCTTAACAACAATATTTACTTGGTTGAAGGTTGATACATAAGAATTTATTTTGAATTTAGATGGCAATTCTTTTATTCAAACCCTAGGTGCATATTGTAACTATGCCGAGTGCTAAGGAGAATGATGTCTACTGTCTAGAGCATGGAACAAAACTTCGGCGAAGTTGGGCGAAATTTCGCCGAAACTTCGAACTTCGAGCCTAGGCGAAGTCGAATCCTCAATACTTCGGCTTCGTCTAAACTTCGGGGCGAAGTTTCCCTGATTTCGTCGAAGTTGGTTTTTTTGTATGTATTTTCGTCTCAAATTCTCCGAAGTTGTCGAAGTTTCCTCGAAGTTGGCGAAGTTGGGGCGAAATTGAGACGACCCAGAACATTAATTCTAACTAGTGCACTAATGGCCATATAATACATAAGTGTTGCCTCCAACCCTCTTCACAACTTCTAATATCAACTCCTATGTTTGTCGTTGCCACTCTTTCCTATTTGGTTGTATATTTGTATATAATACATTTGTTCAACACTTGAACTGTATTAGTATGTGTATTGCATGCTTGACCATTGCAGGCGCACATCATATTATCAACCTACTTAGGGCTAAAGACTCATGAATCGTGTATTTTTGTTAAATTAGCAATTATAAGAGAGAGGTATAACATAATTAGAAGTTTTCAATCGAAGTTTCCTTCAAATTCACATCATTTTCTTCAAAATTCGGCATCGAAGTTTGTCGAAGTTTGCGTCTAAACTTCCTCGAAACTTCCTCGAAGTTTCCACAAACTTCCACTTCCACACCTGGCGAAGTCGACACGAAGTCGAAGTCCTGCACCATGGTCTAGAGTGTGCTAGTGAAAGCATTCTGGAAAGAGGTATGCGGTATATAATGTGGTATATGACATATTTTAACATGATTTTGGAAAAGAGATCTCTATGTTAAGATATATAATGTGGCAATACCTGCTTGGAAAATGAGTTTTATTGTCCTTTTTCTTGCTCCATGGACAAGAGTGTGCTAGTGAAAGCATTGCTATGGAAAGCGGTATGCGGTGTATGAAAGTAGAAAATACCATTAGAAAGTATATGCGGTACATGGGAGTATATGCGATGGTATATGAGATCATGTACACTCAGAAAATAATATAAGAAGCACATAGAATAATATATTAAAATGTAGAATATACATTTATTTATGTCTAAATTTTAACATATAAGCATACATGTACAATATATTTATACATGTGTATCAGTGAATTGAAAAACGGCCTGAGCGGCTGATTAATCGGCCCAGCACCCAGGCCGTTTAAATTTTGCCAAAATCGCCGGTTAACCATTTTTAATTAATCGGCCGTTTTTTCCCGCTTTTTGCCCTTTTTTGCCCTCTTCCCGCTTTTTGGCCCTTTTTTGTCCGTTTTTTAAAATTTTTGCTGTACACCTGTAACTTTATATAAACTATATGGTCCCAACTATTATTGACTATAATATATTAAACTTATATACATTAAATATCCTATGACAAGCCTAGTTCTAATATAGAATGCATACTTTGTATGCAAGTTATGATAATAGGGTACTGCTGTAAAGTGTAATTTATACAAGTAAAATATATGTAACTATTATCTAATTTTAGAATGCATACTTTAGTTAAATGTACTGCTGTAATGTATGATTAATTGATGATATGCACATATAACCATGGAATTAAATGTCGTCGACATGGGGCGAAATTTTGCCGATATTGTCGATGTCGACGACCGGCGACGTCGAATGCATGTAAACATCCTCATTCCACAATATCCTCGACATTTCGTCGAAGTTGTCGACATTTCCCCATATGTCGACGAAGTTGACCCAAGTCTATACAAAAATTCCACAATGTCCTCGACATCTGTCGAAGTCGTCGAAGTTGGCGACATTCTTCTGGTATTTTGTGGAGTTTGTTGTGTGAGGGGAAAAAAGTGTTGGAGCTTGAGGTAAGATGATTTTAATGTTATTTTTTACTATTCTAAGCTAATAGTAATAGACTGATCCCCTCTCTGCTAAATCTACCACATATTTACACCATTTTTATGTAGTTTGTTTCTTGTCACAAACTTTATATATGGAAAAACTTTGTACTTCGGATACGACTACATGTAATCGTGTATTTATCTACATATGTAAACCTATATATGTAAACGTATATCGTGTTTTTTAGCTAGATTTGATGAAATCTGTCGATTTTCATCACAAAATGACTATTTTTTTAGCTTATTTTTTGTCAAAGTTGCATCGAAGTTTGGTTGTAAAAATCATCGACATTTCCTCGACATTTCCACAAACTTCCATGTCAACACCTGGCGAAGTGGGCTCGAAGTCGAAGTCCTGTTCCATGCATATAACAATAAGTTAGAAAGGTATCCAATAATTAGTCTATTGTTTACTGCTTAGCTATGTAAACATGTGATGCAAATTTTGATCTGTATCATTTTGAGCCAAACACTATAAATAGAAGAAGAGGAAGGCCTAAATTAACATGGGATGAGCTTATAAAGAGAGATTTTGAATCTCTACATCTCAATCAGAATATGGCCCATGATAGAGCTGAATGGAAACGAAGGATCCATGTAGCCGACCCCAACATAGTTGGGATTGAGGCTTAGATGATGATGATGATGATGATCATGTATGTAGGGTGTTTTATCCATGTCAAATCTATTGTTTGTTATACTATGGCTATAATTATTGTCTTATAGCTATCTTATAAACTATTTGAGTGCTTTGTATTGTTGGGTAGAGTGTCTAGAATCTTTAGATATATATAAAAGTTCCAAAGAGTATTAGTATTTATATACATATATATGTAATTTGTATAAAATTATATAGGAAATTAAAATCCATTTTTTCAAAAATCGGCCGCTTACCGCTTAACCAGTTACAAGGTGCTGTCCGCACGGTTACCACTTAATGTTTTTTAAAACATTGATGTGTATATATGTATACCGACCCCAACATAGTTGGGACTGAGGCTTAGATGATGATGATGTGTATATATGTATAAAATTAAATATTGAAATGTATACACATTTATAATAACATATCATGGAATGTGTACTAAGATGCCAAGCAAAGGAGCGACAATGGAGTTTCTTTCTTGGCAGCATACTTTGGTGTAAACTTCCCTTGCTGTTGCCCGTTTCGCCTACAACTGTGGAAGCTCTGAGGAAACCATTTTGTTTTGGATCAACTTGGTTGACAAGGTTCAACTTCACCAAGAAGTTTGTAGTTCGTACCAAGTTGAATTATTGGAAGCTTTACTTTGCCGGATGTCGAAATTGAAGTCATTTTTTGTCAACTTCGACAATCCTCCATATCCAATTAATGTTATGTATTGGGACATTGAAACTACTACTTTCCTAGCAAATAATCTTGCTTTCCTTGAGAGCACCAAGCACATTGCAAGTATACTTCTGACAAGCAGCTAGGTAAGTGTTGAAATCTCTAATAAAAAGTCGAAAATACTTTATTTTTCTTGTAGTTGTGCATGCTAGATTTGTATGCTCAAACTTGGGATGGATTGATAACCAATAGATTAGCATTTAGTTTCCTGTTGGAAGGATATTTCTCCTATTTGCTATTTTTCTTGATAGGATTTCTCGATGAGAAAGTTAGAAAACTGATTGCTATTTTAATTAGTAGTTTCTTGTACTCATGCCAATTTCATATTCACGTAGGCTGATCAATATGCCCTGTACTGATTAAGTAATAGCCTAGAAGATGACAAGTGCTTCCATAAATAATTATAATTATGCAATACAATTGTTACAATCGTAAACCACATTAGACTGTCTCGATGCATTTTGATAATGTAGTGTTCTTACAATGTATATTATTCCAGTCAAATTTGTTTTATACCCAGAGATCTCCTATATCCTTCTTATCCTTGTGTTTTCTATAATTTCAGAAGTAAAGCCTGAGAAAGAGCATGCAGGAATGACACTAGAGATGCCCTTGGAGGAAGCTATCAAAGGGAAATGAACTTGCAAAACAAGACAAAAGGTTTGCTTTGCCATTCGTCAGTCACTCTGTTCCATTTCGGTTCATGAAGTTTTTTCTGCTACATTTGAGGTATCCTTGAATCCTTCTTAGAATGTAAAACCGGGAACTAGGATATTGCTGCATGTGACTGTTCCCTAAACAGGAAAACATTTATTATACATTTAGAACATGTCTAATGTATATATTTTTTTGATGAAAGCCTAATGTATATTTCGATGTAAAGGAATCAAGCAAACCAGCTGAAGATTTGAACTTCTAAAGTCTACAATGTACTATAGTATGGTCTGTGATTTCAAGTTTATATATTTTTCAATAAAGAACTTAGCATATATATATAAACGCTAATAACTGTTGGGTGAATATATCTCAGTCTCACTATTCTAACATTGTATGCTATGTAACATGCAAAACCTGTAAAAAGACGAATAAATGCAGTAACTTATATGAGTTGTTAGATGCTGTGGAACATGTAGAATGCAAGGATGATATAGATTAGTCAGGTTCCATCCAAGAAATGTGTGCTTGACCCAAAGAAAATGTTTGCACTACTGAAATGATTTATATAAAGTGTTGTAAAGTAAAACAAGGCTCTTCAATATATTGATAAGAGGAATTCCCCTCCTTTATATAGAGGAAGGGGGAAGCGTGCAAACTTTTGACTAAACTCTAATGGGCCAAGACATACTTGGGCCCATACACAATTAGACTCAAATAACCTAATTAACTAATTTAACCAGACTCTCTAATACTCTCCCTCAAGCTGGAGCTTGAGAGAATCCCAAGTCAGCTTGCAAATAGAAAGAGAGACTAAAAAACAAAAAAGCAGAAACAAAGATTTGCCAAGCCCATACAAGAATAGTTCTCCCCCTTAAGATTACAATAAAGTACTCGTCACTCAAATACTCCCCCTCAAGTAGATAACTCAAACAGGTATGCAAGTATGTCGAATATGAAGTATGTCGCTGGTGCAGGTCACAAACAAGTAGTAGAAGCTTCTTGATCAAAATGATCTGGTATCTGGAGTAGTAGTAAACAACATCAAGAAGGTGTCAGAGTCTTCATCACAATCACTATTGCCGTTGTCCAGACAATGCTGGTTCACAGTAGAAAAGTCCAGAGAGTGCTGGTTCAGGGTAGAAAAATCCAGAGAGTGCTAGTTCGTAGTAGTAGTAGTCAACGTGCAAAGAAAGCACAGACTAGTAAAGAGTTAACGTGCGTTAAGCACAGACAATGCCAACGTGCAAATAAAGCACGGTCAAAAAGTAGAAAATAGAGTCGACGTAGCCGGATAGAAGACCATCAACTTAAACAAGCAAGTAGTAGACATGAAGATCGAGAATAGTAAGTTCTCCAAGAAGCATATAATCAACAAAAGACTTTCAGATGAAAATATCAGTAGTAGAAGTCCACAAACTCTTCAAGAAGTGCGTAAATATCCATAAATATATATAGAGTAGCAAACATGTCCTGATAGATAGAAGCAAAATAAATTTCCTCTCCTCATCTATATTTTATCCCCTCACACCAACCACGGAAAGAACCAAGAGTGGTTGGGGTGGACAATGATAATGAAGCACTTTAGAGAACAAATAATAGGTTGTAGCATTGCAGGTGGGGTTGGGGGGCGCGACCCCCAATTGGGGGGTCCCACTGCCCCTCAGCAGGTAAGAGTTGAGGGGAGGCCGCCCCTTGCGGGGGCTTGGGGGTAGAGCCCCCGAAATAGAGATCTACAATGATTTTTGAAGAAAAATCAAGCACAAATCTTCATAACGACTAATACCATGAAGGATAAAACCAACAATAATAAATGCTGTTCTTTAAGCGTTGATTCATCGGGTCCCAATTGACGTCGATAATGGTAATCTTAATCTTTTTTTAACGACATTGATCATCATGTGTTGCGGTTGTTGAGACCTAAAGGAGGCAACAATAGTGGATTATGGGGGACCTTTGGTCGTGCTTGAGACTAAACGACTTGGCCACAATGGAGAGGCCTTGTGCCTAGCCTAATCGCCCCATGGTGGGTGCATTGGCTATGGATTGACCAATCGTGCCCAGGCTCCACGGAGTTGGGCACTCGTTTCTTCTCCCGCTGCTACTCTCCTATTTTTACGGGAGAACATGGCAAAGCGGATCCTTGCTTCTTCTGAGCTCGTCGGGACTGGAGAAATGTGTGGAAGGAATACAAACCAGCGAATTAAAAAGCGGCCGCTTTTGCGTCCAGACCAATCTGCCGCTCTAAAACGAGCTGAGGCGGAAATTTTGCATTTTATTCTGTAGCGGGCCTTTTTGTCCGCTATAGCGGGTCGCGGGCCGCTTTTTGTGTCCCCGCTTTAGCGGCTACAACGGACGCTCTCCTAACTGCTTCCAAATCCCTCACTCCCAGATCATTTTCCCAGTCAGAAAGAAGCGGAACCGTCGCCGATAACTCTTTCCTAATCGGAAACCTGCCGCGATATCAGTTCCCTCAACTCCTGATGTCCTATCTTGGCACCAAAATGCAGTGTATAAAAGGGCCCTCTCCGCAAGTTTATCTCCAAACCAAAGGAGCACAGCGTTGGACGACGGCCACAGCGACATCCCCTTAAGGCGGCAAGGAGAACGGAGGTGGCAGGAGAGCAACTTCTTCCCGTCATCCTGCCTTCCTGGAGATCGCACAGGTCAGCGATGCCTAGGCAAACCAACAACGGAGACAACAAGTAAGTATTCTACCTGTTCTTTGTACAATCTTCTCTCTACCTTCGTCCCGGTTCTGTTTTCCCTTTTTTTCGTTTTTTATTACAGACGCAGTCCTGTTGCGCTTACTCAATCCTCTATCCCCTACCCCCTGTTCTCTGTTCTCTGCTCTATTCTTCAACGTGTACTGCTGAACAATGTTCCAATATTGCTGCTTGCTCAATTGGCAAACAATGATATGTACGTGTGCACTTGGTAAGTACACATTATTTCCCATCTATGATCCTTCTACTCCCCTTCCATAGTCATGGCTGTAGCCGCATATTCAAGTGGCACGGACATAACCATCTGATATAACAGTTTGGGTTTTAGTACATACATGTGTATAGGTCCTCGTACATGGTACTTGCACAAAATTCCGTTGGTGCATCATTATTTCTGGAGATTTATGTTAGCCAACTAAGATAAAAATACAGTTGTATCAATGTCAAAACTTCAGCCGTCAGTAATATGATGGCTCAGAATTAACAAGATCAAATTGCCACTCTCGTTTGATGAAGTTCATGTAATTGATTGCCCAAACAATTTTTGGGACTCCTGCTCAGAATTAAATATTTGCAGGAGTACAGCAGTAATATGATAACTATATCAGTATTTTTGATAATTATGACTACTCTAAGAGTAGTACAACTTGTATGCAAATTTCCCACATCGTCAATGTACTTTCAAAAAAATTTCATGGCGTGACTGTACGCATAAATCATATCAGTAAGATGTTACACTCTTAATTATATGTATGATACAGTAATATCCAAAATACTTTGAAATACATTTGATGTAGTGAAATGTTATTCAAACTACTTGATTGTTGAGTAATATATGTTCTTGTTGGTATTGAGACAATCACTGTTTTTTTTCTTCATTTTTTTTAAAATAATGTGAACCGCTTTTTCAAAAAGCGCCTGCTTTAGTCCGCTTCAAAACCCGCTTCCCGCTTCAATGGAGACAATCCGCATGCTTCACGCTTTCTAAAACCTAGATACAAACCAACATCAAGGCTGCCCTTCAAAGACTCAAACTCCTACGACCGCCCAAGAAGGGGGCAGCCGTGGACCTCCTAGTTAGGATGGCAACCGATGAACTGAAAGGGTGCTGAGCGGCGATTAATTGAAAGGTAAAAGGTGGTTTCCCCTCTAGTACCCCGATCCTCTTCCGCAAAGCTCGTACGAGTTCGGATCTTCCATGTACGGTTAAAAAAGAACGCCCGTTTTGAGTTGGTGGCAAGGTTTGCTCGACATGTCCCATCTGCTGGCCTCCTTGCCCCAAGAAATAGAACGAGGGTGACTCTCCGCCAACTCATCTCAACATGAGTATTGCCGATTCTCATACGAGGCAAAAAGTGAAGTTCTGATGTTTCTCTAGCGGCTATTAGCAAGGAAGCCGGTGGTCCTTCCTGGTGACGACGAGTAGCCAAAAAGGGATGAGAAAGCAGTAGGAGCGGCAGAATATGTAGGAGAGGTGATGGGTCAGCGAAAGCAAAAGTGTGCGGCAAGCAACTTGGGTAGGGATGGGTATAACAGGACGACGGGATTTTGGGTAGGAAGCAGCGAACAATAGGTGGGGGGTAGCGTGCGGCTGGTCAAGAAGTAGTAGGCAAGAAGGATGAATAAATCAACAATGGTTGGAAATCGTCTGGTAGGAAGCCAACCGAGAAGAGATGGTGTCCACCCGCAGGCGGATGTACCTCCTCTTTTCTTTCCTCTCTAGGGTAGGGTTTTTGGATCCTGCTCTGATGCCATGTTGTAAAGTAAAATAAATCTCTTCGATATGTTGATAAGAGGAATCCCCCTCCTTTTTATAGAAGGGGGAAGCGTACAGACTTTAGACGAAACCCTAATGGGCCAAGACATACTTGGGCCCAAATACAATCAGACTCAAATAACCTAATTGAACTAATTCAAATATAGAGTTTTGACGCAGGCATGCATATGCTGGAATGAAACAATATAAATCCCATTTAAACCCTCATGCGAAGAAGTGAAGGGCCACAAAGAAGATTTAAACCCATCGTCGCACTGCTGCATAGGTTAATGGTTGGATCATGATGTTAAAACTGTAGATTAAAAGTATATTGCGATAACATTGAAATTCAAGGTAAATGATTGTGACGACTCTGAATTGAGCCTTCCTAGCCCAGAGGGGTCGAAAGTGCAAAATCCTAATCCGTTGACTAAGATGGCAACAAGTTTTCAACAGGGAAGCATAGTGACAAATTTGGGATTTGGCAACTTTTCAGCTGGCCGGAAAAAATCGAAATTCGGAAAAAATCGTGAAAAAATCGATATATTCCGGTCAAAGTTCGGTCAACTATTTGGAAAGAATCGAGAATAAGTCGGCTATATATAATATATATACTTATATATACTATAATATACACACATATACATACGTATGTGTATATGTATATATACGTATACATATACATACATACATATATATCAGTGAAATGAAAAACGGGCTGAGCGCCCGATTAAACGGCCGTTTAATCGGCCCAATGGCCCAGCCGTTCGATTTTTGGCAAAATCGCCGTTTAACATTTTTGTAATTAATCGGCCGTTTTTTCCCTTTTTCACCCGTTTTTTCCGTTTTTTTGCCCGTTTTTTCCCTCTTTTTGGCCGTTTTTTGTCCGTTTTTTTAAAATTTTGCTGTACACCTGTAACTTTATATAAACTATATGGTCCCAAGTATTACTGACTATAATATATTAAACTTAAATATCCTATGATAAGCCTAGTCTGATAGAATGCATAATTGTATGCAAGTTGGGATAATAGGGTACTGTTGTAAAGTGTAATTTATACAAGTAAAATATATGTAATGTAACTATTATCTAATTTTATAATGCATACTTTAGTTAATTGTACTGCTGTAATGTATGACTCATTGATGATATGCACATATAACAATAAGTTAGAAAGGTATCCAATGATGAGTCTATTGTTTACTGTATGCAAGTTGGGATAATAGGGTACTGTTGTAAAGTGTAATTTATACAAGTAAAATATATGTAACTATTATCTAATTTTAGAATGCATACTTTAGTTAATTGTACTTCTGTAATGTATGACTAATTGATGATATGCACATATAACAATAAGTTAGAAAGGTATCCAATAATGAGTCTATTGTTTACTGCTTAACTATGTAAACATGTGATGCAAAAATATTTCTGAATCATGTATGTGGGGTATTTTATCTATGTCAAATCTATTATTTATTATATTATGGCTATAATTATTGTCTTATAGCTATCTTATAAACTAATTGGGTGTTTTTACTGTTGGGTAGAGTGTTTAGAATCTTTAGATATATATAAAAGTTTCAAAGAGTATTAGTATTTATATACATATATATGTAATTTTGTATAAAATTATATAGGAAATTAAAACCCGTTTTAAAAAAAATCGGCCGCTTAATCGGCCGCTTACCGCTTAACCAGTTACAAGGTGCTGTCCGCACGATTACCGCTTAACGTTTTTTAAAACATTGATATATATACATGTATACATATATACATATACATACATACATATATATATGTGTGTGTGTGTATATGTATATACATATATACATATCAAATGCAAATGTAACTATTAAGGTCACCAGACATACAATCTTATTGAATGAAAAAAGTAGGAAAAGAATTAAAGAATAGTTGAACAATAACAATGGACTGTCGGGAGAGTGGGGGTTTGGAGGTTTAGTGTATATCAAGAGTTCTGTGTACATGGTTTCTAAAAAAAGAGCAAACGACTTAAAAGAGAATAATTGTGAAAAAATTCGTATAAATCGTGAAAAAGCGGAAAAAATAGTGAAAAGTCGCGAAAAATCGTCGACCAACGTATTAATCGTGGTGAACATACAAGAGCCTATAAAATTGTAAAAAATCGCTAATTTTTTGTAAAATTCTGAGGCTTTTGTTACTATGTAGGGAAGCAAAGCATATACATGACCAAATCATATACAACAGAATAAATGCTCGTAGTCAAGATGTAATGGATTACAAATATCTTGTTATGGTTTCATGATTACATGTGAAAGTGAATGTGATCTATAAGATAGATTTGCCATCCTGGACTATCTCTGAACCCAAAACATTAAACATATGATTTGTCGACACATTTTTCTGACTAGTGATGCATTACATATATATACAAACATCTGAAATATAACCTTGTAGAATAAAATAGTTTGGCAGTAGACATACAAAATGGAGCACTTATTAGGACTGATCAAGGCAGATGCATTAATAAAGGAAAACGTTATTGATATATATATATATTGTGAAAAACAATGAGATTTGGAGAGCTTAGGGTTGCACAATGTGTGCACCCTCATATATATAATAATGAAAGAATTACAGAGAGGTCCACATATAAAAGAGAAATAACAAAACAAATAGCAGGCTATGTAAAATAGGAAATATATAATGTAACACTCCCCCTCAAGTTGGAGCATAGATGTCAATCATGCCCAACTTGTCCATCAGTGTGCAGAACTGTTTCTTCGCCAACAGCTTGGTGAAGATATTAGCAACTTAATCTTCTGATCTCGTGAATGGTGTGCATATCTTGCCAGTAAGAATAGATTCTCTGATGAAGTGGCAGTCAACTTCAATGTGTTTGGTGCGCTCATGATAGACATGATTATTTGCAATGAAGATGGTAGCTCTGTTATCACAGTGCATAGGAATGGCCGAAGAAGACTCAATCCCAAACTCTTTTAGGAGAGAACGTACCCACAGTAACTCACAGGCAGTATGGGTCATGGCCCCGTACTCAGCTTCAACACTAGATCTGGCAACGACATTCTGTTTCTTGCTCCTCCAAGTAACAAGATTGCCTCCTACAAAAGTACAGTAACCAGAGGTAGATTTTCTATCAACTTTGCTGCCTGCATTATCAGAATCAGAATACCCTTCAAGAACACAGTGCCCATTCTTTTTATAATGAAGTCCCTTGCCAGGCGACTTTTTTAAGTATCTCAGGACTTGACATGCAGCATCCCAATGACACTGTTTGGGTTTGTCAAGGTACCTGCTAAGAAGACCCACTGCAGTAGCAATATCAGGACGAGTAACAGTTAAATAAATCAATTTACCAATTAACCTCCTGAATTTTTTATGATCAGCAAACACAGAAGAGGAATCATCATCCCAATTCACATTGGGATCAAGAGGAGTATCCGCAGGTCTTGCTCCAAGCATACCAGTCTCCTGCAGAATATCAAGAACATACTTTCTCTGAGAAAGCACCAGGGCATTAGAGGTTTTAGAGACCTCTATGCCAAGAAAATACCGAAGTCTGCCCAAATCTTTTGTAGCAAAGTGCTTGCCTAGATGATCTTTGGTAGCCTGAATACCAAGAGAGTCGCTGCCAGAAATAATAATGTCATCAACATATACAATCAGAACAGTAATACCTGCTGAAGTCTTTTTTGTGAACACAGAGTGCTCAACCTGTGACCTCAGAAAACCAAAATCAATCATGATCCTGCTCAACTTATCAAACCAGGCACGAGGACTCTGCTTGAGCCCATAGATAGACTTCTTAAGCCTGCATACTTTGTGAGACTCCCCCTGAGCAACAAACTCAGGAGGTTGCTCCATATACACTTCTTCCTGCAAGTCACCATACAGAAAAGCATTTTTCACATCAAGCTGCAGAAGAGGCCAGTTCAGATTCACAACAACAGATAGGAGAATCCTGACAGAGTTAAGGCGAGTAACAGGAGAAAAAGTCTCAAAGTAATCAATGCCATATGTCTGAGTATAGCCCTTTGCAACTAACCGTGCTTTCAACCTCTCAACCGTACCATCAGGTTGATATTTTACGGCATATACCCACCTGCAGCCCACAGGCTTACACGGAGGAGGTGGATCCACCAGCTCCCAAGTGTCTCTGTCAGTAAGAGCAATCATTTCTTCTTTCATAGCAGATGTCTAAGCAGTACTTTTCAATGCATCCTGAACATTCTTAGGTACAACCATAGCAGATAAAGCATATACAAAATTGCTAGAATGAGTATTCAGATGAGCAGTAGATACAAACTGAGCAATGCTATGAGAAGTGCATGAACGAGTACCCTTTCTGAGTGCAATAGGTATGTCAAGGTCAGAGTGTACCTCAGGTGTAGCAGAACCTTCTGGAGGAGAAGATTGGTTGCCTTGGGGGGGTACTTGCATAGAAGGTGCTCTATTCCTGCGCTGATAAACAATAAGAGGATCTTGAGTTTCAGTAGTTACAGTGTCGGTACTGTCAGGCACAGAGTCAGAAATAACAGGCAAAGGAGAGGCAAGAATGTCTGTCTGCAAACTATCTCCTGCTGAAGAATAATACGGTGTATCTTCAGAAAAGACAACATCACTACTAGTAAACCATTTCCTTGTGCTGGGATTATAACACTTGTAACCCTTCTGAGTTCTAGAATAGCCCAGAAAAATGCATTTAGCAGCTCGAGGAGACAATTTATCAGAAGCAGGTCCAAGTAATCTGACAAAGCAGGTACACCCAAAAATTCTAGGAGGCACAACAAACAAAGAAGTCAGGTTGCAGAACCTGTATAGGAATCTTATTTCCAATAACAGACGATGGCATCCTATTAATAAAAAAACACGCAGTCAAAATAGCCTCAGGCCAATAGGAGTGGGGCACATGAGAATGCATCATGATAGTCCTGGTAACTTCTAATAAGTGTCTATTTTTCCGCTCAACGACACCATTTTGTTGTGGGGTATAGGCACATGAAGTCTAGTGGAGCGTACCAACAGATTTACAGAAAACCGCCACTTCTTGCTTAACAAACTCTAAAGCATTATCGGTGCGGAAAACTTTAACAGGCAAACCAAATTGCGTTTTTATTTCAGCAAAAAAGTATTTAATAGGAGACAGCACTTCAGACCTACTTTTTAATAGAAACAACCAAGTAGTCCTAGAAAAGTCATCAATAAATAGAATGAAATATTTGTAACCAGACAAACTCGGTACATGGCATGGACCCCATACATCAGAGTGAACTAAATCAAAAATGTTTTTACTGCTCACAGTACTATGTCTAGGATACACAGTACGAGTCTGTTTTCCCAGCTGACAAGATTCACACTGAAAATTACAACTGCCAATATCAGAAACTAAATGACGCAGCTTCTCTGACGATGGATGTCCCACCCTGTAGTGCCACTGAAGTGCAGAAACAGAAGCCGATAAAACAGATACCATATCAGCTTTCTCTGATCGCGATAACTCGTCCAAGTAGTAGAGTCCATCAGCACCTTCATACCCCCCACCAATCTTCATCCTCGTGCGAAGGTTCTGAAAAACACATGAACCAGGAACAAAAGTCAGGCTACAGTTCAAACTTCGTAAAATTTTGCTGGCTGATAATAAGTTCAGAGGAAATCTAGGCACATATAAGGCAGACTTGAGCCAAAACTGAGAAACAATATCACCGACTCCAAAGACCGAAGACTTTGAGCCATCAGCTAGCGTAACAGAAGAGTTACAGACAGGTTTAGATAGAGTTTTAAACATAGATCTATTGCCAGATATATGTGCAGAGGCACCAAAATCTATCACCCATTTGGTATTACCAGAAGTAGAAGATGAGGAGGAACTCAGGAATGCAGTATCATAACCAGAGTATGCAGCATGTCTCCACTAGTAGAAGCAGCAGTCGAAGAGCCAACACGCTCAAGGAGGCGTTCCACCTTAGCACGAATGTAGTTTGCGGTCGCTCCCGCAGTCGCTGGCTCAGGCGTCGGAGTAACAACCTCAGAAGCAGTAGACGATGAATCTGCAGTAGCATTGGCCCAAGCCGGTATACTGTACTTTTCCCAGCACTTTTCTTCAATATGGTTAGACCGGCCACAGAAGGTACACACATGCTGTCCTTACTGAGGACGCGCAGCAGCAGGAGGTGTGGCAGCAGGAGGGGCTCCTCGTCCAGCACCAGGTCCACGTCCCCGTCCTGCACCCAGGGGAGGACGGCCATCAGTGGAACAACCACGGCCACGACCACGGCCACGCCCGACCCAAGCAGCCAGGGCAGTAGAATCTCCAGTCTCAGGAGACGGTGTCGATGAAGAAAGGCGCTGGAGACGCTGGTAGGCACTCTGCAAAGTAGGGAGCGGATCACTCGCCAAGATCTGATCCACAACGCCAGCATAGGATTCTGGCAAGCCACTCAGAAACTGTATCAGCTGTAGTTCCGCCCGCTGTTTCTGCATAGTCGCCAGATCAGTAGACAGCGGGTGGTAAGTCTCCAACTCACCCCACAGGCCAGTGAAGGTGGAGAAGTAGTCGGAGATGTCAGATCCCGTGAATTGGAGTCGCCCCAGTTGCTTGGTTATGTCGAAGACCTTCTTGGGATTCTGACTGTGAGAGTAGGTACTGACGAGCTGATCCCACATCTGCTTCGCTGTAGGTAGCCTAAGTAAAGTAACACTGATCTTCTCAACGACACTGTTGAGAATCCATGTCATCACAGTCGAGTCTTCACGGACCCAATCATCAAAAGTTTTGACGTCTTTTTCATCCGCGTTTGCTGCAGGCTGAGGCGGACCAATGCAAATCAGATGAGAGTACTTCTCTTGTGATTTGACATATATCACAAAGGAGCACACCCAAAGTTGGTAATTGCGCCCGTCAAGTTTAACAGTGGTAACTTGACGGCGCGAGTCTCTCCAGAAGTCATCTCCAGAAGACGCCATGAGAACAGGCAGGAAGGCAGGCACAGGCAAGCAGGCACAGGCAGGAGTAGTCAGCAGTCAGAGGCAGAAGTCCAACACATGGACTAGTAGTAGAAGGTAGAAGATCCACGCACGGATCTTAAAAAAAAAACCCACGTAGGGGCAGCAGATGAAGAGAAAAAACCTACGCCAACATGAAGGATCAATCACTCCACCATGAGGCGCAGGTAGACAGAGAGGATGAAGCCCGTTACGCCGTCAACGTGCCAGAACTGGAAAGTTACCGAGGCTGTCTGGAGATTTCGGAAAGAGAAACGAAGCTAGACGGAGGGTCCTGTGGTGGATTAGGCCACAAGGATGGAGTTTATTAGGGGATTAGAGGTGGATGGAGGGCTGTGGAGGAGTGGACGGCGATCGGTAGCGGCGGCGGTACTGTAGCAGCGAAAAAGGAGGTTTCGGAGTGTGGCGGCGGCTAGGGTTGGTGGAGATAGGGATTAGGTTTAAGGTGGATCGTCCCACTTTGATACCATGTGAAAAACAATGAGATTTGGAGAGCTTAGGGTTGCACAATGTGTGCACCCTCATATATATAATAATGAAAGAATTACAAAGAGGTCCATATATAAAAGAGAAATAACAAAACAAATAGCAGGCTATGTAAAACAGGAAATATATAATATAATGTAACATATATATATGTATATATATATACAAACATATGGATATAGATATACATATATATAAATATACACACACACATGTTTTGAAGTAAAAGACGACTATGCAATATATTTGATAAGAGGAATCCCCCTCTATGTAGGAGAAGGGGGAAGCATACAAACTTTATACTAAACCCTAATGGTCCAAGACACTTAGGCCCATATACAAATAGACTCAAATAACTCAATTAACTAAATTAACCAGACTCTTTATTAGTCTCCCCCCAAGCTGAAGCTTGGGAGAATCCCAAGTCAGCTTGCAAACAAACAGACAAACTAAAGATAAAGAAGTAGAATAAGAAGACAAACCAAGCCCACACACGAATTTCTCCCCCTCAATAAAGCACATCACTCATACTCCCCTTCAAGTAGATAATCCAAAGCACGTATGCAAGCAAGTCGTATCTGAAGTATGGGCAAGTCGCAGGTCACAAATAGGTAGCAGAAGCTTCTTGATAAAAAAGAATGTGGCATCTAGAGTACTAGTAAACAGCAGCGGGAAGGCGTCAAAGTCTTCATCACAGTCGCTATCATCGCAGTCTAGAGAGTACTGTTTCACAGTAGAAAAGTCCAGAGAGTGCTGGTTCATAAGTCTAGAGAGTGCTGGCTCACAAGTTTAGAAAGTCAACGTGCCCAAGACACATACAATGTCAACGTGCAAATAAAGCATTGAAAAAAGTAGAAAGTATAGTCAACGTAGCCGAATAGAAGACCATTAGCTTAAATAAGCAAGCAGTAGGCATGAAGCTTCAGATAGTAAGCTCTCCAAGAAGCATATATCAATAGATATTGATAGTAGAAGTTCATCAAGTTCTATAAGACGTGCATACCGATCCACAAAAATATAGAGCAACATAATATATTCTTCCTCTCTTCCTTCTCATATCTCCTCTATTTCTCCCCCTCATGCCAGCCATGGAAGGAACCATGAGTGGTGGGGGTGGACAAAGATAAAGAGACACCCTAGAAAAATAAGCCATAACACTGCCGGGGGGTTTGGGGAGGCGCCCCCCAATAAGGGGTCCCGTTGCCCTCGCGGGCGGGAGTCGAGGGGAGGCTGCCCCTCGCAGGGTCTCGAGGGTAGAGCCCCCGAAAAAGGGTCTACAATGATTTTTCAGAGGAAAACCGAACACAAATTTTCATAAAGGCTAGTGAATAGAAGAAAAAATAACTCAAATCTACATTGTAGTTTGAAGAAGTGCATCGATCACTGATTGTAGCAATAAAGTTCTAAATCGACCATAAATCTGACATTTTGGAAGTGCCACATGGAACAATATCATTCCAGAAAACGAAGACAATGTTTGACTTCCAGGTTTGATGATGCAGCAGCAACACAATTTTGAGTATCCTAAACTTTGATACACCCCTTGTCGTTTCTAGAAGCAATAGTCATCTTTAATCAAGCAGTCGGGGGGTGGCAATCTATGTCCGTTGCAAGGAGCAATCGGACGATCCGCTTTAGAGAACATGCACAGAATTAGTGAAGCGAACATAAGCCCTTGTGTACTTAAACCGACAACACCCTCTGTGGTTGCGCGTCCTCCGTAGTCTCCGTGGAGTAGCTGACGGGCAAGGTTTACTACTAGAGAAAGAGCCGTTCGGGGCAGGATGGGTTGTTGTATTGGTGGTGGCTGTTGCGTGAAGAAGAGGACCCCGTAAGGAAGATGTGGAGGCGGGCAAGGGGGGCATCAAAATTTTTGCGGAAGGCTGGAAGTACGATGTTGGGGGTGGTAGTGTTTTTGGGGCGGGATGATGGCGGGTTGGCGGCTAGTGGTGTTGTGGATTGTGCGGCTGGTGGTTTAATAACGACAGGGAACAACAACAACAACAACACCAATGTTGTTAGGAGAGGAGACACAGTGGTAGTGGATGATTTGGGCGATTACGAATTTAATCATCCGAGCAAGCGTATAGATATCTACAGCGGTAGATTCTGTTTAGTTATCAGTAGTGGTAGTTTTTTTCTTCTCAGGGAGATTCGATGCAATGAGAAGGAAGGAAACCGACGAAGAAGTAGGCAACGACTGTAGATGCCAAGGGCCTGGCGGCAGCAGAACTAGGAGTATGGGGGAAGGGCGGAAAGAAAAAAGGGGAGGGAAGAGGGCAATTGGATAGTAGCTGGTAGATGGCCGACGGACGGCGAAACCAAGAAGGACGATTGCCTCCCGTAGGGGGAGAAAATCTTTGTCCCTTTAGGATTAGGGTTGGATCACTGCTCTGATACCATGTTGTGAAGTAAAACGCGGCTATGCGATATATTTGATAAGAAGAATGCCCCTCCTTTATGTAGGAGAAGGGGGAAGCGTACATACTTTAGATTAAACCTTAATGGGTCAAGACACACTTAGGCCCATTATATAAATAGACTCAAATAACTTAATTAACTAAATTAACCAGACTCTCTAATAATATATATATATATATTTATTTATTATATTTGTTTATTTGTTGTTTCTGTTTCTTTAGCTCTTTAATACAGGCCTAAGAGTAGTAGCCCCATTAGAGTTTGGTCCGCTTCCCTTGTTTCCTCTTCCTTCATATAGAAGAGGAGAGCCTATTTTTATATAAGAATTAAGACTTCTTTGTACATGGTATCAAAGCAAGACATGTAGCCACCATGGTCTCCTCCAAGTCAAGTCACCACCAACACTGTTGCCATCTTCTCCTCCACCTCACCACTGCCTCTGTTGATTACATCTGGAGAGAGTCTCCCTCCCTTCTGATCTAGTCATCTTCCAACAAGAGGATGTAGTGGCATAGCCTATAGTCCTTCCGACAATCTTATGCCTTAAAAGACTGAATTTTTTGAAAGGCGCACAACTTCTTCTATGTGGTTATCTACGACCGCTTGCTATAGAGCTCTACTTATCCTTTCATGATGTTATCAGATTGTTCCAAGTTCCAACATACCATTCACTGGGTGGAGATCCATATCGACTTCCACATATTTGCCTCTAATCTGGGTCAATTTTTGACCTTTTGATGCTGCAGTGTCGGACACGGCGTGTCTCCTGTAAACATGGCATGTTGGTCTACTACCGCTCTGCCACAAATTTCTATTGAGAAGCACAACATGTTCCATCCAAGACACGATGTGCCACTTCCAGATATGCCATGCCATCCGATGACACCACATGTCGTTCTTTTTTTTCTTTGCTCCAAGTTGTTGTTGTGAAGCATGACGTGCCCCCAACCAAGACACAACGTGTCATCCCCAGACATGGTGTGTCCATCAGAAGCTGCTACCTGACTACCCACAAACACACACTGTATTCTATATAAGACACGTTGTCTTGACCACTGACACGACGTATGGCCCTTAAGACACATTGTGTGCTGCTGCCAAAACACACTCCAGCTGTGTTACATCTATCTAGTTCAATAGATCCAATTATGTAGATGTTATTGATCTAGTTTTCATATTCATCATCTAAATCAGATTCCATGGCCTCATCTTCTTTTATAGAGGCCCCTAAAACACACTCCAACTGTGTCAAATCTATCTAGTTCAATGGATCCAATTATATATTATTGGCACATTCTTTTCAAATCTACATGCATTCCTCTGGGAAGCTTGATCACCTCACTGAGTCTCCACCACCTAAGGATGAGTCTACTAACAAGAAGGGTGAATATAAAAAATGGGTTGAATGTGATTCCTTAGTTCTATCCTGGATCCTAAACAATTGTATGCCTCACATTACTGCCAGTCTCATCATTTATATTAGAGACAACTAAGGAAGCATAGAATCATATTGCTTAGGTATACTCTGGCAAAGGGAATACATCACATTTTTTGGTTTATATAACCGGCGACATTCTTTGAAATTGGACGATACCTCTAGTTTTGCATCACACAATGATAACTTCAAATGCATTTAGGGAGAACTCAAATGTATATTATCGATTGACTACCAATCTATCCAAATTACAAAAACAATGGGATGAGATATAGCTGTGTTTGCCAGCATATTCTTGCTTCTAATCATTTTCCAACCTTTGATGATGTCTATCTTCGCTTGGCTAGATCTATGCCTGCTACTACTGCTAACAAGGCTGCTGCTCTTGTGGTTTCTAGACGAGGTCGTGGTACTCCTGGCAGTGGACATGAACATAGCTCCAACACAATCTGTAGAGGAATCCACTTTAGAGTATTGTAACTTCTACAAAAGTTACAATCATAGTGAAGACAAGTGCATGCAGAAGCATAGTAAGTCTAAGTGGGCAAATCAAGTTTATACTACTGACAGTGATGGGAATTGATATCTACTTCTAGTGCAACGAATAACCAGATAGTGACTCTTAGTTATGTGAACCTTGAGAAGCTGATCATGGTTGCCTCCTTGTCTTCATCATTCCCTCTAGGCAAATATTGCTCGGCATCTAGAGATAATACAAGCCTCCAAGCCTCTTCTTCATCATAAAAGTATGATTCTAGTACTTGCTCTGGCGGAGAATTAAATGTCTGATTTCGACGACGTATCCGATGACCCAGAAACAGAACTTTATGGGAATTTTGATAGGAATTTCGATATTTATGCCCAGATGATTTTGACGCCAAAATGAGGAAATTGAATAATGATTTTTTTTACTAGGGCGATCTATACGCCAAGATACACTCAAATATGTAAAAATACTTCATATTGGATGTGTCCGATGACCCAGAAACAGAACTTTATGGGAATTTTGATAGGAATTTCGATATTTACGCCCAGATGATTTTGACGCCAAAATGAGGAAATTGAATAATGATTTTTTTACTAGGGCGATCTATACGCCAAGATACACTCAAATATGTAAAAATACTTCATATAGGATGTGTGTGTGGGGGGGGGGGTCTCCCCCATTTGTAAAGTGAAGGAAGTTGAACTATTTCGACAATATTTTCAATGGCAATTTTGTCGGCAAAATGAAGGAATTAAATTATGAAAGTTTGCAAACACAATGTTTAGACACACTAGATTATATAATAAATTTATACGTTGAGAGGTCGGGTTGGGATCCATGGTTTGATGAGTGAGTGCACAAATGAACAAAATTGTCAAGTCTGTTGGACTGTTACAAACTTACGAACCTACAAGTTATAACTTATGAACTTAAAGCTTATAGTTGCAACTTACAAACTTAGAAATTACAACTTGTGTGACATATGTTACCGACTAGTAACTACTAATTTAGTGAAGAAGTAATTATAAACTACCAAGTAGTGTTAACTAATAACTAATAAGTAATAAGTAATGACTAACAAGTATTAAGTATTTTAGTTTTAACCGTTAACTAAGAAATCATAAGAGCAAAGTAGTAACTACTAAACTAGTAAATATCACATGCTATAATCATAACCTATTAATTATATCACATTTTCGTTTTTCTTTTTTTCTTGTTCTTAATAAATTTTTAGGTCTGAAATCATTTATTGATTCCGCATTAAGTAAAAAAAATGCCTGTATAAATAGTTATTACCGAAACTAGTTCATAGTGATTGTTTAAGTCTAGAGTTAGCATTTAATTACGTTTAGTTGGACATTTTTACATAGTTCATAGCAAGAGTGTAGGAATAGAAGGTGTAACAGGCTAGGGATAGGGGAAACATACCTTAGAATCAAGAAAAATAGCCTCTGGAATCATGGAACAGGACATCGACTTTGACAGGTTTGGAAGTGGAAGTTTGTGGAAACATTGAGGAAACTTTGAGGATTTTTACAATTAAACTTCGACACATATTTGACAAAAGTAAAGCTAAAAACAGTAATTTCATGATAAAAATTGATAAATTTCATCAAATCTAGCCTAAAAACAAAATATATCTTTATATATAGCCATCCCTACAAGTTTACATATGTAGAAAAACACTGTCAAATGCAAATGTACAAGACATAATCTTTGTGTCAACTTCGACATGCATGGAAGTGGAAGTTTGTGGAAAATGTAAGGAAACTTTGACGGAGTTGTGGACTAACACTTCTACGCAAAATAAGCTAAAAGATAGTGACCGAAAAACCACTAGAGGGGGGGTGAATAGGGTTTTATGATTATTTTAAGATAATTTATCTCAAAGCAAGCAACCACAAAAAGATTGGACAAGGGGACAAGGATTTAGAGTGGTTCCAACCTTAGCAAATACTAAGGCAGTTTGCTTACCCAACCGGGATTTTGAAAGAATTAAATTTAATTACCTCGCAAGGATATTACATAAAATTACAATTCTTTCACCAAACCCTTCAGACAGCCTTCACCTAGAAGTAGTTGCACCAACCTTGAAGCAGCCTACTTGAAGTAACTTCAAGCTCCCCCTTGAAGTAGCCTTCCTCTTGAAGTAGCTTCCCGTTACAACAACCTTCTTGAAGTAGTCCAAAGTCCACCTTCTCCACCGAGAAGAACCTTCTCCAATCCGCAGCCTCCAACCCTAGGAGTAGCAAGGAGAATACAAAAGATAAAAGGAACAAGAAGGAAAAATAGAAATTACAATACCACTTGTAGCTCAAGGCTTGATTTCCTATATCAGGCGTTTTGATCTCCTAACCAATGTATATAGAAGTGTAAGTGCTGTGGATAGGAGATGCTAGCCTATAGGACACGAATTTGGAGCAAGGAAAAGAATAGCCAATGCTAGTGTTGCTCAATTGCTCAAAATAGATTGCTAATTGCAAGTGTAAGCTCAAGTGTTGCACAAGTGTATATATGTAAGTTTAGGTGTCCTAAGGCATGTCCTATTTATAGGAATGACCTACAAGTGCTTAAGGACGTTCTAGACACTTTTTAGGGGGTTCTAAGTGCTTAACTAGCCGTTAGGTACACATTAGTTGCTTAAGCAACGGCTAGTTAATTAATTCTGAAAGTTGCAGACATAACACATCTCGGTTGAAGAATTGTCGACCGAGAGTCCCTCTCGGTCGAGGACTTGTCAACCGAAAGACTGTCTGGAGCAAGTATATACAACGTTCATCTCCAACTGCCAACTACCTTGTCTGCTGTGTCTAACGGCTACTTGGGTCTTTCTCGGTCGAGGAGTTTGTCGACCGAGAGTGTCTCGGTCGAGGATTTTGTCGACCGAGATTGACCCTGTTTCAATGTTTTAAATGAAGTGCTAAGTGTATGTATGAGTGTGCATATGTGACACTATTGAAGGGGATGACCTATCTAAGTGTAGTGATTGGCTAGCGAAGATCTAACGCTTGATTTACATGATGTCTAAGTACTTGTACATTATATATTTGTACAAGTTTTACAATTGATTACATTCATGAAATTAAAGAAATTTAGCATATAGATCTTCCAAATATTTGTCATCCACCTTATTCCTGCAACACTCAAGTAGCACGTTAGATCGACAAAAATGAAATGTTTGTCATCATCAAAACAAAGGGATTATACTAATGTCCAATTTAGCCAACAATCTCCCCCGCTTTGAAGATGACAAACATTTCCTAAATATAAAATAAGGAAATATAAATCATGTGAGTTTCATACCTAGAGTTTACCTTTTATAGCCATTCTCTTGTTTTGCAAGTGTGTACTGGCCGAGATATTACGAAACTCATTTTAGTTTATGTTTTTGATTTTATATTATTTCTCCCCCTTTGTCATTTCAAAAAGATATCCACGATAATCATTTAGTATGACTTTTTATTGCTCCCCCTTAATTTTATACTATGCTCCCCCTTAAAGAGATATTCAAGTTAAAATCAAGGGCCAATTAATGTTAAATTTAGCCACAATTTATTTTTCAATCATTTGCAAAGGATGTTAAGCCTTGAAATGATACGAGATCCTTTTAGATTCATGGCATATGTGTTTTGATTTCTCATCCATTTTACAAGGGATGCGAAGCCTTGGTATGATATGAGATTCTTTTAAGCTTATAGTAGAATTCAATGAGTATATCTCTAACCAAATACACGGGATGTTAAGCCCTAATTTGTTTAGAGAATTCAATTAAGAACAAGATATATATCACATTTATGAATATTGTAGGCTCTTTTATTTTCATAGCCAAGATTACCTTAAATATACTAAGGTCATAATTTGTTTCCATTTTTCTTTTACAAAGTTTTTGTGAACTCCCCCTTAATCAAGATAAATTAAGGATTCTAAGGTCATGATAAGCATTTGACTTTAATGAAAATTTTGCTCTTAAACCTTTTTTTTAACATGATGAGCAAGTTTAGGACTAATATAAATTGATTTCCAATTAAGCATTTTGTCAAGCTTATTTTAGGTCGACCTTGACTACGACCATAGCGCCCCTTGGTCAAATTTGATTTCAACCAAGAGGCAATTTCTGCAGATTTACAGTTTAAGCGCTCTCATTGAATTACACATTTATGTTAATATATGTGAAATATAAAGTTTTTATGTAATATGATCAAATGCATATCAATTTGAAGCATTTTGAGTGATACCTATTTTTAAGAAGTTTTATCAATTGAAAGCTTAGTATAGGCATCACAATGAGGTCTTTGTCCTTGATTTTCCTAAACTGTATGTTTTACATTCATTTTGAATGATATCTCTTAAGCTTTGCTATAGGTACATAAATATCAATTTCCATTTCTTCTTGTACCCTCATTTTCAGATTAATCATAGGATTCTTTAGAAGCATGTATCCTTGAAAGCAAGATTGATATCTTAAAGTCAAGATTGTGCTTTAGATTTCTTAGAACAAACAACTAGATAAAACATTAATATTTTTGTTCTAAGATGCACTATTTGGCTTGTCATAGCAACATCAATATTTTATTACAAGCTATGCTCACAATAATCATTATCTATTATGTCAAGATGCTTTTATGCTAATGGCATTTCCAATGATCTGAATCACATTGATCAAGAATAATATCCATTCATGGTTTGTATATATGGATCAAAGATTATTTTAGACAAACCAATGAAGCACAATGATCATGGCACAAAAATTATGATAGAAAAGTAGAAGCATATCCATAATACAATGATCAGCATATAAATGCAATAATTATGATCATTTAAGCTAAATTTCAACACACATGGTTCCTATATAGATATACCAAGGAGTACTTAGGAAAAACCATGTGGATTATGATAAAACAGTAATTTCCTTGATTAAACCCATTCATAATTTTCAGTTTTGAGCCAAACCATGTAGAGGATAATACCAAAATAATCTCATTCATGGTTCATGGATTTTCAAATTTAAGACAAACCATGTAAATGATCATGCTTAATAAACTTTTTCAATAAATGAATAAAGTTTGTTCAAAATCAGTCTTCATATAACATTCTTGCAATATATTTAAGGATTATACCTTGATTCATGATAAAAAATCAATGTCTTGTTTCAAAGATGATCTCCAAGTTTTATTCTTGATTTGCATATTAAATCAATCATTAATAACAAATTTATAGCAAACTAGATTAGTTTAAAACAGGTTCAGCAGAACTTGATTCAGTAACCAGCTCGGTTGACTATTTCTCGACCGACAATGTTTTTGGTCGAACAGTTTCTCGACCGAGAATGTTTCTGTACTGTTTCAGAACTGTTTTCAGTAATTATTTACAAGTAAATCATAGATCATTTTCAATTTAATTATGCAGTATGAAAACTCAGTTTAGTTGAGATAGAACATATGAATATCAAAGTAACATTTAGATCAAATCTCAACTAATTATATACAATTTTCTAGGTTTTGAGAATCCAAACTAAAACAAGTTAGTTGAAGATGTATATTTGGAAATTTTAATTTCTTGGATTAACTTGGTGTCCTATTATGTTAAGTTGAGATAGACATAGAGATATACAACTTAGAGTCTTTGGTCATATCTCAACTTAATCTTATCCATTTAGTTTGGGGGTTTTGGAACCCATACTAACTCAACATCCTTTTTCTTGTAGGGACATGAGAAAGAGTAATGTCCAAGACGCAAACAATAATGACAACATATGGAATCAACCTCATATCTCTTTCTATGATTTTGTTCTAGATTGTTCTTGGGTACATATGTATATTTGCCTTTAGGTACATACATAGATCGATTTTCTAGTGCTTGTGTCTTTCTCCAACTAGGTTTTTTGATAAGATTTTCCTTTAGGATTATAACCTAGTCCTCTCCTTCCAATTTGACGATAAGAATCATTTAAAATTTTATCAAGGGTATCATTGTTACTTAAACTACTAACTTTTTGTTGCAGCTTAACAATCTCATCCATTCTCTTATTGATGTCTATCTTTGCTTGATCTAGATTAGATAACAAGGAATCTCTTTCTTTCACAATAGTATCATAATCTAGATGTGTACACAAAACAGGTTGTTTTTGAAGATCATTTACTTGAGTTTGCAAGTTTATCTTTTCTAGGGAAAGAAGATTGCAATCTGCTTCTATTGATTTTAGCTTAACATTATGATCTTCAATAGCCTTTTTGAGATCTTCATTTTCAGAAGTGAGAGCAAGAAGTTTGGCATTTAACTCATCATTTACTTTATTTGATTTCTTTAATTTCTTCTTGCACTCAATATATTTTTCATGTGTTTCTTGAAGACTAACAATTAAATCTTCTTTAGGTAAATAAAAAAGGCTTACCTCTTCTTCTTCTTCTTCTCTTGTTGTAGCAATAAGGCATTCTTTATGCTCATCTTCCTTCTTTGATCTCCATGGGCAACTAGGTGTTGTGTGGCTTGTTCCTAAGCACCAATTGCAACTTGTTGAAGATTGGTTCATGCTTTTCCTTTGCTTACGGTTGTAGATACCACCACCCTCCATTCTTCAAGACTCGATTAGAGCTCCTTGAAGCCTGCTCTGATACCAATTGAAAAACCACTAGAGGGGGGGTGAATAGGGTTTTATGATTATTTTAAGATAATTTATCTCAAAGCAAGCAACCACAAAAAGATTGGACAAGGGGACAAGGATTTAGAGTGGTTCCAACCTTAGCAAATACTAAGGCAGGCAATCCACTACCCTGTTGCTTACCCAACCGGGATTTTGAAAGAATTAAATTTTATTACCTCGCAAGGATATTACATAAAATTACAATTCTTTCACCAAACCCTTCAGACAGCCTTCACCTAGAAGTAGTTGCACCAATTTTGAAGCAACCTTCTTGAAGTAACTTCAAGCTCCCCCTTGAAGTAGCCTTCCTCTTGAAGTAGCTTCCCGTTGCAACAACCTTCTTGAAGTAGTCCAAAGTCCACCTTCTCCACCGAGAAGAACCTTCTCCAATCCGCAACCTCCAACCCTAGGAGTAGCAAGGAGAATACAAAAGATAAAAGGAACAAGAAGGAAAAATAGAAATTACAATACCACTTGTAGCTCAAGGCTTGATTTCCTATATCAGGCGTTTTGATCTCCTAACCAATGTATATAGAAGTGTAAGTGCTGTGGATAGGAGATGCTAGCCTATAGGACACGAATTTGGAGCAAGGAAAAGAATAGCCAATGCTAGTGTTGCTCAATTGCTCAAAATAGATTGCTAATTGCAAGTGTAAGCTCAAGTGTTGCACAAGTGTATATATGTAAGTTTAGGTGTCCTAAGGCATGTCCTATTTATAGGAATGACCTACAAGTGCTTAAGGACGTTCTAGACACTTTCTAGGGGGTTCTAAGTGCTTAACTAGCCGTTAGGTACACATTAGTTGCTTTAGCAACGACTAGTTAATTAATTCTGAAAGTTGCAGATAGAACACATCTCGGTCGAAGAATTGTCAACCGAGAGTCCTTCTCAGTCGAGGACTTGTCGACCGAAAGACTGTCTGGAGCAAGTATATACAACGTTCATCTCCAACTGCCAACTACCTTGTCTGCTGTGTCTAACGGCTACTTGGGTCTTTCTCGGTCGAGGATTTTGTCGACCGAGATTGACCCTGTTTCAATGTTTTAAATGAAGTGCTAAGTGTATGTATGAGTGTGCATATGTGACACTATTGAAGGGGATGACCTATCTAAGTGTAGTGATTGGCTAGCGAAGATCTAACGCTTGATTTACATGATGTCTAAGTACTTGTACATTATATATTTGTACAAGTTTTACAATTGATTACATTCATGAAATTAAAGCAATTTAGCATATAGATCTTCCAAATATTTGTCATCCACCTTATTCCTGCAACACTCAAGTAGCACGTTAGATCGACAAAAATGAAATGTTTGTCATCATCAAAACAAAGGGATTATACTAATGTCCAATTTAGCCAACAGTGAGATTGTGAGGGAATTTGGCATAGAACAAATGTTTAGAACTTAAATCTGTTCTATATATGTGATGTTCAGTTTCTATAGAAATCCCAATTGGATCACATTCTATAACTAAAAAATGTGAGTTTATTTCCAAATACTTCAATTTGTAAAAGGAGAAAAACTAAGAGGTGAAATGGCATTAGGTTTACACCAAATATTGCAAAACTTGTGGAAGCCTAACTAAGGAACAAACTTATCATTACTCTCTAGTTAGAAACCGAGCAAATGGTTATCTCAATTTGAAAAATGGTTTCCTACAAGTTTCTTTATGCCTTCACTATGTGTGCAACTGTAATAACTACAAAGATCATCAAGAAGATGGGAGGTTTTGAGTTAGTTGGGTCGTTTTTATCACCAACTAGGCTGAATTCATTGACACATGTCAACAAGTAGGTAACCGATGGAGCATGCAAATTTACCAGGTTTCGACATCGACAGGCATAGACATATGTAACATCAAGGATTAACCGCCGGATGTCGAGGATGTTTAGTATCATGTCTGGAAGCAAGAGATCTATAGAAAATTGCCAAAATTCCAACATGTAGCAGCAACCCTAAATGCTATTAAAAAATAAATAAAAAACATTTCTCAAAATGCAAGTTGTGTTTCTATGCCATTTTGTATGGCGCAAGCTGGGCTTTTTGCTGCATGGTTTCCCCCAATTTTGCAAAATTTCATACCTAGGTGCGATGTTTTTGCTAAATTACGTTCCATTCCCTAAGTTTGTGCATTTTGATGTTCGATTGATTTTTTTTTCTTTAAAAAATTTCAATCAAATTTTGCAATTTTGATCAAAAGTTTGTTCCATGGACTCTGGTGTCATGACTCACATGACTGGTTATAAGAAACTTTTATCTCTGTTAAATAACTCTGCACACTGTCCTCCTGTGTGCTTAGTTGATAGATCTACATTACCTGTTATTGGGATAGGCGGCCCGTGGCCGACTCTTAAATTCCTTACTTTGATGCCTGTTAGTAAAATTACAAAACCTCAAACTGCACTGTAACTTTCTTTCCTTATATTGTCTATGTGCCGGATCTCAGGACGAAGGAGACGATCGTATAAAGGTGGAGATGGTTTGCACTTACCTACACATTTTGTCAAATTCTGCTATTGCACTCGTTGCTCAAGCCACCTCACTCTGTCAATGGAACTCAACGTCTTGGTCATCCATCCATTGCAAAATAAAGTCTTTTCCTAATTTATTTTCAGAAGTTCTTCAATGCCAGCCTTTTCAAGAAAACGTCATTGTTCAGTTTTTCCTTTAGGAAATGATAGAAGTAGTTCTGGTTTGTTTCACTTAGTTCATAATGACATTTGGGGATTTTGTCGTAATGCCAGTCATAACGGTGGATGATATTTCATTATTTTTATTAGTGATTGGTCTTGTGCTACTTGGCTTTACTTACTAAAGGATTGTTCTAAAATTTTGAATCTTTTATCATTTTATAATGAAATCATGAATCAATGTTTTGTCACTCCCAAATTTGTTCGCTGTGATAATGCTTTTGAATACGTGCAACTTGGTATTCAAAATATTTGGGCTATTAAGGGAATCATCCATCACAGTTCTTTCCGATACAGTCTACAACAGAATGGCATTGCAAAACGCAAAAATCGACATCTCCTGGATGCTGCATGTACCCTCATGTTTGACATGAATGTTCCTAAATATTATTGTGTCAATGCCATCCTTATAGCGAATAATCTAATTAATCGCATGCTCTCATCTTTTTTGCTTAACAAAATTCCCTATCAAATTCTATATCTTCATGAACAATTTTTGCATTACCACTCGAAATCTTTAGTTGCATTACTACCTGAGATAAGTTATCTTCAAGAGCTCTTCCCTATTGTATTCTATGTTATTCTCACACTAAAAAAGGATACAGGTGTTTTGATCCTATTGTACGTCGTTGTATATCAATGTTGATGTCACCTTCCTTAAGGACACCTCGTTCTATTCTAAGAACAACCAACATGTGCAACTTCCTACCATACCCCTGCCTTGTCTTTGTGTTTCTTAAGACCATCTCCATTTGAGTTTTCATCTCCTGCATTCAAAAGTGTATGAGCGGAAGAACATACAAAATCACACTGAAGTATCTCCTGCCATGACTTCTCCAAAGCCTGACAATCCACCTCTAGTGACTAGGAACAATACATGTTTGGTTGTATTTTATGATATTGGCATACCTATTAAGAAAATCACAGAGGTCTCGTGCAAAATATTGTATTTCTCAACATGTGACTACATATCATCTGCATGCTCCAATGTCACAGTTCACTGCGACATTGTCTTCTATTTATATTCCTAAATTTGTTCAGGAGGCACTTCGACATTCTAGGTGGAAGCAAGTCATGGATGAGGAGATGCATGCTCTCCATCTCGAGGGATTGCTGACCTTCCTTTAGGAAGTCATACCGTTGTTTGTCACTGGGTCTTCACTATCAAATATTTGCCTAATGGAACCGTTAAATGCTTAAAGGCCAGACTTAACTCAACTGACGGAGGACAAATTCAGGTACAAATGCTTAGTTGGGAAGCTTCTGTACCTCATTGTTACCAAGTCAAATATCTGTGTTAGAATAGTCCCATACCGCTGAGCTCTGGGGAGGTCCTGGAGCTTATAAGGTGTGTGTCCCTTCACCCATTGCCAATTGGTTTTGGGTTGAATACCACACATTCTAACATGGTATCAGAGCGGACCCCATGAGACAAGGGTCAGGACCACACCCTACCTAAAAAAAAGAACAAGTGCAAGTACACAAAAGTGGCTGCACTTGAGGGGGGATGTTAGAATAGTCCCATACCGCTGAGCTCTGGGGAGGTCCTGGAGCTTATAAGGTGTGTGGTCCCTTCACCCATTGAGACCCCATACCTTATAAGTTCTAAGACCTCACCAGAGCTCATGTTGACCCATTTAGTATACTCTCTCCGGTTATCGGTTTCCATTCTCCACATTTTTATACATCTCCATATCACATAATCCTCTCAAATCCACCAATTCCTTTCCCACCCACCCATATCTTATGTGTATCCCTTTCCATAGTACGGGGGGGTCATGTATCCTTTTCTCCACACAAACACTCACTCTAGTCGTATTTGGTGTGCGGGGGGGGGGATAGAGAGGAGAGGAAGAGATGAGAAGAGAGAGAAAACATGAGAGCATATGAGAGAATGTATGAGAGAGAGAGAGTATGAGATGAGATGATGATATATGTATTTAGGTTATATATTCCAAGCTATTTTCATGGAGCTTCACATTGTTCAGCACACCGGTTCTCTACTTCAGCCAACATTGAAGATCCAGCGTCGACACCGTATCCGCGTTCGTACCGCGTTATGTACGTCAGGTGTTGATGGTGTATTCCTTTAGTTGCATTCAAATGAGACAGATGAGTGCTTCGTCAGAAGCTCAGTTTATCTTCACCGAGCTGCTTCATCGCGTCTTCTCTGAGCCGCATCTGTTGTATCGACATCACCTATTATTGATCTACTTGGGACCTTCCTTGATGGATGATCTCCTTTCCCGTCAAGCCCCCAAGTTTCATGCATCAGAGCTTTATGGTTCCTGCATCGTATCAAGCAGCAGATCGTCCGTCCGGGTTCGTGCCGCGTTAAGCACGTATTCCAGTGACATATTATTGCTGTAGTATCAGGTCCATTCTTCAGATGTCCTCATTCCAGATGCACTTTAAGGAAGACCTTCTTCAAAGCTCGAGTATCTTCAACATGCAGAGTCATCATCACCATATGATTCAGGGGGAGTAACATATTTTGTATGGGAGTGATATTTATCTTTTATTTTTTTCAGTTATCATTTCTTTTATCAATTTATCGAGTCTTGTAACCTCCAAGCTTTGGACATGTGTTTCACCCATGCTCCAACTTGAGGGGGAGTGTTAGAGAGTCCATATTAGTCTATTAGTTAATAGGCTAATTAGTTTAGTAGGCCTTTATATTCCAGCCCATCTAGTTTACTTGGGTCCTAAGTAATAGGGCGTCTCTCCTCTCCTATATAAAGGAGAGGTCGTCAGTCTTTGTAATCAACACAATTACATTAGTTCAATTCTTATATTTAACATGGTATCAGAGCGGACCCCATGAGACAAGTGTGAGGACCACACCCTACCTAAAAAAAAGAACAAGTGCAAGCACACAAAAGTGGCTGCACTTGAGGGGGGATGTTAGAATAGTCCCATACTGCTGAGCTCTGGGGAGGTCCTGGAGCTTATAAGGTGTGTGGTCCCTTCATCCATTGCCAATTGGTTTTGGGTTGAATACCACACATTCTAACAATCTGCTTTGATGTTGGCTTTCTTAGTCAATTCGTGGACTACCCTAGTTAGAATCACTGGGATACATCCATAGTCACAAATTCGGTATTCGGGATACGTACAACCAAGTTGAAAAATTTGGAAATCGGGAATTATGCGGAAAATTCGGATAAAAATCGGTCAACGTACGGTAAAAGTTCGGTCAACTATTCGGAAAAAAGTCGGCAAAAAAGCGGAATATATATATATATATATATATATATATATATATATATATATATATATACAAAATATATATAAACCCACACATAATGATTGAAAATGACTAAACATCGAACTGATTACTCTAATATTGGAAGAAGGGGAAGAAGTGGGAGCAGCAGGCACAAATCATGGAGGAAAGGGGGAGAATGGAGGAGAAAGATGGAGCGTACATGTAGAATGTCGAGGGTTACTCCTCCTGGTGTGTCGAGGGATAGAGGAGGAAGGTTGGACGGTTTAGTGGAAACCTGCTACAAGTTAAATAGGATGTGGAAAAAATATATGTGAAGCAAAAGTACAGAACAGTTTAAAACAGCAAAAAAACGTATTAAACACGTTTAAAACGCAATACGCGAATAAAACGCGAATTAAACGCGTTTAAAACGTATTATTCGGTTTGGAGTTTAAATTAAAACGGCCGTCATATACGTCACATGAATAATACACGTTTTAAACGCGTTTTTTTTCAAAAAAACGGAGTATATTGTGACTATGGATACATCTTGCCGCGTTTTGAGATATTTGAAGAATGCACTTGACAACGGATTATTTTGTAAAATGAATGGGCATCTAAATGTTATTGGCTATTCTGATGCACGTTATGAGGAAGCAAATCTGATAAGAGATCTACCTCTGGGTATAACACTTTTATAGGTGATAATTTGGTTATCTAGCATGACAAGAAGCAAAATGTAGTTGTCAGATTCAGTGCTGAATCTGAGTATCGTGCAATGGCAAGTACCAAGGAATGAGTTTCGTCAAAATAGTAGAAAATTTGTCAAAAGTTTCAATTTAGACAACTGCTATGAAACCTTTCAACTTTGTCGATATGTCGAATTTAGCAATTTTTTTTCTCAAATTTCAAAATCCCCATGAACTAGAAAGTTTCCTTATCTCGCACATGAACCCCTCACCTATCCCCATATAAAATTTTATTGCATAAAACTATGCATTTAGGTGTAGAGATCATGCCTGCAAATTTTCATGGGTGTCGAAACGAGCATGGTCACATTTATCAATATTTTTGTCAAAATTTCGATAAATTTCCATTTCCACGTTGTTGCAACGACATCGAAGTTGGATACCTCATCCCTTGGCAAGTACAACTTGTAAGCTTTTGTGGATTAAATGCGTCATGTCTAATTTTGAGTTTCTTATAACATGTGCTATTCTAATGTACTGTGATAACTGGGCAACTACCTTCATTGCAACTGTTAAAGGTTATTAATAATTTAGTTTATAATGTGAATGGCCCTAAGTGGCTCAGCCCATATGGTTGTCTTGAGTCCCAAGCATGTTCGAGTCCCAAGCATACTTGAGTCATAAGTTTGTAAGTATCTCCCTTTCCTATATATAGGAATAAGGGATTTGTTTAATGCAACAACAAACTAATTAGCCTGTGATCTTATTTCTCCGGATGGTATCAGAGTAGTTCATTTTACGCGCCATGTAAGAGAGAGAGAACCAGAAAAGATGTGCCCCTTGCGGACGGTCGCCGCCCTTGACGCTTCTTGGCTGTCCACAAGGATGTCCATCGCATACATATTCTAGGAGCGTCTCCATCACAAAACAACAATTTTTCAATGAGGCTTCTACGTTGTTGCTGTGTCTAAATGACTGCCAATGATTGCCTTTTGTGTGCACCTAGTTTAAAAAAACGGTATGCGGTGTGCGGGCAGAGAGGGTACCACAGAGTATATGCGGTATGTGGGAGTATATGCGCTTTTGGATTTTTCAAATAAATTGATTGATTACATATACTCATAAAATGACACATTGATCTTGTCAAGTAATAGATAAAATGTAGAATATAAGATTATACATTATGATGTAAACATATTAATATTCGTGTACAACATGTTTATATAGCTATATATGAGTATATAAACAAGGAATGTTTGTGTGATATATGTAAAAATATTGAGGCTTATGCATTTAAATGTATTGAAATATGTGTTGAGTGTGTATGCATGTGAATACATCAAAATGTGCAAATATATGTGTGGAATGTATATATATATGTGTGTGTGTATATATATATATATCAAAAGATATACATATAAATGTACAAATATGTTAAAGTTGTTCTATATATTTGAATACATACATATGAATATATGACTACATATGTGAATATAAAATAGAATGCATATATCCATATAGCACTTGGTAGCCTGAATGCCCTCAGTATCACTCCCTGAGAGAATAATGTCATCAACATATACAATAAGAATAACAATGCCAACAGTATTATTCTTAACAAAGACAGAAATATCCGACTGGGAGCGTCTAAAAGAGAACTTCTGAAGTATAGTACTTAGTTTATCAAACCAAGCACGGGGACTCTGTTTCAAACCATAAATAGCTTTCCGCAGCCGGCAGACTTTAGAGGACTCCCGTGAAGCACAAATCCCGGGGGTTGTTCCATATAGACCTCCTCATGTAAGTCTCCATACAGAAAAGCATTCTTTACATCAAGCTGATACAAGGGCCAATCAAAATTAATAGCAACAGAAATAAGAATCCGTACAAAGTTCAGCCGAGCCAAAGGAGAAAAAGAGAGGGAGGGGTGGGTGTGGCGGCGGCTAGGGTTGGAAGAGAGGGAGGGGTGGGTGTGGCGGCGGCTAGGGTTGGAAGAAGAGAAGGGAATTAGGGAGGGTCGACCCGCTCTGATACCATCTAGAAGATGAGAAGTGTTGCTTATTATTGGATGATTAAAAAAGAATACAAGGGGCTCTCTTTTATAAGACAAGAGAGTGTACATGATTTAGAGATAACCCATATGGGATAAAGAGTAAAAGAGAAAAAGAAATAAGCAAAAACGATAAGTAAAGAAAAGCAGTAAAGTGTATATACTAATACGAGCTAAACAACAAGTGTCAGAAATGGGATGCTTGATGGTGCAGGAGCGTATACCTTTTCAAAGTGCTACTCAGAGTTCGAATTGGATTGGAACAAACAGAGATGAAAGGGCAGCTGCCTGTGGATCAACTTCCATGCACTGATGATAGACCTAGGAGAAGAACTGAGGCAGTGTAGATGTAATGATGGCGAGGGTGGTCCGAAAGAGAAATCATCTCATCAGTATTCACCAGGTAAACAACATTCAAGAGAAGAAAAACATGTCCTTGTGAAAGGTGACATTAGCCAAAATATATATGCGACTAGATGCGGAGTCAAGGCATTTTTACCCCTTTTGAGAGTAAGGGCATCCTAGAAAGACCGTTTTAATCGCTCATGGGGAGGTTTGTCGACCTCGCGATCAAAATCATGAACGAAGGCAAAACATTAAAAAACTTGAGGAAATAGAGGAAGCAGTTGTTTTGTGGATAGATGACTGAAAAAAGGAATTTTCTTTTTGAGAATCGAGGACGGTTGGTGACTGCTCAAGAAGCATACAATGATAACGTCAGTCCAAAGATTTTTGGGAAGGTTGGCATGGATGGTAACTGTCTAACTTAGGTGTAATGTCAAGTAGTTAGCAATACCATTTTGCTATGGGGAATAACTGAGTGTGTAATGGATCATTCCCATGTCTCAACAAAAAGATGAAACTACCCATTGACTGTACTCTAGGGCATTGTTGGTATAAAGATTTTTAATGGATTCAAGAAATGAACGTAAATCATTTTATGAAAAACGTGTACAGGGGGAAACCTCATCACAACTTTTAAGAAGATATTACTAAGTCATGCACGAATAGGGCAGTAAGAATTACATCTCCTTTCTACAGACACATGTTAATCACATTCCATTATACATTGCCATACTTGCATTGCTCACTACATATTAGTATGTGTCCTCTCCCAACTAATCAAAGAGTTATGGTAGAGACTAGGGCTAGCAAACCAAGACCCGACCCAGATTTTTCAAGCGGGTTAGGGTAAGGTTTTTCGACCCAACCTGAAATTGACCCAACCCGAAGAACCCGAAATTAACTTAGGGTCGGGTCCGAGTTTGGACTTTAGACCCGAATTGACCCGATTGACAGGAAATTCACAAATATATATTCAAATAAAATTACATAAACTAAAGTTTAAGGCACCTAGTCGCCTACTAAATTACTAATCCATCATTCATGAAGTTCATTTTGACAATTCTATAGAGTTTTATATTGTCTTATATGATTCACTATGCTTATTGTTTTATGAATTTGCGTTTAAAACTCTCGATCAAACTATAATAAGCTTTACTTGTGTTTTTCAATCACATTGTAAGTTTGTTTGCATTGAGATTTGTTGATTACACTCGGTAATTATAAATGATTAGACAAATCATAGCATTTATTTGACATTGTTCTCTTAGTATTTGGATTTACATCTTATGCCCGATAAACCCGAAAGTATTTGTGGGTCGGATTAGGGTTAAGGGTTTCGACCCATAAATGCATCTCTTGAAAGTTTAGGTGTTGCCAAAAAGTGTTGATCGGAAGGGACCTGAAATAAAATTCGAACAACCCGGACCCGATTGCCACCTCTAGTAGGGCCAAAAGTCTAGACGTGATGCAAGGTGGTTCCTACCACTCAAATATTTAGGGCATATCTTAAGCATTAACTAGCACCATTACTTCAAGAGGTAGGTACAAACTGCAATAGTATAATGAAGATAGTAGTGTCGTGTTCAGAAAAGTAGATGTACACAAATTCTAAAGGATCACCATAGGAAAACTATTTCATTCAAATTAATATGCCAAGCGGTACAACATACTTATCAAGCATTTTAAGAGATTTCATATTATGCTTCTAGTGTTAGTGGACTAGACAAACATCAAAAGGATAATCCCACGTACATGATTTAGACTCCTATGCAATCTTGTACTCAATAAGACTCAAGTCAAAGGCTGGTCAAGGCACAAAGCCACAAGTATATTAGATTTATTATTATAAAGGTATGATGACCACATTAGGGATTTATGGCCACTCAGGCTCATCCTAACCCAACCTATATTTTGAGTTGATTTATTGACCATAAACATCACTTGGGTCGAAAACACCATATTTTGACATATTAATCTAATATTACATCTTGAAATTGATATATACACATATATCAAGAGACATTGTACACTTAGGGAGGGTACTTCTAAATTTTTCTTTCAATTATGTTCCTAGATCCTATAATGCGACAACTCATGCACTAGCTAGGAAGCCCCTTGACCTCACATATTATTGATAAAGGACGTGCTTGAGCTGATCTTAGGCGTGAAGCCTCCAAAACAACAGTCCAATTTGTGAACTATCAAGCCAAATATAAAGAGTTGTTTACAAGCGAGCCAAGGAAACTACAAGCGCATGAGCTAAGAAAAAAGGCCTTAAAGTGATCATGGGTCTGCGGGTAGGCCCATCAAAATATTATTATCATGCTACACCTTGAGCAGGCCCTAAAGGGATTGTATGTGCGTAGGTGACTCTTCATGCCATCTTAGGGTGTGCATGGATCAGGCAAGTCATCGTTGTGCGCTCAACTGAGTATAAATCTATTGCACGATGTAGCTGGCCATGCCTGCGAGTATTGCGTTCTTTCCACGTGAAGTACACTGTTGTGAACTAGAATTGCCACAAGGTTCCTCGAATGGCCATTAGCGCTTGCTTTTTCTTCTAAGAACTGAAGTTGTTGTAATGGTGTTTGTGGGTTATGGCTGAGCCCACATAGGTGTGTGAGCACACTGAGAAGTTGCACTTAAAGAAGAGATGTTGCACAGTCTCGTTTTTTAGCCCACATAGCATAAAGTTAAGGATAACCTGATGCCCATTCAACAATCTAATCATACAATCCTCTATTATGGGCCATACATTGTGATGCTCCCATGTGGAATACATTCACTGTGCCGAAAAAGTCTACTCACCAAGCACAACTCATGACATAGGCATACCTGTCCCAAACATTGTGCGGGGTCATTAGGCAAGTAAGCCCCATGGGGTGATTTGGTAAAGAGAAGCCTGAACGTACCCATTCTTTGACCTTGCCCCTCCACAGGCATGAGTATCCCTACCTTATGTTTCTTTCATAATCAAGAGATACCCCATATCTCCTCATATTAGAGTTTCAGCTAGACTATGGCTGAGTGAGGAAGCCTATGATGCGTGTGAGAATCACCCGACAACCAATGTCTTTGAAGTGCCTAATGTTTAGTCCGCATATGTGGAAGGGAATGTTGTTAGGTCCCATCTAAGAGATGGTATGCCCCTTGTTCCCTCACCAAACGTGGGGGCATCCTGCTCCCACTGATCCAACACTTTTAGGAGGGACTAATCCTTGCATAATCTAGAAATATGAGGCATTGTGTGTTAGATCAGACTAGCAGTACTCTCCTTGCGAAAGAGGTGTGGTTTGCAAGCCATTGTTTGATGATTCTTGTTAGCGTATTGAGATAGTCATCGAAGAAGCGTGCATACAACGTGCTCATATAGAGAGGGAAGTCTTGGTATGTGTAAGGTAGCTCATCAACATTCATACTGAGGACCCCAAAAAGAAGATCACCCATAGGGGCAACAACTTTGGAAAGGAACATGGCTAACTTTTGAGGGGTTTCTACACAAACCTGCGCATTTCCCGAACTCCTTGAGAGTTGCACGCACTACGCACATACAAGCTACCAGGACTTCCACAAACATCATGACATCATCTGCAAAAGTGATGTGTGAGAACTTTAGTGCCATGTACTTTGAATGCTTCAATGTCCCGATTGCTCTCAATCTCGTTCAAAAGTATGGTGAGGTAGCAAGGTGAATAGAAATGGCGAGAGGGGGTCACATTGGCGCATCTTACAATTGTTATTGAAAAGGGCTGCATATTTACCATTCACAAGAACTGAAGATGAGCATGTTGTCATACAATTCTTCATTCAGCTGAGCATGTTGTGATCCACGTATATAAAAAGCCATGACACGGAGTAAGGACCAAAGGGTATTCTACTTGACATGGTCATAAGATTTAGAAATGTCAAGCTTGATGCGAGCCTTGGGTTACATAAAATCATTAGCTAGCTGAGAGTAGTCAGATATGCTATGCTGGTAATGAAGGTGCGCTGGTGTGGGAGACAAGATGTGGGAGCACCCTTTTTAAGTGGTTGGTGAGAAGCTTCAATCAGATCTTATACCAGACGTCGATGCATGCAATGAGCCTGAAATCCTGCATGCAGGAAGCCACATACGTTGTGGATGAGGGCAAGGAAAGAATGATTGCATTGTTAGACCATGCTACCACCATTTATAAGCCAACACACTTCATGACAAACATCCGAGAAGATTAGGTCTCAGCCATGTCTGAAGAAATGCACATTGAAGTCGTCCGGACTCGGGGTCTTGTCCATTCTGATGGAACATAGAATGTCCTTGATGTCCACATTAAAAGTCAGTGCACAAAGCACGACATCTTGCTGCAGAGAGATAGTGCACACATGTTGCTACTTAAAAGGCACACACGACACAACCTATGAATTATAGAACTCAGTGAAGAAGGTAACCACGATAAAGCTTTGCTTGGAAATTGATTGTCCTTCAACATCTATCAGCTTGTGTATAGTATCATAGATGATCTTTCTGTTTATTGCACCTTGGTAGAAGGATGTGTTGCGTTCAACATCCTTTAGCCACCTAACACCAACTTCTTTGGTAGTTGTAGCACTCCTCTTACAATTAGTCCAATGTATTGCACAAGTTGCACTTCTCAGAGATGAGACTCCAAAAGAGGTGTTGTTCTTGCATCGAACCCCGCCTGAGCCTTGCACTTGAGATTGGCAATCTTGCAACGGTTCTACACCCAAGATTTAGTCGCTACCTTTATTGCCTACAATCCAACAACAAATAGTGGGCTCCCCTCATTAGGCGTTGCCCAGGGTTGCTTGAGTGTATCATCAAAACCATCCCACTTGAGCCAGTACTCGAGGCTGGGGACCGACTCTTTTTGGGCCATTCTTCCTTGTTGGTGAGGTCCCAAATTATCTCAACATGATTACTTAGATAATAAAACACCAGAGATATCTTAGCAAGTGAGAGTTCGTTGGCGAAGGCGTCACTGATGAGTCCCCTTTCCAGCTTGCAAGCAACGCTTTGTTTTACGTCTTGAAGATTAGACCGCATTAGGATGTCTTTGTGGATGCGGAGCTCAATAAACCTGGATGGTGCGATAACCAAGTTGATGTCTAAGAAAACCTTCATAACAACCTTAGTTATTCCCTTCTCCCAATGTGTGTGCACACAATTGAAATTGTGGATTAGAAGCCACTTTATCAATGATTGTTGTTGCAAGACCAGTGATTGTATGCCATAACTCACAACACCGTCTTGGATTGGTGGCTCCATAGACCACCATTACTATGATAAGAAAACCACATGAGTGCAAAGGGCAGTGATAGCCTCATGCTTGGAGTCAACAACGTTGATTGTCCATAGAATGTGATCATAACACCATCATATGAAATTGCCGTCAACCGTATGCATGGTTAATAGCAGAGGACCATGCTTTGGGGGATAATCTAGCCACAATATGAATAACATAATATAAAATTTCTCTCTGTGAGCAAGGCCATAGAGGCTTTGTAAGAGCTCACCATCTGCCTTATCTCAATCTGAAATCCGCATGTAGCACCTGCCCGATTGTTATAAGACTTTACTGTCATTGATCAACCTCTTCATCAGCGCCACCAATCGGCGCATATGAGTAGCACGATCCTTTATCTCATTTAGACTTCCTAGGGGTGTCGGAGTCTTGCTCCTTGTGCTTCTCCTTTGGACTTCCTAGGAGCGTTGGAGTTTCGCTCCTTGTGCTTGTGTGGTTGAGCCTCAAGAATGAGCCGTTGTTGAACCATGGAGCTAGACTCCAAGGCCATGGAGGCTTTGCAACAATATGAATAATCTAATTGTTAATCCCTTTCTCTGTGAGCATGGCCATGGAAGCTTTGTAAGAGCTCACCATTTGCCTATTTAAATCCGACGTCCATGTGTTGCACCTCCCTAGGTGTTCAAAGACAAAATTGTCATTGATTAACCTCTTCATCCCCGCCACCAATCGGTGCACGTGATTAACATGACCCTTTATCTCCTTTGGACTTCCTAGGGGCATTGCAGTCTCACTCCTTGTGCTTGTGTGGTTGAGCCTCGACAACGAACCGTTGTTGATCCACGAAGCATGTGGAGAACCCGCTGTGGGTTGTCGACAACAACGGTTCTAAAGGTGTCCTAGAAGGGCGATATCAGGAGAATTGTATGGGTGGGTCTGTGGTTGGTGGTGTTGCATCTCGTAAAGGTCCTAGAGGTGTAACAAAAGTATCAATGTCCAAGGTCTCTCTAGCCAGGATGACATTGCAGATGTTTTACTTAACATATTTATTCAAGTTGCATGCTATATCTATCCATAAATCATAACCATGTAAAAAACCACATTCCTTATGTTGGTTATGGTCGACCATTTGATCTTCATTGTACGCCCTCGGTACTGAACAATGCCCTAGCTCTTGGGGTTAGTGGGTCTAGGATCAGCTTTGGGCATGGCTGGTTCCGCAAACTCTGCATGGGACATGCACTGAGAGTTCCCATACGCATTACACACTCATGACATGACACTAACACGAGTACAAGGCCACACTTTCACCCTCCTTAATGGTAACTCTTATTATGACTGCAAACACGATACCACCTAACCATGATAGAGCATTTCATAATGGCCTACATGACCGTAAGCAATAACATGCCACTTCCATACCACTACACTAGGACCCAACTTAGTCTCCACAGAACACAACATGCTCAATTGCAGCCCCGTTGCATTGGATCAGCTATTGTTGTTGCTGTTGCTACATCGCAATTGGGTGGTGGGAGAGTGACAAAGAGGAAGGTCTGGTGGTAGTGCTCCTACTGACCCTTGTTGATTATCTAGTTGATGATGTCGTTTGTCATCAAATGCCTTGTAGGAGGGTAAACCTTGAGGGATAATGAAGAGATATAAATTGGTGAAAGGACCGTCATGGGTGAAGGGAGGGCCTTGCTATGCACTAAAGAGGAGAGGAACATGGAGCGCAAGATCAAGCTGTAGAGCGATCATCAGCCTGGGAGGAGACAACGTCAATGCAAAAGATTGAAGGGTGTGGCGACTATAACTATGGTGCCAAGTCTAAAAGAAAAATTCGATATGGAACATTTTCTGGGAGGTGAGATTATTGGGGTTTTGTGGTTTAAAAGAAAATATATCACTTCCATAGAGAATTTGATGGGAGAAGTGTGGGGAATTAGTTTATTGTAACTAGAGAGCTAGCGAGAAAAATAGGGAGGCGTTGGGGAGAATCTCTAAGGACGACTCAATTAATCAAATACTTTCCTTTTCATTTTTCTTAATTACTAATCAATTACTTCCAACCATAAATGTTTACCCAAGTCATCCATACTTCTTTCTTTCACTCTTGACTCTCACACAATGCTCCTTTTTTGTTTGTCTTTCAAGCCAAACAAACAACTACCTCCTTTCCTTCTTTACTCCCCATCCATTGCCAAAATGACAAGGAAAAGATCAACACTCATGCAATGGTCGGAACAAATGCAAAATCACTCAAAGGGGAAGGCTCATACTCTTGATTCCCTGGCATCAAGGAACAAGGTGACCGATACCGACGCCGTTTTGACAGCTTGGAAATAGGTATTTACCGGTATATCGACGGAAATACCGACAGATACAATCCTGGCCGTATCAACGCCAAAATGAACGAATTAATCCATGAAATTTTACAGGTGTAATCTCCACACCTAAATGCATCATTTTATGCAATAGAATTTTATATTGGGTGTGGGGGAGGGGGGGTCCATCATGTGGGAGGTAAGGAACTTGTCCTGTTTCGTTGGGATTTCGATGACAAAATGTAGGAATTCAGATATGAAATTTTACTAGCACAATCCGCAAACTTAAATATACACAATTATGCAACAATATACAATTTACAACATATCAATAACATATTTACTAACCAACTCACATCAGTTGTATGTTGAGTGGCGCGCAGGTTGTCGATACTGTAATGAGTTGATACTATTGAGATATTCCGCCCATGACATGTGCATCCTATAAAGTTGGTTGTATGTAGTCACATGCTCCTCATAGACAGTATCATTGACAAATTGCATCATCCCAATCTTTGAAAAATGTTGTTCTAAATCTCTGAGATATTGTGCCTTTCTTGGAGATGTAGGTCGAGGATCTCAAGTGAGTGGACATTCACTTCCTTGAGGAATATGTTGAATAGCTACAGGAACAGCCATAGGGAGTATTAGGACTGGAGAAACAGGAAGAACTGAATGACCACCACTCCATGTTTGCCCACCATCCTCAGAAAATGCAAGGGAGTTGTACTGAAAACTTCCATGTGGGTCTGAGACATTTGCTGTATAGGCATATCCAACATGATGTTCTACTTCTGGTTGTGGTGTTGGTGGCTGATTTTGATATCCAGAATACCCATATTGAGAGTGAGATGGGTATGGTTGTGCATGTGTTTGCCCAAATAGCATATCGCCAAAGCCCAATGTTGAATCATGTTGAGATTGAGAATCAGAAGCTGAAATACTCATGCTGCCAAATGAATCAGCAATATCAGAATAATAATCACTGTTGTAGCCGTAGGAGCCTGTAGCCTGAGGTGGTAATGCACCACTGTAGTCTTTGCCGATTCGAGTTTTCCTCCTTTGAAAAGTTTTATCACGCATGGGATATTCTTTTTCTGTTGGAGGAGGAGGTGCAACTGCCATAACATAAGGACGATCATCATTCCGAGGATCAACAGTAGGAGGATATTCAGGAGAGCGCTCACCGCCGCCGCCATCATTGCCATTATCATTATCAGATTTTGATTTTGACCCAGATGTAGTTTTTAAAGTAGGAGAATCTGTGCTACCCAACTCTTCTTCTACTGCTCTATTGATCTCCATATCAACATTTTGATGCTCAGACTCAGGCTCAAGTCTTTCACGTGGAGTTTGGTCAACATTAGTATCAGAATCTCCTTCAAATTTCTCTAGAATGTATGGATCTGGACGACCATCTAGATTATCAAGAATGGGACGACCTATCTCATTCATCCATTCCTCTAAAGGATCTTCTGAATCATCAACTTCTTCTATGCCTCTACGCCTGGATGGGTTGAATGTGTATGCGGTGTCAATGGGATCGTGGACGACAGCAAAATCCACTTCCTTGTAGTTGGCATCTCATATTGCTCTAGCCCTCAACCGCATATTGTAGTGAACATATACCAGATCTCTTAGCCTGTCTGCCCCCAACCTGTTCCTTCTCTTTGAGTGAATTAAATTGAAAGTGCTCCAATTTCTTTCACAACCTCCTGCAGATGTTGTTTGAGAAAGAATGCAAACAACCACTTTTCTTAGATGGGGGGGCACCCGTTCCATTCCAAACCCACCACTCACAAGGATCACCCTGATCACGGTCGACAACTGCATTTGGATGACCAAAACAACCGAGGCCTTCACGAAACTGTCGCAACTGCAAAAATATTTAAGAAGTTCAAACTTCAGAATCAAATGATGAAACATCAAACAAGAATGAAGATGTTCATGACTTCATGTAAGTTATGTAATATATTTAGTTATATACCTCATCTATCACTATGGTGTGCTATTCAGTAGAGGTAAAGAATTTGTTAGTTATATCTCTCACAACAGACATTAGAGTCGCATCTAAGCCTAGTTTTCGCGAGTATTGGAACCCCGGGTTCAGATAGTAAGCTGTCACCAATTTCAAATAAGGAAATAAGGTTTAGATTGAGTTAACTTATAGCAAGTTATAGAGTTAGAAACTTAGAACATAAATCTGAATTCAAAAAAAATAAATTATATACCTGCTTTATGCAGTGGATGCAAAAGCATATCTATCCAACGCTTGTCTACAATTGACAAGTATTATGAATCGGACCTAGGAGCTTCTTGTTTAATACCTTCCGCCATTACTTGCATTGCATCATACAAGTAAGGTATTGTTGCGGCTTTGTCACCATCTACCAGCCTCAACACTTTGACAACAAGTTCCATTATCCACACCACCTTTGTAACCTTATCCCAGAAAGGCCGACTGGCAATTAGTTCTTCAATCCTTCTGCCAACCGGGGTGTTGTGCTCCTTCATGGAGGTCCACTCCACACCATTGAAGAGCCTCCTAAGTCCATCTTTTTTGGACTTTAATGAATTCAGGGCCAAGTAATTCGTTGCAAATCTAGTCACCCCTGGTCTAACTAGATCACCTCCACAATACTCAGATCGCCTCATAGCATTTAACAAGAAGGAATGGTTGTAGATGAAACCCGTGATCAACCTACCATCAATTGACACACTTTTGATGTAATCAATTGTGCCCACGTCCTTAAGAATTAGATCTATGCAATGGGCAACACATGGTGTCCAGTAGACTGAATATTTATTCATTGTACTTTCACCAGCCTTCTTGAAGTTAGAGCCATTATCAGTCACTATTTGCACTACATTCTCAATCCCTACCTTCTTGATGTATTTCTTCATTAACTTCTTGATGTAACTGTAATTCCTGACTGCACCAGAAGCATCAACAGAGTCTAGAAAAACAGTAGATCCACGACAATGTGCAAGAAAGTTAATAATTTGCTTTCTATTTCCAGATGTCCACCCATCACACATGAGTGTGACGCCATACTCAGACCACAATTGTTTCTGGCTTTCAATCCATACCTGTAGATCTTTCTTGTCTTGGGGAAGATACTTGTTCATCAACTCATATGCAGTGGGGGCTTTGATACCCTTACCCGACTCCCCTATGACATCCACCATGTGCTGTAGATATGGTTCGGTTGCAACATGTGCGGGTATACCATGAGCAAAGAAGAACTTACCCACTGCCTTGCCCACCTTCTCTTTCGCACCAGTAAACATTGCTTTTAGGGTTTTTAGCCTAGCATCAGGCTTCCTAACCCCTGGCTCATCAAAATGCTTCAATCTCCCACTAGCAGAACGGAAAAGTATATAAATGGTGCCTTTCTTTTATGTTGAGCATGCTGATATTCATCATCATCATCTAAGTTAACAACAGGGACACGTGCAACCCCACGGCCTCCACCTGCACCAGATGGTCCATATCTCCTCATAAGCCGAGCTGCCTCCTCCCTATCCCACTCACTTTTGCGAGAGTCTCTGAGAGTACACCTATACATATGACGTGTATAAGTAGTATCACACCCTGGAGGATATGCAATATCATCATCTGATTCAACAGAAGAACCTGTGGCCCTAACATCAAAGAGTGTATCTGTGTAAGCCTTTTCAACCTGCTTCAACTTTTGTTGTTTTTGTCTCTTTGCACCCATCAGTTTCTTGAAGTCATCCCTAACACTTGGAGGGCACTTTTGGCACATTGCCACCTTCTTGTCACCACCAGTAATGTGACGCTTGAATCTAGTAATTCCCCCACTACCAAGTGTTTTCTTACAGTAGTTGCAGACAATCTTTGCCCTATTCCCAGACCCAAGTACAGGCTTGCAATGACTATATGCAAAATCCACATCCTTTGATGCAGCATGACCGGTCGCAACACCCTCATCGTCACTTGAAGACGAAGCCATCTTCTCAAAACTCAAAAGTCAACACTGAAAAAGACAAAGACAAACAAGCAAAGAAAATGATATTAGTAACTTAGCATTTAATAAAAAAATACTAGTAAGAAATGTACATTGTCGTATTAACTATTAAGTCTATTCTCTATTGACAATACTAATATCAAATAAAAATAAGCCATTAAGTGAACAAAATCGATTTCTTTTATGTAATGTAGAATCAAAATCGATATTTTATAATGTATGATACTTGCTTGTAATTATAGAAACAAACACAATATTTTTAAAGAATTTTCTTTTGAAGATATTTTTTTTAAAATATAAATAAAGTCTGAAATTATTTATAAAATTATAAAACATGATATTTACTAATTAAAAAGACAAGTGATATGTTTTCCACATGCTAGTTTCATCTTATACAACATTAACACACAATTCTAAAGAAAAAAATAAAAAAAGTTTTTTTTTAATTTTCAACATTTTTAATAAATAAAAAATACGAAATATTTAGATATTTTGGGTATATTTTTGTTTATATATGTTCATGTTCATGTTAGTCTTTAATAGAACTTCTACTAAACCTAAATTAAATACCTATTATTAATGGCACTAATTATATTATTACTATTTGTGAAACATCCTGCATCCCCGTCGACACTATCGACAGGAGGTCGATGGTATCGACTTTATTACAACAACGAAAGAGCATTCCGTCGATACCATCGACAGTCCTGTCGATGGTATCGAGAGTTGATCAGCAGCGGAAATTGACGACCCGTCTCCTGGTTCTATCTTTATTATATGATTTGTTTTATTGTTTTTTTCTTATTTTCTTCTTTGTACCACAATGTATCTTACCCTAATATATAAAAACAAGGAGAGACAACTATTGTCCTCTCAAGAAAGCTGCTCCTTGCAGCCGACAAATCTCTCGGTGTTCGTCTCCTCTCCTCATCTCTTCTCACATGGTATCAAAACGACTTTGATCCGCCGCCCCGCTTCCTCAACAAGCCGCCGCCACAGCCTTCCTTTCTCCTTCTCAGCCGCCGCCGCCCAACTTCTCCAGGCGCCGTGGCCACCCCAGCCGTCGGGCCGGCAGGAACATCAGCCTGCCGCCGGCGCGGGTGCTGCTGGGCTAGCATCCGCTAGCCGTCTTCATCGCTGGATCGATAACAACTTTCCCTCGCTGTTGTAGATCTAGCCACCAAGGACCGGAGCCGCTAGCAAGCTTCCGGTTGATTTACAACAGTTTTCGGCTAGTTCTCGGGAGCCGGAACTACTGTTTGGGAGTCTCCGGTTGATCCAACGGCTATCAAAAGCCCAATTCGAGGGACTCGTCTCTTCTAGAGTGCTCTCCTAATCACATATCGTCCATGTGTGATTAGGAAAATCGATTGGAGGCTGTGAATGCGTCAATAACACATTTATCCATGTTTTTGTGTTGTGACGTGTATCTCTCCGTCACCTCATCTATCTCCGTGACGTGTATCTCTCCGTCACTTCAGTTTTCTCTGTGACGTGTATCAATCCATCACTAAGTTCCCGTGTACAATGGAGGACACCAAGACTCCCTACAGCGAGGCGTCTTCTATCCCCTCCATCAAGCTCAATGGAAAAAACTATCTACTATGGATGAACGCTGTTCACACTGTCTTGGAATCTCGCGACAAGGCGAGACATGTTGACTAGAGTCCCCTGGACTCTACTGATAAAGGATACGCTGAATGGAAGCGTTATGACAGTCTTGTGAAGACTTGGTTATGGAATAGTATGGAACCTGCCATTGCGGCTAGGTTTATGTTTTATACTACAGCTAAAGAGATATGGGACGCAGTGAAGCAACACTATTCTCAGGAGAAGAATGCTCTTCGGCAATTCATGATATATGATCGTCTGTTTGCTGAGAGGCAGGGTGATAGATCTCTTGAGGAATACTTTGGAGCTATTCAGACACTTGCTCAAAAGCTGAGCTACTATCATCCTGTGACAGTTGCTGCACAGATCAAAGACAGAGACGACCTGGTTACTGCTAAATTTCTATCCGGGCTTAATCCCAATTGCGGTTCTGCCAGGAGTGTCATTCTGGCTTCTGATAAATTGCCAAGTCTTGTGGAAGCCTATTCGAGAATTCAACAGTCTATTTTTGAGTCTTTTAATCCTATCTCTACTATATCTTCTGGGGAGTCTCATGCATCCGTAGCTGCTGCGGTGAGAGGAGGACGACCTGGTATGGGCAGAGGACGTGGGACACGTCCTAAGTGTACTTTCTGTGACAAACCGGGACATACAATGGAGAAGTGTTGGAAGAAACATGGGAGACCTGCTGCACCTCCTGTGGGGGCAGCACATTGTGCCACCTCTATAGATTCCTCTCCGTCTTTAGCTGTGGGCACCAATTCTGGGACCGACATCACTCTCACTCAGGAGGAGTATGATCGGTTCATTCAGGCTACACAACACATGAGTGTGGGATCTTCATCTTCGTCATCAACAAACCTGGCATCTACTGCGGGTAATCAGGCTACATCTCTCATAACTTCTAGCTCTACTTCATCTTGGGTGGTTGACTCTGGCGCGTCACAACACATGACTGGTATGAAGAGATTGCTCCAATCTATTGACTCATATATCCCTCACCAATCTGTCACACTGGCAGATGGTTCAGTGAGGAGAGTGCAAGCTAGTGGATCTGTCCCTCTAACACCCAAGATTGATCTTAAATCTATACACTTTGTGCCTGAGTTTCCTTTTAATCTTCTTTCTGTTGCAAAATTGATTAACACTGTAAAATGTACGGTAACATTTGGGCCTTCTTGTTTTGTCTTACATGATCTCAAGAGTATGAGGACGATTGGTGGGGGGCCTAGGAAAGGTGATCTCTACCTTTTCCACGGTGACAGTCTGCCTCGCCCAGTATCTGCTCCAGCTCCATCAATTCTGTTGAGTGGTTCCCTCTTACTATGGCATTGCAGATATGGACATCCGTCGTTAGAGTGCCTATGGAAGTTGGTACCTGAGTTGTCCCAAGTGTCATCTTTAGAGTGTCAGTCATGTCAGCTGGGAAAACATCATAGGTTGTCTTATCCCAGTCGTGTCAATAAGCGGGCATCTTGTCCTTTTGAGTTAGTCCACGGTGATGTATGGGGTCCCGTTAAAGACTAGAGTTATATTGGTTTTCGTTATTTTATTTCCTTTGTGGATGATTTTTCCCGCATGACATGGATCTACCTTCTCAAAAGTCGAGAGTCTGTGCTATCTATTGTGAAACATTTTCATAAAGAAATAAAAGTTCAGTTTGACTGCAATATAAAAACTCTCCAATCTGATAATGCTTTAGAGTATGTTCAAAAGGCTATGTCTGATTTTTGCAGTTCTGTGGGCATGATCCATCGCACGTCTTGTCCTCACACCCCTCAGCAAAATGGGGTGGCTGAGAGGAAAAATTGCCATCTTCTTGATATTGTTCGTTCGATCATATGTTTCAATCCAATGTGCCTGAGAAATTCTGGTCTGAAGCTCTTTTAACCGCTTGCTTCTTAATTAATAGACAACCATCCTTTGTTCTTAAAGGACGAACTCCTTTCTCTGTGTTACGACCCACAGATCAGCCCTTCTCTGTTCCCCTTAGAGTTTTTGGTTGGACTTCTTTTGTCCATAATTTTGACCCTAAGGCTGGCAAACTTTCTCCTAGGTCTATTAAAACCTTGTTCCTTGGTTATTCTAGTACTAGCAAAGGATACACGTGTTACTGTCCTAGTCTTCATCGCATGTTTGTGTCTAGGGATGTTACCTTCCATGAGACCACTCCATATTGCTCCGATGCTATGAGTAAGGGGGAGCAGTTGAGAGAGGGAGTGCCACCGGATTTTCAGAGTGAGAGAGTGGCACCATCTGTGCAAAGTGAGGGAGCGCCACCCTTCATTCCTAATTATACTTTTATTCAGGATGAGCAGGCAGCTGACAGACCTGTTATTCAGCAGTACCCATATGTTTATAGTCGGCGAGGCAAACAAGATCCAGAAGAGGTAGCGACACCAGTCCCTGAGCCTTTCTCATCGTCTTCTACTCACGAGATTCCTGCAGAAGCATCAAATCTTGATCTTCCTATTGCTGTTTGGAAAGGTACTCGTACTTGTACTATTAGACATCCTATTACAAATGTGTGTTGTCTGTCCCACTTATCTAAGCAGGCCCGCACATTTGCTATTGGGATTGATTCTGTTGATATACCAAGGAATCACTATGATGCTATGAAGGACAGTGGCGGGAAACAGGCAATGCAGCTTGAGATGTCAGCTCTTTTGCATAATGGCACATGGGATCTTGTTGACTTACCTGCAAGAAAGAAAGCAGTGGGTTGCAGATGGGTTTTCACCATCAAACATAATCCGGATGGATCCGTTGAGAGGTTGATGGCCAGATTGGTAGCAAAAGGCCACACACAGACCTATGGAGTAGATTTCTTTGAGACCTTTTCTCCAGTAGCTTGTCTAAATTCTGTGCGGATTATTATTTCTCTGGCTACTACCTTTGATTGGCCCCTATTTCAGCTTGATGTTAAGAATGCCTTTCTACATGGTGACCTACATGAAGAGGTATATATGGAGCAACCTCCTGAGTTTGTTGCTCAGGGGGAGTGTCAGAAGGTGTGTAAATTGAAGAAAACCATATATGGGCTGAAACAGTTTCCTCAAGCTTGGTTTGACAAGTTCAGTGACGTTGTACTCCAGATGGGTTTTTCTCGCTCCATGTCTGATCACTCTTTATTCCACTCTAGCTCTTCTTGTGGCTCTATCATTATTGCTGTATATGTTGATGACATAGTGATTACTGGCAGTGATTCTACATGCATATCTCGTGTGAAGGAAGGTTTGCAGAGACACTTCCAAACGAAGGATCTGGGTAAACTGAGATATTTTCTGGGCATTGACGTGCTTAGATCTCATGCAGGTGTCAATCTATCTCAGAGGAAATATGTGCTTGACCTACTACAGGAGACAGGCATGGCTGAATCTAAACCGGTATCTACTCCTATGGATTATCACATCAAGGAGACGGTTGATGGTGTTGAGTACTCAGATCCAGGATATTATAGGAGAATAGTTGGCAAGCTAATATATCTGACTGTTACACGACCTGACATTTCTTTTGCTGTGGGCGTTGTGAGTCAGCATATGCACTCACCACGACAGTCACACTGGATAGCAGTTTGCTGGATTCTGAGATATCTGAAGAGTGCTCTTGGTAAGGGGATCACTTATTCTAAACCCAAGGTGACTCCATCTACTTTGACTCTCACAGGGTATTCAGATGCAGATTGGACTGGTGATCATACTGATAGAAGGTCTACATCAGGCTACTGTACCTTCCTAGGTGATCATTTGATTACTTGGAAAAGCAAAAAACAGCATGTGGTAGCTAGATCCAACACTGAGGCTGAATACCGTGCTATGTCCCATGCATGTTGTGAACTACAATGGGTCAAATCTGTTCTTTCTGAGTTAAAAATCACTATTATGTCTTCTATAGAGCTCAAGTGTGACAACCAGTCTGCTATACACATTGCCAGGAATCCTATCTTTCATGAGCGTACAAAGCATATAGAAGTTGATTGCCATTTTATTCGTGATCAAATCAAAGATGGTACTATTGTGACGCCATACGTTAAGTCTGAAGATCAACTAGCGGATATCTTGACAAAGCCTTTGGGTCCAACAGTTTTTCAGAGATTATGTGGCAAGCTGGGTATACACGATGTGTACTCTCCAGCTTGAGGGGGAGTGTGAAACAACCTGCATCCCCGTCGATACTATCGATAGGAGGTCGATGGTATCGACTTTATCACAGCAACAGAAGAGCATTCCGTCGATACCATCGACAGTCCTGTCGATGGTATCGAGAGTTGATCAGCGGCGGAAATTGACGACCCGTCTCCTGGTTCTATCTTAATTATATTATTTGTTTTATTGTTTTTTTCTTATTTTCTTCTTTGTACCACAATGTATCTTACCCTAATATATAAAAACAAGGAGAGACGGCTATTGCCCTCTCAAGAAAGCTGCTCCTTGCAGCCGACAAATCTCTCGGTGTTCGTCTCCTCTCCTCTTCATCTCTTCTCACACTATTAATTAGTGAAATTACATGTTAATGTTAATTATTAGTGAGCTAATAAGGTAGATCTAGTGATAAATCAGTAGATCTATTTAATATAATCATAGATCTAGTGATAAATAGCATCAATCATAAGTATTTTGGAGTAGATCTAGGATTTTGGGGGTATTTGGTGAATTTTTTAGGTGAGAACAGAATTATAAGAGAAGAGAGAGGGGAGAGGTTGGAAATGATGGGAAATGCAAGAAATTAAGTAAACATACCTTAATTAGGGCTGATTTGAGCTCCAATCTAGAAAATCGCCCAAAATCCCCAAGTTTTTCCTTTTCAATCAGCAGCAACAGCAGAAGACTCGCAAATGACGGTGTCTCGGGCGGTATACCGCCCGTGCCGCCCAAAGTGAGTTAATATATGGATTCCCTGCAAAGTCTACCAATATGGCAGTTATTGATGACACTCAGGTTGAGGCTACATATTAGGTGTCTTTGTCTACAAATAATATGCTCAGTTGATGTGTCTTTGAGCTTCAAAGGATGCCATGTCTTCAGTCTCTATTGTATAGAGGCTCGATTTGTCAACATGCATTTCACAGGTTCCTAGGCATCAACGTCCAAGTCAAACGGGGTCCTCAATTCTGGTACATTTGATCACATCATCAGGGCACCTGAGATGTTCACCACCCATACCCATAACCCCAACCTACTCGGTATCACCCTTGCATACAAATTCATCCTCTATTAAGAGAACAAGGATGGTGTCTCCAACCCTAAATATATCCCTTCTATCTAGTTTGTTCAACCCTCAATTTCCTTTTAATATGTCATTAATAAACAATTAACTTGTTCTCGGCCGAGCTATGTTACTTTCATAACATATACTTGTGTTGTATAGGTTTGAAGGCATGGAAGACAGTTGGCGAAGGGTATGAACTGACTAGATTCTACTACTTGCAACGACTTTCCATGGCATGTCTCGTTGCATCTCCTTTGGTCATAGCCGTCTTGTTCATGCATTTTTAGAGATGCTCAAGGTCTTGATTCCAAGACTATCCAATATAGAGAAATTACATTGTGAATCATGCCGGTTAGGTAAACATACAAGGTCTGCTTTTATGTCAAAAGGTCAAAGAACAAAGTCTATTTTTGAGTCAGTATCATTCTGATATATGGGTCCGAGTCACGTTACATCCAAACTTGGGTTTAGATATTATGTTATTTTTGTCAATGATTATTCTTGTGTTACATGGCTTTATTTGATGAAGGAATGATATAAACTTTTGTCCATATTTAAATCCTTTTGTGCAAAAGTGGTACCCTGTCTTCTGACAATGCCAAAGAATAATTTAGTAATGAGTATATTTGTTTCACCTCTACACACGACATCATCCACCAGTCATCTTGCTAAGATACTCCACGACAGAACAGAGTGGCTAAGAGAAAAATTTGTCATATTGTTGAGACCGCTCGTACTCTTGTCTTGTCCTTCATATGCATGATCCTAGAGAATTCTAGGGGGATACGTTCTCAGTTCCACCTACTCATCATATGTATGCAATCGTCTGTTTTCTCGAGCCGCATACTCTTTAGATCCTTCATCCTATAGAGACATTGTGTAAGTTCCACCTGGAGTATTTGGATGTCTTGTTTTGTCCATTGTCTTGGTGTAGGTATGAATGAGTTGAGTCTGAAATCTGTCAAATGTGCTTTCTTAGGTTACTCTTAGGTTCAAAAGGGGTACAAGTGCTACATCCCTATCTTACACCATTTTGTATTTGTAGATTTCACCTTCTTTGAAGGCTTATCCTACTTTGATGATAATTTTTCAGTGACACCCATAGTTATGGAGGAGCTCTTGCCCCTTTGGGTCATTGTCAAGACTCTGATTTTTGAGATGGTCCTCGTGATGTAATTCCACCCAACTGTGCTAGACCATTCTTCACTTAGGTCTACACTAGTCGTACATGTACATGTGGACAATTTGGTTTTGGAACCAATGCAGGTGGTACATTAGTGCTTCCGTTTTAGCTCCTCTCGATGCTTCCTTGTCAGAGAGTCATGTAGAGAAAATTTCTTCTCCATCTTTTCAAAAAAATCTTCATGTTGCTTATAGAGTAAAGGTGTTCGATCTCACACACGTAAGAATATTCAACATCCCATTGCTGACTTTGTGACTTATAGCCATCTCTCACCTTGTAGTATGCCTTTGTTTCTCCCGTCTATCATTTCTATACCTCCATATGTTTCGGTTGCACTTGATTACTGATGTTAGTGCCATGCTATAGAAGCGATGTCAACTCTTGATGAGAACATGACATGGTCCCTTGTTTCTCGTCTGCAGGGCCAGTATGTACAAGTGCTACATCCCTGTCTTACGTCATTTTGTATTTGTAGATTTCACCTTCGTTGAAGGCTTATCCTACTTTGATGATAGTTCTTCAGTGACACCCATAGTTATGGAGGAGCTCTTGCCCCTTCGTGTCATTGTCAAGACTCTTATTTTTGAGTTCCCTAGTAATGATCGTCCTCATGATGTAAATCCACCCAACTGTGCTAAACCATTCTTCACTTAGGTCTACACTGGTTGTACATGTACATGCAGACAATTTGGTTTTGGAACCAATGTAGGTGATACATTGCTACTTTCGTTTTAGCTGCTCTCGATGTTTCCTTGTCAGAGCGTCATGTAGAGAAAATTTCTTCTTTACCTTTTCAACAAAATCTTCATGTTGCTTAAAGGTGTTCGATCTCACACACCTAAGAATATTCAACATCCCATTGCTGACTTCGTGACTTATAGCCACCTCTCACCTTGTAGTATGCCTTTATTTCTCCCGTCTATCATTTCTATACCTCCATATGTTTCAGTTGCACTTAATTACCGATGTTAGTGCCATGCTATAGAAGCGATGTCAACTCTTGATGAGAACATGACATGGTCCCTTGTTTCTCGTCTACAGGGCCAGTATGTACTTGGATGTCACTGAGTTTACATTGTCAAAGTGGGTGCCAATGGATGTGTTGATCGGCTTAAGGTGCGCGTAGTAGCCAAGGGCTACACTTGGGTTTATGGTGAGGTTTATCCAAAGACCTCTCTTCTGGAAAATATGGCATATGTTCACATCTTATTGTCTTTAGCTCCTCTAGCTGGCCAAAAAATCTGAGAGCCAACTGCTATGTGAGCTGGGAGACCAAGCTCCACGACAAGTTCTAGTTATAATGGATTAATATAGCAACAACTACAACATGGGATTTTGATCCGACTTTTTTTTTCTTGAAGGCATTCTCTTCCACCTCCTTTCATCATCTATTGTGTCACATCCAATATTTCTTCTAGTACCACAACAACAATGATGCAACCACGCCAAGACAACACTCAACACCCTAATCTATCCATTGATGATGTTGCATATGTCGTTGATGCACCCATTGCAAGAGCTTTCGATGATCCATTCCTTCTACTATTCATGGATGCAACATTCAACTTGAGGGCGTTCGCCAACCTTATCTTGCAGTGGAAGCATGATGTTTGCCTGACTTGTCTTTCCACAAGGACATTGTATTGGGTTGCATCATCAACTCTTGGTTTTGATTTTAGGACGATCATTATGGTAAAAGCGATTAGTGCAGGATGAGTCCCAATCTCAGGTCCAAAAGTTTGATACATATCCAATGAGGATTAATTATTTCTTTTTATTAATTTATTGTCTTAGGATTTATGACGCAATTGTTTCAATTAGGGGTTTGCAATACAATGTTAAGAACTTATTTGTAAGTTCTTGTTTTGTTAGTTTAATTAGTTGATAATTAGATAATTAATCAGATTTGCGCTACCATTAGGGGCTTTCATCCTCTATTATAAATATCAACCTTGAGTTGTGTCCAAGCAGAGTAGTTTGATTATGAAATTGTGCTTTAGGGAATTAGTTCCTGTTGAGAGCTATTTAGTTATTGATCTTATTATCTTGTTAGTACACGAGCTTAAGTGTTTTGGCCCATTAGGGTTTTGTCTTAGTGTGTACACTTCCCCCTTCTCTAATACATAAGAGAGGGATTTCTCTTATCAAATACATCGAATAACCTTCCATTTAGTTTTTGACATTGTATCAGAGCAGTGATCCAACCCTAACTGAAGAGAGAGAAATAATTTTCTCTGCAAGAGTGCGACAACCGCCCCTTATTGGCTTGAACTACCCATCAGACATATGTCCAGCCTCTACGGCTAAGAAACTTCTTCACCAAGTTGTCGTTCATGGCCCCCAACCTCCATCTCCTTCCCTCTTGCCTCCTTTCCCAACCTTTCTTAAACAGCCATCCTCCTCCCTTTGCCTGCTGCTGCTTGCCCTTATAAGGCTATATTCATGTTCATACGCACTACGATGCCTTCTTCACACAAGATGTCATTGACCACAACCTTTTTTGCTATTGTCGTTTCTACTTTTAGCCCACCCCATTGGCTCCCTATTGCCAACCCCGCTCCTACCCTCCTACCCACTCACATATGCGACCACTTGTTGCACAGTTTTGTAAGACAACGGTTGTGATGCCTGAAAAGAGCGACGCCGTTATTGCCGTTGCTCACTTCTAGCCGACCAGGCCGCTGGCTTCCTTATGACCAGCCGCTAGCTTCCCTGCTACCAACCGCCACGGGGAAGTGGTTGCTAAGGGCTGTTGTCAAGCATGCGGCTCACCCAACACATTTTTTTCTTCTTTTACAACCCTTACCCATCGTTGTTGGGCCCAACGCCCACTGATTTGCCTTCTGGTGCAAGGGCACGATGTTGTCTGGTTGTTCATCCATGTTTAGTTGATCGTTCTAAATGTTATTATATGATGCAAGACGCAGGCATATGTCATTATTCCTCTATCCAACTTTTTACTCAATGGCCTATATGAAAGTTTTTTTGTTCATTTTTCCTCCGGAAAATCCGTTGACCTTTTTTGTTAGTCTTATTGTTAGAGAGTCTTATTATTTAGTAATTAGTATTGAGTCTATTTGTGTATGGGCCCAACTTTGTCTTGGCCCTTTAGGGCTTTGTCTAAAGTCTGTATACTCCCCCCCGATCTCCTATATATAGGAGAGGGGTGCCTCTTATCAAATACAATGATTAGTCCATTTATTTACTTTCTGACATGGTATCGTAACGGGGATCTTAAAACCCTAACCCAAGGGGAGAGGAAAAGAACTTATGTATGCGGGCGATTGCTGCCCCTTGGCCTGGCTGCTACCATGCATCTATTCCTCCTCCGAGGAAGCAAGCTATTACATGACCCATGCCGTCATCTCCCCTGCTGTCTCCCCCCTAGCTACCCTCCCTACTCTGCACTTCTTGCCATTAACACCCCCTTCCCACTAATCCCGATTCCCACCCCAATTGCACAACCCGTAAAACCCTAATTGTCGCAAAACGACCAACAACAAACACGCCAATTGCCAGCCGCAAACTTGTCGTCGCCCACTCCACAACCCGCTGCTGCCTCCTCCATTACATAATCTCCTGCTACCGTCACCACCAAATAACCCCAAAGTCTCACATGAAACCATCATCTCGTCCCAACAACATCAGCCCACCCTTAACCCCTGCCCTACCTAATGCTATCACCCACCCCCTACAACAACTGTCTACAACCACCTGCTAGCCTGTGTAGTTGCCCTCCAATACTCCCGCTTCCCTGTGTCAAACTCTCGTCCCAATTCCTAGACTTCACCAAAAATCCCGGTTGCTGACAGCCCAACAAATGACCTGTCAACCCCGCTCCATGCTGCTAATTTTCTATGCTCTCCCTCGTTGCTTTGAAAACGACATACTGCTCTGAATCGTCAACATGTTACCCCTAGCTATACATGTTTTATGCCTTTTGCTAATCTGACCTATATGTGGATCTGATATTTGATGTAATCTGTACTGAGGGAGTTTCGCCCCCCAATGACCCCCTACATTCGCCGGCCTAAGGGCCGGTTAAATGTGTTTTTCCGGGTCACCGAAGGATCCATTTATTTTCCTACCCGTATCTAGCTAATCGGGTCATGTTGCATGTTGACTCGAGTTATCGATTCCCATCCTCCACATATCTACCTACATATCTAGTATGTCTATCATTTTTTCTGACTCCATTGCACCCACTCTCTTGATTCTTTTTGTGGTTGGCATGAGGGGGCAAATAGAAGAAGATGAGTAGATGGAAGAAATGTGATGGAGGAGAGATGAAGAATGAGAAGAATAATTTGTTTCTATTGCTATCTATATAAATCTTCATTTGATTTTGCTGTTATGTGCTATTGATCCTGATTCTATATGGTTCTTCGAATGCTTGGTATATGGATCTTAATTCTACTATGATGCATACTGATTTGTTAATGGTCTTCTATATGGCTACGCCGTGACTTTCTGTTGTTGTATGCCAACACTCTCTGACTTGTTCTTGCCTTGTGCATTTGATTCTATTTGTCGTGCTTTGTATGCACATGAACTATTGTTGCTGTGAACCCACACTCTCTGAGAACTGTGATCCAACACTCTCTGGACTGTGACGATAACGACTGTGATGGAAACTGTGACGCCTACTTGCCGTTTAATTTTGCTCCAGATGCCACGATTCTGATTGAGAAGCTTCTGCGACCTGCTTTGGATTATTTACTCAAGGGGGAGTGTTTGAGTAATGAGTGCTTTATTGTAATATGGGGGGGGGGGAGGGGAATATTTGTATGTGCTTGGTTTATCTTTTTCCTGCTTATTTGTTTTTTAGTCTCTGTCTCTTTTCCAAGCTGACTTGGGATTCTCCCAAGCTCCAGCTTTAGGGGGAATATTGAGAGTTATTTAGTTATTTGTCTTATTACTCTATAGCTAGTATATGGGCCTAAATGTTTTGGCCCATTAGGGGTTTGTTTCTTATCAAATAAATCGAATATCCTTCTATTTATTCTCTGACAGTTCCCTTAACTCCTTGCATCCATCCTCTGTTATGCTGATGCTTTAAACACCAGCTCTGTTGACAGACTGACAGACCACCATGGGCCATGGCACCATACTGCTACCTTAATTAATCTAGTGATTTCCTATCATGTGTTCTCTACTATCTGGACAAAATGTTCCACATAATGTAGTCATATGTGCAAATGCTTCAGCTTGTCTTTTGTAAACATCTCCAAGGTTTCCAAAACGTGGGATTTCAATGCCACCCTAGCTTACCACTGCATAAAACTGATTTCTAAAAAAGGAAACAAACTTCTGGTAGTTTTTCATGGGCTTAAGTATAAGGGAGCACCAATATCTATGAAAGATGTTTTTGAAGCAGATTGGTAGAAAATTGCTGATACACTGCCCTTTATCTCAAATTTGTGCGTTTCCATTATCAGACAACTGAGTTTTTCTCAGCAAAGTAGCCAACTCTGTGGTACTATTATTTCTAAGGCTGGTGTTCTAGTTGAAATTCTGTCATAGCCCTCAAATCAATAAGATTTTGTGCAAGTTATTGATATGGGTATGTCTGTGTTTTATATGCAATTTAACCGCATTGTAAATTTTTTTAATAACCATTTATGTTACCTAGCCAAGAGGTGACCAGCCTCTGAGTGAATACACACGGATACCTTCTGATTTCCTCCTGGAGTGACCCAGTAAGATCTGGGTTCGATAACCAGCAGGCTTTTCCAATCGAGCTACTGGTCCAAATGATAAACTTTATTATCATTGTTATTTTTTTTTTGTTAAAAAAGGTTGAAGAAACTTTATTGAAAGAAAGAAATTAAAAAACAAAACAAAGTATCTTTACCGCACATCACAACTAAAGAACTAAGCATCAGAGGTGCAAGTAAAAATAGAGTAAAAAAAGAAAACTTCTTAAACAAGGAAAACAACTAGAAGGAAGCTTCATCCATACCAAGTTGCTGGTGATTTTGACGAACGTGTTGGATCTCCGGAATTTGTATTGCTGGTTTCACCGAGATCTCCAATCTTACGCTTCCCTAAGCGTTTGGTGAAGAAGGAATTCTCTCCAAGTCCTGCAGCCTCATTCTCTGGCGTTGTTGCCCAACCTGTATTGAGTTATTATTTCATAGTTGCTCGGTAGATATACTACACTTAAATTACCATGCTTTATTGGTTTTTACTAACTTTTTTTTGTACTTATTCGATGTATCAGTTATACGATATATCAGTTATACGTGTGTGGGTTGTATTGCTTACATTGAATTGATAGTTTAGGCGTGGCGTTGTATTAGTTATAAATTCAATTGTTATGCTAAGGAACTATATCCGCCATATGATCTGTTTGTACAAGATTCCATCTGTGCTGATATTGGACGAATGCCATTTATAGGACTTAGTTCTTGATTGCTTTTAATCTTGTCTTAATCAATCCATCTCTATCGCTCTGGCGTTTTTTTATGATTTACAAATTTATCTGTATATATAAGATTCTCTGTGCCCTGATATTGGAGGAATGCCGTTTCTACAACGACTTATTCTTGATTGCTTATCACTTATTATTTTGTCTTTATCAATTCATATCTGTCAATATCTGTATCGGTATATTTACGTAAATTGTTTGTTGTTTCAATTTCAGAGACGCTTATGGAGTTTGAAGGAGGTTTCTATACTGTTCTTCCCACAACTGTACTGGTGCATACTTCATAGTCTAATTTATCAAGAACTTATAACTAGCTTCCAGATAGAACCAGACGTTGGCAGTGAGGCGTCGTTATAGGCTTGTGTATTGGGAGAACTTATTGAAGGTCCATGGATGAGCTGGATTGGTGGTTCAGTAGAATAGCCTTTTGTATCAATTTAATAAGATGCCAAATTTTGTCTGAGTAAATATTAAAATTGAGATAATAATGTTAGGTGAATTGATAGCTCAAAGCTGGAAGCAAATATTACGAAGCTCACATGTTGCTAAGACTTGCTCTAACGTGGAATCCGACTCGGGGAAGTGTCTTTTACAGAATTTCGCCAGATTATGGTAAATTGGGTGTTTAACTAATCCAGGTCTAAGAAGCCCAGTTTCAAAATGGGAAGGAATTTGTAAAGATTTAAGATTTATTTTAAGTTTGGTTTTATGGATTTGGTAAAGATTTTCACTGTTTCTCTACCCTCCATTTCCCCTGCTCCATGGTCCTCCTTCCCTTTACCTTGCATGACCTACCTCCTACTCTCCCTATCTCTTCTAGGTTAATGGAGTGGCTTCACCGCAATATCGTTATTGACATTCACAATCGCACCAACTGTTGTTGTCGTCTGTTTGCCACTAAAATCTTTACATGAAGCCGGCCTGATGTAAGTGGTGGTTGATTGTTGTCCATTGTTAACACTAATGCAACTAGCATCTCTACATGTGGCATTGTTCATTGTAATACTAAGAACAGAATAAGTGGTTGTATGTCTAGTTGACAAGCTTTGTGGCAAACAGATGATTGCATTAACATTGTTTTGCAATATTTATGATGGCTACACATTCTAGGTACACGCTTTTAGGCAGGGCCTATACTAGTAGCTTGTCTACTGCTCTGAGGTGGGATAGAGGTTGGCTATGATATACATCTGAGATCAAATAAGTGTGAGGGGTTTTAAAATCTATAGTCTTGTACTGTGACTCAAAGTTGACTTCCAAGCTATGGAAGCAAGTACTTTTGTACATGAGGAGCTGAGCACAAGGCATGATTCAATACCGCATATCATTGGTAAATTGACGCAAGATCTGAGAGGACAATGGACATATTAGATCATATGACAACTCATGCTTTATTGAGAAGGCTTGTAGGACAATTATTTTCCCTTAGTTCAACTTCATATAACAAAAACTGTCAAGCACGTATTGCAATTTCTTCATACAAAGTTCTCTATGACAAACTATGCAGAACTCCTCTATAATGGAATGATTTGGAGGATAACACCTTTATGAAGTCAAAGCAACTACACATTTTATATAGACAAGATCACATTGGTTAGGCATATGATTAAGTATAAGGTTGGTAACAATTTGATGCAGATACATACATGATAGATTGGCAATTCAAATAAATAGCCCATATTTTCCTAAGTATGACCTTTTAGAGCCTTGAACTAGAACTAAAAGAAGACCTCATTATGTGGGATCCTTTGTGATCTTGGAAGGGTCAATGAGTGTGCTCATAGAATTTCCCTTCGCCTTAGTACAACTCCATGCACAAGAATTTGGTAGTTTGTATATTAAGTCCTAAGTCAAAGATATCAACCATATTTTGGATCACAATCCTCCCAATTTGAAGTTTGAACTATCTTATGTTGAGCCCATCGTCAAATTCTCAATAATAGAGTGAAGGAGCTTCACAATGATTAACACATGAACATGGTTGAAGTTTTATGGATGCATCATGATATGACTGATGCCACTTGGGTGCTCAAGTTTGATAATGACCAAAAGTATCCACATCTTTTCCAAGATGCTTGAATTTTGGTGACAACTCCAAAGACAAATGATGTAAAATGTGATGAAGTAATTTTTTAACAATTTCAATCATTTTCTCAAATTTTATACTGCGAATAGGTTTCTAAGTCTCTCATAATTCTAAGATTTTATTGATAAAAGCATATGCATACAGTTATACCTGCACCGATCCATTTAGAACACCTTACACTCCTGGCCAACAAGGATCTTGTTACTGATGGAACATTGAAGAGGCAAAGGCTAGAAACTAGAACCCTGGGATGTAGATGAAAGGATCCTAATCGTTAAACAGAGGGTTTAACAATTCACAAACTGAAGCTTATCCTTTTAAATTTCACCCAACAACTCTATTAGAAACAATGAAAGTTTCCCTAATGGTGCCTCTAAGAATATTAATGTTTATAACTTAAATAATAAATCACTAGTAGAATGACCTTAGACGTATCGTGAGGCCTAAATCCATTTCTAAAACATATTTTTCATCACTATAGTAATCTTCAAAGATTATTCTTTATAGTATAATTAAGAAATATTTAGTCCAAGATGGGACACCCAGATGGTTAGATCCTTAGTGTGTTACCAAGAGGTCTCAGGTTCAAGCCACGATGGCAACATGTAAAGGATCACCAGATTGAAAAAATCCTTAACTTTGGATGTTCATAATCACTAGCTTCTGATCTCAACCAAATTAGAGGATCAACGTTTAAGTAACGATCTAGTTAGGATTCAGACAACTTTGGAAGATGATGAGATTACCTCCTTATCTTCATTACATCTCACCTCTTTGCATTGATGATGCTCCGATTCATATATGAGAAAAACATATAATGTTGTGATGGTTTTCCATAGGAAAAGACATGGTCAGATCATCGCAGAGCCTTCATTGATTTAGAGTGACAATAATTCTAACTAGAAAAAAGATGTTCAAACTTGCATCATGATCCACATATCACCTCAAAGATAAAGGAAACTTTAACTATTTTAAGAAAATTTTGTCTATATCACTAGAAGGGGACCTATCTATGCAAATCATGTTCATTCTTTATTTACTAAATTCAAGCTCTTATATACAACTATAAGAGTCAATGCCTAGAGATTTAATTGTAGAAAGTAGCTTAATGATACACCAATCACGATTATATTCTTGTAATAAATTGCTTTGGCTAAGACATGCTCGATTATATTCCACGAGGGAGTCTATAACACATAAGCCACTAACCCAAGTAGGCTAGAAGTTGTTGACCAAAATCCTTCTACATAATGCAACTCAAGCTCAATAGGCATGTTATCTACATCTAGTGGATCATAAAATCCCACTTCTCCCTAGAGACCACATGGGTCTAATAGCACAAGAAATTCTTGATGTAGTGTCTCATTTCCTTTTCTATAAATTTCACAATGTAAAAAGAGGTAACAATGATGTTGCCCACCATCTGGCTAGAAAGGGAATGTCAATGTCCAAAAGGATCCTGATTAGGGACCACTTCACTGATGAAGTTAATATACTATCTCTAAGATACTTGATGGAATAGAATAGTGAGGTAGAGTTTTCAAAAAGATCCCATTTTCCCCTTGAGTATGCTAAGTTCACTAGCACTTCCCTAGGACTCAAACATTTTTGGTGAAGGGAACCAACCTGCTTATAGTAGGCAGAGATGTGAATACACATAAGTATGCTCATTGCTCAATCATCTTATATCTGGTATTGTCTAACAATTGCGTTTTAGATCCAAGTGATTTTCAAGATACACCCTGTTAGAGATACTCATCTCATTTAAACACTTTGCACTTCATAATTCTTGAATTTATGCACTCTATAACAGAACCAGGTCACATTCAATGAAACAACCTTAGTTAAAATAATCTTAATAGTGATAGGGTTCCTAGCCCCACTGTGATAGAAAATAATAAGATCTTGACTTTGTCTAAGCGTTTCAAATATCATAAAGTTCACACTAACAAGTAAGACAAAAAAATATCCCAAAAATTCACACAATTTAATAAATAACCATCATCAATTATGATTATTCAAAAAGTAACCAATCAACTATCCTTGACTCCTTATGTAATGACCACATTTGTGCTTAATTGGTAAACTAGGGTTTACCTGAATGATTACATGCTTGATTAGATTGAACATCATTTAGACTTGATTAATGATAGTAGATCAATTGTGATGTTTCAAACCTAAGAAGAAACTCTAATTATGATTTTAGTTTGAAGAAATTAGGGTTTGAGAAATGTAAACCCTAATCGGCAAAAATTAGGGTCTTGATAGTACATGAATATGGAATTTGATCAGGATAACAGTGTGATAAATGATTTTTCATATTTTTTACAAATTTTGTATTTAGTTGAATTTTGGATATGATATGTATAACTCAATCATGCATATTGGAGAAAAATTTTAGAATATTTGAGTGTTCTTCGAATGTGATTCTTGGTCGAACTATACTTCGACCAAAATGCTGACAGAGTGCTTTTCTACAGTGTAGTGTTTTATTTTTAATTATTTATTGGTAATTCTAAATGATCTGAAATTTTAATTGGAGATCTAAAACTCAATCATAAAAAACATGTTAAATTTTCATAATTTTTGGATGCATTTAGACCTTATTAGTAGACGAATTACAGTAATATTTTTATGACAGAAAATTCAGCTGAAATAAGAGAAAGTATAGTGAGGGGTCAATGTGCAATTGACCCAAGCAGCTCAATTTCTCTATATGGTCAACCTAACACACATGGAGTTCTCATAATTTGTGATTCAATCCAGAGAAATGAAATCCTAGAGAGAGAGGGAGAGTTAGGGTTTGAGAGGAGAAAGTGATGGAGATGGTGACCTAGGGTTTTGTGGTCCGAGGAATGATGAAATCATAGTTTTTGAGTTGAAAGGAAGAAGAAAGTGGCGATTGCTAGGGTTTTGATATGAATTCAAGATTTTTAGATATGTAATGCATTTTAAAGCTATTTTACAGATTAGGGTGAGTGGGTAAAAGAATATTTTAGTCAATTGTACTCAATTAGATGATTTTAATTTATATTCTCAATTTCTCCCTAGATGACAATAAATGAAAAGAACTGTTCTTGAATTCAGTTTATAGAATACTTCAATTCATGTTCCAACTATGATATGAAAATGTTTATATGAAGACATGGATATAGATATCCATGACTACAAAATTAAGAAGTTTATTGAGAATCTTCTGAAGATCTGAATTTTCAAGTTATTCGGGTGCTTGAACAACATTATAGCTAAAATTCAGATTTATGCTTATACGATCTTACTTATGTTCCTAGTGTATATAATTCTACATGTTTGATATCTTTGATTTGATATATGGAAAAATAGAGTTTCTGATTTTCACAATACATATCCTGTGAATAGCAAGTAATCAAGGATGGGAACCCAATCTAGTATGCTTTTACAAGTATACATATCTAATTTAGTAGTAAATGGCTGATTGAAATGATTCATGTGAAATTGTTGGATTTTATCTGAATTTTATCTTATATGCATACATGCTTTGTTTATGAGATTCAGATTTTCTAACTCAAATACTTGTCATGAAATGCATATGTTGTTATGCTATTGCAAGTGGAGAGACATGCCATGCTCTAGATAAGTATGTTATTGATGACATGCATAAATGTGAGAAATGTTGAATGAGACTATTTATATTAGTAGACATGATATATGTTTGAATACATGAGAAGTGCTATATGTGCATGAGTAAGGAGAAACCCTAAGAAAGGGGTAAACAATATGTTAAGCATTCAGTTCAGTATCATCAGTGATTTCAATTCAATAGTCTGAGTAGTCATTAATATACAGAGTTAAAAGAGATCAGTCTAAGAGAAAGATATAATCAAAGTTACAGTAATAATAGTATCTCTGAACACCGTAGATTCCCTATGAGAGGTCTACGCCGTAGGGATGAAATGACCTAACCTTGGCAGTGTCCAGTATACGGGGGTCGGATCGTACTAACAGGTAGTACGTGGGACGAAGCCCTAGTGGAAGTCTCCTTAAAAATACATTATGTAGTGTCCAACATCAACCAGAGATCTTGGTGGCACTAGATTACAAAAAAGTCAATAGGTGGCTTGACTCTCTGCCTGTGTACTCAGGTTAGAGGAGGAGTCCAGTTTTACGGCCCATAGGTGTGCCGAGGCCAGAGAGCCATTTTCCTGTTGAAGACCAGCGATGTAGTCAGGCTTAGCATCCCGAGTGTGACAGCTAAGTCTTATACGGTGAGATCATATTTCGTTACGATTCTTCATATGTAGAGTACACTACATATGATCAGGGCATAAGCTAAAATATGATAATATAAGTTTAAAGAGTTTCTTATAAGTAAGAAGAGTTAAGAAATATATGATTTTAGTTTCACAACAGTGGTTCTTTAAATATAATATTGAATATAGTGAGGATTATATTTCCATACTTGTTTATTTCTAATGATGTAGGCTTCAATATTATTAGTAAGTTTTTGAATATCTCGTCTTTTAAATTTGAAATTAGTATCTTATTTTATTTCAATTATCTAAGAATGATAAATGTCTGATTAAGTACTTTAGACTGCATTATTGTTTTACTCATTCACTGAGCGAGTAGGCTCACCCCTCTACTCAAAATTTTTAGGGAAACTGTGGGGATTGAAGATATCATTGCATCAGAGTAGATCTGCCACAAGAGTTAAGTCTGAGTATAGTTAAGTTCAGTCGGTCCTTGTCACTTTAGGTCCTTGTAAAGAAATAAGAGAGAGTTGTAAATGATGATGTATACCATTATTCCTCTTTTAGCAATATATGCGAATCAACAAGTCTTATGTGTTTAAAAGTATGAGAAACATAATGAATGTTTATACATGCATTTTTTAATATTGAGACTAGATTAGAGAAATCAATGTTTAGATTCTCTTGTAAAGTTAGTTTATGTGATTGCATGTGAGAAACAAATGAAGAAAAAAAAAGGTTAAGGGTGAACTTTGTATTACGTTAAATCCTCAATTTATGCCCTAATCTCATGATTAGTGGTAATTGTGAGATCGGGGTGTAACACCTTAAACCAAGTCAAATTGACTGACTAATGCAATCCTATTTACAGGTTGAAATTCAAGCAAACAAATCCTCTACAATGAAGAGACAATTCAGATATTAATGTACCAATTCAATTAGCCTAAGTCAAATCAACCAATGCACTTCCATTTTCAAATTTGAAAAAAATTCATACTTAAAGTGTGAGTCAATGCTTACTCAACATTAAGAAATCATCTCCCCAACTCAAATTCATAGTTAAAGCATGAATATAGACTCCATGATATTTTAAATACACAACGACTAGTGTAATGGTATAATCACAATTTAAACTTTTCTCTTGACAGATAAAACATTATTTTAGGTAGTCATACCCATTAAAGTCTTAGTTTTGAGTAGGTAGTACTTGAGAAGTCCTTCATATACGGATGAGTTAACAAAAATCTAGACAAATCATGTTGTAAATAATCATTTGGATCATAGACCATGACTTAAATTATACCACCATATTCTACAATGACATGTCTCCTTTTACCATAATGATATTCAATGAAAGATACCTTTTGACCATTATGCTATTTGATGATATAATTCTTATTTGTATATTGGAATGTGAACATAAACTATACCATTAAACAGTTCAACAACACCCAATTTTTGGGTACTAGACCACCATAAGATGGACCCAACATTTACATCCAAATTCATGAAAAACCCTGGATACACATCCTTATATTTGACCTTCATAAATTCAACATTAATATTCGCACTCATGATGCAATATGATTGAGTACTTATTTTAACCTTCATAAATCAAACATTTTTGTCTAGGTTCAGGATAGCAATCTTACTAGATCATTGTCTTTAATTGTTGGAATTCCAACATTTTGTGTCATGTTGTAGACCCACCAAATTCTCGTTGCTCATCTTATGAACCAAAATCTTGATATGAATAACCTAATCCTCGAAGGGAATTATGGCACTCTCTACTTTGGTAGATTGTCTAGGGGTACTTCAAATGGTACAATTTCTATTGAGAGGAGTAAAATTTGAACATATGGAGTTCAATGTTTCACCCTTTTCCATGGATTAAGGTTTCTAAATTATCTTCGTCACATGAGAATATGCAATCACACACCTGTAGTGATTCCCTCATGAAACTTTTCACCACTAAAAATGGGGGCTAGACTAGGGTCAAACGTGCTACTCTTTGCTACACCTTAAACTTTGTCTTGAGAGGGGAAAACTATTGACACATATTTATTTTATCACCAATAGTCTCAATGTATCTAGTCCCCAAATAATTTTTATATTCATCTATTGATTTATCACCAATTTGTTATCCATTTTGACTTAAATTGGACTCATAAAGTAGCGAATAGATCTATTTTGTATGGGTCCCAAGTAAACCTAAGTTAAGTTTTGGATACTGATCAAGTATTAATGAATATAATTGGGAGAGATATTGAAAGTATGATTATGAGCACATCTAAGTTAATATCCGATTAGGAAAGAAACATTCCTTCTCCACTAGGTATTGTCTTTTAACAACATTAATTTAGTTGGGAGATTTTATTTGACTGACTTATACTCTAGAAAGCTATACAAAAAGAATTGGGGAAGTTTAAAAATTAGAAACATTTAAATTCCTTAATTTTCAAAATAAAATATAAATTAGCAAGAAAAAAATATTTTCTTGTCCAACACGTATTTATTAGTAGAAACAAAATTTAAATTTACATAATTATTTCACTTATTAAGGAGTATGAATTACCTTGTGAAAGAAAATCCATAAGGAATCACCCTGAAGGGGGGTTTTCTATAGATTATTTCCATATGGAATTTTCCTAACCAAAGGGGAGATTCGTTATGGATTTTGGTATAAGAGCAAACTTCCTGAAATATTTAGAAAGTGGGATAAAAGTCACCTCTGCCAGATTAAAAAACTTACAAGAGATCCCTATAGTTTGCAAAAGTTGTTCGAAGTGCAAAAACATGAATATGACTGTTTGGTACCTCATTGATGCATAAAATCATATTTATACCCCCATACATCCACCATATTGCACTTTGGTATAACCTCATGAAGATAGAGATCAAAATACATTCATGTTCATCTAAGGCCTTATATCTAGTTGTTTATTTAACTTTTCTTATCTTGTTTTAATTATTGGATAGTTAGACCATTTTTCCATGTGGCTATAATATTCAAATCCTCATCTTGTTATGAGATTTTCGTGGTCTTTATACATCACTTTGTTTTGTATACCCCTAATTGTCAAGGATGGAATTAAACCTCAGAGGATCTAAATATTATTACATTTGTTATTGTTTCGTCTACAATAATAGGTCCCTAATTGTCCCAATGCTCTAGTATTAGTCCCATATAAATATCTAGTATCACTCTACTTATCTAATATGTAAGACTACAATAATAAAATCATAATTTTGTTCTTTAGAGGTTTTCACTATAATAATATTTTCAAGGCAACACATTTCTTATTTGCAATAAGAGCCCTTACCTAGTTTTCATTGTTATATTTTTGCATTTTCTGCCCCTAGGTGCAATTATTTTCTCAGTTTTTTTTATATTTTGCAAAAAACAAACATGCTTTCTATCTCTCGTATTCTACACCTTTTTGATTCCATTATTGGGACAGAGGCTACATGTGTCCTTTAAGGATTACAACTACAATGAAACACCCGTTCCCTAGTGCTCCAGATGATTATTGAGCATGTAACCCGTGACTAGCAAATTGATATGCTTATCAGTTGAACCAACTGACAAGTAATTCAATTACATTAAAAAAATGGGGTAGTTCATTTATTATCCCTCTTCTTTCTATTTTATTTCAAAATAATGATAATAATAATAATCATAATAATAATAACAATTATAATAATATGATAAACACTGATTTTTATGTAACACAAATTGGTAACAAATGAACACATGAGGGATTAGGAAACCTTATTGATATTTTCTTATAGACTCTTCTTATTCTTCTTCTTTAGATGCCATTTCTATATGGGATGAGAAACGTAAAAATGTGAAATTCAAATTCTTGTATGAAGATTATTGATATTCCACTAATTTTTGTTCACCCTACATTGAGATGGAATTATATTGGCTCAATCTCATAATAGATGAACTAGGCCACTTTATTCTTAAACATAAAGAAGCTCATCAATCTAGTAGTGAGATTAGGAATGATATGCACTAGTTTTATCTTATTCGACCATTGTCCTTGAAATAATTATGTTATTAGATTTTATTTGATCTTGAAACACATTACTTAATATTTTCTTGAACTCCTAGTATAGGGTTTCTATGGTTATACTATGTAATTCAAAGGAGAAGATTGGCAATATCACCATTTTAGCTCTTTGAGAGGCTCTAGGTGGATTGATTACTATCATTTTTATGCTTTTAACAATATCAACATGTTTGATCAATTAGTGTCACACTGAAAGCCATCGTAGTACAATTGAATTAGAAGCATTATTTTAGACCATAATGAGGCATAACTTAAGTCCCAAAATTCACATGTCATAAAGAGATTCTTCATCCTATTAAAATTCAAATTTTAGTTCCATAATTTATTTGTCCTCTTCATCAAAGGAATTTTACAAGAAATTGCATGAAAGGTTCATCCCATGTATAATAGAACCTTTTAATGATTCATATCAATTTCTTGTTTTAGAATTTGAATGGGAGGAGAATTATCCTATTCAAATTTCACCATATGAGATTTCACCGCAACAACAATCTAAGAGCATAGTCAACTACATGTTGGATATTCATGACCTTTTCGGTAAACGTATTTAGTATTACCTATCTTGGAAGATTACAATTAAACTTAATATTTTCAACATGAATCTTGAGATTTTTTAATTATAAAAAACATGAGTTGTATTTTTCTATTGAAAAATATCACAAGGTTTCAATTCTCTTTGAATGCACATTAGAAATAATGTTGAAATATTTAGCTAGTGAAGAGGAAAGTAAGAAACAAAGTAATGCATGAATATAAGCAAGGAAGGAGAAGAAACGACTCATGTATGAATCAAACAATTTAGTATCAGTCTTTCTCCCAAGAAATCATTTCTGACTAATAGCAAATATAAGAGAAAATGCTAAAAAATAGATTTAGATAATGGTACAAGCATCCTATCTATTAAAATAACATAGTATCATGAGTAGGTCAAATAAAAGTTATAGTAAATATTTACAAAACGTAGTGATTGTAGATAGATAAAAACAAGAATCCAAGTTAGAGGACTATATATCAACAACTAAGCAAGAAGTTCATTATAAATGCAGATAATATAGAAGAAACAATCAAAGATAGCACTAAAGTGAAAACTTAGTATTGAATTTTACCACATGGTGTACCACTAAGTAGAATTGTTTCTTTTTGTTACTTTAGGAATCGAATTAGTTACACTCGAGATTAAAGGATTCACTCCTACATCACTCTCATGATAGGGGAATATCTTGTCAAATAGTTTATCCCACTATTGTTGTCTACTAACTCTCATGGTGTAAATGCAATAATAAATTGCCTTGGATCTATGAAGGTATACACCCAAATCAAGCCATCAAAGGTTGTTGATCAAAATACAAATACGGAAGTTATTAAAAATATAGAAATACACTATAAAGATCCCAGGACATGCATATATATGGCCAATATCACAAAAGAGACCCCACAAGTTTACTCCCTATCCTGGATAAAGAGATAAGAAATTTGGAGATAATTTCTAAAAGCAAAGATAAACGTGAATCACACATCCAATAAGAGGGATGAATAAAAAAAATAGAATTGAGTATTTTTCCATTGAAGAGAAAGTTGATCTCTCCAAAGTTCCTCCAATATTAAATGAGGCATGCGTACCTTTAAGAAAGGCGTTCTTTCTTCTTTTTTACTCCATATGATATTTCTTTAGCCTTATTGTTGTGCCCATACTCAAGTTTAGAGCAAACTAGTTTCTACAAAAGTTTAACCTCCATTTTTCTATTTTAGCTCATTATTTTTAATATATTATCAATTATAATGTGTTCTCTGTACATCATGCAATATATAAATAGGGTTTTGAGGAATAGAATTTATTAATTTCAACACAATTTTACTAAGATACTAAAACTTCCATTTCCTGATTGCATTGAAATTTCAAGTTTTTGTGGTTTATAAAGATATTTGACTATCAACTTGGTGAAACCCTAATTTTGGCATAATAAGTAATTCATTTAATAAAATAGTTTGAATAAAATAGAAACACTCAAAACATGTTAACTTTATATAGTCATACATACACTGAGCTTTGATTTGCGTTACAATGTATTTAGATCCATGAACATGCATTCTAGCTAAGTTGACATATTTTTATCAGTCAACTAAATTTTCAATAGGTAAATTAAGCTTTCAACATGATCATAAACCTATTAAGTATACCTATTGGGTTGTAGTTGATGTCAATTTCTTATAATTTGACATGGCATGTCAAAACCACTTTCTAAGGTCAACCAACATGTCAGATGAATTGATTCGGGGGTTGGTTGACCTGTGTGAGATAACTCTATCAATGTGTTGAAACAACTTACTAAGTTCAAATAACCTTTTTATAAGTTAGAGATTTGTTGGACTAGGTAGTTCTTTAGATTGAGAAAATCAATCAACCATTTGGATGATTGGCTAATTTGCAAAGCTCGAATGACCTAGTAGGAAGTTAGATGAACTTTCAAATCATAGTTTGTTATTAATAATTGACGAATTGGTAAAATGTTTTCGTCGATTTTTATTCAGTTAAGGAAGTTCACTAATTCAAGCCCTATAGTTTGTTAATATGGTAGTTAGATGTGATATTGGATTTGGAAGTAAGGGAAGAACGTGGTTGTAATCTACTTTTACAGTTTTACGTTACTGTGAGTTGTGATAATCAAATTCTGTGGAAAATTATTTTTAGTGGTTTCACGTGATGACGAAAGGTTTCCTCGGTGCTCTAGGAAAAAATGACGGTTGCCAATGCCAAAAAGGGTCTGCCTTTGCAGACCATGCCGGCGGCAGACCGGGTAGGGCACACGACTGTGAGGAGAACGCTGAGAACTCTGGAAACACTAATGGAGGCGACCTGAGGCAAAGTCGCACTGGTGGACAACATGAGGATGACACTGTCCGGAGCGAAGACAAGTGGGGTTCCATATCAATAGGCAGAACAAATTCTGCATCCACGAGTATTCTGGCAAGACGGATGCCACATTCTTCAGCCACCGAAGGAAACAACAATGGTTACCGAAGGGCCAGACGTTGATCACGATAGAGGCGGGGTCTTGTTGCAGACTCAGGGTGATGGGATGGTTTTTCAACGGCCGTTTGCCGAGACTCTAAGAAAGGCGATGGTGGCCGTTTTGGTGGTGCCGTCCATGGCACTAATAACTTCAACCTGACGGTCATAGAAATTGAGATGAAGTTATTTTATGTGAGGAAGCACTTCCTCACATCTCAAGTTCCTTTACATGAAACAAATTCTTGTCATTGCACGACTTATTTTCATCTTATCTAGCCATCTAGCGAATACATTTGAAATGATGCCGACCATAACTTTTATGACCCACTCCATGATTAACCAGTAAGCACAACACTTAGGCCATTATTAAGTTGATTAAGTTGAGTTAAGTACTCACATATACAATTAGTGCTTTGATCTAGTGTTCTTAGGCCATCATTAAGTTGATTAAGTTGAGTTAAGTACTCACATATACAATCAGTGCTTTGATCTAGTGTTACAGTCTAATTAGCTTGATTTCTCGCCTTGAGGTCGTAGTGAATTTTACGCTTGGAACTTTACAAAAGAACTCATTTCAATCGGACCCCCGAGGCCATAGTTATGACATTTTTAAATTTCTTGGACCTAAACAACAATTTACCCATTTAATTGGCTATTAATTCCTTTCTCCCTTATCTTATTCGCCCGATCGTTTCCCAGGAACCGCCTAAGCGGCGCCCATCATCTCGATCGGCCGCAGCAGAGGGAGAAATAGGGCGCGCGATTTAGGGCAAACGAGCAGCTGAGCTCCGTCCGCCTTTCTCCTCCATTCTTTTCTTCCTTTCTCCTTCCTCATCCTCGCCCTAGGGGCACCCCACCTGCTGCGCAGAGCTGCGGCCGAGCGGCAGCGGCCAGCGGCCAGGAGCCCTCTTGGGCGCAGCCAGCACTCCAAAACGACGCCATCGAGCTCGACTTGAGGTCCAGATTAAGAATCCGCAGCCATCTAGCCTCGAATTAGCACCTAGCCGAGCCTTTCCTCCACCTGTGTGTGAGAAAGCACCTGCTGCTTGCAACAGGTCCGAACCAGAGACTTTGGGCACATCCAACACCACGAAAACGCCGCCTCGACTTCGTCCTTGAGGTCCAAACCGAAATCGGCAGCCAACAACTCCGATTTAGCACCCAGCTCGGTTCTTCTCCAACCTGTACGTGAAGCAGGTTGTTCCAAAACAATTCCAAGGTAGAAGAAGACCTACTGAGGCAGGGAAACAAAACTCTAGAAGCATTTCAAGTCGATTTCGGTCCTCTTGGACGACTGTGGGTAGAATTTCACTCACTAAGCATGTATAACTCCAATAATCAGGTTTTTTTGGTTGAATCAATGTTATTTGTGGGTAACAAGGTTTACCCAAGTGCCGGACATTGCGGACGTTGTTCGATTTCTAATTTACACATTTTATTTATTAACGTCTGCACGACGCCAATCAGTTAATTGATATGTGTGATTTGGATTAGTGAAAGTACACGATTAATCAAAATTTAAATTACTCGATTAAATGTTAAACTCAGTAGCATATGACAAGTAACAGTACAGTTTGGGTATAAATCCAGGCTGTATGTTTTTAATAAGTTAATAGATGCTCGATTTCAAAGAAATGACAATGACATGAAAGTGTTCAATAGAAATCTAGTTGCACACTCCCAGTCATATTTAATGTGAATTTATTAATAATTATACGAATCAACACATTTCTCAAGAATATCATAAGAAATTCTTAATTATTATCAATAATTCATGTCATGATAAATAATTAACTCTTAACTGGGTTAAGTGATGCACAACTCAGGATTAGGGTTGATGTGCACGTTTTTCTAGGAATTTTAGATAATTTACAAGTGCTACTGATGATGTCTCATATGTTGAGTAATCAACCCTTATTAGTATATTAAGGTGTTTAATTGTATGATTTCAGTATGTATGTGTCAAGTTGACAAATATTCTATTTATTTAAATCTGCCTGCAAGTACAATATGTTGATTTCTCAGTAAATTACATTGTTTGAGCATATTGCACTGCCAAGTTACAAATGATATACATGTTGTATTTATAAGTTTCAGATAAATAGACTCGGTACCATAGAGATACCAAAGCCAAGAATAAGTAAGAGAGAGATGCAATGTAGTAAGAGATTTTTTAGAATAATAAAATAATAGACTTAAGGGCCCTGAACACCATAGAACCCCTATGTGAGGTCTGCGCCTTAGGGGTGAAACGACCTAACCCTGACAGCGTCCAGTATACGGGGGTCAAAACGTGCTATTAGATGGCACAGGGGACAAAGTCATAGTGGAAGTCTCCTTAAATTATAGTTTGTAGTGTCCAACATTAACCAGAAGTCCTGGTGGCATTAGAGTATAGAAAAGTGTGTCCAACATCAACCAGAAGTCCTGGTGGCACGAGAGTACAGAAAAGCCAATAGGTGGTTTGACTCTTCGCCTGTGTGCTCTGGTTAGAGGAGTCCAGTTTACGGCACAATAGGAGTGCCGAGGCCGGAGAGCTAGTTTTCCTATTGTAGACCAGGAGAATAGTCAGACTTAGCTATCCCGGGGTGTCGGCTAAGTCTTGTACGGTGGGATCGTAGTTCGCTACGAGTCTTCATATATAGAGTACACTGTATATGATCAGGGCACAAGATAAAATATGTTCATATAGGTTCACAAAGTTTCTTATAAGTTAAGAAAAATTTGAGTTAGTTTCACATCAGTTGTCTTTTAAATGAAATTTTAGTATTCTATTCACTGAGCCAGTAGCTCACCAACCTACTAAAGCATTTTTCAGGTCAGCATCAGCATGAGGAAGCTGAATGATTGTACCACCCAAGTTCTTAGAAGGTAGTTCGTAGTTAGATAGAGGTCTCTTAGTCCTTTCCCCTTGGTCCTTGGACATGTGGTGTGGTAGAGAGAGAATGTAATGTAATATGTAGTTTAGATTTCAGTTATCTGTTGTGTTTTACTTTCTGCATGAACAATGTAATATGTCGTGTAAGTTTTTTTTCTTCTTCCAAGTAAGGTTAATGGTAAGTTGCTTCCACAGTTTTATTACGATCTGATGTTATTCAAACTATTAGGTTTTTCCTTTAAGTTAATTCTAAATCACTAAGTAAAGAAAAGGTTAAGTGTGGTTTACCGAGGGTGACTCCCTGGTCTCTGGGGTCATTAGAAATGGCATGAGGATCGGGGCGTCACAATAACTGCCCACAAACGATCCTTTTGAGACACTACTGCATGCATATCATATGTGAATTCTAATCCTATGTTTGGTTTAAGATGGAAATTATGAAATTTGAATTAGGTTAGTTGATAGATCTGAATTAATTTATCTGGATTCAGTCCTATTCTTGTTTGGCAGCTCATCCCATTGCAAGCACTCATTAAATTGGAGTGTTCTCGTAACTTATGTTTTTCAATCTGGCATATTATATATAAAACATAATAACAAAAAAGACATAGTCAAATCCGGACTAAGTTTTGAAATCCTACTAAGAGCATGACTCACTTGGTCTGGATTAGATGATTACAAAATTCAAAACGATCTTCAGCCCGGTTTCTACCAAACACAACAAGACCAGAATTGGGTTAGGTTAATCGGATTTAGCACCTACATGACACAAAAAAACAACACAGTTTAGATTAGGTCCCCAGCCAAACAACACCTATTAGATTCATAGATGACAAAAACACTGAGCATATACATCTGGAAAACATTTCTATCTTTTCTAAACATTACTCCCTGTAGTTGTTAATGTTTGAAACTAGAAAGTGAGGGAAGCAACATGGAATTGAAATGAGTTTAGGGCAATGATACAACCTAGACACGTGTACCCTGATGACATTATATAGTTGTTGGTATGTATGGCTAAAGAGCCAATCATATGATGATTATAATGACATATCTTCTAAATGATTTTATCAATAATAAAGGCAATCTTTCAATTTATTCTGTTTATTCAGTTATGAGAGAATGATATATCATGATAAATGTCTAAAGAATGATATTACTCAATGACATATATCTTCAGATTGAGGACCTGAACGATGAGATCATACAGATGTCAAGAGTATATACATTCTTGTTATGTCCCTAGTCGGATGCTATTATGGAAGGATAATAGACAACAATAACACTTAAGAATATAATGTACATTGGTCGATGACAAAATCAAATTAGTCATGATATGTGATATCAAACCAATCACATAGATACTTGTTAGAGAATAATGTATTAGACATACCCACCTTGAGAGTGACACATGAAAACTATGATTGGTAGTCAAAGTCGCCTCTCATAGTGATGGTGGTGATTGTGGTTCTTAGACCTAAAATGACTACACTCATCACATGTCGTTCGATATACTTTGACATCATCCATCGTGATCCTGAATAAGGATTACCATAAAATTGGTGCTCGGGTGCACCAGGACACATGAGGATGACAGTGAATGATGTAAATGAGATTTTCCCCTCCTAAGGGAGTTTGATATCGTGACTACTTGATAAGTGAGGCTGAGAAATGCATGGCCATAGTGACATGAGTCAATATGTGATATTGAGCTTACACATATCTCAATCAATCTGCTCTAGTTCAAGGAACACAGATTGAATGTTGAAGAGGACGACGATTCCATGCCGTGAGTTTAATCCAGAGATCAAAGACAAAGAAACTATACAATCGATGTAACACCAACCACATATGATAGGCTAAGTTGTTCTTCAACTTCACTAATTACTTGGGTAGTAATGAAGTCTTGCTAGATATCAATCATTGCTTATGAAATCATAATATGATTATGGATATAACTGCAAATGTAGTTTGAAGCCTATTGGGTCACACACATAGGATGTGTTGGAATAGGAGTATAATTGTGGACGTGATTGTAAATATTATGAATCAAGTTGATTACTAACACGTTTAGGTAATTTACTAGAATAATATTGAAATATAATATGAGTTAATTGGTGAAAATATATAAGCCAATTAATTGTTAAGTCAGCTGACTATTCCCGAGTGGATCGATTGAGTCGGGTGATGAGAATTAGTTAATCAATTAATATGATTGATTGGTTAATTAATGAATTCCAAAATATTCTTTTATTGGTCCACGAGTGGCTTATTTTAGATGCATTCACAACCCTTTTGTTTACCTGAGGGTTATGAGAAATCCTGCTTCCTTTCTTCTGCTATTTGTAGGTGCATGACGACCATATTTTGTTACACGCTTGGACACATTCTCTTTTACGTGAATCCTAGCTATCATCGTCTACAATCAAGAGAGAAGGAGAGAAACCGATGCTAGAACATCGTCAAGCAGAAGGCTACTCCTTCCTATCGGCATGTGAAGCATGCTGTGGAGTTCTAGTCCATCTATGTAGACGAAGTATAGACACATGCACTATGTTGCCTGCGTTCAGAGGACGAACAAGAACTGTGTGACACCCTTTGTCATACAAACTGAGATTACTCAAAATGTAAACCATGATCAACCATAAACAACTAATTACTGAAAATTTTAGGAAATTAAAACCATTTTGCAACTAGCACGAAGGAATGAGAATTGTTACACAAGAACCAACATGTTCATTTCATAATTTATATGTGAGATGCTACATCATCACATTTCAAACATCCTATTAAATATGATAATAGTTCCACATGTATATACATAATACTAGAGGCACACCAGCCAGAAACCACATATCAAGCATCATGTCTACAAACACATCGAGAACACCCCCAATGACCTAAATGTACAAGGACGACACATATGACTCTATTATTAGACACTATCCATATACCATGTTCTCCAGGTGTAGTTTTCTTCTCGTATTATCTTCAACTACATGATATTTAACTCGGTATGCATGACCACCTAAAAAGTTATTTAACCAACGGGTTGAGACACATAGTCCCCACAAGAGATATAACTCTCCGCCAACTCTATTATTATCATAGATAACTAAGCAAATATATTAACATGCTGAGCAGATTGAACAAAACTTACCAAATGCCATTTATCTCATGGATGAAGTAACTACAGAAGTAACACACACTTGCCAATGAATAATAGAAAAATTAATAATTTAAAAGAAATATGAAGAACATATATAACTGTTACAAACTAAACAGTACAAGAGCAAGGCAAGCCTTCATCTAATGTTTCCGTATTTGATCATATACATGCACACTACACGAGTGATTACATATTTACTATGCCCTGAGGATTTGAGTCGTACCACCCAAATCCAACCGACCACTGCTAATTCAAAATCGGTGCCAAACAAGGTCAATGGAAGAGTCGGAATCCATGAACTCACCTTCCTCGGTCAGTATGAGTGAATATGCAGTGACATCATGGGTTAACTACTTCCAGTGACTTATAGTCTAACTGTGCAGATTTAGCCCACCTTGGTACAGGTCACGATACTAGTGAGTTACGACCGTATGCACACTCTTCTAGGATGTGACTTACGACCAATCCTGTGATATATACTATGGAGTTGCAGTGTAAAGTTGCACTCTTCCAGGTGTGGCATGCAACCAATCCTGTGATAGATATACATTATGGACACAAGGAGATACCTCAACTTGCACCCCACATATTCAACAATATACATTTCGAGTTAAAATCATTTCACCATTCAACAAGTGCTGACACTAAATGGATCTATGGCACATGCAAACTACACTATTAGATTTCTCTTGATTAATTAGTTCAAGTTAAACATCTTTAAACATCAATCAAGTTACAACATATAACCTCTAAATAATATCTACATAAATAAGGCATAACTCATCACTAGAACACACTAAAACATATTAGGTGTGATCTCATCAAATCATGTCTCTTTATGCTTTCTATTCATCATATGTTCATCATAAGGATCAATGTCCATCACAAGGACCAATGTCCCTCATAAGGACCAATGTCCATTAGATCATAACCACCATAGCTCATACCTGGATATTCACATCAATTAGTAGCACCTGCATGGTTAGAAACTAATAACAAGAAGGCAATGCATCATCAACATCATAGGACTGCATATCTTGGGGTAACAACCCTTCATCTCATAACTGAGGAACCCATCACATCACACTTGATGATCCAGATTATCTCATCGTGCCTCATTGGTATATAGGTATTACTCGTACCACATCACTTATGCCACATTGCTTTTGTCACATTACTGGTACTTGCCATAACAACAAATTAGCTATTAAAGTCAGAGAGAAAAATAAGTTAAACATATTAAACACCTTTAGCTACAGGCAAGGCAAACATCTTAAGATTTCTAATCTAAGATTAGGCTTCATACTGATTTCACATAAAGTCTCCAAACATCATTCTACTTCGCATGCACTTCCTCTCATAATTAGAGTGTATAAGACTAAGAATTAATTAGTTTAACCAAGTATGCACATTCACATTTTTATACTTCCTGTGTTTCCTTTTTTAGAGTTCATAACCAAAGCTTGCTATTATTTAACCATCTTGATAGTACTCACAATTCATACCACATGGTTAACCCATTAGGTTATAGCCATGTATTTAAGAGGGAAATATACCATGCTTTCTATTATACTCACTTAACATTATGACCTGCCTTTTGAAATAGGGACAATGTTCTTCGCATTGAGTTGATTAGGGTTACACTTCATGGTTACACCACCAAACCCTAAACACACTAAAACCCATTTTTTGACCCAAAAAGGTTTTGAACAACATTAGTTAGATATGAAACTCTTACCATACCAGTTATCACCCATTTTCTAAATGCATATGTGTATCATCTTCATCAAGTTATGTGTGGCTTACAATAATGCATTATAATAACATATTGACCATTGCACTAGTGAGATGCTTCAACATTAGGTGTCCCACATATTATCACTTCTTACAAATCACTAATCACAAATCATACCAAGGAGAGTTGAACCATAAGCTACATAACTAGAGGGTATCACTTCAATCTATCCAAAAAGCACCTATCAAGGCATTAGACGTGTTATACAATTTCTACACCAAGGTTGCCACCATATATTTCAACAAGAGTTATCACCACCCTCATGTGTATACACATTGTAGTATCATTAACCTTACTCCACAAGTTAAGATTATATGAAAAGGGAATATAGAAGCCACTTGCAATGGATTATAACCTTTCCTTGAGATGAGCACATAATTCATATTATTCCATAATTAAGGTTATTATATGGATATGCAACCATGAAATCCTACATCCATTATTCCTCACTTAGTTGAAGAGTTAAGGCTAGGTTCTTCAACTAAGGGTGAACCACTCATATTATCATCATCCTATGGAGCATTAGGTTTAGGAAAAGTAGCTAAGATCAATCATACATCATCAACACTACTATCTCTTAAGTTTCATGCCATTCCCACTACATCATTAGGGTTAGAGTTATTCTTACTGAATTTAGGGTTTATAAGGTTAAATCAACATCCATCTTTAGATCATTACTTACTTCATCGTTATGAAGTATATTTAGAAGACAAAACATATTTCTATCATTATTATGAAACATGTAAAGAGAGATAGTTAGCTTTCAACATCATACACATGATTACACCATAGGGTATCACATCACACCATGTAACCCTAACATCAACAAGATGCATCACTACACATCACATAGGGTATCGGTCAGGGTTAGGGTATCAGTTAACCCTAGATATCGGGCAACCAACCTAAATAGTGTATTGACCTACCGACCTCAAGGTGAGTATTGGTTTTGGTATCAGTTTATCATCACTTGGTATCAGTTTATCATCACTTGGTATTGGGCACCACAAATGATATTGATTAGAGGTACATAAGAGGGTGTATCAGTCATACTATCTCAAAGGGTATCGACCTATGTATCTTTTTATATATCTATCACCTTCACCATCATGGGATATTGGCCATACCAAAAACTAGGGAATCAGCCAAAGCCTCAAGGGAAAGTACTCCTCACTTCTACTCTAGATGCAGGCTAGGGTGTATCGGATTGCATGTGTGTCAGATTAGGGTTATCCATGTCGACTTCCATATTCAACTAAAAGCCTCGTGATCCAACACTCTTCCTCACTAGTCACCACTAGAACATAACAAGCCACATCATGATAGGTATATCAGTTTAGCAAAAAGCATATTGGTTTGCTGTGTCAGTTTACATAGCATATCAGTTTAGTCATCTTCTTCCTCAAGATGACGTTGCTAATGAGGCAAGGGAAAAATGGGTGCAACTTATGGCAGCAACTTCACAAGGTTCTATTCTCAAAACAGAACACAAGGCTACCAAAGAAAAATTACTATCATGCAAGAAATAACAAGCTAAGAACAACTATCAAGGTAACAAGTAGAAAGGTGATAATAAGAAAGTAGGTTTAGAGTTATATAACCTGCCTCAAGAACAACCACCAAGCTCTAAGCTCTAAGGTCAAGCTCCAAGCTCACGAACTCAAGGTAGAGGAAGAAGATCCTCCAAGCACACCACCTCCAAGAGATAAGATAGGACCATGGTTAAGAAAGCAAAAGAGAGTAAATAAGATGCCAAGGTCCATGGTCGAGAAGAAGAAAGAAGGAGAGAAAGAAAGCTAGAAAACCATGACTTAACAAGGAAGAAGATGAAAGAGAGCACCATAAGCTTTTGCCTCACCCACCAAGCTCCAAGGGAGAGTTCTCTTCAAGCTCAAAGTCAGCCACCAAGGAGACAAAGCAAGGATCCCTAAAAGGGTTCTCTTGCATGGGAAGAAAGGGGTATATATATACATGGCTGATGAGAGAGAGAGAGAAAGGGGAAGGTTTCATCACCTTAGAACCCTAGAAGACACATGTCCAAGAAGAAAGGTCACATGTAACACCATGAAACAAGGTGATATGATCTATGTCTTGCTCACTTGGTCACTAAGGAAGGTCAAGGTCGATACACCCATCCATCCCCTTCACAAACCGATAGGGATGAAACCCTACGTCACAAACCGATATGGCACACCTCTTGAGTCACCACAAAATGATATGGTGATCTTCAAGGTACCACAAACTCATAGGATGTCCCTCAAGACACCCTCAACTGATATTACGCCTCCTCAAGGCAACCACAAACCGATACCAGGTCTCCTCAAGGCTCTCAAGCTCGAGAAAACACTCTTATGAGCAAAGCACACCTCAAACATGTGCCCAAAACCTCACCAAGGATGTCACCACTCAACCAAGGCCAAAACAAGGTGCCCAACACTTTCTCTTTCCTAGATGATGCCAAGAGAGAGAAGAAACATTCTCGAGCTGGAAAACTTGCACATAAACCCCTATCCTAGGTAAATTGCAATTTGCACCAAACCTCTCCACAAAACACAAGCATCAACCAAACAAGCTCAAACACAGAGCTCAAACCTCTAACATGCACTAATTACATATCAGGTGATTAGAGAAAGGATCTAAGCAACACACTTAAGCAAACCAAATAGGGTTATTCCAAAACATGGGTCAGGGCCCTTACAGACTGTATGTGCACATTGGACCTGAGCAAAGGGAAATCATTGGACCTGCTCCATGACAAGGTATATCCTTGCACCCTCTTTCCAAATATGCTGTTGTCAACGAGATCTACTCGTAGGGTATGTGGAGAAAATTTTATTATTTCAGTTGCATCTATCGCCTCCACAAAACCCAACAATAGCACCAAGTGCCATCACAAAGTCTGCATACAAAGTCCATTTACAAGTATTATGGGCCTTAGAGTAGATAATAGAAATGGCCCAAAATCATTACATATTTGTAGACTATGCCATAGAAATAAATATAGATAAAATACATACTCTATTTTATACATTAACACCCTCCCTCGAACTAGGTTTTAGAGAATAGAAGGCCCACCTTGTGCTTGAGATGATGAAAGACTGTCTTTGGACACAACTTTAGTCAGCAAATTTGTGAACTGATCCTCAGAACAGGAAAAGTGGACGTCGATGTGTCTAAGTACTACCTTTTCCCTAATGTAATGATAATCCAATTCAATATGTTTTGTTTTGGCATGCAAGATAGGGTATACAGAAAGATAAAGGGCACTCAGATTGTCAGAATACAGAGTTGCCAGTTCACTTTGAGTAACAAACATATCTTTTAGAAGAAAAGAAAATCAAGTCAACTCATGCATAGTGAGCAATAGAGACCTATGTTCTACTAAACTTAGCAACTATAGGTTATTTCTTTGAGGACCAAGATATGCATGTTCTTCTAAGGAAGATACAAAAACCTAAGGTACTCCTTATAAGGGGACAACCTGCCCAGTCAACACATGAGAAGCCCGTAACAGATAAGCTTGAATCTGCATTGATCTGAAGTCCAAGGTTAATAGTGCCTTTTATGTATCGTAGTAGTCTTTTCACTAGAGCCATATGTATGGTTGTTAAATTGTGGAGGAAATGACAGGATAATCTTACACTGTAAGTAATACTGAGTCTTATATAAGAGTAAGGCACTGTACGAATCCAATAGTGCATCTATAAGTACTGGGATCAGGAAAAGGTGTCCCTTTCATGCTAATATAATCCCTGAGGAAAGAAGGAATAACATGAGTGGTGATGGGTTTACATTCCAACATATCTTCTCATTGTAGAAGGTCAGAAGCATACTTGGTTTGATGTAGAAGAATGCCTATGCCATTGTGTTCAACCTCTATTCTGAGGAAGTAATGAATATTTTCAAGGTTTCTAAGAGACAATTATGACTCAAGCTTTGTAATGAGCATAGAGGTAACAAAAGCATTATTACCAGTAATCAGAATGTCATCAACATAGAAGATAAGAAATGACACCATTGGTAGAATATACAAAAAGAGAAGAGTCAACAATACTTCATAGGAATCCCAGTTCTAGGAGAAAATCACTGATGTAATTATACCAAGTCCGAGGGGCTTGAATTAGACCATAAAGAGTCTTATGGAGTTTGCATACATGATCATGAAACTCCTTGTTGACAAACCCACATGGTTGTGACATATAAAATTCGTTGTCCAGAACTCCATTTAGAAAGGCATAACATACACCGATTTGTGGAATAGGCCCCTTGTGAGACACAACAATAGCAAGACCAAGTTTAATGGTAGGAGACTTTATTACAAGACTGAAAGTCTCAAGGTAATCAATACCTTCTATGTGATGAAAGCCCCTTGCAACCAATCATGCTTTCAAAATATCTAGAGTTCCATCTAGTTTTAATTTGGACTTGAACACCCATTTACATCCCATGACATTTTGTCTTGGATCTCTTGGTACTAAGGACCATGTAATATTCTTATTCAAGACTTCAAGTTCCTCTCCCATTTTCTGATTCCACCCTTGATGTTGTATATCCTACTTGACATGACTTGGTATAGAAGGAAAGACTTTAATGGTCAAGGCATATTTTAGATTTGGTTTTATAACACCAACTTCTAATCTGGTTAACATAGTGCGTTGATTAGGAACTGTAGTGGGAGAACAAGAATTTTCTTGAATGTCTGCTGAAGTTTGTGGTGTTGTCAATAGGTCAATAGTTTCCTTATTATGAGATGATTCACTAGAGAGGCTATCATAATGTAATTCAGGATCAAGTGCTTGCACATTTGGGTAATCATTGGGGATTAACACAGAGGAGGTATTGTTATTATCATCATAGATAGTGGAATGAATACCAATAGATAACTCTTTAGTTTCTTATACATCAAGACATCAGAGGCATCAGGTAGAGAAGTAGCAGATTTAGAAAATTGAGGAGCAACAAGTATTTTTTCTATAGAACTTGTGCTACAGTTATCCTTATGATCATCAAATTGAGATAAAAATAAGGGTTACTCACATGGAGTCATGGATTCACCTTTGTTTTATATGGAAAGACTTATTCATTGAACATGACATGTTTTGAAACAAAGATTCTCCTTGAAGAGATATGAAAACATTTATATATTTTATGTTGTGTACTCTAACCAGTGAAGACACATGGCAGATACCTTGGGTCTAATTTTTCATGAGTATAATCATGTAAGGAAACATAAAGTCTCAAAAGTTTATAGATGTTTGTACATGAGCTTTTATTTATATAGAACTTCAAAGGGAGTTCTCATATCTAAAACAATAGACAATAGCTTGTTTATTAAGTAAGTGGAAGTGGCAAACACTTAAGCCCAAAAATACTTAGGTAAATCAACTTTAATCGTCATGGATAATCCTAGATCAACAATATGCTGATGTTTTCTCCCGATAACCCCATTTTGAGAAGGGACATGAGGACAAGACAACTGATGAAGAATACCTTTGCTGTCAAGGAACTATTTTAGAGTGAGATTAACAAATTCACCACCACTGTCACTTTGAAGAATTTGTATATTAGAACCAAATTGTGTTTTAATGATATTATGAAATGAAATGAACAATTACACAACTAATTTTTATTTCTCATAGGTACATACCAACTATACGTAGTGTAGTCATCTATGAACTAACATAATAAAGAAATCTATGGAGTGAAGGCACATGGTCCTTACCCCATACATCACAATGAACTTTCTGAAATGGTTGAGTTGACCTTATGTGAACATGAGAAACAAGCAATCATTTTCTTTTTCTAAGCTCATAGCTACTGCAAACTTCATTGAAAGCAGTTAAGCTGGAGATGTCTTCACATTAGATAAGATGGCAAATCACCTCTTTATTAGGGTTTCCTAGGCACTTGTGCCAAAGCTTTCAGGAAACCTTACAAAACTTGTTAGAAAAGAAAATTTTCCTTCTGCTTTCTATCATGTGGTAGAGCCCATCAATGCATCTTCCCTTGGCTAGAACTTGGTGTACCCTCAAATCCTAGATCAAAACTAGATCATTAGTATAGACAACATAGTAGGGAAATAGAGAGATTAGCTTCAACACAAACAAAAGATTTCTCTTGATTCTAGGTACAAAAAGTATATTCTCAAAGCAGATAGAAGTAAAATTATGCAGAATACCATCTCCTATGTGTGCAATAGGAATAAAATCGCCAATTCCAACATAATGGAATCCTTTCCTTGATAGAACTTCAAGTTATGTCGATTACCTAAGGTTTGAACAACATGGTCTGTAGCTCCTGAATCAACATGCCATTTAGTGAGATTTGCATCAGTGACTTTCAGAGCGGCTAGAGCAGCTGTGGTCCATTCAGTCAGGTTCTTAGGAATGTTATCACTCTAATAAGTGTTGTTAAACTTGTGCCAACATTTAAGAGCATCATGGCCTTGTTTCCTATATATTTGACAATAAACCATGCCTCTGGTTATGTATTTTTGGTTGTTGTTACTGAAGCCTCCAGTTTGCTGAGTGGCTTGAGTGAAGCCTCAGCCTTGAGAGCTGAAGTGAGGAGCATTCTGGGTAGGACCACTCCCTAGAATGCCTTGAACATAGTTGTTAGTATGACCTCTACCTCTGCCTCTGTGATATGAACTCCATATTCCACTATAGTTGTTATGATTATAAACCTGTTGATAATTATCATTAACTTGATGGACATGAGAGCCTGAGGATCTAGAACCTGTCTTATCAACATAGAACATATCAAGTTGACTAGTCATGAATATCATGTTCTTTCTTATTTAGAAGTCTTGTGATAAAGATATCATCTCAATATAAGAAGGAAATCTTTGAGCATTGATATAACAAAACCCTCATAATCAGTACTGTCCAGACCATTTAGCAGGGTGAAATTTTTTTCCTGATCACTAACAGAATAGCTGATGGCATTTAGTGGGTCAGAAATGTTCTTGAACTTACAAATGTAATCAGATAAAAAATCATTTCCCTTTTGAAAGGTACACAATTGAGATTTAAGTTCAAGTTCTCTAGATTGTGATGACTCTATAAATTTCTTATTTCGAGTGTTCCAAACTTTAGATGAGGTTTTGCAACCTATTCTTTCCCCCATTACTTCCTCAGTGAGGTAATCACTGATCCAACCTTTCAAAAAATGATTAGTTCTGAGCCATGCCTTATACCTAGGATTAATATTAGGCATACCGGTCTCATCAGGACACAAAAGTGGTAGGTAAGTGTCAGTTCCATCCAAAAAACCATCTAAACAATATGATTCTACTAGGGTACACACTTGTGACTTCCACAACAAGAAATTGTTTAGGCTTAATTTTATTGAAAGAAAATTGGATACATTCAATCCAACGGAATACAGATAAGGAGACATCATGTTATTAACAGACGATGATGAGAAGATAGTAGATGATTTAGAAGCCAATTAACTGTTAATTGCATCGGATGCAAGGATTGTACTTTAAAGACCTTGGTGCTTTGCAGTCAATGTTAAACTGGTTGGTAAGAATGTCAAATATCTTACACTCTCTAATAGACTAAAGCTAATGTGGAAACTGACTACTCATTGGCGGGTGCTTGAGATTATTATGAACAACTTTGTTGTTCAACTATCATGTGATCATGATCTAATGAACAATTTCATAGGAGATACTTGATCAATTTTTTAGTACTTTAATGGTATGGAAATGAAAGGACAACTTCTTGCCATCAGTCTGCTTGCCACCCCACATTACTTTATGAATACGGATAGTCGGTCTTCCTTTTAATATGTATAACCATATAATCTTTGAGAAGATTTGAGACACACTTGGAAACTTCACCAAATTAGATGATCATACAACCAACTTTTCCAAGAGTCAAATTGATAGGATTTCTCTTGAATTTGATACAACAACTACGATACACCCAACAATTAGAATTGGTAGTATGACATTTTGAGTTGGATATGGGACAATTCTTAAACTATGCACAAGATGTGGTATTATCAGTCTCTTCTTCAATGATCGTTAGGTATCTACTCAAACTAATGATGTATCCAATACAATACAAAGAAAAGGGGAGACATGGGCTAGTCAAAATCATACTAAATAGAGATGGCATACCTTCTATGAGAAAAATATTCACTCCAAAAGACCAATATGGAAAGATCACAACACCAAGTCAATTGCTGGAACCATGAACAAATTTTCTATACTACATTCTAACAATAATACAATGAAGGAACGAAAGTTTAAACTCCTTCATTAGGGCAAACACCTATGGTATTCATAATCCTAAAAAATCAACCATCACATGTATGGACCATGAAAAGAAAACAAGTCATTACTTGATCTACTAAAGACATAGAAATAATAACCCTAGTTAGACTTCATTGTAGACAACATAGAAAGAGGTGATTCAATCATAGTTAATTGATGCTGATGAGATTCATCATAAACACTCCGATGTATGTCCAGATTGAGATGAATTCATCACTCATATCACAAATCTCGACTCAACTATTTCTTCACAAGACTACAATGTAAACTTTAAAGATCTAAATGAACTTCCCTTTCCACTATCTTCTCTTGATCAACCATGTGCTCATCCTACACCTAAGAATCTAGGAAGGGAAACTCATAACATCAATGAAAAAAAAGAAGATGACTCTCTATCTAATCCGAAGATAGACTTGTCGATTAGCTGAAGAACTAGACACTGAAAAGTCTGAGAACTGAGTAGCAAGGACAATGAAAACTGGCTTTTGTCTTAAGGTAATGTATCTATTAATTGTTTCAATTGTAATATATGTAATGTTTGTTTAATGAGGTAAACATATCATAAACATTGATGTATCATACAACTGCAAATCCATTTTGCGAGATGTATCAATAAAAGGCTTTACCTTTTAGAAAAAAAATCATTTTTCTTTTGATCATGATCTAGTCTTCTATGGATAAATTCTATTAGAAATAATGTCTAATTTAATATTATTTTACTTCTATACTTTTTAGTCAAGAAGAAAATTGGACAATTCTATAGAAAAATAATGCTCCTTTAGTGAAGTTCAATTCTAAGGAAAATCCAATGTTCTGGATCTGGATTTTAGATCATAAGGGTTTACGATAGCACTGGGTGAATTCCTCAATTATACTATTATATATTAGATTTTGTATAATATGGAAATTAATTAAAAAAGTTAGTTTCTCTATGCAATTATGTATTCTTGAGAGAAATTCGGAATCTAGGATTTAGCTGCTATTTGAGTTACACAAGAATGATACTGTATTTTAAATGTGAATTATATGAGTTATATCTTCTTTTTATCCTACCAGATCAACTAGTTTAGATAATGGAACTCGAAGCACCATATTCAAGCAGGTTTCCTAGGATCCTTGATGTAATGACCATCATCAAACCGACCACCAAATTGTTACTAATTATGCGGAATAATCATAAATAAAGGATTAGCAAAAAAATCACTAAAATTAAAAATCATTTTGCAAGATGGTCCTCTTCCAGATAACTCTTACTGAAAGATCCAAAACTTATACATATCATGATTTACATTGTACAACATTGTTCCATCTCATCTTGAGGACAATATATAACAATTGCTCTATCAAAACACATACTAGAGCAACATAAAACCTCGAGGCTTAAAAGCCAAAATCTCAGATTATTCATGAAACCATTACGAACTGACTCCAAGGACCTAAGAGTACAAAGACGACACATATGACTTCTATCTACAAGATACGATAGACAGTACACTCAACCTGAGCTGTTATTGCTGCCCCAACTGTTGTTCCTCCTCCACAAAAAGGTCTCCACCGCTACGTGCTCGTCCACCTAAAAATTGTGAAACCCATGGGGTGAGACCATTGTCCCAGCGAGAGATATAACTCTCCGCTGACCATATTATTATTGCAGATAAATATTATAAAACTAAGCAGGGGTTCTTTTATATTAACATGCATGATTATTCATTGTATGAACATGATAAAGTAATCTCTTTGCTTAAGAAAAAGATGCATCTACCCATGGTAGAATAATAAACCATCTATCTACTTTACAAGGAATGTAAAGGAACATAAACAATATCTATCAAGCTATGATGTATAAATGAATTACACATCAAACAATGTTTTTCATATTCGATTCTTAAGCAAATATGCTACACAGCTGAATATATTTTACAATCACACTTATGCCCTGAGGAGATGAAGTATACCCCGTTCATCTCCAACCGACCGCAAACTTCTCACAAGTCGGTACCATACAAGGTCAATGTGAGAGCCGGTTGCCATGACCTCAATTGTCTCAGTCAGTACGAGACCACTGGAAGTGACATCTCATGTCAATTTGGAAAAGAGCGTGCTAGGGTATACATGCATCTATGCTCAGAGCTACAACGACAATTGTACTATCTTAGGGGAAACATCTACTAACAACCATCCCCAGTTATGAAATTATTGAGTCATGGTATATAGCCATACTCTATGCCACATGCCAGTTCACCGTGCTCAACATAGAGTCTACGACCGTAGTCGCACTCGAGCCAGGATAAGGCATATAGACAAATACCCATTTGTTTTGCGTTTGTAAGGGGATCGGCTCACACATTTCCGCCCGTTTATATTTACGCCCCCACATTCAAAAATATGCACTCCAGGTTATGCCGTGGGAAACCCGTTTCACCATTCAACAAATTATGACGCTGATGGATCTATGGTCAGGGCAACATTTTATGATTTCTAATGATATATTAAGTGCATTACAACATTCTTTTACCATCAAACAAGTTATCATTATTAATCACAATAAATTCTACAAAGAAATGTGTAATACATTTATCAAGTACTTTTCCAATCTTTAAAATACATTTAGATATAAAACACTTGGGATCTCAGTCCCTTACCACATTACTGCGAATACCCATCCCTTCACATCATCATTATCATAATTACTAGATCTGGGTATTCAAAATCTTACATCACCACATAACATTATTACCTCTATAACAGGTAACTATTACCTCTAGGTCCTCAGACCAAGGTATTCATTTCACTTGTTGTATAAGTATTTCACATAGCTCACATGGTTTGATTAAACATCTTGTCACATTTCACTAGGAAACAATGATTCACATGTCTCACAAGGCCATTTAAACATCTTGTCACCTCTCACTAGGCAACAACTATTCACATGGCTCACAAGGCCATTTAAACATCTTGTCACCTCTCACTAGGCAACAACTATCTTTTAGGTCATCAGCCTATTCAAGTATTTAACATGTCTCACAAGGCTTATACAATAAGAGAGATACAACCTTCCCATTATTAGGGTTAGGGATTCCCTTTATAGCCGAATAGGGTTTCAAGTTCATATTATTAATCCAAACCCTAATTCATTGCTCCAAACATCTAGGAGCATACATTGCTATCATAAGTATTCAATCATATTTATTCTTATCATTTATCATTAAATGATTATCAACACAAAGTATGAGTTTCTCTCTCATCCTCACTAGGATATTGATTACATCATACTTTTGGTTCAATCCTCCTCTTGAGGAATATTAGTTCATCATTAACAATTCACATCATCTTTTATTTTGCAATATATGTCACTCAATCAATCACATATGATTGAAGTGTCTCTACCCTATTGGGTATTAAGATGAGTGTATATTATCATATCATGCTTTAAGCTACATTCTTTACTTCATGTTGTGTATCCATATCGAGTATGTGAGATAATCACATCACCATGTCATGTTTCAGGGTGCATCCCCTAACCATCATATCGTGTATCCATATCAAATTGACTATCACTTAGTTCTTAACATTTCAAGATAACTTCATATTGGGTATGAGCTAGGTGCTAGACCCCATATTGGGTATAAGCTATGTGCTTGATACCATATCGTGCACAAGATGTGCACCATATCAGGCATGGAGTGTATGCCCCATCATGTATCATTTAAGTGGTATATATACAAGATACCATATTAGTTGCTCATCCAAAATTATCATATCGGGTTTCCATATTGGGTAACATATCTGTTTACCATGTTAGGTAGACCCTTAGACTCATAACCCCTTCATTCCTTCAAGGATCAACCTTATCATATAATTACTTGACAAGCTAGGTGTCTTATTGAATGCTCATACCACAATCCATTACACAAAGGGTAGGGTATATCATGTTTCAATCCATCATCTAGGGTTTTCCACCAAATTGGGTAGATTATGCCATATCATGCATGAAGTATGAATTGAACCTCATATCGTTCACAAGGTAGGAGTAGGTGATATTCCTATCATTCAAGGTATATCATGCATATTGTCCATGTGGTATCACTCACCACTTGTATTAGCTTATCCATCACCTAGGGTTATCCAACTCTATATTGTTTAGAGTGTTCACTATCTCTCTATCGTGTAAGAGGTGTAGTCTTAGACTTGTATCATGTATAAGGGGTAAGTGGGTATCTCCCATATCGTGCAAAGGGCATGGCTCATATCGTGTATGATCTATCCTCTATCCCCATATCGAGTTAACCCCCATCTCAGTTTCATATCGGGTTAAGGTATTTCAACCATATTGGGTTATACCATGTATTTGATTCTATGTCTTATATTATGCATAAGTGTATACTTCATCAACCATATTGTGCACCAGATGTGTGCTTCATGATATCGTGTACGAGAGGTGTATTACATGATCATATCGTGCAAGGAGCACTTGCTATTCTCATTCATATTGGGTTACCCAAACTAGGGTTTTATATCGACATTCAAGTATGCCCTTGTTCCTATATCATGCATGGAAGCTATATTGTGTAATAGGTATGAACTTCATCTCCATATCATGCAAGGAGATATAAGCATATCGTGCAAGTGATGGTTGCACATACCCATATCGAGTTAGAGGTACTAATGTGTATGCTTGAACCCAATATCACTTTATAAAGTGATACCATCTTCCTCAAGCTCTAGAACTTCGTTCTAACTATTATAGTCCATGGAAACAGGTCTAAACAACTACTAGAACTCATAATTTCATCAACTATTCAAGAAGATCTCAGAATTAAAAGTAGATCATTAAGTATAGCAAGTTAGGTGACAAATAATAATATGATTGAGTTCAAGTTATATAACCCGCCTTGTGAACAACTTCAAAGCTCCAAGCTCCAAAGATTTAATCCTAAGGTTGAAGATGAACTTCTACAAGGTCCAAGGCTCGTTCACAACTCTTCCATAGACAAGAAATCACCCTAGTTAAGTACTTGGTGAAGAAGGAAAGAAAGGAATATTCATAACCTGATATCCTACTTCAACCAAGGTTGAAGATGACCAAAGCCTTACCTAAAGCTTGATGCTCAAGCTCTCATTGCTCCTTGAGCTACTTTGCACGATACCTAAGGGGCTTTGCATGATATCTCCAAGGTAAATGGTTGTGAGGATCGTAAACTTTCATAAGTTGGTGAAAGGTGAAGTATATATACTTGGTTTCATGAGACACAGTGTATAAGAGGTGTCTTTACTTCAAGCTACTAGATGACACATGGTCATGCATGGTTGACATGTGGCCATGCATGCACACATCTATATCTTTCCATGCAAGAGTCTTGAGGATAAGCTAGAGACAATATCTCGGCCATCCTTTATCTTCTTGGATAAGTTTCGTCATCTTTATCTCATCAACAAGGCAACCCGATACACTTTATGCAAGGGGCTTTGCAACCCATCACGGACCACCTCCTTGAGGTTCTCTGCCCGTCATGGCCTTTTCCAAGGCTAAAAAAACCTATAGGATGCCTCTATCATGGCTCCTTGGCTGATAGGATCTCCTATGTCAGGCCTATAACCCGATACATCACATATAAGGCTTCCCCTTCAACTCTTTCCTTGGTCTTTCCATCACCAAGAGTATCATCACTAAAAGGTGATTAAACAATAGTGTATCCTTCTTTCTCTTTCCTCTAAAAGATACATAGATGGAGTAGGGTCACTTTAGAGGTGGTAGTTTGCATCCCAACCCCATTTATTTGGTAAATTACAAATTGTACCAAAATTGGTGCACAAAGTACTAGCATTGTTCGAACAAGTTATAACTTGGAATTTAGGCTTTACACAAGCCACCATTTGGCATCATACTCTCTCTTATGATATTAAACACGTGACATATTGCAATATAGCCCCTCATCTTGGATAAATTGCACATTTCACTCAAACTATCAAATAATGCACAAATAGTTTGCAAAATAAGCTCAAACTTGATAATAAACTTCACAATAAGCCTTAATTACTTTTCGAAAGATTAGAATCAGTTTGTAAGTAAATTACTTAAGAAAAATCCTAGGGTTAACCCATGAACCATGTTAGGGGTGTTACAATTATAAACCCCTAACAAGGATTTTGTCCCCGAAATCCCAGATGAAGGAAGACAATTGTCGTTCATGCATCATATCATCAAGTCTCCACATAACATCTTGTTGTTTATGGATATGCCATAGAACTTTGACCAGAACAAAGTCCTTTCATAAAAGATCATCATAAGATATGTCACACATGACACATACTCAGTTGTCCTATCCATTACTGACTGTGGAGTCAACTCTGTGTCAAGCAACACTTCTAAGTCAGAGAAGTACTATTCATTCTTTGAATAATTCTGGTGTTCAAACCTTATTGTCTCACATCTTTTATGTGGTAAGATTCTTGATTCTAGGGAGTTTTCCATACTCTTCACTGGTTTATGTTTTGTCATCCATTTGGGACTACAAGTCTTATCATACATCTTTAGTGTCACTCTAATCTGTTATCACAACACAAAACTTTCTTATGACTTATAACAACTATCTTCCTAATTATTCATTCTATTTTCATAAGGAAAAGACACTTACTAAAGAAGAACTTATCTCAGAGATACCTCTAGATGTTATGAATAGACTGCCTCAACAGATCTAGATAGGGATACATTAAGGAATTATTTTTAGCTTGATAAGCTTTCTCCCAAAACGATTCTACAATTGTTCCTTCAATTAATACATCCTTACCGAAGTAATGTTTATGCAGAGCATAAACCCCTAACATATGATCTCCATACTAGAGTTATGTTGAGGTTGACCCTTTTAGATAATCAAATATTATTCCTCTTATCAGGAGTCATATTCTTATTTTCCTATTCCACCTGACATATCTTGGATACCATAGTCCCTTACCTTGGTACCCTTCACATGTGTCAAAAACACATCACATCTTCATCATTTCCATCTCTCTATTGTTAATACCAAAGTCAAACATACAAAAGGATCTTCCTTTTATCCTGGGACATTATATATTACACACACCTTTATCTTAGAACCAAAGTCCAAGATGAACTTGATACTTTTCTAAGTATCCATCAAAAGATCACTTCTAACTCATGCACATTTAGTGTCATAAGATTCACTTGATTGCCATGTCCCTGAAAGGAAAGAACACAGAGAAACATATTCCATTCATCACCCCATCATTACCCAAGGTTGTTCATCAAAGAGGAGACGTTATCATCTCCTAAGATTATTACATGAACTTTCACTATTCATGAGTCATTTACACTTGTTTCATATTAGATTCCTTCCCATCCACATAGGAAATATATGGACGATTACATATCATCATCCCTTTCTTTGTTATTGCCTATCATGTTCATGAACATTTCATGGTTTTATCACATTTCCCATTTCCATATTATGGGAAAAGATCTTTACTATTCACACAAACTTTATTAAACATGGATCATGTCCCTTGTTCTCTTTCTCTTATCATGAGGATTATACTCTTTACTTCCTCATACACACAAATTGTTTTGAGATCATCTCAGATTCTGATTTATTACACTTGGGATGTGATAAAATTATCCATGCCATATTTCTAGTTTTGTTACGCTCACTAGATTGTCTCAGAATGACCACTTGATCAGAGTAATAAAAAAGATAACAATCTAAGAGTTCCATAGTTACCTTATCTTCAATAGTTGAATACCTGGCCAGGGTATACAAGTACTGAGATTAGATAGTATGCACTTTGTTTATTATCATGTTCCTTACTTTTCATATCATCAAAAGCATAGGACTTAGCATCCCTGGATTTTCTCTAGGTATCACTTCTATACCTTATCTTCTTTCACACAGATAAAAGAAATTATAAAGCATTTAAAAGATTACTGAGCAAAATGTAAGTCCTCATCTTCCTTATGTCCTCATAGGACTAGTCAAAGGAAGCTTAATAACAACTACTTTCTTATTTTTAACAAATAGAATCATGAAATGACATATCAGAATGACACAATTTCATCTGACCTGTCTCAACTTGTGGATTGTCTACTGCCTCAGGCTGATTCTTTTTATAGAATCTTGTCATTGATTAATCCCAACGTCGTGCTCTATTGCTCGGTGCTGATGGATCTTCTCGGGACGTCTGTCTACATCATCGTATGCCACTGCTAGACCATTGCCTTTGAGAGTCTTGCTGACTCTGCCTCGGCGGTTGGGTCATTTTCTCCTTCCTTTTTGGACAAAAGGATCTAATATGCCCAATCTATTTACACTTATAACACATCTTATAAGCATCCCCTAGCCTTGTCGGCCTTATAACCGATGTAGAGGCCAAATCAAGAGTTCTAACCGGTGGAACATCAAGTCCTTTTCCCTTTCTTGGTAACCACTGCCCTGGTGCATTAGACATTGGTTGCATGGGTGGTATCAAAAACTTCCCCTTTTAGAACTACTAGGCATATTTCTGAGTTTTGATAGGTCTTTTCTTAATTCCTACCTCATTATCCTCTTCTGGACAGTCTTTTATGATATGTCCTGGTTGCCTACACCTATAGCAAACCCTGATTTTAGGTCGTAACCTAATTCTTTCATCATTTCCCATTGCTCCAACATATTGATGTTGATCAGGAATCCTGCTAGAGTCCAAAATTTCATCATTGGGGGCTGGTAATCTAGGTTGTGTTACTAATACCCAGTCTACTATACGCATCACTGTTGTCCTAACCTACCCAACAATGGTATCAAAAGAAGTATCCCTTATCATAGATGGATCATCTTGGGGATTCTCAGGTAGTCATTCTTCTCTCACCTGATCCCTTGCACCTTCTCTTAGTGCAGCAGCATTGCTTTCAACAATGTACTCCCTATTTTCTCCAAACATCTTTAAGCTTTACTCTATCTTCTGCATAAGTAGAAGTCACTATATGATATATTGGAGGAAACTAGAATAGACTCAATACCTTAGTCCTATGTCTCTGTAGACTCAACGAACCTTAAGCTCTGATACCAAACTTGTAATGACCATCATCAAATCGACAACCTAATCATTACTAATTATGCAGAATAATCATAAACAACAGATTAGAAAAAAAATCACGAAAATTAAAAACATTTTGCAAGAAGGTCCTCTTCCAGACAACTCTTACTAAAAGATCCAAAACTTATAATATCATGATTTGCATTGTACAACATTGTTCCATCTCATCTTGAGGACAACATATAATAGTTGCTCTATCAAAACACATACTGGAGCAACATAAAACCTCGAGGCTTAAAAGCCAAAATCTCATATTGTTCCTGAAACCATTACGAACCAACGCCAAGGACCTGAGAGTACAGAGACAACACATAGGACTTATATCTACTAGATACGACAGACAGTACACTCAACCTGAGCTGTTATTGCTTCCCCAACTGTTGTTCCTCCTCCGCAAAAGGTCTCCACCGCTTCGTGCTCATCAAATTAAAAATTGTGGATCCCACGGGGTGAGACAATTGTCCTAGCGAGAGATATTACTCTCCACCGGCCATATTATTATTACAGATAAATATTATAAAACTGAGCAGAGGTTCTTTTATATTAATAGGTAGGATTATTCATTGTATGAATTGGATAAAGTAATCTCTTTGCTTAAGAAAAAGATGCATCTACCCATAGTAGAATAATAAACCATCTATCTACTTTACAAGGAATGTAAAGGAACATAAACAAAATCTATCAAGATAAGATGTATAACTAAATTACACATCAAATAATGTTTTCCGTATTCGATTCTTAAGCAAATATGCTACACGGCTGAACATATTTTACAATCACACTTATGCCCTGCGGAGATGAAGTATACCCCGTTCATCTCCAACCGACCACAAACTTCTCACAAGTTGGTACCATACAAGGTCAATGGGAGAGCCGGTTGCCATGACCTCAGCTGTCTTGGTCAGTACGAGACCACTGGCAATGACATCTCATGTCAATCTGCAAAAGAGCGTGCTAGGGTATACATGCATCTATGCTCAGAGCTGCAACATCAACTGCACTCTCTTAGGGGAAACATCTACTAACAACCGTCCCCAGTTATGAAATTATTGAGTCATGGCATATAGCCATACTCTGAGCCATGAGCCAGTTCACCATGCTCAACATAGAGTCTACGACCATAGTCGCACTCGAGCCAAGATAAGGCATATAGCCAAATCCCCATTTATTTCGAGTTCATAAGGGGATCGACTCACACATGGCCGTCCGTTTATACTTACGCCCCCACATATTCAAAAATATGCACTCCGGGTTATGCCGCGGGAAACCTGTTTCACCATTCAACAAATTCTAACGCTGATGGATCTATGGTCAGGGCAACATTTTATGGTTTCTAATGATATATTAAGTGCATTACAACATTCTTTTAGCATCAAACAAGTTATCATTATTAATCACAACAAATGCTACAAAGAAAGGTGTAATACATCTATCAAGTACTTTTCCAATCTTTAAAACACATTTAGATATAAAACACTTGGGATCTCAGTTCCTTACCACAGTACTGGGAATACTCATCCCTTTACATCATCATTATCATGATTACTGGATCTAGGTATTCAAACCCTTAGATCACCAAATAGCATTATTACCTCTGTAACAGGTAACCATTACCTCTAGGTCCTCAAACCAAGGTAATCATTTCACTTATTGTACAAGTATTTCACATAGCTCACATGGTTTCATTAAACATCTTGTCACCTCTTACTAGGAAACAATTATTCACATGGCTCACAAGGCCATTTAAACATCGTGTCACCTCTCACTAGGCAACAACTATTCACATGGCTCACAAGGCCATTTAAACATCTTGTCACCTCTGACTAGGCAACAACTATCTTTTATGTCATTAGACCACATAGACATTATACATTTATTCAAGTATTTAACATATCTCACAAGGCTTATATAGTAAGAGAAATACAACTTTCCCATTATTAGGGTTAGGGTTTCCCTTTATAGACGAATAGGGTTTCAAGTTCATATTATTAATCCAAACCCTAATTCATTGCTCCAAACATCTAGGAGCATACATTGCTATCATAAGTATTCAATCATACTTATTTATTCTTATCATTTATCATTAAATGATTATCAACACAAAGTATGAGTTTCTCTCTCATCCTCACTAGGATATTGATTACATCATACTTTTGGTTCAATCCTCCTCTTGAGGAATATTAGTTCATCATTAACAATTCACATCATCTTTTATTTTGCAATATATGTCACTCAATCAATCACATATGATTAAAGTGTATCTACTATATTGGGTATTAAGATGAGTGTATATTATCATATCATGCTTTAAGCTACATTCTTTACTTCATGTTGTGTATCCATATCAATTATGTGAGATAATCACATCATCATGTCATGTTTCAGGGTGTATCCCCTAATCATCATATCAAGTATCCATATCAAATTGACTATCACTTAGTTCTTAACATTTCAAGATAACTTCATATCAGGTATGAGCTAGGTGCTAGACCCCATATCGGGTATAAGCTATGTACTTGATACCATATCATGCACAAGATGTGCACCATATCATGCATGGAGTGTATGCCTCATCATGTATCATTTAAGTGGTATATATACAAGATACCATATCAGTTGCTCATCCAAAATTATCATATCGAGTCTCCATATTGGGTAACATATCGGTTTACCATGTTAGGTAGACGCTTAGACTCATAACCCCTTCATTCCTTCAAGGATCAACCTTATCATATAATCAATTGACAAGCTAGGTGTCTTATTGAATTCTCATACCACAATCCATTACACAAAGGGTAGGGTATATAGGGTTTCAAGCCATCATCTAGGGTTTTCCACCAAATTGGGTAGATTATGCCATATCATGCATGAAGTATGAATTGAACCTCATATCGTTCACAAGGTAGGAGTAGGTTCTATTCCTATCATTTAAGGGATATCATTCATATCATCCATGCGGTATCACTCACCACTTGTATTAGCTTACCCATCACGTAGGGTTATCCAACTCTATATTGTTTAGAGTGTTCATTATCTCTTTATCGTGCAAGAGGTGTAGTCTTAGACTTGTATCATGTATAAGGGGTAAGTGGGTATCTCCCATGTCGTGCAAAGGGCATGGCTCATATCATGTATGAGCTATCCTCTATCCCCATATCAGGTTAACCCCCATCTCGGGTTTCATATCGGGTTAATGTATTTCAACCATATCGGGTTATACCATGTATTTGATTCTATGTCTTATATTATGCATAAGTGTATACTTCATAAACCATATCATGCACCAGATGTGTGCTTCATGATATCATGTACGAGAGGTGTATTACATGATCATATCATGCAAGGAGCACTTTCTATTCTCATTCATATCAGCTTACCTAAACTAGGGTTTCAAATCGACTTACAAGTATGCCCTTGTTCCCATATCGTGCATGGAGTATATATTGTGTAATAGGTATGAACTTCATCTACATATAATACAAGGATATATAAGCATATCATGCAAGTGATGGTTGCACATATCCATATCGGGTTAGAGGTACTAATGTGTATGCTTGAACCCAATATCACTCTGTAAAGTGATACCATCTTCTTCAAGATCTAGAACTTCGTTCTAACTATTATAGTCCATGACAATAGGTCTAAACAACTACTAGAACTCATAATTTCATCAACTATTCAAGAAGATCTCAGAATTAAAAGTAGATCATTAAGTATAGCAAGTTAGGTGACAAATAATAATATGATTGAGTTCAAGTTATATAACCCACCTTGTGAACAACTTCAAAGTTCCAAGCTCCAAAGATTTACATCCTATGGTTGAAGATGAACTTCTCCAACGTCCAAGGCTCGTTCACAGCTCTTCCATAGACAAGAAATCACCATAGTTAAGTACATAGTGAAGAAGGAAAGAAAGGAATATTCATAACCTGATATCCTACTTCAACCAAGGTTGAAGATGACAAAATCCTTACCTAAAGCTTGGTGCTTGAGATATCCTTGCTCCTGGAGATACTTTGGTTGATACCTAAGGGGCTTTGCATGATATCTCCAAGGTAAATGGTTGTGAGGATCATAAACTTTCATAAGTTGGTGAAAGGTGAAGTATATATACTTGTTTTCATGAGATAAAGTGTATAAGAGGTGTCTTTACCTCAAGCTACTAGATGACACGTGGCCATGCATGGATGATAGGTGGACATGCATGCACAAATCTATATATTTCCATGCAAGAGTCTTGAGGATAATCAAGAGACAATATCTCAGCCATCCTTTATCTTCTTGGATAAGTTTCCTCATCTTTATCTCATCAACAAGGCAACCTGATACACTTTATGCAAGGGGCTTTGCAACCCGTCATGGACCACGTACTTGATGTGCTCTGCCCATCATGGACTTTTACAAGGCTCAAAAAACCGATAGGAGGCCTCTATCATGGATCCGTGGCCGACATGATCTCCTATTTCAGGCCTATAACTCGATACATCACATATAAGGCTTCCCCTTCAACTCTTTCCTTGGTCTTTCCATCACCAAGAGTATCATCACTCAAAGTTGATTCAAACATAGTGTCTCCTTCTTTCTCTTTCCTATAAAAGATACATAGAGGGAGTAGGGACACTTTAGAGGTGGTAGTTTTCATCCCAACCCCATTTATTAGGTAAATTAAAAATTGTACCAAAATTGGTGCACAAAGTACTAGCATTGTTCGAACAAGTTATAACTTGGAATTTAGGCTTTCCACAAGACACCACTTGGCATAATACTCTCTCTTATGATATTCAACATGTGACATATTTCAATATAACCCCTCATATTGGATAAATTGCACATTTCACTCAAACTATCAAATAATACTAGTTTGCAAAATATGCTCAAACTTGACAATAAACTTCACAAGAAGCCTTAATTACTTTTCAAAATATTAGAATCAGTTTGTAAGTAACTTACTTAAGCAAACTCCTAGGGTTAATCCATAACCCAGGTCAGGGGTGTTACACTTAAATAATTAGATATTATTTGATGATTTTTTTATCTTTTAGTATCACACAATTTCTAAGTTTTTTTTGGAGTTAATATGTGAAAAATCCCAATTTCAATTTTAGAAACCAAGTTGAAGAAATAAAGTTATGAATCATCAATAAATGACAAAATAAATGAAATGAATGGTAGTTAGTCAAATGTTATACATTCAAAGCTAAAAACATTGTAGAATTCATACTAAATTTTGTGTTGTGATGGAAGACACATGCATACAAATATGAAGAGTCCATGGAAAAGTAGCCCAATGCAATTGAACAAGACTACTAAGGACATGAGGGATCAAGATAGTGAGGAAGAAATATCTTGAGTATTATTGAGTACTCAACATTAACAAGAGATTCTAGTGGTGTCCCTATTTAGCCAGTTTACCAAAGATGGGGGAAAATCCTACTCATTTGGACTTATAAAATTAGCCATGCCTTGTGGAATAATACACCAGGTTTTTACAGGACATAGAACCTTTGCACCCTTAAAATTTCTCGTACATACACCCAATTTACTACTAATTATTTACTAATCTTAGCCAGATGTGAGAGCTCATTGAAGACCAAGGTTTATACTTCAATCACTCTTAAGTCCCCTATTTTTACCTTAAGACTTGTACTGTGAGTTTTTTTATATCACACGAAAAACTTTCTCAAGTGATAGTTCTCAAGTGGGTTGACATCAAAATAATGAAGGGGAAATTAAATTGGTTTCAATTCAAGAAAAGGTTTATATTATACTCATTTTACTATCATATTTCATTTATTTGTTCTTATGTACTTACTTGTTTTACTTGAGATAAATCCTACTATTTACTAGGACTTCCATGAAATTACATGTTTAAATGATTGTCTACTTGTCAACTAATTAATTTTATTGCGTTTAGTACTGATTGAATAGATAATTGCACTTAGTAAACTAGTAGATCATAGTTTAGTGAACATAAATTTCATGTTATGACAAGGATCTTGAAGAGAAACCATAAGATATTCATAAATTTCTCTAGTGAGTTGAGGTTGTGTGTTAGTATCAGCTATAGTTAGTGAGCTAGTAAGTCTTTTGGTTACTTAGGCTCTAGGAGTGAGAGAGAAAGAAATAAGATATTTCTATAACAATGTTGAAACTTTATATTATTTGAATTTTATAATATGTCATAATTAGACTAGTTAGTGGTGTTTTAGTTTACTTGTAATAAATTCGTTAATTATTTTGTCACCATATCATCCATTCAATAATGTGGTATATTTCTTGATGAAAAGTAAAAAAAACTTAATTGCAATTTATGAAAATATATTCAATTGATTCTAGCCCCACATGGAACTGTGACTAGGTTATGGGGTTGGCATGCCATATTTTTGTATCAGATCAAATGTTAGATTAAAGTCACCAAGAGATCATCAAGTGTATGTTGTTTTATCTCTTTAATTTCTGACTATATGGAGTTACATATCTCTAGAACGGATAGTGAGGAGGAAGAAAAGAGATTCTATGACCCAAAACATGTTCACACTACTCAGGTTGAAAGTGATAAAAAGTGGGATTCATCTAAGTTCTTTTCTGCAACATACTTCGATAAGATGAAGAATGGACATGTATCTACTGATACCAACAAACTAATGAGATAATGTAAAGATCAAAGGTAACGAATTTTCAAGCATTACAGCCCCGATTGGGGTAAATAGATGGCCACACAAGTTACAAATTTCTTTTGGTTGATTGAAATCTAGAGTCAAAGTAGATCGATCATGTAATATATCTTTTGAAGTGTGAAGCCAAGTTATAGTGGGAGATTATGGAGATCAGGAGGAGTAAGATCTAAAAATGGAGGGATTTTGTTGAGAAATCTAAAGTAAAGTACCATGTTCTACATTTATTAGCAACAAGATCAATGAAGTTAGAGAACCTAGGATAGGAGAGCATGGCACTTGTAGAATATGAATCCCTTTTTGTTAGATTGGTGTAGTTTTTTTAGTGTTTATTCCAATTTAGAAGGAGAAGTGAAGATGGTTTACGACCAAGTTGAACCCAAATATCATACATCATGCATCACTTAATGGAAAGAGAGACATAGTAAATTTAATGAGTTTGTCAAGGCAACTCGTAGGATATACGAGTCAATGAATGCATCTACGCATAGAAATACCAATAAGGATGGCAATAATATGGTATAATAGGTTCTCGTGGTGTGTATGGGTTATTTTGGAGACAAGCATAACCCTACTTCACGTGAAATTTCTTCATACAAGAAAGGTATGTCAAGTTCAGGAATATAGTCTTTTCTACTAGGTGGTCACAACAATGCATTTCAAGTTTAGTATATATGACAAGACCATACGAGCAAGGGGTCTTTAGTGTAATATATGCAACCTACCACATTTACAACAATGCCATGGTTGAGTTTTGGGTTTTCCATTTGTTTTTACATGTTGGACCTTTTAATAAGTGTCTCAACATCAAACACTAGCACTAAACTCAAAATTGCAATGTATAAGGATGCAATAAATTTCTAAAGAGGGCATAGTTATTCAGTGGAATATGATACAAGGGAGGTTACAACTAGTGGTAGTGTCAATAGAGAACAATGTCAAATACCAATCACTATAGGGTGGTCCTACTTCTTGGAACCACTTGAAGAAGTGTCAAATATACCTATGATCACATTAACTTTACTTATTTCATTTCTTGTTAGTGTTTGTTTTATTGGATTGGAGTAACATATTCTTTTTTTCCAACATTCAATAGTGGATAAATTGAATCTATTTTTCAATATTTATCTTTTAAATGCTTCTTCAGGTACATTTCAAAAAATCCATAATTGTTACCAAGGTGGTGTTACCTTTTCATTGATATTTGCAGATGAACATTATGGTAGTCTTAATATGCTTACAAATTGTTGCTTTTGACATAATATTGTGTATAAAGGAATACCATGTACAATCTTAATGTTGGAAGAAGGAATACTTTTTTTAGAATGGAATGTTTTCTTGTCTCTTTATAAAACTTTTTTCTATTTGTATGGTTTCAGAATCGTTCATATATAGGATGATAAAAAAAGGATTTGAACCTTACTCAACACATATTGTAGATGCACAATCATAAAAACCACTATAGAAGATGTGACACTTGTTAGTACTTTTCTAGATGTTTTCCATGATGAACCACCATACCAAATTTTTTCCATGCAACACCTTTTGGTTTGATGAGTTACGAAAAAAAATCATTAGCATAGATCACAATGTTAGCTTTAGCAGTAAAAGAAATTCGGGGGGGGGTGCAAAGAATTTCATAAAATGTTCTTGGTGGAAAAAATTGGAGTGAAAGATCCCACCGAATCAAATCCACCAACTAATGTGGGATCTAGGATTCACCAAAGTGTAGTAAATCTTCTAACAATTTAGTTATAAAGAACCATTGTATTTTAGTGATTAAACTAATGGTTTGTAATGTATAATTGTCGAATAGGGGTACATTAGCCCTTGTAAAATATATCTTTCCATTGTGCCTTCTTTTCATTTAACAAGAGTAGAGTTTTGAGTTGTACTAATTTTGTTCTAGATCACCACCCTCCCTTTGGTTCTATTAAGAGATGCACTTGGTTCTGGGCATTCACTACACATAGATCACATTATCATCACCCATGAAGTCACTGCCTTTGCCGTTCAACTTGCTGCCTTCATATTTGTCATTGTTGTTGCCATTGTTGTTCTTTCCATCTCTACCTCCACTGCTTACTTGTCTCCTTAGACTCCATCACCTACTTGCTTCCTCCATTTCTACCTCTGCCACCTACTTGTCACCTTAGCCTCTACCTCCTACTTGTTGCCTTTGCCTTGACTCCATCGTCTCCTATTTCATGTTGTAATGCGTTAACCACCTACTTGCTAATGCCTCCACCATCACCGATTCTACTTCACCTGATAAAAGTTTCTTACAAAAACATGCATTAGTTATCTCATATAATCCTAAACTTAGTTGTGAACTAGTGCTAAGTGTTATTTATATATATTTTGTATAGAATGCAATCATTGTTTATATTATCCATATCCTATTGAGAATGCATTTTCTATTGAGTTAAACAAATTCATTTTTTTAGAATGAATGCTTTAATTAATCACTATTCATGTGAATAACCTCCTGGTCGAGCAAGTACAATTTATTTTAACTATTGCATATATCATTAAGAAAAAAGGTCAACTACCAACATATTTTTAATCTGCATTTTGCTTTATATTATTTTAAGAATATACCATGATCATGATAAATTTAACTAAATAAGAAAAATAATTAAGTATGTATGACTATACCATGTTCCTACCACTTGAATCCCTTGTTGATGGGTTGTAGAAAAACAACAACTATTGGTGGTTGTATAATTTATAGCTTAGTATCAATGCCATTTTATATATTATTTAATTATAGATATAAATATATATTAACATATTTTAATTTTCCCCAATATATGGATGTACTACAACGTGGTCTTGCATGCACGGAGGAAGTATACATGGATGAGGAGCCGTGGATGAGGAGCCATTCAATTTTTTTATGGTAGTAGTGCACTGCCTACACATAACTTGACACATTGAATGTATTGAGAGACAAAAGAATTAGACAACTCCACTCTACAAGAAGCAACTAGAAACATGATCAATTAGTTATGTGATTATGTACATTTCAAAAGTTGACATAGATAGACTTGTATTAGAAATTAATACTCTCAGGAGAAGACACTACTATATATGTGAATGACTTCACCTCCCAATCCTTAGTGGTATATCCACCAAGTAGGAGGGATTGTATAATAGCTACTTTTCTCTTCTTATTTATGTGTACGGTCACTATTGGCGTATCATGAAAAGTCAATCACTTTTCTAAGAAAGCTCACTAGTCATCTCAAGTTCAATATATGATTTAATAAATTAAATATGTTACTATTGTTACACGGTGTATTTGATCACAATGGATACTCCTGATGGGTGTAGTTTCAAATGTGATATATTAGCTAAACTAAGGGTGGACATATAGGATGCAAGTTTATGTGAGTTTAGTCACTTGAGTAAATCAATGAGAGAATTATACTACATTATTCAACCACTGTTGAAACCCCATTTTTGTCAGTCAATAGAAATTCATGATTAGTGCTAATTCTTTGGATAATGTGGAGTCCATTCTACATTCCACATATTTTCCACATGTATCCCTTTTTCATATTTTCTCACATTTTTCTACATTCATTAGATTTTACTTTGTTCATAGCTTTCTATATAGAGACATTCTTTTCATACCAAAAGTGCATTTTCTCTTCGATTTTGCTTTTTACAAGATCTTTTTCATAAATTTACCAATTGAATTATCCTAAATAAAGAATTCCTTTATCGACATATATGTAATTTATTTTCCTTAATAAAACTAAAAGATGATCCCAAGTTATCTCTCTTTACAATTTTCTTCAGTTTTATCTAAAACAATCCTAAAATTATTGATTATCCAATACGGACACCCAAGTGGATCTAAGCCATCCTCCACATGCCATATGGTAGATTTCTGCAATATGCATGCCCCATAGATGTAGCAAACTATGGTGGTCCATTGTTACTTTGATAAGGTTCTAAGAAGAACCTCAAACACTAATATCCACCTATAAATATCCCCTAACATCCACCGTATTCCAGACCCCTTTCGAACCTTATGAAGATAGAAGATTGAACTACCTCTGTCTTTTATTTCTGCATTACTCACAATTAGGAAGATCCTTCCTCTAACACAACCTGCTCTGTTAGCATTAGTAGGCCACTGAAAAGATAATCTAAACTATTATTCTTCCAAAACTTCTATAGTTCTACTATTCTAAAATTAGATTTTTTTTCTTTTTTCATGCCTACTAATCATCCTCTAATCCTATCCATTGGTCCTAATCACCCATGAGGGATCTGTGACATGGGATACCAACAAATAGGACTTTTAGGGTAATGATGCGAATGCTACAAACATCTTCTTTCAAAAAGTCTAATCCTTACAAAATATGTTATTTTTCTAACATCATCCTATTTTTCTATCTATTTTTCTAAAATCACTTTCTCCTTCGTAATCACATAAAAATAGCTCGATGCCCATTTACTGGGCGAGATAGGGGTGCTCATACTTCCCCAATCATAACAAGATCGAGGAATATGATTTTTCTAGATTTTCTTTGTTTTTTAATTTTCTTATCTATCCGACTTAGATGATGACTCAACTTTCCATAATTACCTTAACACTTTGATATGTTTTTTTTTCATTTTCCATGTAAAACATGGTGGTGACTCCAAACATCTATCTTTATTTTCTGTGCGATCGCCGAATGAAATGTCACTACCAAAAGGATAGGAATCACATCATATCTTTTTTGGATAGGGTGCGATAGACTAGCTACTCTTCTAGGGATGCCAAAGTGATTTGAATTGAATCCCTGTTATCTAGTTGCAAATACTAAGCATTTTCAAGAACGTTCCATTTTTTCATCATCATCATCTTCTTCTTCTGATTATATTTTCCTACTTTTTTTTACCTGGTTGGTTTGGAGATTGGGCCACACATCCCTCTAATCTACCAACCTCTAGTTCACGGATCCGCTGCCCCTACCCTTTTATCCCATTCAATTTTGGCAGTTTTTTTTTATTGTTTCTCCATTTACCCTTTCTTCCTATCGATTTAGGGTTTCAACTACACTTCCATTTTAGGGTTTCATGTCTTCTTCCCTTGATTTGTTTTTATTTTCTTTCCTTTGTTTAAAAATAGGAAGAAATGAAAAATCAAGGAAATGATGAATAGAAGATGTATGTTGGAAGCAAGATATGATCTTTCTTGAGAAATTACTATGTCTTTATCTGCATATGATTGGCTTTCATGCTTTTATGGGATTGCTTCCGAAAACATTAAAATTTTGCACTGGCACTCGTCACTCCTACAAACCTATGCGTCATAGAAATTGCTTCCAACCTCACATTGGTTCCATAGAAATGATGCAAGGTGTTAGTAAAGGTACCAAAATGACTTTAAACTGGGCATCCAAAGGCTTGTAAACAACCCACTCGCCTAGTACTTTCGGGTGATTATGGCCTCTATAGTCAAGAGGTGTATTCATAGCTATACCTTCATTCACTAAACGCAAGTTACCCCCTCGATGAGTGCTATATATCCACAAAGAAGATGAGGACCAACCCATCCTATGCCAGTCATGTTTGAATGAAGGCGTAATGCATATAGAGACTCATGGCCTAAAAGGGGAACGTCACTTGCTTCTTATATCTCTCTATGGTTGTAGATGATTTTGAGATTATTGCTGACCCCTTTAGTGTGCAAGTCAAATAATCTTTTAAAAATATTAACAATGTTTTCAATTCCAACATTCTTTTATTTAGATTAACAATTCTTTCACACCCAACAATCTTTTAATAGGATTAACAATCTTATCAAATCCAACAATCCCTTTAAAGATTAACAATCTTTTTAAAAAAGTCAAATAATCATTTTAAATATTAACAATCCTTAAAGAACTAAAAAATCTTTTTGAAGATTGCCAATCTTTTCAAATCAAACAATCTTTTTAAAGAATAACAATCTCTTCATATTAAACAATTTTTCTAAATATTATCAATCATTCAAAATAAAAGCAAACAATCTTTTAAAAGATTAAAGATTAACAATCATTTCAAGAACCAAATAATATTTTTAGTGATTAAAAATCTTTTCTATCTTTCAGAAAAATCTAATCATCAATTAATAAAGATCAACCAAATTTTCAATTCAACAATAATTTAAAAGATTGATAACCTTTTAAAAGTTGAGCTTTTTCCGAAAAAAATTCTAAGAAGTCTCTAACATATAAACATTTTTCTTTACAAAAGGTGCCCATCCTTTGAAACCCCATCAAGTGAGGTCGTTCTTCAAGTTGAATGAGAAGTCATTTGTCAATGCCAGATACACCCATTTCCAGAGTCTTGAACTATGACTTAAAACTAGACCACACTGCTCCTTTCCCACTCACATTTATGGTACCAGACAATGAACTTAAACTAGACCATCATATGCTCTTCATACCTACATCTATGATCCTAGACTATGACTAGACCACAACATATACCCAATTCAGTGATCAATAGGTAGATGCCAATTTGAGCGTCCCTCCTTGTTGACGCTCACCGCTTCCAAGGTGAAAGAACCCCAGGAGAAACCCCCTCAAACAAGGAGGAAGATAGGGTGTCATGCTGGCAAGGATTTTAGTTTGGAAACCCCACTGAATGAGGACGCCCTAGGGAGAAATGATGATTTATTGAGTAAAATCATTGGCCCAACAAGGGTTACCTAATCTTGTTCAACCGCTCGAATCCTTTCCTTTCATCATCTTTTGAATAATCCTCTTAGGACTCTTCCCTATGGGACATCATATCCACCATCTTTACTTTTTTTCTCTTTTGTCATTACATTCATAAATACAACTTACACCAAATGTGAACTAACTCATCTATCTCACCTAGGATAGGGACACATGCTAGTGTAACATCCTGGTTGCTTGCTGAAGTGCTGGAGATCACTGAGATGCATGGTCTATTGATTGTTGATATGATGCAAGGTTAACAGTCACCAAGGAATAGGAGTGTTAGTGACTGCTGAGAGCTACAGGTTCAATGACCACTGAGGTAGTTTTTTTTTGGCAATTGTTGAGGTCGTAGGCTCATCGACCACATAAGTATGGTATTGTCAGTGGTCGCCTAGATTCAAGTTCACCTTTGGTGGCATTCTGTGCAAATGAAAGACACAAAAATGAAATTAGGCAGTAATATTGGAACTTGCCAAAACAATTAGAATTATCTAAGTAAAGAAATGTAAAAATGATACTATTAGGGTAAAATAGGCACTTGAATGTCCACAAAATTGGAGGTTATCATTCCCCCAAACTTAGAGTCTAGATTGTCATCAGGCTAACAAATAGAATTAAAGCATCAAACAACTCTAAAGGGATTTACTAAATTATTGTTTTTGTGAGTGTGAAGAGTTTCATTACGTCAGCCTTAAGTCAAGACATATACATTGTTACTAGATAATGTTAATCCCAAGAACTCTCTCTTAGATTTGGAGTTGCAATACTCGTATTGTCTGCCCAAACCTTCTTTTGACAAATGATTTCTCTGTCTTGATACACCGACGATCCTTTTCTAGGCCGTACTTGCATAAGGTTCTGGCTCAAGTATCTTTCACACCCAAATTTTATTTTTTTGGAGATCCTAGGTATTGTACTAGGGTGGGATAAGGATGTAGTGTTTCCTTCCCTTATGAGGTTCCCTAAACCATAGTTAATATCATAATGACAATATTACCCAATTTGGTCCTGATATAACGTCAGGTGATTGTGTGAGGGTTCCCTATGAAAAGTAGGTGTATAAAAGTTTGGTTTCCAGACTCCACTACCGAGCACGACATATCTACATTCTTGAGTGCAATAATACATCGACTGGGTGAAGACTTTCGATATCTTCCCATGCACAACTCTCATAATTTTATTCCACTCAGCTTTTATTCTTTCTCACAGGATTGGGGTGTTAAGATTTTTGTTTCAAGGATGGTTTTGGATCGCCAAGCCTCTTTTGATCCTAAAGTGGGATTTTTGCACTAGAAGGGGTAGATGTTTCCTCCTTGCAAGGATTGTGTGCTTTCCTACATGTACTTGAGAACAAGGTGATCAATGATGCACATATTAGACAGAGTCCTCCTTACGTTGATGATTCATCTTGGGAGGACACACATCTTTGTGCATTTTACATTATCTTGAGGTAAGGATGACGTTAAAACACTATCACATTCAAATTTTTAAGTGAATTAAATAGCCCAACCTTTCATTCTTGAAGTAATTATGCTAAGAGTTAGCCTAAAGACAGATAAGTCTAAGAATGAGAGTTATGAATATTATCAGGTAAATTAAATCCAAAATTTGCTTCTTGTATTTATGTTCAAAAAAAATTAAAATTTTCAAAAGTTTCCAAAAAAGGGGCGTATGTGTAGGCTCAAAATTTGCAAAATAGGAAGATTAAAGATTTAGGTAGACATATTAGATGGGAAGAGGGTATGAGAGTAGTACCTCCCATGCCCATTTATAACCCCCATACTTATCATACACTCTGTCCTAGAGTGTCCAAGATGGAGGTCGGAAATAAAATGGCAGGGTTTATTATTCATATGGGGGTGTCTTAATAGCCCAACGGGAGTGTAGTAACATGTTTGTGTAGAATCCTTAGAGTGTGTTGTAGTGCTCCTGCTATAGACTTTTGACTTTCATTCCCCAGTCAGCTAAAGTTGGCATCCAGTAAAGTCAATGGAAACCACAATTGTTGGATTGCTGGACCTATTAAGGGATTCTATGGAAGAACTATGGTTTCTTGAAGTCTTTAATGGGGTTGTGCTTGTATCCTCTACCATGGTTTTGTATCATTGCAATTATTGTTTTTGCACAAGTTTGTGCTTTCTCTTCAGTGTCACTCTTTGGTGTTTTTGTGTTTGTATACTTCTTTAAAGATAAGGCCTCATCAGAACTATTGTAGAGGATTGTTGTCTTTGCCTTGATGTGTATTGCCAGGAGCATCCAATGATTGTTGTGAAAGATAGGCAGGAAGATGAATTCTGGCAACAAACATTGTAAGAATTGTAGTAGTTGCTCCTTTTCACCAGAGTTCTTATTGTGGATGATATCCTACACCAGCATGAAGTATGTCATGTGTGCATTTAGGCATACCATCTCCAAGAAGGTATTGGTAGGCCATCATTACACTCATGGTCATGTAACCATTTGGCCACAATGCGTCATGGAGATCATCCTTTACAATGCATGTGCCTTCTCTTTCAAAAACCACTCCACCCAGCTTGTCATTTGCTTTCAAACTCTTCATTATTATTTGTAGTAACTCTAGAGGCAAGTCTTTACATGACCATATGTCAAAGTCAGGAAAGCCAACTTCTATTGTCCCACTTGGCCCTTCAGGCCTTGCTTCTTGTAGGTCTTCTTCCTCGATCTCAACCTCCTTTGTTGGCTCCGTTACTGTCTGGACATTTAGCTTGGGGAAGGTGTTTGGAGATGATTGTTTTGTGTTCTTTTCCATATCAGGTGTTTGTTGTTCACCTGTTGTTTCTTTTGAGGGTTGATCCTCATTCTGGTTGTGTTCTTTACCTTGCCATCTTGCCTTCCATTTTGATGCTTGCTCAGGTTTAGAAGGGTCCTTCCATAGAGTTTGCAATTTCTCACACCATGTATACTTCTTAGGAAGCGGCACCCCCGTATGGAGTCTATGAGGCACTACGTCTGGAGGCATCACCGGGTCATTGAAGAAACGACGGTCATAGATGACGTTCATTGCATACATACTTCAAAGTCTGTGTAAATATTCAAGGAAGGAATCCTCAAAGGGGATGCCTTTATTTAATACCTCCATACGTTGAATTATGATGAAGGAGTAGTCCCCCGACCCTTGTTCTTCTTATGGAACTTTGGTATTAATTGTGAAGTGTTTCCAGTAGGTGATATATCAATGTCCTACCTTTTGGATGGTGTGTTGGGGACATATTGGCACCTTCAAAATGTCACATGCCTCTTTGTGTCTGAACACAAGGGACATGCTGGGAAACTTGGCACTACATCAGTTGTATATCGTCATGTGCCGGTTGTAAAGATCTACTACTATCAATGCCTTATTTAACTATTCTGATAGGCAAGGTGATGAATCATGTTTCTTCTCTTGTAACAACCTCTTACAACTCCTTGACTGGTTCTTAATCAAAACTATCTTTGTATAGTTTCCTTTCTAGGATAGAGGTTCCATTAAAGATAGGTTGAACCTTATCAAGATGAAGGGACTCTTTCAGAATTTTTGCGTAGAGTACATTGAATTATCTTTTATGCACTCTTTCTTTCTTTGAGAAGATTCCTCTAAAGTGATCTCTAGTAAGGATTCCCCCATGGTTTTTATATAATACGTTCGTTCCTGGAAGACTCTCATCTAATACATATATGAGGATATGGACATCCATGCACGATATACAAGATACATAAGTTGTATCCATGCCTACCATCTTAAAGGGAAGCGGGGGAGGCATCAGTCCTCTTAGTGCTTCTTCTAGTGGTGGCATCTGTTCTCTTGGTGGCACATTGATGAAGAAGGAAGCCAGATCACCTTTGTCTTCATCAGATGTCCCTTCCCCTCTCATCGTTGTCTTTGCTCCTAACATTTGTACTTATACATTTGTCGTTGGGATTTCATGTGGTTGGGTCAATGTAGTGTTTTCTGCATCGTCACTTGACATTGATTCTTCGACCGTTGTTTCTAGTTCGGCAAGGGTGGCGGCCATTTTCCTCTCATATATGACATCATGTTGTTCATTGTGGTTTGGATCTTGTAGGTAGATGTCGCAGATGTCCATGCCTATCTTCATATCGTTCAGGTATCTAGTGAGCATTGCTTCATTGTAAGTCATGGACTTGTCCGTGCTGATTTCCCTCTCTTTGGATGGATCTTATGTAGGTTGACTCTCTAGAGTAGGGGTGTCATTAGTAGGTGAAGAGTTTAAATCGATCTCATTCACCGTGGCATTGGTGATTGCTACCGGTGTCTCTTCATGGTGTTCCTATTCTTCTGCCTGGCCTGGCTCTTCTATGGGCTCCTTCATTACACTTGTAACTTCTTCTTTGTGCTAATTTGGGTTGGATGGGCTAGAGGATGCCTGGGATGGTGAAGGGTTGACTATTTGTTTTGATTATTTTCATGCTTGCCACTCCTCCGTGTACCTATGTTCTTCCTCTACTTCTTTTAGGAACTCCTCATGTTCCTTGCACATGGCTTCCCTATCTTTCTGCATCTCATCTCTCTCCCTTCTGAGTTCTGCCATCTCTGCTGCCCTGCTTGCATTGTTTGCATCATTGCTCTTTGGTGGGAAAGGACATCCTACATAAATTGTGGGAGGGATGCAATCCTATTGTCTATTTTTTCTACCTGCATGGACAGTACTTGTAGGATAGAGGAAATAAGTATTGAATTGGAAGAAGAGTTTTGCACTTGCTTACACATGGCATCAAATTAACGCCCTAATTCTTCTCCAAAACTTGTTGACCACCATTGTTTGTGCGGGGTATCGTTGTTGCATCTGCTCAGCAGACAATGGTGGTGATGTCACTTTCTTCTCTTATCAAGGTGAATCTGGTTGCTCTGGCTCCATTAGCTCTTTTGCACCTGCTTCACATCTGGATGATGGTGCCTTCACTTATTTTTTCTGTTGTTGTTTCCTTTTTTTGGACATCACCTGAGGTCTTTGGCTGTTCATGTAACCTTATCACATGTAATTCTGGTGCTCTTTTATTCATCAGTGAAGGTGTTTGGGTGACAGTGGCATCACACCGTATTTCTATTGAGAACAACTTGTGTTGCTGGGATTGGCTGCTCTGCTCGTTGCTGCATCCTCATTTTGTTGAATTTGTTTCAATACAGATGAAGGTGTCTTTGAGACCACCTTGCGGACGTTGACTAGAAGTTTCTCTCTTTTTGCCGGTCTTGTTGCTTTCTCTTCTTTCGGTTCTAGTAGTGTGACGGGTGGTGATTCTCTAGGTCTTCTAATGGTACTTGATAACATTTTGTCGATTTCCTCTATGAAGAGCAACAACTTATGAGCGTCGTGGTGGCTCATTTATGGAAGATGAAGTAGGATGTTTTATTTGGCTTGTTTATAATAGCAGTTCTTTCCCTTTTGTGACAGTATTCTAATAGTGATGAGGTACTTGATATCGATGAGGCCATTTCCTTGGGTCACCTCATACTTCCTTACTTCCTCCATGCTCATGAAGTAGAATGCTATTCATGGGATCTGGCCTCCCATGCAGTAATCCATTGTCCCATATGGTCTCGCAACTGTGGATAACTTGTCAAGTAAAAGCCAACCGATGTTGAGTGGGCTTCTCTCGAGCATTGAGCAGATCAGGAAGAGGTCCCCTCTAGAAATATTTCCAATTTCAAATCTTGCAAATATTGTGTTGGCAATGATCTTCTAGATCACCCTTATAAAGCAAGAGAGAAGTTGTCTTGCTTTGGAGGTCCTTGGTCTATGCTTGGATTCACCCGTCAGTCTCTCTCGCATTTTATGGTTGCTGAATCTGATTGCATCTCTATCATATCTCGCCACCATGCTGGTTTTGGCCTATTCTTATATCTTAGTAAATATGCCATTCAATATCTCCGCCGTTATGATGTAGTTTGTCCCCTTTAGTCTTACTTGTAGTTTAAATTCCCCACCCACATCATCTTTTTCTCTGTCCGTGAGAGACACCTTTATCATAAAGGACATGAACTCCATGGTGAGGCCTGTGTAGGATTGTTGGACTTTTGTACATATGATGTGGAGGTTTTTCGCCTTTAGGTATTCCATGACCCGTTTGTGGAGTCCCAGCTGTCTGAAGTCGTACCTGTCCATATATCATATTGGCTTGAACGTTTTTGTCTTCATGAATAGGTTGTACTTGTTGAGATGCTCCTAGTCCCTAGGTTAGAGTGCGACTATCAGTTGTTTACACCTTCGTAAGTTGATCTTTTTGTCTTGCTGGCGGCCTTCTCTGCCGGTGTGGTTGATGATACTGTCCCTATAGTTTGTGTTTTTGTCTTCACAACTGTCCTCTTCTTCTTTGCTGTTGGGGCATCTAGACTTAATCCTATCACCATCCACTTCCTCTTGGTCTTTGTTTCTTCTTTCAAAGGGACATATTCTGACTTATTGGTTTAGTCAGAGTGATAAGATTCCTCGTCTATCTCGGTCGAATCATGACCTAGTAATGTTTCATAATGCTCCTTACGCAGTTCTAGCATCACTCTCTTCTCCTCAAGCATATGTGGAACTTCATTGAGGTTTTCTTTGATGAGCTTAATTGCTTCCTCTATCCCAGCTAGAGAAGTAGACCTCTTGTTCAAAGAGTCAGAAGCCGAAGAAGACATCCTATCGACTAATGGAATTTGTGTTATCAGTAAATGAAAGTCAGTTGCACTCAATCAACCAAAACAGGGAATGGGTGTGAGGGGTCATTAACTGGTACCGAGCAGGGGTGAGGGGAGGAGAGAGATTAAGTAGAAGTCAAATATTCTTGGCCATCATTGAGTTTTTATTAAACTCATCGGTCACTAAAAAGACTCTGAGAACCACTGATCGCTGAGCAGTGGTCGCTGAGAACTGTGAGCAATCTCAGCGGTCACTGAAAACTAATCTTTGAAAATAAAAACGGTCAAGAAAAACGCAATTATCAGCGGTCGCCTAAAACTTGTAAGAAAAGGCGGTCGCTGAAATGATTGGGTGGTTCTTAGTGGCGGTCGCTGAAAAAGTTGTTTAGCAGTCGCAGAGAAAATCACATGATGGTCGCTGATAACCAAGAGTCAGATGTGATTCTTGCAAGCTCGTAAAAACAACTACAGGCATCCGTCCACATCCCCGAGAGCCTACCTGATAGTTGGGAATGAGGCACTGCTGATGTGGCAAAAAGTTACGTTTTAAAAAAGAGAATAAAAAGAAAAGAGAGAAACCGGTTTTACTCATAACTATCAATTCTAAATAATTTTTTTTCGAAATAAAAAATATCAGATTCCTAATGAAAAATACTTTCTATCAAGACCAATGTTGACATACTTTGAAAAAAATAATATTAGAAGTACATTAAGAGAGGAAAGAAGTATACAAAAGTACAGTACGTTTTTAGATACGGTACTCAGATTGACCATTCAGGTACAGTACTTATTGCCTCGTTCCTCGTTATTTCTTCACATTCTATATTAAGTCATAAATCCATAAGTACAGTACATGTTATCATTTATATTAATTTTTGCATACATTCAAATGTAACATTTGACAATAATCATATACAAGGATACTCAAGGTACCGTACGAGACACAACAACAATATATAATTTGATGATCTTGTTGTTACTAGAAGTACAGTACTAACGGCCACATTTTGTAATACAAAATATAGCATTAGATGTACAATACTAGAGGTACTGTACGAGACAAAACAACAATACATGATTTGATGAACTTATTGGTACAAAAAGTACAGTACTAACAACCACATTTTGTAATACAAAGTATAGTACTAGACGTACAGTAATAGACGTGCAGTACTAGAGGTACTTTATGAGACATACAGTGCATGTTTGATGATCTTGTTGGTACAAGAAGTACAATACTTATTTTTTCATATTATTATTTTTCAAATATGTCAACATTGGTCTTATTGAAAAGTATTTTTTATTACGAATCTAGTGCTTTTTTTCTTTGAAAAATTCATTGTGACTTAAAAGTTATGATCAATATAAGTTTTTACTTTATTTCTACTTCCTTCATATTTAAAAATAAATAAAACTGGTCCACGTTGGATTTTGCACTAACCTAGCCGGGTGGGTGGTCGGATGGACAGCCGGTTACGGTTAGAATTACTCTGTAAAAACGGCCGAGTAAGGATTGTACACTGCGGTGAGTGTGAGGTTCAGAAACCTATTCGCCGGTGTTTAAATAGGTGTCGTATGCACGAGAGAGAAAAGAAATCGGTGAAATTGTCCTGCTCGCACGAGAATACGAGTGAGGGTACCATAGGATCGGTGGTGAAGTATTAAGTTGGTAGGTTTTACGGTTACCTTCAGGCGGTGAATCGTTTGTCAGAGAAATGCAGTGCCTTCGATGTTTGACGTCAGACAGTTGGAGCAGCGGTGGGCTCGAGAGTTGACGGCAAGAGAGAGAGCTCTGTCGGCTGTGTGTCTCGCATCGTCGACGTTGTTGAGTGTACTCTGCAATCATCTTCAAATTCCACCAGAGCTTCACTGTAGTTCTAGTTGGAGTGAATAACTTGAGATTGACAGTCAGGCATATATACCCTTGGGGTCCAGCGGTCGCCAAAATTTTTTGGACTTCCAGCAGTCGTCGAGAATTTTGGGTCAGCGATCGCCCAGACTTCTGATTAGCGACCGCCGAGAAATTAATCTTGGCAGTCGTTGAGATTGCGATTCGCAGCGACCGAAGGGAATCGTCTTGAATTGATTCCCTGAAGTCGATACAAATTCATTAATTTAACTTTCAAATTTATTATATATACACGAGAAATTACAAAACAAAATAATTCTGCCAAAACTAATGATGGGGGGGGGGATTCACGATCCTTGGGTTGCCTCCCACTAAATGCTAATTTTTAGTCTTTAGTTTGACTTTCTTTTGGCGGGATTCTTCAAACTTCTTCTAGTGGTGCTGGTGGGGGTTCCTCTAAATGAAGGTTGATCTTTTCATGAATGCTTCGTCTTCATAGTACTTTTTTTTTCTTTGTATCCATTCACCTCAAACGTCCTAGTCTTTTCGCTACAAATTTCCATCATCCCCAATGGATATATCTTGGACACTGTGAAGTGTCCGAACCATCTCGATCTTATCTTGGTCAGAAAAAGTCTGATGCTAGAGTTAAATAAGATGATTTTATCCCCTTTTGGCACATCTTTCCTTTTTCAATGGGCAGCATGCCACACCTTGGTCCTTTGCTTGTAAATCTTAGCATTCTCATAGGCATGTAGCCTAAGATCCTCCAACTCTTGCAGTTGTAGAAATCTTTTCTTTCCTGCTAGGGCTGGGTCCATGTTCAAGAATTTGATGGCCCAAATGATTTGTGTTCCAATTCTTTTGATAGGTGGCAAGACTTCCCATATATCAATAAGTAAGGGTCAGTCCCTATGGGGGTTTAATATGCAGTTCCATACACCCAAAGTACATTTTCAAGCTTAATTGTCCAGTCCTTCTAAGTTTGGTTGATAGTTTTCTCTAAAATTTGCTTGTGCGATTCGACACTTATGCTTCCCCATATGTCTGTGGGTGATATGGTGTAGCCACTTTGTACTTTACCCTATACTTCTTCAACAAAGCTTTGAATTGTCTTTCCTTGAAATGGGATCCCCCTTCGCTGATGACTGTATGGGACACTAAGTCTGGGAAAGATTGTCTTCTCAAACAATCTGATAATTGCCTTGGAATCACAAGTTGGGGTCGCCACTACTTCCACCCATTTGGATACATAGTCTACAACAACAAGGATGTATTACTTGCCCCTGGACAAAGGGTAAGGCCCCATGCAATCAATCCCCTAGCCATCACATATTTCTATTCCGATCCAGTCCAACATAGGCATTTCATTTCTCTTAGAGATGTTCACTATCCTTTAACATTCATTACATGCCTTATCATAGGCATGGGTGTCCTTATATAGTGTAGGCCAGTAGAATCTTGATTGTAGAACTTTTGTTGCTGTTCTGTCTCCACCAAGATGCATTCCATATGATGAAGAATGTCATTTATGTAGGACCTTGGGGACTTCTTCTTCCAAAAAATGCATCTTCTATAAAGATTGTCTGCACATCTCTTGAGCAGGTTGCCCTAGTAGTAATTCTTTAAATTTGAAAACAACTTTGACTTCTCATTATATGTGATCTCAGGTGGTACCTATAAGAAGGATAGGTAGTTGCATATATCTGCAAACCATGGTGCCTTGGGTTCAAAAACCTTGGCCATCATGAGTGCTTCATCAATGTCATTGTCATTGAAAGGTAATAGATCTATTTCAGGTACTATGATCCTTGACAGATGGTCAACAACCAAATGTTTTGTTCCCTTCTTGTCTATGATTTCATGATCAAGTTCTTGCAATAGCAGAGCCCACCTTAAAAGTCTGGGCTTGGAGTCCTTTTTCTGCATCAAGTATTTGATGGAACCATGATATGTGTACACCTTGATTTTTGTTCCTATCAGATAAGATCTAAATTTGTCAAAGGTGAATACTATGGCTAGCATCTCCTTTTAGTAGTGGTGTAATTGACTTGGGCATCATCTAGGGTTTTGCTATCATAGAATATCACGTGGTGATTCTTGTCTTTCATTTATCCAATAATGACTCTAATAGCATAGTCGCTGGCATCACACATTATCTCAAATGGTATCTCTCAATATGGAGCTTGCAATATTGGAGCTATTGTCAAATCATTTTTTAAAGAGTATTAAAAGCTTCAAGGCATTTACCTATAAAGTCAAACTCAATATCCTTCATGAGAAGGCTGGATAAGGGCTTAGCAATCTTAGGGAGGTCTTTGAAAAATCTTATGTAGTATTCGAGGTGTCCCAGAAAGGTCCTTACCCCAGTTACTGATTAAGGGGGTGGGAGTTTAGATACTACCTCTATTTTGCCAAGGTCGACCTCAATTCCTTTTTCAGAAGTCTTGTGTCTGGGAACAATGCCTTCTTGTACTATGAAATGGCATTTTTTCCAGTTCAGAACCAATTGATTCTCCTCACACCTTTGTAGAACTTGAGACAAGTTCTTTAGGCATTTGTTGAAATTGGTTCCACACACTGAAAAGTCATCCATGAAAGCCTCCATTATATCCTCTATGAAATTTGCAAAGACAGAAATCATGCACCTGTGACACGTTGTAGGTGTGTTGCATAGATCAAACAACATTTGTCAAAAGGCAAGCGCCATATATACAGGTGAAGGTTGTCTTCTCCTAATCATCAGGTGAATAGACACTTGATAGAGTCCTGAATATCCATCTAGGAAGTAGAAATAGGAGTGATGGGCCAACTATTCCAAGACTTGGTCAATGAATGGTAGAGGAAAGTGATTTTTCTTGGGGGTGACATAGATATTTCTATAATCTATGCACATATGCCACACATTCACCATTCATGTGGCTACTTCACATCCTTTCTTTCCGTTTACAACAGTCATTCCTCCTTTCTTTGGTACCACATGAACTGGGCTAGCCCAATTACTGTCGTTGATTGGATATATGATTCCTATGTCACACAACATTATCACTTCCTTGTTAACCACTTCCCTAAGCATTTGGTTCAACTTTCTTTGTGGTTGAGAGGGGAGTTTAGTAGTCTCTTTCAGGTTTATCCGATGCACACATACAACCAAACTTAAGCCCTTGATGTCTTCTATGGAATAACCTCTTGCCTTTCTGCATAACTTGAGATCACTTATCAATTTGTCCTTTTAATTCTCCGTCAGAGAAGAGTTTATGAATACTGGATTTCTTTCTTCATCAACAAGGAATTCGTTCCTTAGCCCTTTGAGGAGTTGCTTCATCTCTGGCTTGGGCTTTGGTGCTTCTTTCTCCTCGGGTGTTTGTTTAAGAGAGGCATATTTTGTTGTTTCCTCCTCATCATTGTATTCTTATTCTGGCTGGTTTAGATAGTCAAGAATTTCAACGACTTCAGGGTTATTGACACTAGGGTCTGGATTGTTCCGTGCTCACATCAACATATAAAAAATGGCATTATCTTCCTGGACTCACTCACATAATTGATAATAATTGTCCATGAAATAAACTGATTCAAAAAGAGAAGGTCCCCTCATGAAATCTTGTACATGAAAGTTGATGTGATCATTTCCCACTCAGATAGTGATGACTCCAGCTTCAACATCAATCAACACTCTCCCTATAGAGAGGAATGGTCTACTAAAGATCATTGGGCACATTAGACCTTGTACTGTATTGACTACAATGATATCACATGGGATAAATCATCCTAGACAGATGAGGACGTCTTCTAACGATTCCTACCAGCTTCATGAATGTGTGGCCAGTTAGTTGAATCCTCATTCCAATTTTCACCATATATCAGTAAGTCCCAATCTCTAGGCTAGAGTAAGGGGCATAAGGCTAATGCTTGCCCCCGGGTCTGTGAGTCCTTGGCTTGCCTCATTGTCTCTAACTGAATCCTTCTTATTCATGTGCATTTTTGATTGAACAAAGGCGCTTGACATTTTGGCTAGCCTCACTATTTCTTTGTGGTCTCCCCATCTTTTATTCATAATCAGATCTTTGAAGAACTTGGTGTAGGTTGGCATCTCCTCAATAGTGTCCACGAATGGTACATCAAGGTGCAATTTCTTTATTGCATCTAGAAATTATTCATATCTTTTCTTCAGGTGAGCCTTGATCATCTTATAAAGGAAAGGAACTCTTAGTGAGTATGGGTCCCTATTAGCGAATGTCTGTTCAGCAGAGTCAGACTTCTTCTCTTTGGTAATCTTCTTTCCCTTGGCTTTATCTTTGTCTTTATCTTTCTCAATAACCACTTCCTCTTTGGATGCTTCCTCTAGTATCACTAGTTCAGGCTGTGATTCAGTGTTGAAGTTGCTCTTGGTTAATCTTGCCTTTTGGATCTTCTAGAATCTTTCTAGATTAGAGAGTAGCCATTTTCACATTTTCTGTGTTAGATGGTATCTTTCCTTGTAGGTTTTTGATTAGTTCTGACAACCGTACAAGTTGTTGAATGTTCTATTTTTGATGGATTTGCATGTCATTCATTTGAGTTGTTAGACTTCCCATCTGAGTCTGCACAATAGTCAAAATCCCAATGTTTGTTATAGAACTTTGTGTCAGCTGCTTGTTCATAGTGGCCTGTCTCTCAACAAAAGCAAACATTTTGCACATTATATTCTGGTGGTTGGGAGTCTGTCCTTGACCTTGACATCCCCCTTGGTTGTTTCTTCTTTGGTTCTATCCTTGTCCTTGGCAGTTGTTCTTGTTCAGTTGATAGTTGGTGTTGCGTGTGAACACAATTTGTCCACTACCTCTATAGAAAAATGGTGGTCTCTTGGGCGGGTCATTCAGCTAGTGGACTTTCTCAGCTGCATCTTTATTTTCGTAGGAGAAACCATAATGATCTGGCCTCTTGAAGTTAACATAAGAAACATTTTTGGTGTCTTCTTCATCGCTATCTTCCTCTGGTTGAGTATAGATATGGTCGTCAATAACGTCCTCCTTCTCTATAGGTCACACACTTCATGACTTTCTCGGTCTTACCTTTTCCCTTGTTTCCAGTGTCCTTCAACTGCTTTACATCCGAAGCGATCTTTTGACTTTGGGTAGTTATGGTTTCCAATGCCTCCGACTTTGTGGTTGGTCCTTCAAAAGTTTCTTTCTTGGTTGTACCTCTATCATACTCCAATACAACTTGTAGAGCATCCATGTTATCAATTATTAGCATGGTTTTCTTTGGATTCTTTCCTAAGAAGTCAGTCCCTGCTTCTGTATTCAATAAAGTTCTCTCAACAGGGGTAAGACTATTGTAAGAAGTTGACTAGAAATCCCTTCTCATTATTTTGATGAGGGAAATCCCTATGATACTCTTAGAAACACTCCTATGCTTCGTGCATGTTCTCTCCAAGCTTCTACATGAATCTAGTTATCTTGTGCCTATTCCTGAGGACCTTCTCAACTAGGTAGAACTTGGTAGCAAACACGTCATCCAAGGGTGTTCATTAGTTAATGGTCTTGTCAAGTAGAGCGAGGTACCATGACAAGGATTTGTCTATGAAAAAGAAGTTAAACCCCTTGTAGTATATCACCTCATGCAACATCCTTTTCATCTTATGATGTCAATTTTTTAAAGGCGTCTAGGTGGTGATAAGGGTTTTCATCATGGGAATTTCCTGTGAAAGATTTGTTCTAAATCATGATGGTCACCGATGGCTTCAATTCAAAATTTGGAACATTGAATAGGGGAATGATGCCTGGGCACCTCAACTGTTGGCTTGTGTGGTGGCCTATTCATGGAGGGAAGGGCCTCCTTGACATTGTCATCTTCATTGTTATGATTTTTGTTGTTGTTGTTGTTGTTATTGTCCTCATTGTTTCACCCATTCCTCCTTTCTCTAGGACAACACTCTTCATCTCTACTTCATTCTTCACACTCCTCATCATGGGGTGGTATCAATATGTCATGAGGTGGGTTCTCAGGTCCTCCCTCATCATAGTGGTACTCCTCATGTTTGGATTCAGTCTCTGGTGGTGGTTGAGGTTGCTCAACTCTTGGGTTTTGGCCTCCTGCCTGATGTCCTCCCCTATAGGGAGACACGTTGATGGTGGAGGATTGTATTTGCTGTCCACTCCTCCTTAGACTACTTAAAATAGTTCACACAGTCGAGCTAGAAATTGGATGTGTGAAAAGAACAATGTAGTATTTGAGATAGTTTAAAGATAGTGGATAAAAAATGGTGTAGTCAAACCTATTTCTAGACTTGAGGCACCGATGTATGGTGAGTAGATTCAGGTTCCTAACAATACCATCTGCCTTGTCCCCGAAAATAGTGCCAAAAAGTTAACTAGCCTAAATATAATGTCCATGCAAGGAGCGGATCTAGAGTAGTCAGACTCTTAATTTTATAACCCGACACTCAGGCCCCCACAACTATTATAGAGGACCAATGTAGTAAATTGGGGTTGATCCACATGGACAAGAAGTGGTAAGTGTTAAGCATGTAGAACCTTGGCTCAATTACCTCAATCAAAGAGGTAGATTAAGAGTGGTGTTCCTCAGGTAATGATGATACTTCAACCAATCAAACAAAGTAAAATAAGTAAAATAAAGCAAGGAGTAAAACAAGAGAACATGAAGAAACAAAGAGCAATATAGCAAATATGGTTAGGAACTTGGATTGGGTTTCACTGTCTAAGGTCCCTCACCAACATGCAATACTCACATCGATTGTGTACCCTTAGAGATATTACAAGCAATCATCATATATGTCTATTCCCTCCTCTCTCTAGTTTAGGATAGATCTAGATTGTAAGGTTGTCTCTCTCTCGATATGGCAAACAAACAATTACAAAAAAACCATATGACCATTAGCTTAAACATTCCAACATTCTCATGCATTCATGCAACTACGTAACACTTAGATAAGGTTAGTACTACTCTTTTGAGGCAATGGAAATCAAGCATCACAAGATGGTAACTAATCATACAAGTGAAGAAATAAAAACAAGTGTAGGGAGATAATCACCGCTAAGAGTATATATTCAAATGGATGTAAATGTTTACATGTTGGGTGAGCCTTAGTGGATACTCCCAACCCAAGATATATGTTTACCCAGTCATGATGGTAAGAAACATTATGGATTTACAAGCATAATGAGACATGGGAGAGAATGATGAAATGGATGAACTAGATGGAGGCAGATGTATAGATCTAGAGAAGAAGAAGGGAGATATACCAACTGTTCCCATAGATGACCAAGGCTGATGCACATCTCCTTCGGATATGGATCTAATGTGTATGTAGAGGGGCGGCTAGTCCTTCTTTCAAACAATAGGCCGATGATGTTGGTGATGGCCTAGATGCTCTCTCTCCTCTATACTTTCATCTTCAGAGATCTAGGACCGATGAAATGATTGATGGAGACTCTACAATGCGGAAACACTTCATGATCCCCCACACCTTGCACCCCCTCCATGTATAGAGTGGTCAACTGTTTATAGGAACAACCCTTAAGGAAACTGAATCAAGCTCATCATCTATTGAGACTGCTATAATCTAGTCAGTCACTGAGATGGGTTGGTCACTGAAGTTATGAAATTAGCAATCGACGAGCTTCATTGGTCACTAATCTTGTCTCTACCCTAGTGAGCACTGATTATCAAGGCCAACAACCACTAATGTAGTGTCCAGGTTGCTCGTTGAAGTGTTGGAGATTGTTGGGATTCCTGGTCCGTCGATTGCTGATGTGATGCAGGGTCAGTGGTTACCAAGGAATAGGAGTGTTAGCGACCACTAAGAGCTACGGGTTCAATGACTGCTAAGGTAGTTTTCTGGCAGTTGCTAAGGTCATAGGCTCAACTACAACTTAAGTCTGGTATTGTCAGCGGTCACCTAGATTCAAGTTCACCTTTGGTGCCATTCTTTGCAATTGAAAGACAAAGAGATGGAATTAGGTGGTATTATCAAAACTTGCCAAAACAATTAGAATTATTTAAGTAAAGAAATGTCAAAACTATACTATTAGGGTAAGCCAGACACTCGAATATCCACAAAACTGGAGGTTATCAGTGCTATCACCTAAAAATCTATAAAGAAAGAGACCATCACATAAGTTTTTGGTTATGAGAAGATTGTAAGAAACCAAGGAACACTCTTTTTTCTGAACTTTGCAAACAAAGGGGACAATCTTTTTAAATTCTCGTCTGATATAATGTGTGTTGCATGACCCACCATCAAACACAAAGTATCCCCTCATACAATGTTACACCCTCCTTTGAATCAATCAGATGCTTGGGGTGTGAAGTAGTTACACAATGTAGCTGTGTGGTGAAACTAGAATAGAATTTTAGAGCCCTCAATCAATTGTTGATATCGTGTAAGTATAGGCTACACAGAGTAAACCATATGTGAAACATTTCCCCAATTTGAAAGTTGTACGTCGTAGCACCATGCCACACGGTGTAAGGGCAATTTTCTGTCAACTTGTCAAATTTTTCTTCATAATTGCCACATATCATGGCCCTTGGACACACGGTGTAGTGAACTAGTTTTGTGAAATCATTCAATTGCATCTATTAATTCCACATGTCATGTATACAAGGGTACACAATGTGTGGATGAAGTTGTTGTTGCATCAGAAATCCTAGGATCTTGGCCATGTTGTTTGTTGTCCCACATGACATAGTGGATGAGTTTTGTGATTTTAGGTAAGATATGGAAATGGTCGCACATGACATGTGGGATGGCCCAGACGTTATGTTTTGGAATGATTCTTGTATTTATTTGCTCAAAGTGAAAGAAAATATTTTCTTCTGAGTACGGATTTTTGTCGGTGAAAAAATAGGATTTCAGGATGGAATGGGAAGATCAAGGAACTCGTACTTCACTTGACCTCATCGATCATCAACCAAATGGTTAGGAGAAGCAGTGAAAACCAAAAATTTCATAGAGGCACCAAGGGAAATACTGACCACAACAAGCAAGATAAACCTACTGGAGGGGAGAAGCACAAAGAAAACACTGTGATGCCAGAGGCGTATGTCTCTCAAGAAGTTCCTCCATGATGTACACCACAACATCTAGCTAATGTTCCCTTTATGCTCCACCAAATTTAGGATAAGAAGGGGGTGGAATTATCCATGATTCACTAGATATGGAGTTGCATATGCTGATTCATCAATGCCATTCTTCCCATATAGTGTGTGGGGTTCCCACCAGCCCCAACCAGAACCATTCCAACTAGGGCCCTACCAAGGTCCACCATTCGTGAACATGGGGCAATCCAAGTAACTATGGAAGTGGAAACATCCATCTTGACTCCTGAAGGAGAGATAGAGGGGAAGAAGGAGGAAGGAGAAATAGTCAGCAAAGAAGATCCTAAGGAGGTTGAGAAAGTCAACACTGCATTAACATTTCAAGCAAAACATATGGATGGACGAAGACCTGTCCCCAACCTACATTCTTTTCAACCGCTCTCCTCATGGAATGATTTGTATACACGAGGAGGGTATGAATTCCCACCACCAATATACACAGTGTCGCCAGTGATAATTATACCTCCATTGATATCAGTGGTAGCCACACACCAAGAAGATGCTGATCTAGAACCCTCCACCGCAAACCCCTCCTTCTTGATATATTAAAGAAAATCAAACACTTGGAAGGAAAGAAGGACAGTGAGAAAACCATTAATGATTTCTATCATTTCCCAGATGCAAAAGTGCCCAACAACTTTACATGCCCAAGTTCCATGAGTACTCTGGGAAGGGGGACCAGATGAACCATGCCAAGGCATCTACTCAGACATGATAGAGGTCCAAGATGTTGATAAAGTGCCAATCTGCTGATTTTCACAAACCCTGACTATCCAACATTGGCATGGTATAGAAATCAAGACATCACAACCATCACCACCTAGGCTAAGATGGCCAGAAGGTTTGTTGACCAGTATGCCTGAATCTAGACCAAGTCCCCACCTAAAAAGGGTGTAGAGGTACTAAAACATAAGGCAAACAAAAGCTTCAATGAGTTCATAGGACAATGGAGGAAGATGTCCGCCCAGTTGGAGTTCCAAGTCCACAAATAAGGAGGCCCTATACATGGTTGTCCGAGCATCCACACTGTCTCTCATGACCCTTTTATCTCTAGAAAGTTATAATACCTTCCCAGAACTCATACAACAAGAGTCTTGATTGAGAATTCGATCAAGTAGGGGGTCTATCAAAACACATGCCTCCCTTTCCAGCTATAGTCTACCTCTATAACAACCACTCAGAAGCCTAACTAGAACAAACTAAAAGTTGTAGATGCAACAGTAAGAGTGGTGATCATCCTAGTTAGAAATAACAAGAGTCTGGAATAGCAAGCGACAAATGCCAACCATCCAAATCTCACTAGTTTAGGCACAAACAACTCAAACAATCAATGTGTCAGCGTCCCAATGATAGCAAGCTTAGATGGGAGCCATCCAAGTATAAGACTCCATACATGCCTCTACAATATTTGTCGCTAACAAGAAACTATTGTGGGTACGTACCATTACAATTTCAACGACCTATGTAGTAAGTGGTAGAAAACACTCCTCCAACACTGAGTAACCCCACGCCTCAAGTTAAGTTAGCAACCATGATTGCATCATGACGAAGCCCTATTTTAGGGCTTCATCATGTGTATTTTTGCATTATTATCACATCTAAACATTGCTAAATTGTAAGTTATTCTCTCAACATGTATTTATCTATCAAATGCACTTATGGACGTTCTTTGCATGTTTTTTAGGTACCTTGAGCCACATTTGGATGGACGAGAGAGAGAGGGGTCCAAATAAGACCCCAAAGCTCCCCCAACCTGCCCATAGTGGCCAAGGGTCAATCTCAAGAAAAGGAATCCATGGATTTCAAAGAATGGAGTGTGAAGTGCTACTGAAGATCTCAGCACGGTCATGGTGCCAAGGAATGGTCGTGCTCACTAATGCCAAAATCACAATGTCAATGCAAAGATCAACATGCTACAACAACAACCCCATAACGGAAATGCTAGCCAGCACGGTCATGCCAAGAAGCCCCCAGAACGATTGTGCTAGCCAACACAATCATTCTACCGAATATAAAAAATGACCATTCCATGCAGAACGACCTCCAACCGAAATCACCCAACGTGGCCATGCTACCTAGCCCCCACCATGGACGTGATGCCCAACATGACTTTGCTACCATCCTCCACTTCACTCTGTAGCTTTACCTCCACCCAACATGGTCGTTCCCTACCTCCACTGTCATGCTATGCTCCACTCACCATGGCCGTGCTGCCCTGCACGTCCAAGATGCCACCTAAAACCCTAGTTTGTCTATATTGTTTTTCCCATTTACCCCCACTTACCCTAGTGCTTCCCCACCACCTATATATACCATAGTGTCAGCCACAACACTAGGTTAGATACCTCTAGCATTCATTTACTTCCATCTTTTCATTCAAGAGCTTCGCCTACCTTCCTTCATTACAGCATATCCACCTCATTTCCACCCAAAAACCCTAGTTTAGGGTTTTCACCACCAAACCTCACCCATTGATGCCATTTCTGACCTTGGGGGGAGGTTCTTCATCTTATACAATAAGGAGGTGAAGAAGGAGGGTCTTCCATGAGCTTCCATGACCTTCTACCTCTTTCTTATTTCCTTTTTTCTCTTTTGTTTAAGTATGAGTAGCTAAGCCCCCTTGGTGGGATGTTTGAGGGATAAAATGTTACTTTGATACCATATTGGGGGAAAATCACTTGTAATGAGCATATTTCCATTCTAAGGTGATTGTCTCTTGCTTCTATCTCATTTTCCATTATTTTACTTATGATTTATGCTTCTAAACATGGATTGATTGTTGTATGATGCTTGAAAACACCTATATTCTAGGGGAAAATGAATTTTATGTGGATATCTTAGAAATTTATCCTAGATCCAACTAGTGGATCCCTAGCTAGAACCCTATCTTCCTACATACAAATATCTTCTCCTACAACTAAGTATGAGATCTAAGTAGCTAGTGTAAGAGTGATTAGTGCAATTTCCTAGAGTTTTCTAAAGGATAGATGGTGAGTAACACAAGGTGAAACACCCTCATCTCTACTCTCCCTTCCTACCTCTAGCTCTCAATTTCCCTAATAACCCTTACCCTAGAAATCTAGATTAGTTGAATCCAATATAAATCCCACCTAGACCTTGGTCCAACTGATCCTCGTAAGGCTAGATAGGGGGTGAAAGGGTGTATTTCCCCTCCCACACTCTATTCTATCAACGGCCAACCAATAGTTTAGGGTTATTTCATTGCATTTTACTATATTGTTTGGTTTGAAAATCTATAATGAAAATATAAGACTTGTGTGCTATTTTAACCCCTAACTTGGATTCTTGTGACATTCCCCCAAGTGTCCCACTCTCCCCATTAATTGCTAAAATCCATCTTTTTTGCTTAGCTTGCTTATGCTAGTGTATTTGCTTGCATTACCTCTTAGTCAATTGCTTAGGTTTTTCCTAATTAGGTTTCACTTAAGTAGTTAGTGCTCTTTTGAGCTTTCTAGTGTTAATCTTGCTAGTTAGTGATAACCTAGGTCATTAATTGCTCTAGTGCTTAACTTGTATCCATGGTGTTAGTTTGCTTTGCTAGTGTAACTTAGTTGTAGTCTCTTGCTCCTTCCTAGTTAGTTACCTTCTTCGCTAGTTAGCATTTCTTTTCTAGGGTTAATTTAGGGTTTCTTGTAGTCTAATTTCACTTATTACTTTTAATTACTTGATTCATCAGTATAATCAATTAAATAACCATAAAAACCTAAAAACCTTACACTATGCTTTAAGAACGTAGCTCACCCTAACTTAGCTCTAGTGCCCCCCTCTTTCCATGTGGATCAACCCCTCACTTGCCATTCACCTATAATACAATATGATCACATGAGCTTGTGGGTGATATATTGAGGTCTAAGTGATTGTGTTGGTATAGGGTCCCCATTTATAAATTTGAAAGACCCGAGTGTGTTTCTGCTTAAGGTTGCATATATTCATATCTCAATTGAGTAGTTTGTAGCCCGAGGTAGGGGAGACACAACAAGATTTCTAGCACCAATGCTGGGGATCAGAAAGCGATGTAGCTACCTAGTAGTTGTGTTGTTGACTCTCCTCTTTGGCAATGTCTTTTTCCAATTTACTTGTCTACGTTTGAGAAACTCACCACATCATCATAAGAGCCTCAACATGAAAAGGAAGTTCAGTCCATTGGGAGATTCCTCATCATGATATTGCCAAATATCAAGCACCTACTAAAGTTACCAGGTATAAGGAAACTTGAAAATCCTTTACGGAAGAGTTAAAAATCCAACACCTTCTATGATTTCCATCACACTAAAGGGCACAAGACGAATCCATACCTTGTGATCAAGCACACATCACATGACTTAATAGAATATGATGAGGTCAACATAGTCACATTAGAGGAGATGCCTTCATCTTCCAACCTTGTAGTTGTCATCTCGTCACCAGAAGATCCAATGTACGAGGTTGTCCTCCCTTTGGAATAAGACATCAAGAACTGATCTCAGGGTACACAAATCGTCACTTCTATCTAAGAGAAGAAATAGGTGATTACAGTCAGCATCAAGAAGCCAGTCAACATACCAGGAGCTTGCCAAGGGTAGAAAGTACAAAAGATCTAGATTCCTAAGGTGCTTGTCCTAGGGCAGGCTCAATAGACTATGGTTCTTCATCTCAAGGTGATGGTAAAAGCTACGATATCTGAACCAACACGCTAGTGATGGACTAACACCCACTCCCACCAGAAGTTCCTTTTTCCCTTGACAAAGGTAAAAAAGAAGACAATTAATTATGTAGGAGTCCCTACTAGCATGCCATAAGAGTAGACAAGCAAGGGTTTCATTCTCACATTCAACACCAACAAGGTATCACCAATGCTTTATCTTTGCATAGAAACTAATCCAGAAGGCATAGACATAATCTAATTTGTAGAAGAACTTGAAGTGGAGATATCACTTGCAGAAGTAATGCAAAACTCCCCTATACGTTGTGAGGTAGTTATGAATGCATTAGAAGAGGCTTACACCTCCAAATACACGAGGCCAAAAATAGTTGCCACAACCATCATGTTAATTACAATCTCGCATCTGATCTCATTTTCCAAAGATGAGATCCCCAATGATGGAAGTCACAATAAGCTCTTAATAATTACTATCATATATAAGGGCCTCAAAATCCCTTCTTGCTTCTTTGACAATGGAACTTGCCTCAGTTTGTGCCCTCTCAAGACTCTCATCATATTGGTAAGGGATCCCTCTAACCTGGAACCTACAAAAAAAGCAACCTTGTTCAATGGGATGATCAAAGACACCATAGGAGAGATCATGATCGAACTACATATTGGACCAAAAATGTTCAAAGTAATATTTGTGGTCATGGAATCGAGTCCCTCCTTCAACCTACTCTTGGGAAGGCCATGGATTCACAACAATGGGACGGTCCCCTTATAACTACACCAAAGAATGAAGTATTAACTAGGATGTCATTCTCACTATTCAGACCGATAACCTAGACACCATAGTCTGCATCAAAGAAGACAATCTCTAATTTAACTTTGAGTTGTCGCATATCTCCAACATTAGCTTGGTGCCACCATGAAGAAGATCTTGCCATCTCCCATAAAATCCCACATTTTTTCCAATAACTATTTGTGATTCATATCTACCAGATCAAGGACTAGGATCCAGATGACAAGGATGTATAGAGATCATCCAGATTCCTCAAAGACAAAAGGGACTAGGAATAGGATTCTATGTCTCATCCTATGCATGCCCTTAGATCACTAAGTGGATGTCGTATTGGAAGCCCACAATGTTGTGGCCCACTATGATGGACTCGACACGATGAGGTTACCTCAAATATCTATCATTGACTCAAGACTTGATCTGCGAAGCTCGATGCCTGAGGCTAGATGAAGAGGATTGACATAGAATACTATATCGATGGGACCTCAACCATGTAAAGGTCCCCATATGTACTTCCCATACACCATGGCTATAATTGAAGAAGATGTCAAAATTTCTAATTCCATCATCCCCATGATGATACCTTACCTCGTACAAGATCTCAATGAAGAGAAATAAGACGACGACCCCAAGCCCGATCTCACAATTTCCTCAAATCATGAGATTAGGGCATAAGATAGGACTTATATGTAACACAAAGAACACCCTTAACCTTTTACTTTTCTTTAAAACTCTTGTTTCCCCGCATTGAACCACATAACATCTTAACAAAGGAATCTGAACATTTCTTTTACTAATCAGACTTCAATAGTAAAGATACATGTATAAACATTCATAATGTCTCTCACACCTTATGCACATAAAACTTGCTAATTAGCATACATATCAAAAGAGGAACAATATTACACATCGTAATTACAACTCTCCCTCTTATCTCTTACTGAGGACCTAGAGTGACAAGGACCGACTAACTCAACTAATCTTGTACTTAACTCTTGTAGCAGATCTACACTGATGCTCTGACCATCTTCAAGTCCACGCGGTTAACCCTAAAATGTTTGAGTAGAGGGGTGAGCCTACTCGCTCAGTGAATGAGTACTTCAAAGAAATAGTCTAAGGCACTAATGTGATTACATGTATAACTTTGAATAAACGTTATGAAATTTAACAACAATAAATACTACACTGAGCAGTTCTAAAACAATATAATTGAAATAAAAAAGAATGTAAATATTGCATCCAAAGAATAACTACTAGAAGACTATGCTCTAGTCTTCCTTAACTCTTTCATTTATAAGGAACTCTGTGAACCTATATGATCATATTTTAGCTTATGCCCTAATCATATGCAGTGTACTCTGCATATAAAGATCTGTAGCGAACTACGATCCCACCGTACAAGACTTAGCGACACACCCGGGAAATGCTAAGTCTGACGCCAGCCCTGTTCTGCCACAGGACCCCAGGCTCTCCGGCCTGACTCATAGGCTCTCCGGCCTCAATGCACTACTCCGAGTGCTCTAGACTCCTCCTCTAACCTGAGTACACAGGCGGAGAGTCTCACGGGGTTACCTCCATGACTCCGCATGGATCTTGTTGCAATAACCCCTATTTTCTCCAGTGCCACCGTGACTCCGCACGGATTATTGTTGAACACTGCCTCTCTGTCCTCGTGCCACCATGACTCCGCACGGTTAATGTTGCAACACGAGTTTCACCCCTAAGAAGCAGATCTCTCGAAGGGGTTCTACGGTGTTAGGACACCTGAGTCTAACATTAATATTATAGATACATGTAAAACAGAAATCATAACTCATTTTACATTTCTCACAAGGCTCACACGGCCTGCCATATCATATCATATAAAACATCTTAGCTCATGTATTCAACATATACCATGTCTCAGTAACATCCCTTTCTAGGGCATGTCATATCTCATCACCTGCAATTTACGAGATATGTATTGAAATATAAGAAGCCCTGCAGTATGTAGATATCAACTCAGAGAGAACAAGCACATAAAGTTAAATGCACTAGAAACATACAATTCAACAGTTAAGTATCACCACATCTCATATCGAGACCTTTCATATCACCATAACATGATTCATTGAACACCCTATTCTTAGGGTTTCATTTGCCTTATTCATTCATCACATGCCAACACCCTACTCTTAGGGTTTCATTCGCCTCATTCACCTTTTCATTTACCTCATTCACTTGTCACATGGCTCTCATAAGGATTTCATAGGATATAAGCATTCACTAAATAAAGATTGTTTTCAACAAATCATATACAATCGATATATGTATGAAACCATGGAAATTGAACTAAATTTAGGTTTCCATGCTATTCACTGAGATATCATGCACCAAGGATAAAATTCAAATAAGGTAATCCATGAGGTACATCCTAACCACTTATAAGATTACTAGTCCTTTTCAATAAGGTTGAAACTCTAGAGATATCTCAATTAGGTTAAACCCTAATTACATCGTATGGTATAAATCTGAAAAGCATTCTTTCTAGGATGTGTTGTATACGTTTCTGATGTGAATCTACCATCAAGGAGTCATTCAAACAGAGAAGGAATCCATATCATATCAAATTGCAACAACTTAAATTAAACAGACATTTCAGGGTTTAGAATCACATACCAAGCAATTAGGGATTTGGATGCTATAATAAAATTTCGTGCATTATACTGTTTAAAGGAAGAACCCACTCACCCTAAGGTGTGAAAACACCTCAAAACTGCAGCTCAACTCAGGGGATCTCGAACTCATATCAAATCCCTAGCAAATCTCCCAATTCTTCTTCCATTCAACTAGGAAACCTTGAAAATGAGGGATTATGAAGAAAGGGTGAGAAAAGAGGGAATTTCGACATCATCTTGGATCAAATCAGAGCATGGACGGAATCTTGACATGAGAGAGAAGATTCACCATAAAAGTCTATGCAAAGGATCCAAACTTACTTGATTTCATCATTCCTCGGACCGCAAAACCCTAGGTCAGCAATTCCTCCTCTTTCTCCACTCAAGCCCTAACTCTCCCTCTCTCTCTAGATTTTCGTTTCTCTGGGATGGATGACGAAGAATGAGAGCTGTGTGTGTGTGTGGTCGATCATATAAGTCAATTTGAGCTGCTTGGGTCAATTGCATATTGACCCAACACTCAACTTTAATTATATTGGCTGAATATTCAGTTATACAAAAGTTACTGTAATTCATTTATTTCAGAGATCAAACCTTCTCCAACAATTATGGAAATTTATAACGTTGTTTATAATTGATCTATAAAGCTTCAGTTAAAATTTAAGATCATTTGGAGTTACAAATAAATAATTAAAAATAGAACAGTGCACTGCTATATTGCAGTCTGCAGCAGATTCGGTCGAGTTTTCCCTGTACAGAACTCGACCGACACCCTCACTGTAGAGATCAAAAGTCATCCAAAAATTATTACAATTTAACAGAGTGTCTAAAACTGTGTTTTTAAATCACAGTTAAAATTTGAGATCAATTGGATATACCAATAAAAAGATAAAATTCAATTACCAAACTGCTGTATAAATCTGGAAATATGATCGGTCGAATTTGAAACTCGACCGATAAACAGGTCAGAACATTCTTCAAAAATTCTGATATTTTCCAATGTTGTTAAAATTTTATATATACAAATCATATCCAAATTTGAAATAAATCAGAGTTACACATAAAATACTAAAAATCATTTAGTGAGACATTCTACTTATCAAATTCTGTATTCATATGTCATTAAAACCCTATTTTGGGCCGATTAGGGTCTATGCTTCTCAAACCCTAATTCTCAAGACAAAAGAACATTTAGACTTCTTATCATAGTTAAAACATCCTAATTGTATTATCGTCATTAATTAGATTTCAAGAATGATTATTCCAATTAATCTTTGCAATTGTCTAGGTAAATCCTAGTTTACCAGTTAAGCTCAGATGGGGTCGTAACAACTCTTCCCCCCTTAGAATGTTTCGTCCTCGAAACATAAACTCAAAAGAAAGATACATTCAAGGTTATTTTAAGCTTCTAAAGCCTTCCATGTCATTATATTCTTGTATTTTCATACCTGAATGTAGTTTTCAACATTAGATTTTTTAATTCTTTACTAAATCACAACATATTTCAAATAGTTCTCAATGATATCAAGAAAATTCTTTATGCCGTAGTCAAACATAGAATGCAAAGATAAACCACCACGCTTTCGCTGTGCAACTCTGATACAACTATCTCAACTTATGCGGCTCAGAAAGTTCTATTGTTCTGTATCACCTTTAAGTGACAAAAGCGAGTTCATCATGTTGTTTTAAACTTTAATAAAGTGCTATTCAAATAGCAAAATAGTCTTGAATTAAAAGACTAGATTCAACAATCAATTGCACAATACTATTCTTGGCATCCCCATTGGGTCATGGATGCATGAGGTGAAGCTTACCATCTCATTCCATACTATCCTATTTCGATCCTGGGACCTGTGGGTTATGGGCCCACACACAATTCAAAGTGTAACCATCGTATTATATCATTTTAGGGTTTCAGCCACAGTAATAGAGTAATCCCCAATTGTATCAGTCATTCAAGCATTAATCATACTCGATTAGCATCACTCAGTTATATTAGAGCTAGGTATAACAAGCTACACCTCATTAAGGTTATTTGTCCAGACAATCTGATTATCATCCCTTTCTATTAATATGAGTGAATAAGTATGACTACCTTGTTCAGGGTATCTCTCCATGTGTTCTGACATGATCCAAACCGTATCACCATATCACAAATACACAATAGTAAGATGCATATCAGGTATGAATTACTACAACTATCATACGCCTTTAATTTAACATATAGCTTGCACAAATACACTGAAATCATATGTAGAACCAACTTTCATACCTTAATATGCCTTCAACAAATCATACATGTAAAAACAAATTCATATATTACACAAAGCTAGTGTTTTCCTTTATCTCTCTCCTCATTCTTTACTACTTATGTTTTTCTACCTCTCCTTCTCATTTTGATCATATACAATAAACATCCCTAACATTAAAACATTCAAGGTAAGAATAGATTATTCATCATCCTTGCTATCACACAAGAATTTATTTCTTATCGCACTCCATCGTAATGTATGTCACTATTACATTCACTAGATGACCCCACCAAGGTAGTTATGCACCGTATATGATTCATTTTCTCTTATCATTTCATTCCCACCTTACTCTCATTAAGGAATATATGAAAGAGAAGATGATTTTAAGACTTGGAATACTTGTATTCAAACATTCCCTTAATACATTCTCGTATGTAGATTTACTTAGTTATCAACAAAGATATTTGATTAATTAGCACTTGCTTGAATCTCACAACCTCTTTATTTTATAACTTCTCCATCATATTTCAAACCCTATCTTATGTTTCATAGTCCTCTTACCATATACTACTCTTTAACCCGTCATCTTTAATTCTAATTTTTTTTTCTCTTATGACCATGTTTCTTATTCATATGTATGGTCATGTATTCCATGTTGCACATATTTCCTCCTTTATCTTTATACTATTGTGAAGTTAACATTCTACATTAATAGTCCCTCTATTAGTTTTTCCTCATGTTGAATACATTACATATTCTTCATTTTTAAATCAAGTGGATCATGCACGGGTCAAACATAGTTTCTCTTTCAATCAAGTTTTTCTCTCCTGAATACAGTCTACCTTTGTATGACTTATTCATTCGTTAAACTACACCTATGTTCTTTGCTTAGAAACTAGTTTGTTGCTCTAGTCTTATGAATTACATGTTCATACGATCCTCTTCACTTTTACTCTTTTGAAGACTCTTTACTTCTATGGACCTATTGAATGCTCAACCCTATTCTCTACTTAGCCTTTGCTTTAGAGTTCATAAAAGCATTATACTCTATTTTATGATTCCTTCTTCATGATTGATTCTTTCTATCTTGAACCATACATACATTTCACATATCTTTTCTATATTTCATATGCATAGTTCATATAATATTAATCAATAAACTGATTATGAACTTCATATCATGTTCTATTATTCCCAATTAAGGGTTTCTCATATGAGGCCCCAAAATTGAACCTCAGATACCAATTTCAACTGATTCTTAGTTGTTCTGATCTTGCCCATCTGTTTCAACATCTTACTGTATGTACATTCTCACTCTAATGTGGGTCTAATTATCCAGAGTCTATTCTTATTATACTATTAATAGGAGTCATTAGATCCCAGTAACGCATCCTGCCAGCCGGACCAGGCCAAACCTGAACTCCTGAAGCCAAGAACTACATAGGATTACTCAACTCCTATTCATCTCAGAAGTGTGGAAGAAAACTTATCCACCAACAAAAGCTCATTCAAAGGTCAATTCTAGTCTACTTGTTACAAAGAATGAAATCAATAAATGCTACAACTGCATAGTGTGCAGAAATTCCTAAAGACCCATATATATTTCAAAGTACTGAATATTTCAATTCAAACATATAAGAGCATTTCTATACATTTCCAACAAAAACAACATTATGAAATGTAAGTTCTATCTCCTTTTACATTTATGCTCTTAATTCTTGTTTCTTTTCTCGTTTTCTAACCCTAACATTTCTAGGGTTCCTCTCTAGCCCATTCTTCCACTGTATACCTGGACAGGGTATACGTGAAAGAATAGACAGAGTAGCTTGTACTGGTTGATCCAAGTACTCAGATATCGGGCCAGGATATCCAAATACTCAAATCCCCAAAGCTAACATCAAACATCTCCTATCTGCCACACATAGGACTCTAACTTACTAACTTAATGGTCCTTTACAACTCACCCTAAGCTCTGATACCAAGCTGTTACACCCCGATCTCACAATTTCCTCAAATCATGAGATTAGGGCATAAGATAGGACTTATATGTAACACAAAGAACACCCTTAACTTTTTACTTTTCTTTAAAACTCTTGTTTCCCCGCATTGAACCACATAACATCTTAACAAAGGAATCTGAACATTTCTTTTACTAATCAGACTTCAATAGTAAAGATACATGTATAAACATTCATGATGTCTCTCACACCTTATGCACATAAAACTTGCTAATTAGCATACATATCAAAAGAGGAACAATATTACACATCATAATTACAACTCTCCCTCTTATCTCTTACTGAGGACCTAGAGTGACAAGGACCGACTGACTCAACTAATCTTGTACTTAACTCTTGTAGTAGATCTACACTGATGCTCTGACCATCTTCAAGTCCACGCGGTCAACCCTAAAATGTTTGAGTAGAGGGGTGAGCCTACTCGCTCAGTGAATGAGTACTTCAAAGAAACAGTCTAAGGCACTAATGTGATTATAGGTATAACTTTGAATAAATGTTATGAAATTTAACAACAATAAATACTACACTGAGCAGTTCTAAAACAATATAATTGAAATAATAAAGAATGTAAATATTGCATCCAAAGAATAACTACTAGAAGACTATGCTCTAGTATTCCTTAACTCTTTCATTTATAAGGAACTCTGTGAACCTATATGATCATATTTTAGCTTATGCCCTAATCATATGCAGTGTACTCTGCATATAAAGATATGTAGCGAACTACGATCCCACCGTACAAGACTTAGCGACACACCCGGGAAATGCTAAGTCTGACGCCAGCCCTGTTCTGCCACAGGACCCCAGGCTCTCCAGCCTGATTCATAGGCTCTCCGGCCTCAATGCACTACTCCGAGTGCTCTAGACTCCTCCTCTAACCTGAGTACACAGGCGGAGAGTCTCACGGGGTTACCTCCATGACTCCGTACGGATCTTGTTGCAATAACCCCTATTTTCTCCAGTGCCACCATGACTCTGCATGGATTATTGTTGAACACTGCCTCTCTGTCCTCGTGCCACCATGACTTCGCACGGTTAATGTTGCAACACGAGTTTCACCCCTAAGAAGCAGATCTCTCGAAGGGGTTCTACGGTGTTAGGGCACCTAAGTCTAACATTAATATTATAGATACATGTAGAACATAAATCATAACTCATTTTACATTTCTCACAAGGCTCACACGGCCTTCCATATCATATCATATAAAACATCTTAGCTCATGTATTCAACATATACCATGTCTCAGTAACATCCCTTTCTAGGGCATGTCATATCTCATCACCTGCAATTTACGAGATATGTATTGAAATATAAGAAGCCCTGCAGTATGTAGATATCAACTCAGAGAGAACAAGCACATAAAGTTAAATGCACCAGAAACATACAATTCAATAGTTAAGTATCACCACATCTCATATCGAGACCTTTCATGTCACCATAACATGATTCATTGAACACCATATTCTTAGGGTTTCATTTGACTTATTCATTCATCACATGCCAACACCCTACTCTTAGGGTTTCATTCGCCTCATTCACCTTTTCATTTACCTCATTCACTTGTCACATGGCTCTCATAAGGATTTCATAGGATATAAGCATTCACTAAATAAAGATTGTTTTCAACAAATCATATACAATCGATATATGTATGAAACCATGGAAATTGAACTAAATTTAGGTTTCCATACTATTCACTGAGATATCATGCACCAACGATAAAATTCAAATAAGGTAATCCATGAGGTACATCCTAACCACTTATAAGATTACTAGTCCTTTTTAATAAGGTTGAAACTCTAGAGATATCTCAATTAGGTTAAACCCTAATTACATCATATGGTATAAATCTGAAAAGCATTCTTTCTAGGATGTGTTGTATACGTTTCTGATGTGAATCTACCATCAAGGAGTCATTCAAACAGAGAAGGAATCCATATCATATCAAATTGCAACAACTTAAATTAAACGGACATTTCAGGGTTTAGAATCACATACCAAGCAATTAGGGATTTGGATGCTATAATAAAATTTCGTGCATTATACTGTTTAAAGGAAGAACCCACTCACCCTAAGGTGTGAAAACACCTCAAAACTGCAGCTCAACTCAGGGGATCTCGAACTCATATCAAATCCCTAGCAAATCTCCCAATTCTTCTTCCATTCAACTAGGAAACCTTGAAAATGAGGGATTATGAAGAAAGGGTGAGAAAAGAGGGAATTTCGACATCATCTTGGATCAAATCAGAGCATGGACGGAATCTTGACATGAGAGAGAAGATTCACCATAAAATTCTATGCAAAGGATCCAAACTTACTTGATTTCATCATTCCTCGGACCGCAAAACCCTAGGTCAGCAATTCCTCCTCTTTCTCCACTCAAGCCCTAACTCTCCCTCTCTCTCTAGATTTTCGTTTCTCTGGGATGGATGACGAAGAATGAGAGCTGTGTGTGTGTGTGTGGTCGATCATATAAGTCAATTTGAGCTGCTTGGGTCAATTGCATATTGACCCAACACTCAACTTTAATTATATTGGCTGAATATTCAGTTATACAAAAGTTACTGTAATTCATTTATTTCAGAAATCAAAACTTCTCCAACAATTATGGGAATTTAGAGAGTTGTATATAATTGATCTATAAATCTTCAGTTAAAATTTAAGATCATTTGGAGTTACAAATAAATAATTAAAAATAGAACAGTGCACTGCTATATTGCAGTCTGCAGCAGATTCGGTCGAGTTTTCCCTGTACAGAACTCGACCGACACCCTCATTGTAGAGATCAAAAGTCATCCAAAAGTTATTCCAATTTAACAGAGTGTCTAAAACTGTGTTTTTAAAGCACTGTTAAAATTTGAGATCAATTGGATATACCAATAAAAAGATAAAATTCAATTACCACACTACTGTATAAATCTGGAAATATGATCGGTCGAATTTGAAACTCGACCGATAAACAGGTCAGAACATTCTTCAAAAATTCTGATATTTTCCAATGTTGTTCAAATTTTATATATAAAAATCATATCCAAATTTGAAATAAATAAGAGTTACACATAAAATACTAAACATCATTTAGTGAGACATTCTACTTATCAAATTCTGTATTCATATGTCATTAAAACCCTATTTTGGGCCGATTAAGGTCTATGCTTCTCAAACCCTAATTCTCAAGACAAAAGAACATTTAGAATTCTTATCATAGTTAAAACATCCTAATTGTGTTATCATCATTAATTAGATTTCAAGAATGATTATTCCAATTAATCTTTGCAATTGTCTAGGTAAACCCTAGTTTACCAGTTAAGCTCAGATGGGGTCGTAACACCAAGCTTGCAGCCAACATCACAGAGATGATCCTCATCAATAAAGAAAGACAAGATGTCTGAACCGCTCCATACAACCAACAATTCAAGAACAAAATTATCCCTCTAAACAAGGAAGATATCAAGACTATACCTACTCTTATTTATGAACAATCAAAGGTGGAGCACCTAGACATAGGAGAAAGCAATGACAAACACTGTTACAATCATGTTGGCAAGGTGAAAATCACTGAATCAACCTCTAAAGCAATGGGGACGCATCCAGTGCAACGAGCTAGGACCTTCTTTATATCTTCCCTAACTTACCAAACTAAGATAACACTAAGACCAAAATCTCCAAAGTCACAAAGGAAGACTATGATGTTACATGGGACAACTATTCAGACACCTATGACATGATTGAAGGATGAGGCATCAATTCTATCTTTGACACATAACCTACAAAGGACCCACCAACCTCAACCATATTGTTCACAATGATGAAGAAGCCCAAAATTGGTGTGTAGATGACCATAACATCCTAAGGACCAGATCCTCTCACGCACTAAAGAAAAACCCACTAGAGAAAAGGCACCCCAATGTGGTAGGGATCCTAGAGTGTCTATTTAGTCATGTTTTGCCAATCCCCACTCATATTCACAAAACCCTAAAATGTGTAAAATCTACAAAATCCCAAAAATAGGAAACTCAAAAAAGTAAAAAATATCTAAAGATGAGGAAGCTTTCTAGGAGTTTGCTAGCTATTTCACCGAACTAGTGTAAATACACAATGATGAAGACACCAACTTGGAAGACGTCCCCATCCTGAAGTATATACAAAAGGAGCATCAACGTTTTCATATTGAAGATGAAACAATGATGGTGAATCTCAACTCTGAGCCTGAGCAACACAAATTTAAAATAGGTGCACATCTACCATAAGATATCAAAGACTAGTCGATAGAGATTCTAAACCACTACATTGACATGTTTGCATGGAGATAGTCTGCCATGACTGGGTTGGATGAGGCATTCACAGTTCATCAACTAGCTATCATCCATGGCGTTCTCCCTATCAAGTAGAAGGCTAGGCAGCTACTGCTAGAATGGAGCCTTAAGATCATAGAAGTAGTTCAAAAGAAGTACCGTGAAAGTTTCTTAGATCCGGTCAACTATCCTACATGACTCGTCAATGTTGTACTAGTACCAACAAAGAACAATAAGGTACAAATGTGCATGGACTATCATGACCTCAACAAAGCATCTCCTAAAAATGACTTCACGCTTCTGCACATAGACATACTCATTGATAACACATCTGGACATGCACTACCCAATTTCATGGACGAGTTTTCCAGCTACAACCAGATTAAGTGGCCAAGGAAGATAAAGAGAAGACATCCTTCGTCATAGAATGGGGATTATTTTTCTATCAAGTCATGCCATTTGGTCTTAAGAATGTCAGAGCTACATATCAAAGGGTGAATGTCGCTCTATTTCTTGACATGATGCACAAGGAGGTGGAGGTCTACATGGATGATAGGATTGCAAGAACACATCATCCATCTAGAAAGTTATTTCCATGACTATGAAGATTCTTCCAACACCAGAATCCAACGAAGTGATCCTTTAGTGTTACATCTGGTAACTTATTGGGGTACATTGTTTATTACAGAGGAATCAAGTTAACCTCAAGAAGGCTCGAGCTATCTAGGAAATGTCCTTCCTCAGAAGAGAGAAGGAGATACAAGGTCTACTTAGTTGTCTTTAATACATCAACCGCTTCATCACCAAGCTTGCACCTTTACATGATACTGAAGAATAAATTAGACTATGTATGGAAGGAGCAATGCGATGATACACTCTAGAAGCTTAAAGACTAGCTTGCCAATCCACCAGTGTTAAGATAAATGTACTAGGATGCCCTTTCATCCTTCACCTATATATATGCAAAACATCAATGGAAGGAATCCTGAATCAACCAACAACCAATGGTGAGAATGCTATCTACTACCTTTCTAAGAAATTCAATAACATTGAGGCTTGCTACACTATAATTGAGAAGTATTTCCTGACCTTCATACATACAAAAAGGAAGTTGTGCCACTATCTGATGACATATCATCCACAACTGATCACCAAGCATGACCTACTCTTCTATCTTTGCAGTCGCCCTACCCTAATTGGATTATGCACAAATTGTTACATGATACTATCATAGTTTAACATCATCTATCTACCAATGAAGGAAGTTAAAGAACATTCCCTAGATGATCAACTAGAAGACTCCCCTCTCCCATAAGAAGCAACACATGAATACAAGTTCCCCAAAGAATACATAGGGATGATAAAATGCCAGACATGGTGGTTCTTCCCTTCCCGTTCATGTGAAATATATTCTTTGATGGAGATATAAATCATAAAGGAGGTAAAATAGGAGCAGTCCTTCAGAAATCCAAGTAGAACGACTACCAATAGCAAGACAGTTTTACAACACCACTGACAATGTGGCTGAGTATGAAGCCTGGATCTTAAGACTCGAGCTTGCCAGGTAGCAAGGGGCACATCACTTACAAGTCTACGATGACTCCCTTATGCTAATATCTCAAGTCCATAAAAATTGGAAGATGCATCAATAAAACCTAGTTCTGTATCAAGAGCACACATGCTCTCTGTCTTAAGACTTTGAGCACATCTCCTTTCATTTCAATTGGAAGATAGAAAAAATGCATTTTCTTACGCTCTGGAAACCTTGACTTCCTAGATCGAAATCTAAGGAGACCAAACCTTCTCTTACACTCTCTTCACCCACCTATTACATGATAATAGACTACACACATAATGGTGAATAAAAGTATTGGTTCTACGACATGAAGACATATCTAACAATTCAACCCATCCCATAAAGCATCTCCCATAGGGAGCATCAGTCACTTAGATGAAAAGACACACAATATATACTAAAAGAAGAAAACCTAAATCACAGATCCTAAAACCAGACTATTCTCCAATTTGTTAGAAATATAGAAGAAAAAACTATAATGAAGGAGGTCCATGCAAGGTCATCTAGCACACACATGAGTGGAGTCATTCTAGCCAAGAAAATATGAATCTTGGGATACACCTGGAACACGATGCAAACAAATTGTGGCCTATACCAAGCCTACCAAATCCATATGAAAGCATTCATTCACCTACCAAACAAATATACAACATGGCCATGCATAGGCCATCCTCAATCTCGAGAATCGACATGAGCGGGAAAATCAATCCTGAGGCATTGAATGAGACTTTCTTCATTCTGGTTGTGATTAATTATTCCAAAAAATGGGTAGAAGCTGTTATAACCTCATTTTCCAAAACATGTAATGAGATTTGTGAATCTTCTTTAAAAGATAAATAAGATCAATGTTTGATTTCATGGTTTGATTTGAATGAATTTCGTGTATGATAGCCTTGCATGCTTTCTTGATGGGCCTCATTGGCCATTAAGCCCAATTGAAAGAAAAAGAAAAAAGAAATGAAAAAGGAATTCAATGGGATAATGGGATATATAAGAAAATGAATAAAGGATGATTAAAAGGCTAAAAGACATTTTCCCAAAAATATAATTTCGAGTTATAAAGGTTCCTTGGGCTTCAAGGAACTCAGGATTATTATATAATAGCAAGGGAAATAAAGAATATGAGGAAAATATGAATAAAAGGGTGTTTTCTTGCAACTAAAGAAAAAGAACCGTTTAATTAAGATAATGATCCCAATTTTTGCAGGATGAAAGATAAAAGCATAAAAGAGATTCCCTTAAAATTTGAAGCAAAAAAGAGTTAAGGGTTGGGAGTTATCGATTTTTAAAGATTATCTTCAAAATAGGATTTTCCTTGAGAGTTTGGGAAATCTTTCCCTTTTCGTTTAAGCACAGTTGATAGTGGCCGTTGGATCTTGATCCAACGGATCCAGCTCATTGTCTAGAGTCCTATGGGGTGCGGACTGTAGCACGCCCACATGGGAACTTTCCCCTTTGTTTCTGATCGATTCAATGCTTGTGCAAGCATGGAAACCCGTTCTTTGGGTTCGGGAGTGTGGGGCGAAGCTTCTAGACCCTACTTTGGTGGGTTCCCATCGCGAATAGGAAAAATGCCCAATTGGGAAGAGAACCAGTTTATGGCGGGAATAAGAAACCCTAGGTAGAGACCCCCATAGCCTATAAATAGGCCCTCGGGTGGTTGCTCTCACCCTCACGAACCCTGGCGGCAGCTTCTCGAAGCTCAGAGCCCTTTCCCTCTCGTGATTGACCTTGCTCCGACGAGCCCTAGCCGCGACACCGCTGCGTTGTTTAGAGAAAAAAAGGAGGAGGACGATGAGCAGCAACCCTCTGATCCTGGACCATCGTAGACCTAGCACGATCCAACAGATCAACAGAGGGGGCGCGTGCACGATCGTGTGAGTGGGGGTGAGTCATGAGGATCATTTGATCCTGGATAGTCCCAGTGGACTATCGATCCGATGAACCTGGACCGGAATGCCTAAACCTATCCACTCATTGGAGCCAATCGACAGACCATCGGTGCATCAATCCAACGGCCGACGAATTTTGGTAATTATCTCTCTCTAATCAAATAATCCAGATAATTTCTTTTCCTTGCTAAAATCATAGTAATAGCTAGGAACCTCATATGAAGGAACTTTAATATGAAAGTTGTATAGAAAAATACGAGGAACATGATAAAAATGATTGGAGAACCTGATTCTAGTTCATTTTGCAAGAGTGCCTTGTTTTGTTAGAAAAATGCATTACAAGTTAATTAGAAACCCTAATTGTACATAAAGAGTGATTCCTTGTAACTTAATAGGTTAAATTGAGAATTATCAACCTTTTAATTGATAACATGGAGTTTTCATCTGTTTTGAGTACAAAGATGGTTAATTTATGGTTTATGTCTATAAATGAAAGATAATGTACATGAAAACCCTAATTTAGGGTAAAAGAAGAAGAAAACCATGTTATTTTAGATTAAGGAAGTAAATGGCTAAATAATGATTCTAAAACTGTTAGGAGTATTAAAAGGATAGGATTTAAAGGTTTTATATATATATTTGATGAATTAGGGTTCATAATAATTAAGAAATGAGGCAAAACCCTAATTTCCAAGGAAACCGTAAAATTGGAATAGAAACCCTAAGTGATATGATGAAATTGGATAAATATTAATAAAAGTAAACTTGTACTTTTATTTCAGGGTTTCTGTGCAATTTGCTTGATTGATTGGATTTTCTCTCTCTACAAATTAATTCTGTATCTGAATCTGCAATACAAGTATGTGGTTACGCTTATGATTATCCTGCTAGTTTTCCGCGGATTTTATCGACGTTTCCATCATGGATGAAATAAATTGTTGGATGCTTTTATTTCATGCAAATATAGAGTGACTATGATTATCACTATGATTATACATATATAACTGGCTAGATCCGAGTCCACCCTTATGGCTATGCAAGGGCTAAAAAGGATAACCTTGAGTAAGGTCTAGGCTGTCATGAGTTAGAAACTGGGCTACACATGTGTAGTGCCATGAGACTCTTAGCTTGCCATGAGTTAAGGAGTGGGCTATCTACGGGTAGTGCCATGTGACTCAGCCCTAGAAACTGATTCACCTGTTAGGTGAAATCATGAGGGGTACAATGGGGATCTACCTTAAGGGTGGTAGTGTCCAAGTCCACTGTAGGGACAACACAGGGGATAGGGTACACATGGATCGCGCAGTTATATTTAAAACGTAAAATTGTTTGTAAACTGTAATTGATTGCAATACATTATTACGAATAATTGCATGATTCATGTTTCCCCCACATACCGGATTTGGATGACCGACGTTTTGTTTGTCAGCGTTTTAGGTACAAAACCAAAATGTCAAAAAAAACAAGTCGTCATATTGTGAAATACACAAATTAAAGTTCAAGGAGGATTAGTTAGACTAGTTCCAGTTCTGGATAGCATTTTAGAAATCCCAGTTTTTCAAAGGTATGCAAAATTTTATTTATTAAAGCTTTTCAATATAGTCTAGTAGAATTTAATAATTGTTACCAATTAATTGCTGAACCTTGATCCAGAAAATTGGATAACGGCACCGACCTTTCGGTCTCCCTTAATTGGGGGTTACTGGAAGGCGGGGTCATTACATTTGGTATCAGAGACAAGGTTCTCCATTTAATTGTTAATAATTATTAAATTTTACAAACTCTGTAGAACCCAAGGGAGTTATTAGAGGATTTTCCGAAAGACTGAGGTGTCTAGAAAAGGATCACTTCCGGGGGCTGGCAAAATTTTCCTCTGCACCGCTAGTCGAAATACGAGGACTCCCAGATTGTTTGACTGTCTGGCCGATGTCCTAGGATCTGAATCAAAATAAGATACCTTAGGTCTCTCTCATCTTATTCATCCCTTCTCATCACATATTCTATTAAGGACTCTAAGAGTTAGAATTTTCTCTCTCTTCCTCACCCTCATGTGGTATGGGTAAGTAAGTTAAGGATTAAGGAATCCTCCATCAAATTAATAAAAGATACGTAATGAGACATCACTGACATAAGTATAATTAGTTTAATGATAAACTAAAGGTATGTTTGTTATGCTTATGTAGATGGCTCGTACAAAGACAGTTGCTATCCCTGAGGGTATTGGGAACCCAGCTAGGAGTGCTTAGCCTCCCCACAAAGGAAAGGGTTCTTCAGAGAAGAGGAAGAAGAACCATGATGGTGAATCCTCTAAGAAGAGAAAGAGGCCCAAAGAGACCACTCATGAGGTCCCTAACCCTGACCCGATACCCTTCAGTAACCTTGATCAAGAACATGACCAAGGGTACGAGGAGCAACATGTGTATGAGGAAGTAGACCAGATGGAGAAGGACCAAGCGAGAGGTCCAGAATCGACCATGATGATCCACATAGCTGAAGCTTTGTGGATGGAGCAGCAGAGGAAGCTAACAGAGGCCATTAATGCCTTGGCCTTCTGAGACCTAACCAGAGCTGGGAATGGTGATCCGCTTCCGTTTCATCCTAGACTGGGGGCCACCATCCTGGACTTTGTCAAGCTGAACATTGAGAAGTTCTGGGGAGAAGATAAGACCGAGGTAGTCGAAAAGGTGGAAGCTTGGCTTCTTGTAGTCGAGAATGGTTTCCGCATGCTTGAGGTACAGCCGAGCAAGAAGGTCCTCTTTGCTGCTCACCTCCTGGAAGGAGCAACTAATATATGGTGGGAGACCCACATCATAGGCAGAGATTTGACAGAGGAACCCATGGCATGGGCTGATTTCAAGACGATCTTCACCGCCAGATTCGTTCCAGTCTCAGCTAAGAAGGAAAAGGAAAGGAAGTTCACCAACATGACCCAAGGAAACTCTTCGGTGGAGGACTTCGGGCGCAAGTTTCGAATCCTGGAACGCTTTGGGTACAAGATGGATGAAGAAAGAATGGTGGATCACTTCATAGAGCGTCTTCACCCTGCCATCAGGCCCCATGTGATGGCAAGAAAGCCTAAAACCTTCATCGAAGCCTAAAACACTACTTTAGACATGGAGAGGACTATGATGCCTACCCAATTTCCACCCAAGGGGTACTCGAGTTTCACTGAAGGAGCCCAAGGCCCGAGAAACAACCACAATTAGGGTCTAGGACGTCATCAAGCTAAAGGAAAACATGGAGGAAAAGGGAAACCCCGTCAAGAGAACAACCGACCTCCTTGCCACAGCTGCAGAAAGGGGCACACCGGGGAATGCCACTATAAGAAGAAGACATGCTTTCGATGCCACCAAGAAGGACATATGCAATCCATTTGTCCTATGTCAGATCCCAGAGGACCAGGACAAGTGGCAGTCCCACCTGTAGCAGCCCCACCTGTGACAGCCCCACCTATAGCTGTAGCCCCACCTACTAGAGAGAGAAGACAAGCTCGGGTGTTTGCCATTGACAATGAGGAGGCTCAAGCTAATGTCAATCGGTTGATCGAGGGTAATAACCCTTAGAGTTTTCTTTTATGTTTTAAGTTAAGTATGTAATGGTCTAATGCATGGTGAACAATAATGTAGGCATGCTTGAAGTCATGGGACATAATGTAAAAGCTTTGTTTGACTCTGGATCTACTAATACTTTCATTTTGAGAAATCTTGCAACTATGCTTTGTTTGGATATCAAGGATTTAGGGTATGTCTTAGATGTTACAACCCAGAGTGGTCAGATCTTTACTTCCCTTTTGAAAACCCCGGTGATACCTGTGAAATATCGAGATCGTAAATTTCCTACAGACTTTATCCTTCTTGACATGAATGATTTTGATGTAATCATTGGCATGGATTGGCTTTATACTTATAGGGCCAACATTGACTGTAGGGAGAAGAAAGTGATCATTAGAAGACCAGGTCACCCACCTCTTGTCATTAGGGGTAGGAAGGATGCCACCACCAGCCTGTATGTGTCGGCCTTGAAGGCAGAGCAGATGATGAGTAAAGGGTGTCAAGCTTTCCTGGCAGTAGTCACTGAGCCAGAACCCAAGGTACAACCCTTAGAAGAAATAGAGGTAGTTAGGAGCTATGCAGATATTTTCCCAGATGATCTACCTAGGATTCCTCCTGAGAGAGAGGTAGATTTCTCCATAGAGCTATCTCCTGGTACAAACCCTATTTCCCGAGCATCCTATAGAATGGCCCCTACTGAATTGCTTGAGTTAAAGAAGTAATTGTAGGAATTGCTAGACAAGGGTTTTATCCGCCCTAGCATATCACCTTGGGGAGCACCAGTTCTTTTTGTAAAGAAAAAGGATGGTTCGCTCCGTATGTTCATAGACTACCAGATGATCAACCAGGCTACCATTAAGAACACATACCCTTTACCCCAGATAGATGACTTGTTTGACCAGTTGAAGTCAGCTCGAGTCTTTTCCAAGATCGACTTGAGATCGAGTTATCACCAGTTGAGAGTCAAGAGTGAGGATATCCCGAAAATCACTTTTAGAACCCGGTATGGCCACTATGAGTTTGTGGTTATGCCTTTTGGGTTGTCCAATGCACCCAGTGTGTTCATGAAACTTATGAACAATGTGTTTCATCCCTTCCTTGACTCATTCTTCATAGTGTTCATAGATGACATACTGGTTTATTCAGATAACTTAGATCAACACCGAGACCACCTAAGTAAAGTCCTTGATATCTTAAGAAAGCAAAAGTTCTATGGGAAGTTATCTAAATGCGAGTTTTGGATAGACCGAGTCATGTTACTTGGACACATCATCTCTGGAGGAACAATCGCTGTAGATCCAGCTAAAGAGTCAACAGTTCGAGACTGGCCTACACCAAAGAACCCCTCCGAGATTCGAAGCTTCTTGGGGTTAGCAAGATATTATTGACGCTTCATCGTACATTTCTCTAAGACATCCTTGACTTTGACCATGTTGACTCAGAAAGATGTGAAGTTTGTGTGGTCCGATGTTTGTGAGGCTCGTTTCCAGGAGCTGAAAGAGAAGTTGACCACTGCACTAGTTTTGACTCTACCATCAGGCAATGAGGGTTTCATGATTTTCACCGATGCATCAAAGATGGGACTTGGTTGTGTGTCGGAACAGAATCGGCATGTGGTTGCATATGCCTCCGGACAACTCAAGCCCAACGAGGTGAATTACCCGACACATGACCTAGAGTTAGCTGCTATCATCCATGCCCTGAAGATTTGGCGGCATTACCTTTATGGTGCTACTTTTGAAATCTTCACAGACCATAAGAGCCTAAAGTATCTCTTGACACAAAAAGACTTGAACCTAAGACAACGATGATGGATGGAGTATATGAAGGATTATGACTTCACCATTGCCTATCATCCGGGAAAGGCGAACGTCGTAGCTGATGCTTTAAGTCGGAAATAGATAAGGTGTGCAGTTGTGTTGTCCAGACAGTGGAAGAGTTGGTGGAATGGTCACCTCAACCGTTAGATGATCGAGTTCGATTGGCCAACATCCAGATACAGTCTGAATTGTTGAGTGAGATTGTCGCAGAATAGTTGGCCAGTGGAGGACTTGACAAGATGAAAGGAATGATGCAGAAGCCTCTGACTCGTCTTTCTTTGGGAAAAGACGGAGGAATCCGATTTGAGAATCGCATATGGGTTCCTGATGATTCACCGTTGAAGGAACGTATCCTATATGAGGCTCATGGTTCTAAATACACGGTGCACCCAGGGACTACGAAGATGTTTAAGGACATGTAGAGATTTTTATGGTGGCTAGGAATGAAGAGAGACATTGCAGCTTATGTAGCCAGTTGTCTTACGTGCCAAATGGTGAAGGCTGAACACCAACGACCTGGCAGACTTTTATAGTCTATAGAGATCCCAGAGTGGAAATGGGAGAAGATCACCATGGATTTCGTGGTGGGTCTACCCCGGACCAAGAAAGGCCATGATGCGATATGGGTTTTGGTAGATCACCTTACCAAGTCAGCACACTTCCTTGCCCTGAAAACCACTACCAAAGTGTCAGACTTAGCTGAGCTGTATATCATAGAGATAGTACGTTTACATGGCGTACCCGGTTCCATCATCTCGGATAGAGACCCAAAGTTTACTTCCAAGTTGTGGAAGCATGTTCAAGAGGAACTAGGTACAAGGCTGAAGTTTAGTACCGCTTATCACCCCCAGACAGATGGTCAGTCAGAAAGGACAATTCAGACCTTAGAAGATCTACTGAGTTCTTGCGTGCTCGATTGGGGTGGATCATGGGAGAAGTACCTACCTTTAGCTGAGTTTGCCTACAATAATAGTTACCAAGCCAGTATCGGGATGCCTCCATATGAATCTCTATATGGGAGACCGTGTCAGTCACCACTTCACTGGGATGATGTTGGTGAAAGGACCTTTTTGAGGTCAGATGAACTCCAAGTGTATGCTGATAAAGTCGCTTTGATCAGGCACAAGCTAAAGAGAGCCCAAGACCGACAGAAGTTGTATGCTAATGCGAAGCGGACTGATGTGCATTTTGCTGTGGGAGAACATGTTTTTCTGAAAATCTGACCGCTCCAAGCTATAGCTAAGAATAGAGGAAAGCTGAGTCCCCGATACGTGGGTCCGTTTGAAGTGTTAGAACGGATTGGTGAAGCCGCATATCATTTGGCATTAACCCCTCAATATAACATGATGCACGATGTGTTTCACGTGTCCAATCTGAAGCGATATGTGCAAGATCTAAGCCATGTGCTGAGCATTGAACCCATTGAGCTTCAAGGAAAGCTATCTTACCCTGAGTTGCCTTTGTGGATTCTAGATACCAAGGTAAAAGAACTCAGAAATAAGAATATAGAGATGGTAAAGGTTCTTTGGAAGCACCATGGGGAGGATGAGGCCACATGGGAGCTGAAGACGGACATGGAAAAATCATATCCTGATTTGTTTGTTTGATTATTGAATTTTGAGGGTAAAATTCCTACAAGGAGGGGAGGATGTTATAACCTCATTTTCCAAAAAATGTAATGAGATTTGTGAATCTCCTTTAAAAGATAAATAAGATCAATGTTTGATTTCATGGTTTGATTTGAATGAATTTCGTGTATGATAGCCTTGCATGCTTTCTTGATGGGCCTCATTGGCCATTAAGCCCAATTGAAAGAAAAAGAAAAAAGAAATGAAAAAGGAATTCAATGGGATAATGGGATATATAAGAAAATGAATAAAGGATGATTAAAAGGCTAAAATAAATTTTCCCAAAAATATAATTTCGAGTTATAAAGGTTCCTTGGGGTTCAAGGAACCCAGGATAATTATATAATAGCAAGGGAAATAAAGAATTTGAGGAAAATATGAATGAAAGGGTGTTTTCTTGCAACTAAAGAAAAGGAACCGTTTAATTAAGATAATGATCCCAAATTTTGCAGGATGAAAGATAAAAGCATAAAAGAGGTTCCCTTAAAATTTGAAGCAAAAAGGAGTTAAGGGTTGGGAGTTATCGATTTTTCAAGATTATCTTAAAAATAGGATTTTCCTTGAGAATTTGGGAAATCTTTCCCTTTCGTTTAAGCGCGGTTGATAGTGGCCATTGGATCTTGATCCAACAGATCCATCTCATCGTCTAGATTCCTATGGGGTGCGGACTGTAGCACACCCACAGGGGAACTTTCCCCGTTGTTTCCGATCGATTCAATGCTTGTGCAAGCATGGAAACATGTTCTTTGGGTTCAGGAGTGTGGGGCGAAGCTTCTCCACCCTACTTTGGTGGGTTCCCATTGCAAATAGGAAAAATGCCTAATTGGGAAGAGAACCAGTTTATAACGGGGATAAGAAACCCTAGGTAGAGACCCCCATAGCCTATAAATAGGCCCTCGGGTGGTTTCTCTCACCCTCACGAACCCTGGTGGCAGCTTCTCGAGCCTCAGAGCCCTTTCCCTCTCATGATTGACCTTGCTCCGATGAGCCCCAGCCGCGGTGCCACCGCGTTGTTTAGATCAGAAAAGGAGGAGGATGACGAGCAGCAACCCTCTGATCATGGACCATCATAGACCTAGCACGATCCAACAGATCAGCAGAGGGGGCGTGTGCACGATCGCGTGAGCGGGGGCGAGTCGTGAGGATCGTATTATCCTGGATAGTCCCAGTGGACTATCGATCCGACGAACCTGGACTGGTGCACCTAAACCTACCCACTCAGTGGAGCCGATCAACATGGAGCATCAGATCGAATCGGCGGACCATCGGTGCATCAATCCAACGGCTGATGAATTTTGGTAATCTCTCTCTAATCAAATAATCCAGATAATTGCTTTTCGTTGCTAAAATCATAGTAATAGCTAGGAACCTCATATGAAAGAACTTTATATATGATAGTTGTATAGAAAAATATGAGTAACATGATAAAAATGATTGTAGAACCTGATTCTAGTTCGTTTTGCAAGAGTGCCTTGTTTTGTTAGAAAAATGCATTATAAGTTAATTAGAAACCCTAATTGTACATAAAGAGTCATTCCTTGTAACTTAATAGGTTAAATTGAGAATTATCAACCTGTTTATTGATAGCATGGACTTTTCAACCGTTTTGAGTACAAAGATGGTTAATTTAGGGTTTATGTCTATAAATGAAAGATAATGTACATAAAAACCCTAATTTAGGGTAAAAGAAGGAGAAAACCATGTTATTTTAGATTAAGGAAGTAAATTGCTAAATAATGATCCTAAAAATGTTAGGAATATTAAAAGGAGAGGATTTAAAGATTTTATGTATATTTGATGAATTAGGGTTCATAACAATTAAAAAATGAGGTAAAACCCTAATTTCCAAGGAAACCCTAAAATTGGAATAGAAACCCTAAGGGATATGATGAAATTGGATAAATATTAATAAAAGTAAACTTGTACTTTTATTTTAGGGTTTCTGTGCAATTTTCTTGATTGATTGGATTTTCTCTCTCTAAAAATTAATTATGTATCTGAATCTGCAATACAGGTATGTGGTTACACTTATGATTATCCCGACTAGTTTTCCACAGATTTTATCAACGTTTCCATCATGGCTGAAATAAACTGTTGGATGCTTTTATTTGATGAAAATATAGAGTGACTATGATTATCACTATGATTATACATATATAACTGGCTAGATCTGGGTCCACCCCTGTGGCTATGCAAAGGCTAAAAAGGATAACCTAGAGTAAGGTCTAGGCTGGCATGAGTTAGAAACTGGGCTATACATGTGTAGTGCCATGAGACTCTTAGCTTGCCATGAGTTAAGGAGTGGGCTATCTATGGGTAGTGCCATGTGACTCAGCCCTAGAAACTGATTCACATGTTAGGTGAAATCATGAGGGGTACAATGGGGATCTACCTTAAGGGTGGTAGTGTCCAAGTCCATTGTAGGGATAGCGCAGGGGATAGGGTACACATGGATCGCACAGTTATATTTAAAACATAAAATTGTTTGTTAAACTATAATTGATTGCAATACATTGTTACGAATAATTGCATGATTAGCGTTTCCCCCACATACCAGCTTTGGCTGACCGACGTTTTGTTTGTCGGCGTTTTAGGTACACAACCAAAATGACAAACAGTAAGTCGTCATATTGTGAAATACACAAATTAAAGTTCAAGGAGGATTAGTTAGACTAGTTCCAGTTCTGGATAGCATTTTAGAAATCCCAAATTTTCAAAGGTATGCAAAATTTTATTTATTAAAGCTTTTCAGTATAGTCTAGTAGAATTTAATAATTGTTACTAATTAATTGTTGAACCTTGATCTAGAAAATCAGATAACGGCACCGACCTTTCAGTCTCCCTTAATTGGGGGTTACAGGAAGGAGGGGTCATTACAAAAGCGGTGTCCATCACCAATGCATCAACTCAACAAGTCATCAAGTTCCTCAAGAACCACATAATAAAACTGATATTGGATACCGCATGAGATCATTTACGAAGATGGTGCAAATTTTAACACCAAGATTGTCAAAGAGTATCTAAGCTCTTTAGGAATCAAACACCACCCAACGTCACCTTACCGACCCAGATGAATGGAGCTATAGAAGCTCCCAATAAGAACCTAATAAAGATTCTAAAGAAGATAATTAGCTCTCATGCCACCTGGAATGAATACCTCCTAGTGGCTCTCTGGTCTTATCACACTTCTATTAGAACATACACGGGAGCCACACCATATTCTCAAGTGTATAGAATGGAGGTGGTTTTTCCAGTTGAGGCTCAGATCCCTTCACTTTGCATAATATAGGCAACTAATATCCTAAAGGTTGTATGCTTTCAAGCCTATATTTTCTGCCTTAATACCCTTGAACAAAAAAAGCAAGAGCCCTTCATCATGCACAATGTTACAAAGCAAGAATGACTCAAGCATAAGAAGGTTTGGCCCCACCATTTCTAGAAGGGCGACTTGACACTACACGTCATCCAAAATGCAGATTTCAAGGGATAGTTCAACCCTAAATGGGAAGGACCCTACATAATCCACAACATCTATGACTGGGGTAGCCTGTGCCTAAAGGAACTGGGTGAAGACATTCATCCACATCACAAGAACGCCAACCTCATTAAGCACTAACACTACTAATAAGAAATGACAAGAAATACTCTACCAAGAAGTCATGTAAGGGTCTAAAAGCTTCCATTCCTCTAAAAAACACCTAAAATCTACCGATATATCTGACTGCACCCTCCAGTTCACCCTGAAGTGAAAAGGTGAAACTAGAACCTAGAGCTTAGGACATAAGGAGCACAACCCTTATCCTGAGTCCCCAATGGTTAACCAAAAAAAGGAACTCCTTAATGTAGGCCAAACTTAATAAAATACACCGTAAAATGTTCATGATTGTGGAAAGAGAGAGGTGAAGCCTAATGATCAATTGGAATAGGAGGATGGAATAAATTATGAGTCCCTAAAGCAAGTTACATGCAATCCACACAATCGATGTCCTGGCACCTATATCTAGGTAGATACCATAACATTGACATATTTCTGGGTAAACCTAAAAGGGAAGGACCATAAGGAGAAAGTAGAAGTTGAAACCTTGTGCAAATATCCTCACCTCATCTCTCAAAAAGAGGTGAGGCCAAACTCTTCATGGGCTAACTTGATTGCAATGAGGAGCAAAACCTTAACTAGGAAAACATCATTTGTTCCCCACAAAATCCTAGGCTCTCATACTAAGGCCCTGAGAAGTATGTTCAATCAAAAGCTTTAATGAAAAGATCCACGACTAGTGGACATCACAAGAAATGACCCAAGATCCCATACACTAAAGTATATTGAGAGTAAAGCCTACATGTGTATTTTTAACACCTGGCACCTTGGCCCAACTGGGTAGGGACGTGCTATTGATATACCTATTACACAACATGACTTTAGCACTAAGAATAACACCCATGTCCAACAAAGTTTTAACCTATTTCCTCCCCTAGAGTGAGGACCCCCTCATGACAGAATGAGCCATAGATAGTCAGAGGGAAGAACACCTATTATCAAGAGATCGAGATAAGTAATAACTTAAAATGCTTTGGGTTTCAACCTTCTAACTTCATTAAAGGAAGTGGACAAGGAGGAGGAAATCCTGGCATATTTTAGGAAAATCTATAGCCATTCCTGGTGCCCTAAACACATATGAAGGAGGTCTACATTGATCCCAATTACCTAATTCATCATAAAGAAGCTCATAGTGATATGCACTTCAAAATATCAATAAGGACCTAACTCCAATTACACATTTTCAAACATCACGGAAGGAGTACCCATACCCGGTGTCACATGTCATGAAAAAAATCTTTATTTCTAAATAAATTTATTAAAAAATCTTGGATCCTCACGCCAATAAAAAACATATATATAAAAAGTCAAAAAAGACAGATATATTTTTTTTTTGATTCAGCCACATTTGTGCCACTTTCTTGTGAACCTTTTAGGAATCAAAAATTAGCTTCTTAAAAAAGGAGGGAACACTTTAACCCTAATATGCACACTAGCGACAATTAAACTACCTTAGCATTGACACAAGGTAGTACACAATGCATCTCTTCAGACCTAGTTGGATGATGAAACACTGAAAGCCAGGCATGACAACTCCACATCCAAATTGTTAATAAAAAACTTCATCCATAATCAACCAAGTTTATAAATTTTGAATTTGCAAGCCACAAATCTAGGTCACCACACAACTAAAAAGGCTCACCGACTTGAATGTGATTTGAAAAAAACTCCTTTGCCTTGCTATAACGAGGGTTTGATGACTCCACCAACCTGGCAGGTCTGATGTGCATAACGAAGTAAATTTACAAGACCTTGAAGGGTTCTCTCATCCTCCCAGTCAACTGGGCCTCATCCAAGCATTCATACAATTCAGTCAACATCAAAGGGACATTGTCTCCTTCTTATAAAGGGTAGAAACAACTCTAGAAGTGCAATCATCACTAACCCAACAGTTTCTCCAAGAGAAGATCCACCAGGATAATCAAAGTGACATTTAAATGGAATGACTGTCATTGATCAATCATTGAGTATCTTGGGATTTCTTCATGGCTAGGAGGCTCACCATCTCAACTTCCAACTCAATTTCTTCTCTACAACATGACGATGATCATTGAGAGGAAGCTGGGTAATGTTGGTCATGTCTTCCAAGGTAGGAGTCAGAACAACATCCCTATAGTAGAAGGAATGACATATGGGATCCCAAAAGGGGATCACCACTGATATCATGTCTGTTGCAATGGGGACATAAGCCATATGATGAAGATAATGAGTCATGCTTTGACTTCTTGAATCTCAGATAGATCATTAATGCAATGAAGCATCAAAGACATATTAGTGGGAGGGCTCCGCAGAAGCAGGATTTCACTTATCACCCTCTCTCCCATGGCTCTGGGTCATAAAAGTGAGATATACATAAAATAAAAAATCATTCAACCTTATTTATAGGCTCCAAATGAGATACTCCTTCTAGAGACAAAAGGACTCGTGTCCTTTTTCCCTAAGGAGTGGTGCAATCTCCCACATACATATACATCAATGGTCAAATTGGACACACATCTTGAGACAAGAGGATTCCTTGTCCCACAAGACATGCATATTATGTCAATTTTCCACATAGATTTGAGATGTAGATCGATGCAATTTGATGAGTCTACCAAAGATCTTCCAAATATCAAACTCTTGAAATCTAATTCTAAATTAAGTTTTAAAAAACCTCACACTCTGATTTAACCCAAAGTTAGACTTTTATTTGAATTATAAAAAGTGTCTTACAAATACAAACATGACTAATACATGTTTTATTTTTCTTGCAAGAAAAGAAAATACAATAAATGATCTAGAAGTGTCAAAATTACTGATGCTTCTTCAATGTCTTCAACCACCATGTCAATTGCTTGGCCAAAGGATGATGATTAGTGGAAGAATACCCAAAGGACCAATGATCCCCACTTGTGTCAGATCTAACCACTGGAAGGCACTTCCACAACAAAAGTAGCATGCCTACAATGAGAGGAACCTGCTCCAACACCAACCCATGGTGGGTCTGCATTATGAATTGGAACCTCTGAAGAAAAGTCATCCACGCCAGTGAATTACTCAAATCTTTGACTATGTCTGTATCTAGGTGGGATACTCGAGTAGAAGAGTCCACCCACATGCATCCACATCTGCTTCTTGGAAGGACAAGGTGCAATCAAAATTTCCCAGTAAGTGACACAAGCCTCCAACGCCAAAGTCCAAGTGTGACCTCAACCCGAAAAATAATCAAAGCCCCCAAGTGCCAATAAGTGGAGAAGGTGGAGACTTAAGAGGAGGAACTGCCTCAGGAGGAGGCAGGTGACATAACTTTTACCTGTAATCATCCTTCTCCTTTGTAGAATCATAGCAAATTACATACAAAAGACACATACCAAACAATGCAAAACAAATGAAGTTAAACCACATTAATACCATTGGAGGACATCAAAGGTGATCATATGTCTATCTAGATAAAGTAGTGGCTATCCTGGTCATAGTACCACTCAAGGTACTCATCATGCATAACCTGAATCCACATCTACTCTAGAGCCTCCTGATAGATTCTGTGACTAGGAGAAACCAGCTGAGGTAAAGGGTCAAAGGGAATATGCTAACCACCAGTCGAATGATGAACAACAAGCATGCCCATATATAGAGCACTCCTAGAGAGTGACTCAAATTGGTTCTGTCAAGTATGCAAAGACAATGCCACAAAGGAGGCTAAACACGATGTGCCCACCTAGCCACAATGGGACATAGAGAAGATCTTGAATCATATTTGGAAACCACAATAAATTGGAGTCAACTAAAGTACACAAACAAGAAAATACAATGTTAAAAGTACTGGGCATATTTCATCTATGGTCATTGTCTCCAATTCACCCCTCCATTGCTCATACTTCACCCTGCTACTACACCTTACTCAGTGGCAATATGTAGGGAGAGAAGCATGTAGATATTCTTCCATATCACTATGAGTAACATTTCTATGATGTCAGAATTGCTCATAGCCATGCAACTACAAAGGAAAGTTCAAATTTTTTTCTAGTGTAGATATTTCAAAGAAAAAATACAAAGAAATAGGTAAAGACGTATAACAATCAAGCCTACGGGGATGCTGCAACCCATCTTAGACCAAACCATCTTCCCCATAGAAAAGTCACCCACAAGACACCTCATCAAAAGGTGAGAATACACATCTTCACCTCATTTAAGGAAGGGACAACATCCAGATCTATAAGGAAGGAGAACCAAACAATGTCTCCTCTATTCTCTACATTATTGCTAAATAAGCAACCAGTGATCAACACGAACAAGAACACCTTGATCGTCATGGATGCATAGATTGGATCACTGGCACCCCTCATCTGACCATAATGAAAGAAGGTGGCTCTCAAGCAAGTAAACTTGAAGTCACGTCTAGAGGCCAACCCATTGCCATTAGGATTCATTCCTAGGATCCTAGCTGACCAGTGACACCCCTACTCCTATCAGTCTGGAAGAGAATGATCAGGAATCTTACCAAAACCTAGGATAGTAATCCAGACAAACTCACTAGGTTATGGCCAACTCCTAGAAAGAAAAGTGGAATGTGCTAATCTTAGCTGAAAAGTGCTCAATTAGAGGAAGGGCATAGTGCCTATCAACTACCCCACATTGACAAATGATACCAAAGCCTACTCCCTCAAGTAGATTGAACTCCTCAAAAACTAAACTATCATATAACATCCCTGGCTTAGTCCAATGGGCTTGTAAGTATATGATCAACAATCTGAGACCCTAAATAGACAAGGCAGAACACTATGTCAAAACCATCACCACGAGAGGAAAATCCCAATTCAAGATAGGAAAAGCACTAAGAATATAACACAGAGTAGAGTTTCCAAGTTATACCCCATCACCTACTCAATAACTACCCCATCACCCGCTCAATAACTTCTATGATGGATGTTCATCCACAACATGCCTAGATGAAACACAAGCCACTCAAGTATGAGTAACCCCCCTCCATGATCTTTCTCACAACACCGTGACACATGTCCAGAGCAAAGACCAATTAGAGATATTTGTAAACCTGATACAAACTCAACAAAAGAAGGCACAATGCATACCATGGATACACCTCAGTCCCCGCACTATTGCTCACATCTTGCTCATCAATGATAGGTTCATCCTCATATAGTCACAATCTGCCATATGAAAACGTACAATAACAATGACATGAGCTTTTCACATCAACTAAAATTAGATCAATTTGGTAATAGATGACCAAGAAAATGGCAAAATAGCAAAATTAGTTGGATAAAAAATCAGAACAAAAATCTATGTCATCTTCAACCTATAGACTATGCAGACCACTGGGAATCCAAAAACCATATTTTTGCATAGTGCAAAAATGAAAGTTATACCTTCCATGAGATGAATGTAGATGAAACCGCTAGAGAGGAGGACTCTAAGCTCCACTTCTATTGCAGAGACGTCGCATGAAACACAATCGAGGAGGGTTGGCAAAACACAACAATCCACTAGTTAGAGGCTAGCAGATCAACACAATCCACTGACTTTCTCCTTGTCGCCTCCAATCGTATTCGAGTTGGTAGCCGTCACCACTGTATTACACAAGTAGAGAAATGGGAAGGGTTCTTAATCCCCTTCTCATTCCCCCCATTTATTTTTGCAAAAATTGCAAACATGTCCCTAATTTTGAGCAAAAATTCCAGAACCTTCTAAAAAGGACAAAAAATAAAAAAACCTTTAGAAAAATAGATAAAATACCAAAAAAATTAAAAACCGAAGGTTTAAAATCTTGGATTAAAAGGCTGAAATACATCTATGTAACAAACAAAATAATTCTTTGATTTAACTGTGATTGCTAGGGTCCTGAATCATGACCTAAAATTGAGACAACTCAAAGCCTCGTTGTTATATATATAAGGTCTTGGACTATGACCTAAAACTGGGCCATTTGGGTGCTTCATCTCCAAATATTTTTAGGGTCCTAGGTTATGACCTAAAAGTCGACTAGTCATATTCTTGACTTTCCAAATCTTGTTAGGGTTCTCGATCACGACCTAAAGATGAACCATTCTCATGCTCATATTTCCAAAACCATTCAGGGTCCTGACTCATGACCTTAAAATGAACCAAAGTTACGCTTCCATTCAAATCTTGACAGTCCCAAATTATTCTTACACCATCAAATTTGCTTTTGGGTGCACATTTTTAGACAATCTCAGGTCATAACTTTAAAATGAACCAAATTTCTAGAACCAATTTTACCGATGATCTTGAATCATGACTTAATCTACAATCTCTAATAAGAGAACTAGAGAGTCAGGGATGATCACTCATTGACACTCTAGGGATAGATCATGAAATAGTAGAGTAACATGTTATCAAGATCACCTTTCACTAGAGAATCACTTGATTCCAAATCTCAACTTGTTTTGATACTCCTAGAAGACGTACATTCGACTAGTACAATCATTGGTCAGAAGGCCACCTAAAATCTGGGAACTTGTCTGATGCTCTACCACTGATCTCAATGACCATAGCCCTATACTGGATAGGCAAAATCTCCATGTTGCACCTTTTAAGAGTTTTGTCTCTTGACTCTAAAATTGGCCCACTCATGTAAAAATAGTAAAAATATATAGAAAATAGAAACAAAATATGCATAGGAAAAGGGATGATAACTCTTTTCTCAAAGGCCATTTTACAGTGAAGCAGTTTCTACTATTTTTCTTGATCATTGACTCTTGATCTTAATTACTTTTGACAAATTACTGACCTTTTTTGCATTTCACAGCCACATTTTCACGATTACCGACCTTGAGTTATAAATAATTAAACATGCACCGATTTAAGAGATGAGAGTCACTTTTCTGATCGATAAACCTTGAATTGCTCATCAGAAGTCTAGAGAAATGAACGATTGGTCAGGCATGGTTAAGTGCCTAAATCAAAGTCTACCCTTACTCTGGAGAAATCATTTATGCCCAATATTGGTTTTGTTATGAATGTATATTAACTAATTCATTGTTAGAAGGAAAATACATCACTTACACTTTCCACCCTCTACAAGGTTTTTTTTTTGGCCTTCACTGATAAAAATGGGGGCCAAACTTGGCTCAAGACAACAATTCTCACTCTTATCTTGAACCTTGCCTTGGAAAGGGCAAATCATTGACACCTCATTTTGCTCACCCATTAGAAATTCACGATTAAAGCTAATTCTCTAGATAATGCTGGAGCCCATTACACATTCCATCCATTTTCCATAGTTATCCTTTTTTTCAAAAAATTTCGTTGCATTTAATCCACACATTCCACTATTTTAACCAATTCAGGATTTCTATAATAATATTCTTTTTAGACCAAAAGTACAATTTTCTCTTCAATTCTTCTTTTTACAAATTCTTTTTCATAAATTTTGCAATTGAATTATCTTGAATAAAATATTCCTTTCCCCCACTAATATTCAATTCATAGATAAACTCGAGGGATAATCTCAAATTATGTCTTTCTACAATTTTCTTGAATTTTGTTTAGAACATTCTTAAAATTACTCAAAAATCAAGAAACCAGGCTTTATCTATCTTGGCCACCTGGCGTATCTTAACCATTCATAATGTTCCACATGAGAGATCGCCTAGATCTATGCATCCCACACATGTGGTAAAATATGGTGATCTTCCATCACTTCGAGAAGGTTCTATCTGAAACCCCGAACCCTAATATCCACTTATAAATACCCCACACCTAATGTATTATGGGACCCTTTTAAACCTCTTAAAGTTAGAAGATTGATGTAACATACATAATTCTGAATGTAGTCTCCATGTAACCCTTTTCCCTAAGTTTTCTTCTCATTTTTGTTCTTTATGTGCTTGTTGATGAATTAGTGGAATTTATAGTGTTTTGGTGAGCATTTATTCAATAATTATACCAATAGAAGGGTTTAAGCAAAAATACCTCAGTGAAATCTTATTTAAGAATCTAAAATACAAAATCACCACTTAAGTGGAACAATGGTAAATAAATTCATGGTAGAAGTGTAAGGCCCCAAACCATGCTTAATGTGTTTAACAAGCTTAATTACCATAATTAAGTTCCCTAAAACTTAATCTAACCTTTTGAGGTGTTTTGAAATCATGAAAATAAGCTTAAGTTTCAATTTTGGTCCAATTTGGATGTGGTTTGTACAAGTTATGAAATTGTTATGCACATTTTGAACTTTTTTGCAACTTACCCAATTTGGAGGTTTTCTTTGTAAATTTTCACATGCGTTATGATCTTTAGATGCTTCTTTATTGTTCTCAAGCTTTTTGGGCCATGGGGTGCCTAGTTGTGCCTTGGTTTGGAGGTGTTTCTCATCAAGGACATTTAAGGGATTTCCCCCTTTATGGATGAGCTTATCTTTAGGAGTTATCAACCAATGGGGTGGTTTCCTTGTTTTGAGGTCGATGGTGGGCCTGGAGAACCAAAAATTGATGGCTAAGAAGTCTCTAAGAGATTTGGAACAACTATTTGCATGGCCATAGAAGCTCTAGGATATGGACACATGGAAAGCTCCATGGACACCTCATGCTTGACTCCTTCCTTATCCATAAAGGCTTGCATGTCCATGGGCACCCTTAGCCATGGACACAGAAAGTAACTTGACACCTCATGCTTTGCTTCTTCCTTATCCATAAAGGCTTGCACAACCATGGGAACCCTTAGACATGGACATATGGAAAGTAGATTGGACACCTCATGCCTTGTTTCTTCCTTAACCATAAAGCTTTAAATACTCCTTCCTTACCTCCCAACCAAAATATTTGATCCATATAACCTCCCTCCTACTTAGAAATTTTTCCTCTCTCTGTTTGTCCATCGTAGGAGCTGTCCCAAGGTAGAAGAAGATGCCATCTTAGTGAAGAAGGTCTTCTAGGGTTTCATCGAAGCTCATTTAGGGTTTCTAAAGTCACCTTTTGGCATTTCCGACCAAGGCAAGTAGGCTTATTCCCCTTCTCCTCTATTTTCCCTACTGTTCTTCTTCCTTTCACCTTCCTCTAGGTCAGAACCCTGGTCTTCCATGGCGGAACTCCATCTAAATCTCAAAAACTCTTCTTTCCATGCTCCTCTTGCTTAGGGTTTGTATCCTTGGAGAAGAAGGTGATTCTTGTTCGTGCTTGGAGCTTGTGCTTGGAGCTACCAACCCATGTTGCTCGAGTTTCCTTCTGATCAGGATCTGATCTTCTTCCTAGAGGCAATTCATATAACTTGAATCATGTTTATTTCTTATTATAAGCTTGATAGTTCATATTCTTATGTTTAAATGATGATTTCCATCTTTAGATGATGTTTTTTGTTTAGGGTTTTTTTTCTTTGCTATTCTATACTTTGTTACTAGCTCTAGATGAACCTGAAATGATTCGTACATCCCTCCTAGGGTAAAGGATAACCTAGGATAGGTTGTGGGGGGTAAGTCATGGTCCGATCCCTCTCCCTCTCTCTCTTCCCCGCTTGCAACTAAATTGCGGACATGTCATTTTTTGGTTGGTCAGAATTGGAAAATTCATATCTATTGAACCGTTTGTCAAAATTAATAAAAAAATATTTTTTGGAATTGGAAAATTGAGCTCTGTCTAATAAAAATACTTTCTAGGTTTGTTTTCAAGGTTTTCTAAATGGTGATTTTTGGAATATGATTTTAATACACAAAATCCATAAAAATTACAACTTAATCACCATAACTCCAAAATTGACATCATGATATGTTTTCTTGATCAAGAGAACCTAATTAGTCCAATGGTAAGATTTTCAAAGTCTAAATCTGAGTTTTGTGAAAAAGGTCCAATCTTAAGGTTTCTATGCAATAATGTGAAATATGTAGTCTGATGAATGTAAAATAAAATTGGAATAGGCCAAAGCTAAACTTGGAACATCTAAAAGTGATGGAAATTGGTATTTGAACACATTAAGGAGGTATGCACATTCTTACACCCTAAGTTGGTTTTTTTTTTCTAAACCAAACTCTATATTCCCTAATGAGGCAGTATATGAACCCTATTATCTCAATTCATGACTCTTTTGCAAAATTTCCTCAAAAATTAGTATTAATATTCTATTTCTTGGGTATTGTACCTCGTTGGCATGTTTCAAATATATGATTCTTCTACTTTTCATAGTTTCACTTAGCATGTTGATTTTATTAGACTATTTATCTAATGTAGTGGTACTTATGTACAACCACCCATAGATACAACATGTGTTATCTTGCCCTGGGGAATGTGTTATTCACCCCCATATATAATGTGTGTATGTGACTGGGAATGTGTTATTTCTCCCATCATCTATAGGTTGGGGCCTGGTAGGTGCCTCAACCCTACTTAGTTAATGTAGTCAATATTAATGAAGCATGCAATTCCTTTTCTATTTTAATGTTATGGCAAGCATCTATTTTGATTATGCCTCATACTCTTGATCTCTTCATCTATTAATGAACTTATAGCCTTCTTCTGTGTTATTTTTTTCTTTTGTTCTTTTTCATATTGTTGACACATACCTTGTTTTCTTTCCCTCTTGCTGGGTGATTTCCCAACCACCCAAATTTTGGACAAGGTGTTGAACAAGATCAAGGAAAATAGGACCACGAGTAGATTCAAGACTTTCTTGAAGGATGTTTAGGTTGATAAAGATAGATCCTTTGTTTTCTCTTTTTTTTCTTCTGAAAAAACTATGTAGTGACCAATGATGAAAGCCAAGAAATAGCTTTAGTTTCTTTTCCTTTCCACCGCTATTGACATTTTATATGTATCAGGTGCATGCTGTTTTTACTTGGAATATTATACATGCATCCCTCAATATCTATATCTTTGTAAAAATATGGATGTTTTGTAATTCCTTCTAATTTTATTAAGGAGGTGATCTCACCTCTTTACAACATGGTATCAAAGCCTTTGGGTAGCTACTAGGGCATGAAGTTGAAAGCAAGGGTATCTAGAAAGGATCATGGTTCACAGGCTGGCAAGATTTTCTTCCGCACCACTAGCTTGGTTTAAGAGGACTCTCAGATCCATATAATACCTGCCTGGCTTGAACTGATACAAAATATCCAAAATAGCATGCTTTTAGGCAATAGTAGTCGTAGAAATTCTTTTCTCATCTATGTTGTTATACTCCTGGAATGTGCAGAACTCGATATGGGGATTATGAGTTCCTAGTCATGCCTTTCAATTTGACTAATTACCCTACTGCTTTCATGGACTTAATGAACCAAGTATTCCACCCTTACCTTGATTAGTTTGTTGTGGTATTCATTGATGACATTTTGGTTTACACTGAGACGGAAGAACAACATTGTGAACACTTGTAGATTGTGCTCAACGCACTGAGAGAATACCAACCATATGCTAAATTATCAAAATGTGAAATCTGGATAAAGGAAGTGATGTTTCTGCATCATGTGATTTCTGCTGAACATATAGTTGTTGATCATGTGAAGGTAGAAGTTGTGACCAAGTGGAAAGATCTGAAGAATCCCTTAGAGATTGTATTTTTCTCGGGTTAGTAGGTTACTATCAGATATTCATCAAGAGCTTCTCATATTTGGCCTTCCCTTTGAACAGGTTGACACGAAAGGAGGTCAAGTTCTCATGAACTCCTGAATGTGAGGTAGTTTCCAGAAGCTGAAGGAGTGCTTGACATATGCACCTATTCTTGCCTTGCCTGTTGAAGGCATACCCTATTCCATTTAAACTAATGCTTCCAAACAAGGCTTAGGGTGTGTCTTGATGCAAAAATGTAGCGTGTTTGCCTATGCTTCCTGACAATTGAAATTTAATGAAGCAAATTGGTCTACACATGATTTAGAGCAAGCTGCCATTGTTCATGCTCTAAAAATCTGGCGACACTATCTCTATGGACTGAAGTTTGAAGCCTTCTCTGACCATAAAAGCTTGAGGTACTTGTTGACATAGAAAGATCTGAACATGTGACAACGAAGGTGGATGGAGTACCTTAAGTACTATGATTTTACCATCATATATCATCCCGGTAAAGTGAATGTAGTTGTTGATGCTCTGAGTCAGAAGAAGGATCTTGTATGTGTTGCTATGAGTTGTTCTGTGTAGAAGAATCTAGAACATGTTTCTAGTTGGCAACCTCAGCCTATTGATTTAGTGGATGAAGATAAGCTGTATGTGCACATGAATAGTTTGTCCTTTACACAACCTAGATCTCAGAGGTTTGCTACACAATTGGAGTGTTCTGAGCTTGAGGAGATGAAGGCCTTAGTAGAGAAACTGGAATCTAATTTTTTTGTTGGACTGGATGGTTTTGTCCGCTTCTGACATAGGTTGTGGATTCATGATGTTGGTAATCTAAGGAAGAAGGTTCTAAGTGAAGCTCATGGGTCTAAGCAAATGATTCATCATGGAACAACTAAAATATACAAGACCTACAATGAAGCTTCTAGTGGAAGAATACAAAGAATGACATTGCTTTGTTTGTTGCAAAATGTTTCTCCTGTCAGCAAGTCAAGATAGAGAATCAACAACCTTGTAGTTTTCTTCACCCGCTTGAGATTCCAGAATGGAAATAGGACAAGATTACCATGGACTTTGTTACTGGCTTTCCTAAGTCCAATAAATGTTATGATGCTATTTGGGTGATGATTGATTGACTCATAAAGTCATCTTACTTCTTGCCTTTCAAATCCACTTATAAAGTCGTTCATATGGCTCAGTTGTATGTTGAGTGGATAGTTTGTCTGCATGGAGTGCCTGAAGTGATAGTTTGTGATAGTGACCCAAAGTTTACCTCCGGATTGTGGTGTCAGATTCATGAAGAGATTGGGACTGACCTAGAATTCAATACAATATATCATCTGCAAACTGATGGTCAGTTAGAAAGGACAATACAGATTCTGGAGGATTTGCTTTGTGCTTGTGTGATGGATTGAGGAGTTGATTGGGATAACTACCTACCATAAGATGAGTTTTCTTACAACATCAGCTACCTAGCTAGTATTGGTATGTCATCTTTTGAAGCTCTCTATGGTAGACCTTGTCGTTCACCTTTGCAATTGGATGATGTTGGTGAATGTTCTCTGGTGAAGATAGATGCTATGCAAATGGCGATAGATAAAGGTCAACTGATTAAGAAGTGTATGAAAGCTGCTCAAGATTGCCAGAAGATGTATGCTGACACAAAGAGATCTGATGTTAGCTTCGAAGTGGGTGACTATGTGTTCTTCAATATCATGCCTATACACTCTATTCCTAGATCTAACGTTCGAGGCAAACTGAGTCCCGACTATGTTGGACCATTTGAGATCCTAGATAAGGTTGGGAGATTGTGCATACCGCTTGGCTCTTCCTCCTACCTATGATAAGATTCATAATGTGTTCCATGTCTCTATGTTGAAGAAGTATGTGAAGGACCCTTCTCATATGCTTACTATTGAGCCTTTGGAGGTTCATGAGAATCTGACATATGAGGAGCTACCTGTGAAGATCCCAAACTCCTAAGTAAAGCAGTTGAAGAACAAGGAGATTGAGTTTGTGAAAGTTGTGGAAATATCATGGTTTGGAAAAAACCACTTGAGAGTTGAGTGATGAGATCTTGCATATTCACCCTTCTCTTTTTTTTTAAGATTTTGGGGTCAAAATCCTTTTTAAGGGGAGGAGTTATATACCATACTGAATTCTGAATGTAATCTCCATGTAATTCTTTTCCCTAAGTTTTCTTCTCATTTCTGTCCTTTATGTCCTTGTTGACGATTTAGTGGAATTTATAGTGGTTTGGTGAACATTTGTTCAATAATTATACCAATGGAAGGTTTTATTTACAAATACCTCAGTGAAATCTTGTTTAAGGATCTAAAATGCAAAATCACCACTTAATTGGAACAATGGTAAATAAATTCGTGCTAGAAGTGTAAGAAAACCTTGCTAATGTGTTGAAAAAGCTTAATTACCATAATTAAGCTCTATAAAACTTAATCTAACCTTGTGAGGTGTTTTGAAATCATGAAAATAAGCTTAAGTTTCAATTTTGGTCCAATTTGGATGTGGTTTGTACAAGTTATGCAATTGTTATGCACATTTTGGACTTTTTTGCAACTTACCCAATTGGGAGGTTTTCCTTGTAAATTGTCACATGAGTTATGATCCTTAGATGTTTATTTATTGTTCTCGAGCTTTTTGGACAATGGGGTTCCTAGTTGTGCCTTGTTTTGGAGGTGTTTCTCATCAAGGACATTTAAGGGATTTCCCCATGTATGGATGAGGTTATCTTTAGGAGTTATCAACCAATGGGGTGGTTTCCTTGTTTTGACGTCGATGGTGGGCATAGAGAACCAAAAATTGATGGCTAATAAGTCTCTATGATATTTATAAAAACTTTTTTCATGGCCATAGAAGCTCTAGGATATGGACACATGGAAAGCTCCATGGACACCTCATGCTTGACTCCTTCCTTATCCATTAAGGCTTGCATGTCCATGGACACCCTTAGCCATGGCCACATGGAAAGTAACTTGACACCTCATGCTTTTCTTCTTCCTTATCCATAAAGGTTTTCATGACCATGGGAACCCTTAAACATGGACACATGGAAAGTAGCTTGGACACCTCATGCCTTGCTTCTTCCTTAACCATAAGCATTATATACTCCTTCTTTACCTCTCAACCGCAATATTTGATCCATATCACCTTCCACCTAATTAGAAATTCCTCTCTATTTGTCCACTGAGGATCTATACCAAGGCAGAAGAAAATGCCATCTTGGTGAATAAGGTCTTCTAGGGTTTCATCTAAGCTCACATAGGGTTTCTAAAGTCACCTTTTGGCGTTTCCGACCAAGGTAACTAGGTTTATCCCCCTTCTCCTCTATTTTCCATGCTATTGTTCTATCTTCCACCTTCCATCAAGTTAAAACCCTGGTATTCCATGGAGGAACTCCATCTAAAGCTCAAAAACTCTTCTTTACATACTCCTCTTGCTTAGGGTTTGTATCCTTGGAGAAGAAGGTGATTCTTGCTCGAGTTTCCGATTGATTGGGATATGATCTTCTTCCTAGAGGCAAGTTATATAACTTTCTCCGTGTTGTTTTCTTATTATAACCTTGTTAGTTCATATTCTTATGCTTAAATGATGATCTCCACCTTTAGATGATGTTCTTATTTAGGGTTTTATTTCTTTGTTGTTCTATACTTTGTTACTAGCTCTAGATGAACCTGAAATGTTTGGTACATTTCTCCTAGGGTAAAGAATGACCTAGGACCAGTTGTGGGGGGACCAAGTCATGGGATGACCCCTCTCCCTCTCTCTCTTTCCCGCTTGCAACTAAATTGCTACATGTCATTTTTGGTTGGTCAAAATTGGAAAATTCATATATTTTAAATCACTTGTCCACAATTAATAAAAAAATATGTTTTGGAATCGAAAAACTAAGCTTTATCTAATAAAAATGCGTTTGAGGTCTGATTTCAAGGTTTTTCAAAAGGTGATTTTTGGAATATGATTTTAATACATAAAATCCATAAAAATTACAACTTAATCACCACAACTCCAAAATTCACATAAAGATATGTTTTCTTGATCAGGAGAACCTAATTGTTTAATGGTGAGATTTTTAGAGTCTAAACCCGAGTTTTGTGAAAAGGTCCAATCTTAGTGTTTCTATGCAATAATGTGCAATATGTACACTAAGAAATGTTAAATAAATTAAAATAGGCCAAAGTTGAACTCTGAACATCTAGAAGTGATGGAACTTAGTATTTGAACACAATAAAGAGGTATGTGCATTCTTACACCCTATGTTGGGATATTTGCAAACTAAACCCTATATTCCTTAATGAGGCACTATATGAACCCTATTTTCTTTATTCATGATGCTTTTGCAAAATTGCCGCAAAAATTAGTATTGATATTCTATTTCTTGGGTATTGTACTCTACTGCCATGTTTCAAATATATGATGCTTCTACTTTCCATAGTTTCTCTTAGTATGTTGATTTTATTAGATTATTTAGCTAATGTAGTGGTACTTATGTACCACCACCCATAGACAGGGCATGATTTATTTCTCCCTGGGGATTGTGTTATTCTCCCCCATATATAATTTATGTAGGTGTCTGGGAATGTGTTATTTCTCCCCTCACCTATAGCTTGGTGTCCGGTAGGTTCCTCAACCCTACTTAATTTATGTAGTCAATATTAATGATGCATGCATTTCCTTAACTATTTTAATGTTATATCAAGCATCTATTTTGATTATGCCTCATACTCTTGATCTCTTCATCTATTCATGAACTTATAGCCTTTAATTTTGTGTTATTTTCTTTCTTTTGTTCTTGTTCATATTGTTGGCACATACTTTGTTTTCTTTCCCTCTTGCTGGGTGATTTCCCAACCATCTAGATTTTGGACAAGATGATGAACAAGATCAAGGAAAACAAGACCAAGAGTAGATTCAAGACTTTATTGAAGGATGTCTAGTTTACTAAAGCTAGATCCTTTTTTTATCCTCTTTTTCTTCTGAAAAGCTATGTAGTGAATAATGATGAAATCTATGTAATATCTTTAGTTTCTTTTCCTTACTGATGCTATCACCATTTTATATGTATCAGGTGCATGCTTATTTACATGGAATATTATACATGAATCTCTAAATATATATTATCTTTGTGAAAAGATGGATGTTCTATATTTCCTTCAAATTTTAGTAAGAAGGTGATCTCTCCTCTTTGCAACATGGTATCAAAGCCTTTGGACAACTACTAGGGCATGAAGTTAAAATCAATGGTGTTTAGAAAGGATCAGGGTTCGGGTGTAGGAAAGATTTTCCTCGACACGACTAGCTTTGTTTACAAGGACTCTCAGATCCATATGATACCTGTCTGGCCTGAGCTGATACCGACTATTCTAAATAGCATGCTTTTAGGCCATAGTATCCTTAGACATTCTTTTCTCATCTATGTTTCTATACTCTTGGAAACCTAATATCATAACCTTGCTTTTAGGAGAGTTGACTTGTTTGGCAACATGAACAACAACAACTCCAAGGGTTCTGCCCAGAATGACTCTAGCAGTTTGGACATCTAGGTGACACTACAAGAACATAGTGTGGTGAAACCTAATACCCCTAGCCTTACCTCAGAACAAGAGTTGGCCATGTTGCTCCAGCTACTCTCTTCAACCTTGGTGGGGCAACTCACCGCTGCTAATGCCAATGCTTACAAGAAAAAGGAGTTCAACCTGACAGACTTCATCAAGATGTAGATGTCTTACTTCAAAGGAGAGAGTGAACCAAACATGGTTGACAAGGCTGATGATTTGGTTTTGGCCATGTACTGGACTTTTAAGGATATGGCATGTCCTCCTCACCAGAAAGTCCACTTTGCAACCTATGTGGTGGATGGACCAGCCCAAGTGTGGTGGAATGACATAACCCAAACCAGAGACATAACCACTAGGAATTAGGACCAGTTTCTTAGGATCTTCAGGGAGAAGTACATCTGTCCAACTTTCTAGAGGAAGAAGGAGGCCGAATTTTATAGCCTTAAGCAGGAGGCACGAGCGTTACTGACTATGTTCAACAGTTTCTGCTATTTGTGCTATGCCATAAACCTCGATACCGAGAGAAATGGACCCTATTCCTGGAGGGTCTAAGCTATCAGGTTGGCCGAAACCTTGTTCCACAACTTCCACTCACCTTCCAGCATATGGTGGATAAGGACTTAGCGATTGAATCTTATCCTATATTCCAACCTTCGGGGCACAACAAAGATGACAAGAGGAAGAATCATGGCAAAAATTGTGGTCATGAGAGGTGCAACCGGTGCTCTCTCTACCATCTTCCTGGGAGGTTCCCTACCAATAACGCTCCTTCTCAAAGAGATGATCGACCTGCTCCTACCTAGCATGAGTGTGACTAGGTTGGTCATATTCAATCTTTCTATCCCTAGTTTCCACAAGGACAGGCTAGCTCCAGCCCAACAACCAGCCCAGTAGATGGAACAACAACTGCAATAGCCATGACATAATCTGCTCTGTGGAACAACAATCAGAACCAACGATGACCGCCTTTGGAGAGGCAGAATGGAAGGGTGTTTTCTCTAAAAACTGAAGAAGCTGGAGAGGATAATGAGTCATTGAATGTACCTTACATATCAATATGCATCCTATCAAGGCACTTTTTGATTCTGTCACTTCAAACATCTTCATGTCTTTTCAGCTTGCTTCCATGTTAGAGTTAGAATCTGAATACATAGACTATGTGTTAGATGTAAAAACACCTAGTGGTAGGATCTGATCTTCCTATCTCAAACTCCCTACCTTGGACCTTTATATATCAAGAAAGATGTTTCCTTTAGACTTTATCCTACTCGACATGTCTGCCTTTGATGTTATCTTGGGCATGGATTGGTTGAAGAAGCATGATGCAGCCTTATTCTTTCAGGAAAAGAAAGTTAGGTTGTTGCATCCTGATGGAGAGAGTCTATGTATCAATAGTAGGAAGTAAGAGGATTGAAAATTCATCATCTCTGCCATCAAAGATGAAAAACCTATTTTGCAAGGGTGTAGAGCATAATTGGCATCTATCATTATTGATGCCACACCTCCTGCTCTAGATCATATAGATGTGGTGTAGGACTTTCCTGATGTATTTCCTGAGGAGTTGTCCAGATTGCCACCAACTTGCGAGGTGGAATTTTCCATCAGGCTTATGCCTCAGACTTCACTGATCCCAAAGCCCCCTTACCACTTGGCCCATGTTGAACTTGTCGAGCTTAAGAAGTAGCTTCTGGAGCTTCTTGACATGGGTTTCATATGCCCTAACATCTCACATTGGGGAGCCCCTATCTTTTTTGTGAAGAAGAAGGAGGTTTGTTATAAACTTGCTTGGACTACTGCATGCTCAACCAAGTGACGGTGAAGAACCGTTATCCCTTGCCTAGCATTGATGACCTATTTTGTAAGGCCCCTAAACTTTCTTAATGAGTTAACCAAAGATTAATTATCATAATTGAATTCTTATAACCCTAATATAACCTTTTTATATGCTTTGAAATCATAATACAAGCTTAAGTTTCAAATTTGGTCCAATTTGGACATTGTTTGAGCAAGTTATGCAATTTTAAGCATATTTTGGAATTTTCTACAATTTACCCAATTGAGAGGATTTATTCACAATTTATCACTTGCATTATGTTCCTTGGATATTATCTCATCATCCTTGAGTTTTTTGAGCCATGGGGCTCCCATTTAAACCTTGGTTTGAAGGTGTTTTCTCCAAGGGTATTTTAGGGTTTACCCCTTCATGGATGAGCTACCTTTAGTAGCTATCAACTAATGAGTTATTTGTTTTTCTTGGAAATTCAAGAAACGGAGGATATTAATGTCTCTATGGATGGTGGGGGATCTGCTTGTGTGTGTTCTTGTATATTCTTAATGGTTTAAGGCCATGGACACTTGGAAAGATACTAGAACTTTAACTTTTTCTTTTTCTTTATCTTAAAGCTTCATATACTTATCCCTAAGTAGCAAAATGAGCCATTTTATCTCTAGCACTTCCCTCCTTCTATGAACCTCATCCTACCTCTGTGCTTCTATGAATTTCTTATCCAAAGAAGAAGAAAGATGGGAGATTCTTGGAAAAAAGAATCTAGGGTTGCAATTGACTTCCTTTTTGGGTTTAAAAAGCTTCCTTCTAGTGATCTTGACCTAAAAGAGTAAGAATCCCCTTCTTTCCTCCATTCATTTCTTTTTTATCCTTCCTCCTATGTTTATCAAGTTTTGATGGTATAAATTGCTCTAAATCTCTAAAACCCTACCTTTCTTGCTCCGTATGCTTAGGGTTTGCTCATTTGATGAAGAAAGGTGCTAGATGAACGAGTTCATAGATTATGCTTGAATTTCTACCCTACCTGCTCGATTTTTCTTCTATTTGGGGTTTCATATTCTCATTAGAGGAAAGTTTTGTAACTTTCTCCATGTTTATTGCTTACCATAAGCTTTCTAGCTCATGTTCTTGCTTGAAAATGACGATTCATGCACTAAAAAGCTATGCTTGACTTGGATTTCAATTTTTATAATGTTCCCTATTCTGATTTCAGTTCTAGATGAACTTGTGATCATGTTTATGTTATTCCTAAGGTATAATAGGACTTGTATCAGGTTGTTTTGACAACCTATGGTGCTAAGAACCTATCAATCAATGGTCAATTTTAGGGTTTAAGCTGATTTCTTCTATAAATCCATGACCCAGTGATGGTACCATTGCAACAACCCTATGGTGTTGTCTTCATGACAACTGATGGTCGGGATCAAAGGTGTCAAATAATGGTGAAAATCTATGGTCAACCCCTTAGGTCAGGTTTTGGATCAATTAGAAGTTTAATGATCAACCATTAAGTACCCTACTGATGTTATCAATCAATGATGACATTCGCTTAATATTTGATGCTGATTAATGAATATTGTGTTGATCTAACAACCTATGGTGACTTAAGTGTCACTAATGATGGTGGATCAGGTCTCTACAACCTATGGTGAGTTAAGCATTGTAGTTGTAGCATCAATTAAGCCTTAGACCAATGGTTTCTTGGGTCACTTGATGAAATGGTCGAACCTATACTGTAATTGATGATTTTAACATATGAACTTGACCCAATGGTCAAGATCTAATGTTTATTCCTCCAATAAAGTGGAATGATGGCTAATTTAATATGTTGGTCCTAATAATGTGATTTATATGGTTTCCTTTATATGATCAACTTAAGGAGATTACTTGTTGACAATGGATGGCTTGTTTTAAATGAACAGTCGATTGTGGGTTTTACCCTACTCTCAATGGAACTTTTTGTGTTGTTAATCAAGGGATGTCTAGGGTTAAATGGTGAATCTTTCTAGAGAAAAATCAAGGATTTCATAGGTGATTTATCCAAGGTGTTTACTTATGTAAACAACCAATGGTCTTACCTTTTAAACATCCAATGGTTCTGGGTGACATTGTGGTATGGGGATATGGGTTGAATGATGATGGAACAAATGGAGGGTTACCATTAATAAGGTAGTATTACCTATTCACTCATATGAATAGAAGGTATGATAACCATATTGTGTTGATATGTAACCCTAATGAGGTATAGCTTGTTATACCTAGCTTTAATATAACTAAATGATGGTAATTGGGTATGAATAGTCCTTGAATGACTAATACAATCATGGAGTACTCTCTTATTGTTGTTGAAACCCTAGTATGCTATAACTCGATGGTTACACCTTGATTTATGTGTGGGTTCATACTTGAGAATAGTATGGAATGTGATAGTGATGCTTCACCTTATGCATCCATGATCCAATGGGGATGCCGTGAGTTAGGGTTTGGGTATGAGTGTTGATTAGTAACATTAATATAATTTATCTTGTGAAATTAACTCTAATGAAAATAGATAAAGATGAGTATTCATTTTTAACATTCTTATATGATGGAATGATGGTGGAATAACCTCCTTAACATGATCATAACCTTAATGTGTTAATTGGTGGTTATCATAGCCACATGGTTGATACTTTCTTATGCTAAACATGTGCATTATGAATATGATGGAGGTTAATCATATCTAGATTCCTTGCATGTTGATGTGATAAAGGAATGTTCTTAATGTTAATATAACCCTACTATTCTTGTTTATGAATATCTCTTAGCTCATTATTGAAATATTTTTCTGATCTGGTGTAGTATATATAAGTGATGTTGTTGAGCCTTGTTATAAGGCATGCAAAGATAATGATGATCTTGTGGGGAATAGTATGATGGTCTTAATGACCTTTGGCCATGGTCGAGCCATGAATGAGGTGTAATCCCCTTCTATTGATAAGGGTTGATACCTTGTGATATTGTGAAAATGATTTATATGTTGTGATAGTATGATGGTCTTAATGACCTTTGGGCATGGTTGAGCCCTGAATGAGGCATAATCCTCTTGTGTTGATAATGGTTGATACCATGTGATATTGTGAAAAGAATTTATGTCTTGTGATAGTATGATGACTAGTGTAGCCTCATGAATGGCAAGTGAATAGTACCATGTGATGATGATATGAGAAATTATATTTCACACATTTTATATCTTTTGAAGTTGTGGTATTTATATGCTTGCTAGAAGTGAATTAGGGTTTGTATGTCCACTTGTTTGATGCAGCCTTAATTCACCCGATTGGCATAACTAATCAAGTGAAACTTTAATCATGTAGTGTCCTATGCCATAGATCCATTTGAGTGTCAAAACTTGCCAGATGGTGAAACAAATATTCCTATGGGAAACTCGGAGCACATACTAATGAGTATGCGAGGTGCTTGTCATCCTAAATTCAAGTGTTTAGGGAGGATGATTGCAGTCATACCTAGCCCTTAGTTTGAGAATGACTGCGGTCATGCCTCAGTGATTATATATGTGACTAGATTGGAGGACAAATGTGGTTGTACCTCAGATGGTAGGGTATGCATACCCACCTCCTTTCACTAGTGTTGTGACCTATACCAAGGACGAACTAGGCTATTAGAAGCTTGACCTTATGTATCATTGTGGCGGACCCGTACTGACCGGGGGGCAGAGAAGATCTTAGGAGTCCGACTCTTCCTAGATCTTGTATGGCACTGACTGTGACCAAGCGGTGGTCAGTTGGAACTTGAGTGGTATCCTCAAATTCCTCAAGACTTAATAAAAGATGTAATATAGCCGTGTAGCATATTTGTTTAGGGTTATACATGACATTTCACATTGGATGATAACCCTTGTTTGTTATCTTTACATAAAGGTGATGCTTAGTGCAATTAAGAGATAATAGATATACTTAGGTTTTGGATATGCTTAAGATTGTAGATGTGTACATACAGTAGCTATGCTTGTGTTGATAACTATACTGCTACTACTGATTATAATCATGATGCTAGCTATCTCATGTTGTTAGTTATATTTAGCATGCTAGCCATGCCTTTGTAACTAGAGATGCATATACTTCTAATCATGCTTATCCATATATTTGTGCTTATGTTGTTAGCTCTTCTTATGATGTTGACATATTCAACCAATTAGACATGCTTGTGTTGTTAGCTATGCTATGTTACTAGACTTGCTCATGATGCTAGATATGCATATGCTACTAAATTGCTTATATTGTCAACAAGATAAAGGATGATAGTCTGTCTAATGATGATAGTTATTATCTGCTCCTTTATGTATTTTGTCAATCATCAGTACTGCTGATCTTATTTGTTATATCTGATTAAACTGCTTAACTATTTAATTACTTAAATATGTTGTAATCAATAAACGTTGTTGGAGGTTATATCTCTTTCTGGGACATGGGTCTCACCCTTGTGGTTTGCCACTTTTTTTTAGGTAATCGAAAGTGACAAAAACAAACATGTGGCAGCAAGGAGGAGCTATAGTAATGAATCTTTGAGAAAGTTGATTAGATGTCTAGTGTGTCCTAGATTCATCACTGTACTCTCAGGTCAGGGCAGGAAATGTTTGTATATGGTGTTTCAAACGAATCAAACTTTTGTTAGCATATTAATGCTTGTTTGTGTGGCATATACAAATATTGAAATCTTGTGTATATATGTTGTGGATAAGGTGATAGAACAATTTGTATCAAATTCTTATCATAGTATGGATAAAATAAAGATATTGGGCTCTTATGTAATGTTTCTGAGCAGGTGCTGACGTTGAAATCAGTTTTAATTTAACCATTTTTTGGGTATGTGGTTAATTGGTGATTGATTGTGTTTTATGTTTTGAGTAATCTCGTTTAGTGTAACATGTTCTCACATATTTGATTAGCTAAAGTCAGCCACCGTGTTTTCGAAGATGGACTTGTGAATTGGGTACTACCACATGCATATGAAGGATGAGGATGTGTTGAAGACATGTTTAGAACTCGCTATGGGTATTATGAGTTCTTGGTCATGCCTTTCAGTTTGAGTAATGCCCTTACTGCTTTCATGGACTCGATGAACTGAGTATTCTGCCCTTATCAGTTTGTGGTGGTATTCATTAATGACATTTTGGTTTACTTCAAAATGGAAGAGCAACATCATGAACACTTGCGAATTGTGCTCAACACACTGATAGAAAATCAACTATATGCTAAATTCTCAAAATGTGAGTTCTGGATAAAGGAAGTGATGTTTCTGCATCATGTGATTTCTGCCAGACATATAGCTATTGAACCTGCAAAGGTAGAAGTTGTGACCAAGTGGAAAGCTCTGAAGAATCCCTCAAAGATTCATAGTTTCCTCAGGTTAGCATGTTACTATCGAAAATTCATCAAGAGCTTCTCAGAGTTGGCCTTGCCTTTGAATAAGTTGACATGGATGGAGGTCAAGTTCTCATGAACACCTGAATGTGAGGAAAGTTTCTAGAAGCTAAAGGATTGCTTGACATCTGCACCAGTTCTTGCCTTTCCTGTTGAAGGCATACCCTATGTCATTTACGTTGATGCTTCCAAATAAGGCTTAGGGAGTGTCTTGATGCAAGAAGGTAGAGTGATCACCTATGCTTCCCACCAATTGAAACTGAATGAAGCAAATTGGCCTACACATAATTTAGAGCTAGCTGCCATTTTTCATGCTGTAGAAATTTGGCAAAACTATCTATATGGAGTGAAGTTTAAAGTCTTCTATGACCATAAAAGCTTGAGGTACTTGTTGAAATAGAAAGATCTGAACCTATGACAACGAAGGTGGATGGAGTACATTAAGGACTATGACTTTACCATCACCTATCATCCGGGTAAAGAAAATATTGTTGTTGATGCTCTGAGTTAGAAGAAGGATCTTGTATGTGTTGCTATGAACTATTCTGTATGGAAGAATATGGAACATGTTTCTAGTTGGTAACCTCATCTTGTTGATTCAATGGATGAAGTTAAGCTATGTGTGCACATGGCTAGTTTATCTATTACACCGACCTGGATCTCAGAGGTTTGTTGTAAAGTTGGAGTTTTCTGAGCTTGAGGATATGAAGGACTTAGCAAAGAAATCACAATCTAACTTCTCAGTTGGAGTGGACGGTGTTGTCTGATTTTGATATAGGTTGTGGATTCCTAATGTTGGTAATCTAAGGCAGAAGGTTCTGAGTGAAGCTCATGGGTCTAAGTACACGATTCATCTTGGTGCAACTAAAATGTATAAGGACCTAAAGTGAAGCTTTTGGTGAAAAAATATGAAGAATGACATAGCTTTGTTTGTTGCAAAATGGTTGACCTGTCAGCAAGTCAAGATAGAGCATCAACGACCTGATGGTTTTCTTCATCTGCATGAGATTCCAAAATGGAAATGGGAGAAGATTACCGTGGACTTTGTTACTAGATTCCCTAAGTCCAAGAAAGGTTATGATTTTGTTTGGGTGGTGATTGGTCGACTCACAAAGTTTTCCCACTTTTTGCCTTTCAAATCCACTTACAAAGTTGTTCATATGGCTCAATTGTATGTTGAATGGACAGTTTGTCTACATGGAGTGCCTGAAGTGATAGTTTGTGACCGTCACTTGAAGTTTAGCTCCCAATTGTGGAGTCAGATTCACAAAGAGATGGGGAATGGCCTATGATATAGTACAACATATCATCCATAAATTGATGGTCAGTCAGAAAGGATAGTGCAAATTCTTGAGGATTTGCTTCATGCTTGTGTGATGGATTGGGGAGGTACTTGGGATAACTATCTGCCATTAGCTGAGTTTACTTACAACATCAGCTACCAAGCTAGTATTGGTATGTCACCTTTTGAAGATCTCTATGATAGAACTCATTGTTCACCTTTGCATTGGGATGATGTTGGTGAATGTTCTCTGGTGAAGATAGATGTTATTGAGATGATGATAGATAAAGTTCAACTGATTAAGGAGCGTATGAAAGCTACTCAAGATTGCCAAAAGATGTATTCTGACAAGAAGAGATATGATGTTAGCGTCTAAGTGGGTGACTATGTGTTCTTGAATATCAAACCTATACACTAAATTTCTAGATCTAATGTTAAAGGCAAACTGAGTCCCCACTATGTTAGACCATTCAAGATCTTGGATAAGGTTGGTGATTGTGCATACCGCTTATGTCTTCCTCCTACCTATGATAAGATTCATAATGTGTTCCATGTCTCTTTTTTAAAGAAGTATGTGAAGGACCCTTCTCATGTGGTTACTATTGATCCTTTGGAGATTCATGAGAATCTAACATATGAGGAGATACCTGTGAAGATCTTGGACTCCTGAGTAAAGCAACTGAAGAACAAGGAGATTGAGTTGGTGAAAGTTTTATGGAAATATCATGGTTTGGAAGAAACCACTTGGGATTTGAGAGATCAGATGTTGCGTACTCACCCTTCTCTTTTTGTTTGAGATTTTGGGAATAAAATTCTTTTTAAGGGGTGGAGTGTTGTAACATATTGAATTCTAAATGTAATCTCCATGTAACCCTTTTCCCTAAGTTTTCTACTCATTTATGTCCTTGTTGATGAATTAGTGGAATTTATAGTGGTTTGGTGAACATTAGTTCAATAATTATACCAATGGAAGGTTTTATGCACAAATACCTCAGTGAAAGCTTATTTAAGGATATAAATTGCAAAATCACCACTTAAGTGGAACAATGGTAAATAAATTGGTGCTAGAAGTGTAAGGCCCTAAACCATGCCTAATGTGTTGAATAAGATTAATTACGATAATTAAGTGCTCTAAACCTTAATCTAACCTTGTGAGGTGTTTTGAAATCATGAGATAAGCTTAAATGTCAATTTTGGTCCAATTTGAATGTAGTTTGTGCAAGTTATGCAATGTTTATGCACATTTTGGACTTTTTTGCAAATTACCCAATAGGGAGGTGTTCTTTGCAAATTGTCACGTGCCTTATGATCCTTAGATCTTTCCTTATCATTATATAGCTTTTTGGGTCATGGGGTTCCTAGTTGTATCTTGGTTTGGAGATGTTTCTTTTCAAGGGCATTTAAGGGATTTCCCCCTTTATGGATGATCTTATCTTTAGGAGTTATTAACCAATGGTGTGTTTTCCTTGTTTGGAGGTTGGTGGTGGGCTTGGAGAATTGACAATTAGTGGCAAAGAAGTCTGTAGGAGACGTGGAAGAACTGTTTGCATGGCCATAGAAGCTCTAGGATATGGACACATGGAAAGCTCCATGGACACCTCATGCTTGACTCCTTCCTTATCCATAAAGGCTTGGATGTCCATGGTAATCCTTAGCCATGGACATATGGAAAGTAACTTGACACCTTGTTATTTTATTCTTCCTTATCCATAAAGGCTTGCATGACCATGGGCACCCTTATACATGGACACATGGAAAGTAGCTTGGACACCTCATGCCTTGCTTCTTCCTTAACCATAAAGCTTTATATAATCCTTCCTTACCTCCCAACCAAAATATTTGATCCATATCACCTCCCTCCTACTTAGAAATTAGTCCTCTCTCCATTTAGCCACGAAGGAGCTGTACCAAGGTAGAAGAAGTTGCCATCTTGGTGAAGAAGGTCTTCTAGGGTATCTAAAGTCACCTTTTAGTGTTTTCGACAAAGGTAAGTAGGTTTCTTCCCCTTCTCATATGTTTTCCCTACTGTTCTTCTTCCTTTGACCTTCCTTCAGGTTTGAACCTGGTCTTCCATGGAGAAACTCCATCTATATCTCAAAAACTCTTATTTACATGCTTCTATTGCTTAGGGTTTGCATCCTTGGAGAAGAAGGTGATTCTTGCTCGAGTTTAGAGCTTGTGCTTAGAGCTACCAACCCATCTTGCTCGAGTTTCCTGCTGATTGGGATCTGATCTTCTTCCTAGAGGTGTGTTATATGACTTGATTTGATTTTATTGCTTATTATAAGCTTGTTAGTTCATATTCTTATGCTTAAATGATGATCTCCATCATTAGATGATGTTCTTGTTTAGGGTTTTGTTTCTTTGTTGTTCTATACTTTGTTAGTATCTCTAGATGAACCTGAAATGATTGGTACATTCCTCCTAGGGTAAAGGATGACCTTGGATAGGTTGTTGAGGGCCAAGTCACTGACCGGTCCCTCTCCCTCTCTCTCTTCCTCGCTTGCAACTAAATTGCTGACATGCCATTTTCTAATTGGTCAGAATTGGAAAATTCATATCTTTTAAATGGCTTGTCCAAAACTAATAAAAGAATATGTTTTGGAATCTGAAAATTAAGATTTGTTAAATAAAAATGCTTTCAAGTCTAATTTATTGGTTTTTTGGAAGGTTATTTTTGGAAGGTTATTTTAATACATAGAATCCATAAAAATTACAACTTCATCACCCAACTCCAAAATTGACATAAAGATATGTTTTCTTGACTAGGAGAACATAGCTAGTACAATGGTGAGATTTTTATAGTCTAAATCCATGTTTTGTAAAAAAGGTCCAATCTTAGGGTTTCTATGCAATAATGTGTAATATGTACAATAATGAATGTTATATAAATTGAAATAGGCCAAAGTTGAACTTAGAACATCTAGAAGTGATGGAATTTATTATTTGAGCACAATAAAGAGGTATGTGCATTCTTAGTCCCTAAGTTGGGATATTTGCAAACCAAACCATATATTCCCTAATTAGGCACTATATGAACCCAACTTTCTCTATTCATGACTCTTTTACTAAATTGCCTCAAAAGTTTGTGTTGATATTCTATTTCTTGGGTATTGTACCCCATTGCCATGTTTCAAATAAATGATGCTTCTACTTTCCATAGTTTCTCTTAGCAAGTTGATTTTATTAGACTATTTAGCTAATGTAGTGGTACTTATGTACAACCACCCATAGATATGGCATGTGTTATTTTGCCCTAAGGTATGTGTTATTCTCCCCCATATATAATCTGTGTAGATGACTAGGAATGTGTTATTTCTCCCCTCACCTATAAGTTGGGGTTGGGTAGGTACCTCAACCCTACTTATTTAATGTAGTCAATATTAATGATGCATGTAATTCCATAACTATTTCAATGTTATGGCAAACATCTATTTTGATTATACCTCATACTCTTGATCTCTTCATCTCTTGATGAAATTATAGCCTTTACTTCTTGGTTATTTTCTTTCTTTTTTTGTTGTTTATATTGTTGACACATACCTTATTTTCTTTCTCTCTTGCTGGGTGATTTCCCAACCACCCAAATTTTAGACAAGGTGCTGAATAAGATCAAGGAAAATAGGATTAGTAGTAGATTCAATACTTGCTTGAAGGATGTCTAGGTTGTTAAATCTGGATCCTTTGTTTTCTCATCTTTTTCTTATGAAAAGATATGTAGTGAAAAATGATGAAAGCCATGTAATAGCTTTAGTTTCTTTTCCTTTCCACTGCTATTGGCATTTTATATGTATCAGGTGCATGCTTATTTACTAGGAATATTATACATGCATCCCTCAATATCTATTATCTTTATGAAAAGATGGATGTTTTGTATTTCCTTCAAATTTTAGTAAGGAGATGATCTCACCTTTGACAACATGGTATCAGAGCCTTTGGGCAACTACTAGGTCATGAAGCTGAAAGCAAGGGTGTCTAGAAAGGATCAGGGTTCAGGGGCTGGCAAGATTTTCCTCCGTACCACTAGCTTGGTTTATGAGGACTCCCATATCAATATGATATCTGCATGTCTTGAGATGATATGAATTGTCTAAAACAGTATGATTTTAGGCAATAGTAGCCTTAGACATTCTTTTCTCATCTATGTTGCTATACTCCTGCAAAACTAATATGATAACCTTGTCTTTTAGGAGAGTTGACTTGTTTGACAACATGAACAACAACAACTCCAAGGGTTCTGACCAGAATGAATCTAGCGGTTTGGACACCCCAGTGACACCAAAAGGATGTAGTGTGGTGAACCCTAACAACCTTGTCCATACCCCAGAATAGGAATTGTCAATGTTGCACCAACTACTCTCTTCTACCCTAGTGGCATAACTCACCATTGTTGCTGCCAATGCTAACAAGCCAAAGGAGTTCATCCTGACAGACTTCATCAAGATGCAACTGCCTTACTTCAAAGGAGAGAGTGAATCGAACATGGTTGATACAAATGATGAATGGGTTTTGGTCCTGTATCAGACTTTCAAGGGAATGGCATGTCCTCCTCACCAAAAAGTGTGCTTTGCAACCTACATGATGGATGGACCGACCCAAGTGTGGTGGAATGACATACCCCGCACCAGAGACACACACACCATATGACTTGGGACCAGTTTCTCTAGATCTTCAGGGAGAAGTACATCTGCCTAAAATTTCTTGAGGAAGAAGGAGGCCTAGTTCTACAACCTTAAGAAGGGGGCATGAGCGTTACCGACTATTTTCAACTGTTCCTACTATTGGAATGATATGCCATGAACCTTGGTGCCGAGAGAAGATTGACCCTATTCCTGGAGGGTCTGAGCTATCAGGTTGACCAAAACCTTGTTCCACAACTTCCACTCACGTTCCAGCAAATGATGGACAAGGCCTTGGTAATTGAATTTTACCTTGAATTCCAACCTTTGGGGTACAACAACAACAACAAGAGGAAAAATCATGGCAACAACTGTGGTCATGAGAGGTGCAATCGATGCTCTTGCTACCATCCTCCTTGGAGGTGCCCTACCAACAACACCCCTGTTCGAGGAGATGATTGACCCACACCTACCAAGCATGAGAGTGGCCAGGAGACATATCCTATCTAGGCATTTTTTTATTTTGGCTCTTCAAACACCTTCTTGTCTTTTCAGCTTGCTTCCATGTTAGAGTTAGAATATGAAAGAATGGACTATGTGTTAGATGTAAGAACACCTAGTGGTAGGATTTGTTGTTCTTATCTCAAACTCTCTACCTTGGACCTTTGTATATCGGGAAAGATGTTTCCTTCAGAAAGATGTTTCTTTCAAACTTTATCCTGCTTGACATGTCTGCCTTTGATGTTATCTTGGGCATGGATTGGTTGAAGAAGCATGATTGATGCCTTATTCATTAGGAAAATAAAGTTAGCTTGTTGCATCCTGATGGAGAGAGGCTATGTATCAAGAGTAGAAAATGAGAGGATTGATAATTCATCATATCTACCATCAAAGCCAAAAAAACTTGTCTTGCAAGGGTGTAGATCATACTTAGCAGCTATCATTCTTGATGCCACACCTCCTGCTCTAGATCATATAGATGTGGTGAAGGACTTTCATGATGTGTTTCCTGAGGAGTTTCCCGGACTGCTACCAAATCGCGAGGTGGAATTTTTCATCGAGCTTGTGCTCGAGACTTCGCTGATCTTGAAGTTGCCTTACTGTTGGGCCCCTACTGAACTTGCCGAGCCTAAGAATCAACTTCAGTAACTTATTGACATGGGTTTTATCTACTCCAACATCTCACCTTGGGGAGCCCCTATCTTGTTTGTGAAGAAGAAGGACAATTTGTTGTGGATGTGCATGAACTACCACATGGTCAACCAAGTGAAAGTGAAGAATCATTATCCCTTGCCTCCCACCGATGACCTATTCAATCACCTGAACTCAGCCACTATGATTTTGAAGATGGACCTACAAAGTGGGTACTACCAGATGCGTGTGGAGGATGATGACATGTCCAAGACAATGTTTAGAGCTCACTATGGCCATTATGAGTTCTTGGTCAAGCCTTTTGGTTTGACTGATTCCCCTACTACTTTCATACACTCGATAAATCGAGTACTCTGCCCTTACCTTGATTAGTTTTTGGTGGTATTCATTGGTGATGTTTTGGTTTACTCTAAGATGGAAGAACAACATCACAATCACTTTCAAATTGTGCTCAACACACTGATAGAAAACCAACTTTATGCAAAATTCTCAAAATGTGAGTTCTGGATAAAGGAAGTGATGTTTCTGGGTCATGTGATTTCTGTTAGACATATAACTGTTGATCCTACAAAGGTAGAAGTTATGACCAAGTGAATAGCTCCGAAAAATCCCTTAGAGATTCATAGTTTCCTCGGGTTAGCAGGTTACTATTAGAAATCCATCAAGATCTTCTCAGTGTACACATATTCTTGCCTTACTTATTGAAGGCATACCCTATGTCATTTACATTGATGCTTCCATATAAGGCTTAGGGTATTTCTTGATGCAAGAAGGTAGAGTGATCACCTATGATCCCCGCCAATTGAAACCGAATGAAGCAAATTATCCTACACATGATTTAGAGCTAGTTGACATTGTTCATTCTCTAAAGATCTGGCGTTGCTATCTCTATGGAGTGAAATTTGAAGTATTCTCTGACCATAAAAGCTTGAAGTACTTGTTGACACAGAAAAATCTAAACCTTTGACAATGAAGGTGGATGGAGTACCTTAAGGAATATGACTTTACCATCATCTATCGTCCCAGTAAAGAAAATGTAGTTGCTATGCTCTGAGTCGAGAGAAGTACCTTGTATGTGCTGCAATGAGTTGTTCTGTGTGGAAGAATTTGGAACATGTTTCTGGTTGGCAACCTTATCCTATTGATTCAATGGATGAATATAATTTGTGTGTGCACATGGCTAGTTTGTCCATTAACTAACCTAGATTGTGGTGGTTTGCTGCATAGTTGGAGAGTTTTGAGCTTGAGGAGATGAAGGCCTTAACAGAGAAACCACAATCTGACTTCTCAATTGGAGTGGATGGTGTTGTCTGTTTCTAACATAGGTTGTGGATTCTTGATGTTGGTAATCTAAGGCAGAAGGTTCATGGGTCTAAGTACACAATTCATCATACCACAACTAAAATGTACAAGGACCTACATCGAAGCTTCTGGTGGAAGAATATGAAGAATGACATGCTTTTTCTGTTGTGAAATGTTTGACCTTGTAGTTTTCTTCATCCTCTTGAGATTCCAAAATGGAAATGGGAGAAGATTACCATGGACTTTGTTACTGGATTCCCTAAGTTCAAGAAAGTTTATGATGCTATTTGGGTGCTAATTGGTTGACTCATAAAGTCTACCCACTTATTGCCTTTCAAATCCACTTACAAAGTTGTTTATATGGCTCAGTTGTATGTTAAGTGGATAGTTTGTCTGCATGGAGTGCCTGAAGTGATAGTTTGTGACCGTGACCCAAAGTTTACCTCCCAGTTGTGGAGTCAGATTCATGAAGAGATGGGAACTGACCTTCGATATAGTATAACATATCATTCGCAAATTGATGGTCAGTCAAAAAGGAAAATGCAGATTCTAGAGGATTTTATTCATTCTTGTGTGATGTATTGGGGAGGTGCTTGGGATAACTATCTTCCATTAGATGAGTTTTCTTACAACATCAACTACCAAGCTAGTATTGGTATGTCACCTTTTGAAGCTCTCTATTGTAGACCTTATCATTCACCTTTATATTGGGATGATGTTGGTGAATGTTTGGTGAAGATAGATGTTATGCAGATGATGATAGATAAAGTTTAACTGATTAAGAAGCGTATGAAATCTACTCAAGATTGCCAGAAGATGTAAGCTGACAAAAAGAGATCTGATGTTAGCTTCTTAGTGGGTGACTATGTGGTCTTGAAGATCAAGCCTATACACTCTATTGCTAGATCTAAAGTTAAAGAAAAACTAACTCCCTGCTATGTTGGACCATTTGAGAGCTTGGATAAGGTTGTTGATTGTGCATACCTCTTACCTCTTCCTCCTGGCTATGATAAGATTCATAATTTATTCCATGTATCTATGCGGAAGAAGTATGTGAATGACCCTTCTCATGTGCTTACTATTGATCCTTTGGAGATTCATGAGAATTTGACATATGAGGAGCTACCTGTGAAGATCATGGACTCCCGAGTAAAGTAGCTGAAGATTAAGGAGATTGAGTTGGTGAAAGTTTGTGGAAATATCATGGTTTGGAAGAAACCACTAAGGGGTTGAGAGATGAGAAGTTGCATACTCACACTTCTCTTTTTGTTTGAGATTTTGGGGACAAAATCCTTTTTAAGGGGTGGAGTGTTGTAAGAAACTGAATTCTGAATGTAATATCCATGTAACCCTTTTAGCTAAGTTTTCTTCTCATTTCTATCCTTTATGTCCTGATTGATGAATTAGTAGAATTAATAGTGGTTTGGTGAACATTTGTTCAATGATTATACCAATGTAAGGGTTTATGCACAAATACCTTAGTGAAATCTTATTTAAGGATCTAAAATGCAAAATCGCCACTTAAGTGGAACAATGGTAAATAAATTTATGCTAGAAGTGTAAGGCCCCAAACCTTGTTTAATGTGTTGAACAAGCTTAATTACCATAATTAAGTGCTCTAAACCTTAATCTAACCTTGTGAGGTGTTTTGAAATCATGATATAAGCTTAAGTTTCAAGTTGGTCCAATTTGGATGATGTTTGTGCAAGTTATGCAATTTTTATGCACATTTTGGACTTTTTTACAATTCACTAGATTGGGAGGTTTTCTTTGCAAATTGTCACATGCCTTATGATCCTTAGATGTTTCCTTATAATTCTTGATCTTGTTGAGCAATGGAGAGCCTAGTTGTACCTTGGCTGGAGGTGTTTCTCTTCAAGGGCATGTTAGGGATTTCCCCTTTATGGATGAGCTTATCTTTCGGAGTTATCAACCAATGGGGTGGTTTCCTTGTTTTGAGGTCGGTGGTGGGCCTGGAGAACCAACAATTGATGGCTAAGAAGTCTCTAGGAGATGTGGAATAGCTATTTGCATGGACATAAAAGCTTTAGGCTATGGACACATGGAAAGCTCCATGGACACCTCATGCTTGACTTCTTCCTTATCCATAAAGGCTTGCATGTCCATGGGAACCCTTAGACATGGACACATGGAAAGTAACTAAACACCTCTTGCTTTTCTTCTTCCTTATCCATAGAGGCTGGCATGACCATGGGCACCATTACACATGGACACATGGAAAGTAGCTTGGACCCCTCATGCCTTGTTTCTTCCTTAACCATAAAGCTTTATATACTCCTTCCTTACCTCCCAACCAAAATATTTGATCCATATCACCTCCCTCCTACTTAGAACTTCATCCTATCTGCTTGGACATGAAGGATCTGTCCCAAGGAGAAGAATATGCCATTTTGGTAAAGAAGGTCTTATAGGGTTTCATCTAAGCTCATCTTGGGTTTCTAAAGTCACCTTTTGGCAATTCCGACCAAGGCTAGTAGGTTTCTTCCCCTTCTCCTTTGTTTCACTTACTATTCTTCTTCCTTCCTCCTTCCTCCAGGTCATAACCCTAGTCTTCCATGGAGGAACTCTATCTAAATCTCAAAAACTCTTATTTCCATCCTTGTCTTGCTTAGGGTTTGTATCCTTAGAGAAGAAGGTGATTCTTGCTTGAGTTTGGAGCTTGTGCTTGGAGCTACCAAACCATCTTGCTCGAGTTTATTGATGATTAGAATATGATGTTCTTCATAGAGGCAAGTTATATAACTTTCTAAATGTTTATTTCTTATTATAAACTTGTTAATTAATATTATTATGCTTAAAAGATGATCTCCACCTTTAGATGATGTTCTTGTTTAAGGTTTCATTTCTTTGTTGTTATATACTTTGTTACTAGCTCTAGATGAACTTGAAATGATTTGTATATCCATCCTAGGGTAAAGTATGACCTATGATAGTTTGGTGGGGGGCCAAGTCACGGGCCACCCCCTCTCCCTCTCTCACTTCCCCACTTGCAACTAAATTGGTGACAAGTCATTTTTTGGTTGGTAAGAATTAGAAAATTCATATCTTTGAAACCGCTTGTCCAAAATTAATAAAAAATATGTTATGGAATAAAAAAATTAAGCTCTATATAATAAAAATGCTTTCAAGGTCTTGGATAATGAGATCATATGAATGCTAAGAGTATGTACATTCTTAACATTTCCCTAGTTGGTTGTTACGATGGAAGGTGGATAGACACCAGTAACACATAAGACTGGAATGTGGGCTGGTTGATGACTTAATCTCATTAGTCATGATATGAAAATATCAAACCAAGCACACATATACCTGTTAGGGGATAGTGTATCAGATAGACTAACCTTGAGAATGACTCATGTAAACCATCATTGGTGGTCATCGTCATCTCTCACAGTGAAGGTGGTGATTGTAATTCTTAGACCTGAAATCATTACACTCATTACATGTCTTTTGGGTGTACTTTGACATCATCAAATGTAATCCTAAAATACAGGTTGCCATAAAGGTGATGTTTGGGTAGATTTGATGCATGGGGATAGACTATGAGTGATAGAGATGGGATTTGTCCCTCCTACTGGAGATTGATATCCTGGCCACTTGATAAGCGAGATTGAGAAATGCATGCACATGCACATGTGAATCAATATATGATATTGAGGTCACATTATCTCAGACAATCTACTCTTGGTTCAAGGAAGATGAGTTGAATGTTGAGAGGATAACGATATCCATGCCTCAAGTTCACTCCGAATATCAGAGACAAAGGAATTATACAATCACTACAACACCTTACACTAATTATAGGTTGAAGTTGTTATCCAACTTTCCATTCACTTGTGTAGCACTGATGTGCAACTAGGAACCACTATCTGCTTGTGATGTCATAAGTTAGTTATGAACATTGACTGCCAATGTGTTATGGAACCTATAGGGTCGCACACAAAGGAACTCATCTAGAAGAGGAGTTTAATCTTGAATGATGATCAGATTGATTACTAAAGTATTTTAGTACTCAATTCATGAAAAAGATCAACTGACTGCACTACCAGCTGATCTTCTCATGAGGTGAGATGGCCGTTTGGAGTGCCAAATGATCGACTCAAATGTTGAGATGACCGTTTGGGTTGTCGTGCTGATTAGAAATTGAATTGGCTAAGTTCTTCTCAATCTGAGGTGTGAACTGACCGGTTCGGCTCAGCTCACCAGATGACTGTCTGGGTGAGAAAGACGACCATCTTGCATGTGTGAGATTACTCAGTTTGTTGGGAAATTCGATTGCATCAAGGATTAGTGTTGATGTCATGTCATGCATTAATTGGATTCGAATTGGAAAATTCATGTGCGATCAGGAAACATGACGAAACGACTGTCTGGTTGTACCAGACGACCATCTCACATATGAGACGACCATTTCATGTGAAAAACAACTGTTTCAGATATTGCAAGTTGTGAATATTCAAGAACTTCCAATCCCTTCCACTCCTACATAGATCTCGAATAGACCGGGAACCCTGGCCCTAAACCCGCCTATAAATAGAGGGGTATTGGGGTTTTTCTAAAGCACAACAAAGATAATTGAGAATTAGTTGATATGATAATTGTTGTCCTATATGATTGTGGTAACCAAGAGAGCCCAAGCCAGTCCTACCTGACTAGGGAGGAATAGCAATGGGAGAGAACAACTGAGGATCATTGTTGTGGGGAAACAAGTTGGTGACTAGTACGCCAATGGGAGGAACAACTCCTTCTTGTCTGTTCTAGTTGAATGACAAGAGTTCTAGTTGGTCCATGTGGACTACTCTAGAGGCAGGAGTCCTTTGGTTGTTGCTAGGAGAGAAATGTCACACTACAGTCTGTGGCAAGACCATAGGAGTCGTTGTAGAAGCTAATCCAGTCTGCAGTGTGTGGTGAGACCACAGAATTTACTGTAGAAGTTGTCAAGTCTGTTGTTTGTGGTGAAGACCAGGAGTTGCACAAACACTGTCTAAGAGGAACTAGATAATAGTTGCAACAACAACGAGTTGTAGTCGCTGGACTTGCTCGAAGACTAGGTATAAACTCATTAACCACCCTGCCTATTTCATAATAGTTGACACAATCTCGTGGTTATGGGAATAAAAATAGATAAATTTTGTTTCCACTTCCTTACTATGTGCACGTATTTCCCAATAGTGGTATTAGAGCCACATCAAATTATTTTGTTTTAGGATAATCGATATGTTCAGATTTTGGTTTTATCATTTATTTATTGCATACCATTAAAATATTTAAACTATCTCGTATGTGTATCCGATCAAAGACCACATAATCCCGATATATATATATATATAAATATATATATAGTCCAGAGATTGGTTGGACATGAGACTAGGCGACCGTTCCCAAGGACCAACCTATCGGCCAAGAGGTGAGACTACCGATTCAAGGGTTGAACCAATCTACCCAGTTTGACAAGCACAGATCTACACCAACAACAGGTTCATACATGTGATGTGATGATTGTCCTAGGTTGAAGTAATTCCTTGTGGCTCCAAGGAATTACAGTAGACATGGAGATAGTCATTGCCTTTTGTTTCATATTGCATGTTTATGTTGTAGGATATAGCATGCATATGATACATACTATATATGTGGTATGTGGTGAATATATATATATATATATATATATATATATAGAGAGAGAGAGAGAGAGAGAGAGAGTCCCTCAATCAAAACATATTAAGTCTGAGATGTTTTCCATGAGCAACACACATGAAAATCTTATTAAACTAAGCACATGTTACGCCCTCACATGGTGTGTCATATACCTTGTGGAAGTGTGATGGTAGATATGTAGGTTTTGTCTTCGTAGGGTGCATACCTATCATGTTGGCTATTGGGTTAGACTTAACTGGTGATTCTTAGAGCGTCTAAGCCCAGAAGCATACAGATGATCATGGCAAGGAGTTGTGCATATCATCTATCAGGAATTGCATATGATGTAATTGGCAAGTTTCCTACCCTGATAATTGACTATGTATTGTGGCGTTGGTCGGGCCATATTTAGATTATTTTGGATCTTGTTCATTAGAAAATTGTTTGTTGTAGTTTCCCAAATTGATACTTGAGGGTTATCAATTTGAACAAAATGATGAGAATGATAGTTAATTAAAGACCTAATTAATATCTTTAAAATCTTAATCAAATAAAATCAAAATGAGTTTTGAAAAAATTGCAAATTCTTTTGTAGAATCAAATGGCAACAAACAACAACCACTTTTCTATAAAATCGGTCCTTCAGAAGGAAAAAATAAATGGGAACAACTGTCATTATTGGTTCAAGATGTTGAGAATCATTCTCACATAGGAGCGCAAGCTCTATGTCCTGGAGACACCAGAACCAGATGAACCCCTTCCAACTACACCTAGGGCTGATAGGGATGCTTACAAGAAGCATACTGAAGATGTCATGGATGTCAAGTGTTTGATGCTATGCTCCATGAACTATGAGTTGTAGAGGTAACATGAGAACATAGATGTAATTGAGATGGTTACACATCTCAGGAACATGTTCCAAGATCAGGCAAGACAAGAGAGATATGATGTCTCCAAGGCATTGTTCAAATGCAACATGGAATAAGGAGATCCAATAGGTCCTCATATGCTCAAGGTTATTGGATATGTAGAGAACCTAGATAGAATGGGATTCCCCTTGGGTCAAGAGTTGTACACTGATATGATTCTATAGTCTCTGCCATAATCATACTGTCAATTTGTCATGAACCACAACATGAATGACTTTGACAAATCATTGATATAGTTGTTGGGCATGTTGATAACAACTGAAGGACAGATGAAGAAAGACAAGCCCAAGTCTGTGATGGTGATCAACAAGACAAATGGGAAGTCTAAAGGCAAAGGCAAAGGCAAAAATAGGATGAATTCTAAAGTTGGCTAGAAGACAAATTTTTTAGATCTCAAAGCAATCAGAGGAGTGAAGAAAAGAGGCAATTGTCACCATTGTCATCAACATATACATTGGAAAAGAAATTGACCACTCTAGTTAGAGGAACTAAAGAAGAGAAAGGAAGGCACTGAGGCCTCCACTTCATGTATAAATGTTGTAAGATAAATTTGATTACTTCTTCTTGGTATATGATACCAGATAGATATTTGGCATACTTGATGTGTAAGATCTGACAAGAAGTAAAAGCCCTCATTATAGGACAAAAATGGACAAGGCGTAGCAAGAGTTGCTGAAGATTTAGTCTACATTTAAATTTATCTTAGCCCAATGGACATGCAATAGAGTTAGTTGAACTGTTATTTCATCATGCCAAGTAAAATAGAAACATTTACTTTAAGCATCTTGTATGACAAGATTGATGAATCAATAAAGTGAGATATTAATGTTTCTGTTTCAAAAGATATGATCTTGAATGATAATGCCCAAATATATAATGATCTTTACTTTGAAAGAATCTTGGATAAATTTTTCAACGTTAATACCAAATGGTTATATATATATATATATATATATATAATAAATGCATATCTAGACTACATATTGTTGTTAATCTATACTCCTTGGTTACTGAACCTAAGGAAATATACAATTCTTGCTTGCACATAACGTTACATAACATCCTTCACTAGATGCAGTGGGAGGATAAGTCTTCCATCATACCTCATACATACGATCGATGAAGATCTTATGGAATGAATGCTACAGATAATGACTTATACCTCATATAATTTACTGGTAATATGATGATATGTACTCAGTAAAATAGAAACATAAATCTCTTGAAGTGTTCAAGGATATTGTAAATGAAGTATAACTTTGATAAAAGTATTAAGAAATTGCGATGGGATCAAATGTCAAAATACTTTACATCAAGACCTTGAGAACCTTCGGGAAAGAACTGTGGTAATGTATAACAAGTCAAATATGTCTGAACATGATAATGTGTTAGAATGGAGGAATTGTACCATGATGATTCATGATATAGTCATCAATTAAATCTTCTTACATATTCAAAAATATATACCTATCAGTAAATCATGTACCATCTGAATGGTTTATTAGACATCATATATGATATGATATGGGAATGTCCCAATATGTCTAAAGGATTGAAACCTACATTGAGAAAGTAGTTTCTTGGAAAGGTTTATCCACAAACCATAAATGTTGAATATTACAATGGATCCCTATCCAATAAAAAAAATCTTTTTTTAAAAAGAAAACTGGGTTCCTAAAGAATCAATGGGAATAAAAGTAGAACTAGAATGGTTCAAGGTCAACAAAGAGGTACCATAAGAACTATGTGGATCATAGATTGTTGTGGATTCTCAAATTCATCATATAACACAAAATACAATAGTTCTAGTAGAACATGTCTAAAATTGAAGATTGTTAATCCAACTTCTCAGACAAGTTGGTCATAACAGGATGAGACAACTAATTAACTAGAAGCTATAGAGTACCATAATCTGAGTAACGACTTAAAGCCATTTTGAAGTCCATGTAAGCTAACTAGGTAGGACCTTGGGAGTGCCACCTAAAGGGGTAATACCTAAAGGGGGAAATAGGGACTTATGGTAAATACCTACATGGACAACATAAATAGATAAATTGGTAGAAAAAAATTCATATTAGTTCAAGTTGTTGAACATGATTGTTACACCCCGATCTCACAATTTCCTCAAATCATGAGATTAGGGCATAAGATAGGATTTATATGTAATACAAAGAACACCCTTAACTTTTCTTTTTTTTCTTTCTTTAAAACTCTTGTTTCTTCGCATTGAACCACATAAATCATTTTAACAAGGGAATCTGAACATTTCTTTTACTAAACAGACTTTAACAGTAAAGATACATGTATAAACATTCATGATGTCTCTCACACCTTATGCACATAAGACCTACTAATTAGCATACAATTTCAAAAGAGGAATAATATTACACATTGTAATTACAACTCTCTCTCTTATCTCTTACTGAGGACCTAGAGTGACAAGGACCGACTGACTCAACTAATCTTGTACCTAACTCTTGTGGAAGATCTACACTGATGCTCTGACCATCTTCAAGTCCACGCGGTTAACCCTAAAATGTTTGAGTAGAGGGGTGAGCCTACTCGCTCAGTGAATGAGTACTTCAAAGAAACAGTCTAAGGCACTGATGTGATTACAGATATAACTTTGAGTAAACAATATGAAATTTAACAACAATAAATACTACACTGAGCAGTTCTAGAACAATATAATTGAAATAACAAAGAATGTAAATATTGCATCCAAAGAATAACTACTAGAAGACTATGCTCTAGTCTTCCTTAACTCTTTCATTTATAAGGAACTCTATGAACCTATATGATCATATTTTAACTTATGCCCCAAACATATGCAGCGCACTCTGCATATGAAGATCTGTAACGAACTACGATCCCACCGTACAAGACTTAGCGACACACCCGGGAAATGCTAAGTCTGACTTCTCGTCCTGGTCTGCACAGGACTCTCAGGCTCACAAGGCCTCACTGCACTAACTCTGAGTGCTCTGGACTCCTCCCGCAACCTGTAGTGCACAGTCGGAGGGTCTCTAAGTCTCCGATGCCTGGGCATATCCCCAGGGCTGACCGGGACATTCTCTCGGATCTCCGATGCCTGGGCGTATCCCCAGGGCTGACCGGGATCCTCTCTCGGATCTCCGATGCCTGGGCGTATCCCCAGGGCTGACCGGGATCCTACCTCTCAGACTTCGTGTCACCGAGACATTCGGTATTTTTTGGACACGAGTCTCCGATGCCTGGGCGTATCCCCAGGGCTGACCGTTTTACCCCAAAGGTACAGACCGCGCAATGGGGTTCTATCACCATATCATATCGAGACCTTTCATATCACCATAACATGATTCATTGAACACCCTGTCCTTAGGGTTTCATTTGCCTTATTCATTCATCACATGCCAACACCCTACTCTTAGGGTTTCATTCGCCTCATTCACCTTTTCATTTTCCTCATTCACTTGTCACATGGCTCTCATAAGGATTTCATAGGATATAAGCATTCACTAAATAAAGATTGTTTCCAACAAATCATATACAATCAATATAGATATGAAACCATGGAAATTTAACTAAATTTAGGTTTTCCATACCATTCACTGATATATCATGTATCAAGAATAAAATTCAATTAAGATAACCCATGAGTTACATCCTAACCACTTATAGGATTACTAGTCCTCTTTATTTAACTTTGATCTTTAAGTGTTCAATTAGGGTTTGCTCCAATACGGTCATGGTGTCACCCCACGGCCGTGGCACAGGTCATTCGAGCTTAAACTAGTGAAATCAAAGTCATAGACTTAGTGACGAATCCCAAATGTTTTAGATATTGAAATATGATAGCCTTAAGCTTGATTGAGAGAATTTATACCTAGGTTTGGTTTAAGTCTAGATATCTCTTCAATTGGATTAAAACTCTTGTGAGATCTCAGTTAGGTTAAACCCTAATTACATCATACAATATGAATCCGAAAGGCATTCTTTCTAGAATGTGTTGTATACATTTCTAATATGATTCTATCATCAGAGAGTTGTTCAAACAGAGAAGGATCCCATTTCATATCAAATTGCAACTACACAGAACAAATGGACATTCAGGGTTTAAAATCACATACTGAGCAATTAGGGATTTGGATGCTATAATCAAATTTCGTGCATTACACTGTTTGAAGGAAGAACCCACTCACCCTAAGGTGTGAAAACACCTCAAAACTGCAGCTCAACTCAGGGGATCTCGAACTCATATCAAATCCCTAGCAAATCTCCCAATTCTTCTTCCCTTCAACTAGGAAACCTTGAAAATGAGGGATTATGAAGAAAGGGTGAGAAAAGAGGGAATTTCGAAATCATCTTGGATCAAATCAGAGCATGGACGTAATCTTGACATGAGAGAGAAGATTCACCATAAAAGTCTATGCAAAGAATCCAAACTTACTTGATTTCACCATTCCTCGGACCGCAAAACCCTAGGTCAGCAATTCCTCCTATTTCTCCACTCAAGACCTAACTCTCCCTCTCTCTCTAGATTTTCATTTTTCTGGGGTGGATGACGAAGAATGAGATCTGTGTGTGTGTTTGGTCGATCATATAAGTCAATTTGAGCTGCTTGGGTCAATTGCATATTGACCCAACACTCAACTTTAATTATATTGGCTGAATATTCAGTTTCACAATAGTTTCTGTAATTCGCCTACTGAATAGCTAACAGAAGCTCCAAAAATTCTGGAAATTTCATACGTTATGCATAATGGGGTTTCAGACCTCCAGTAAAAATTTCAGATCATTTCAAGTTACCAATAAATAATTAAAAATCGAACAGTTCACTGCTATTTTGCAGTCTGCAGCATATTCGGTCGAGTTTGTCCTGCACAGAACTCGACCGACACCCTCACTGTAGAGATCAAAAGTCATCCAAAAATTACGTCAATTTACAAGCGTGTCTAAAATTGTGTTTTTCAAGCACAGTTAAAATTTGAGATCAATTGGATATACCAATAAAAAGATAAAATTCAATTACCACACTATTATATAAATCTGGAAATATGATCGGTCGAGTTTGAAACTCGACCGATAAACAGGTCAGAACATTCTTCAAAAATTCTGATATTTTTCAATGTTGTTCACATTTTATATATAAAAATCATATCCAAATTTGAGATAAATCAGAGTTACACATAAAATACTAAAAATCATTTACTGAGACACTATACTTATCAAATTTTGTGTTCATGTATCATCAAAACCCTATTTTGGGCCGATTAGGGTCTATGCTTCTCAAACCCTAATTCTCAAGACAAAAGAACATTTAGATTTCTTATCATAGTTAACACATCCTAATTGTGTTATCGTCATTAATTAGATTTCAAGAATGATTATTCCAATTAATCTTTGCAATTGTCTAGGTAAACCCTAGTTTACCAATTAAGCTCAGATGGGGTCGTAACAACTCTCCCCCCTAGAATGTTTTAGTCCTCGAAACATAAACCTACAAGAAAGATATATTCAAGGTTATTCTAAGCTTCTAAAGCCTTCCATGTCATTATATTCTTGTATTTCATACCTGAATGTAGTTTTCAACATTAGATCTTTTAATTCTTTACTAAATCACAACATATTTCAAATAGTTCTCAATGATATCAAGCAAATTCTTTATGCCACAGTCAAACATAGAATGCAAAGATAAACCACCACGCTTTCGCTGTGCAACTCTGATACTCTGATACAACTATCTCAACTTATGCGGCTCAGAAAGTTCTATTGTTCTGTATCACCTTTAAGTGACAAAAGCGAGTTCACCATGCTGTTTTAAACTTTAATAAAGTGCTATTCAAATAGCAAAACAGTCTTGAATTAAAAGACTAGATTCAACAATCAATTGCACAATACTACTCTTGGCATCCCCATTGGGTCATGGATGCATGAGGTGAAGCATTACCACCTCATTCCATACTATCCTGTTTCGATCCTGGGACCTGTGGGTTATGGGCCCACACACAATTCAAAGTGTAACCATTGTATTATATCATTTTAGGGTTTCAACAACAGTAATAAAGTAATCCACAATTGTATCAGTCATTCAAGCATTAATCATACTCAATTACCATCACTCAGTTATATTAGAGCTAGGTATAACAAGCTACACCTCATTAGGGTTACTTGTCCAGACAATCTGATTATCATCCCTTTCTATTAATATGAGTGAATAGGTATAACTACCTTATTCAGGATATCCCTCCATGTCTTCCGTCATCATCCAAACTGTATCACCATATTACAAATACACAATACTAGGATGCATATCTGGTATGAATTACTACAACTATCATACACCTTTAATTAACATATAGCTTGCACAAATACACTGAAATCATACATAGAACCAACTTACATACCTTAGTATGCCTTCAATAAAGCATACTTCTAAAAACGAGTTCACATATTACACAAAGCTAGTGTTTTCCTTTATCTCTCTCCTCATTCTTTACTACTTATGTTTTGCTACCTCTCCTTCTCATTTTGATCATATACAATAAACATCCCTAACATTAAAACATTCAAGGTAAGAATAGATTATTCATCATTCTTGCTATCACACAATAATTTATTTCTTATCGCACTTCATCGTAATGTATGTCACTATTACATTCACTAGATGACCCTACCAAGGTAGTTACGCATCATATATGATTCATTTTCTTATCATTTCATTCCCACCTTGCTATTGTTAATGAATATATGAGAGAGAAGATGATTTTGAGACTTAGAATTCTTGTATTCAAACATTCCCTTAATACCTTAAATATTCTTCATTTTTAAATCAAAGGGATCATGCATGGGTCAAACACAGTTTCTCTTTCAATCAAGTTTTCCCTCCTGAATATTGTCTACCCTTGTATGACTTATTCATTCGTTAAACTACACCTACGTTCTTCACTTAGGAACTAGTTTGTTGTTCTAGTCTTATGAATTATATGATCATATGATTCTTCTTCACTTTTACTCTTTTGAAGACTCTTCACTTCTATGGACCTATTGAATGCTCAACTCTATTCTTCTACTCAGCCTTTGCTTTAGAGTTCATAAAAGCATTAAACTCAATTATATGATCCATTCTTCATGATCGATTCTTGCTATCTAGAACCATACATACATTTCATATATCTTTTCTATATTTCATATGTATATCTCATATAATATTAATCAATAAATTGATTATGAACCTTATATCATGTTCCTTTATTCCCAATTAAGGGTTTCTCATATGAGGCCCCAAAATTGAACCTCAGATACCAGTTTCAACTGATTCTTAGTTGTTCTGATCTTGCCCATATGTTTCAACATCTTACTGTATGTACATTCTTACTCTGATGTGGGTCTAATTATTCAAATTCTATTCTTATTATACTATTGATAGGATTCATTAGATCCTAGTAACGCATCCTGCCAACCGGACCAGGCCAAACCTGAAGTCCTGAAGCCAAGAACTACAAAGGATTACTCAACTCCTATTCATCTCAGAAGTGTGGAAGAAAACTTATCCACTAACAAAAGCTCATTCAAAGGTCAATTCTAGTCTACTTGTTACAAAGAATGAAATCAATAAATGCTACAACTGCATAGTGTACAACAGATATTAAAGACCCATATTTCAAAGTATTGAATATTTCAATTCAAACATATAAGAGCATTTCTATACATTTCCAACAAAAACAACATTATGAAATGTAAGTTCTATCTCCTTTTACATTTATTCTCTTAATTCTTGTTTCTTTTCTCGTTATCTAACCCTAACATTTCTAGGGTTCCTCTCTAGCCCATTCTTCCACTGTATACCTGGCCAGGGTATACGTGAGAGAATAGACAGAGTAGCTTGTACTGGTTGATCCAAGTACTCAGATATCGGGCCAGGATATCCAAATACTCAAATCCCCAAAGCTAACATCAAAACATCTCCTATCTGCCACACTTATGACGCTAACTTACTAACTTAATGGTCCTTGACAACTCACCCTAAGCTCTGATACCAAGCTGTTACACCCCGATCTCACAATTTCCTCAAATCATGAGATTAGGGCATAATATAGGATTTATATGTAATACAAAGAACACCCTTAACTTTTCTTTTTTCTTTCTTTCTTTAAAACTCTTGTTTCTTCGCATTGAACCACATAAATCATTTTAACAAGGGAATCTAAACATTTCTTTTACTAAACAAACTTTAATAGTAAAGATACATGTATAAACATTCATGATGTATCTCACACCTTATGCACATAAGACCTACTAATTAGCATACAATTTCAAAAGAGGAATAATATTACACATTGTAATTACAACTCTCTCTCTTATCTCAAACTGAGGACCTAGAGTGACAAGGACCGACTGACTCAACTAATCTTATATCTAACTCTTGTGTAAGATCTACACTGATGCTCTGACCATCTTCAAGTCCACGCGGTTAACCCTAAAATGTTTGAGTAGAGGGGTGAGCCTACTCGCTCAGTGAATGAGTACTTCAAAGAAATAGTCTAAGGCACTAATGTGATTACATATATAACTTTGAGTAAACAATATGAAATTTAACAACAATAAATACTACACTGAGCAGTTCTAAAGCAATATAATTGAAATAACAAAAAATGTAAATATTGCATCCAAAGAATAACTACTAGAAGACTATGCTCTAGTCTTCCTTAACTCTTTCATTTATAAGGAACTATGTGAACCTATATGATCATATTTTAACTTATGCCCCAAACATATGCAGCGCACTCTGCATATGAAGATCTGTAGCGAACTACGATCCCACCGTACAAGACTTAGCGACACACCCGGGAAATGCTAAGTCTGACTTCTCGTCCTGGTCTGCACAGGACTCTTAGGCTCACAAGGCCTCACTGCACTAACTCTGAGTGTTCTGGACTCCTCCCGCAACCTGTAGTGCACAGTCGGAGGGTCTCTAAGTCTCTGATGCCTGGGCGTATCCCCAGGGTTGACCGGGACATTCTCTCGGATCTCCGATGCCTGGGCGTATCCCCAGGGCTGACTGGGATCCTCTCTCGGATCTCCGATGCCTGGGCATATCCCCAGGGCTGACTGGGATCCTACCTCTCAGACTTCGTGTCACCGAGACATTCGATATTTGTTGGACACGAGTCTCCGATGCCTGGGCGTATCCCCAGGGCTGACCGTTTTACCCCAAAGGTACAGACCGCGCAATGGGGTTCTACGGTGTTGGGGCACCTAAGTCTATTAACTGATTAACATATAAACACTTAAACAGGAATATCACATTTCATACTTATTTCACATTTTGAACATCACTTGAAAACACATATACATCATTTGTCATCTTTAAACATGACTCAGTAACATCCCTTTCTAGGGCATGTCATATCTCATCACCTACAATTTACGAGATATGTATTGAAAATAAGAAGCCCTGCAGTATGTAGATATCAACTCATAGAGAACAAGCATATAAATTTAAATGCACTAGAAACATACAATTGAACAGTTAAGCATCACCACATCTCATATCGAGACCTTTCATATCACCATAACATGATTCATTGAACACCCTGTCCTTAGGGTTTCATTTGCCTTATTCATTCATCACATGCCAACACCCTACTCTTAGGGTTTCATTCACCTCATTCACCTTTTCATTTGCCTCATTCACTTGTCACATGGCTCTCATAAGGATTTCATAGGATATAAGCATTCACTAAATAAAGATTGTTTCCAACAAATCATATACAATCAATATAGATATGAAACCATGGAAATTTAACTAAATTTAGGTTTTCCATACCATTCACTGATATATCATGTATCAAGAATAAAATTCAATTAAGATAACCCATGAGTTACATCCTAACCACTTATAGGATTACTAGTCCTCTTTATTTAACTTTGATCTTTAAGTGTTCAATTAGGGTTTGCTCCAACACGGTCATGGTGTCACCCCACGGCCGTGGCACAGGTCATTCGAGCTTAAACTAGTGAAATCAAAATCATAGACTTAGTGACGAATCCCAAATGTTTTAGATATTGAAATATGATAGCCTTAAGCTTGATTGAGAGCATTTAGACCTAGGTTTGGTTTAAGTCTAGATATCTCTTCAATTGGATTAAAACTCTAGTGAGATCTCAGTTAGGTTAAACCCTAATTACATCATACAATATGAATCCGAAAGGCATTCTTTCTAGAATGTGTTGTATACATTTCTAATATGATTCTATCATCAGAGAGTCGTTCAAACAGAGAAGGATCCCATTTCATATCAAATTGCAACTACACAGAACAAATGGACATTCAGGGTTTAAAATCACATACTGAGCAATTAGGGATTTGGATGCTATAATCAAATTTCGTGCATTACACTGTTTGAAGGAAGAACCCACTCACCCTAAGGTGTGAAAACACCTCAAAACTGCAGCTCAACTCAGGGGATCTCGAACTCATATCAAATCCCTAGCAAATCTCCCAATTCTTCTTCCCTTCAACTAGGAAACCTTGAAAATGAGGGATTATGAAGAAAGGGTGAGAAAAGAGGGAATTTCGACATCATCTTGGATCAAATCAGAGCATGGACGGAATCTTGACATGAGAGAGAAGATTCACCATAAAAGTCTATGCAAAGAATCCAAACTTACTTGATTTCACCATTCCTCGGACCGCAAAACCCTAGGTCAGCAATTCCTCCTCTTTCTCCACTCAAGCCCTAACTCTCCCTCTCTCTCTATATTTTCGTTTCTCTGGGGTGGATGACGAAGAATGAGAGCTGTGTGTGTGTGTGGTCGATCATATAAGTCAATTTGAGCTGCTTGGGTCAATTGCATATTGACCCAACACTCAACTTTAATTATATTGGCTGAATATTCAGTTTCACAACAGTTTCTGTAATTCGCCTACTGAATAGCTAACAGAAGCTCCCAAAATTCTGTAAATTTTATATGTTATGCATAATAGGGTTTCAGACCTCCATTAAAAATTTCAGATCATCTCAAGTTACCAATAAATAATTAAAAATCGAACAGTTCACTGCTATTTTGCAGTCTGCAGCATATTCGGTCGAGTTTGTCCTGCACAGAACTCGACCGACACCCTCACTGTAGAGATCAAAAGTCATCCAAAAATTACTCCAATTTAACAGAGTGTCTAAAATTGTGTTTTTCAAGCACAGTTAAAATTTGAGATCAAGTAGATATACCAATAAAAAGATAAAATTCAATTACCACACTGCTATATAAATCTGGAAATATGATCGGTCGAGTTTGAAACTCGAGCAATAAACAGGTCAGAACATTCTTCAAAAATTCTGATATTTTTCAATGTTGTTCACATTTTATATATACAAATCATATCCAAATTTGAGATAAATCAGAGTTACACATAAAATACTAAAAATCATTTACTGAGACACTATACTTATCAAATTTTGTGTTCATGTATCATCAAAACCCTATTTTGGGCCGATTAGGGTCTATGCTTCTCAAATCCTAATTCTCAAGACAAAAGAACATTTAGACTTCTTATCATAGTTAACACATCCTAATTGTTTTATCGTCATTAATTAGATTTCAAGAATGATTATTCCAATTAATCTTTGCAATTGTCTAGGTAAACCCTAGTTTACCAATTAAGCTCAGATGGGGTTGTAACAATGATAGAAATTTCTTTACCAATTGTCTAACTTGTTGTTGTAGTTAAAATAGACTAAGAGATTTAGCATATGAAGATTAAAACCAGATTCCTTAAAGGGAATACATCAAAGGATGTGTATGTGACACAACTTAAAAGGTTTTTACAACTTCAAGAATGCAAATAAAGTCTATAAACTACAAAGTTCAATCTGGGATTGAAATAAGAATCTCAGAGGAGGGATCTTTTCACTTGAAAATATAGTCAAAGAGTTTGACTTGAATCAAGATAAAAGATGAAATATGTAATTACAAAACATTTAGTGGGATCATATATTAATATTCCACATATGATGGGGAATAGCATCTCAATATTGTGAATATTGATAACTGGCATGAAGAACCCCTTCATCAATGAAGGATTAGATGAGATATCCTATGAGATAGGGATCAAGACCTATAGAGATAGTTCTTAAAAGTCTCACAATGAAAGTTTGAGCATATATAATAGAAAGATATTGAAAGATTTCAAAAAGGAAAGGATTCAATGAGGGAGAATATGGATGTTTCAATTGTTGTGAAGAATGGAAATGACATGATTAAGATGCCATAGACTGTAGCAATGGATCTATCATGAATGCTATAGACATACTTATCCCAAATAATCTTGTATGTATAAGACATGACAAGATGATACTAAATTCCAATAAGGGTTATTGGAAAGTCATTAAGATATCCATTAGTACTTGAGGAGTACTTAAGGATATATTGTTAATAATTAAAGATAGAAATAAAGGAAGAGTTGGATATAAAGGGTTTCATCGATGCATGCTTCCATAATGACAAAGTGATCACAATAAAATTGTTTAATTTAAAAGAAGAAATATTGTTAGTTGGAAGGGTTCCAAACTAATAGATATTAATTCTATTCTACAATAGAAGCCGAATATACTTGTGTATGAACACAAAGTGATACTATATGGACCTTACTGTTCATATGATGAACTTATAGATGTCCCAACCATTGATGACTTAGTAATAATACTATGACAACAATGGAGCACTTGTTAGGTAAGGAATATTATATACCATATTACGACAGTTTCATCTCACAAAGAGGAGATAAGAAACATGCAATATACTGACTAATAGCAAAATGTTGCTAACCCGCTAGATTAGCACTTGCGCAGCATAAATATGGTGCACATGTTTAAATCACAAAGAATGAGATTCATGGGTGATTGGCTCTAAGTGCAAGTGGGAGTATGTTGGTAAGGTATGCCCAGAGAGCCAATCATGTGATGGTTGACATGGCATATACCATAAAGGATTTGATTAATACTCATAAAGGTAAGCTTCCAATTCATTCTATTTCATTCAGTTGTGAGATGATAAGAAAACATTATGAATGTTTAAATAATGACAATAATCAATTATGTATGTCTTCAAGTACATGTATTGGAGAAATATATCATACAAATGCTAAGAGTATGTCATTCTTAATATGTTCCTAGTCAGTTGTTACTGTGGAAGGTGGATAGACACTAGTAACACATAGGACTATAGTGTGGGTTGGTTGATGAATGAATCTCATTAGTCATGATATGGCAATATCAAACCAAGAACACATATACATGTTAGGGAATAGTGTATCAGACAGACCCACCTTGAGAATGACACATGGAAACCATCGCTGGTGGTCATAGTCATCTCTCATAGTGAAGATGGTTATTGTGATTCTTAGACCTGAAATCACTACACTCATCACATTTCATTGGGTATACTTTGACATCATCAAACGTAATCCTCAAATATGGTTTGCCATAAAGGTGATGTTTGGGTAGCCTTGATACATGGGGATAAATAGTGATTGATAGAGATGGGATTTGTCCCTCATACTAGAGATTGATATCATGTCCACTTGATAAGTGAGACTGAGAAATGCATGCACATACACATGTGAATCAATATAGGATATGAGGTCACATTATCTCAGGCAGTCTTCTCTTGGTTCAAGGAAAATGAGTTGAACATTAAGAGGATGATGATATCCATTCCTTGAGTTCACTTTGGATTTCAAAGACAAAGGAATTATACAATCACTAGAACACCCTACACAAATTGTAGGTTGAAGTTGTTCTCAACCTTTCCATTCACTTGGGTAGCATTGATGTGCAACTAGGAACCACTCTCTGCTTGTGATGTCATAAGTTAGTTATAAACATTCACTACCAACATTTTATGGAACCTATAGGATCACACACAAAGGAACTCATCTAGAAGAGGACTTTAATCTTAAATGATGATTAGATTGATTACTAAAGTGTTTAGGTATTGAATTCATGCAACGAATCAACTAACTGCACTACCATCCGATCACATTACAAGGTGAGATAGCCATTTGGAGTTCCAAATGATTGGCTCAAATGTTGAGACGATTGTTTGGGTTGTCAGGCTGATCAGAGGTTGAATTGGCTAAGTTTTTCCCAAACTGAGGTGTGAACTGACCGGTTCATTATGTTGAACTGACTAGTTTGACTCAGCTCACCATACGACCGTCTGGGTGAGTGAGAATACCATCTTGTATGTGCGAGATCGCTCACTTCATGGGGAAGTTCGATTGCATCAAGGATTAGTGTTAATGTCATGTCATGCATTAATTAGATTTGAATTGGCAAATTTGTATGTGATTAGGAAACATGGTGAAAAGACTGTTTGGATGTACTAGACGATCATCTTACATATGAGACAACTATTTTGTGTGCAAAATGACCATTTCAGATGTCGCCGATTGCAAAAATTTAAGTTCTTCCGGTCCCTTCCACTTCCAAGCAGTTCTCAAACAAATTGGGAATCCTGGCCCTAACCCCACATATAAATAGAGGGGTACTGGGGGATTCCAGAGCACAACATAGACAATTGAGAATTAGTTTCTCTGACAATTTTTGTCCTCTCTGGTTGTGGTAACCAAGAGAGCCCAACAAATTCCTACCCGATTAGGGAGGGATAGTGACGAGAGAGAACAACTGAGGATCATTGTTGTGGGAGAGAAAGTTGATGACTAGTATGCCAATAGGAGGAACAACTTCTTCATGTCCGTTCTAGTTAAATGACATGAGTTCTATTTGGTCCATATGGGCTACTCTAGAGCAATGTCAGACTGCAATCTGTGGTGAGACCAAAGGAGCCACTACAGAAGCTGATCCAGTCTGCAGTCAGTGACGAGACCGCAAAAGTCACTGTAGAAGATGTCAAGTCTATTATTCGCGGTGAAGACCAAGAGCTGCATAGACATTGTACAAGAGTAACTAGAAGTCAGTTGCAACAAAAATGAGTTGTAGTTGCTGGACTTGCTCTAGGGCTAGGTATAAACTCATTAAACCATCCTTCCTATTTTATAGTAGTTGACACGATCTTGCTGTTATGGAAATTCAGATAGATAATTTTTTTTATTTCCACTACCTTTCTATGTGCCTGTATTTCCCAACACCACCACGAAAAATTTGACCTATATATCTTGGAGATGATATATTTGAATTTACACATGGAGGAGTAGGTAGAGACAAATTTCAGATGGTAGAGATGACTTCCACCATAGAAAAGACTATCATGGGCTTGCTGATCTTGAAGAGAATTTCCACTTATCAGCGCAGCTGGACCTTGATTGGTGACTATTGGAATATAGCCTATTTGGTTAATAGGTAATTAGTCTGTTGTCTACATGGGCATGTTTCTCGTGGCCCATTAGGGTTGAGTCTCTTCCTTTGATCTTCCTTGTAATAGCCTCCTTTCCTATATATAGGACAAGGGTGTACATATCAATCAAACAATACAACATCATCGTGTACACTTTTTCACATGGTATCAGAGTATTAGCCCTGAGGAGAGAACCCTAGCCACGCCCCTCCTTCCCTCTTCTCTCTCCAGTGCCCAATCCAACCTAGTAGCCACCACCCCTTTCTCTCCTAGAGAGAGAAACTAGGGGATAGCCTGCCTACAGGCAGATGTCGTCTCCTTCCATTGCTTAGGGCGGTCGCCTTCTAGGAACATCCTGACCTCCATGGTCACAATTTATTCCACTTTCATATAGATTTTATCAATGAGTCAGTGACATCCCTCCTGACAATCTCTATCTAGTCTAAGTCTCCAAATGACACTAATTCCCATCCAGATCTATCTGTTCATCGTGACTTTCCCCAAGATCCGTTTGTCAAGAAGCTCCAGCCACCATTGAAACATCCATGCCAAGCACATCTACCTTCCGCTCCAGCAACCACCACCACCATCTTCATCGTCTTGTTGTCCTACCATCTCCATGTCCAGCTTCCACATATGCCATCAAATCATCCATCAAAGCCGCTCCATCTCTCCACCGCTACACCACTTCTCAGGACCCTGGACGGCACTAATTCTTGTCCAGATCCAGTCGTGGTCAAGCTAGGAGTCACCACTTTTCATGATCAAAGGAGTACAAAAGACGCTACTAATTCCCATTGACTCGTGGCGCTGATTCTTGGGGTACTTGTCTCCTTGACTATGCAAATTCTTGGCGAGATTGTGCATCAGACGCCACCGACACAGTGTGTTGTCTAAACAACACAGAGTATCATACTCTAGAAATCATCATCACGATGTGGAGCTCATCCAGAATGCAAAAGACATGATGTGTTTCTCAAAACACACAACATGTTTGATTCTAGAACTTTTCTCGACGACACAAATTGCAATAGACACGACGTGTCTTCCACGAACACGGTGTGTCGGTGAACACCAGAGTTATTCCTCTGACTTCAGACATGACGTGTCCACTTGGAACACAATGTGTCAACAGAGATCCAGTTCATGCTTCCAACATCTGACACGATGTGTTGTAAGGAGTTAGTTTTCAACGTAGGAGCTACACAACATGTCATTGGAGTCTGCATCTCACCCCTGATAATTTGCACGACATGTCCAATCACAGACATGATGTGTCAATAGCATTCATCACACTTCCAGTTCCCATTTGACGTACTCGAAAGTCTATCTCTCCTCCAATACTTATGATAATTAGATACTATTATTATTTTTTGACCCAAAATTTTTTTGTCCTTTTTGGGTCAAGAAAAGATCCATTTATTTTCTCTATCTGAATATTAATCGATTTGTTATTACATATTGATTCTGGTTATCAGTTTTCATACTGAGAAACCATTCCAATACTGCCACTTCCTCCCCTACCGAGCAAAATTCTAGTAGTGTATGTCCTCCTTCTAGTTATGTTTCCATCCTGGTAGTCATTTTGTTCTTCTTTACATACTACACCTCTTGTTTTACCCTTTCCCTTTCCCACCCTTCCATCCATCATATGTGCAACTTTCCATGTGAGGGGGGTCATATTTCCCTTTTTCTACACCATCTACTCACTCTCATCATATTTGGTGTGAGCGGGGGGAATAGAGGAGAGAGAGATAGAGAGGAAGGTATGAGGAGAGGATATGAGGAGAAAGATATGAGTTGAGATGATATATTCTAGGAAATCTTCTGGAGGTTCATATTGTCCAACACATATGGCTTCCTGATGTCTTTGTGGGGCGTCATTCCCACTTAGCATCACATTAATTTCCATACATCATTGAAGGATCTTACAATTGCAGCATTGACACCAAGACTCTCGTGCTTGTACAACATTATGTACATCAAGACAAGAGCTAGTTGTGCATATTCTGACCTCTAGTCCCTTTGGTGTTGATGATGTTCTAGTTGATCATTCATTCTACGATGATGGTGTTCCAGATTGTTGCTTCTTCATCTTCAAAGCTCATCATCTTTAAGCTTGTGCCAAAAATTTTATATGTAAGGACTTATCCAGAGTGATCTTCACTCAGCTACTTTATCACGTCTTCTCCGAGTTGCATATGCTTCTTTTACGTGTTGAGACAACAACTCAACACCTCATCCAGCATGTCTGTGCCAGGTTATGCACGTCAATGGTTATCTGTGCTAATTCCAGTTGGCTACACTTCTCAAATAATTTAGAGACATCTCCACTACTACATCGACACTGTGCCTCCACGTTTGTGCCACATTATGTTTGTGTGTTGTATTGAGTGTGCTTATTCCACTCCACATTCCTCTATAGTGAAGATGGCATAGTTGTGGTATTTATGATTGTCTGCTTCACATGCACTTCAAGAGAAAGACCTTCTTCAAAGTTCGAGCTACTCCAACCTACAGAACACGTCTCAAAGAGGCGTCATCATATCTTTTCAGTTAGGAAGTATTATTTAGGGGGGGTAATAATTGTTTTATGGGGAGTGACATATCCATCTTTCATTTATCATTTATTTCTTGTCATTCAATTGAGTCATGTAACTGCAAGATTGGACATGCGTTCACCCATGCTCTAGCTTGAGGGGGAGTGTTAGAATATATCCTATTAAGTTAATAGGTTATTAGTCTATTGTTAACATGGGCATGTTTTGCATGGCCCATTAGAGCTGACTTGCTTCCTTTTTGCTTCCTTGTAATAGCCTCCTTTCCTATATATAGGACAGGGGTGTACATATCAATAGAACAACACAACATCGTCGTATACACTTCTTCACAGTGATGACAACGACTCTTAGGGATAGAGCCTACAACTTTTTCTTATACCGCACCCTTGATAGGTATTTGATGATGAAAATGAGAAGCATATGATGAAGAGGGAGGAATACAGTGCTTGGGGAATATGAAGAAGATGACATACATCATGTTAATGACACCAGATAATGAGAAACATATGATGAAGAGGGAGGAATACAATGCTTGGAGGATATGAAGAAGACGACATACATCATGTTAATGACACCAGATAATATATTTGTCAAATATTGACATGACGAATATGTAGATGTGAAGAAGATGGAAGTGTCCCTACAAAGAGGGCGATGAAGATGGCCATGTAGAGAGGGTTATGGATATGACCATGAAGGTATGCAACCTAGATCAAGCGGTCGTCAATAGGTAGAGACAACTTTTCTTTTTCTAGGGTTTAAGTCCCAGTAAAGACTTCTCTAGAACCATGTAAATGAAAATAATATGGATGATATACTAACAATGCATTGTATATAAGAGAACCCTCTCCTTTCTATAGGAGAAGGAAAACATGCCTTTAGAGACTTCCAGACTTTACAATAATCTAAATGTGTCTACAAATTTTGTCCCATATATCATACAATATGATATGAATTTTACTTCTAACACACCGAGCAACCAATCTACCACCTACGTAGGAGTGAACTCATACTGCTATTAAGGTACTGAATGAGGAATGCAAGTTAGTATGATCCCATACAAATGAACTTAAAAGGACATGGATTAAATGTATCATGGTGCCACAAATATTTATCGATCATATCAAATTGACTACAACACATTATGTAAGAAAGCAAATAGGTTGGAGGACACCAGTCACACTTTGAATCCACCATCATCTTATCTTGATTCAAGTTAGTGTAAGATCTAATTTTATCAAAGATGACTTCATTTGGCATAGTATGATAGAATGTAGTGTATATTATATTTTTTTAATTGAACTGCACTAAGTCTCTATGATATTGGCCTATGATATGTTAATCTATCATACATCAACATATATGTGAACTTAAATTGAAGTTTGTATGATTTACGTGTACCTTTGACAACCTTTTTGGGGATTTCCAACATTTAGACCATTAATTAGAGTTTCTTACGCATCCTTTCATGGTATTTCAACCAAACCTTGATCGATCATTAATTACAAATAATTAGCAGTCCACATTTCCAACCAAGAACAATCACAACATTAGTTATTTTTTAGGTTCTTCCTATGTATTATCTCCACCAATTATATCAAATAGTTTGATTTTCTTTGGTTTGTTGAGAGAATAGTCATTTTGGTTGTTGCTATCTTCTCCTTTAATGTTTTTATTAACATATTTAATGATGATGAGTGACAATATTTTCTCTTTCAACTGACTTATAATGATTATCACGCATACAAAGAAAAAATACTGAAAAAATTCCAGTGGGTTTATGGGTTTAATAAAAACCTTCTTTATCATTAGACGAATCAAAAAGAAAGATTTCAATTTCAGAATCATCAGGGTCATCCTCAAAAGTATTTAAAAGCTTCTAAAGAGTGCATTGTACTCAATTGTCTAGGAATTCATTTAATTTTTTACACTAATTTTAAGAGAATCATAACATCATCGCCCCTCCTTGTCATTGGTACTTTCTTCATGGGTGACGAGAATTCTTGAGGGATTTGTCATCTTATTAGTTGTTTTAACCATTTTCCATTTCAACAACCAACATGGTGACAAGTTTTAGGCCATTCTCTGCCCAAAAGAGATCATCGATCACAAAGAAGACAAATGACATGCCAAATCTCATAAAGTAAATTGTAAAAAGATTAAGAGAATTCTTTGACAATGAAGTCCACCTACTACTTAGATGCTTTTGGATGCAAAATTAGTTTTTCTGACTAATTTGATGAAAAATAAGGGTTTTTGAAACCCGTCAACACATCCACTTTCTCTTTTCATTATTTTTTTCATACTACATGTATTAATCATTATAAGTGCCTCAAAGTGGAACTATTAGAACTCATCAATATTGATGATGATAAAAAATTCAACAAAGAATAAGAAGTGACAACAAAGATGAAATATTTCCAAACATACTCGAGGGTATCACATGGAATGTGATAGGATAGGGTTGAATCACATTAAGTACTCAAACTATCTACAATTGAGATTGCTCTAGGTATCTTACATACTCTCATTCTAAAATTTATTAAGGATGTCTTGAAAGATAATGAACCTTTGTTGATTGCTTGTATGGACATTGCTGATGATGCATTCTACAATTTTTTTTCTTAGATATTAACACTTAGTCATGATGTGAATTAAGTATATATACTCTATTTTCAAAACAAAAATTTAGTTTCTTTAGATTAGTTTTATGTCTTAGTATTTCATAGACTATCTAGATGATTTCTAGTGTATGGAAGGTTGATTGGAGTTTGTTATGCATTCATTAGTGATTCATGATCTTTCAAGTCTGACTAGCTTGATCATTAATTGTGTCAGAATGGGAGTCCATATTACAACCTATATTGCAATCTTAGTTTTCTTTAAGGTTCCTCATTCATCTCATCCTCACCTTATATCTTGGACCATTCAATCTTGTCAAGTTTGTTGGGATGAAATGTATCCCATGTGATCTTCTATCAAACTATGGACCTGTACAAAATACTTGTACAAACAAATGTATGTTTGAGGTAACACATTAAATATGCCATAAATGTTTAAGGTTCTAAAAAATATGAAATACGATGATTTCTTCCCAACATACTTGAGAAGATCACATGGTTTATGAAAATAGATGGGAATATGTTAAATTAATTTCCTCAAAACCAACTACCATAGGGTATGATCCAAGTTGCAGAGGGACTCTCATTTCAACACAATGATCTAGGATGACTTGAAGAGAATGAACCTCTCCTAGTTTCATGTATGGAAATTTCAAACAACACCGTCGAAAATTTGTTTCATGAACAAAAAATGTAGTCACATTATGATGTAAGTATATTGACTCTATTAGTAATGCAAAATTTTATCTTCCTTATATCCTTTTGAATTCTAAGTATGAATGTGCACATGATGGAATCCACACTAACAATTTATTTCTAATTGTGTTTGTATTTTATTATTGCAAGCCTATTTTCATTTCCTTCTAGTGTGAGTAATATAGGAATTATTTGCATATTTTATTTGAAATTAAAATAAATAATTAGATGGTTTGTGTTGTAGTGTGATGTTGACAAATGATTGGATGAGTGTTGGTATATATAGGTTGATTGTTTGTTGATGAATATATTTATTGTAATGTGGTTGTTTTCTATATGTGCAAGTTGCAAAAGTGGGATGCTAAAATGGATTTGAGTAGTTATGAACTTTTTGAAACTTGCATTGTAAAAACACCAAAAACTCCATGATGGTTAATGTATAAAATGTCATTTTCTAGCATGTGTAACTTCCAATGCAAGGTAGAAAACTATTTTGATATAAAAATGACATGATGGTTTTAAATCTAGAACTATCATTTTTCAGGTTTGTGCTACCATTTTTCAACTGACAACAGATGTTTGAGTTCTTGGACACCCATTTAGGTGTAAAATGATGATCGTTGCCTAAATTCATTTCCAATTTGCACTAAAGATTGTTTATTCAATAGTGATATTTTATCTATTCCTATAGAAAGGATAATTGAGATTAATCTATTTTTTCCCAAAAAGTTAGCTGAAAAAACATTTAGCTTGTCATATGGCATCATTTGAATGAAGATATCTTTCAGAATCAATTTCAAGAACTAATATACTATGTTTATAGCATACAAATTACCTTGAAGAGAACATGGGTTGATTTTGATGAAAAAGGATGATTTGAATCTTCTATAAAACACAAATCAAGAACAAATACCCTTTGCCTAGAACCTGTTGACTTCTTAGACACACCAAACTCAAGAACTGATGATGCAAATATTTTGTATTTGAGGTACTAAGATATGTATTAAGTGTTTTTGGTAATCAATTATCTTACACATGTTCTAGTGAAGTTATTTGTACAAAATATATGTGTTTGCATGTATATAAACCAAGTCATGCCTATACTTAAATTGTATAGTGCAATTTTCCAAACGGTAGATATCATGTAAGAACAAGCGAGGAATGATTGAAAACCATCCTAAACACAATTATATTTGTATTCCCATTGGTATAGTTAGGTTTTTTTGCACAAACAATACGATCGATTTTATGAGGAGTCACAATTTCATTCTTCACTGGGCTATTTCTCCAACAACCTTTTCTCCCAAGTGGCTAAAATAGTGAAAGGAGACTTCTACTGCAAGTGTTGAAGAAGAATTGGGAAATAAGGAGGTTCTTTCTTTAGAAACCACCCTTTCTTATCCAAAATCACCCTCTCTTCTACTTGTCTCTACTCTAGATGTCTTTTGATTGAAATGATGCATGAGAACCGTCTCAAGTGAGTACCATTCATATTTAAAAATGAGGGATGGTTTTATTTTAATTTTGAACTGAAACTGTAGGTAACACGGTGTCTTCATTAACCAACATGGAGTGTTAGTTGTGATAACTGAAGCCGAATTGCTTTGATCGATGATATGTGACATGTTAGCTTTGATAATTAAAGTCGTCTGCATCAATTGATTACACGACATGTTGGTTGTCCAACATGGTGTGTTCCTACAAGTCAGGGATCCAAAAATTATAGTGTGAAGAAACATGACATGTTGATATTCAACACAACATGTTTCTTGATGTTAGTGAATTATAGATACAAGTTCTACACTAAAACTCAGCATGTTGAAATCTCAACACAACATTTTGCCAAAAACATGGTGTGTTGATATGTCAACACGCCTTGTCACTGACAGTTTTAGTAACATTGAATTTTTGAATGTTTAGATGATTGGGAAATATGTTGATGAATGATATGATGTTGTTTCTCTCCCCATTTTGATGCTAAAATGTTGTACCTGCCAAAACCATGGAGCAAGTAAAGATAACAAAAAGTGGAAAATTTAGCATGATTAGATGTAGGTTGAGGCAGAAAATGGATTGAAAAGGATTGCAAGAGTAGGAAAAAAGACTATATAAATCATGCACGTCAAATATTGTGGATAGAATTGAAATCTTCCATTTTCCCATCTTCAACTTTTTCTTAGGCATTGTTCACCATGACATTGTAGAACAGTTGGAAGATTTGAGTGGAGTGATCACTACATTTGCATGCATCACAAAAGAGATTTGATGATTTGACATGTTGTTGTGTAAGCTATGTCTACCTTGTTGTTTCATAGGCATTGAAAGAGAATTCTAGGATCTCCTACTTCAAAGCCAAAAACTCTAAGGGCTCCACTATGGATTTGAGTTTAGATCTGACTTCAAATTTAGCCACCCTTGAGCACACCTCCGTGTTGGATTGGTTTTTAGAAACATTTTTAACAATCTCCCATACACTGTCAAAGTGCGAAAACATGAAATTTTCTCCCAATGAGGAGTCTAATAACTTCTTGGTGTCATCTTCAACACCCCTATAGAAAGTCTCTAGCATCTACACTTGTAGGATGCCATGGTGCGCACATCGACATAGAAGATCCTTAAATCTTTCCCAATCCTTTATAAGAGTATATCCTGGGATGATAGATAATCATGTAATAAAACCTCAGATTGGATATATGTAAGGTGGAGGATAGTACTTATCCAAGAACTTGGTCTGAAGACATTCCAAGTCATGAAGTTGTCACCCTCCATGGCATTGTACCATCTCCTTACTTTATTGTCAAATAATAATTGAATAGATGGAGTTTGATAACATATTTTGATAGTTTGGGTTGTTTGTGCAAGACACACAAATCCAGGAACCACTACAAATTATCTTGGAAATCATCACCTTTGTTATCAGTGAAGGCACTTCTTTGCATCATGGTGACCCACTGTGAGCTGATCTTGAACTATGAGCTGGTGATAGCATGAGGAACCACTGGTTGATGTGCATGTTTAGCCTTGGGGATGGAGAAATCCCTAAAATACCATTGTAGTCTGGCTTTAAGTGTGGAGGCCTCTCTAGATCTATTTTCCTCTACTATGGTGACTCTTATTTCTTACATGAGAGCCTCTCTATGAGCTTCAAGATCCTAGTTCACTCATCGGGTGATCTCTTCCTTGTCTATCTTATTTTTTTAAGCTTGGTTCAATCGATGGAAAGTCTGGTCAATATCGTGATCAAAGTAGAGGGTGTGGAATCAACACTTCTAGAATGTTGCAAACAACACTAGTAGTGAAAAAGAGATTGAACAAGGTTAGATGGAGGAAGAAATATTCAAGTAGATTTAAATGAATATCAATCTAAAAAGAAAATCTGAATTGTTTAAAACAACTTGGTTTGTAAGGTATTCCACTATTCCAGACAATAGAACCAAAATTTGGTGTGATTTTTAATGCAATAAAGAATTCCCTAAGGTAAGTTAATCCCTTGTTTTAATCCTTTTCCCAAATACAATATCATTAACCCCTAAGTGGACAAGCCAATCACAGTGTATCTAAAAGGGTGGAGCCCAAATGAAAACTTTATTAAGAAATCACTTACAAACTAGTTTTAAGAACAATATTTAGAACCAAATGTTGAGAGTGATGATTAGCTAACACTAAATTGATTATTTCAATTCCAAAGGAATGATTGAAAGTGGATTGATAATAATACTTAAAAGACACTGGGACATTTGGATTTCACCACCATCACCTGTGTAATTATCCTAACAATTACAACTCAACAAGTATGACTAATTAGACTAGGACCATGTGAATCTATCTCCTTTCAAAACACATATTGGCACAAGGATTAATTCCCTATGGGTTGGAGGTCTCTTTACCCATGAATCATTGGAAAATAATCATGTCAAACTCCTTTTATGATCTCATTTAGAGTTCTATGGATTCATTCAAGGATCTGATCCTAAGTTTCAAGATCTCAACACTTAGGTATATCTAACATGCAAATCAAAGGATTGGTTCTAAAAGAAAATAATGAAACAAATAGAGAATAATTTAATTATCTAAAATGTTGAGTTTGATACAATTAGGGAAAAATATAGGTGGCTGGGATACTCCCCATGCCCCAAGAATGAAGTCTACTCACTCATATATATAGATGAAGCATGAATATGAAGGAGGAGAGAAGAGGGCATGTCATAAAAGATGGTGGAGAAGATAGCCAGTGGTCTCTAATGACTAATCCTCTCCTACAACAACAGGTCTAACAAACTTTGTGAAGAGGATGGTGTTCATTTCTCTATTTCCCACTCTTTCACCAAGATGAGGTTCAGACTCAACGTGGATGATGCCTATTAACATTATGTTGCAATCCTCTTTTATATGGATGGCCCCCAAATCTAATTTGGTTGGGCCAATGTATGTCTTTCTTTATAGTGTTTGCCTCACTAGTTTCCCGAATGTTAGAACTGGTCAACCGACTAGCTTATAGGTAATGCGTATATTCTAGTCATCTGACTGGAATGTCAGGTCAGTAAACCAATATGATGAAAAAACTCAGATTGGTACTGAATTGAGAGCCAATTTGGACATGTGAAGTGTGACGATCGATTGGTAACTTCTCATGGGTGCCATGGTACAGGAAGTCAACCTATAGGTGGGGTAAGTTGGTTGACTAGTAGGCCTCCAAGGAATGTTGGTGGATACTGACTAGGGAAGCAATTGAAACTAAATTCCAATTGGCTGACTGGATAACTCAGTCAGTTGATTGGCGAGCTGCCAAGTCTTTTATTGGTCATTGACTTTGGAAGGATTGAATTGCACTCAGCTGACAGGTAAGGTGAGTCATATGGTTGAAATGTCATCAGAGATGCTACTATTTATTGACTTGGAAGGCATGCATTTCAATTGTTTGATTGGTGAAGTGTGTCAACCAATTGGATTTTTCTTGGGAGACTCCTTTGGCTAGTCAGTCCAATTGGCCAACAGGGAGTCTAGTCACCTAATTTGCCTAGCTGAAAGTACTAAATTGCCTCCTTTTGCCTTCCAATTCCCTCCAAAATTGAGATATCTAATCAGGGAAGGGCCACTATTATGATCTAGATTTGAGTGGAGCTTTTTCTTGCATACAAGTTGGAATATTTTAGGATTTGTAATAGTCTGATGTCAAAAGTAAAACAACAAAACAAAGAAATTTAACCAGAATTAACTACTTGAAATGAGTAAAATTGTTCTAGAATGGGCACTGAAAATGTGATGAATGTGCATTTGTCATATAACAATTATCATTTGCATTTTTTATTGAGATATTTTTATATAAGGGGAATATTGTTGTACCTTTCCAAAACTTAAAGAGTAACCTAGGGTTTGCAAAACCCTCATCTCGCTTCAATTATTATGGTTATCATTTTTAGCATATCAGATTTGTAACTCGAAACATGTTGAATACATGTAATACATATAGTGAGTTTCAATTTGGACTATGACTAATATGGATGCATGGAAATGCTTTTGAAAAATTGACTTATGTGGAGTGATAAGACAACTGACCATTTAGTTGTTGGACATCTTATCAGGTCTATCATTAGGGCTATGTTCAATGTTGTTGTTTGAGAAGTTTTTGTGACAAGTAAGACAAACTTGTCAATTTGACCTATCAATAGATTAGCCAACCTTTATGCGGGATAAGTCATCCAATATTTTGTATTAACTTACAAAGATCGATCAATCTTTTGACAAGTTGACCAAATCATTGAACTGTGTATGTCTTCATGGACTAAGGATATTGATAGACACTCTGGCATGTCCAACGACTTGCAAAGATTGATCAACCCATTAAGCACTCAATAAACTTTTCATTTTAATAGTAGTTTTTGATGCAAAATAATATATTGAGAAATATCTCAATCTTCTCTCTTTTCAATTTAAAAATTCCAAGATCAGGTATATTCTTCAACTAATTATCTGATATAAACTCTATTTTATGTTACAATGGAGATTTGTAGTGGTTTTGTAAGAAGGGGAAGAATAAAGATGTGATAGTGTTTTATTCTATTATTGAATTAGAGGTTTGTTTTTAGAATCTATTTCCTTGATTTTGGTGTACTCCTACAAATATGAATATCTCATAGGACTGATACCTAATTATAGCTTTGTTTCTTATTAGTTTTCCTTGTAGAGAGCATAATGGATGTTCAAGTAGGAGGAAGAACAATGTTAATGTGGTGAATTGTTTGATATAAGGAAACTACCTTCTTGACCTCAAACGATCACTCAAATCATAAATACTCCTCCTCACTCACATCAAAATATCTCCTTCTGGTTTGATCCTTGGTTCGAAAACAATTCGGTCATCAATCTTCGACCAAATTGGACCATTCCAAATAGTATACTCAACATGAAGATAGATAAAGCTCTACCCCTTATCATCAGCAAAAGATCAAATTCCCTTAAAAGATGCATTCAATCTCAGATTAACCAAAATGACTTCAGAGTTCTATCTCTCTCCTTGGAAAACAACTCCTCAAATTCCATTACTTGGAAATGGGGCAACATATACTCGGTTAAACAAGCCTACACCTACCTATCCTACAGAGGTCTGTCCCCATCAACAACAAAAATATGGAAACAAAAATGGCCACAAAAATATAAAACATTCCTTTGGCTTTTACTACAAAACAAACTTCTCACAGGTGAAAACATCACAAAAAAGGGTTTTATTGGCCCATTCAGATGCACTCTTTGCGAAAAAAATAGTGACACAGTTGATCACATCTTCTTCAAATGTATCTTCTCACAAAACATCTTCACTCACTTTTCACGAAACTGCCTTCCTGACCTCAAGGAAGCTACATTTCCCTTACAAATCACACCAAAAAGAAACTACCAAAATTTCAAAAGCAGTGATATTTTCACCACAATCGCTTGGAATCTATGGAAAGAAAGAAACAGCAGAATTTTCAACAACAAAAAAAACCTGGAACAAAATATTATAACACAAATAGAAGCAGATCTTTACATTTTAACAAAATGCAGGGAATAAAGTTGAAGGCGGACATGATGAATCTGATGAAGGAGAATCCGAAGAAAAATTTCTGTGTGATCTCAAAGCTATGATGGACGATGAAATAGGTGTCAGTACAGTTCAACAACAACTGTGATTCCATTCTCGGGTGGATGCTATTATAACAAACTTGGGCGTATCCTTACTATATCATCTTGAGGTTTGTTAAGGGGTGCCTCCCCCACAAAAACAAAACACTGCTTTTATCCTTTCTAGGCTTGCATGTTTTTTCAGTTTTCTTTCTAGTCTACGTTACTTTCAACATCCTGTAAGGTACTCACATTAGTAGGTTTTTGCTTGCTATGATGTGATTTAAATATATGACATAACCTTTCCTCAAAAAAAAATTAGACTTGAATTTCAAATCAAATCTATGGTTTTGAATATAGAGATGAACGAAATCCTCAAGTGCACCAAAATTTGCTTTATTTAGCTCAAATGGAAGTTCATTGTAAATTACTCCTTGCTCTGTGCATTTTTATTGTTCTTATGTGGAAAATTGATTTTGTGAGTTATTTATTATTGATGTATTTTAAAATGATATCAAATGCTAAATGGGAATGAAAATGGTACCATAATTCTTATTTTCTTTCATATATGGCCCTAGATTTTCCTTGAACCCATACATAATGTTTATACACACACACGCACACACACACACACGCACACACACACACACACACACACACATATATATATATATATATATATATATATATATATATATATCTTTGGACATGATTGTTAGTTCAAAGTTAAAAAAACCTTTATAGGTGAATTTTTTATCAATATACTCAGTCTCTAGACCCCAAATTCGGCCATATTTTCATTTAAAATCAAGAGAGGCAAAGTTAATAGATGCCAACACATAATTAGATCATTGAAATGATGCAATAAAGTATATTGTTAGCCGTATTTTTTCCAAACATCTAGAGTATCTCAAAGAGGTCTATGTTGGGATGAAGAAAATTTTCATATTGACTAGCATGGTATATGATGAGGCAACCTAGAGTAATTTAACAAAATTACTATTAGTAGGGGGATCAAGCAAGTAGGAAACAATCTTTAGAGTATATTGTATCCATAATTAATGGGATATCTTATAGGTACTCATGCTTAATTTAGTATCCTACTTATTAGGCCTCCTATAGGAGTCACCCCTTTGGAACCACCATGATACTACAATATTTTTTTAATATTTAATGTTATGACTCAACTTGCTCTCCCTAAAAATAAACATGATCAAGTTAGTAGAAATTATATTCACATGGAATTTTCATTGATAGGTGTAAGAACAATATCTTTCAACAATATAGGTCTGTTAAATAGTATATTATACTTTCATAAAAATAAAGATATAACTTATTAAATAATTAAAACTAAATTAAGAACATATGGATTTTAATTGTTTTCCAAATTCAGAATGAATCTCTCACCTAGGACTTCACACACCATATTTCCACATTAAACAATAAATCTATAAATGAACACAACTATTTATATAGGGAAGCAAGCAGTCTAAGTATAACTCTCTATAATAAATGGATTATTCTGGCTCTACACCTATCATCACTAGGAAAAATCTAAGTCTCTTGCTATCCATCTCTCAAACTAACCACTTTGATGTCAATGAAATCTCCTTATTCTCATATGCACCATCTTAAAATCCATTAAAATCATAAAAAATATACTAAGGGACATCAGTCATTAATATATGCACTCATTCACACATGGAATTATGTTTCCCTTCCTCTTTCCTTTGCTTGGATGTAGGTGAGTGCACTTAGTGTTGGTCTGTATGCCCAATGAGATCATATGCATGATAAGAGTAGATATGTTCTTGTTATGTCCCTATTCGGATACTACTATGGAAGTAAAATAGACAACAATAATACATAAGCCTAGTATTTGTTTTGACTTGTGAGATAGTCTCATTAGTCATTATATGGGATATCAAGTCAAACACATAGGTAGTTGTTAGAGAATAGTGTGCTAGATAGATCCACCTTGAGAGTGATACATGGAGACCATGGAATGGTAGTCAGAATCAACTCTCATAGTGATAGTGGTGATTGTGGTTCTTAGACCTAAAGTCACTATAGCCATCACATGTTGTTTGATGTATTTTGACATCATCCAAAATGACCTTGAATAAGGGTTGCCATAAAGGTGATGCTCGGGTGCATTGTGACACGTGCGGATTGAGTGCGAGTGATGTATATAGAATTTGTCCCTCCTATAAGAGATTGATATCATGGACACTTGATAAGTGAGATTGGTAAATGTGTGAAATATTCAGATGACCCGATATGTGATATGTGAGCTCACACACATCTCATACAGTCTGCTCTAGTTCAAGGAATATGCATTGAATGTTGAGAGGATGATGATTCCATGCCTCGCGTTCAAACTAGATATTAGAGACAAAGGAACTAAACGATCACCATAACACTAATCACATATTGTAGGTTGAATTTATTCTCCAACTTTCCAATTACTTGGGTAGTAATGATGTGTTGCTAAATATTACTCATTGCTTGTGATGTCATTAATTGGTTATGGACATTCACTGCCAAAGTAAATTGGGACCTATAGGATCACACACATAGGATGCACCCATAATAGGAGTTTACACATGAATGAGGTTTAACTTGATTACCCAAGTGTTTAAGTATTCATTGTAACAACATTGGTTGTACATTGGCTAAACTGGAATCTGAATAAATCAGTTTAAAAGTGAGCCAACTAGTTTAGAATGTGAATCGACTAATTCAAAAGTGAACTGACTGGTTCAAAATGTCAGTCAACCGGTTCACATTGTGAATCGAATGGTTGAGTGATAAGTAAGACTGGATCAGGGATTGATGTTGACGTTATGTTGCCCATTAATCATCACATTGAAAGCCAATATGTTTGAGAATAGGAAATATAATGAACTATTTGATTCAAGTGTTGAATGGATCGATTCACATGTAAACCAACCAGTTCAAAAAGTGAACTGATTGGTTCATTATCCACAACAAGGAGAAATTTGTGAAAATACATCTTTGACTCCCAATTGATCTGAAAACCCTGACCCTAGCCCTCCTATAAATAGAGGGGTAGTCAAGGCTTTCAGGAAACATAACAATAAGCTCGGACAATTGTTGTCCTCTCATTGTTGTGGTAACTAGACAGCCTGACCAAGTCTTACTTGCAAAAAGGGAGAGACATTGATGGTCAAAGCTAGCACATTAATGTTTTAAGGGACAACTCCTTCTTGTTAACTTTGGGAAGTGTGACGTGGATAACCCAATTGTCTGTGTGGACTGCATAGTGGTGTGGAGGTCGTTGCTATCATGCGAGGAGGAAAACAACCACCACTATCCGTGGTGTTGTATTAGGAGGCCATCGTCACCAATTGTCCATGTGTGTCTTGCAAATAGTGTACATCACCAAGCAAGAGTAGTTGTTGGACTTGCTCTAGGACCAGGTATACCTCTTTCTACTTTCTTTCCTAGATACATCGTTGTTGACACAATCATCTGGCAAGGAATAGGGACAAAGTTTTTGTTTTTGTTGCCTTCCCTATGCGTCTCTAATCCCAAACACTTAGGTGGTCTAACCTAGTCTCTTTGCCCTTCCATTAGTTAAGAACCGATGGGGGCAATGTAGCCTTCCATTAATAGAAGATTGATTGAAGTGTGCCTGGCTTCTTATCGATTGAGAATAGACAAATATGTTCTTCCTTTGCATCTATTTATGTGAGCTGGGCTTTTATTCAGTTGAAGACTGATGACATTTTTTTATCTTCACATTGGTAGAGGATCGATGGAAGGTGTAACACCCCAATTTTTCTTATCACATGAGCGAAAGCATTTTTTTATTTTTAACTAGGGTGTCAAAAACATGATTACCATTACAATGATAGTAAATGAAACACTTTACATAACTGTAAAACAAATTCATACATAGTTCTTGTCAACAAAAAATTACATCATCTTCTAACCATAAGATCTAATCTATTTGGTAGCATAACTAAGAAAAATAAATTATGTCTAAAGTTTGGATCGACTTTGTAAATGGCACCCCACTAGGCAAGCTTGAAAATCTCTTAGGCCTTTTCTTGTCCTTTTGTTCTTCAATTGCTCCAAAAACCTATGGACATCGCGTCCACAGCCATGCATTGGGAAAAACAGTCATTAGAGTAAGTGGCATGAGTATTCTAAAATGTACATGACTAATAAACTGAAATTGACATTATAAATGAGAAACTAACATCAAGCTCTAAGTGAAATCTAAAACATATAATCTCTTATTTCTATATCAGAATTCTTATCTTTATATCTTATCCTATTCTAGAGACATGTACCCTGGTACATGGATCTCAAGACCTACACCAACACCAAAGTGTATGAGTCATACTTATCTTATCTAATTCCCTCTCATCATACACATGGATGATATTATGAGCATGCCCTAAACTAATGTATCTTTTACTTATGATTTTTATCTAATTGTGGCCACCATTATATAATAAGTCCTCCTGAATAGGCATATCTACGCCCTGAATTGGTACCAAGGTACCTCTGAATTGGCACTACATGCCTCTAAATTACACCGAGGTGTCTCTGAATTGGCATGACTACGCCCTGAATTGGTGCTGCAACACCTATGAATTGGAGTAAACACTCCTTTGAATTGGCAACAGATGCCTCTGAATCGTCCCGAGACTACTAAATGAGGACTTATCATATAATGTCTTATGTGAAGGTTTCGACTTAATTATCTTAAGTCTAAACTTACTTAATTCTTAATCTGAACTTAAGCAGATTACTGATTGCTTTACTAAATTCTGAATCTGAACAGATCTTATATTAAAATTGAACACTGATAACTGAACTTATCTAAAACTGATTACTGAGTACTGAGTAGGTACTGAATTCTAAATCTGAATCTTTTATTCTTAAGTGATAAACTGAATCCACAACTAAATGTGAATATGGATCTCAATTACTTCATAATTGAGATTTGATCTAAAACCCTTATCATGTGTCTTTATTCAAAATCTAGCTACTCACACAATGAGTAGTCTAAGTTTGAATGTAGATCTAATATTCTTATTATCTAGATAAACTTTATTCTGAAACTCTTATTGAATATAATGACTTAATTTTTGATAATAAGTATGTGATAAATGAGTTGAAAGACTTAAGAGAAAGAATCTAAATTGAATATAGAAATACTAAGTATATAAAGCATCTTAAGTCAAGTTTATGAAAGTAGCTTAAATATAAAGTATATAAAAACATGAATTCTGACAAGATGATTTAACCTTTATAAGATCTTATTAATTATGATCTTACCCTGAATCTTAATGTTTACATATGAGCTTACCTTTTCCGACTTAAACCTTAAGATAGGAATCTTATAAAATATTATCTTCAAACATAATCACAACTTAAAACATTATAATTCATATTATCATCATAACTCAATTTACAATACATTTAGATCCGAAAAGTACATTTATTCAGCAAAATGGACCATGTCTTAATATTTTCAAATTCATATTCTTACATTGTACTTGACTTCTGGATATTATTCATTCTAAGGAATCTAGTTGTTATATATACATATGTATGGAATCTTAATGGCATGTTTCTACTTGAAATTGTAATACATAGTTATGCCTATAAATATGAGAAATCATTATAACATATGTGTACTTAAATTCTCAATACAAAGCTATCCCAAATCACCAACTAATTATGGCTACATTACTTGCATATCTTATCTTACAATCTTATTCATTAATTTCAAACATTTCTAAGAAATCTTGTAGGAAGATGATTCTTTAACTTTCTCATGGACTTGGTCCATGGGTCACAATTATTTTGAACAACATGTCTCTATCTGAGATTTTGGGTATATGAACTTACATATTGATAGAGATATGAGAATATTCTTGTTTGCATTAAGATCTTATAACATTGAACCATATAAATTATGAAAGTCTTATCAGGAGATATGTAAACATACTGAACTTAAAACATGAGTACTCATGGGCATGGACCACTTACCTATGTCAGAGAGAATAACATCTTCATTTTGGATCCTCCAATTAGGTCTAAATCCTTTAGAAGTCATGGTGTAACACTTCCATGAAGTTCCGTGATGAGGCTCACACCTACGACATCAATTTAACAAGGTCTAAACATATATGTGCATGATCAACCTATCTAACTTTTCCTTAAATAAAATTACCTTATCTAGATCTTTCCAGAGTTTTGAGTCTCCTTCAAGATATTCCTCATATCTCTTCCTTTCCAACAATCCCTCATACACCATATTTAGACAGGGCATACCATATTTAGACAGGTCGATCACTTTCTATAAGTCCCTAAAGTATCTTAACAAATTTAAATTGAACCGTTCTTATTACCTTATTTTCTAATTTCATTCAGGATGGTTGGGCCTCACAAATGACGGCCCATGGATGACCCACTGGGAAAGAACTCAGACCCCGCCTTCCTTCTTCTATAAATGCGTGACACATGGAGTGTGGTGCCCCTATTGCAGCGCAGAAGCAGAACACCGCCCTCATGGGGTGCTTTCCGATTGCCAATATTAGGGTTCCGGCGGTGTAGAGGCCAGATTGAGAGCACACAAAGGTTTTCTAGCCTCTCTCATACTCACCGATAGAATGATCAGTTGCCCTTCATCCTCCTTGCCTCCCACCCCTTCTCTGTTTGAAGCTTCGACTAGTGCTGTCGTGGTCATCCAGGTCAGCAGATGGCTTCATCTCCCCAGAGACAAGATCACAAAGAAAGCATCCCCACCCACTTCATGATCCTTTGCTTGTCATGGGAAGCACTGCCCCTCGGATAAGGGGGTAGGGATCAAGGAACTCAAAAATACAGGCACACTGCGTCAGCGACTTCCCCTCACCCCGTTCTCCTCCTTTCCTCTCCAAAAACCCTAAAACCCTAAAATAGATTGTGTGAACCCCTTCTCTACACGAATCTAAGGCTTTATGCAACTTCCCCTTTATCGGATCTCATGCCAAGTCCCCTTTTAACAAAACTTTGTTCGGACTCTGTTCTTCCGGAGCCGCTATTCTTCAGTTCGCGAGACTAGAAGTCTCGCCCCCTTTTTATTTTCTTTTGTTTTTTATTAAAGTCCAACTCAAAGAAATAATTACTTCTTCTAAATACTAATTCTACTTAAGCCCAAATTTAGGAATTGAGATTATCTTTTCATTGTCTTTCATTTAGCATGGTCTTAAGTCGAAAATAAATGGGTAAATACCCTAAATCAACCTTTTAGGTAAAATCTAGATAATTACTTATTTAATTGCCTAGTCAACTTGATAAAACAAAATTATTTGAAATTTCTCTTATAATCTTATACTGTAATTATCTATCTACTAAAATATTTTCAACCCTTATTATGAGTACAAGATAATTCATTTCCAATTTTGTATATAAAGGATCCATATGTAAACCTTAATTAATTCAAACCGACTTGAATTTAATTCTAGGGCCAATGGCCCATTCCTTGGTCTTGAAATGAGTCCATAAGCTTAATTGTTTCTTGGTTACGAAACTAATTCTCAGAGTAAAATAATTTTTCAAATAAAACATTCTTATGATACATTAGGTCAACATTACTTTACTTCCTTAATAAGGGGACCTAAGTCAGTCTAGGGCTCAAATAGTAATTTAGGTCATCATATTATATATATTTGTCACATTATTTTTCACATGAATAATTCAATTATTTTCATCTACATCTGACTACAATCATACACATTTAAGCCATATATGTGAATTGGTGGACTAGGTGACTTATATTATATATTTTGTGAACTTAATTACATACCTAGCCATGGTCAGGTTCATTTGGTCCCTTGGCATACAATTATTAGAAAACCCCACATTATAAGCTTAGATTACCCAAGAAATTGAGGATGTTACAATTCTACCCACCTTAAAATAAATTTCATCCTCGAAATTTCTTTAGGATACTACCCACCTTAGGGTTCTTCTTACCTCTTCATTTATTGATATTTAACCTATTAAGGAATAGTCATGTTCAAAATTTTGTATGAAAAGAGATATGTAATGTATCTTCATAAAATATTTATGCGAGCATTATCTATTACCTTGGTCTATTGCTCAACACATACTTAGGGTTTATGAAACTAAACTTGGCTCTATACTCAAGGAATCTACCTCAACCTTCTCATTAATTCCTAACGTTAGGTATAGTTGACCTTCAAATCTTAGGTCTTCTAGGTATCTCCCACATTTCTAGATATGTGATGATCAAGCACATACCCAGAGATGTGAGATCATGTCATGCTATCTCTCACTAACCTACTAATACATGTGTCTCATACCACACAGACTAGTAAGAAATGATAGATGCATCAAAGACTAGTGCTTATGACATTCCTCTTCAATTCTCAATTGGCTGGCCATAACCATTGAGAATGGAAAAGAAACGTCATTAGCTAGGGTTAGGTTGAAACTTGAGACCTAGAATAGGTAAACATCTATCTATGACATCTGTATTTCTTCTAAGGTAAAAACTCTTAGTCATTCTAGGTCATTGTATCTTTCTTTGGGAATCTACCCCTAAACCCTAATCTCTTATCTTCATCCTAAGGTGACTAAGAGAATCATCTTTGCCCAGTGGCCATTTACCAAATTGCTCTGATACCATATTGTAACACCCCAATTTTTCTTATCACATGAGAGGAAGCATTTTTTTCTTTTCAACTGGGGTGTCACAAACATGATTACCATTGCAATGATAGTAAATGAAACACTTTACATAACTGTAAAACTGATTCATATATAGTTCTTGTCAACAGAAAATTACATCATCTTCTAACCATAAGATCTAATCTATTTGGTAGCATAACTAAGAAAAATAAAATATGTCTAAAGTTTGGATCGACTTTGTAAATGGCACCCCACTAGGCAAACTTGAAAATCTCTTAGGCCTTTTCTTGTCCTTTTGTTCTTCAATTGGTCCAAAAACCTGCGGACATCGCGTCCCCATCCATGCATTGGAAAAAATAGTCGTTAGAGTAAGTGGCATGAGTATTCTAAAATGTACATGACTAATAAACTGAAATTGACATTATAAACGAGAAACTAACATCAAGCTCTAAGTGAAATCAGAAACATATAATCTCTTATTTCTGGATCAGAATTCTTATATTTCTATCTTATCCTATTCTGGAGACATGTACCCTGGTACATGGATCTCAAGACCTACACCAAAGTGTATGAGTCATACTTATCTTATCTGATTCCCTCTCATCATACTCATGGATGAGATTATGAGCATGCTCTAAACTAATGTATCTTTTACTTATGATTTTTATCTAATTGTGGCCACCATTATACAATAAGTCCTCCTGAATTGGCATATATACACCCTGAATTGGTACCAAGGTACCCTTGAATTGGCACTACATGCCTCTAAATGACATAGATGTGTCTCGGAATTAGCGTGACTATGCCCTGAATTGGTGCCGCAACACCTCTGAATTGGAGTAAACACTCCTCTGAATTGGCAACAGATGCCTCTGAATCGTCCCGTGACTACTGAATGAGGTCTTATCATATAATGTCTTATGTGAAGGTTTCAACTTAATTATCTTAAGTCTAAACTTACTTAATTGTTAATATGAATTGAAGTTGAATACTGATTGCTTTAATAAATTCTAAATGTGAACATATCTTATATTAAAACTAAACACTGATAACTAAACTTATCTAAAACTGATTACTGAGTACTGAGCAGGTACTGAATTCTAAATCTGAGTCTGATTCTGAATCTGAATCTTTTATTCTTAAGTGATAAACTGAATCCACAACTGAATGTGAATATGGATCTCAATTACTTCATAATTGAGATTTGGTCTAAAACCCTTATCATGTATCTTTATTCAAAATCTAGCTACTCACACAATGAGTAGTCTAAGTCTGAATCTTGATCTGATATTCTTATTATCTAGATAAACTTTATTCTAAAACTCTTATTGAATATAATGACTTACTTACTTTTTGATAATAAATATGTGATAAATGAGTTCAAAGACTTAAGAGAATGAATCTAAATTGAATATAGAAATACTAAGTATACAAAGCATCTTAAGTCAAGTTTATGAAAGTAGCTTAAATATAAAGTATATAAAAACATGAATTCTGACAAGATGATTTAAACTTTATAAGATCTTATTAATTATGATCTTACCCTGAATCTTAATGTTTACATATGAGCTTACCTTTTCCAACTTAAACCTTAAGATAGGAATCTTATAAAATCTTATCTTCAAACATAATCACAACTTAAAACATAATAATTCATATTATCACCATAACTCAATTTACAATGCATTCAGATCCCAAAAGTACATTTAATTAGCAAAATGGACCATGTCTTAATATTTCCAAATTCATATTCTTACATTGTACTTGAATTCTGGATATTATTCATTCTAAGGAACATAGTTGTTATATATACATATGTATGGAATCTTAATGGCATGTTTGTACTTGAAATCATAATACATAGTTATGCCTATAAATATGAGAAATCATGATAACATATGTGTACTTAAATTCTCAATACAAAGCTATCCCAAATCACCAACTAAGTATGGCTACATTACTTGCATATCTTATCTTACAATCTTATTCATTAATTTCTAGCATTTCTAAGAAATCTTGTAGGAAAATGATTCTTTAACTTTCTCATGGACTTGGTCCATGGGTCACAACTATTTTGAGCAACATGTCTCTATCTGAGATTTTGGGTATCTAAACTTACATAATGATAGAGATATGAAAATATTCTTGTTTGCATTAAAATCTTAGAACATTAAACCATATAAATTTTGAAAGTCTTATCAGGAGACATGTAAACATCTTGAACTTAAAACACGAGTACTCATGGGCATGGACCACTTACCTATGTCAGAGAGAATAACATCTTCATTTTGGATCCTCCAATTAGGTCTAAATCCTTTAGAAGTCATGGTGTAACACTTCCTTGAAGTTCCATGATGAGGCTCACACCTACGACATCAATTTAACAAGGTCTCAACATATATGTGCATGATCAACCTATCTAACTTTTCCTTAAATAAAATTACCTTATCTAGATCTTTCCAGAGTTTTGAGTCTCCTTTAAGATGTTCCTCATATCTCAACCTTTCCAACAATCCCTCATACACCATATTTAGACAAGTCGATCACTTTCTATAAGTCCCTAAAGTATCTTAACAAATTTAAATTGAACCATTCTTATTACCTTGTTTTCTAATTTCATTCAGGATGGTTGGGCCTCACAAACGACGGCCCATGGATTACCCAGTGGGAAAGAACTCAGACTCTGCCTTCCTTCTTCTGTAAACGTGCGACACAGGGAGTGTGGTTCCCCTGTTGCAGCGTAGAAGTAGAGCACCACCCTCATGGGGTGCTTTCCGGAGGCCAATATCAGGGTTCCAGCGGTGTGGAGGCCATATTGAGAGCACACAAAGGTTTTCTAGCCTCTCTCATACTCTCCCATAGAATGATCAGCTGCCCTTCATCCTCCTCGCCTCCCGTCCCTTCTGTTTGAAGCTCCGACTAGTGCTGTCGTGGCCATCCAGGTCAGTGGGCAGCTTCATCTCCCCAGAGACGATATCACAAAGAAAGCATCCCCACCCACTTTGTGATCCTTTGCTTGTCATGGGAAGCATTGCCCCTTGGATAAGGGGGTAGGGATCAAGGGAACCGAAAATGTAGGCACACAGCGTCGGAAACTTCCCCTCACCATGTTCTCCTCCTTTCCTCTCCAAAAACCCTAAAACCCTAATATAGATTGTGCTAACCCCTTCTCTACACAAATCTAATGCTTTATGCAGCTTCCCCTTTATCGGATCTCATGCCAAGTCCCCTTTTAACAAAACTCTATTCGATATCTGTTCTTCCAGAGCCGCTATTCTTCAGTCTGCGAGACTAGAAGTCTCGCCCCCTTTTTATTTTCTTTTGTTTTTTTATTAAAGTCCAACTCAAAGAAATAATTACTTCTGCTAAATAGTAATTCTACTTAAGCCCAATTTTAGGAATTGAGATTATCTTTTCATTGTCTTTCATTTCGCATGGTCTTAGGTCAAAAATAAATGGGTAAATACCCTAAATCAACCTTTTAGGTAATACCTAGATAATTACTTATTTAATTTCCTAGTCAACTTGATAAAACAAAATTATCTAAAATTTCTCTTATAATCTTATACTCTAATTATCTATCTACTAAAATATTTTCAACCCTTATTATGAGTACAAGATAATCCATTTCCAATTTTGTATATAAAGGATCCATATGTAAACCTAAATTAATTCAAACCAACTTGCATTTAATTCTAGGGCCAATGGCCCATTTCTTGGTCTTGAAATGAGTCCATAAGCTTAATTGTTTCTTGGTTATGAAACTAATTCTCGAAGTAAAATAATTTTTCAATTAAAACTTTCTTATGACACATTAGGTCAACATTACTTTACTTCCTTAATAAGGGGATCTAAGTCAGTCTAAGGCTCAAACAGTAATTTAGGTCATCATATTATATATATTTGTCACATTATTTTTCACATGAATAATTCAATTATTTTCATCTACATCCGACTATAATCATACACATTTAATCCGTATGCGTGAATTGGTGGACTAGGTGACTTATATTATATATTTTGTGAACTTAATTACATACCTAGCCATAGTCAGGTTCATTAGGTTTCTTGGCATACAATTATTAGAAAACCCCACATTATAAGCTTAGATTAGCCAAGTAATTGAGGATGTTACAGAAGGGATTGCATGCGTAACTTTCTATATTTCTGTCATTTGTCTACCTACAAAATCGCTAGCTGGCTAGGTGTTGAGTTTTCATCAGTTGAGTACCGATGGAAAGTTTGCACTGCATGTACCCATGATTTTGTATAGGTTTTCCACTGATGGAGTTTTGAGGTGAATCTTATGATGGTCTCCTGAGGATTTTTAATTGACGAGAAAAACTAATGGGTTTCCTTCTTGCGTCTATTGGTGAGATGTTTGGCCATGTGTTCCTATGTAAAATTAGGTTTTGTGTACCAATAAGATGATTGTCAAGTAAAGATACAACCTTCAGATTGATGACGTGATAGTTTGACTAGTTTTCTCTTTCCTATGGGTCTATATACACCCCATGTCCTTCCTTCTCACCTTAATTATGCAAGATGAACATGGAGGTGCTACTACTGAGCAAGACACCACTAGTTCACGACAACTGATGAGAATTTTGTCTCCATTCATCCTTACCTTTGATGTTGTTTAGCCTTAGTTTGCTTCTTTTCTAATGCATGTGGGCCATCAAGTTCTTTCTGAGATTAGATCTGAGTAAGTCAATCCTCAACCTTATGATCCTTTAGTGATCTTTCATATTCTCATCCTTTGTTTTCTGGGTGATTTTTCTTAAGGTTTTTTTAGTAAAGGCTTACCCTATATCCACTTTCTCCTTTCTTGCTTAGCTTCCTTTGGCCATGAATCGGTAGTTGTAGAGTGTAGTTGGAGAGGGGAAACTCATATCTTAGAGACTTTTCCTCTGGTGTCAGCATTTTTTGTGAAGCTTAGAGCTTCATGATTGCTTTCCATGCACAGACTTATGTCTACCTCTGTTAGGTGATTGGTATAACCTTTGGGGTCATTTCTTACCTGCTATGTGCTTGTTGTTGTAGATCTTACTGTTAAATGCCCTATAAATGCCAAGATTGATGGGTATATGGATTGCATGTTGGGTTTACATACCATGAGTACCCTACTTGTATGTAAAAGATGATTATCTACTATTCATTAGTGAGGATCTAGCTTGTTGTGGTAAGAAAATATTAATTTTTTCCTTAATGCTAAAATATGATATGCATGTCTGAAAGATGTTAGCCTGTGAATATATGGGGATGCATCTTATTATGGTAATAGAAACCATACATTAGTGAATATATGGGGATTATTATGATAGTTATATCCTATTGTCTCTAAACAGTTTTTGGTTCTTAGTAAAGGTTGATGGTCTAATGGAATTGTATGTGAAATGAGATGTTGAGACGGTTAATGGTATGGAGGGTTTTTACCCTATGTTTGGCATTGTGGCATGTGTACCTAGGATGTCTTTGAGATTGGTGGATCAACTTTTTAACACGTATTCTTTGTAGATTAGCCAAAAGGTTATCTATCTTTTTGTTACTTCGCTTTGACCCATGGTTGTGAGGAGATATCTAAGGAATCTAGATATCCATAGATCTTGCGTAGATATCTAGGATGGCTTAATAGCATCTAGCTACCTGATTGAGTGATACGCCTCAATCAATCTAGGGAACATAAGATATACCACAACCGAGTAGCATAACTTTTAGGCTTATTTGGCATTAAATATGGTTGTGCCTTTGAATGTATATTCTTTATTATAACTGGTATGTGTATGGTTTGTAACATCCTTACAGTCAATCTTGATGTAGAGTGTATGAATAAGTGTGTACCTTCAAGTAAATTGATAGTTCATATGCTTAATCGTTACTTTTATATTATATGTTTGGCATGTACTATACATTTCAGATGATATATCATATCAGTAGGACTTGGGGTCTCACCACTGTGGTTTTTCACACTTTTTAGGTGAACAACCCAACTATCTCGATAGTGGGGGGGAAGAACAACAAGGAGGTAAACATTCCTAATCCTTTAGGCATGTGATGTTTTTGTGAAAGTATTTTGGAGGTAGGTGACATTTGTGTTACCTCCTATGAAGATAAATCATATAGGGATAGAGTGTTTGATGTCCTTGTATTCTCAGGTTTGGGGATGGATAATTCTATAGTATTCTTTGTCTGCCTTTAGTTTTGACATGTGTGCATGGTCTCTAGAGAGTGGTTATGAATGTTGTAATATTTCACATGAATGTTCTACATTATCACCACATATATAAAGCTTATGCTGGTTACTTTATAGGTGTGTCTCTTGGATTTTTTTGTATAAAGGCTTGTAATAGTGGAAAATTTTAATATGACCTATAAACTCTTGTTTGACCATGTGTTTAATACAATGCTATTTGTGATGTTTTAGAAAACAATTTACTCTAAGATCTCTATATGGGTTATGTGATTGATGATGTATTCAAGATTTAATTTGAAATTTGTTTTGACTAATCTCGCTCTTGCAGTTTTCGAGACCTATCCATGCATGAAAACTGCTTGGACTCCATGCCCTCTCGACAACACAACAACACCTTGATAACCTAGTCACTCAAGATATGTACCTTGATACCCACCCTCAAAACCCAATTTGATACCCTACCTCGGTACACCACAAACTTTGATATCCCACTTAAATCGGTGAAGCACAACTGCCAACCCTAATACTACCACCCATATATATAAAAAGCACATAACTGCCTCCCATGCAAGGGGTTGACCCCACAACCATCGGGTTGCTTCTTTGTGTGACCAAGGCCCAAAGCGGACAATATATAATCCCACCAAGGACCGACATCCTCTTCTCTAGAAAGGTAGGCTAGGTGACACTCTCCATTAAGAACAACCCCCCTCCATTGGTGCCACTCTCCAACTGACTCCACTTCTCAACAACTATTTGTATCCATAAATCTCCAAGGCCACTTTATCCCATCCATCTTTTCTTGTAAGTCCTCCACAACATCTCCACATTCTGATATACACCATTACCATTCACAAGGTTGTTGCATTGGCCTTCCTTGAGGAAGATAAGGGAATAAATAAGAAGAAGAAGAGGGACAAAAATGACCAAAAATAGCCCTTATGAAGGCTAAAGAGTGAGAGACCTCTTCTCCATAGCTAAGATGTTTCTATCTATCCATAGTTGTCTAAAAATATCTTCACCTACTGGCAAGGTACATGTCGTATAACTGAATCACACACTATGCAATGTTCATAGTTAGGTCAAATATCATCCAGTCTACATGGAATTTGACTTATCTTTTGCATATCAAATCTTTTGCCTCTCCTAGTGGAAGATTTCATGAAATCAAAATATCTATAATTAAAATCGTAGAGAAAATTAAAAACAAACAACACAACATAACTTGGAAATATGAGATATCACTTAACAATGAAACCATACACTAAACACACAAGCCAAGAAATGTGATATAAAAAGTTTTTATCACTACAGTCCAAGTTTCTTAGCTTGACACTGTAAAGAAGTGAAACCACTCCTCTACTAGAAAGAAAAGACCACCTCCCTTAAAACAAACACCACGTAAAATTTTTCGCCAAAGGGATGGAGATCAATTCATTCAACATGTATGTATCATTACACAATGAGTAGCAGCGGATAAATAAGTTTTATCTAACAATTTACAAAGCTTGTTACAACACTTCACCACATAAGGTAATCTAAAGGAAAACTAAACATAAAGCCAAGGACTAAGTCGAGGGTCATCTAACCACCTCTTCAAGCCTCCCAAAGACCAGCTACAAGGTTGATGTTGAAGTTCACTCTCCTCGATCTATCCTAGGGTTGGAAGCATACCCCACAAAAGAAAAAAAAACAAAAGGAAACAATCAACAAAAAGCTGGTATGTGTACGCTAAAAGAAACTTTGAGCAATACCAGGATATAAAGGACATCAAATGTAAAGGCTTCCCATGCAAGATATAAGGACTACCCACACAGGCATAAAAGATAAGATTTATAATAAAAGAGATAAAAGAGGATACTTGCCATAAACAATAAAATTTGTGCAACAAAAGCACATAGATAGATAGTTGGGCACACACCCCACAACCAATCATCAAACCTGCATGCATGTGAGATAAACATAGTCCTAGAAAAATATAAAATACAAAGGCGGCCAAGGCTTCACATCCTTGAAAACCTGATAGAGAATGACTCACCGTCAAACTCCCAAATATATAAAAGTTGAGCCAAGGCTTCACATCCTTGAAACTCGGGTATGGGGCACCACCACCACCATCCCATAAACAGAAAGGGCACACACCCAAAAACCAAAGTAATTTACATTATTCTAGTGCTACTGATTCACATTGCATGTAAATATAGAGGCAAGTAATAGTTTAGTCAGAAGATGAAACAAAGGTTGCCATCACACAATGGACAACACAAACATATAACATCCACTTCAAAGTGGCACATATCAATATAAGGGACCAACATGCACCAAGGCACAAGAGAGATATCAAGAAAATATCTAAGTCCATAATAATCAAGATAGTTCACACGAACCATGATATCAAAAGATTAGACATAAGTGTAGGTTAAAGTCAAAAGAAAGATAAGATAGGTGAATTGCTCAACAAAAATGAATAGGAGATACAACATACCTCAATATCAAGTCCAACAGGTTCAAAGCACTTCTGGATCCAAAACTAGGTCACCAAAGAGCCTAATAAAACACATATATCGATTTTATGTCAATTTCATATATATATATATATATATAAACCAAACCCTAAAAACTACCTTTTTATATATGTGTGAATTAGGTTATGAAAACTATTCCATATTTTAGGTTATGTTGTTACGAGTCTAAAACATATTTTATTATATTTTTTTTACTTATATATGATTAGTTATGAATTATTCAAGTTTTATCTTATTTAATTAGATTCATTAAATAACCCTTTTAAAACATAAGATTCAGGTGACAAAACTGATACCATTAGCTAGATCTTATTTTTCTGATTCCAACAAATATTTTTCCATAATTTTCTGATCATCTGACAATTAGTTATACATTTTTAATTACTGACCAATCAGATAATTCCATGTAATGAATTTGCATCAAAAGCGGATAACAGGAGAGGGGCCCGCGTGACTTGGCCCAATCACAGCCGGCCAAGACACCGGTCAAACCCTCACAAGACCATGACTAAAGGGAGGAGACAGAGTCCGTGAAAAGATGAAAATACCCCCGACTGTAACACAAAGCAGAAAAGGAAGGAACGAGGGCAAAGAGGGGATTCAACCCTGGGGTTTGTTTCCCCCGCGAGGACCACCCCGACATCTTGAGAGAAATCAGGTCTATCCACAACCCCAGATTGCAAAAGAGTGCGAATTAGGTGAAAGGTCCTACATGAACAAAGTTCCAGAGATTCCAACGAACTCAGAGAACCAAACCGCGATGAAAACGGTCATCGGTAGCTCGAGAAACTCTCGCCGCAACACCCTGCCAACACCGAGGTGGTCGGGTATTGAAGAAGAAACAACAGGAAGCCAAAAGAAGAATAGGGAAGAGACAGACACCCAAAACCGGAGTCAAAAACCAAGGTAGATCGGCGAGGTGATTATCACAGCCTAGATTTCAACAAAACGATCAGAGAGTGGAAGAAAAGGGGCGAAACGTCATTATCTCCCCATAGCATGAACCGAAGAGCTAGAAAGCTTCCCTACACTTCCGCGATCCAAACCATACCAGGGAAGAGCACCTCCACGCACCAGAACCCACAGTTGAGGTCGCCACCGCCGAGAGAGTCAGATTGAGTAGGGGAAGATGGATGCGGGGCAAAATGAATCAAAAGGACTAGGGCACGAGGTTTCTGGGGGTCTGAGGATCGTGGAGGAAGCCATATATATAAGGGCTGAGTCCAGGTTCATCGAGAAATTGGTGAGAACCAGGAAATAGAGGAAGGGGAGGAAGGTTCTAGTCGACCCAACGATTGGGAGAGAAAGTCCCACACAAAGTGGGGATCAACAAAACCGGAAGGCAACGCTGATGATAAAACGGAAATCAGAAATCACCGAGAAGGAAAGACAAAAGAGAAAAATGCGGAGGAAACTCGCGTTATTGTAGCCGCGAGTGAGAGAGTCCAAACGGAGGTAGGAGATGACTCCTTCTCTGTCGGATTCTCATCCAAGGGCCACGATGAAATCCGAAATCAACAGACCGCGTGACAGCCCCAAGATTAGGAAAAATCGGAAAATCAATTGAATAAAACAAAGGGAAATTCATATAATTTATATATATTCTCTTTCCTGATTTAGGGGTTCTAGAATAATCCAAATTAAACCAAAATTTGCACATAAGTTAAATTAAGCATGTAGATTCCGAATATCCAATTAGTTTTGCCTTTTGGAAACCTTTAATGGGTTAAATAAATCAAATATCATTTTCTCTTTCTTTCTTCATTTATGACTTTAGGATTATCCAAATATTACAAAACTTGACACACAAGTCATATTTAATGTGTCATGAATTACATTTATTTATTAATTACATCTTTTAGGCATTTTCTCTCTCTCCTACGTATACTTATTAATCAAACATTATCCAAATTAGTTGCAAATTTGCCCAAAGGCTTATTTTATGTTTAGATTACAAATTTGGAGTTAGTTTCCCAAATTGAGGGCATTAAATATTTTATATCACTTTATTGGCCTATTTCGTATTTTCTTTAGATAAGGGCATTAATATATACAATTATCTTCCAAATTAGATGATGCTTGGCCTTTAAGTTACTTTTTGGTCAAAAAAATGAATTTTAGAGTCAAATTATCCTGATGGGTTTCCAATTATAAATTTTGGTACATTATCTTTCTTCTTTACCCTTTAATTCCCATATTACCTTTAATTTTGCATTTATCTTCTCCTTTATATAAAATTCAGATTTTCTCCTATTTCTCTTATTTAGGAAGTGCTAGAAAGTTCTAAGACGAAATACCTTTTTGATTTCTATTACTTAGTGACAAATTATACGTCAACCCTATATTAAGATTATATGAGGAGGTATTTATCCAACTAAGTTCTTTAATTTCTTATTATCACCTAAATGAGTTATTATTAAGCACAAAGTATTTTGTATTCCCTTAATTACATGTATTAGTTTACTCTTGTTTGGCTAAGACAAAAGGGTAAAACTACTAGGATAGGGTTCTAGTTCTAGTATGTTACATCACACCACCCCTTAAAAGGATTTCGTCCTCGAAATCAAAACATCTATAGGAAACTTATTCACCACCCCTTAAAGGGTTCATCTCATAAAATCAAACTTAACTTCAGTTATAAAAGTTTCAACTATACTTCTTACATCCACTACATAAGCAACATGCAAAAGGAAACATAACTTATAAAGACTAATCTAAGGAACTATGGGTTAACTTGCTCTTGCTCATCATCATTAACTTCTTCGCCATCCAAGGCAAAAACTCTACCAGATCTTCTTTCCACAGGTCTTCCTCTATTATTATTACCATTATTGTCGCCCTGATTCTGAGGTGGTGCTTGTTGCTGTGGTGTTGGAGCTTGACCATTACGACGCTTAGGGCAATCAGGTCGGATGTGTCCAGGTTCATTGCAAAAGTGACATACCAATGGGGTATTATGATGAGGTTTGTCCTGAGAACACTTTCCTGGAGGATGGTGACCATTGCACTTAGCACACTTGTCTCTTCTCTGATCATCACCTGAGAACTTCCTTTTCTTGTCGAACTCCCTATGTGGAAAACCTGGGTAAGACTCCACTGCCAAAGCTTTATCAACCACCTGCTGAAAGCTCAAGGGCAATTGTGGAATAAGAGCACATCCCACATTGTAGTTGAGTCCTTGGAGGAAGAGGTCAGCCCTACGTTCCTCACCCAAACCAACTGCATAACGCTCCAACAGCAGAAACCTTTGCACGTAAGCAGAAACAGATAAGGAGCCTTGCTTCAAACTGTAGAACTCTGCTTCTTTCTTCTTCAAAGCAGCAGTGCAGATGTACTTCCCACGGAAGAGAGTCAAAAACTCTGCCCAAGACATGGTTGAGATATCTCTAGTCCTAGCTATTCCATTCCACCAAACTCTTGCAGGTCCATCAAAAACATATGAAGCAAACCTAACCTTTTGGTGTGGAGGACAGGCCATACCATCAAAAGTCCTCTCTAAGGCCAAAATCCAATCATCTTCTTTGTCGACCATCTCTATCTCACCTTCACCCTTGAAGGAAGGTGGTTGCATCTTCATGAACTCCATGATTGTGAACTCCTTAGGCTTCACAGGTACAGACGGGTCTTTCATCTTTCCCACCATGGAAGATGCAAAGAGTTGTCAAAACTTGGCCAACTCTTGCTCCGGAGTCATAGCTCCTCCTGAGGTCTCCTGTCCAAACCTAGTGTTTTGAGGTGTCTCATAACCGTACTGGTTGTCAGCTGATGAGTTATCTCCCGCCATTAGGGTTTTGCCTGCACAAGGCAAGGTACTAGGTATAAGCATCCTAATATAAAGGTAAACAACCTAAGGGAGATGAGTTTGAAATAGTTAGATAACCGACTGCTAATGGCTCTAATACCATGTTGTAAAGAAGTGAAACCACTCCTCTACTAGAAAGAAAAGACCACCTCTCTTAAAACAAACACCACATAAAATTTTTCACCAAAGGGATGGAGATCAATTCATTCAACATGTATGTATCATTACACAATGAGTAGCAGCGGATAAATAAGTTTTATCTAACAATTTACAAAGCTTGTTACAACACTTCACCACATAAGGTAATCTAAAGGAAAACTAAACATAAAGCCAAGGACTAAGCCGAGGGTCATCTAACCACCTCTTCAAGCCTCCCAAAGACCATCTACAAGGTTGATGTTGAAGTTCACTCTCCTCGATCTATCCTGGGGTTGGAAGCATACCCCACAAAAGAAAAAAAAACAAAAGGAAACAATCAGCAAAAAGCTGGTATGTGTACACTAAAAGAAACTTTGAGCAATATCAGGATATAAAGGACATCAAATGTAAAGGCTTCCCATGCAAGATATAAGGACTACCCACACGGGCATAAAAGATAAGATTTATAATAAAAGAGATAAAAGAGGATACTTGCCATAAACAATAAAATTTGTGCAACAAAAACACATAGATAGATAGTAGGGCACACACCCCACAACCAATCATCAAACCTGCATGCATGTGAGATAAACATAGTCCTAGAAAAATATAAAATACAAAGGCGGCCAAGGCTTCACAGCCTTGAAAACCTGATAGAGAATGACTCACCATCAAACTCCCAAATATATAAAAGTTGAGCCAAGGCTTCACATCCTTGAAACTCGGGTATGGGGCACCACCACCACCATCCCATAAACAGAAAGGGCACACACCCAAAAACCAAAGTAATTTACATTATTCTAGTGCTACTGATTCACATTGCATGTAAATATAGAGGCAAGTAATAGTTTAGTCAGAAGATGAAACAAAGGTTTCCATCACACAATGGACAACACAAACATATAATATCCACTTCAAAGTGGCACATATCAATATAAGGGACCAACATGCACCAAGGCACAAGAGAGATATCAAGAAAATATCTAAGTCCATAATAATCAAGATAGTTCACACGAACCATGATATCAAAAGATTAGACATAAGTGTAGGTTAAAGTCAAAAGAAAGATAAGATAGGTGAATTTCTCAACAAAAATGAATAGGAGATACAACATACCTCAATATCAAGTCCAACAGGTTCAAAGCACTTCTGGATCCAAAACTAGGTCACCAAAGAGCCTAATAAACACATATATCGATTTTATGTCAATTTCATATATATATATATATATATATATATATATAAACCAAACCCTAAAAACTACCTTTTTATATACGTGTGAATTAGGTTATGAAAACTATTCCATATTTTAGGTTATGTTGTTACGAGTCTAAAACATATTTTATTACTTTTTTTTTACTTCTATATGATTAGTTATGAATTATTCAAGTTTTATCTTATTTAATTAGATTCATTAAATAACCCTTTTAAAACATAAGATTCAGGTGACAAAACCGATACCATTAGCTAGATCTTATTTTTTTGATTCCAACAAATATTTTTCCATAATTTTCTGATCATCTGACAATTAGTTATACATTTTTAATTACTGACCAATCAGATAATTCCACGTAATAAATTTGCATCAAAAGCGGATAACAGGAGAGGGGCCCGCGTGACTTGGCCCAATCACAGCCGGCCAAGACACCGGTCAAACCCTCACAAGACCACGACTAAAGGGAGGAGACAGAGTCCGCAAAAAGACGAAAATACCCCCGACTGTAACACAAAGCAGAAAAGGAAGGAACGAGGGCAAAGAGGGGATTCAACCCTGGGGTTTGTTTCCCCCGCGAGGACCACCCCGACAGCTTGAAAGCAATCAGGTCTATCCACAACCCCAGATCGCAAAAGAGTGCGAATTAGGCGAAAGGTCCTACATGAACAAAGTTCCAGAGATTCCAACGAACTCAGAGAACCAAACCGCGATGAAAACGGTCATCGGTAGCTCGAGAAACTCTCGCCGCAACACCCTGCCAACACCGAGGTGGTCGGGTATTGAAGAAGAAACAGCGGGAAGACAAAAGAAGAACATGGAAGAGACAGACACCCAAAACCAGAGTAAAAAACCAAGGTAGATCGGCGAGGTGATTATCACAGCCTAGATTTCAAAAAAACGATCAGAGAGTGGAAGAAAAGGGGTGAAACGCCGTTACCTCCCAATAGCATGAACCGAAGAGCTAGAAAGCTTCCCTACGCTTCCGCGATCCAAACCATACCAGGGAAGAGAACCTCCACGCACCAGAACCCACAGCCGAGGTCACCGCCGCCGAGAGAGTCAGATTGAGTAGGGGAAGATGGATGCGGGGCAAAATGAATCAAAAGGACTAGGGCACGAGGTTTCTGGGGGTTCGAGGATCGTGGAGGAAGCCATATATATAAGGGTCGAGTCCAGGTTCATCGAGAAATCGGTGAGAACCAGGAAACAGAGGAAGGGGAGGAAGGTTCTAGTCGACCCAACGATTGGGAGAGAAAGTCCCACACAAAGTGGGGATCAACAAAATCGGAAGGCAACACTGATGGTAAAACGGAAATTAGAAATCACCGAGAAGGAAAGACAAAAGAGAAAAACGCGGAGGAAACTTGCGTTACTGTAGCCGCGAGTGAGAGAGTCCTAACGGAGGTAGGAGATGACTCCTTCTCTGTCGGATTTTCATCCAAGGGCCACGATGAAATCCGAAATCAACAGACCGTGTGATAGCCCCAAGATTAGGAAAAATCGGAAAATCAATTGAATAAAACAAAGGGAAATTCATATAATTTATATATATTCTCTTTCCTGATTTAGGGGTTCTAGAATAATCCAAATTAAACCAAAATTTGCACATAAGTTAAATTAAGCATGTAGATTTCGAATATCCAATTATTTTTTCCTTTTGGAAACCTTTAATGGGTTAAATAAATCAAATATCATTTTCTCTTTCTTTCTTCATTTATGACTTTAGGATTATCCAAATATTACGAAACTTGACACACAAGTCATATTTAATGTGTTGAATACGAATTTTTTTTAATTTCCAACTTTTTGTGTCATGAATTACATTTATTTATTAATTACATCTTTTAGGCATTTTCTCTCTCTCCTACGTATACTTATTAATCAAACATTATCCAAATTAGTTGCAAATTTTCCCTAAGGCTTATTTTATGTTTAGATTACAAATTTGGAGTTAGTTTCCCAAATTGAGGGCATTAAATATTTTATATCACTTTATTGGCCTATTTCCTATTTTCTTTAGATAAGGGCATTAATATATACAATTATCTTCCAAATTAGATGATGCTTGGCCTTTAAGTTACTTTTTGGTCAAAAAAATGAATTTTAGAGTCAAATTATCCTGATGGGTTTCCAATTATAAATTTTGGTACATTATCTTTCTTCTTTACCCATTAATTCCCATATTACCTTTAATTTTGCATTTATCTTCTCCTTTATATAAAATTTGGATTTTCTCCTATTTCTCTTATTTTAGGAAGTGCTAGAAAGTTCTAAGATGAAATACCTTTTTGATTTCTATTACTTAGTGACAAATTATACTTCAACCCTATATTAAGATTATATGAGGAGGTATTTATCCAACTAAGTTCTTTAGTTTCTTATTATCACCTAAATGAGTTATTATTAAGCACAAAGTATTTTGTATTCCCTTAATTACATGTATTAGTTTACTCTTGTTTGGCTAAGACAAAAGGGTAAACCTACTAGGATAGGGTTCTAGTTCTAGTATGTTACAGACACCCTCATGAATACTCAAATTAGGGTGAGTTTATTGGATATATTCTTAGTCTTATTGAACGAATGAGGGAAATTGTAACGACTGCCACCAAACCAACAAACAAATCATTACTAATTATGCAGAATAATCATAAAAAATATATTAACAAAAATCACTAAAAATTAAAACCATTTGCTTTGCAAAGAGATCCATTTCTAGGAAAACTCTTTAAGGAAGAAACCAAAACCTGATATTCACATTGATCATATATTGTACATACACTGTACCATTTTTTCTCGAGGACAACATATAACAGTTGCTTTCTCAAAACATATACTTAAAGCAACATCAAACCTCGAGGCATACAAGCCAAAATCTCATATTGTTCATAAAACCAACACGTACTAAATCCAAGGACCTGAGAGTATTGAGACGACACATAGGACTTCTATCTACAAGACACGACAGACAGTACACTCAACCTGAGCTGCCACTATTGTTGTTTTTCTCCTTCTACAATACGGTCTCAGCCCCCCTCATGCCCATCCACCTAAAAAAATGTGGATCCCACGGGGTGAGACAATTGTCCCAGCGAGAGATATAACTCTCCACCAACAATGTTATTATCACAGTTAAATAGTATTAAATTGAGTAGAGGATAAGGAGTTTAGAACATTCTCAATCTTTTAAAGCATTGCAACTATCTATGATAGAGTGGTAATTCATCTATTCACTTTATAAGGAGTATGAAGAACATGTATATCATTTACCCATCATAATATATCAACATCTCAAGCTTATCATGTGATACTCATTATCATGGTATGACATTCATGAATCATTCTCATTTCTATCTATTGGCCTCAGCCAATATGCTAACCAGATATTGAATTGTACCGGTCATGTGAATGTACATCATCATAATATGTTCTAGGTATTGGCTTTGCCAATCCTTTGATAACAACTAGGTGTTGGGTTATTACCAACCCTGTGATAACAGGCAGACATTGGGTTATTACCAATCCTGTGATTAACAGCCAGACATTGGGTTATTACCAATCCTGTGATACTATTCCAGGCATTGGACTATGCCAATCCTATGCATCTATTCCAGGCATTGGACTATGCCAATCATGTGCATCTCATCACTGAATACCACATCACATTTACTATGCATTATACCTTGGCCAAGCCATCATACTTATTCACATCCTTTATATAATATAAGTATTCCTCTTATCTCCTTTAAGCATATTCAAAACACTATAACCCTTATTTGGCTATAAGCATAAAGCATGTATGATTAAGATTTCATTATTATTATTGTATCCATTTATTATTATTATTATTATTATTATGTTACTAAGTTTCCATTTCTTGGTTTATTTGAACATTATCATTTCTTACATGAGACTTTTATAAACATCTCATTACCTCTCACTAGGCAACAACTATTCTCATGGCTCACAAGGCCCATTAAACATCTTGTCACCTCTCACTATGAAACAACTAATCACATGGCTTACAAGGCCCATTAAACATCTTGTCACCTCTCACTTGGCAACAACTAATCACATGGCTCACAAGGCCCATTAAACATCTTGTCACCTCTCAGAGGCAACAACTAATCACATGGCTCACAAGGCCCATTAAACATCTTGTCACCTCTCACTAGGCAACAACTAATCATATGGCTCACAAGGCCCATTAATTTATATTATATGTAATATCATAGATCATACTTAGCTATTCTCATTATCTCATGCTACCAACATGGTTTCAATATGGTTAAGGTTTCCCCTTTATTAACCAATTATAATTTCAACTCTTATCATTACCCTTCATTAGGGTTAAGGTTTCTCTTATAAAACCATCTAGGGTTTTCAAGTACATTTATCAAGAATCAAACCCTAATTCAGTCTCCACACATATTAGGAGTATCAATGTATGCTCATTTCATGATTATCACAGAAGTATGAGTTTCTCTCTCATCCTTACTAGGATGTTGATTACTTCATACTTTATTAAGTTTGATCAACCTTTCCTTCAAGGTTCATTAGCCTACTTAATCAATATTCATTAAACTCCATACCTCTTAATGTATGACTTGTTATAAGACACTTCATGTGTTACTCCATCAAGTACATTGCATCTAAGGTGCTTTCCTTCATATGGGTTTTGAGGTGCTCCCACCATATCGGGTATGAGGTGTGTGCTTGCTGCCCATATCATTTTAGAGGTGTATGTGTGCTTACCATATCGGGTATGAGGTGTATGTGTGCTTACCATATCGGGTATGAGGAGTATGTGTGCTTACCATATCACCCTTGAGGTGTATGTGTGCTTACCATCTCGGGTTTGAGGTATATGCTTGCTTCCATATCACTTTAGAGGTGTATGTGTGCATCACACCATATCGGGTAGAGAGGTGTGTGTATGCTTCACACCATATCGGGCAAAGAGGTGTATGTGTCCTTCACACCATATTGGGCAAAGAGGTGTGTGTGTGCTTCACACCATTGATCGACCTAAATCGCGCATCCAAAACTGGAGCAGATTTGAAGTAGTCAGACTTTTTAATTTATAACCCGAAACCTTCTAGGCCCCCGCAACTTTGTTTACGGGGTCGAAGTAGATATACGGGGTAAAACACGGGGACAAGGGTGGTAGTGTTGAGAACACGGAATCGACACGTTACAATCCGGCAAGGGTAAAGAGATGGTAGAGTTCCCCAAGGGAACAGCATGATAAGACCGATAAAACAAGAGAAATCTATCTCCAACTGGAGCTACCAGGAAAATTAAGTTTTAAGCATTTATCATTTTTTAGGGATTTTCGTGCAACGGAAATCGAGAGATAGCACTATCACTATAGTAAGGAACGAAGGAGAAAACTTCGATAAAATAAGCTACAGCAGAAACATCCTGTACCCCTCCTCTCAGAGCGGGTACCTCTAACCAAGCATCAACACCCCTCTCGAGATTGCTGGACTTAAGTTAGAGTGAAAAAGTTACTAAAGCAACTCCGATTCCAGGTACTCTTGTACTCTAGAATCAGACCGAACACTAGAGCCACAACACCTCTCTCGAGGCTGCTACAATGGGAAAACATGATTCGGTAGCTAATCGAAACATGATCCAAGCGTACAAGCTAGAGTTCAGATGTTAAACATAGCATTCATCCAACAAAAGTACCAAACATAAGGTGGCAGATAATTGAATCTCATGTCGCCTTCTTGATTTAGAAGGACGACAGACAGCAGCAGACTCTCCTGCCCGATACCGGGTGGAAGCCTTTCTCGATACGACCGTGTCGGACGGCACACCCTCTCGGGCGACACGCTCATGACGGGCGGATTGTATCGTGCGAGGCACCCTTGCCCGATACGATCATGTCGGGCGGCACCCTCTCAGGCGACACGCCGTGACTGGCGATGCATATCGGGATTCAGTATTGTGTCCGACTAGAGTGATGCTTTCAGTGTCGGTCACTTGTATCGGGTATCCTCGCTGGCCGATATCGGCCTGCAGCGGTGCTCGGGATGGCCCTAAGTGAACCATTCCCTCCCTCTCGGGATGGGGAAGTGCTCACCTAGAATCGCCCAACACACCCTGAGGTACGATACTCTAGCTCTTGAAGCTTTCCTGAGTTGGCTTGCGTAGGGTTTTCGACCCGTCCCATCGGAGTCTTATAGCTGCTATTTATAGGCAGCGGTTGGGGAGGTTGTGGTGCTTCAGACGCCACGTTTCCTTCATCAGCTCTCTTATTATGGAGGAATCGGGGAAGGTCGATATCAGTATTTCCCGTCACAAGGATGTCGGGTGTCGGTCACCATGACGAGTGGCGCCTGTCGGTGGGTGGCCTGTATCGCGCGACACGCTTTAGTTGTCGTGGCGGGCCCGACTCTCTGTCGGGTAAAAGGCATATCGCCTGTTAGTTCCTTCTCACACGGCATCCTCATGTCGTGCGTCGGTGTATTGCGCTGCACTGTCGGGCAGTGAGCGTATCGGCCGACTGGTGGGAAGGCTGATGTAGTTGGAGCACGTTTGTGGGTCGGGACGGGCCTTATTGCTGATAAATAAGTTAAAAATGGGAGAAAACTCTGCAAAAGATGATAATTATGGGTTAAGAGTGTGGCTTGGCCTATTTATGCAAAAACATATATAAAAAGAGAGGAAAAGAGTTTAAAAGGGCAATTTTGATAACGAAATAAGGACCTAAAACATCACAAAATTTGGTGTTATCAACCATATCGGGCAAAGAGGTGTGTGTGTGTGTGCTTCACACCATATCGGGCAAAGAGGTGTGTGTGTGTGCACTTTACACCATATCGGACAAAGAGGTGTGTGTGTGCTTCACACCATATCGGGCAAAGAGGTGTGTGTGTGCTTCACACCATATCGGGCAAAGAGGTGTGTGCTTAACCCAATATCATTTTTGAGGTGTATGCTTGACCTCATATCATCTAATAGGTGTATACTACCTTAACATATCATTCAAGAAAGTATAAACTCATATCCATATCGTTTTAGTGAAGTAGGTGCATCTCCATATTGGGTTAGAGGTGCTTGCTTGTGTGCTTGAACCCGATATCACTTTATAAGGTGATACCATCATCTTAAAGCTCTAGACCTTCAATCTAATTGTTCTAGTACAAGGATAATAGGTCTAAGCAACTACTAGAACTCATAATTTCATCAACCATTTCATAATATTTTGGAATTTAAAGTAGTTCATTTAAGCATAGCAATTTAGGTGATGAATAATAACATGGTTGAGTTCAAGTTATATAACCCGCCTTGTGAATAGCTTCAAAGCTCCAGGCTCCAAAGATTCACGTCCTAAGGTTGAAGAAGAACTTCTCTAAGGTCCAGGGCTCATTCGCAACTCCTCCATAGACAAGAAATCACCAAGGATAAGCAATTGGTGAAGAAGAACAGAAAGGAAGATCATAACCCTAAAATCATGCTTCAATCCAAGGTTGAAGATGATCATGGCCTCACCTTAGGGTTAAGTATTGAGCTCCTTCTTGATCCTTAGAACCTTTTCACGATACCTCACTACCCTTTCACGATATGCCATCACTTTTGGCTGATATCCCCCTCACTTGTGATCCAAACACTTCACTATGGCCGATATCACCTCACTAGGCCGATATCACCCTACTTGTCTGATATGATCTTGCTATGGGTGATACCCAAGGCCCTATGCATGATACCACTTCACTAATACACGATACAAGGACCCTATGCACTATATATAAGAGCAAGGAGGTGGTAGGATTCGAAAAAGTTCACTAAGGGGTGAAAGAAGGGGTATATATACTTGTTGTTCATGAAGAAGTGTGAAAATGAGGTGTCATCAATTTGAGCTACTAGGTGCCACGTGTCCATGCATGGTTGACATGTGTACATGCATGAATTAACATTTATCTTGACATGCAAAACTGTTGAGGATAATCTAGGGATGAACTTTCGTCCATTACTTATCCCTTTGAATAAAATATATCAACAAAATCACCGCTTTATTCACAACCCGATACAACTTTTCTAAGGAAGTTGTAAACCGATACACTTCACCTCCTTGAGGTTATTTGCACATTATGGGCTTTTACAAGAGTCCACAAAAAGATATGGGACTCCTCCTATGGCTCCTTGGCTGATAGGCACTCATATATAAGCTTTTCAACTTGATACAACTCAAGTTAGGGTTTCATATTCAACCCCTTTCTTGGTCATTTAATCACCAAGAGTACCATCACTCATAATTGATTCAAACATGGTGACTCATTATTTATATCTCCTATAAATGATACTATGATGGAGTATGGACACTCTAGAGGTGGTAATTTGCATATCAACCCTATATTTTGGGTAAATTACAACTTGCACCAAAATTGGTACACAAGTCACCAACATTATTCAAACAAGTTCAAACTTGGAATTTAGGCTTTCCACAAGCCACCACCTTGCATAATACTCTCTATTATGATGCTAAAAACTTAGGTCACATTCAACATGTGACAAATTGCAATATATCCCCTCATCTTGGGTAAATTGCATTTTGGTCCAAAACATGAGATCATTGCTCGAACATTATTCAAACAGGACCAAATTTGAAACATAAGTTTGTTACTTGATAGAAAAATATTTTAGAGTATTATATTCAAGTTCTCAGAAACTTACTTACCCAAAAAAAAAGGGTTACCTCATAACCCAGGTCAGGGTCATTACAGAAACCTTGTTGTAAATTTTTGGTATTGAGCTTATTAGGTTTGCAGTTCCATTGTTTATACATCATATGCTTTAACGATGAGTTCTTAGGTTTATTTCACTTGAACAGTACACCTCAATGTTTTAGTGGTAGTTAATAAATAAATAATTAATTACTTCAAAATTAATTCAAGTTTATATTCAACTATTCAACTTTCATATTTTTTCGTTATTATTATTTACCTATGTACACTACTTTTGATGAATACCATTTTTGGTATTTACTTAATGCTCTTAGAATTGCCATGTATTGTTTTAAATATGTAACCAATATATAACTTCCTACTAGTAATACATGTTTTTTGTTTATTTATCAAATGAGTAACTTCATACACTAATGAAATATCTCACATTCTATTGAACAACCAAAGGGTAAGTGAAAAGAGAGTTACCGTTATCTTGATTTAAGTGGAGGTGGTGTGTTAGTAGTAGTGGTTAGTGAGTTTGTTGGTTTCTTGATCACTCAAGTTCTAATAGTGAAATACATAGAGAGAATATATGTTAATGTAATGAAATTTGAATTCTATATTAATTAAATATTTGTACTATGTAGAAGTTAGACTTGTTCAGTAATGGTGTTATTTCACTCGTAATACATTTATTTAAATGTTTTGTTTTTGTGTATTGTACCGATGTAGTTTGGTATATTATTAAATAAAAAGGGAAAATTTAATGTTGTTGTGATTTCTTAAAATAAACCTAATTTAGTTTAAGACTTTATGGAACCCTAATATCTAGTTTTGCGATTGGTGATCTACACGCTTGCATGCCGCGATAGGGTTATAAGGGTGAACGAGTTGTAAAATGTGGAGTAGAATGGTGGAAAAGGGGTGGACTAGATGGGTGACTGGTAGAAGTGTGGAAATGAGAGAGTTTGCAATGAGAATTGGGAAAGGACACTAGGGTTAGTTTCCCTAATAAATAAAAATAGAGTGTATCCACACATTGGGTTAGTTTGATATATCTTCATGTAAGTGGGGTTGTTAACTAAATATGATATAGTATCTAGGCATAGTCAGAGAAATGTGTAGTTGTTTTATAGAATGGCCATATAATGTTGTCTTGTAATATAGTTGGAAGATTGGATGTTAATGAAGAATCTTATTTGGGAATATTATTGTATATAAATGTTTGTCATAGCAAAAATGCACATCGTATAGAGGTTTTATTATATGTTTGAAATATCTAAGACGTCAACAATTTGCTAGTTGATGAAATACATATTTAGGATTTCACCATGCTCACACTTGGGCATTATTGTGGTGTTTAGGAATCTACTGACCATATTCATATTATGGAATATGTATGCTCTCATTTGAGTTTGGGTAAGTGGTCATATCTAGAGCATAGATAGTTTGACAAACTAGTTTGTTAGTCACTATGAGATATTGGGCATTAACCTTCAACATGGAAGTATTCATTAATTCCCTTGTTTTAACTATTGTTATTTGTAAAATTTTAGTTGAGTTCCAATTCAAGTTATTTTGTATCAGAATTAGTGGAAACCACAAAAAATACTTGATTTAGATTTTTGAGAACAAAAAAGCTAAGTTGAAGATCTTATATTGAAAAGTAAACTCCAAATCATACATACATGAACTCAACATGGTCATACGTAACAAAAATATAAGGAACAATATACAAATAGGCAAAAAAATTTGTATCTATGTACTTTTATATACACATGATATCCAATGTGGTATAATAATTGTATGTCATTGTTGTAATTTTTTTCACAAGAAGCACAATGTAGGTAAAAAATAAGCTATAAATATAAAGGACCCAAAATTGCATAGAAAATAATGGGATTTCTTAGTGTTTTCTTTTATAAGGTGCCAACGCTAAAGAATCACAACCACAAATTATAGTAATGGACGTGTAGACACATATTTATGTATATTATATCATATCTAAGCTATTTATCACTTATGACACATTATCATTTCCATGTTTTTTATTTATTAAATTGCTATGTGCTTTTTAAGTTAATCATATCCCATCATAGATGAGCATCCTTCCATCTCCTTAGGTTCTATTGTTTTCCAGCATGGTTTTACTACATATTTTGGCTTTTTCTTTGGATTTTTCACCTCTTTTATAGTAAAAACTCCTTAGTGTATTTCACCTCCACCTTAACCTATTCTTTCATTACATGCTTATTGTGTTACCTCCTCCTACATCTATTCATAATATATCTACATTTGATAGAGCGGACGGGTTGTGGAATATTTTAAGTGACTATTTGCATGGAATTCTTTATGAGAGACACATTTAATTTTTTTCTCCTTGTATATAGCATTACATGATGTTTTACTCTTAAATTATCAAAATTGTAAGATGAGAAAGATGTGTTTGAGACAATTTATTCATGGATTTATTCTATCAGGCACTTGGTGATTTTGTTGAAAACACACTAACTATTCATGTTGGATTTTGGTAGGAGAGCCCAAATGACTCTTGTTGTTCTTTTGGTCTGCCTTATTTTTGGCTTGACATCTCACATTGTTTAGGGTTAAACACAAATGAATTTATCTTGATATAGAATTTGTAATAGGTTAAGTACATTTATGAAGGGTCTTATATAAGTATGTCACTTGGTAATAAGCGTTGGATAGATAGTATCATGCTTTGTTTGAGGAAAAAATCAAACTCTTCATCAAGGGAAAAATCTTGAGATCAAGAGGTGACTCGTTCTGCTCTTTGTAAACATTTTCTAAAAGGTCTCAAACATTTATTTGAATATTGAAGCATCTGACGACCACATAATGTTCTTAAGTAACTGGGTTCAACATTGAAAAAGATCATAAGTGAAGCATTACTATATATTTTGTGAGTAGGATAGGAAGAAGGGAGTATTTCAGTGAAACAACTATGGAAAACACCATTTTGGACAATGTTGGCAGTCGAGACTAAGTTTCTTTCACCACTAACAACTTGTGCATAAGAGGCCCCAATGCCCCTTGTTATTTTTCCAGAATTAAGATTCTTCTAGACGAGACAACGACAAGATAAGAGCCAAGAACAACGCATATATGAAGAGACAGCCATCCAAGAATAATATTGTAATTTTAGCACACTCAAACATCATCATTATACTATAAAATCAAGCATAATTGGCAAGTGGCATAGGGATTGAAACACCAAGAAATCTCTTTTGGCTCTCCATGTTTATCAAGGCCTAAAGCAAGCCCATTTGCCATTCTTCTCAGTTGGAATACATGATAGAGGCCTACAAACCTCAAAACTAAAAGCTCAATTTTCTTATATGCCCAAAGGCAACCTCTTGATTAAATGAACACAAATGTCTTCTCATGTATGGCTTGAATATAGTGAACAATATTCTTGTCTAACCAAAACCTCATATAAATAAGTTAGTTCTAAAAGTTAAACCCTATGCTTGAAATAGGAATGAATGGAAGTTGTAGATGGCATGATTTTAAAGAAGAAACTATAAAATTGATATGGATCATTGCAACTCACAGGACACTTTGACATGCAATTTTTGATGAAAGAAAAAAACACATGTTTGATGTTCTCGTACACTTCTTATATTTCAGTTGGTTAAATGTGAATGGAAGGGATGTTCTAGTTCATAAAAGATCATTCGCTAGTAAGACTTCCTATCAGTATGATGAATTTGCAGCATCTGAAATAGGATGCTTAGAGATTTAAAGCGTGGTAGTGTTGCACGAGGAACCAAACACACGTTCCACAATCTTGTTCAATTAAGGTTTTGCTAGCGGTGTAACTATTGAGAATATTAAACTACTACAACAAGTGATGAACGCTTAAGTTTGATGTGAAAGCCAACCTAGTTTGTAAGTTAATCGGCCAACAAGTGACGTTCATAGAAGTTTCTTGCTCGAAAGTATATGATATAAGAGGGTACCAAGAATATAGAGATCTCCACTATGGAAATCACTTTGGATATGGCCAACATTTTGTTGCTTCAATGCATAGGTCTATATGTACCTATCTAGTGACTTTCCTGTGGACATGGAAATAAACGCAAGAAGCATCCGTCGGTTGCTATATCATTAGGTCCCAAGTTTTTAACTATAGAAAAACTCTGCATCGTTAAATATGTAAATCAGAACTAAGGTATAAAGAGATATATAAGCGGTCTATGGCTAGAATTTTTGGCACACAAACAAAACTGTTTTAGTTACATACTTGATGTACGTGAACGTTTAGATTTCTCCCAAATGTCTTGAATTGGTTCGCAAAGGTGCCCACGTTAAAAATTTAATCATCATTATCCTCAACTAAGCATGGATCCCAACCATATTGGGTCGGCTATATTGATCCCTTTTTACCGATTAGCATTGTTATGAGTCATATTCCAATTAAGATATAGAGATTCGAGATATTTCTTTATAAATTCTTCCCATGTTAATTTAGGTTTGCGTCTTCTTTTAGTTGTGCTTGAATTATTAACATTACTTCGAATAGATAGATTACTCGGTCTGTACCGCATATGTTCATACCATCTTAGATGGCTCTCGCACAACTTATCCTCAATGCTCACCAGCCCACTCTATTCCTGATATAGTCTTTTGTCATGTGAAAAACTTATACTTTTCCTCAAATACTAGATCTTTACAATAACCTTATGATATACCCCATTCACTAGATATGAGATGGGATGGACTTAGGATCCCGCTTTACTCCTAAATCCCACGTTCATTTATAGTTAATTTTGGTCGAGTTTTCCATCCCAAGGGCTACCTAGGCCCGCCTCCAAATCGTTGTACCGGTTTTCTTGTCCTGGCTGTAGGACTTGTCATTCCCACACTCTTCGAAGTAGTACACTATACAATTTGCAAACCCCGACTCCTCTTCTAACTTTCATCTCCAGCCACTTCCATCCACATCTCACTGTGGTTTGTCCTCACTGCATCACCGACATCAACACCACAAACTTATCCACCATCGCTTCGTCATTGTCATCGGCACTTCTACAATCATCATCTTTGCCGTCGTCTGCCATTGTTGTCACCATACCGCCATTGTCACTGTCTCAACTATCGATGTTATCATCAACACTGCCAAGAACACCAACACCATCTCCGTTTTGATCACCCCATTGTTGCAACCATCATTACCACCATTGCTTCAGTAATCAATGTGAACTTAAGGCTAAAGAAGGTTTACGGTTTGTAATCAGCACACTTAAACAACCATGCTTGTCATTGTATTTATATACATAAAGTATTACACGAGTCTATACACGAGTCAAGAATTTGTTTACAAAAGTAGTTGAGATCCAGCTTTTACGCCGTTGAGGCTGGAGACTCGTTCTACGGATGCACACGTATTATATAATAGGAGATTCACAATGTTGAGGTGGCAGTGATTTATCTAACGATTTCTCTGACTGCTGGACTAGATCTGACACCCCCCCCCCCCAAGCCGGATGCTCCGAAGGTAGCAGTCGGATCTTGGATTGAATGAACTCAAAATGTGGTCGAGGCAATGCTTTAGTCATGCCATCTACAAGTTGTTCTTTGGTGCAGAGATATTTGACATGCAACTGTCCTTTGGATACAAGATCTTGTACAAAATGAAAATCAATTTCAATATGTTTAGTACGGGCATGAAAAATTGGATTTGTAGTGAGATATGTAGCGTTGATATTATCACACCACAGGACGGGTTGTTGAATAACTGGATGTCCCAACTCTCCTAAAAGTGAGTGCAACCAAATAATTTCAGCAGTAGTATTGGCAAGTGCTCGATATTCAAATTTTGTAGAAGAGTGAGACATAATCTTTTGCTTCCTAGTAGACCATGAAATGAGATTGTTGCCAAGATAAATAAGATATCCACCATATGATTTTCTATCATCGAGACAACCTACCCAATCGACATCAGAGAAGGAGTGAAGGAGCAAGGAGGGGGAAGGCGTTATGGAAAGAGAGAGAGATATGGTGTGTTTTAGGTAGCGAAGGATTCATTTAACAGCTTGCCATTGCTCCTCCGTAGGACAATTAAGAAATTGGGAGATTTTATTACTCGGAAAGGCAATATCCGGACGAGTAAGGGTGAGATATTGTAGAGCGCCTACAATTTTGAGATATTGATGAGGGTCGGAGATGGGAGGCCCATGTTTGGTGAGTTTGGTGGAAGGATTGAGTGGAGTAGAGATACAATTGGCACCACCAATATTGGTTGCCGAGAAGATCACGAATATATTTGTGTTGGGATAACATGAGACCACGTGGGGTACGATGAACCTCAATCCCAAGGAAGTAGTGTAAGGAACCAAGGTCTTTAATGGGAAAATGGCTACGGAGAAATTGTAGAAGTGTAAGCATGTGTGGTTGGTTATTTCCGATATGAATGATAGCATCCACATATACAAGTGCATAGAGAATGATATTATTTGAGTAATAGATGAAAAGGGAGGTATCCGTTTTGGATGGGGCGAAGCCAAAAGATTGAAGGAAAGTGCTTAATTTGTGATACCAAGACCGGGGTGATTGGTTGAGACCAAAAATGGACTTAGCCAACATACATGATGAGGATGAGAGGTATCAATGAAGCATGGGGGTTGAATCACATAGACTTCTTCGTGAGGTCACCATGGAGGAAGGCATTGTCAATATCAATTTGACAAATAGACCAATTAAAAGAAACAGCCAATGCCAAGACCGCACGTATGGAGATGGGTTTAACCACATGATTAAATGTTTCTGTATAGTCGAGTCCCTCTTGTTGATGGAAGCCTTTTGCAATAAGACGGGCTTTATGGCGAGCAATGATCCCGTATAGATTAAACTTTTGGTGAAAAACTCATTTGCAAGCAATGACATTCATATGAGGTTGATTAGGAACAAGAGTCCAAGTACCGTTTGAAATAAGAGCATTGATTTCAGAAGAGATAGCCTCTTTCCATGCGGGATGCTTGTGCGCTTCAGTGAAACACGCTCAATGGAGAGATGGGTAAGAAAGGCACTAGGAAGAGGATGAGTAGTGTTGTGGTGAGGTTTTGTGGGGCAAAGTCCGACATGATGGTGATAATTGACAGGTGGTCAGACACGAAGTTGTTTATTGTGGCTGGGAACAAGCGTCATTTGGTCGAGGTGCAGCCGAGTCTCATGGCTGGTGAGAATGCTGGTCAGCTCCAGGAAGGAGACGACACTTTCTCGAGTGGCGAGGGAGGCAACCACGTCCTTGTAGTCGGGACCCAGATTATTATATATGGCTGCGTTGAAGATAGCAGCGTCTAGAGGGTGGTCAGCAGCAAGTTGGTCAGCGATGTATTTGGTTTGCTGGAGAAAGGTGGCGATGGGCTTATCATCTTTCTTTATGGTTTGAAGCTGGTTGTTCAATTGAACAATACGGGTATGGAAAGGGGACCCATAGGCTACGTGAAGAGCCTGCCAAACAGCAGAGGAGGTCTGCAAACCAACGGCAACTGGGAGGAGATCTTCAGAAAGAGAGGCAAGAAGCCAGCTCAGGATCAATTGATCCTTACGGGTCCAGGCTGAATATTCAGGATTAGGAGTAAGAGTGGGAGGATTAGTGGGAGTGGTGGTTACTGGAGAAAGAAGCAGCGGGGTAGAAATTGTGGCTTCCAGAGGAGATAATCTGTGGGATTCAATTTGAGGGACAGCTGATGGTGAATCTGATTAGGAAGGGTAGGGAACTGCGGTGTATCAGAGGGGTTAGAGGAGACGGTGGAAGAAGGCGGTGGGGTGGTGGGAGAGGAACTCATTGCTGCTATAGCAAGTTGGCTCTATTAGCATGTGAAGTTAAGGCTAAAGAAGGTTTACGGTTTGTAATCATCACACTTAAACAGCTGTGCTTGCCATTGTATTTATATACAGAAAGTATTACACGAGTCTATACAAATATCTCTCAGTCGAGAGTTTGTTTACAGAAGTAGTTGAGATCCAGCTTTTACACCGCTGAGGCTGGAGACTTGTTCCAGAAGTAGTTGAGATCCAGCTTTTACACCGCTGAGGCTGGAGACTTGTTCTACGGATGTACATGTACTACGTAATTGGCGTTTCACATCGTTGAGGTGGCAGCGATTTCTCTAACGATTTCTCTAACTGCTGGACTTGGTCTGACAATCAATGTTACCATCACCAGCTTCATAGCCATTGATGTAGCCACCACATCATCACGGTTTCCGCAATCAACATTACAACCATTGCTACTGTCATAGCCACTGCTAACACATAATTGTCACTTAGCCCCTCACTAGTGCAAACCACACCATCGCCTCTGTCACAGCAACATGTAAATGATTTTCTGGGGAAAGAATTCTCACAACTTTTGAGTTTCTTTAAGTGATCATCCAAACATAAGATGGTAAAACAATATCCTATTGTACATGGATTACTACCCTATCTTCTCCTTTGTCGTCTTACATTCTTTTCCTTTCCAACCAAACCAAAAACACAGTTGGTTCCATCAAGACATTCAGACTGGAATAATAAAGGATAATGTTCTTAACTATGCTTTACTTCTCTAAAACTTAAGTGCCAGTTATCTAGTCAATGTAACTTTGGACATGAGAGAGGTATCAAGAACGTTAAGAGACTAATTGAAGAAAAGAGTATACAACTCCGAACCCTAGCACATCCTCATATTTCTCCTTGTCGCTGAAAGAATAGGAATTTAGCAACAGAGCACAAACCTGGAATATTACAGAAAAGTACAAACCGCAATTTCAATTAGCAAAAGATAGTCTTCTTATTTAAGTTACAATCGCATCATTCTACCAACATATTGAAGGTCATAGGTTCGTATTGGAAGCCTATCCATTGCAGTGTTTGAGGAATGACACAACATTATAATTTATTACATTCTTTTGCTTGTAACATCAGATATTTAATAGGAGCAGCAGTAGTTTAGGATCTAATTAAAATTATGAATGAATGAATGTAACAAACACACGCCGTGGAAGTGTCCATAACTGATAGCACTGCCTTCTTTACATTGCTAAGACATTTTCAAAATCACATGTCATGCCTTTTGTTTTAGGAAGCATGGAAACAGTTTGCATAAGATGCACCGGTGACATTGCTATCCGGCCCACTCATTCCATAGAAGGATTTCACAATCTCCAAAGCCTCGGCTCTTGGAAAATGACAATTGAGTCCTTTTAGCATTACTCCATTTCCATCCCCACAGACTGTTTTTTATTGTGGTCCAACCCTCTCCTCACTCAAATACGAAAACCAGAGGACCACAAATTTTCAGCACAGACAGGGAAGAATACTAACCATCAGACATTTTAGGAGTTCCCTATATAGCGTCATAGAAAATCTGTTCAATCACACTTGCTAATGGTGGCATAAGATGGAAAATTAAGTGGTACTGGTAGCCCAATAATTGATGCATCTTAGACTTGTAAAAGTTTGATTGTGCAGTTTTTGCGTCAAATGTTGAAGTACATGCCAATACTCCTTAAACCAGTGCTCTGACTGCAAAGCCCAAAGAGGTAATTGCCCTATACTTTTTAGTAAGTGAATGAATCACAAGTGAAACTGGAGCACTTGCTTTTGCTTAATAATATGAATGGACAGAATTCCATGGAGCTTTAATAGTTAGGTTTTTCCACAAGGTGTCGACATTAACAAACATTAACCTACTGAAATCTCAAACAGGACAAGATTCCTTTCAACATCCTTTTGCATCATCAGGAATTCCGGTGTTGCCCATTCTTTGAGATTCCATATTACTCTCTCAAGCTCAGTCTTAGCCTCTTCTACTTGCTTGTGGTTTTCATCATCCGCAGAAAATTTATGAATTTGGTCCTTGATCTCTATCCAGCTTAGGCCTGGATCTTTATCTAACATCAATTCTCTCATTCTTCTCCTTGTTTCAGCCATATCTTGCCATCTTCCAGCGGAAGCATATAGGTTAGACAGCAAGGTATATGTAGGGATATCATCTGGGCTCATGGCCAAGATGTGCCTAGCAGCACGGATTCCAATCCTCACATTTTTAAAAACAACACAAAAATTTAGTAGGATTCTCCATATCTCAGGGAAGCTGTCAGCAAATGGAGACATCAGAATCAGTTCTTCGGCATCTTCCAGAAGCCCTGCTCGACATAAAAGGTTTACCATACAAGCATAATGCTTGGGCCCAGGAACCAAACCCTCTTCCATCATGAAATCCCAGTATAACCTTCCTCTCTCTAGCAACCCACGGTGAGTACATGCAGATAGTAGTGACAGGAAAGTGACATGATCTGGCCTTAGCCCCTGCTCTAGTATCTGGTCAAGTAATTCAAATGCTTCCTGGTCATTACCATGGTTGCCATATCCCCCGAGCATAGCGTTCCAACATTTCAAATCGGGATTTTGAACCCGAACAAACACCATACGAGCAAATTCAAGGGTGCCATTTTTTACATACATATCAATAAGGCTGCTGCAGACATAGATATCCAGTTCGTACCCTGTTTGGATTGCCAAAGAGTGAACCATCTCGCCTTGCTTCAGAACAGCAGCGTCAGCGCAGTAGTTCAAAGCGATACTGAGTGAGAAGTGGTCTACCTTGTGTCCTTCCATTATCATGTTGTAGAAATGTTGCATGGACGCTTCTCCTTCACCCAGTCTAGAAAGGCCAACAATCATTGCAGTCCAGACTATAGGGTCTCTAGTGTGGAGAAAATGGAAGATCCTTTGCGCATCTCCTGATTCTTGGTTGTGAAAATACATGTTAATTAGTGTACTGCATACAAACACACTACAACCCAGTCCTAGTTTCTCAATATGGGCATGCAGCGGTTTTCCATAGTGCATTGCCGGAAAGGACTCCGTAGCAGAGATAACTGCAGAATATGTATAGTCATCTGGCCTCATATCCTTTGAAGATATGGATAAGAAACGCACAAATGATTCCATTGCATTAATTGCATTGCCATTGTCCGCATAGCCAGCAATCAAAGAATTCCAAGAAACCAAGTGTGGGTTGTCAATCTCTTGGAAAACGGCAAATGAAGCCGCAACGTCCCCACAGCTTGAATACATGAATGATAGTGCATTATGTACGGTTACATCAACTAAATACTCTGATTTTATAATCTGTGCATGAATCATTTCCCCGCTGCATTGATCAGTTAACCTCCTACAAGCATTCAAAGCTGCTGAGAAAGTGTGCTCTGTGGGAGCTACACCTGAATTCACCATTGTGTAAAATAACTGCAAACCAAGTCGACTACTTCCCTTCTTCAAATTGCCGTGTATAATAGCATTCCAGGCAATAGCATCTTTGTGAGGCATATCAGCAAATACCTTGTTGGCCGAAACCAAATCGCCGCAGACAGAGTAGACACATAGGAGGGTAGTCTGCACGCCTCGATCATCCATACACCCAGAAGAGACAACCTGGGAATGGACAGCTGCACCAGCCAGCTGGTCCCTCAGTAAACAGGAAGCCGTAAGGAGGCTGGCGAATGTGGCGGCATTGGGACGGTAGTCTACCTGGTTCATTTTAGAAACCATCCTGAACGCCATATGTGCGTGGACTGGCGTTTTCGAGAAGGCGGAGATTGCGGCATTGTAGGACACGATGTTTCTGGCGGGCATTGTTGCAAAAACATTGAGGGCGTCGTAGAGAAAACCGCACTTCGCGTACATAGAGATGACGTTGTTGTTGAGGAACGGTGACGAGAACGGGGTAGCTGTGGTAAGGACCAGCGCGTGTATCTGTCGCGCTTTCCTGGATAGTATGGGAATGGTCATCCATGTTGGAATTAACTCTGCCAACGCGTAGGAAGTGATGATGGTAGACGCCGGCGGTTTCATGGGAATGGAGTCGGGCAGAGGAACTCATAGCCTCAAGTTTGAGCTTTGCCTACAGTCGCAGTGTCTGCTGCAGGAGGTCTATTGATCATCAGAGCAAGCTTCGGCCACGCACGTTAGCTTTCTCCCTTCGAATAAGCAATTTAAGAAAAACCAAACATACGGAGATGCTTAGAGAATGCAAGAAGGTATTGTTGCGCTGTAAGAGACACCGGAGTTTTGTTTTCGGGCAAAAAAACCAAAATAGCCCACTTTCTCACGAAAGCCCCAAGAAATTGTTGTTTTTCTTGTCCCCGTGAAGTTTTCATGGAAAAAGACGTCCGCCGATTTGACATTTTTACATAAAAGAGTCAAAATATTGGTGTTTTATCTGAAAGCGCCATAAAGTTGGCGTTTTCATTTCTTGCGCAACTCAGTCTCGGCGGCCGGTCTCACCCTCTATCCCCTCTCTGCCTTTCACGCTTCCTCGTCATTAAGGCGGTAGCTGGACTTCAAAGGGGTGATTGGATCTACAAATAGGAACCACCCCATCTATTCTCTCGTTCTTCCTTTCTACTGATTGCAAATAAGTCTTCTTCTTCCTCTTTTCCTCATGTTTTCCTCTTCCCCTTTTCCTCCTGCTCTTCCTCTTCCTCCGATTTTCCTCTTCCTCTGATTTTCCCCTTCCCCTTTTCCTCTTGCTCTTGCTCTTCCTCTTCCTCTGGTTTTCCTCTTCCCATTTTTTTCCTTTTCCTCCTACTCTTCCTCTTCCTCACGTTTAGTTATTTCACTGGCTTCCCGATTTAGTGCTCCTCCTCCCTTGTCGACGGCCTGGTGGCGAGCAGCAGAGCTTGGAGACGGTTCAAGCAGCAGAGCGTGGAGCGGTGCAAACAGCGGTGTGGAGATGACGCTAGCAGCTCGGGGCAGTTTGGTTAGTTTTTAATCTTCTACCTTTTTCACAACCTTCCCGGCTAGTTTGGTTGGTTAGTTTTCCTAGGGAAAGCGATGGCTGGGGGTATGCGGCCCGCTCCCGTTCTCAGCCCGGTGGCCTGTGCCTAGGGGAGGGTCCAATTCTCGTCTGCGCCTCCTTCTCCCTTTTTCTTTATCCGTTGTTGTCTCCTTCCCCCTTCTCCTTCTCACAAAATCGTTGATGTCTCCTTCCACCTTCTCCTTCTCACAAAAGCTAACAAGTAGTTATCGTTTGCCCTTTTCTCACAGGTACAACACCACAACACTTGTTCTCATTTCAGAATTGAATCCCATTGTTTAGGCGCTTTCCATCCTAAAACGCCATTGTTTAGGCGCTTTCCATCCCATTGTTTAGGTCGAACAAACAAAACGCCAGACTGAATGGCGTTTTTTATCCCGAAACAAATAAAACGCCAGATTTTTGGCGCTTTTAATTTAAAACGCCATGTTTTTGGTGCTTTTGGTCCCAGAAACAGTAAAACGCCAAAAGTATTGGTGTTTTCCCCAGAAAGTGGGCTATTTTGGGAATTAAGATGGCTTTAGTGTTATTTCAGTACATACTTTTATTAAAGTGTGCTATTTTGGTTTTTTTCCTTTGCTTTCTTTACTGAAGTATTGTCAACATGATGCAACCCCAATCCGACACAACCATCAGAAAGGTTACCCACTTACCTAAATCTTGGGCAATCAAAAGTTACTTAGCCCATGTTCCTCTTTCGGGAACAGATGCATTATGAAATTCAAGTCGGGATAGTTAACTATATAATAAAAAATTCAAGTCGGGATAGTTAACTATATATCAACATTAATCCCACTGGATGTTTGGAAACTTAATTCCATCCCAGTCCCTGTATATTTGAATATAGCCATGATTAGATAAAATATAGGTCACAACTACAAAAATTTCCATCAATGCCCATATGAATTGGAAAAACCTAAATCCGGAATGAACTCCCGATCCAGGTAGAATTATGTTTGAGTTTGTCCGAATGAGGGGATTGTCATCACAAGGGCTATAAAAGAACTTGATTATGAAGAAAAATCTCAGCATGTAGCATCTTATAAATAATTTAAAGATTATCTAGTTAACCTTCAGACACAAGTATTCAGTCCACTTCTTACATGGTAACACTACATAGACTCCTTCATAGAAGTGCGAGCTACAAATTGGGTTGTCAATCCTTTTTGTATTGTCAAACCCACAAATCTAAAAACAACATCAAAAGAAGATGTGACAGCAACATCATATTTCTATTGGTATGTAGTGTCGTAGGGTATAAATGAAATCATCAACTAACGCCCCAAGAACATTGAATGCAAAGGGAAGGAAATGGTGATGGTTTGTCTTACATTTTGTACTATGCTTATGACATTTTTGGCCGAATCAGAGGCAGACTGACTTGCCATGAAGTTATCTAAAATAATGCTAGTCAAAGGAGATACCCCTGTAAGATTCATACATGTGTATTTTCCATCAGTCCAATCAGATAATAAGATGTTGGCATGTTATTGGTAGTGGAAACCATCTTTTCGGGTACCACGAAAAGCAATTTGAGGTTCTTTAATAGCTTTTATCTTGACATGAGAAATAATATCAAAGAGGGAATCTCGAACAATATCTGACAAAATTTGAATCACTTATGGGTGTGATACTGGACATTATGGTCACCATAAGAAACAAGCTCTACAAAATGACAGCGGGCTCGTTGCCAGGATATAGGGGGGTCATAAGTGGGTAACAAAGAATAGCTTGATATTTGATAGGTTTCATGGATCATTCAAGGCCATCAATAGGAACAACAAGAAGAAAATGTTTGCATAGTCTTCTTGTGAAGAAGAGAGAACTTCTCATTGTTGATGTGATAAATCCAAAATCTTGAAGTGTTGCATACCATGTTTGTAAGGACCCTGACCACTGTTTTGGGCTTATCTTGTTTGCTTTGCCTAACCCTAGTGTTTAGTTGCTTGCTAATCACCTTTAGTGGTGATTAGGGTTTGTTTGTGCTTTGTTGAGTGTTGGAGGTGCTACTTGCAAATAACCCAAGTCTAGGGTTGATGAGAAAGTTTGTCACCTTGAGAGGTGTTTCTCTCTCTCCTTGCTTCCTCTAGTGTTGAGAGGAAGGGTAGGGCTTGTTGCTTGGGTTGCCTTGCTTGCGACTTTCTTACCCTTGTTGGACCTTGTGTCGGCCATGGGCGTGTTGCCCATGGGGCTGTATCGGGCAAGGAGTGGGTGTATCGGCCATGGACCACCTTTGACTCATAGCTTCGTTTGTGTCACCACTCTAGTGGACACTTGGTGCATGATGCTTGCATGTGGAAATTTCCTTGGACATGTGTATGGGGCGAGATGAGAGGGTGGTGTTGCCCATGGACAAGTGTCCCTAGGTGGGCGACACATTGCCTTGTTTTACCTTGGTTTCTCCTCCATCCTATTCTATATATGTATCCCCTTTCTCTTGCTAAGGATCCCTTTAGTTCCTTATTTTCCCCTCTTCCTTGGTGCACGACACCTCTCCTTTGCAATCTTAGTGGCCGATCCCCCTCCTTCTCCTTGGAGTCTTCTTCTTCCTCTAGTGGTGACCGAACTCTAGAGTGCCTTGTTCTTCTGCTTGAGCTTGGAAGCTTGGTGCTAGGAGCTTGGAGCTTGCTTAAGGTGGGTTACATAACTCCTAAACCTAACCATACTACCTTCTTTTATGTGACATGTTTTCATATAATCATGATCGACCATGTATGTTGATAGATATGTTTCTTACTTAGTTTGCACCTTTAGTCATGTGGATATAGTGATCTTTTTGTTATGGTTGATGTTTTGTACCTTTGTACCTAGTTGGCCGAACCCATAGATTAGGGTTTCCTTTGGGGCAATACCCCTTTCTCTCCTTCGGTCTTGAGAAGTGAGTTCGGATCTAGTGATATAGGAAACACCCCTCTCTCTTGGTTTTTGAGAGGTGAGCCTATACCCTAGTTGCTTGGGCAACACTCTTCTCTCACCATAGATTTGAGAGGTGAGCCATGGTTGGATGTGGACCTTGTAGAGATTGGGAGCTTGACCTAAGTTGGAGGTGATCTATCATGTTGCTCGTTTGGTGATGGAGGTTGTGCAAAACCCCTCTCTCTTAGTTGTTGAGAGGTGAGATGATTCTCTTGATCTCTTAGGGTTCTGATGATGGTGAGCTTGAGCTTGAAGATGACCTTGTCGGGATGGGCTTGGTGCCTTGTACGATACACCCTTGATGAGATGTTTCCCGACACCTCTTTGTCTTGGGTCTTGGCCTGGCCGATATGGTTCTGTTGTGTTTGGTTGGCTTTATGCCCGTTATGGTCCTCTTGATCTTGTTGGTGAGCTTGGGCGAGATGCCTTGACCGAGATGACCCCTTTACCCTAGTTGGTGTTATCCTTTACTCGATATGGTGCCTAGTTGGGTGTTATGTCTTTAGCCGATAGGAGTGTTCTCGGCTGACACGTTGATGTGGGTGTTGCCCGACCCTATGTTTCCCGTCTCGGGGCATTGTGCGTTGCTGTAGTGTTGCCTGACACAGCGTCGTGCATTGCTACTTGGATGATTAGGTAGTTGTTGCCCGTCACAAACCCTAACCCTAGTTGGACGATAGGGTCTTAGCCGTAGAGCTAGTTGTGTTCTCTAACACACCTTTGCTCCTTGGTTGCCTGGTATGAGTTGCACGATACCCAGCTCCTAGATCAATTGCACGACACACTCCATCAGATCTGCTTGCACGATATCCCTGGTGCATGGATACACCCCATTGTTGACCGTTATGTGTGGACAAGTGCTTGGCCGATAGGCCTCTAGTAAGAGTTGTTACCCTGCCTTATACCACCTGTAGTGAGGGTTTCCCTACCCGTCACATTTCTAGTAAGGGTGGTAGGCTTCCTACCTAGTAGTCCTTCATCGTGAAATCACATCTTTGTTGATAATGAACAATGGAAGTTAGTTTGCAAACCTATGCTATGTTGGATGTTTAAAGATAATGCCAAGATGCTTTCTCTTGTTTATAAGGTAAAAAGCATAGATGGATGCCCATGATTTGATAGCAATAGTATAACTGAAATAGTATATGCTTCATACGATTATGATCATGAAATGTGCATCTGCAAACCCTAATAACATGATAAACATAAGAGCTATGTCTGGTGATTTTAAGTTATCTCTTTTGATGTGCATACTAACCATGTAGGTGTATCAGATGAATTCATAGCCAGGTAAGAGCTATGAGGTATATGTGTTTGAATAACACTGCATTGTGATGATCACTCTTGTTGATGAGATAACATACATCACCAGTACGATGTGATAGGTCTGAGGACCTGATAAAGGCTAAGTGCTAGTTGAGGTGTTATCCTCTGATGATGAGATCAGGGATTGTTATCCCAAGTGATGATGTAAGATGATGAGAATGCCTTAAGAGGTAGTGGTTTCCTGTGATAAGGGATTGAGATCCCGGGATAATGTGATGGTGGTAGTAATAATGTAACTGAATGTTATGTATGTGTTACAATTGGATGCCTCAACAATCCACTTGAAATATACTAACTAATTACAGTGGAACATATTATATAGTTTTCCTTGGCCATAGATCCATCATCGCCAGTAGTTGGTGATGGTGAAATAGGTTCTCCTGCGGGTTAACCTGGAAGCGCATATTATTGAATATGTGTGGTTTCTCCTAGCCAAAAATGAGGAGGTTAGAGTGCAACTTTGGTTGTAGACTACAGAGCGTGGTTTCAAGCCTGTAGCTCTATGTTGGAACATGGTGAACAGGCCTATGACTCAGGATGTGTGATGAGAGAGCATGAATGCGTTCATGGCTCAAAGCACGGTGAATATGCTTGTGGCTCGATTTCACTAGCGTTGATACATGTACCAAGGTGGGCTAGGAAGAGGGTAGCATGACCCTGTGGCTGAGGCCATTTAAGCATGAGGCTGTGGTCCTGCTTGTTTTACACTCGTGCACTGACCATGAGGTGGGGAGGTCATGAAGTCCGGCTCTTCCATCGACCTTTTATGGCACCGACTTGGGTTTCACAACCGAAGGTTGGATTTGAGCGGTACAGCTCACTTCCTCAGGGCATAATGATATGTAATCCAGCTGAATAGTATTTATTGCTTAAGGCAAAACATAGAACATTGGTTGAGGCCTTGTTTATGTAGTTGATCTTGTTATACCTTGCAGTTTCTCATATGCTCTTTATGTTATCCGGTAAGATCTTATAAATCTTATCTTGTCAATCATGTTCCATAAAGGAAATAAGGTCATATGCCTCCCGAATCTCTTGGTAAGTTTGATATTACAGTAAGACCTACTCAGTATGCTGCTCATATAATCTGCTTATTCTAGTTATCTGTTTTTACTTGCTTAAGCCTTCCTTGGAGTTTTATAGTTTCGGTGGGGAGTTATGTTTCTCGTTAGGACTGTGTGTCTCACCCCGTTGGTTTACAACCTTTTTAGGTGATTGCTCTAGACGTGGTGGTGGTGAGGTTGCGGCCAAGCAGCAAGAAGAGCAGTAGAAGGCAAGAGATGGATACGCTGCTGTTTTGGTTGTTTTGTAGTAGAGTCCTAGAGTCATCCCTGTACTCTCAGGTCCTCAGAGGTGTTTTGACATTGTTTTACGATGTATAGCTGATGAAGCTTTGTATATCCTGATGTTGGATGGATGTGGCCCGTTGTGTATGTATAAACAGATGATGAACTCATGTGTTGGCAGGACAGCTAATCTTATAAGCTGTGGACACGTATAAAGGCTTGTAAATGTTTATATAACCTATCTTTTTGCAGGATGAGGATCTGGATGTTATAGTTTCTTGGTTTATCTGCCTTCTGAAATTGGTTTTAATTAACCTGTGTTTTTGGTAATAGGTGGTTTATGGTGTTTTCTGCACATTTTTGTGTTGCATCTCGTTGTCTGTGTGATAGCGGGATGTGTCGCCACAAGCTTGGTATCAGAGCCCTAGGTTCACTGAGTCTACAGGAATCTAGGACTAGGTTGTGTCTGTTCTTATGAGTTTTCTATATTTTCTTACAATAATCTTCTGCCCTCAGCGGAAGAAAAAGCCAAGATGTCTGGAAACCATGAAGAACATGCTGCCAAGAGTGGTGAAGCTACATCAGTTGATGGAGCTAGAGGGCAAGCACATGAAGATTGGGTGCCTGAGGTCCCCCAACTTGACCTAGCCATTCTCGAAAACCCTACCTACCAATAGCTTATGGGGCAAATGATGGCTACGATGAATCTCATGGTAGAGAGATTGTTAGTGCCTCCGCCGAGAGCACATGCTCCCCATGGTGAAACATCGGGTATTGGGAAGACCTTCGAGCGGCTTCGCCGAGTCGGAGCTTCGGATTATACTGGGACAGCTGATCCAGTGGATGTAGATCTATGGCTGACAGGTCTTGAGAAGGCCTTCCAAATCCTCGACATCTCTGAAGCAGACAAATTCAAGCATGTTGTCTACCTTCTGAAGGGTAGTGCTGGCCACTGGTGGGCCATCAAGGAGGAGAAGCGACCCGCTGAGGTGATCGGTTGGGAGGTTTTCTGGCAAGAGTTCATCAGAAGATACTTTCCGAAGACGTATCTGAACGAGAAGATTAACCAGTTCGAGTGCCTATGCCAAGGAACGATGAGCATCATCGAGTATGAAGCCAAGTTCATGGACCTATTAAGGTTTCGTCCTCACATGGTAGCGACAGATGACGAGCGAATCAGACATTTTGAGAAAGGCTTGAGTGTTGAGCTAACAACACCTGCTGCTGCGTTGGAGATCGAGAGCGGTTTTCCACGTTTGTGGAGTCTATCCAAAGGATTGAACAGTCAGTCAGGGAGAAGAGAGAGTCCATGTCTAATAAGAGGCCTACTCAGTTCCAGAGACAGAGGTTCGATGGCTTTAAGAAGCCAAGGTTTTCAGCACCTTCTGGGTTAAGAGGTTCCAGTGCACCGTCACAGTGGTCCCTGAGTAAGGGAAGAGGATATGGTTCTTCGCCGTCAAAGGCACATAGTACAGCTTCAGTGACAGTGACAGGGCCATCCAGGACACAACAGTGAGACCAGTCATGCCATCTTTGTGGTCAGATCGGGCATTGGAGGTCAAACTGCCCAAGGAAAGATGTTGAAGTGACACAGCAACTGAGGCAAAATCAGCAAGGGTCAGATAGACAGCAACCCAATAGTAGCAGAGGGCGAGGATGCGGTCAAGTGTCACAAGCGGGATCATCTTCTCAAGGGAGCAGAGGACGTGGACAACAAGCAACGACTCGATTCTACGTTGTGAGTCAGCCAAGGGCGATATTCAACCCGCGAGTGGTGGCAGGTCAGATGGAGTTATTTCATTATGATTTGTCTTCTTATTGCTTTATATCTATTCCGGTTGACCCAGGTGCTACGCACTCTTTTATCGCCCATATCATGCTTGAAAACTACCTTTTACCTGTTAGCTATAAGAAAGATAGCTTATTGTTAGAAACCCCTCTTGATGGTTCGTCGATGCTTCGAGGAGTGTGTCCATCTTGTGTTCTATCTTTTTTGGGACACAAGATATAAGTGGATCTTATACCACTTGATATACATGGATTCGATGTGATCCTTGGGATGGATACCTTAGAGAAGTATAAGGTTGTGTTGGACTGTGGTTCCAAGCAGGCAGTGTTTGATAACGATGGTAAGACGTGAATATTCCAAGGAGATAGGAAGATTTTTCCGACATGTTTAGTGTCAGCTATGGTGGTGGAAAAAATTTTGCGGCAAGGATGTAAGGCATTCCTAACCCATGTGTGGATACCAAGGCAAAATGTCCTAGCCTAGAGGAGGTGTCGGTTTTCCGAGAGTTTGCAGATGTGTTTCCAGATGAGTTTCTCGGTGTTCCCCCACCTTGAGAGATTGATTTTGAGATCAATCTAGTTCCAGGAACACAACCAGTTGCACAGACACCATACAAGATGGCTCCAGCTGAGATGGCAGAGTTGAAGAAGCAGTTACAGGAATTACTGGATAAAGGTTTCATCAGACTGAGCACATCACCGTGGGGTGCTCCAGTCATGTTCGTAAATAAGAAGGATGGATCGATGCGTCTGTGCATAGACTACCGATAGTTGAACAAAGTCACGATCAAGAACAAGTACCCATTGCCGAGGATAGATGATCTTTTTGATCAGTTGTGTGGTGCTACAGTGTTTTCAAAGATCGATCTACGGTCTGGATATCATCAGTTGAGGATTAAGGCAGATGACATACCAAAGTCAGCTTTTAGGATGAGGTATGGTCACTTCGAGTTTGTGGTTATGCCGTTTGGGCTAACCAATGTGCCTGCTGCTTTCATGGATCTGATGAACAAGGTGTTCTGTTCGTTTCTAGATCAGTTTGTTGTAGTCTTTATAGATGACATCTTGATCTACAGTTAGGACAGTCAAAGGCATGAATAGCATCTTCGACAAGCGTTGACTATCCTTCGCCAACATCAGTTGTATGCCAAGTTTATTAAGTGTGAGTTATGGTTGAAAGAAGTAACTTTCTTGGGTCATGTGATATCTGCAGAAGGAGTCAAAGTGGACCCCAAGAAGGTGGAGTCAGTTGCAGAATGGGAGCAGCCAAAGACGCTGACTAAAATTCATAGTTTCCCGGGATTAGTAGGATACTACGGGAGGTTTATAAAGGACTTCAGTGAGGTCGTGTTGTCGATGACAAAGTTGACTAGGAAGGATGTACCTTTTGTCTGGGATGATCGTTGCCAACAAGCTTTCCAAAGTTTGAAGGAGAAGCTGACTAGTGCTCCAGTGTTAGTACTGCCAGAGCCTAGGAAGGGCTATGTTGTTTTCTGTGATGCTTCCAAGAAGGGCTTAGGATGCGTGCTGATGCAGGAAGACCATGTGGCTTCTTTTGCTTCGCGACAGCTTAAGAAACATGAGGAGAACTATCCGGCTCATGATTTGGAGTTGGTAGCGAAGGTTCATGCGTTAAAGATTTGGAGACACTATCTTTATGGGGAAGTGGGTCAGATCTTTACAGATCATAAGAAACTGAAGTACATCTTCTCGCAGAATGAGTTGAACATGCGATAGCGTCATTGGATGGAGCTAATCAATGATTATGACCGCACCATTGAGTATCACCCTAGTAAGGCGAACGTGGTAGCTGATGCGCTTAGCCGAAAGTCTTCTTCTCTTCCTACGAAGAAGGCACAGTTGAGTTCCTTAGTATGCCATAGACGGGATATGTTAGTCTCCTTGCGGCAGATGAATGCACAAATGGAAGTTTCCTTGTTAGAAGGACTTTTAGCATAGATGCAAGTAAAGTCCACGCTGAGATAGCAAATCAAAGATGCACAACGAACATATGATACAGTGCAGTTGATCAGGTCAGAGCTCGACAACGAAAAGCGTGATGGGTTCCATGAGTCCATGGATGGACTAGTTTGCTATCATGGTAGGATGGTGGTCCTCGATAATCTAAGGAATCTAGTACTCGAGGAAGCACACACATCGATGTATGCTATGCATCCAGGAGTCACTAAGATGTATCACAATCTGAAGGACCTATATTGGTGGCCTAGCTTGAAGAGAGATGTAGTTGAGTTTGTGGCTAGGTGTGCGGTATGCCAGCAAGTTAAGACTGAGCATCAAAATTCGGCAGGTACGTTGCAACCCCTGCCAATACCGCAGTGGAAATGGGATCATATAACCATGGATTTCATGGTTGGTCTGCCAAGGACAACTAAGAATCATGATTCCATCTGGGTAATAGTGGAGAGATTGACGAAGTCTGCCCATTTCATACCTGTGAAAACAATGTATACAACATAGAAGCTCGCTCATGTATATGTAGATGAGATAGTACGCTTGCACGGTGTACCAACAATGATAGTTTCGGACATAGGTCCTCAATTCACGAGTCGTTTCTGGGAACAGTTGCACAAAGCGTTGGGAACACAGTTGAGGTTCAGCACCGCTTTCCACCCATAGACAGATGGACAGTCTGAAAGGACTATTCAAACTTTGGAGGATCTTCTCTGGGCTTGTGTTTTGCAGTTCCTAGGCAGTTGGGACGTACATCTCAATTTGATAGAGTTCGCCTACAACAATAGTTACCAGCAGAGCATTGACATGGCTCCTTTTGAGGCCTTATATGGTAGGAAGTGCAGATCTCCTTTATGTTGGTATGAGTCTGGTGAGTATCAATTTTTGGGTCCTGAGTTAGTACAGTAGACAATAGAAAAGATCAAAGTGATACAACAATAGTTGAAAGCAGCACAGGATAGACATAAGTCTTATGCAGACAATCGTCGACGACCAATAGAGTTCCATGTGGGAGACAAGGTGTATCTTAAAGTCTCACCATGGAAAGGTGTGCTAAGGTTTGGCCGGAAAGGTAAGCTAGCACCCAGGTATATGGGGCCATACCCGGTCATAGCACGTATTGGAAAGGTAGCTTACAAGTTAGAGCTGCCGCCAGAGTTGCACATGTTACATCCGGTGTTCCATGTCAGCATGCTGAAGAAAAGTCATCCAGATACAGGGACAGTGATACAGCCAGTTGAGGTTGAGCTTGATGAAGATGTGACCTACGAGGAAGGTGCAGTGATGATCCTTGACAAAACAGTGAAGAAGCTGAAGAGGAAGGACCTGGTTCTGGTGAAGGTTCTTTGGCATCATCGTGACGTTGAGGAAGCCATGTGGGATCTTGAGGAAGAGATGAGGTAGAAGTATTCCTCACTTTTCTCTTCGGATTTCGGGGACGAAATCCCTTTGTAGAGGTTTATAGCTTGTAAGGACCCTAACCCCCATTTTGGGCTTATCCTGTTTGCTTTGCCTAACCTTGGTGTTTAGTTGCTTGCTAATTACCTTTAGTGGTGATTAGGGTTTGTTTGTGCTTTGTTGAGTGTTGGAGGTGCTACTTGCAAATAACCCAAGTCTAGGGTTGATGGGAAAGTTCGTCACCTTGAGAGGTGTTTCTCTCTCTCCTTGCTTCCTCTAGTGTTGAGAGGAAGGGTTGGGCTCATTGCTTGGGTTGCCTTGCTTGAGCCTTGCTTACCCTTGTTGGACCTTGTGTCAGCCATGGGTGTGTCTCCCATGGGGCTGTATCGGGCAAGGAGTGGGTGTATCGACCATGGACCACCTTGGACTCCTAGCTTCATTTGTGTCACCACTCTAGTGGACACTTGGTGCATGATGCTTGCATGTGGCAATTTCCTTGGACATGTGTATGGGGCGAGATGAGAGGGTGGTGTTTCCCATGGACAAGTGTCCCTAGGTGGGTGACACATTGCCTTGTTTTACCTTGGTTTCTCCTCCATCCTCTTCTATATATGTATCCCCTTTCTCTTTCTAAGGATCCCTTTAGTTCCTTAGTTTCCCCTCTTCCTTGGTGCACGACACCTCTCCTTTGCAAGCTTAGTGGCCGATCCTCCTCCTTCTCCTTGGAGTCTTCTTCTTCCTCTAGTGGTGGATGAACCCTAGAGTGCCTTGTTCTTCTGCTTGAGCTTGGAATCTTGGTGCTAGGATCTTGGAGCTTGCTTAAGGTGGGTTACATAACTCCTAACCCTAACCATACTACCTTCTTTTATGTTACATGTTTTCATATGATCATGATCGGTCATGTATGTTGCTAGATATGTTTCTTACTTAGTTTGCACCTTTAGTCTTGTGGATATAGTGATCTTGTTGTTGTGGTTGATGTTTTTTACCTTTGTACCTAGTTGGTCGAACCCATAGATTAGGGTTTCCTTTGGGGCAATACCCCTTTCTCTCCTTTGGTCTTGAAAAGTGAGTTTGAATCTAGTGATATAGGCAACACCCCTCTCACTTGGTTGTTGAGAGGTGAGCCTATACCCTAGTCGCTTGGGCAACACTCTTCTCTCATCATAGATTTGAGAGGTGATCAATGGTTGGATGTGGACCTTGTAGAGATTGGGATCTTGACCTAAGTTGGAGGTGATCTATCATGTTGCTCATTTGGTGATGGAGGTTTTGCAAAACCCCTCTCTCTTGGTTGTTGAGAGGTGAGATGATTCTCTTGATCTCTTAGGGTTTTGATGATGGTGAGATTGAGCTTGAAGATGACCTTGTCGGGATGGTCTTGGTGCCTTGCACGATACACCCTTGATGAGATGTTTCCCGGCACCTCTTTGTCTTGGGTCTTGGCCTGGCCGATATGGTTATGTTGTGTTCGGTTGGCTTTGTGCCCATTATGGTCCTCTTGATCTTGTTGGTGAGCTTGGGTGAGATGCCTTGACCGAGATGACCCCTTTACCCTAGTTGGTGTTATCATTTGCCCGATATGGTGCCTGGTTGGGCGTTATGTCTTTAGCCGATAGGATTGTTCTTTGCTGACGCGTTGATGTGGGCGTTGCCCGGCCCTATGTTGCCCGTCTCGGGGCGTTGCGCGTTGTTGTGGTGTCGCCTGACACAACGTCGTGTGTTGCTGCTTGGATGATTAGGTAGTTGATGCCTGTCACAAACCCTAACCCTAGTTGGACGATAGGGTCTTGGCCATAGAGCTAGTTGTGTTGCCCGACACACCTTTTCTCCTTAGTTGCCCGGTATGAGCTACATGATACCCAACTCCTATATCAGTTGCACAACACACTCCATCAGATCTGCTTGCATGATATCCCTGGTGCATGGATGCACCCCATCGTTGACCGTTATGTGTGGACAAGTGCTTGGCATATAGGCCTCTAGTGAGGGGCGTTACCCTACCCGATACCACCTGTAGTGAGGGTTTCCCTACCCGTCACACTTCTAGTGAGGGCGACAGGCTTCCTACCTAGTAGTCCTTCATCGTGAAATCACATCTTTGTTGATAATGAACAATGGAAGTTAGTTTGCAACTCTATGCTATGTTGGATGTTTAAAGACAATGCCAAGATGCTTGCTCCTATTTATAAGGTAAAAAGCATAGATGGATGCCCATGATTTGATAGCAATAGTATAACTGAAACAGTATATTCTTCATACGATTATGATCATGACATGTTCATCTGCAAACCCTAATAACATGATAAACATAAGAGCTATGTCTGGTGATTTTAAGTTATCTCTTTTGATGTGCATACTAACCATGCAGGTGTATCGGATGAATTCATAGCTAGGTAAGAGCTATGAGGTATATGTGTTTGAATAAAACTGCATCATGATGATCACTCTTATTGATGAGATAACATACATCACCAGTATGATGTGGTAGGTCTGAGGACCTGATAAAGGCTAAGTGCCTAGTTGAGGTGTTATCCTCTGATGATGAGATCAGGGATTGTTATCCCAAGTGATGATGTAAGATGATGAGAATGCCTTAAGAGGTAGTGGTTTCCTATGATAAGGGATTGATATCCCGGGATAATGTGATGGTGGTATTAATAATGTAACTGAATGTTATGTATGTGTTACAACCTGGCTGCCTCAACAATCCACTTAAAATATACTAACTAATTACAGTGGAACATATTATGTAGTTTGCCCTGGCCATAGATCCATCATCGTAAGTAGTTGGTGATGGTGAAACAGGTTCTTCTGCGGGTTAACCTGGATGCGCATATTATTGAATATGTGTGGTTTCTCCTAGCCGAAAATAAGGAGGTTAGATTGCAACTTCGGTTGTAGACTCCAGAGTGTGGTTTCAGACCCGTAGCTCAATATGTTGGAACATGGTGAACAAGCCCATGACTCAGGATGTGTGATGAGAGAGCATGAATGTGTTCATGGTTCAGAGTACGGTGAATATGCCCGTGGCTCAGTTTCACTAGCGCCGATACTTGTACCAAGGTGGGCTAGGCAGAGGGTAGCCTGACCCTGTGGCTGAGGCCATTTAAGCATGAGGCTGCAGTCCTACTTGTTTTGCACTAGTGCACTGACCACGAGGTGGGGAGGTCGTGAAGTCTGGCTCTTCCATCGACCTTTTATGGCATCATCTTGGGTTTCGCAACCGAAGGTTGGATTTGAGCGGTACAGCTCACTTCCTCAGGGCATAATGATACGTAATCCAGCCGAATAGTATTTATTGCTTAAGGCAAAACACAGAATATTGGTTGAGGCCTTGTCTATGTAGTTGATCTTGTTATACCTTGCAGTTTCTCATATGTTCTTTATTTTATGTGGTAAGATCTTATAAATCTTATCTTGTCAATCATGTTCCATAAAGGAAATAAGGTCATATGCCTCCCGGATCTCTTGGTAAGTTTGATATTACAGTAAGACCTGCTCAGTATGCTGCTCATATACTCTGCTTATGCTAGTTATCTATTTTTACCTGCTTAAGCCTTCCTTGGAGTTTATAGTTTCAGCGGGGAGTTATGTTTCTTGTTGGGACCGTGTGTCTCACCCTGTTGGTTTACAACCTTTTTAGGTGATCGTGCTAGATGTGGTGGTGGTCGCGGGGTTGCGGCCGAGCAGCAAGAAGAGTAGTAGAAGGCAAGAGATGGATACGCTGCTATTTTGGTTGTTTTTTTAGTAGAGTCCTAGAGTCATCCCTGTACTCTTAGGTCCTCAGAGGTGTTTTGATGTTGTTTTCTGATGTATAGCTGATGAAACTTTGTATATCCTATTGCTGGCCGGATGTGGCCCATTGTGTATGTATAAACATGTGATGAACTCATGTGTTGGCAGGACAACCGATCTTATAAGCCGTGGACACATATAAATGCTTGTAAATGTGTATATAACTTGTCTTCTTGCAGGATGAGGATATGGATGCTATAGTTTCTTAGTTTATCTGCCTTCCAAAATCAGTTTTAATTAACCCGTGTTTTTGGTAATAGGTGGTTTATGGTGTTTTCTGCACATTTTCACGTGGCATCTCGTTGTCTGTGTGATAGTGGGATGTGTTGCCACAATGTTGTTGTAGGCATTTATCAAAAGAGACTATCTTTGGGATGGAAGAAAGAGTACATGACAACATGGACCAGTAAAAGGATGATAATATATCATATAATGTAGCATAAACATTATCAAACGGGACACTAGTAGGAACAAAACCAACCTCACTTAGAATATGATCTTAAATCTTTCTCGTGTAGAGTTGATAGGAAACATATGTGTAACTTCCAAAATCAAGACAAGTCAAAACACCCTAACCTTCAAAACACATAGGAAGTGTGGTCAAACACCACTGTAGACCACCAAAATCTTGGTCGTCACCAACTAGAATACGTTTTAGACAACGTCAAAGTCCGTTGTGAAAGTCATCCAACAAAGAATCAATAGAACTTGATGATGTTGTTCAAAGAGGAAACAACAACCTGAGCATCCTAGCACATGACCTAAAGGGAAGAGGTTTACATGTGAATCATTTAGAAAGGCCATGAGATCCATCATAGCTAGAAATTTGGCCAGACACTTCCTTAAAAAAATCCAAGGCAAAGCTCTGATAAAAGGAAATAGACCACCAAGAAATTTCACACCTCGTGTAGGATGTGACATGTCAAGAGGGAAAAGGCCACTACTAGGGCCTCTCCTTGTATCACCAAAAGGCCATAATATTTTTGCATTTTCTATATATTAAGATGGAGGCTAAAAATGGGGCCCTAAGTTTGAATAAGTGATAAAGACATACACACCTCTGTCGTGTCATCCAAGTACAAAAGCCAACATGTCAAGGTTGTATTCATATTTTAGGTGAAAAATAAGGGGACGAAGAGCCAAAAAAAAGAAGAGAGGTCTAAGAGGATTGCCTCATTGGACCCCATCAACAAACATAATAGGCTCGCCCATTAGGCAATGGAGATGAACTTCTTGAAAATTTATAGACATGTGAACCATATTGAAAGCATTTAAGAAGTCCATATGGGCTATTGTATGAGTATGGAGATGAAGTTGGTAATGGACAGTGTGCATCACTGTATGCAAAAGAGCTTAATCACCTTCAGGAATCCCAACACCAAATTGATGATCTTATAGATATGATACAAAGTCTATCATGACTGCCCTTACTGCAATCTTGGAGACAAGTTGACGATGCCCACTACAATGGGTAGAATGCATTTTCTGAATTCAATAGGGGAGTCAAAGGAGCACTAGCGATGTGAGGAGCTAAAGAGACAGGACAACAAACAAATAAATAAATATTGACAACAACATAACTACCATCTGATACTAATCCTTAATGACAGTAGCTATACCAAGCATGGCGTCAATAAGGTGTCATGCACAGAGGTCGTCATGTACATAAGAAGTTCCTTTATTGAAGGACAAAAAATATCTTCAACCATGATACGTGATGTGGGAAGTAGAGATGATGGAAGTATGGAAATTTGTGGTTGCATTGACTAGAGAAGTTGAGGAAGCTTTGACTCAAGATATAAGGGAATTGTATTTTAATACGGTGCAACTTACTAGAAGATAGAACCTGAATAGGTGTAGTAAATTGGCCATAATGGACCTTAGATTTATCATGAGAGACAATTGAATCCTAGGAATTTACATTACTAATAGGTTGTTGGTGCTATAAAATATATATGAGAAGTTGTTGAATACCATCAACTCTTGAGTTCTAGGATTCCAAATCTTTAAGAATCATGAGTTTTTGAATTGAAGCACGCTTGCGAGAAGAATGTTCATTATCATAGATAGGAGTAAAATGATAGAGGACACACAGAGGAAATAATAGAAAACATATCCAAGCATCAATAGAGGAGGGGCACAAATCAACCTAAATGAGGAGTATATTTTCGGCGTTATTAGTAACTCATTCCCATGCCTTCTTTTCTCAACTCAATGCCCAAACCCCTCTGTTGGCTCAGCTCTAAAGAACAGAGTGTTGAAATCCCTCTCCCTGACGGTCGATCTACGTTGTCCCTCTCCATCTCGTTCCAGGTAAAGATAGACATTATAGGGAGAGTGATAGCAGGTAAAGGCCCCTATCAAAGAGTTCGGGAAGAACCTGACTTGTTCAAGTAAGCAAATAGTAATTACCATCCTCACTCATTTGATTATATTTCTTTAGGGGCCATTTGTATGTTAAACTGCCCATCATTGTGGATGCTAAAGCTTATACTAGAGTCAGAAACTTGAACTCCACCCCTACGTACGTAAATAATCAATGAAAGGGAGACAAACAATAATAGGGAATCTCTTTACTATAGGAGCAATCACTCAAGAAACTTTTTAAAAACACTTTCTCATAGTTCAAGACAAACTGCAGGAGGTAGTGGTGGCTCGATGCATTGATGGGCTATCAAGTGCAGTTCTCAAAAACTAGAGACACATCCTTGGTAGGAGTAGGGAGACCAATATTCACGTATGGTGGGTCCAATCTAGGATGATGTGGGAGGGATACCGTAGCATCAAAACTATCTACATCCTTGTGAGAACACTCTTTGGACCAAGGTTACATGTAGAGACATAAATCTCATAACCATCTTTTGGAAGCACACAAGGCAATAATCGAGGTCTCCAACACATAAAAGAATTTCAACGTGCTTCATATATCAACAATTTTTGTATGCAAGGACAAGTGAACAATACATAGATGAAAAAATAGGTTGTTAACTCTCAATGTTTTTCCCTAACAAGAAGGAAGACTGTGAAAAAGACATAAAATCTTTGAGGAATCCAAACATGAAAAATACAGGTTTCTCTTTTGTTGCTTGAAAGATCAACTACATCTTTCATCCTAGACCTCCTAGTAGAAAAGAGGTTGCAAGTGTCATATTCCAAATTCTCTGAAGATGACGTACAAGGCGAAAGTAATGTGAGATAGAAAGCATATCCAAATCCAACATTTTAGGTAGATCTTCTCTTTCAGAATATGTATAGTGCCAAAAATGTTTCTCTAGCACTCCACACCTTGTCTCCTCCAACCCCCTAGGTACGACTTGAACACACATGTCTCTATAGTAGAACCCATGTTCTGTCAAATGATTCTGACAGATGGTTAGTGTGTTGGGATTCCTCCTTGTTGCATTATAGGATGGATATTGTCGGTGCTAGATAGGGACCCACCTATGTTAAATGGATCCACTCAAGGAACAACCGAAGTGACTGGAAGTTTGGGACAAGAGTTGGCCTTCGATAATAGGCATCAAACCTAGTCTACCAGTCAATGTTAGAAGTCTTGTCTATAAATACACCAGCTTGAAAACGTCCCCAAATAACATATCAAGGAACATGTCATCGACCTTGCCCCTCCATGTTAGGGATCATGTCACCCATCTTTGGGGTGGAGCACTTGATTTGAGAGGTTATCGTCTATGACCTCTCAATGTCCCCAACATCGTGTATTGTGGTATGCAGTCGAATAAAGTTTGGGATCAAATAATGATGTAGGGATTGTAATGACCCTGACCTGGGTTATGAGGTATCCCTATTTGTTTTGTCTAAGTAAGTTACTTATAAATTTAATATAATCCTCTAAGGTGTTTTGTTATCATGTGACACACTTATGTTCCAAGTTTGGTCCTGATTGAATGTTGTTTGACCAATGTTCTTTTATTTTGGACCAAAGTGCAATTTACCCAAGTTGAGGGGTTATATTGCAATATGTCACATTTTTAACGTTCCCTATATGTTTTAGCATCATAAGAGAGAGAATGATGCTAAGTGGTGGCTTTTGGAAAGCCTAAATTCCAAGTTTGAACATGTTTAAATAATGCTAGTACCTTGTGCACCAATTTTGGTACAAATTGTAATTTACCCAAAATGTAGGGTGGATATGCAAATTACCACATCTATAGTGTCCCTACTCCCTCCTAGTATCATTTATAGGAGACATAAAGAAGTATGAACCATGTTTTGATCATTATTGAGTGATCGTAATCTTGGTGATGAAATGACCAAGAAAAGGGTTGAATATGAAACCTTAACTTGAGTTGTATCAAGTTGAAAAGCTTATATATGAGTGCCTATTGGCCAAGGAGCCATAGGAGGAGTCTCATATCGATTTTTGGACTCTTGTAAAATTCCATGTCGTGCAAAGAACCTCAAGGAGGTGAAGTGTAATGGGTTACAACTTCCTTAGAAAAGTTGTATCGGGTTGTGAATAAAGTGATGATTTAATTGATATATCTTATTCGAAGGGATATGTAATGGATGAATTTTCATCCCTAGATTATCCTCAACTTTTTTGCATGTCAATATAAATGTTGATGCATGCATGTACACGTGTCATCCATGTATGGACACGTGGCACCTACTAGCTCAAATTGATGAAACCTCATATATACACGTTTTCATGAAACTCAAGTATATATACCCCTTATTTCACCCCTTAGTGAACCTTTTCGAATCCTACCACCTCCTTGCTCTTAGATATCGTGCATGGAGCCATTGTGTCGTGCATAGGTGATGTGGTATCTTGCATAGGCCTTGGGTATCAGCCATAACAAGTAATATCGACCATAGCATGTCGATATCGGCCATAGCAAGTCGATATCGGCCATAGCAAGTCGATATCGTCCAAGTGGAGTGTTTTTGGCCACAAGTGAGCAGGATATCGGCCACAAGTGATGGAATATCATGCAAGGGTAGTGAGGTGTCGTGCAAGGTGCTAAGGAGCAAGAGGGATCTCAACACTTAACCCTAACGTGAGGCCATGATCATCTTCATCCTTGGATTGAAGCATGATTTTAGGGTTATGATCTTCCTTTCTTTTCTTCTTCACCAATTGCTTATCCATGGTGATTCCTTGTATATGAAGGAGTTGTGAACGATCCTTGGACTTTTGATAAGTCACCTTAAACCTTAGGAACGTGGATCTTTGGAGCTTGTAGCTTTGAAGTTGTTCTTAAGGTGGGTTATATAACTTGAACTCAACCATGTTATTATTCATCACCTAAATTGCTATACTTAATGAACTACTTTTAATTCCGAAATTTTCTGGAATAGTTGATGACATTATGAGTTCTAGTAGTTTCTTAGACCTACTTCCATGAACTATAACAGTTAGAACAAAGGTCTAGAGCTTGAAGATGATGGTATCACCTTATAAAAGTGATATCATGTACAAGCACACAAGCAAGCACCTCTAACTCGATATGATGATGCACCTACTTCACTAAAATGATATGGATATGATTTTATACCTTTTTGCACGATATGGTGGTGTAGTATACACCTCTTGCACGATATGAGGTCAAGCACACACCTTTCTGCCCGATATGGTGTGAAGCACACACACACCTCTCTACCCGATATGGTGTGAAGCACACACACACCTCTCTGTCTGATATAGTGTGAAGCAAGCACACACACACCTCTCTACCCGATATGGTGTGAAGCAAGCACACACACACCTCTCTGCCCGATATGGTGTGAAGCAAGCACACACACACCTCTCTGCCGATATGGTGTGAAGCAAGCACACACACACCTCTCTGCCTGATATGGTGTGAAGCAAGCACACACACACCTCTCTGCCTGATATGGTGTGAAGCAAGCACACACACACACCTCTCTGTCAGATATGGTGTGAAGAAAGCACACACACCTCTCTGCCCGATATGGTGTGAAGAAAGCACACACACACCTCTCTGCCCGATATGGTGTGAAGCAAGCACACACCTCAAAAGTGATATGGAAGCACACATACACCTCAAACCCGATATGGAAGCATACATACACCTCAAGAGTGATATGGTAAGCACACATACACCTCAAACCCGATATGGTAAACACACATACACCTCAAGGTCAATATGGTAAGCACACATACACCTCTAGGTGATATGGGTAGTAAGTATACACCTTTAAACTGATATTGGGTCAAGCATACACCTTTTGGTTGATATAGTGTTGAGCACATATCTCTAAAATGATATGGTGGGTAAACCAATACACAAGATGACAAGAGTGTCAAGGTGGTTAATACCCTAGTACATGTGATGGCCAATACACTAAAAGTATGGTGTGGACAATATCTTCAAGTGAGGTGAGGATGTTACACCCATAAATGGTGAAGTTGATACGCCATATGAATGGTAAGGTTGATACTTCAATGGGAAAGGGTCTGAGGGATATGATGATGCCTAGATCGATATACACCTAATCCAATACATGTGTTCAACTTGACATACATGATTCAACCCTATACAACTTGTAAAGGTTAGGGAAAGACACTCATATGAGTTATGAGTGTAACACCAAGTAATGGTGTGGCTAATACCTTGATAGGTGAAAACACCTAAAGTGGTTGATAATGGTCAACCCTATATCAACAATTCCTTAACCTAAGATGAGTCCATATCACTTGATGATAGTTGGGTAATTCAAGTGTGTAACTTATGGCCAATACATTACAGGATAAATGTGATGGGCTAGTGCATAAAGTATTAGGATGGTAAATACCCTAATACAAGATAAGTTGATGAACTTAAGTAGTTAAAAATCATGAGGGAAGTGATACACCAAGGCATGATAAATATCACATCCAATACCTTAAGGTTGATAGACCTTGATGCACCTTAAATCCAATATACATGAATGAGTAACACACGAAGTGTGTCATGTCATTTGTTACATTCAGATGTAATGAGATTAATGCACTTTGATAAGTGTAGGCTAACATGCCTTGAGAAAAAGGGTTAATCCAAGTTAATAAAGTATGATGTAATCAATATCCTAGTGAGGATGAGAGGGAAACTCATACTTTGTGTTGATTATCATTTAATGATAAATGATGAGAATAAATAAGTATGATTGAATACTTATGATATCAATGTATGCTCCTAGATGTGTGGAGTAATGAATTAGGGTTTGAATTTATAATATGAACTTGAAACCCTATTTGGCTATAAAGGGAAACCCTAACCCTAATAATGGGAAGGTTGTATTTCTCTTATTGCATAAGCCTTGTAAGGCATGTTAAATACTTATATGACAGGATATGTAATGGCCTTGTGTGCCATGTGAATAAGTTGTTGCCTAGTGAGAGGTGACAAGATGTGTAATGGCCTTGTGAGCCATGTGAATAAGTTGTTGCCTAGTGAGAGGTGACAAGATGTGCAATGGCCTTGTGAGCCATGTGAGATGTGTATGCAACAAGTATCATGTATATCTTGGTCTGAGGACCTAGAGGTATTAGCTACCTAATAAGTGGTAACAGTGTTTAGTGATGAACTAAGGGTTTGAATACCCATATCTAGTAATCATAATGATAATGTTAAGGGATGAGAATTCCCAGTAATAAGGTAAGGGATTGAGATCCTAAATGTTATATGGATTTTAAAGATTTGAAAAGTACTTGATACATGTATTGCACCTTTCTTTGTAGCATTTGTCATAATAATTCATGTTTGAAAACTTGACTGATGCTAAAAGAATATGGTAATGCAATTAATTAATCAAGTGGAATCTTATCATGCAGTGCCCTGACCATAGATCCATCATCGTCAACAGCTGGTGGTGGTGAAATAGGTTTTCCCACAGAAATTCCTGGAGAGCGCATATTTTTGAATATGCGGGGGTAGGGATTGTAATGACCCTGACTTGGGTTATGAGGTAACCCTATTTGTTTTGTCTAAGTAAGTTGATTAGAAATTTAATATAATCCTCTAAGGTGTTTTGTTATCTTGTGACACACTTATGTTCCAAGTTTGGTCCTGATTGAATGTTGTTTGACCAATGTTCCTCTATTTTGGACCAAAGTGCAATTTACCCAAGTTGAGTGGTTATATTGCAATATGTCACATGTTGAACGTGCCCTATATGTTTTAGCATCATAAGAGATAGAATGATGCTAAGTGGTGGCTTGTGGAAAGTCTAAATTCCAAGTTTGAACATGTTTGAATAATGCTAGTAACTTGTGCACCAATTTCGGTACAAATTGTAATTTACCCAAAGTGTAGGGTGGATATGAAAATTACCACCTCTAGAGTGTCCCTACTACCTTCTAGTATCATTCAGAGGAGAGATAAAGAATGAGGCACCATGTTGTGATCATGATTGAGTGATGGTAATCTTAGTGATGAAATGACCAAGAAAAGGGTTGAATGTGAAACCTTAACTTGAGTTGTATCAAGTTGAAAAGCTTATATATGAGTTCCTATCGGCCAAGGATCCATAGGAGGAGTCTCATATCAGTTTTTGGACTCTTGTAAAATTCCATGTCGTGTAAAGAACCTCAAGGAGGTGAAGTGTATTGGGTTACAACTTCCTTAGAAAAGTTGTATCGGGTTGTGAATAAAGTGATGATTTAATTGATATATCTTATTCAAAGGGATATGTAATGGAAAAATTTGCATCCCTATATTATCCTCAAATGTTTTTCATGTCAAGATAAATGTTGATGCATGCATTTACATGTGTCATCCATGCATGGACACGTGTCACCTACTAGCTCAAATTGATGACACCTCATATATACACTTTTCATAAAACTCAAGTATATATACCCCTTATTTCACCCCTTAGTGAACTTTTTCGAATCCTACCACCTACTTTATCTTAGATATTGTGCATGGAGCCTTTGTTTCGTGCATAGGTGATGTGGTATCGTGCATAGGCCTTGGGTATCGGCCATAGCAAGTAATATCGACCATAGCATGTTGATATCGGCCATAGCAAGTCGATATCGGCCAAGTGCAGTGTTTTTTGCCACAAGTGAGGGGGATATCAGCCACAAGTGATGGCATATCGTGAAAGGGTAGTGAGGTATCATGCAAGGTGCTAAGGATCAAGAGGGATCTCAATACGTAACCCTAAGGTGAGGCCATAATCATCTTCAACCTTGGATTGAAGCATGATTTTAGGGTTATGATCTTCCTTTCTTTTCTTCTTCACAAATTGCTTATCCATGGTGATTCCTTGTATATGAAGGAGTTGATCTTCAACCTTCGGAATGTGGAGATTTGGAGCTTGGAGCTTTGAAGTTGTTCTTAAGGTGGGTTATATAACTTGAACTCAACCATGTTATTATTCATCACCTAAATTGCTATACTTAATGAACTACTTTTAATTCCGAAATTTTCTGGAATAGTTGATGACATTATGAGTTCTAGTAGTTGCTTAGACTTGTTTCCATGAACTATAATAGTTAGAACAAAGGTCTAGAGCTTGAAGATGATGGTATCACCTTATAAAAGTGATATCGGGTGCAAGCACACAAGCAAGCACCTCTAACCTGATATGATGATGCACCTCTTCACTAAAATGATATGGATATGATTTTATACCTTTTTGCACGATATAGTGGTGTAGTATACACCTCTTGCATGATATGAGGTCAAGAACACACCTCTCTGCCCGATATGGTGTGAAGCACACACACACCTCTTTGTGCGATATGAGGTGAAGCACACACACACCTCTCTCCCAGATATGGTGTGAAGCAAGCACACACACACCTCTCTGCCCGATATGATGCGAAGCAAGAACACACACCTCTCTGAACAATATGGTGTGAAGAAAGAACACACACACCTCTATGCCTGATATGGTGTGAAGCAAGCACACACACACCTCTCTGCCTGATATGGTGTGAAGCAAGCACACACACACCTCTCTACCTGGTATGGTGTGAAGCAAGCACACACACACCTCTCTGCCCGATATGGTGTGAATCAAGCACACACACACCTCTCTACCCAGTATGGTGTGAAGAAAGCACACACACACCTCTCTTCCCAATATGGTGTGAGGCAAGCACACACACACCTCTCTGCCCGATATGGTGTCAAGCAAGCACACACACACCTCTTCTCCCGATATGGTGTGAAGCAAGCACACACCTCAAAAGTGATATGGAAGAACACATACCTCTCAAACCCGATATGGAAGCATACATACACCTCAAGGGTGATATGGTAAGCATACATACACCTCAAACCTGATATGGTAAGCCCACATACACCTCGAGGTCAATATGGTAAGCACACATACACCTCTAGGTGATATGGGTAGCAAGTATACACCTTTAAACTGATATTGGGTTAAGCATACACCTTTTTGACGATATAGTGTTGAGCACATATCTCTAAAATGATATGGTGGGTAACCCAATACACTATATTACAAGAGTGGCAAGATGGTTAATACCCTAGTACATGTGATGGCCAATACACTAAAAGTATGGTGTGGCCAATATCTTCAAGTGAGGTGAGGATGTTACACCCATAAATGGTGAAGTTGATACACGATATGAATGGAAAGGTTGATACTTTAATGGGCAAGGGTCTGAGGGATATGATGATGCGTAGATCGATATACACCTAATCTAATACATGTGTTCAACTTGACATACATGATTCAAGCCTATACACCTTGTAAAGGTTAGGGAAAGACACTCATAGGAGTGATGAGTGTAACACCAAGTAATGGTGTAGCTAATACCTTGATAGGTGAAAACACCTAACGTGGTTGATAATGGTCAACCCTATATTAACAATGCCTTAAGCTGATATGAGTCCATATCACTTGATGATAGTTGGGTAATTCAAGTGTGTGACTTATGGCCAATACATTATAGGATAAATGGGATGGGCTAGTGCATAAAGTATTAGGATGGGAAATACCCTAATACAAGATAAGTTGATGAACTTAAGTAAGTTAAAAATGATGAGGGAAGTGATACACCAAGGCATGATAAATATCACATCCAGCACCTTAAGGTTGATACACCTTGATGCACCTTAAATCCAATATACATGAATGAGTAACACATGAAGTGTGTCATATCAATTGTTACATTGAGATGTAATGAGATTGATGTACTTTGATAAGTGTAGGCTGACATGCCTTGAGAAAAAGGGTTAAGCCAAGTTAATAAAGTATGATGTAATCAATATTCTAGTGAGGATGAGAGACAAACTCATACTTTGTGGTGATTATCATTTAATGATAAATGATGAGAATAAATAAGTATGATTGATTACTTATGATATCAATGTATGCTCCTAGATGTGTGGAGCAATGAATTAGGGTTTGAATTTATAATATAAACTTGAAACCCTATTTGGCTATAAAGGGAAACCCTAACCCTAATAATGGGATGGTTGTATTTCTCTTATTGGATAAGCCTTGTAAAGCATGTTAAATACTTGTATGACAAGATGTGTAATGGCCTTGTGTGCCTTGTGAATAAGTTGTTGCCTAGTGAGAGGTGACAAGATGTGTCATGGCCTTGTGAGCCATGTGAATAAGTTGTTGCCTAGTGAGAGGTGACAAGATGTGCAATGGCCTTGTGAGCCATGTGAGATGCTTGTGCAACAAGTATCATGTATACCTTGGTCTGAGGACCTAGAGGTATTAGCTACCTAATAAGTGGTAACAATGTTCAGTGATGAACTAAGGGTTTGAATACCCATATCAAGTGATCATGATGATAATGTTAAGGGATAAGAATTCTCAGTAATGAGGTAAGGGATTGAGATCCTAAATGTTATATGTGTTTTAAAGATTTGAAAAGTACTTGATACTTGTATTGCACCTTTCTTTGTAGCATTTTTCATTATAATTCATGTTTGAAAACTTGACTGATGCTAAAAGAATACGATAATGCACTTAATTAATCAAGTGGAATCTTATCATGTAGTGCCCTGACCATAGATCCATCATCGTTAGCAGCTGGTGTTGGCAAAATAGGTTTTCCCACAAGATCTCTTGGAGAGCACATATTTTTGAATATGTGGGGGTGATGGGCGTGAATATCCTTACGCCCTAATGTGGGATTGACGTGAGATAAACACGAGATCTCTCAATCCTTCATTATATATGTTGGGATGGATGTATCACGAATCTCCCAATGATGATAAATGCCAAGATTGATGGTAGATAAACACGAGGTCTCTCAATCGCCGAAGAGAGTGCAGCCGCCGCTGTATCTCTATAGCGAAGTTGCCAGTATACACTGGAAACCTATTTAAGTAGTTGACGTAGTCCTGCTTGTGGTCTCGCACTGACCGAGATGGTAGAGATCATGGCAGCTGGCTCTTCCATTGACCTTGTATGGTACCGATTTTGACTTCGTAGTGATCGGTTGGAGTATGAGCGGTATACCTAATCTCCTCAGGGCATAAGTGTGATTGTAAAATGTAATCAGCCGTGTAGCATATTTGCTTAAGAATTGAATATGGAAATCATTGGCTGATGTTACATTTCTTTTATACATCTTAGATGGATAGATGTTATACATGTTCTTCATAATCATTATAAAATGAATATGATGATTTACTTCTTTATCATATATAACTGCAATGCTTTAGAAAATGATATTTCTCTACTCTGATTAAAACAGTGATTAAATCCTTCTTATTAATGAAAAAGAATCCTCTGCTCAGTTTATAAATGCTTAATCTATGATAATAATATGGTCGGTGGAGTGTTATATCACTCGTTGGGACAATTGTCTCACCCCGTGGGATCCACATTTTTTTAGGTGGACATGCACGAGGTGGTGAAGATCTTTCTACAGAGGAGGAATAACAACTGAGGCAGCAGTGACAGCTCAAGTTGAGTGTATTGTCTGTCATGTCTTGTAGATAGAAGTCCTATGTGTCATATTTGTACTCTCAGGTCCTTGGAGTTTGTTCATACTGGTTTCATGAATGATCTGAGATTTTGGCTTGAATGCCTTGAGGCCTTATGTTGCTCCAGTATGTGTTTTGATAGAGCAACTATCATATGTTGTCCTCGAGATGAGATAAAACAATGTTGTACAATGTAAATCATGATATGTATGAGTTTTGGATCTTTCAGTTTAAGTTTTCTATACAAGGATCTCCTTGCAAAATGGTTTTAAATTTTAGTGATTTATGTTAATCCGCTATTTATGGTTATTCTGCTTAATTAGTGATGATTTGTTTGTCAGTTTGATGACTGTCGTTTCAGGTTTTGGTATCATAGCTTAAGGTTTGCTGAGTCTACAGAGACATAGGACTAAGGTGTTGAGTTTGTGTTAGTGGCCTCCAGTATACCCTAGTGACTTCTTCTTATGTAGAAGAAAGGGATCATGTAGATTATCAAGGGGAAAAGGAAGAGGCATTCAAGGGTAAGAAGATCGAATGAGAGTGATGATGCTTACCTAGTGTCGATGCACACTCCATGCCTTCATGAAGAACGAATAAGGGAAAGTCATCACCATTTTTATATAAATAGTGTAGAAACTTGTTATAATAATCTCAAATATCGATTACATGATATATATATATATATATACCTAAGACCTAATTAAGGGATTGAATTGCAAGTAAAATGTACTAGGAACCCCCACCTTTTGATTATGTTAGTATTTCATATCCCAGAGAGAAAAGAAAGAGTAAGAAACTAATAAACATGATAATAAGAAATACTTTTGAAAAATTTGACCAATGTGATAACACATATGAAGTATCAACTTAGAATGAAGGGAAAATGAAGGAGATCAACAATGTTGCATGCTCATATCATCATACCACTTGAGATCAATATAAGTTAGAGGGAGAAGTCAATTACTATGTCATGTAGTAGAGTTTTACTTTATCTTATACCATAGGGAGTTGAAGGAGTGTGTCCTTCATGTCTCCTCCCATTGAAAGTGAACTAGAAACCATGACATTCTTTCTTACCTCTTTGGGGATGGGGCGGGTCCCTAATCATAGGGGAAATTATATTTTATGAATAAATGAGTAGGTGGGGGCTATCTATAGTTTTTGAGGTCTTTTCAAACCTCTCCACCCGATGTAAATGATAATGGTGGGTTGAATTAATTGATTTGGGTAGTTGTTTAGGCTTTGACATCAACTTATTCATGATTTTTTAAAATCTACCTAAGAAATACCCAAACACACATATGATTAGTTCCCATGTTTAAATAATTCTTATTCCATGACTTGTTGAAGGTTTCTATAAGGATAAGCCTTATCATAACAACCAAGTATGTGAATCATTGTGACTATCTTATGCACCTTATTGAAAATGTTCTCAAAATAGTATCGATGATGATCTACTCTAGGTGGTTGTGAAAATAAACCTAAAAATCTCAATACAAACACATATTTTGCATGCCCACGCAAAAGAATTTCTTGAGTAGAATCATTTTGGAAGGTTAGGATTTTGAATTGTACAGATTTTAGGAAAATGATTTTACACATGGAGTTAACAATTGATTCTCCATGTAACTTCACAAAATACTTATCTAAATTTTGTTTTACTTGAGTTTAGTCAAGATGAGGGGTCCTATGGATAGGTTAGGATGATAGGAAATGACTATAGAAATTGTGATTTTTAGGAGTTTTGACTAAAATTTGAGCATGATTCTAATGTAAATGAGTTTTCATCTTGATGTTTATAACATGCACAATCTCTTTGGTGATTTTATAATTTATCTAGGTGGTACAAGATGGAGTGTGTGACATACCGCCATCACACAGACAATGAGATGCCATGCGAAAATGCGCGGAACCACCATAAACCACATATTACCGAAAACACAGGTTAATTAAAACCGACTGCGGAAAGTAGATAAAAGAGAACTATTACATCTAGATTCTTATCCTGCAAGGAAAAGATGTTATATAAATATTTACAAGCCTTGATATTTGTCCACATCCTATAGGAACCAGCTGTCCTGTCAGCACTAGAGTTCATCACCTGTTTATAGATACATAACATGCCACATCAGGCCAGCAACAGGATATACAAAGCTACATCATCTATACATCGTAAAACATCATCAAAACACCTCTGAGGACTTGAGAGTACAGGGATGACTCTAGGACTCTACTACAAAACAACCAAAACAACAGCATATCCATCTCTTGCCTCCTACTACTCTTCTTGCTGCTCAGCCACAACCTCACGACTACCACCACATCTAGCACGATCACCTAAAAAGGTTGTAAACCAATGAGTTGAGACACACAGTCCCAACGAGAAACATAACTCCCCGCCAAAACTATAAAACTTCAAAAAAAGCAGCTAAAGTAGATAACTAATATCAGCAGATCATAAGAGCAGCATCTTGAGCAGAACTTATTTTATTAACAATCTTACCAGGGTATCCAGGAGGCATATGACCAGATATTCTTTATGGAACATGATTGATAAGATAAGATTTATAAGAACTTATCACAAAATATAAGGATCGTACAAATAACTGCAAGGTACAACTAGATCAACTATACAAGTAAGACCTCAATCAATGTTCTGTGTTTTGCCCTAAGCAGTATATACTATTTGGCTGGATTACATATTATCATGCCCTGAGGAAGTGATCTGTACTGCTCAAATCCAACCATTGGCTGCGAAGCCCAAAGCCGGTGCCATAGAAGGTCAATGGAAGAGCCGGACTCCACGACCTCACCACCTTGTGGTCAGTGCATGAGTGCTTAAAAAGCATGACCGTAGTCTCATGCTTAGGTGGCCGCAGCCACACAAGGTCAGGCTACCCTCTGCCTAGCCCACCTTGGTACAAGTATCAACGCTAGTGATTAGAGCCACGAGCCTATTCACTGTGCTCCATAATCATTGAGCCATGGGCCTATTCACCATACTCTTATCACACATCCTCAGTCATGTGCCTGTTCACCATGCTCGTTCATATTGAGCCACGGGTCTGAAACCGCACTCTGGAGTCTACAATCGAAGTTGCACTCTAATCCTCCTATTTTTGGCTAGAAGCAACCATGCATATTCAACAATATGTGTTTCTGGGTTAACCCACAGGAGAACCCGTTTCACCATCACCAACTACTAACGATGATGGATCTATGGCCAGGGCAAACTACATGATATGTTCCACTATAATTAATTAGTATATTTTAAGTGGATTGTTGAGGCAACCAAGTTGTAAAAAAGAAACAACATTGAGTTGCATTATTACCATGGGATCTCAATCCCTCATCATAGAATGCCACTACCTCTCAAGGCTTACATCATCACCATGGAATAGCAATCCCTTATCTCAACATCAGAGGATAACACCTCAACTAGGAACTCAACCTTTATCAGGTTAACATACCCTTTTCACATCATACATGTGATACATGTTATCCCATCAATCAAGGATTATCATTATTCAATGTTATTCAAAGCACCAACTTTAGGTATCAAACATATCACTGGTCACAACCTATCATTCATAACTCATCATCCTCAAAGGTGCGAGCACAAGATAACAAAACTTACCAACCTAAGCTTCCGAGCTAGGCATAACCCTCACCAAAGTTACCGCCTACCCTCACTAAAGTGCGGGCACACTGTGCAAATGCACTATCTCATCCACATACACCTGAGCACGCTTCTCTGCTGTATATGTTGTCTTCACAAGTATGAAATGAGCAGACTTTCTCAATCTATCCACTATCACCCAGATGGAATCATGATTTTTAGCAGTCCTCGGTAGACCAACTACAAAATCCATGGTTATATGATCCCATTTCCACTACGGTATCGACATGGGTTGCAACGTACTACCGGCTTTTGATGCTCAGCCTTGACTTACTGGCATACCGCACACCTAGCCACAAACTCAACCACATCTCTCTTTAAGCCAGGCCACCAATACATGTCCTTCAAATTATGATACATCTTGGTGACACCTGGATGCATGGCATATATCGATGTGTGTGCTTCCTCGAGCACTAGCTTTCTTAGATCATTAACATCAGGGACCACCATCCTACCATGATAGCAAATTAGTCCATCTTGGGACTCATGGAACCCATCACGCTTTTCCCTACAAAAAATTGATTTGATTAACTAAACTAAAGCATCTGCTTGTTGTGATGCTGTCTCAACGTAGGCTTTACTTGCATCTGTGCCAACGATCCCACCAACAAGGAGACTTACAATTGTACATTCATCTGCCGCAAAGAGACAAACATATCCCGCCTATGACATACCAAGGAACTTAACTGTGCCTTCTTCATAGAGAGAGAAGAAGACTTTCTGCTAAGCGCATCAGCTACCACATTCACCTTACCAGGATGATACTCAATGGTGCAATCATAATCATTGATCGACTCCATCCAGTGATGTTGTCACATGTTCATCTCACTCTGCGAGAAGATCTACTTCAAGTTCTTATGATCTGTAAATATCTGACACACTTCCCCATAAAGATAGTGTCTCCAAATCTTTAACGCATGAACCACCACTGCCAGCTCCAAATAATGTGTCAGATAGCTCTCCCTATGTTTCTTAAGCTTTCACGAAGCAAAAGAAACCACATGATCTTCTTGCATCAGTACACATCCTAAGACTTTCTTGGAAGCATCGAAGAATACCACATAGCCTTTCCCAGGCTCTGGCAGTACCAATACTAGATCACTAGTTAGCTTCTCCTTCAAACTTTGGAAAGCTTGCTGACAATGATCATCCCAGACAAAAGGTACATCCTTCCTGGTCAACTTTGTCAATGGCAACACGATCACACTAAAGTTTCTTATAAACTTCCGGTAGTATCCTGCTAAACCCAGAAAACTACAAACTTCTGTTGGCGTCTTCAGTTGCTCCCAGTCTGCAACTGACTCCACCATCTTAGGGTCCACTCTAACTCCTTCTGCAGATATCACATGACCCAAGAAAGTTACTTCTTTCAACCAGAACTCACACTTACTAAACTTGGCATACAACTGATATTGGCGTAGAAGAGTCAACGCTTGTCGAAGATGCTATTCATGATCTTGACTGTCCCGACTATAGATCAAGATGTCATCTATAAAAACTACAACAAATTGATCTAGAAATGGACGGAACACCCTATTCATCAGATCCATGAAAGCAGTAGGCACATTGGTTAGCCCAAATGGCATAACCATGAACTCAAAGTGAACATACCTCATCCTAAAAGTTGACTTTGGTATGTCCTCATCCTTAATTATTAACTGATGATATCCAGACCATAGATTGATCTTTGAGAACAATGTAGCACCACACAACTAATCAAATAGATTGTCTATCCTTAGTAACAGGTACTTGTTCTTGATCATAACTTTGTTCAACTGCCGATAATCTATGCATAAACACATCAATCCATCCTTCTTCTTTACAAACAAGACCGGAGCACCCCACAGTGATGTGCTCGGTCTGATGAAACCTTTATCTAGCAACTCCTGTAACTACTTCTTCAGCTCTACCATCTCGACTGGAGCCATCCTGTATGGTGTCTGAGCAACTGGTTGTGTTCCTGGCACCAGATTGATCTCAAAGTCAATCTCTCGAGGTAGGGGAACACCGGGGAACTCATCAGGAAACACATCCACAAACTCTCAGACAACAGGAACCTCCTCAAGGCTAGGAACTTTTGCCTTGGTATCCACAATGTGAGCTAATAATGCCTTACATGCTTGTCGCAGCAACTTCTTTGACACCATAGTTGATACTAAACATGTCGAAAGGATGTTTCTATCTCCCTAGAAGATCCACTTCTCACTATCGTCATCAAACACTGCTTTCTTGGAACCACAGTACAACACAACCTTATACTTTTCTAAGGTATCCATCCCAAGGATCACGTCAAATCCATGCATATCAAGTGGTATAAGATCCACTTGTATATTGTGTCCCAAAAAAGATAGAACACAAGAAGGACACACTTCTCGAAGCAATGCGGGTCCAACTAGAGGGGTTTCTAACAACAAACTATCTCTCTTACAACTAACAGGCAAAAGACATATATCAAGCGTACTACGTGTGATAAAAGAGGGCATAGCACCTGGGTCAACCAGAACAGATATAAAGCAAGAAGAAGACAAATTAGAATGAAATAACTCCATCTGACCTACCACCACTCATAGGTTAACTATCGCCTCTGGCTGACTCATAGCATAGAATCGAGCCGTTGCTTGCTGTCGTCCACATCCTCTACTTCCTTGGGTAGATGATCCCGCTTGCGACGCTTGACCACGACCTTGATCTCTGTTACTACTAGACTTCTGTCTATCTGACCCTTGCTGATTCTGGCTCGGCTGTTGTGTCACTTCAACATCTCTCTTTGGGCAATTTGTCCTGAAATGCCCAACCTAACCACAAAGATGACATGACTGGTCTCTTTGTTGTGGCCTAGATGGCCCTGTCACTACCACTGAAGCTGTATTGTGGGCTTTGGATGGTGAAAATCCACGCCCTCTTCCCTTACTCAGAGACTACTGTGATGGCACACTGGAACCTTGTATCACAGAAGGTGCTGAAAACCTTGGCTTCTTGAAGTCATCAAACCTCTGTCTGGGGAACTGAGTAGGCCTTTTCTTGGTCATGGACTCTCTCTTCTCCTTGACAGACCGTTCTATCCTTTATATAGACTCCACAAATGTGGCAAACCGTTCCCGGTTCTCCAAAGCAGCAGAAGGTGTTGTCAACTCAGCGCTCAAACCTTTCTCAAACCGTCTGATTCTCTCGTCATCTGTCATCGCCATGTGAGGACAAAACCTCAGCAGGTCCATAAACTTGACTTCATACTCAGTGATGCTCATCAATCCTTGGCGCAGATGCTCAAACTGGTTGATCTTCTCATTTAGATACGTCTTTAGGAAGTATCGGATCACGAACTCCCATCGAAAGACATCCCAATAGATCACCTCATCGGGTCTCTTCTCCTCCTCGATGGCCCACCAGTGGCCAACACTCCCTTTCAGAAGGTAGACAACATGCTTAACTTTGTCTCCTTTGGGGATGTCAAGGATCCAGAAGGCCTTCTCAAGACCTGTCAGCCACAGATCTACATCCACTGGATCAACGGTTCTAGCATAATCTGAAGCTCTGACTCGGCAAAGCTGCTCAAAGGTCTTCCCAATACCTGATGATTCACCATGGCGAGCATGTGCTCTTGGCGGAGGAACTGGCAACCTTTCCACCATGAGATTCATCATAGCCATTAACTGCCCCATAAGTTGATGATAGGTAGGGTTTTCAAGAATGGCTGTGTGGGCTCTGATCTCCAAACCATGACATAAACACGATTAAAACTTAGCGGAAGTGAATCGGTAATCAGCGGAAGACAAAAATCACGGGAAATTAAAACTTTTCGTGACAAGAGCTTGAATCCATAAAAGCTTCTTTCATAAAGTGGGGTAAACTGTTTACATCTCAGGATAATTACTTCTTGAGTAATTATATACATCAAGATACAAAATCTCAAGATCACTATACAAAAGACTCCAAGACCTGAGAGTACAGAGGACACATAGGACTGACTCTAACTACACCATATGGCAGGACAATCTCCACCTGAGATTACTGCTGCCCCTGATGCTGCTACTGAGACTGATCACCTGTAGGCTGGTTCCTTCGTCTCCGACGTCCACCTAAAAAGTTGAAGCCTACGGGGTGAGACAATTATACATAATTGTCCCAGCGAGAGTCATAACTCTTCGCCAGAAGCTTTATTATAACATCAAAGAATATTTTAAGCAGTAAAGCCTTCAAAGTATTCTATAACAGTTGCAGGTATAATAAGATCTCTATAATTTAGGAGATATGGAGAATATAATCATTATTGCAATGTAACATCAATCAACTAACTTGGAGTCATCTCTAACAAGTTATACTACATGGTTGATTATGTTTTACAAACAACATTATGCCCTATGGAGATGAGGCTTACCACTCATACTCCAACTGATCGTTGAGAAGTCACATCAGTATCATACATAGGTCATTAAGAGAGCCAGATTCTCATGACCTTCACCTTCCTCAGTCAGTAAGAGGATCACTTGTAGGACATCTCGTGTCTCTACTACTATAGCTTACCAGGGTAAACTGGTCCTTCACTATTTTAGAGTCACAGTGGCGTTCTGTACTCTCTTCGTCATCAGGAGGTTTCATATTTACCTACCACTGATACGGATATCTATGCTTTCTTCGTCATCAGGAGGTTTCATGTTTACCTACCACTGATACGGTATAAAAATATAGTGAAGGATGGATGGATTCCACATCTACATCACTTTCCTACACTAGGATGTAAGGTTCTACACATCCATGTACCCCACATACTCAAAAGTATGTGCTCCAGGAGTTCCCTGAGAAAAATTTGTTTCACCATCACTTAATCTCTGACAATGATGGATCTATGATCAGGGCTCTACATTATACTTGATTAGTTAGGTACATTCAGTATTCTTTAACAGCTACATTGTTCTTCAAACAATAACAGTAGCATAGCAGCTATAAAAGAAGAATACTAAATGTAACATGCCTAACTCATATCAGTCATCATTTCTCATTATCCTCATCACAAGTCATCTCTAAGGCATGACTTTGATGGTATTCATGGCTTTCACAGCTCATTATCAGTATAGGATGCCACTGACAAGACATCAGATTACTTTACTTATTCATAAGGCTAACAACATGCCTTTAATGAATATAACAACATCATCCATACCGGGATATGATTACCTTCATATCAGAACCTGCATGGTTAATACAACTGATAAAGGTAATACAAAAATGAGGAATATCCTTCCTACTCTTGTCATAAGAGTTTAAATCTCTAATTCTTATCAAATAGAGTTTAATATTCAAAAGCATGTCATTACCCTTGAATTAGGGTTTACTATTCTCATTACATGTCATCACCCTTGAATTAGGGTTTACTATTCTCATTACATGTCATCACCCTTGAATTAGGGTTTACTATTCACATTAAGGTGAATTGAACTCATAACATCATCATGTATGAGTAACATCTTCATTGATGATCTTAGATTAGTTAAAAGTTCATCATTTATCATAGTTAGGGTTTCTATGATCTCACACAGGTGGATCATACCCTAATTATGCTCATTTCTGTGTATTGGGGATGCTTCAATTGAGTTTCCACTTAAAAAGGGTACTTTCTCTCTCTAGAAGTACTTTCTCTCTCATCATAAGGTTAGGTGATGTCAACATCACCCTAGATCAGGTCGGATTAAGTCATCATAGGCTAACATGGCTAAAACATCATCATCATGTGATTAGGGTTTGAATTGAGCAAGATATAACTCAATTGGCCCTTCAGGGGTATTTTGGTAATTCACCCCATTGATCATCATCATGGTCCAAACCTTAGTCAATTAACCCCTTAATATCCTAGGTTGTCATTAGGGTTCGATTAGAGCAACATTGGACCATTTATATCATCAATTGATTGAATGAAGTCAACCTTGAATCACATTGATTGATTTCAATTATCAACCTTCAATCGAATTGAGATCGTTTGAAAGTGTTGACCGTTTGCCCACTTTGACTTTCCAAGACCGCGAGCCCTCTTCTATCTTCAAGACCGCGAGCCTCCTTAGGCTTCAAGACCATGAGCCTCTTCAAGTGGTTCAAGACCGCGAAGATCAAATTGAAGTTGAGACCGCGAAGAGATGTTGACCGTTTGCCCATCTTGACCTCAGGACCGCGAGGCCCTTTGCGGTCTTGAGACCGTGAGCCTCCTCTCGGTCTTGAGACCGTGAGCCCCCTCACGGTCTTGAGACCGCGAGCCCCCTCTCGGTCTTGAGACCGCGAGGCTCTCAAGGTCTCAACCGTTTGGTCCATCAACAAAATCAATAATGCAATTGATGATGTCAACCGATGTTGAAGCCCTCAAAAGGTCAAAACTATGTTGGCCACCTATGGATTGGGTCAATTAAGGTTATGCTTAACCAATTGGTCATTCAATTTACCCTCAATCGTTGACCAATTAGGATTGAAATTGATACAATTAGGGTCTATCAATGTTCACCCATCAACACTCAACAATGTGCATCAACACAAGGTTGAACCCTTCAATTGAGCTCCAATTGGGCCCAAACTTGGCCCAAACGGTCTTGAGGTCATGTGGGTGGACCCCACATGGTCTTGAGACCGTTTGGCCAAGATTTCATCAAAATCTAAGGTGATTTGATAGAGGTTGAACCATGATTGATCCACAAACCGAATTTTGATTAAATTGACAACTTATTTGCAATTAGGTCCTCAATTGGTCAAATTACTTAACCCTAGACCTTCAAACGGTCTTGGGTGATTTTCCTCTCGGTCTTGAGACCGTTTGGATGAGTTCCAAACGGTCTTGAGACCATTTGCCCATCCAATTTTGGATTCTAGTGCAAATTCATCAAGGTCTGACCTATTGAGTTGATGATCATATCAATATTTAATTGCAAAGTAATTTGGTGTAATTATACGTTCAATTGGTCAACTATTCTTGACCCCAGACCTCCAAACTGTCATGGTTGATTGCCCTCACGGTCTTGAGACCATTTGGGTGACCCCTAAACGGTCTTGAGACCGTTTAGGTCAATCAACCCTAAAAACCCTAATTAGGTCACCATAATTTCAGTACTGATTTCATCTAGGGTTAGCCCTAGTATTCACCCTTCAACTCTTAGCCCGTTTGGAATTAGACCATAAAACTTGGTGAGTTGTTAATTAACATAATTTTGAACAGTAATCTCATACGGGCAACGCCTAGTCAATGACCTTACACGGTCTTGAGACCGTTTGCCCAAAAAGGCAATTTCAGACCGTTTGAAAATCAGGAATAAATTCAAATAAAGTTGTTACTTAAAAAAGTAATATCGCCCGATTCCTTTGGAGTTAGCCTCCCAAATTTTGAGGGTAATTAGCCTATATAATTAGGAACAGATTTCATATACGGTCCATGCTCGGTCAACGGGACCAAACGGTGTTGGAGACCGTTTTCCCTGTCGCGGTCTCGAGACCGTTTGCTCACCTCGCGGTCTTGAGACCGAGAGAGCAAACTTTTGAGACCGTTTAAGGAAGTGAAAAGAGGTGGGTTTTTCTTGGAAATCACGCCTTCATCTCCTAGCTCAAGAACAGTACGAATATCCCATGGATTTGCTTGCAAAATAGCAGGGAAAAGTAGGGAAACACTAAGAGCTATCATCAAAACGCATATAAAGATGCACATAGTAAAGCATGGGTTTAGAGTTATAAAACCCGCCTAAAGCTTGCTTCTTGAGCTCTAAGCTTTCAAGCTCCAAGCTCTAATGGCGTCCTTAAGTTCCCACAGGTTGGCCAAGGTGAAAACTCCAAGGAAGGTCAAGGAAAGATGGCTAGAAAGATAGGATTTCGAGAGTTAGCCATGAAGCTGACCTTGAATTCGAGTTCTAACCATGGAATTAGGCAAGAAGAGGGGTTTACACCTACCTTGCACCCCTTGGTCGTCCTCCTTAGCTCCAAGTCAGTCCTTGGTCGTCTTTGGTGAAATGAAACAGTAAGGGAACGAAGGGTAAGTTCCCTTGCAACTAAGGGAAGGAGAGCTTATATACATGGGGTAGGATTTTCAACATTAGTTCATAAGTTGTCCATAATTCCAACTAGGTCCCTCCTTCTTTACTTGATCGTCCCTTCCTATTTATTCTAAGGACAAACCTTCTCTTAAGGTCTTAGAAAAGAAGGTAAAGGAGAGCAAGCTAATAATGAGGTACATACATAAAGAGATATTACACATATACCCTGATTATTCAATCACAAGGCATATCTCATAACTTGATAATTCAATTGAGGTGACTTCCTCATCATTTCTTCTCTTAATGATGGCAATAGTCTAAAAAGATACATTAGATGACATATTTCACAATTTGTATCCCTTAATTTGGGTAAATTGCATTTTACCCCAAACTAGGGTTTCAAGCACCGAGATTGCTTCCACAGCTGCACCTTGGTGCCCTAGCTTGGGAAATCCCTCAATCTTTACCAAAAAGATTCTCATGATGTCTCAACATCAAAGGAACATCTCAAAATGTGCAAATTGCAAGCTAACCCTTTTGACTGGGTAAATTGCACACATGTCCCTGTATATCAAAACAATGCTACAACTTTAAATAAAAAGGAGCAAATACTGAAATATACGTTTCTGAGAAACTTAATTACATGCTCAGAGTTAATCACAAAGATTTAATTACATATTTAGGCAAAACACCTAGGGTTGACTCATAACCCATGTCAGGGATGTTACAAATTATCCACCCCTTACAAGGATTTCATCCCCGAAATCGATAAAACATACTACGAGAAAAGGGCAGGATACTTCCTTCTCATCTCATCCTCTAACTCCCAAGTGGCTTCTTCAATACCATGATGGTTCCAGAGGACTTTCACAAGACTTATATCTTTCTTCTTTAACTTTTTAATTCGTTTATCAAGGATTGACATTGGTCCCTCCTCATAGGATATGTCATCATTCAATTCTACCTCCATAGGTTGTAGAACTGACTCGGTGTCTGGGTGACATTTCTTCAACATAGAAATGTGAAACACAGGGTGTAACCTCTGTAACTCTGGGGGCAGCTCTAGTTTATATGCTACCTTTCCAATCCGTTCAATGATTGGATAAGGCCCCATATATCTAGGATCTAACTTCCCTTTCCTTCCAAAACGAAGGACCCCTTTCCAAGGTGAGACCTTAAGATACACTCTATCTCCAACCTGGAACTCTAAGGGTCTACGACGTTTGTCAGCATAAGATTTCTGCCTATCCTGAGCAGTCTTAATCTTATGTTGTATAACTTTAATCTTTTCCATGGTTTGCTGCACCAGGTCAGGACCTAACAACTGGTGCTCACCAGTCTCAAACCAACACAAGGGTGATCTACAACGTCTACCATATAAGGCTTCATAAGGTGCCATATCAATACTATGCTGATAGCTATTGTTATAGGCAAACTCTATCAAGCTTAGGTGTAGATCCCAACTTCCGGTGAACTGGAGAACACATGCTCGCAACAGGTCTTCTAAGGTTTGTATGGTCCTTTCCGACTGTCCATCAGTCTGTGGATGAAAGGCCGTACTAAACCTTAGCTTGGTGCCTAAGGCTCTGTGCAATTGTTCCCAAAAACGACTTGTAAACTGAGGACCTCTGTCAGAAACTATTGTGACAGGAACTCCGTGCAAACACACTATCTCTTGAACATACAACTCTGATAACCTTTCAGCAGAATAGGTTGTTTTGACAGGTAAGAAATGTGCTGTCTTAGTCAACCTATCAAAAATTACCCAAATGGAATCATGTCCTTTGCTTGTCCTGGGTAGGCCAACAACAAAGTCCATGGTCACATGGTCCCACTTCCACTGTGATATGGGTAAAGGTTGCATTGTTCCTGCAGGCTTCTAGTGTTCAGCTTTAACTTGCTGACACACGGGACACCTCAGAACAAACTCTGCAACGTCCTTTTTCATCCCAGGCCACCAATACAGATCCTTCAAATTCTGATACATCTTGGTGCTCCCTGGATGCATAGCATACATGGAAGAATGGGCTTCTTCCAGGACTAACTTCCTCAAGTTGTCCACATCCGGCACTATCATTCTTCCATTATAACAAGCTACTTGATCTTTTGAGTCATGAAAACTATCTTGCTTCTCATTTCCATACTCAGATCTTATATGTTGAACTGCAGCATCACCTAGCTGTGCCTCTTTAATCTGCTCCCTTAGGGTAGGTTTAATATGCATCTCAGCCAACAAACCGACTAGCAATGACACCTTCAACTGTACATTGTCTTGCCTTAAAGAGATAAGCATATCTCTTCTAGAGCATACTAAAGAGTTTAGTTGTGCTCTATACATGGTTGATGTTGCTGATTTCCTACTCAAGGCATCTGCAACAACATTGGCCTTACCTGGATGGTAATCAATTGTACAGTCGTAGTCCTTGATTAACTCCATCCAGCAACGTTGCCTCATGTTGAGCTCATGCTGAGAGAAGATATACTTAAGGTTTTTGTGGTCTGTGAAGATCTGGAATGTTTCTCTGTAGAGATAGTGCCTCCAGATCTTCAAAGCATGAACCACAGCAGCTAACTCCAGATCGTGTGTTGGATAATTCTCCTCGTGTTTCTTAAGCTGTCAGGAAGCAAAAGAAATCACTTGTTTATCCTGCATCAACACACATCCTAGTCCATTCTTGGAAGCATCACGGAAAACTATACATCCTTTTCCTTGTTCAGGTAGCACTAACACATGTGCACTTGTCAACCTTTCCTTCAGCAACTGGAAAGATTGTTGACACTTATCACTCCAAGAAAAAGGAACATCTTTCCGGGTTAACTTGGTCAAAGGTAAAGCTATAGAACTAAAGTTCTTAATGAACCTTCGATAATAGCCAGCTAACCCCAAGAAACTTCGAATCTCCATCGGTGTCTTCGGTTGTTCCCATTGTAGAACAGATTCTACCTTTGTAGGGTCAACACGAATTCCCGAGGCGGATATTACATGTCCAAGAAAAGATACCTCTGGAAGCCAGAACTCACACTTGCTAAACTTAGCGTACATCTTATGTTCTCTTAGCAAGGTCAAAGCTTGGCGAAGATGCTGCTCATGCTGCTGAGCATCCTTACTATAAATCAGAATGTCATCTATGAAGACGACAACACACTGATCAAGGAAAGGTCGAAAAACTCTATTCATGAGTTCCATAAATGCAGCTGGTGCATTGGTTAGTCCAAACGACATAACCGTGAACTCATAGTGACCATATCTTGTCCTAAAGGCAGACTTGGATATGTCACTATCCTTAATACGGAGTTGGTGATATCCAGACCTCAAGTCTATCTTTGAAAAGATTGTTGCACCACGCAACTGGTCAAAGAGATCATCAATCCTTGGCAGAGGATACTTATTCTTTATTGTTACTTTATTGAGTTGTCTGTAATCAATGCACAACCACATTGACCCATCTTTCTTTTTAACAAACAAGACCGGAGCACCCCAAGGTGAAGTACTCGGTCGGATAAAACCTCTCTCAAGTAGCTCTTGAAGCTGTTTCTTGAGTTCTGCGATCTCGGCAGGCACCATCCTATACGGAGTTTGAGCTATGGGTTTCGTATCTGGGATCAGATTAATTTCAAAAATCAATCTCCCGAGGTGGTGGTATACCAGGAAGTTCTTCAGGAAACACATCTTTGAATTCCCTGACTATAGGAACTTCGGCAGGATTGGAACTTTCCTTGGTAACATCTACCACATGGGCTAAGAATGCATAACATCCTTGCCTCAACAGCTTATCAGCGACCATAGCTGACACAAGACAGGTGGGCAGAATCTTTCTTTCACCTTGAAAGATCCATGTGTTGCTTTCATCAGCAAACACAGCCAACTTGGACTCACAATCCAAGACAACTCTATACCTTTCTAAGGTATCCATTCCAAAGATTATATCAAATCCCTGCATATCAAGTGGTATAAGATCCACTTGAATGCGATGGTCAGAAAAGAAAAGGATGCAGGAAGGACATACCTTCTGCAAAACGGCAGACCCACTCAACGGAGTCTCTAACAACAAACTATCTGCTCTATGAATAACAGTCACATTGCAGTTACGAATCATTTCATGAGTGATGAAAGAGTGCGTAGCACCCGGATCAATCAGAACAGATACATCATAGGATATAGACATATCGGAATATAAAAGTTTCATCTGACCTGCCACTACCCGTGGATTGACCACTGCCTCAGGTGGGTTCATAGCATAGAACCTCGCAGTCGCCTGGTGTTGAGGTGGTGCTGATGATCCAGCTTGAGACGCTTGTCCACGTCCTCGAGCTGCTCCTTGATGTTGTCTATTCTGAGATCCCTGTTGATTCTGTCTCGGGGTTTGTTGTGTCACACCGACAGGCCTAGAACGGCAATCCTTCATCAAGTGTCCCACCTTACCACAGTTGTAGCAACTCCTCTCCTGTTGTTGTGGTCTGGGTGGTCCAGTGACTGACTCAGATGCAGAACTGTGCGTCCCTTGAAGCAGTTGACTCCGTCCTCTACCTCTGCTTGGTGTCCATTGAGTTTGAAAACTCGATCTGGGTGGTGGGGGGTTAGGTGCAGAGAATCTAGGTTTCTTGGAATCCCTAGATGAAGAACCCTGGAACTGTGGATATCTTTTATGGGTTTGTCTTTTCTCAACCACAGATCTCTCTATCCTTCGGACTGACTCAACGAAGGTAGAGAATCTCTCTCTATTTTCTAAAGCAGACACAGGGGTTGACATATCAGAATTCAAACCCTTTTCGAATCTTCTGATTCTTTCCTCATCCGTAGCAGCCATGTGCGGACAGAACCGCAACAACTCCATGAACTTAGCTCCATACTCACTAATGTTCATCATACCCTGCCTTAGTTTCTCAAACTGAGAGATCTTCTCATCTAGGAAGGTCTTTGGAAAATATCTATTGATAAATTCCTGACGAAACTCTTCCCATGAGAACTCTACTCCAGGTCTCTTCTGCTCTTCCATGTTCCACCAGTGACCAGCACTACCTTTGAGAAGATAGACAGCATGTCTAACCTTCTCAGCTTCCGGAATCATAAGAATCCTGAAAGCCTTCTCCAACTCTGTCAACCATAAGTCAGCATCTGTAGGGTCGGCAGTTCCGAAGTACTCGGTAGCTCCGACACGACGAAGTCGTTCGAATGTCTTACCAGTACCTTGTGCTTCAGGCTGGACAGGTGCCCTAGGTGTAGGAATGGGCATCCTATCAGTTATATGTGTCATGGCAGTCATGAACTGCCCGAACATCGTCTGTACAGCTGGATCACTCATGTCAGCTGGGTCGAACTGGGGTGGCTCTCTTGGCGACTCAGGTGCAGGTTGTTCTATTCTCGGAACTCTTGCACCGCCTCGAGGTGCAGTAGCACTACTCTCTGCCACGTGTTCATCACGATGTTCTGACATTCTTATGTATCTTCTTCTCCTGAGGAGCAGAAGATTCTATTAGATGAGGAAGGAGTACTAAAGGTAGACTCGACATCCTAAGTCCTATGCCTCTGTAGACTCAACTGAACCTGGAGCTCTGATACCACTAGTTGTGGGCTCTGATCTCCAAACCATGACATAAACACGATTAAAACTTAGCGGAAGCGAATCGGTAATTAGTGGAAGACAAAAATCACGAGAAATTAAAACTTTTCGTGACAAGAGCTTGAATCCATAAAAGCTTCTTTCATAAAGTGGGGTAAACTGTTTACATCTCAGGATAATTACTTCTTGAGTAATTATATACATCAAGATACAAAATCTCAAGATCACTATACAAAAGACTCCAAGACCTGAGAGTACAGAGGACACATAGGACTGACTCTAACTACACCATATGGCAGGACAATCTCCACCTGAGATTACTGCTGCCCCTGATGCTGTTGCTGAGACTGATCACCTGTAGGCTGGTTCCTTCGTCTCCGACGTCCACCTAAAAAGTTGAAGCCTACGGGGTGAGACAATTATACATAATTGTCCCAGCGAGAGTTATAACTCTTCGCCAGAAGCTTTATTATAACCTCAAAGAATATTTTAAGCAGTAAAGCCTTCAAAGTATTCTATAACAATTGCAGGTATAACAAGATCTCTATAATTTAGGAGATATGGAGAATATAATCATTATTGCAATGTAACATCAATCAACTAACTTGGAGTCATCTCTAACAAGTTATACTACATGGTTGATTATGTTTTACAAACAACATTATGCCCTGTGGAGATGAGGCTTACCACTCATACTCCAACTGATCGCTGAGAAGTCACATCAGTATCATACATAGGTCATTAAGAGAGCCGGATTCTCATGACCTTCACCTTCCTCAGTCAGTAAGAGGATTACTTGTAGGACATCTCGTGTCTCTACTACTATAGCTTACCAGGGTAAACTGGTCCTTTGCTATTTTAGAGTCACAATGGCGTTCTGTACTCTCTTCGTCATCAGGAGGTTTCATATTTACCTACCACTGATACGGATATCTATGATTTCTTCGTCATCAGGAGGTTTCATGTTTACCTACCACTGATACGGTATAAAAATATAGTGAAGGATGGATGGATTCCACATCTACATCACTTTCCTACACTAGGATGTAAGGTTCTACACATCCATGTACCCCACATACTCAAAAGTATGTGCTCCAGGAGTTCCCTGAGGAAAACCTGTTTCACCATCACTTAATCTCTGACAATGATGGATCTATGATCAGGGCTCTACATTATACTTGATCAGTTCGGTACATTCAGTATTCTTTAACAGCATACATTGTTCTTCAAACAATAACAGTAGCATAGCAGCTATAAAAGAAGAATACTAAATGTAACAGGCCTAACTCATATCAGTCATCATTTCTCATTATCCTCATCACAAGTCATCTCTAAGGCATGACTTTGATGGTATTCATGGCTTTCACAACTCATTATCAGTATAGGATGCCACTGACAAGACATCAAATTACTTTACTTATTCATAAGGCTAACAACATGCCTTTAATGAATATAACATCATCATCCATACCTGGATATGATTACCTTCATATCAGAACCTGCATGGTTAATACAACTGATAAAGGTAATACAAAAATGAGGAATGTCCTTCCTACTCTTGTCATAAGAGTTTAAATCTCTAATTCTTATCAAATAGAGTTTAATATTCAAAAGCATGCCATTACCCTTGAATTAGGGTTTACTATTCTCATTACATGTCATCACCCTTGAATTAGGGTTTACTATTCTCATTACATGTCATCACCCTTGAATTAGGGTTTACTATTCACATTAAGGTGAATTGAACTCATAACATCATCATGTATGAGTAACATCTTCATTGATGATCTTAGATTAGTTAAAAGTTCATCATTTATCATAGTTAGGGTTTCTATGATCTCACACAGGTGGATCATACCCTAATTATGCTCATTTCTGTGTATTGGGGATGCTTCAATTGAGTTTCCACTTAAAAAGTGTACTTTCTCTCTCTAGAAGTACTTTCTCTCTCATCATAAGGTTAGGTGATGTCAACATCACCCTAGATCAGGTCGGATTAAGTCATCATAGGCTAACATGGCTAAAACATCATCATCATGTGATTAGGGTTTGAATTGAGCAAGATATAACTCAATTGGCCCTTCAGGGGTATTTTGGTAATTCACCCCATTGATCATCATCATGGTCCAAACCTTAGTCAATTAACCCCTTAATATCCTAGGTTGTCATTAGGGTTCGATTAGAGCAACGTTGGACCATTTATATCATCAATTGATTGAATGAAGTCAACCTTGAATCACATTGATTGATTTCAATTATCAACCTTCAATCGAATTGAGATCGTTTGAAAGTATTGACCGTTTGCCCACTTTGACTTTCCAAGACCGCGAGCCCTCTTCTATCTTCAAGACCGCGAGCCTCCTTAGGCTTCAAGACCGCAAGCCTCTTCAAGTGGTTCAAGACCGCGAAGATCAAATTGAAGTTGAGACCGCGAAGAGATGTTGACCGTTTGCCCATCTTGACCTCAGGACCGCGAGGCCCTTCACGGTCTTGAGACCATGAGCCTCCTCTCGGTCTTGAGACCGTGAGCCCCCTCACGGTCTTGAGACCGCGAGCCCCCTCTCAGTCTTGAGACCGCGAGGCTCTCAAGGTCTCAACCGTTTGGTCCATCAACAAAATCAATAATGCAATTGATGATGTCAACCGATGTTGAAGCCCTCAAAAGGTCAAAACTATGTTGACCACCTATGGATTGGGTCAATTAAGGTTATGCTTAACCAATTGGTCATTCAATTGACCCTCAATCGTTGACCAATTAGGATTCAAATTGATTCAATTAGGGTCTATCAATATTCACCCATCAACACTCAACAATGTGCATCAACACAAGGTTGAACCCTTCAATTGAGCTCCAATTGGGCCCAAACTTGGCCCAAACGGTCTTGAGGTCATGTGGGTGGACCCCACATGGTCTTGAGACCGTTTGGCCAAGATTTCATCAAAATCTAAGGTGATTTGATAGAGGTTGAACCATGATTGATCCACAAACAGAATTTTGATTAAATTGACAACTTATTTGCAATTAGGTCCTCAATTGGTCAAATTACTTAACCCTAGACCTTCAAACGGTCTTGGGTGATTGTCCTCTCGGTCTTGAGACCGTTTGGATGAGTTCCAAACGGTCTTGAGACCGTTTTCCCATCCAATTTTGGATTCTAGTGCAAATTCATCAAGGTCTGACCTATTGAGTTGATGATCATATCAATATTTAATTGCAAAGTAATTTGGTGTAATTATACGTTCAATTGGTCAACTATTCTTGACCCCAGACCTCCAAACGGTCATGGTTGATTGCCCTCGTGGTCTTGAGACCGTTTGGGTGACCCCTAAATGGTCTTGAGACCGTTTAGGTCAATCAACCCTAAAAACCCTAATTAGGTCACCATAATTTCAGTACTGATTTCATCTAGGGTTAGCCCTAGTATTCACCCTTCAACTCTTAGCCCGTTTGGAATTAGACCATCAAACTTGGTGAGTTGTTAATTAACATAATTTGAACAGTAATCTCATACGGTCAACGCCTAGTCAACGACCTTACACGGTCTTGAGACCGTTTGCCCAAAAAGGCAATTTCAGACCGTTTGAAAATCAGGAATAAATTCAAATAAAGTTGTTACTTAAAAAAGTCATATCTCCCGATTCCTTTGGAGTTAGCCTCCCAAATTTTGAGGGTAATTAGCCTATATAATTAGGAACAGATTGCTTATACGGTCCACGCTCGTTCAATGGGGCCAAACGGTCTTGGAGACCGTTTTCCCTGTCGCGGTCTCAAGACCGTTTGCTCACCTCGCGGTCTTGAGACTGAGAGAGCAAACTTTTGAGACCGTTTAAGGAAGTGAAAAGAGGTGGGTTTTTCTTGGAAATCACGCCTTCATCTCCTAACTCAAGAAAAGTACGAATATCCCATGGATTTGCTTGCAAAATAGCAGGGAAAAGTAGGGAAACACTTAGAGCTATCATCAAAACGCATATAAAGATGCACATAGTAAAGCATGGGTTTAGAGTTATAAAACCCGCCTAAAGCTTGCTTCTTGAGCTCCAAGCTTTCAAGCTCCAAAATCTAATGGCGTCCTTGAGTTCCCACAGGTTGGCAAAGGTGAAAACTCCAAGGAAGGTCAAGGAAAGATGGCTAGAAAGATAGGATTTCGAGAGTTAGCCATGAAGCTGACCTTGAATTCGAGTTCTAACCATGGAATTAGGCAAGAAGAGGGGTTTAAACCTACCTTGCACCCCTTGGTCGTCCTCCTTAGCTCCAAGGCAGTCCTTGGTCGTCTTTGGTGAAATGAAACAGTAAGGGAACGAAGGGTAAGTTCCCTTGCAACTAAGGGAAGGAGAGCTTATATACATGGGGTAGGATTTTCAACATTAGTTCATAAGTTGTCCATAATTCCAGCTAGGTCCCTCCTTCTTTACTTGATCGTCCCTTCCTCTTTATTCTAAGGACAAACCTTCTCTTAAGGTCTTAGAAAAGAAGGTAAAGGAGAGCAAGCTAATAATGAGGTACATACATAAAGAGATATTACACATATACCCTGATTATTCAATCACAAGGCATATCTCATAACTTGATAATTCAATTGAGGTGACTTCCTCATCATTTCTTCCTTAATGATGGCAAGAGTCTAAAAAGATACATTAGATGACATATTTCACAATTTGTATCCCTTAATTTGGGTAAATTGCATTTTACCCCAAACTAGGGTTTCAAGCACCGGGATTGCTTCCACAGCTGCACCTTGGTGCCCTAGCTTGGGAAATCCCTCAATCTTTACCAAAAAGATTCTCATGATGTCTCAACATCAGAGGAACATCTCAACATGTGCAAATTGCAAGCTAACCCTTTTAACTGGGTAAACTGCACACAGGTCCCTGTATATCAAAACAATGCTACAACTTTAAATAAAAAGGAGCAAATACTGAAATATACGTTTCTGAGAAACTTAATTACATGCTCAGAGTTAATCACAAAGATTTAATTACATATTTAGGCAAAACACCTAGGGTTGACTCATAACCCAGGTCAGGGATGTTACAGGCTGGGTCAAGTTGGGGGACCTCAGGCACCCGATCTTCATGTGCCTACACTCTTGCTCCATTAACTGATGAAGCATCACTTCTCTCTGCAGTATGTTCTCCATGGTTTCCAGACATCCTTAAGCTTTATCTTCTGCTGAGGGCAGAAGGTTATTTTAAGAAAATTTGGAATACTCACAAGAACAGACACAACCCTAGTCCTAGATCCCTGTAGACTCAGCGAACCTAGAGATCTGATACCAAACTTGTAATGTGACATCCCACCATCACAGAGACAACGAGATGCCATGCGAAAACACGCGGAACCACCATAAGCTACATATTACCAAAAACACGGGTTAATTAAAACTGATTGTGGAAAGGAGATAAAAGAGAACTATTACATCCAGATTCTTATCCTACAAGGAAAAGATGTTATATAAATATTTACAGGCCTTGATATTTGTCCACACCCTATAGGAACCAGCTATCATGTCAACACCAGAGTTCATCACCTGTTTATACATACATAACATGCCACATCAGGCCAGTAACAGGATATACAAAGCTACATCAGCTATACATCATAAAACATCATCAAAACACCTCTGAGGACCTGAGAGTACAGGGATGACTCTAGGACTCTACTACAAAACAACAAAAATAGTAGCATATCCATCTCTTGCTTCCTACTTCACTTCTTGCTGCTCGGACACAACCTCACGACCACCACCACATCTAGCACGATCACCTAAAAAGGTTGTAAACCAACAGGGTGAGACACACAGTCCCAGTGAGAAACATAAATCCCCGACAAAACTATAAAACTTTAGAAAAAGTAGGTAAAGCAGATAACTGATATCAGCAGATCATAAGAGCAGCATCCTAAGTAGAACTTATTTTATGAACAATCTTACCAGGGTATCCATGAGGCATATGACCAGATATTCTTTGCGGAACATGATTAACAATATAAGATTTATAAGAACTTATCACAAAATATAAGGATCGTACAAATAACTGTAAGGTATAACTAGATCAACTATACAAGCAAGGCCTCAATCAATGTTCTGTGATTTTCCCTAAGCAGTATATACTATTCAGCTGGATTACCACTAGTACATAACCAACCTTTAGTGTCGGTTTCTAAGCGATACCTATGTGGGCGACGCTAAAAGCCCAGCCGTAACGCATCGGTTAAAAAACCAACGCCAAACCCTTCACGTGCCACCGAAAATGTGCCAGCAGGGGACTATCGGCGTCAGTTATTAGATAAGAAACCGATGCCATATACCTTTGCGCCACAGAAAGGGCACCATCTTGGGAACTATAGGCGTCGGTTATTAGATAAGCAACTGATGTCATATCACTCCCAACACGGCCGTGGTGTTAAGGGAATAGACGTCGGTTACGAGTAGAAACCGACACTGTAACCGATGCCATATCACTCCCAGCACGGCCGTGGTGTCTAGTCTGCTGCCACGGCCGTACTGGCCAGCACGGCCGTGGTGTTAAGGAAATAGACATCGGTTACGAGTAGAAACTGACACTGTAACTATGTGGCGTCGGTTTTATAAAAATAATCGACGCCTATTTTTGTTTTTCTTTTTGTCAGTCTGCAGACCTGCTGTATGGCTGGTCGCAGGATGAGAAACCTGCAGTTCAGTTATGAACTGCAGGTTTTACAACATCCATTGATATCAGCCAACAACAGGCCACAAACCTGCAAAATTAACAACAAAAATATTCACACATTTAGCAATGCAACCTGAAGTTCGATTTGATTTTCACATATTTAGAAACATTCATGTAGCTAGCAATCTATAGTTCCATTCATTTTCACATTCACACATGTAGAAACATTCATATAGCACCAACAGTTTCATTCATTTTCACTCAGACACATGTAGAAACATCCAGACATGTAGAAACATTCACACATATATTATAATTCAGAAATTCATTTACAAAATATCATTCTTTAGTCATTATTCACTATCAACATCCCAATTATATGTTAAAACCCCCACTACACTACAGAAAATGTGACTTTTTGTGAAGGATGATTCCTTCACAAATGTACATTAATTCCTTCAATAAAAAATTCGGTTGAAGGCCATTCCTTCACAAAAAGTCCTACTCTAAAAGCCTCTTCACAAATACTTTGATGAGAGACTCTAGCCTTCACAAATACTATTTTGAAGGACTATTTGACCTTCACAAATAAACTTCCCAGGCCTCCCAAATACATTTTTGAAGGCTAATTTCACAACTTTCAATGAGGTTCAAGGGCCTTCACAAATACTTTTTTTGAAGGATTATTTGACCTTCACAAAAATAATTCCCTGGCCTCCCAAATACATTTGTGAAGGCTAATTTCACAACTTTCAATGAGGTTCTAGGGCCTTCATAAATATACTTATTTTATCATGAATTACAATTGTGATATATATTTTTGTGGCTTCTATCAGGCACAAAGAATATTTTAATGAACTAATTTAGTTAATAAGACACAACAACCATAACAAATCACTCTTTTGAAACATTCCTTTTTATTTCACAGAGAAAAATTGTTCATTACATAGGGGAGGACATCGGCCTTTTCCCCTTAATCGATACAAATTTCAATGTAAGTATATATCGACATTTTGACTTTATCACTCATTTAGCCAATGACCAACTTTGATAATGTTGAGAGGAAGCTTGGACATCAGGCCTCTGTCCAGCATAGAGTTCATGCTCCACTATCATGTCAATGTGGTGGCATGCATCTGTTTTTCCTGTGTGACAAATGCTTGCAACTTGAAGTGTAAGGGTGAAGAGGATTACTGAAGGTGTGAAATGGGCATTAACATTGAAAGGTCTTGTGCTTTCTTCACTGTGTAGATCAACTAGATTCTTTGTAGGTGTGTGATCGTGCTATTTTTGGAAGATGCTATTTCCTAAAAAATGCTTAGCATTTGGAGTCACGCCTGATCCTCCAGCAATTAGGACCAAACTGTCATAGCTGAAATGCCACCAAGTTATACGTAAGCTCAAAATAATCTATCAAATAAAAACCACATTATCATAGTTAACTTACTCATTTAGCATTTTTAAAATATGTTCATTAATTGATAGTGTTACACTTAGAATTCATAATCACAGTTCAAATAATCAAGTTTTATTGCATGTTCTGTACAAGATATACATACCTCAGGAAGAGATTTGTCGAAGGTCCATATGGTTGGCACCTTTATGAACATCATGCTGGTCGCAGTGTACCTCAAACTTGCAATTAGAGATATCAACTTCCAATGAATAAATTTGACAATGAAACCTTTTAAATCAGCATGCTCAATTACATACTTGGGTACTTTGTAAGAGTGAGCTGCACTGCTCTACATGGCAGCAGCCGGGCAGACATCAAGAAGGACGAGAGCAACAACCTTGGTAGCACCAGTGGATGTTGGCACAATGTTGAGAGCAGCAGCTCTTGCACGGCGAAGATCACGGTGGACAAAACAGAGTCAACAGCAGTCTAGTTTATATTACATATGCGGGATACATAGTCCTATTTAATTTGTTCTAGTCGAGACACTCAGATGCACCTCCTAAAGAAGATGGTATAGTAAATCAATAATTTTGGATGGGAGAGGACAAGGAAAAGAAAGGATAAGAATGGAGATAGTATACATACCTCTTACAGATAATACTACATGATACAACATTGATGCTCCAACGAAAGACAGCAGAACATTTGTAGCAATAATGAAATCTGTAATCATGTTTTCTCTAATCATGTAAGTTATTCTGTAATAACGAAATCTGAATCAGAAATTTGTAATAGCACTATGGAATTTACAGCAGAACATTTGTTCTCTAACAAAAGACAGCAGAACATTTACAGCAGAAAATTTGTAGCAGAACATTGATGCTCCAACATATGTTTTCTCTAATCATGTAAGTTATTCTGTAATAACGAAATCTGAATCAGAAATTTGTAATAGCACTATGGAATGTGAAATCAGACAAGCGTAAACATGCATGTCGGTGTTAATAATAAAATATGAAGTTTACAGATACACAACGATTTAAGGTTCAAACAGAATTTCGTTAAGTTGAGCAATCGCTTAAAAAGGTAATGTCAAGTGCAAATGATACAATTCCCACTAAAATATCCCAAAAAAAATAGATGCAGACAGAACCTATAATAGCTATACATGAATAACACTATCATATAGTTCACTCCAAAAAGTTGAATTTTCCGTTGGCGCAAATCCATCTCCACAAATTTGACCTGCCTTTTCCTAACATGAATAATCTTGTTGTTGAAATCAGAATACAAATATGATAATATAACCAAAACATGACAGTCTTGAAGTGTTTAAGTCATAAAACCAAACATAATAACTAAAACCATGTTGCTGCAACTGACATGTTTATTTATTGAATCTATGCGAGCACTACATGAATTAAGTCTATTTTGTGAAGCAATATAATGACAAAAGTTGATCAGTATTAGAGACATGTTCTGAAAAATAATTGAAAATAAGCACAAAAAATAGCTTCTTACTTTTAAGAGAGTAGTTACAAAACTCATGCGAAGATAGGATAGATCTCCATGAAAGGATACATAATGAGTAATTGAAAGTAACATGGCTGGGAGGTATATGTTTTCCACTAACCAAATCCAACAAATATAACACTTTCAGTTGTTATCCTCCCTGTGAGCAGACGACCAACATATAAATGTCATTTTCAACAGTTCGTCTAACATTTCCACATCTAATATGAATAAGACCCAATTGTGTCTTAGGGAACATGTGATGTAATATACTTAAGAGACACACTTATGTAGTTCAATAAGTAAACAAAATAAAGATGGTGTAATTTTAGTAAATGTAGTCTAAATCAGATTAAACAAACTTAAGTTGACCTAAACGTGACATAATAACACCCCAATATGAGTAGAAGTGTCAAAACTCAGATCTGATTTCTTTAAAAGGTATCGTATCCTTCAACTTGACATGATAAAAAAGAAATACCAACCCCACCATGTATGTCCTCATTGGATAAGTTATCTAGGCTAAAGATGTTATATCCTCGCCTATCAAAGATAGAAAGCAATTCATGCATAAATGAAAAAAATAGACAATTAAAAATTAATATGAATGCATCAAACTAACAAAACCAACTGAATTAGGGTTCAAGCATCAGATAAAAGAAAGTTATTCTTATAAGACCATGAAACTATTTCTGGAATTAAAACACCGATGGAGAGATGGTTGATTAAAAAGCTTCATCTTATGTCAAACGATACAGAATGGTTATTGAATGAGCAACTAAACTATTGCAAACACAAACAGAAATGATAGTGGAGGGACATGAAAAGCTCGATGGTTGGTGTTATCTCTGAGAATGTCGGAAGCACTTGGACACATGCCGACCGGTAAGGCACATGCACACAAAAAAGCATGGTCATTGATTGGAGTGGTGGGAGAAAGTGAGTAGATGACGATGGATCAAAGGCTACAAATCCACGCAAGGGGCCCCTGTTATTAGCAGACTTTGACACCCATATCATGCGATGAATAAGGTCTTGCTGTTCCAGCACCAAAACATTTTACACGCAATGGTTTTCTGGGAGAGCCTTGGCAAGCTCCGCTTACCATTCCACTGACCGACCTATTGTGTCCACTATCACCGTACCAGACCTTGCACTCATCCATGCATATGCTCTGTGTCACCTATAACAGAAAGGGGGAAATAAGATCAACCGATCAACTAAGACCATCCAATAAACGAGCGATGATATTGTCATGGCTGTTGATCTTCCTCCAAAGAATGAGCAACCATCACCATCGAGAGACAAGTTCAGTAGTAGGCGACCCCTCATACAATAAAATCGGTGAATATTGTAAAGAACACATCAACGTTCTTTGTCGTATAGATCAAAGGATTGTTGGTAATTAATAAAATGAGGATGAAAATTTCACAGATTTTTTTTGAAGTTATGAAAATTTCACAGATAATCATTTAATAAGAAGGAATATTCAAAGATAGGTACCTGATACAGAGCCTAGTAGACTGTCTTGCAGCAGCAGGCAAAGTGTTGACCAAACAGAGACCACCAAACACAGCCGATGACCCCACCAAGCAATGGCTTTTTCGTCCTCAATCTTCTATCATCATAGGAATCGTGGCCCTTTGACTTTAGATTTCTGCATTAGATCCTGACATCATCTTCTGCGGTGGATGCTAGAGGAATCCTTATGCCGAATCCCAGACATGAGGCGACGATCGAGCAAAGATACCTAAAGGTGGCTATGTTTCCACCCTGCAGAAGTCAATGATGGTACAAAGAACATGGACCCTAGCAAATTGGGAGAGGAGAGAAACAGATAAAAGAAAAAGTTTGCAATGGATTAATACCTTTCCCAACATAGGAGCCGTCCCCATGATAACAGAAGCTAAAGAAGATCGAACATGCTGAGAGGAATCAGTGCATAGCTCCTGCAAATGCAGTTATTATGTGAGGCAAAAAACAAATATGAAAAAAGAAAAAGGTGAGGAGTTCGCACTTGACAAAGAAACTGCAAAGCAGCAGCTATGCGCACCTCAGCTTCATTGTCACGGAGTAGACGCACATAAGCAGGCACCAACTGTATTATAACAAGCATGATACCAACCTTGCAAATTGCATCAATTTCATCAAAAATGATGACATGCAAGTCACTTTCATCACCTGAAAGAAGAATTATACTATACCATTCAGCATGAAATAACAAGCATGATACCAACCTTGCAAATTGCATCAATTTCATCAAAAATGATGACATGCAAGTTAATTTCATCACCTGAAAGAAGAATTATACTATACCATTCAGCATATATTGAATTCACACCTCGAGATTTTTGCTCGTTCTCCGCATCCGCAAATAAATCTCTCCCATTTTTCTCTGTTTCTCCAACAAACCTACTTAAAACTTTAGGTCCATTGACTATCTAAAATTAAGAAAAACAACATATCCATTCAACTATAGTTATAGAAAAATATCATGATGAAAAATTCAACAAATGATATACACCTAGAAATGGCAAATAGATTATGTGCCAAAGATAAATGATGGTAACCATGAATAAAATTCAAAAAACATACAAATGTTGAGCCCTTCAGAGTATTTGCAGCGGTGGTTTTAATCATTATAAGATAAATGTCATTTGAATAAGAGTTGCACCTTTGGTTCCTTCCCATTTAAAAGTTTTCCTATCTGACGAGCCATAAGTGTCTTTCCGGTTCTAGGAGGGCCGTAAAGTAGCATCCCTTTGACATGCTTAATACCCAATCTGTAGGAGTAAAAGAGGAATAACTGAAAGAATTTGAAAATAAACAACTGATGTTTCAAAGCTTTACTTGTTGGTAACGCGAGGAGGAAAAACACGTGAAGCAAATGCTCTTCTGAAGATATCATTGAATTCATCACTCAGCCCTCCTATTCCCAGCTTCTGAAGATTAAAATCTTTTTGTTTGAAGAGGTTGCTGCCCGCAGAGTCACACTGGTTAACTAACTGCAGCAACATAAGTATGTTATAATACAGTAGAGGATACATATATGGCATCACTTACACTGTATAGCTTCAACAGAGAAAAAAGAACAAAATCAAAATCTGCACTCATATTTTCAACTTAGAAAGAATAGATCATACCATTATAACTGACGCATGCAAGGGCATGACATGATACCCAACTTCAATGTTGGATCGAGCAAATTATAAATTGCATGTCAGTTTTCCAAATGACTAGATCTGCACCACAGAAAATACAACATCCAGAATGATGGTCATGTTCATCCTCAAGTTCCTCATGCTCATCTCCTACTTCAGTTGAAGGAGAGGAGACTGTAGGTGAAGTAGTAGTGGGTTGTGGCGGGGTTGTACAAGCTCTCATAGTTGACCTTGTGTTCCTCATCCTGCATAAGATGAAAATATAACAATTGTAGCAATGCATAAGAGGTTAGTCCAACAGTTTATGGAATAAATGTACAACATTGTAAGCACATAATAATCCACAAAATAAAAGGGACAAATGACAATGCAATATCTTTGCACCAATACATAATAATCCACAAAGAAAAATATTACATCAACACAAAATATTCCTCATCCTATATAAGATAAAAAAGGGACAAATGACAAGGCAATATCCTTGAACCAAAACATAATAATCCACAAAGAAAAATATTGCAAGCACGATCATTCACTAAGGTTTGCAACAACTAATCAAGACAACTTTATTCCTTGGGATCCCTAGCAACAAATGATCCATGCATATCATTCCTTGACCAGGAGATATCATCACTTGTGTGGTTGTTACCACTATGAACTTGTGTCCCACTCATATAATCCTCAACGATAGGTACTTCAGAATAATTTCGAGGTGGAAGTTTCAAAATAGTGAACCAATTATCATCATCATGATCTTTTACATAAAAGCATTGCATTGCTTGTGATGCAAGAGTGAATGGCTCATCTTGATTGTGTCTCCTTGAGAAATTGAGCTGTGTGAAACCATATTTGTCAATGCGCAAACCGTTAGAAGAACTTTCATCAAACCAAGCACACCGAAACAATGGTATTTTTATGTCTGGACCATAACATAGCTCAATGACCTCCTCCAATTGTCCATAATATGTAATTGTAGCCGTAATAGGATTTTTATCCCTCCCACTTGCATAACTAGATGTATCTGCCACCAAGTAGACCCCACTATTTTGTGTAGTAGAAGTACTTTCAACATGTTTTGAGCAGAATCGATATCCATTTACTGAATAGCCTTCATATGACATTCCATCTATAGAAGGACCCTGCGATATCCATCTCAACTCCTCACTAACATCCTTTGGATGATCCATTCGCATACGTATTACATAATTTATCAACATAAAAATAAGAAGGGATTAAATACTCTTTCAAAATAAAATTTGATTAATTTTATAAATTACTTACATGCTCTCTCAACCACCTAGCAAACTGTGTTGCGTGTTTTTTTTCTAAAGCATGTAGTGTGATATTTGGTTCAGCCTCTTGAAGCTTTATCATGTGTTCACTGGTTATTGGAAAAATTCAAAAGTTGTGGTTAGTCTATATTAGTAACAATTTAACATTGAAAAAAAAAATTGATTACCTTCTGTAATCATCGAACATGTCAGTATTAAATAGTACATTTCGATGGGCTTGTTCTAAAGTTTGCACATCAAAGTGTTTCGGTACTCCCACTCTAATAGGAGAGTCATCAACATTACGAGGAGTACGAGTGAATTTTGTGTCAAAATCAGGTAGATATCTAGCACAAAATGTCAAACATTCTTATGCCAAATAGCCTCTAGCAATAGAACCGGTAGGCTGAGCTTTATTTCTGACATAATTCTTGAGTTTCTTCAAGTACCTCTCAATGGGGTACATCCACCTATACCGTACAGAACCGACAACTCTTGCTTCATAAGCTAAATGGATAGGCAAATGCATCATAATGGTAAAGAATGCTGGAGGAAAAACTCTCTCTAACTGGCATAGTGTGACAGCAATGTCTTCTTCAAGCTTCTTAAATTCTTCTACATCAATAGCATCTGAGCAAAGTTTATTGAAAACTAAACATAGGCTTGCAATAGGTTTATAAACATCTAGGCCTATACAGTTCTACAAGGCAACAGGAAGAAGTTGTTGCATTAAAACATGACAATCATGGCTCTTCAATGCCAATAGTTTTTTCTCTCTCATGTTGACACACCTAGATATGTTAGAAGAATATCCATTAGGAACCTTCAATGTTTGTAAAACAGATAGAAACTTCTCTTTCTCTGTACTACTCATTGTGAAAGATGCTGGAGGTAAGTAATAATGGCTCCCTGAATCGACTGGCCACAAATCCCTTCAGATACCCCATTGTTTTAGATCTTGACGAGCTTATAAGTTGTCCTTACTTTTCTTCAAGTCGCCCAACAAAGTGTTCAAGATGTTCTCACAGACATTTTTTTCTATGTGCATTACATCCAGATTATGTCTCAGCAAAAAATATTTCCAATACGGGAGTCGAAAAAAAATGCTTATTTTATTCCATCCAGGCGGCAATGGCTGATGTCCACTTGTAGAAATTTTACGTTTATTAGTTTTTCCGAATGGAATGTTTGTACAACCCTGAAATTGCTGTAGTATATCATCACCTGACCAGCGCCTAGGTGGTTGATGGAAATCTTGTTCTCCATTGAAACTTTTTTTATCACGCCTATAAATATGATTATTTTTTAAGAAACGTCGATGGAAACCATAACATTGTTTCTTGCCAAATTGAATCCACTTGGATAAGGTGTCTACATTACAAGATGGGCAACCTAAATCCTTTTTCCCTTTGGTGCTCCAACCAGAAAGGTCACCATAAGCCGGAAAATCATTTATGGTCCATAAGATCATTGCCCGCATAGTGAAGTTTTTCTTGCTATAAGCATCATATACTTTAACTCCCTGACCCCAAAGTTTTTGAAGCTCATCAATTAATGGCTCTAAGTAAATATCAATATCATTCCCAACCATATGAGGACCTGGGATCAGCAAAGACATCATTATGTATGGCTCCTTTAGAAGAAGCCAAGGCAAGAGATTGAGAGGGGTTAATAGTACAGGCCATGTGCTGTTTGAAGCACTCATAAGTCCAAACAGATTGAATTCGTCTGTAGCTAGAGCAAGTCTGACATTTCGTGATTCAGCAGTAAAGTCTGGAAATTCTCTATATATTGAGATCCATTCTTCTGTGTCAGAGGGATGATGAATACGGCCATCATTTCCTTTTTCTTTAAATGGCCACATCATATCTTTTGCAACTGAAGGGCACATGTAAAGTCTCTCCAGACGAGGGATAATAGGAAAGTGATACATCACCTTTTCAGCTACCTTCTTGCCTTTTGTTTTATATGTCTTTTCATTCCATCTAGACTCACCACAAGTATCACACATGTCTTTTGTTGATGAACCTTTACGAAAGAGCATGCAGTCATTTCGACAGACATCAATTTTAACTTTTTTGAGGCCAAGGTCTTTTACAACTTTATTTGCTTCATAATAAGTCTCAGGTAACAGACTACCTTCTTTTGGGAAGGCTGAGATTATCAACTTCAGCAAGTTTGTAAAGGAATTATTTGACCATCCAGACTCCTCCTTTAGATATAACAGAGGCACCAGAAAGGACAACTTGGAGTGAGTTTTACAACCTTCATACAGTGGCTGATCGGCTTCTTTGAGAAGCTTGAAAAAGCGTTGGGCATTAAGATTTGTAGGTTCCTCCTCGAGTTCAAACTCACTGGCATGTCTTGTATCGCCCATTCCGAATATATCTCCCAACATTTGATGCATACTTCCAGATGTAGGTCCAATAGACGTTGCACTTATTGTATTCCTCCCGATCATCTCCCCATGATATGTCCAGACATCATAGCTACGGACAAATACTTTTTGTAAAACATGCAAGAATACATCATCCTCTAATTTAATGTATCTATTAGAGCACATTTTACAAGGACAAATTAAATTTCCCGGTCTGGGTGGTATTTGACGGGTACGTGCAAATTCAATGAATTTTTTAAAACCAGACTGGAATACTTCACTTTGCATCCTATTACCAATATACATCCAATTTCTATCCCGCAAGAAATCCATCTACATACAAGTACAAAAGAGGATAACGATCACATTACAACTAAAAAACAAAACTGAACAAGAGAAAAATAAAAGATAAAAGTTTAGATTGCAGTATCATTACTTGACATCTAGAAAGCACAAACACTTCTAGACAGGCCCCATGTCCGTGTGGGACACGTTTTGGACACGAACACTTCTTGAACACGACACAAAATGTTTTGGACACGGTTGGGACGTGTCTAGTTTATTTTTGTCTTTTTGAACCCCCTGGACAGAGCAGGACAATTCCAGGACACTTCCTGGACACATCACTACAACAACTGCTGCTGCAATCCTATTTTTTGTGCAAATGTTGAATATACGACTACTTTTTATGTCCTAGTACTAAGAAAATGTAACATAGAGATGAAATTTGATGACAATTACAAACAAATATGTTGAAAAAAATAAAGTCTTAAGATGAATCAGACATATGAGTCAAGTTATAGTCTAATAAGTCGATTAAATAAGTGATATGAAATCATATATATTTTTGTGGTATACTATATTTACAAAGCATGTGTTTAGTTTTCTACTTCATATTGTTTACACTGTACTACACACATAAAGACACATCTATATGCATATAAGAATACACATTCATGAATACATTAATATGGACAAACTCAAAAATAAATTCCAGTTCATACAACATACACCCACATATATGTATATATTGAAAAAATTCCCCCCTCATTAAATGTCGTGTCCATGTCCTACATTTTACACTTGTACACCTTCTAAGATTTTCCCACTTTAATTTGGAGACAAATTCTATTTACTATTAGATTTACCAATAATGATCTTTCCTTTGATAATGGTTGGCTTTCATGTTCCTCATTAACCATTCTATCATAATTTGATTCTGCCTCAGTCTAGAGGCATAACTTCTCATTTTATATTGAAATATTTCTAATCCAACCTTGAAGTTTCATACATGACTTAAATATATGCCTTACAGTTTTGGTTGTATGTTTATCATGTGTCATTTTTGGTATGTGTTTTCATGTGGCGGTGGGTGGCACTGGTTTGTAGTAACTTCACTACAATTAGGGTTCGATTGGTTCAATGTAACTCGAGTTTTTAGGGAACTCCGTTTAAGGGACTTCACTTCAACTTTCCAAAAAATGAGTTCATGTGATAGGTTTAATGTTTCATTTTGGTCTAATTTTTGCTTCCACTTGATTGGTTCATTGTATCTTTACACATGAAAAGCTAATATTTCTATACCATGCGTTCTTAAAGTTATACATGCCGCTAGTTCAATACCCAATTTTATTTAATTTGTTAAATAGAGACCAACAATGTATTTGTTATGGGTCATAAAAAATATATCCGTGAATGTCAATGTACAATGTATCTAATTTGACTTGCTAAATAGAAACCACGCACACCAATGATGCGATGATTTTGAGTCGCATTTAGAGACCTATTTCATATGTGTTTTGTGCCTTAATTACTCATTTTCATGGATATTATTGCATATTTCACTTTATTTGGTCTTTGCCATCATTTTATATCAAATCCCCTTTGTTTTACTATTTTGAGCATTATTTATCATCTTATTATAAATTGTGTGGATTTACTTGGGCTTGTTGTGAAATTTCAGGAAAAACAAGTATCTGCTTCCGTCGATACCATCGACGGAAGTCGATACCATCGACGGAAGTCGATACCATCGACCAAGCCACAGGTTGTCAGCCGAGAAGAGCAATACAGAGTCGATACCATCGACACCTAAGTCGATGGTATCGAGATCCCTTCAAGTTGCTGGCGAGGAAACTGTCGATACCATCGACCCAAGTCGATGCCATCGACACAAGGGGAGCTACAGCGTCGCTAAACGACAACAACTGACGCTAAAGGAGTCGATACCATCGACACTCAAGTCGATGGTATCGAGATCACCACAGGCGCTCAGAATAAAAGAAAGGAAAGCTGCCGCTAATCCGCTGCGTCGATACCATCGACCCGCGTCGATGGTATCGACGCCGGCAGATATGCGTTGGATCTGTTTTGATCTCGATCGGACAGCTGTTGTTATTTGACGACCTAATTAGGGACTTATACCTAATGACGGCCGCCCAGACGAAAGGAGGATCTCATATCGCATTGCATGAGTGCCGAGAGAGGAGAGAAAAGAGAACGGAGGCTGAGAAGCTCATCCCGGGTGATTCGGACGCTGCCGAAGACGATTTCCACCACCGACAGGCGGGGAAGCTCGTGTTCTATGCCAAGGATCCACCGGTTCTTCTCCATTCAGGGGTTTTCCCATTTATTTCCCATTTTTCTTATAAATTCCCCAATTTCTACCATGTATTCGTGTGAGATGAACATGAGAGGCTAAAACCTTCAATCTTTAGGACCGGGAGTAGCCCGGGAATGCATTGTATGACATTTTTATATCAATAATTCATATTTTTCTCTCAAATCCGTGGTATAGATTCGTTTTCTCCATTTCTATTGTTATGCTTGATCACCATAATAATAATTTAACACCCTTAATCACTTCGACAGAAGGATTAACGGTTGAAAAGAGACGAATTCTACATTAGTCAATAAAACCCTTGACAAAGGAGTTGTAAAATTAATGGTGGGAACTGAGAGACCGTTTATAATGCACTTAGTTTAGGGGAATGATTACTACGACGGTGGAATCAACCTAAATCTAAGTAGTGAATTACACCACGACAGTGGGTAATTCTGTTTTCAGGCTACTACCCGGATAGAGAGAGAAGTGTGAGGAATTATATGAAACCTAATACAATGTTGACCCACGGTGAAACCGCCATCCTAAAGATATCCCTTTGAATTGATTAAATTAACCTTTAATCGATTGTTTTCTTTGTTTGATTTTTATTTTCTTTTTAATTTGAACACAAAACCCTACTTTGTTAATCGGTCTAGCTGATTGCGATTAGTTAGTAGAAGTCTCCAATAATTCACGTATCCCTGAGTTTGACTCGGGCCTCACAAGGCCTATATTACTCGACGCGTATACTTGCGTTTAAGCGCGTAGTAAAATACACGTCAAGTTTTTGGCGCCGTTGCCGGGGATACGGCGAGTTATTGGCACTTTGAGTGCTAAGAGCGGCCATTCTAGGCCACATTTTATTTTATTTTATTCTAAAATAATTTTAAAAATTCCTATATTTCTCTATAATTGTGTTTACTCGTTCAAAGCATTGTACTGAACCCCGATTTTCATATTTCAGGTACTTTGCATGGTGCACACACGTAGTCGAGACTACGCGAATCGCACACCTGAGGTTCCATCTGCGGGACCGGAGGACGAGGACTACTACGAGGAGGAACACCAAAGTGATATAAATTCTGAATCTGAGCAAGAACAAGAAGAAGCAATGGCTGAAGCACAGACAATATGGGAGAAGATCAAGGCGTCTTCTTCCTCGGCATCAAAGGGGCCTATAAAGAAACAGGGGCTAAACATTCCAACCTACAAGATCGATCCAGCACTGATTAACCTGGTTAAATCAAACACATTTCACGGATTAAAAAATGAAGATCCAGTGGCCCACATGAGCCAGTTCGTGGAGAACTGCGATATGGTGAAGATAGATCGATTTCCACAGGATGTGCTCTACCTCAAGTTATTCCCGAGTTCCTTGGCTGGAGTGGCAAGAGAGTGGCTTCATAACCTCGACGACGAGTTTGTTGAATCATGGGATCACATGGTGGAGGTTTTCTTCGAGAGGTTTTTCCCTCCTGAGAAGACCAATGACACGATTAGGAAGATTCACAATTTCACCCAACAAGCGGGTGAAACATATTCTGAGACTTGGGAGCGATTCCAGGTCATGTTGAGGAGATGTCCACATAATGGATTGGACAAGGAGACACAAGTGAAAATCTTCTATTTTGCTCTCTCCGAGCACGATAGAAGTAATCTTGATTCAGCCGGATCCGGATTTTTTCTGAATAATACGGATACCAAATGTTGGGAGATACTGAAAAACATGGCTAGGAAACAGTCATGGGGTGATAGAGGGGCTGTGGAACATGTCAAGGCTGCTGGTGAATCCAGAATAGTGAGGGAGCTGAATGACAAGTTAGATCTTCTAGCCAAGAAGGTGCTAACTAAGGAGGATGCATCTGATGATGGGGAGGCCCAAGTGAAATTCATGCAACAACAGGGCTATAGAAACAATGACTATGCATGGAGGAAAGATAAAAAGTTTTCATGGAAGGATCCAAACAATTTTCTACAGGATCCGGATGCCAAGCCACAGCAGAAAGCCGAGGACAAGAACACTGAATTACTAACTCAAATGGTCCAGCAAAACCAAGAGATGATGGCCATGTTTGGAAAACAATTGCAATCTCAAGGTGATATTCTAACCAAGTTTGGGCAGACGCTGCAAAGCCATGGAGCACAAATGCGGGCATTAGAGACCACCGTGGCGCAGATTTCGAGTGAAGTGGCGGCCATTAAGCACGCCAACCAACAGAAACCAACCGAGAATGCAAATGTGGCTCAAGCACACCATCAGGTCAAGTACATGTCTGTGGTGAGCACTGAGGAGGAATCTCAGGTGCAAGAAGCTGTAGAAGAAAGAAAAATGACTTTCAATGTGAATGCAACACCGGCGATACCATATCCACGCACGTACTATGGATTGCCGGGCGGAAACCCTTTCTTCAGAAAATCACAAAGAGTTGTGAATATTGTATCTCCACCTAGGAAGGAAGAACAAGTGCAAGTTGTTTGTGCACATGTGGAGACATCTAAGGCGAGAGAGGAACCACAACAAGTTGCTACTATTGAGGATGTCTCGCCAAAGACCACGTCCGAGGGAGTGATTGAAGCAAGCTTAGGGGAGGTACCCCCGAAAAGCTCTTATGTGCTACCTCATAGGCGTGTTGATGCAGCTGATGTTTTGGATCCGGTCAATCCGAAATCGAAGAAAGAGCATCGTCATTTTAAGAAATTCCTGGAGATATTCCAAAAACTCCACATCAACGTTCCGTTAGTGGAGATGATCGAGAAAGTACCCGCCTATGGGGTTCATTAAAGAAATCATAAATAAGAAGAGGCGGATAAAAGACGATGAAATTTATTGGATGAATGAGACAGTGAGCTCTATGATTCATGGGAGTTCACCAAAGAAGAGAAAGGACCCAGGAGGTTTTTACATACCGTGCTCAATAGGTGGTCAACATTTTCAAAAAGCACAATGTGATTCTGGCGCTAGCATAAATCTCATGCCTTTGGCGACATTTCAAAAGCTGGGGTTAAAAGAGATAAAGAGGTCAGCCGCAACAATTGAATTGGCAGATGGGTCTACTGTGAGACCCTATGGAGTATGTGAAGATGTTCTAGTCAAAGTGGATAGATTCATATTTCCGGTGGACTTTGTCGTCATGGATATGCCACCACTCCACAGCTGTGAAATTCTCCTAGGAAGACCGTTTCAAGCAACGGCGGATGTCGTGACTGCCTTAGGCAGAGGGACTTTGTCCTTGGGTATTGGAGGAGATCGAGTCGAATTCAAATTACCGAATGATCCTCTAAGTGCAGTTCCCAAGGTGAAAAGATGATGATTGTCACACCGTCTAGCCTAAGACGCTAAAGAAGGGCGCTTGTTGGGAGGCAACCCGACCATTGGTACATTAGGATAGTTTAGTTATAGTCGTAGATTGCTTTTATTTCGTTTAAATTTTAGTGTAAAGAAGATACCTTGATCCGTTTGTTCGATGTGCAGGCACAGGCAGGGTCGATACCATCGACACACTGGTCGATGGTATCAACATAGGTTCAGGTTAACAGCTGCAAAAATCGCACTGAGTCGATACTATCGACGGTCCCGTCGATGGTATCGACATACTTACAGGCAGGATGCGCAATAAAGGTCGATGGTATCGACATGCCAGTCGATACCATCGAGATCTCTGGAGATTTTTAGAAGAAATCGACTCAGTAGAGTCGATACCATCGACACACAGGTCGATGGTATCGACATTTACAAATGAAAACGGTGGCGGCCGGACTCGCGAGGCAGTTGCCCTAATCAACGAGTCGATACCATCGACTTCCGTCGATGGTATCGACGGGCACACAGCAGTGTTGGGGTCAGTTATTCAAGACGGGGTTATTGGTCAAATGAAGTCACATCTTCAACGATTTCTTCCTCCACTTGCGCCAAGTGTCATCCAGAGCAAATCCGGACCCTACGGCCCCGCAATACCCGCCTCCACCACCATCAGACTGATCTGGTATCTCTGTTCCACTCTTAAGATTGTTTTTGACTATGAGGCCATAGTCGAATTCAAGCTTAGGGGGGTGGCTGGAACAGCTCTATCTTTTATCTTTTCTCTAGTAGTTTTTAGTTTTTGCTTTTCTATTTGTTTCTTGCATTTTTAGTTTTTGTTTAGGATCCACATCTATCTAGTGTAATCGTGGATGTCTTAAAAATTGTCATCTCGCTGTTTTCATGGGAAATTTAAGGGAATTTAAATGTCATCTCGCTGTTTTCATGGGAAATTTAAGGGAATTTAAAAATTTCTGTGTCTTTTGGATAGCTTAACTTGGTTGTCCTTGGGGAACTTGTCCTATGAAAATGATTGATTATGTCAACTCTAAAGCAATATGTCACACCCACACCCCCATTGACTCATGAAAAGTGGATAGTAACGGTTGTTTGAGCCTAACCTAATCAAATGGTAATGAGACCTTAATTGGATATACGAGAAAGAACCCTTTGAACTACTACACATGTCAGTAAGGAGGGACACATGATATTTTTCTAAGGTTCAGTAACTTAATCTTGTGATCATTCCACTTCATATTTTTTTCATAATCTACCAAAGAATTGGAAGTAAAGTACAGTTTTAATTCCTTCTTGCGTGCATAGCATGTAGATAGGATTTGCATTGTTATTTTCATACTTTTGCATAAAACGAAAAAAAATGTATAGTGATTCATGCACATTACCTTTAGGTGCATGTCATGTAGTTGCACTCATAACTTTCATGATTTTTACGCATAAGTACACCATGTACCTCAGGTTGTCTTAAAAAGTGATCTAAATTGTTCCATACCCTCGAAATAATGCAAAGATTTCCAATCGTGAAGAAAATGACCTTATGCATGTATCTCTAAGCAATTATGGATATGTGGGCTAAGAAATTTTTTTTCTGAAAATTTGAAAAAAATTGAGAAAAAAAAAGAGAATTTAGAAGGAAATGGAATAAGAGGGAGAAAGGAACATGATATCACTTGCATAACAAGGAAATTGAGTACATGATGTGGCTTAATTAGATTTCTATCTCATTTTGAGGTGGAAGGTTAGTGCATGCATCATTCCACCCAATTTTAAGCATTAGGGCATTTTCAATGTGCATTTGCATCATTTAGGACATTTTGTTATGTGCATTTTGAAACTGTGTAATACTTCCAAATTCTTCCATGAACCACCCATTCCATCCACCCGTTGCTCAGATTGGTAGGCCACCATGATTTTCTCCTCACTCATGTTTATCAGGAGAACTGCTTCCATGTAGATGGTAGTTAGGGCGAGCAACGTAGTGTAGGCGATCACAAGATGCACTAATGCTGAATCGGCAAATTTTATTATGTTAACTGCCTTATGTGATAGTGTTCATCGGTTTGAAGGATAATTTTTCTTATTGATGATTATTGTCGCCTGTAGGGTAATTACTGTTCTGTGATTAGGAAAGGCCGGTTTGAGAACGTTCAGTGGGAGTCATGTGGAATGTGGGGTGATGTGTTGATTTTTAGTTGACATCTGCAATCTTATTCTAAGGATTAGTTGCTCGAGGGCGAGCAATGTTTAAGCTTAGGGGAGTTTGATGCGATGATTTTGAGTCGCATTTAGAGACCTATTTCATATGTGTTTTGTGCCTTAATTACTCATTTTCATGGATATTATTGCATATTTCACTTTATTTGGTCTTTGCCATCATTTTATATCAAATCCCCTTTGTTTTACTATTTTGAGCATTATTTATCATCTTATTATAAATTGTGTGGATTTACTTGGGCTTGTTGTGAAATTTCAGGAAAAACAAGTATCTGCTTCCGTCGATACCATCGACGGAAGTCGATACCATCGACCAAGCCACAGGTTGTCAGCTGAGAAGAGCAATATAGAGTCGATACCATCGACACCTAAGTCGATGGTATCGAGATCCCTTCAAGTTGCTGGTGAGGAAACTGTCGATACCATCGACCCAAGTCGATGCCATCGACACAAGGGGAGCTACAGCGTCGCTAAACGACAACAACCGACGCTAAAGGAGTCGATACCATCAACACTCAAGTCGATGGTATCGAGATCACCACAGGCGCTCAGAATAAAAGAAAGGAAAGCTGCCGCTAATCCGCTGCGTCGATACCATCGACCCGCGTCGATGGTATCGACGCCGGCAGATATGCGTTGGATCTGTTTTGATCTCGATCGGACGACTGTTGTTATTTGACGACCTAATTAGGGACTTATACCTAATGACGGCCGCCCAGACGAAAGGAGGATCTCATATCGCATTGCACGAGTGCCGAGAGAGGAGAGAAAAGAGAACGGAGGCCGAGAAGTTCATCCCAGGTGATTCGGACGCTGCCGAAGATGATTTCCACCACCGACAGGGGGGGAAGCTCGTGTTCTACGCCAAGGATCCACCGGTTCTTCTCCATTCAGGGGTTTTCCCATTTATTTACCATTTTTCTTATAAATTCCCCAATTTCTACCATGTATTCGTGTGAGATGAACATGAGAGGCTAAAACCTTCAATCTTTAGGACCGGGAGTAGCCCGGGAATGCATTGTATGACATTTTTATATCAATAATTCATATTTTTCTCTCAAATCCGTGGTATAGATTCATTTTCTCCATTTCTATTGTTATGCTTGATCACCATAATAATAATTTAACACCCTTAATCACTTCGACAGAAGGATTAACGGTTGAAAAGAGACGAATTCTACATTAGTCAATAAAACCCTTGACAAAGGAGTTGTAAAATTAATGGTGGGAACTGAGAGACCGTTTATAATGCACTTAGTTTAGGGGAATGATTACTACGACGGTGGAATCAACCTAAATCTAAGTAGTGAATTACACCACGATAGTGGGTAATTCTGTTTTCAGGCCACTACCCGGATAGAGAGAGAAGTGTGAGGAATTATATGAAACCTAATACAATGTTGACCCGCGGTGAAACCGCCATCCTAAAGATATCCCTTTGAATTGATTAAATTAACCTTTAATCGATTGTTTTCTTTGTTTGATTTTTATTTTCTTTTTAATTTGAACACAAAACCCTACTTTGTTAATCGGTCTAGCTGATTGCGATTAGTTAGTAGAAGTCTCCAATAATTCACGTATCCCTGAGTTCGACTCGGGCCTCACAAGGCCTATATTACTCGACGCGTATACTTGCATTTAAGCGCGTAGTAAAATACACGTCAACCAATAATATTGATTTTATGTAGGATAGTATATTGCAAACGGCAAAGCTTGTCGCTGTTACCCAAAGAAGAATATTATAAGAGGGAATAATAAAACAATCTTGTTCGGAAGATCATGAACGCAACCAAAGAAAGCATATGGGTGGTTTCAGAAGGTCCCATCTCTTCATCCATTATTCCCTTTACTCCTAAAACTGGAGATTGACGGAGTAGTTATGGAAAAGATTTACTCAGAGGATGGAGGAATTGGCAGGGACAACGAAGTGCTTGCCACAAACCGATACGGCAAAGGAATCACAAATAGATCAAGATTTGCGTGTTCCAAGCGACAGATGTTATTTTCGATAGGAATGATAGAAGTCTAACGGAGACGTCCTCTTACCGGCAGCTAGCTTCAGCGGAAGAGCGGAAGCTTGGGCGCAGACGAACCGTCGCTTGGGCTGGGGCGTCGTCTCTTGGGCGCAGAGGCACTCTTTGTCTGCAAAATCTTCACGTCGACGATGGCTGGGAGGGGGGGTCCTCTTACTGGCAGCTAGCTTCAGCGGAAGACGCTTGGGCCGAGACGCCGTCGGGGCGGTAGCTTGGGCACAAGACGCACCGTCGGGTTGGGGCGCAGAGGCACCATCGGGGCACCGGGCGCAAGTCGCTCGTTTTCCAGGGAAACAGAAACGCAAGCCCAACAGGAGGGAACGGTTTCCACTAATGTAATTAGGTTAAGTTGTAATTAACTTAAAAAAAGGTTAAGTTGTAATTAGTAAGTATTGGGGCGGGAATTTTTGGTGGGAACCATAAGGATGAAAATTTTGCATTCTAGTAGGATTTTAGACCTTCACTAATTGCCTTTTCTATATAGAATTCGGCTGAAGGAAACATGTTAGTTTGTGTAGGACGGTCCTTCACAAAAACTCATTATTTTTGAAGGGTTTTGGTCCTTCACAAATGACCTTCACTAAAAACCTATTTTTTTGTAGTGATACTTGTATGGTTGTTGCCCATTCTTCTCTTACTTCATTTAATTCTCCCGTCGTATAGGGAGCATGTACATCTGGTAAGGCATTTCCTGTAGTGTGGTCAGTTTTAAACACATGTAAAGAGAATGATGTATATATATAATTAATGATCTATAAATAAGATTGATATATTTCATATTATCTAGTGAGACTATATAATACCTCATGAATAGTATCGATGTCCACTGCGACATATTTGATAATCATGTGCATAAATCGCATCACATAGTATCCACATGCCCATCCGTTGTCTTGTGTAGCACACTATAAATTCAAACATACAAAATATTAAAAAATACAACTAATTAAGCATTGTTTACATAAATAATATATACATATATTGCAGTCGGGAACTTACTTTCACGTTCTTCCAAATTATTGTCTGGTTCTTTTTTGTGGGGACCTTTCCTCCAGCCTTTTTGAACTCATGTAAACCCCTACATGTTAATGTAACAACAGTACATTGCATAATTAAATAGTAATGTAATAACATATGTTAACGGATATGAAAATGAAATATTTCTCACAGGAATAATGTCATTTTCATTATGTGTCCATATTTTGAATTCAATTTACTCTCCTTAGGATCTAGATAATAGACAATGAACGTCTCGGGGACAATAAGTAACTCCCAATGCATACCACTAGAGGTAAAAAAGTTAAAAATTAATAACTCAAAATCCACAATAAAAATGTATTTTTTAAGTCCAAATTATAATAAGCAAAGTAAACTTACTCTACATTGAATGGAGCTATTATCACTGTCTTCTTATTTTGAGAAAAATTTGTAAAAGCCTCACAACAGTTGACCGGCCTAAATCGCGCGTCCTAAAATTGGAGGCGGATTTGAGATAGTCGAGCTTTTACATTTATAAACCCGAATCCTTCTAGGCCCCCACAACTTTGTTTACGGGGTCGAAGTAGATATATGGGGTCAAACACAGGGACAAGGGTGGTAGTGTTGAGAACCCAGAATCGACACGCTACACTCCGGCAGGTATAAAGAGATGATAAATTCCCCAGAAGGGAAGCAGTAAGGTGTCACGAACAAAAAAAGAAAACTATCTCCAGGTGGAGTTACTAGAAAGATTTAAGGTTTTAGTCATTTAACATTTTTTAGAGGTTTTCTTGCAACAGAAATAGAAGGATAAAACTAGGTCTAGAGCAAGGTACGAAGGATAAGACTACAACATAACAAGCAGCACCGGTAACATCCTACACCCCTCCTCTCAGAGTGGGTACCTCTAACCAAGCCTCGGCACCCCTCTCGAGGTTGCTGGGATCAAAGTTAGAGTGGAATGTTACTGAAACGACTCTGTTCCAGGCACTCTCGTACTCCATAATCGGACCAAACACCAGAGCCACAACACAACTCTCGAAGTTGTTGCGACGGGAAAACACGATTCGGTAGCTAAGCGAAACGTGATCCAAACATGCAAGCTAGAGTTCAGATGTCAAACATAGCAGTCATCCAACATATTGTACCAAGCATAGTGCAGCAAGTAATTAAGCTTTTCTATTTCCATAAACAGTAAGGGTCTTAGTACATTGCGTAAGAAAGGAATTAAATAACAGAATTAAAGACAGAGGTCGCCTTCTTGATGTAGAAGGGCGACAGACTACAGCGGCTCTCCCGCCCGATACCGGACAGGGCCTAGCTCGATACAACCGTGTCGGGCGGCATGCTCGCTTGAGTGGCACACCGTGACGGCCGACTGTATCGCTCAAGGACCTGGCCGATACGCTCGAGTCGGGTGACACACCCTTTCGGGCGGCACGCATGATGGGCGAAGCGTATCGGTTTCGATATCATGCCGGGCACGGAGCGATACGTTCATCGTGTCGGGCACTTGTGTCGCTCATCGTCGTAGCCGATATCGGCCCGCAGTGTCGTCCAGGACGGTTCTAAGTGAACCATCCCCTCCCTCTCGGGATGAGGAAGGGATCACCTAGTGTCGCCCAACACGAGCACTGGGGCGCGATACACCTGCTCTCGCAGTTTCCTTCGAAGAACACTCAAGGCTCCCAACTGTCCGAATTCCGAAGTATCCAAACTGACCAAGCTGTCTTTTCGGCTCCCTGTAGCTGCTATTTATAGGCAGCTGATTGGAGAAGCTGTGGTGCACAGGGAACCACGTGTCCCCCTATATCATCGTGGAATTGGTGACGGTCGATATTGGTATCGCCCAACATGAAGGTGTCGGCTGTTGGTCACATGGCGAGCGGTGCCTATCGGTGGGTGGTCTGTGTCAGACGACAAACCTTGGCTGTCGGGTGAGCTTGGGCTCCCTGTCGGGTAGAAGACGTGTCGCCTGCCAGTTTCTTCCTGCGCAACACCCTCTCGTCGCGCGTCAGAGTGTCGCTCTCCCTTGTCAGGAAGGGGTCGTATCGGGCGTCAGGAAGGCAGAAACAGACTTGGACTTATTTGTGGGTCAGGACGGCCTTATTGTGTCAAAACAGAGGAAAAACTCTGCAAGAGATGAAAATATTTGATTAAGAGCGTAGCCCGGCCATTTATTGCGAAAGTGCATATAAAAGAGAGGAAAATAGCAGAAAAGGGCAGTTTTGATAACAGAATAAAGGCCAAAAAGTCACAAAATTTGGTGTTATCAACTCCCCCAAACTTAGCGTTTTGATTGTCCTCAATCAATATTTAAAATTTATTTAGTGATGCTTCTCCTTGCGTAGTATAGTTCTCAGGCCAAGAGGTAAAACAAGTATAGCAATGCTTTTAGAGATAATGCTGCCTCACTGCAACCAAAAGACCCTGCATTTCCTTGCCTTATTATTTCAGTAAAAATTTTCTCTACAGCTTCAGCGAGACTTTGTTGTATGATTCTGAAGTTAGCTTACACACCAAACAACTTTATTTTTGGGGCAGAAAGTTGTGTAAAGGGTAGGCTAAGGCTTTTTGGGTTTTCCATCTTGTTTTCCATCAGTCCATCCAGGTAAGGGTCCGTTAGCGGGCAAGTGGTCCCTGCAGTCCAAGCCAGTTGGCTTTAGAGCAGTGATTTCACATCCTACGTACCACTGCCTCGGATCTACCATGCCTAAAGATGGGTACTTTTGGAAAACAAGTGTGTATATATATATATATTTTTCTTTTCTCTTTTATTGGGCACAACTCTCATGCTTTTATTCACTCTCATAAGGCCGCTTCCTCTTTTTTTGGGATTTTTTTTTTGGGTAAGGTAAAACAAAGATATTTCTTGCTGTTTGGGCAGCTTTTTCCTTCTCCATACTTGTCTCTTAGCTGTTTGTGAGATTATTATATTTTTTGAAATTTTTTGGCACGGAAAAACGTAATCTTCAGTTTGTTTGAAGCAACATTACCAAAAAGATATAACAAAACTTGCATTACATTAAGCACATAGAAAACAAACTTTGCAAGCAGTTGCATCAGATTTTTACTAATATAGCGACTTTGTACATATGCATGGAGATGAAAATAAACAAAATTTTTCAAAAAATTTTATATGAGCAAGGGTACAAATACATGATATAGGAGGGGAACAAAATGGCATAAGAGAATTTTTATACCTTCTTCACTGGTACATGGGTGCCCCCCCAAACTTATCCCATACTCTGTCCCAGAGTAGTGAAGAAGAGGGTGAGTTCATGTTAGTCCAGTGAAGGTTATTTAGCGGGTTCGCTTGTGCCTTGTAGAAGCTGCAATATGCTTCTTTGTTGCAGCCTCCGTTTTCTTTCCCAGCTCAGCCGGAACATGCGCAAAAGCTCCTGAGAAGGAAACGGGTCTATGGTGGTAGACAGAGAGCTCTTGTGATGTCCCGGCGGCCACCGGGGTTGTACTCGTGCTGTCTCTGTAGATGGTCCCAGGCCACTACAGAAGACAGACTATGATAAGGAAACGAGCCTCTTTTGAGGCTACCTATTCAGGAAAATCCCCCCTTGCTTTCTTTTTTGTGGTTGGGGGCCCCTTGTGACGTTTATGTCCGACAGTTGTTACTTCAGCTGCGGCCGCAATTCTACCTGTTATCAAGTTCATTTAACCATTTAAAACTTTAGATATGAAAAGCTAAAGAAACTCGATAAAACTGGACTTATTTCAAAATCCGGGTATCGTCCATCAAAGAAAACATGAGTCGATACAAAATTGGGCGATACAAGGAGATCTGCACGGCACAACATACCTCTCGATACGGATATATCGGGCGATAAGGATGCAAAAGAGCAACTGCCCGATAGGACGTCACAAAAGAAAACATGTCGCCCGATATGGCGTATCGGGCAACGCGATCGGCCGTCGTGTCATGCATCAAACGTGTCGGGCGATAAAAAAAAATTGACTAAGCTCGTCGACCTGACACGCACCGTGCGATATGAAACCCCGTATCGGGCAACAGACTGTCGGGCTATACCTTTGCTCATAGGAGCCATCGCCCGATACAAGAGTGAAGGCAGGCTGGCCGAAACGGTAGCAAAGGTTGATCACTGCATGCGTTAGAAGTGGCCAAAAGAGAAGTGAGTCAGCCCGACATGCTGAGCCCACCTTGCTATATATAGCAAGCTCGGCTGGGGGTAAAACAGGCATTTCTGGGGTGGGCGTCGGCTGACAAGTCAGGAAATTCCCGAGACGATGGTCACGTCAGCTAAGATAGGGCATTTATTCCCATCCATGATATGATGGTTGCTCGGGAATACCATCCGCCACGGCCCTTGCAGTGCCCCAGAAACTACATCCTGATACAAGCGTGACTGCGTGCCAGCTGAGCTGCTGCCCGACAAAACTTAAAACAGGCGGCAGAAAACCAAAGCTAGGAGAAAGAAGAAGAACATCATTGGTTTAGGGTCAAGTCCCCGACCTCAGAAAGTATGACAGTGGTGGCCCATAAAACAGAGGAGTCGGTGCGCTCGACGCATGCACCGGCTCGGGCCTTATTACAATTTTTATAAAGTTTGTTTTTACAAGAAATTAGCACAAAGCATCCTATCCTAGAAAAGAAAGAAAGAGTCGGGCTGCCTCCCGATGAGCGCTGGAGTTTGCATTGCCAGCTCGATCGGTGTAGGATCATCTTGTTCAGCTCTCGACTGTACCCATATCTCGCAGGTCGATCTCTGCTCTCTTGAAAAAAACTTCATCCTCGTAGAACCTTTTCACCCTGTGCCCATTCACTTGAAAGACTTTGGTCGGATCATCCTTGTCGTAGAGCTCCATCATTCCTGATGGGTATATCTTTGACACAGTGAATGGTCCCGACCATCTCGTTTGTAACTTCCCAGGGAAAAGACGAATGGAGGACTTGAATAACAAGACCTTATCCCCTTCGCTTACATCTTTTCTCCTGAGGTGGGCATCATGCCACAATTTTATCCTTTGTTTTTAGATTTTTGCATTTTCATAGGCATTCATTCTCAGCTCTTTGAGCTCTTGAAGCTGCAAAAATCTCTTTTCTCCTGCTTTCTCAAGGTCCATGTTTAAAAATTTAATTGCCCAAAGGGCCTTGTGTTCCAATTCTAGAGGTAGGTGGCAGGATTTTCCGTAGATCAGCCTGTAAGGGGTGGTTCCGATGGGTGTTTTGTAGGTAGTCCGGTAGGCCCAAAGTGCGTCGTCGAGCTTCATGGACCAGTCTTTCCTTGTTTGGTTGACAGTTTTCTCTAAGATCTGCTTGATTTTCCTGTTGGAAACCTCTACCTGCCCTGACGTCTGTGGATGGTAGGGTGTAGTGATCTTGTGCTTCACTCCGTACTTGTGCAGGAGTGCTTCAAACTGACTTTCTCCAAAGTGCGACCCTCCATCGCTTATAACCGTGCGCGGGACACCGAAACGAGGAAAGATGGTTTTCTCAAAGAGCTTGATAACCGACTTGGCGTCGCAGGTTTGGGTGGCTACCGCCTCCACCCACTTCGATACATAATCCACTACCACGAGTATGTAATGATACCCCCGGGATGGGGGAAACGGTCCCATGTAGTCGATCCCCCATACGTCAAAGATTTCAACTTTGATCCAGCTCGCCATTGGCATTTCATTCCTCCACCCTATGTTCCCTGTAAACTGGCACTCTTTGCAGACTTTTACAAATTGTGCAGCATCTTTCAATAAGGAAGGCCAGTAGAAACCTAACTGTAGTACTTTTGCCGCTGTCCTTTCGCTACCCAGGTGACCACCGTAGGGGGAGGCATGGCATTCTTTCAGGATGTCCGCGGTTTCTTCCTCTGGGATGCACCTCTTGTATAAGATGTCAGTGCATCTTCTGAACAGGAGAGGGTCATCCCAGTAATAGTTCTTGGCATCCGCGAATAGCTTCTTTTTCTGATTGTACGTGATGTCAGGAGGCAGTTCTCTACAAGCAAGATAATTGCAGATGTCTGCAAACCAGGGTAGACTTTCTTCTCGAGCTTTGGCCAACATAAGAGCCTCGTCGGCGTAGTCATCGTTGATAGGTGGCCCTCCCTGTCTCTCAGCCACGATCCTTGATAGGTGGTCGGCGACCACATTTTCTGCGCCCTTCTTATCGATAATTTCATGGTCAAACTCTTGGAGCAATAAGGCCCACCTCAATAGTCTGGGCTTTGTGTCTTTCTTTTGCATTAAGTATTTTATTGCCCCATGATCTGTGTATACATTGACCTTTGCTCCGACGAGATACGACCTGAATTTATCAAACACGAAGACGATCGCGAGCATCTCCTTTTCAGTTGTTGTGTAGTTTACTTAAGCCTCGTCCAACGTGCGACTAGCGTAGCAAATCACATGGTGCCTTTTGTCTTTCTTTTTCCCCAGGTCTGGTCCAACCGCGTAGTCACTAGCGTCGCACATCAGCTCAAAAGGTAAACCCCATTCTGGCGCTTGAAGGATAGGTGGTGATATCAAATCATTTTTCAGGGTCTGAAAAGCACTTAGACAATCGTTAGAGAAAACAAATTCAGCATCTTTTACCAGAAGATTGGACATCGGTTTGGAAATCTTCGAGAAGTCCTTAATGAATCTTCGGTAATATCCGGCGTGCCCGAGGAAGCTTCTCACTCCCGTCACGGATTTCGGTGGAGGAAGTTTAGATATCGCTTCGACCTTGCTTACGTCCACCTCGATCCCACGCCTTGAGATTTTATGCCCTAGAATGATGCCCTCTCACACCATGAAGTGGCACTTTTCCTAGTTCAGGACCAGGCTGTTCTCCTCGCACCTTTGAAGGACTAATGATAGATTCTTCTGACAGTTATCGAAGTCTTTCCCATAGACTGAGAAGTCGTCCATGAAGACTTCTACGATGTCTTCTAGAAAATCTGAGAACATCGATATCATGCATCTTTGAAAGGTAGCGGGGGCGTTGCAGAGCCCGAATGGCATCCTTCGGAAGGCATAAGTGTCGTAAAGGTAGGTGAATGTTGTTTTCTCTTGATCGTCGGGCAGGATGGGTACTTGGTAAAAACTGCAACCTTGTCGCCCGTCTCGCCCCTAACCACTGTCATTCCGCCCTTCTTGGATACTACGTGGATTGGACTTACCCAATTGCTATCGCTGATTGGGTAAATGATCCCTGCATCCCTGAGCCTTATTACCTCTTTCTTGTCGACCTCCTTGAGCATCTGGTTCAGCTTCCTCTGGGGTTGAGCCAGAGGCTTGGTAGATTCATCTAAGCTGATGCGATGCATGCACAGGGCGGGGCTAAGGCCTTTGATATCCTCTACTGAATATCCTATAGCCTCCATGTGGAGCCTTAACTCCTCAAGGAGTCTGTCTAGCTAATTTCCCGAAAGATTGGCATTTACGATGATAGGGTTCCTATGCTCTTCATCTAAGAACTCGTACTTCAGGTCTTCAGTCAATGCTTTTAACCCTGGCTTAGGTCTGGGTGCCTCCTCTTGAGGCTCACCTTCGAGATAGGCATACTTCGCAGACTCCACCATCCTATTCTCTTTTTGCAAATCTTCATCAGAAAGGTCGAAAAGGTCGAGATACTTTGCAACTTCAGGACCTTCGAAGTCGGAACCCTGGCATCTCATAGCCCTCGCAAGGGGGTCCACCACCTGAATATCGTCTTCTATCTCCTCGCAGAATTTGTCGTAGCCATCCATAAAACATGTGGATCCTGACAAGGAAGGATTCTTCATTGTTTCCTTCAGCTTGAAGTCCACGTGGTCTTTCCCGACCCTTAGCGTGATGATCCCTTCGGAGACATCGATCAACGCCCTTCCTGTTGCCAGGAAAGGGCATCCGAAGATGATCGGGCAGCGTGGGTCTTCTGTTGTATCAATAACGACTATGTCGCAAGGAATGAAGAAATTACCAACCCTGATCGGCACATCTTCGACAACGTCGACAGGTCTCTTAAAGGTGTGGTCCGCCAGTTCGATTCTCATGTTGGTACGAACCATGTCTGTTAGGCCCAAACTTTGTGCGAAACTCAGGGGCATGAGGCTGATGCTTGCCCCTAGGTCAGCGAGACCTTTGCGCTTGATGTTGTCCCTGATGGCAAACGGGATCATAAAAGCTCCGGGGTCCCTTCTTTTGTTTGGCAGGTCAGGCTTCACGAAGGATGAGGAAGCGGATGCTAGGTGCACGATCTCAATCCTTCCTCCTCCCCTTTTCTTCGTTATAAGGTCCTTGAGGAACTTGGCGTAAATCGGCATCTCCTCTAAGGCATCAAGGAGGGGGACTTCAAGATGCAGTTTCCTGATCGAGTCCATGAACCTTTCGTGACGCCTTTTCAGATTTGCCTTGATCAGCTTATACGGAAACGACAACCTTGGAGCATAAGGATTCCTCCCACCAGGTAGCTCATCGGAAGGTTTCCGTGCAGGCTCTTGAGCTTCTGCTTGTCCACCTTCACCCTCTACTGGAATGGTACTCTCCGACCTCGGTTCAGGTTCTGGTTCGGCATCAGTTGTGTGCTCCACCGTCTTCCCAGACCTTAGTACCGCCATTCTGGCAGTTTCCGGATAGGAGAGTGTCTTTCCCGCATGGTTCTTCATCAGTGCCGCCATCTGGGCCAATCGTTTATCGACTTCCCATTGGCGCATCTGTAGACCTGCCATCTGGTGTTGCATGGAATTTTGAGCTCCAGGGCTGGGAAGTGCACCCTGCACCAGCCGGTTGATGATAGAGTCTTGTCTTTTTATGAAAGCATGCAACTGGCCAATCAGGCTGGGCTGGTGTGAAATCTCATCTCAGCCTTGACGTTCACCCTCAAATGGAGATTGCTCACAACGAGACATGGCATCAGATCTCGAAGGAATAGGTCACCGTTCTTTAGAGTTCCTGAGATGGCACGAGAAATCAAGTCAGAAAATAGAATTATTCGGTTTAGGCAAAGGATAACAAAAAAGGAAAAGAAAAAGAATGTTGTCAAGCTCATTTCTAAGCTTGAAGCACATGAGTGTAGTTAGTGGATTCAGATTCGTCAACAATGCCATTTTGCCTTGTCTCCGGCAACGGCGCCAAAAAGTTGACCGGCCTAAATCGCGCGTCCTAAAATTGGAGGCGGATTTGAGGTAGTCGAGCTTTTACATTTATAAACCCGAATCCTTCTAGGCCCCCGCAACTTTGTTTACGGGGTCGAAGTAGAAATACGGGGTCGAACACAGGGACAAGGGTGGTAGTGTTGAGAACCCAGAATCAACACGCTACACTCCGGCAGGTATAAAGAGATGATAAATTCCCCAGAAAGGAAGCAGTAAGGTGTCACGAACAAAACAAGAAAACTATCTCCAGGTGGAGTTACTAGAAAGATTTAAGGTTTTAGTCATTTAGCAGTTTTTAGAGGTTTTCTTGCAACAGAAACAGAAGGATAAAACTAGGGCTAGAGAAAGGTATGAAGGATAAGACTACAACATAACAAGCGGCACCGATAACATCCTGCACCCCTCCTCTCAGAGCGGGTACCTCTAACCAAGCCTCGACACCCCTCTCGAGGTTGCTGGGCTCAAAGTTAGAGTGGAATGTTACTGAAACGACTCCGTTCCAGGCACTCTCGTACTCCAGAATCAGACCAAACACTAGAGCCACAACACAACTCTCGAAGTTGTTGTGACGGGAAAACACAATTCGGTAGCTAAGCGAAACGCGATCCAAACATGCAAGCTAGAGTTCAGATGTCAAACATAGCAGTCATCCAGCATATTATACCAAGCATAGAGCAGCAAGTAATTAAGCTTTTCTATTTCCATAAACAGTAAGGGTCTTAGTACATTGCGTAAGAAAGGAATTAAATAAAAGAATTAGAGACAGAGGTCGCCTTCTTGATGTAGAAGGGTGACAGACTACAGTGGCTCTCCCGCCCGATACCAGACAGGGCCTAGCCCGATACAGCCGTGTCGGGCAGCATGCTCTCTCGAGCGGCACACTGTGACGGCCGACTGTATCGCTCAAGGACCTGGCCGATACGCTCGAGTCGGGCGACACACCCTCTCGGGCGGCACGCATGACGGGCGAAGCGTATCGGTTTCGATATCACGTCGGGCACGGAGCGACACGTTCATCGTGTCGGGCACTTGTGTCGCTCATCGTCGTGGCCGATATCGGCCCGCAGTGTCGTCTGGGACGGTTCTAAGTGAACCATCCCCTCCCTCTCGGGACGAGGAAGGGTTCACCTAGTGTCGCCCGGCACGAGCACTGGGGCGCGATACACCTGCTCTCGCAGTTTCCTCCGAAGAACACTCAAGGCTCCCAACTGTCTGAATTCCGAAGTATCCGAACTGACCAAGCTATCTTTTTGGCTCCCTGTAGCTGCTATTTATAGGCAGCTGGTTGGAGAAGCTGTGGTGCATAGGGTGCCACGTGTCCCCCTATATCATCGTGGAATTGGTGATGGCCGATATTGGTATCGCCCGGCATGAAGGTGTCGGCTGTTGGTCACATGGCGAGCGGCGCCTGCCGGTGGGTGGTCTGTGTCGGACGACAAGCCTTGGCTGTCGGGCGATCTTGGGCTCCCTGTCAGGTAGAAGACGTGTCGCCCGCCAGTTTCTTCCTGTGCAGCACCCTCTCATCGCACGTTAGAGTGTCGCTCCCCCTTGTTGGGCAGGGGTCGTATCGGGCGTCAGGAAGGCAGAAACAGACTTGGACTTATTTGTGGGCCGGGACGGCCTTATTGTGTCAAAACGGAGGAAAAACTCTGCATGAGATGAAAATATTTGATTAAGAGCGTAGCCCAGCCATTTATTGCGAAAGTTCATATAAAAGAGAGGAAAATAGCAGAAAAGGGCAGTTTTGATAACAGAATAAAGGCCAAAAACATCACAAAATTTGGTGTTATCAGCAGTATTGTTGAACTGACAGAGGGTCTTTAGCTACTAGACTAATCAAAGATGGAATAAAAAATCCTACATGTTCGAATGCAAAATCTGCACATATCTTGTCTAAGTAGCTGCAAAATATGTATTAATTACGCATGCATTAATAAATAAGAAACTAGATCACTAGATCCTACACAAGGTATATGGATGTATAAAGAAGATCTCACCTTATCCATAGCTCTATCACATATGTATTTAGCCAATCATATCAAAACAACTCCAAAATATCTTGTATAAATAGTTTGCTTTCGTATGATTGACCTGCAACATCTGAATATATAGAAACAAGTATAGGGCAATTTATATCATGTTCGCCTAACCATATTGCCATACCCCTACAGTTAGGACCTAACGGGACAGGTAGGACCTGTGGAACCCAACTGGGTAATGTAGGAGGTGGAGGTGGAGGCCTAGATGCTGTGGGTGTCTTCTTTTTAACCTGTATATATATATAATTTCAGATCAACTGACATCATATACACACACTAACAATTTAACGTAATGTAAATTTACCATACAGTTTCAGTAAAGAGGACATCCGCTTTTGGCCACAATATCACTCCGCCTTCTACCTCACCAAGCGTTTCACAATCTGGGTGGGCATATGGCAATGGAAGATCCATCCACTTAGATTATATATGTACCGGGCTCACACGAATCCAACCAGCTAGTAATGGAGACACATGAAACATTTTCCCTGGTAGGGATGGGTAAGTCGATGCATATGCAACAATATATTCTTTACTTTGTAGATGGCATGGCTTCAACCCCTACAAATTTTTGTGTAAAGAATGTTATATACATATATACATATCATCTTTTTTTGAAATGACTACAATTTCATATATACATATCATCTTGAATTAAAAAACTAGTTACTATGTCACAAAAATACTTACACCGGATGTGCTAGGTGGTGGGTCTACAGGATTACTCCCAACCTCTGCATTAGGAGTAGAGCGGGATGCTATAATAGGTACTGTCTGCTGAGTGGCAGTCTGAGATGCCTGCCACTTTTTCAGTGCTTCTTCGAGTTTCCTATCAACTAGCTTATCTACCTATACATGGATAAAAGAAACGTTAGCTTCTAATTATTGAATTTTCTTTTTACAGTAACATTATAAAGAAAGAATATGTTACCTCTTCTTGTGAAAGTCCCACTTTTGGGACATGTTTGCGCTGGGATGGTCCAAAAAAAGATTTGATGCCCACACCAGCGCCTGCAGCCCTAACACGTCCAGGATGCTCTGGGTTACCCAGAGCAACTATCAATTCATCCTTTGTGCCCTCAGGGATGAACTTGCCTTGTTTCCTCAGCTCGTGCAGCTCCTGCTAATTGCCAAAAAAAAATTTGTAATTAAGTAAACACCACAAATAATCAATATTCAAACGATTGATGTAAGAGTTGTATTTTACCATTTTTGCAGCCGCCTCAGCAGTTGCAGGCTTCCTTATTTCTCCCTTCTTATTTTACCTCCCAGCTATCCAAACATCATGGTGAGGAAGAGGTGTGCTACCTATAGTAGAGGACACCTGAGTAGCATCAGACTGAGCAGTAGCCTCAGACTGTAGTCTTTGGCGAATGCCTGCATACCCCTTTGGACCCATTGTGTGGTCATGCACATTCAGTGCACGCCCTGATTTTTGTGCCTCACTGAGGGCCTAGTTAGTATGCACATTAATGATTTTGTTAGTAACAGTAAATGTTAATCTTGAATAGGTGAATAAAACATATATTAATGAGATTGGGACTGACGCCTAATACCTTGAATTCATCAGTTTGTCTTGAAGCAACAAACGTGTCCCATTCTTCTTTGTCCAGGAAGTTCCACTATTCAGTGGTTGTCTTCTTCCTCTTGTTAGCTTCTTTTATGTATTCTCAGGTGAGATTTGTCCTATAGTTCCTTAGGACTCTCCCACAATGTTGCATCACGCATTTACGATGTAGCTTTTCATCCAATTCAAATATACTCTGCAAAATAGAATTGCTATTAACTAGTATCCAAAAAATTAGTAATCTACAAAATAGAATTGCAAATTAATAATAACTCACGCATAAATCCTTCCATATTACGTCTTTCTTCTCCTTAGAAACTTTATGCCAAGAATCTATCTTACAACCGCAATGGCTACGAGTAACATACCCAAGATATGAAACAAACGAATTGTGATTCACACCAGATGCATTTCCTGCATTATCAAAATCCACAACAAGTTTGAGTCCATTTCCCTTTTGCGCTATTAACTTCTTCATCATAGTGATGCCCCTTCTCTTGTCAACTTTTTGGTGCTGCTGATCAAGTGCCTCAAGTGCTTCAGATGGTACATGTGCATCATCAACCTAAAATTTGACAAAATAAACACATTTACAAGATATAACTATAAATGGACATATAGATATAAATATATGATATATTTTTAAAACTTACATTGTGAGGCGGCACATTGATGTCCTCACCCTCACGGTAATCATCAGCACGGTCATCAGGAGAATGCTCAGCCATCTGAAAATTCACATTCACATTGTAAAGTTCACATTGTAAAGTAATTCAAATTGTAAAGCTCACATTGTAAAGTTCACATTCACATTGTAAAGTAATTCACATTGTAAAGTTCACATTATAAAGTAATTCACATTATAAAATTCACATTGTAAAGTTCACATTCACATTGTAAAGTTCACATTCAGAAAAATAAAACATATAAAAAAATATAAACATGCCTCTAATATTGCGATTTTTTATCAATTAACAATCCTTCATTGTGATCTCTGCGCACATAGAAGTCATCATTAGCTTCAATATTTGCTGGTGTTGGCAACCCAACTGAGAATGGACTGGAGTCATCATACTTATCATAGTACTGTTCTTCATCTATAGGATCTTCAATGAACTGTCTTTTACCATGAAGAACAACCGACCATTTATCATTTGCAGGATCATCGATATAAAATACTTGTTTCGCCTGTGATGCCAATATGAATGGTTCACCCTTCTCGCCAATCTTTTCAAAGTTCACTAAAGTGAAACCCAATTCATCCACTATAACTCCTTTGGTGTTATCAACCCAATTACATTTGAAGAGCGGAATTCTGAAATCTATGCAGTCAAACTCCCATATGTCTTCAATGACACCATAATATGACATTTTAGCTTCACGTGGACTCTTATCCTTTGCACTTGCAAAAAACATAGTCAATGCTTGAAGGGTGACCCCACTGTTTTGTAAAAAACATAGCACTGTTATCGACATCCACTGGTTTTGGGTTTGAAATCTCTCCATGCCAGTGCCATTCTGTATAGCCTTGTATAATCCCGTTGCACATGACATGACTTTTGATTTCGTCACCAGTGATGACTTTCAAGTTGTTACCGCAATGCCTACATGGACAGTAGAACCTATCTCCAGGTTTTTTCCTATGTTCCTCGGAAAATCTAATAAACTGGTCAAGACCAGAAATAAGTGCTGGGGGTGCAGCGATTGCGAATGGACATCCATGATCTATCCATTCTATGATCAAAGAGAACACAAGTATATATTACAACAAGATTAGGGTCTAGGGTTAACAAATTAGAGTTTTTGCATGGTTAAAACTTTAGGCCAACAAATACATGTGTTGTCATTCTTATATATAATAAATGTGTACCACCTATCCCATTCTTGAACACCTAATCTCACTAGTAAGTGTATAATGTGTATTGGGTTTTCAAGAAAATTTTGGCAGCATTTCCCCACTGTTCTCTAAGTGCATATGTACTTAGAGAACAAACGGGGAAATGCTGTCGAAATTTTCTTGAAAACCAAATACACATTATACACTTACATCCTAAGTGAGATTACGTGTTCAAGAACAATCCCAAACCGGGGACTATCCAAGATTTACTCCCAATGAGTATATCTTGGACGAGTTTCTAGGTCAACAAATACATGTGATGTCATTCTTATATATAATAAATGTGTACCACCTATCCCATTCTTGAACACCTAATCTCACTAGTAAGTGTATAATGTGTATTGGGTTTTCAAGAAAATTTCGGCAGCATTTCCCCGCTGTTCTCTAAGTACATATGTACTTAGAGAACAAACGGGGAAATGCTACCAAAATTTTCTTGAAAACCCAATACACGTTATACACTTACATCCTAAGTGAGATTAGGTGTTCAAGAACAGTCCCAAACCGGGGACTATCCAAGATTTACTCCTAATGAGTAAATCTTGGACGAGTTTCTAGGCCAACAAATGCATGTGCTGTCACATAATTAGGGGTCACATAATCAATTTAGAAATAGAAGACGCACATGTGAGTTAAGTTTGAGTCATCAATGTATCTTTAACACGCATGTTTCAAGGTTCAAAGCGCATAATCAAATCAAATTAGGATGCTAGAATGGACAAGTTTGAATCTTATTTCAACATGCATCAAATTAGGATATTGAATTAGGTCAAGCATGAGGATTAGAAACTTAAATTAGGATATTGAATGTTCATCATCAAGATAATCATTACATCCAAATTCAGGTATCCTATTGAGCAATATAGCACAAAATAATCAAAATAATCATTACACACATAATTGAGTAATATAGAACAAAATCAGCCACCACGGACGTGCTATGCAGCACGGCCTTGCTACCACCACGGTCGTGCTGCCCAGCACGACCGTGCCAACATGCGATTTCACAACATGGTACAGAAGAGAAGGAAAAGGTACCACGACTCCACGACCTTACCACCTCATGGTCAATGCACGAGTGCTTAACAAGCAGGACCACAGTCTCATGCTTAGGTGGCCACAGCCACACAGGGTCAGGCTACCCTCTTCCTAGCCCACCGTGGTACATGTATCAATGCTAGTGATCCGACCCACAGGCCTATTCACCATACTCCATAATCATTGAGCCATGGGCCTATTAACCATGCTCTTATCACACATCCTGAGCCATGGGCCTATTCACCATACTCTTTCATATTAAGCCAAGGGCCTGAAATCACGCTCTGGAGTCTACAACCGAAGTTGCACTCTAATTCTCCTATTTTTGGCTAGGAGCAATCACACATATTCAACAATATGTGCTTCCGGGTTAACCCGCAAGAGAACCCATTTCACCATCACCAACTACTGACGATGATGGATCTATTGCCAAGGCAAACTACATGATATGTTACACTGTAATTAATTAGTATATTTTAAGTGGATTGTTGAGGCAACCAAGTTGTAAAAAAATAAACAACATTGAGTTGCATTATTACCATGGGATCTCAATCCCTCATCATAGAATGCCACTGCCTCTCAAGGCTTACATCATCACCATGGGATAGAAATCCCTTATCTCAACATCATAGGATAACACCTCAACTAAACACTAAGCCTTTATCAGGTCAACAGACCCTTTTCACATCATACGAGTGATACGTGTTATCCATCAATCAAGGATTATGATTATTCAGTGTTATTCAAAACACATATACCTCATAGCTCTTACCTGGCTATGAATTCACTTGATTCACTTGCATGGTTAGTATGCATATCAAGAGAGATAACTGAATCACCAAACATAGATCTTTATGATTATCATGCTATTAGGGTTGAAGGTACATCATTGGAACAACATCCATGATCATAGTTACATGAAGCACAAGTTGTATATGTAGAAAAAATACATTATTGTTATCAAACCATGAGCATCCACTATGCCTTTATCTTATGAACATAAACATGTATCTTATCATCCTTCTTAGCACCAACTTTAGGTATCAAACATATCACTGGTCACAACCTATCATTCATAACTCATCATCCTCAAAGGTGCGGGCACAAGATAACAAAACTCACCAACCTAAGCTTCTGTGCTAGGCATAACCCTCACTAAAGGTACCGCCTACCCTCACCAAAGGTGTGGCGGGTAGTGCAATTCCTCACCCAAGGAGGTATCGGGCATGGTCATATCCCTCACCAAATCTCTATTGACTAGGGCATTAAAACCGTAAGGCACTAAGCCACCCATATCGGTCACCAGAATAACATGCACCCATGCACAAGGGATATCGTGCAATTAGGGACCACGAGTTGTTTCGTGCACCCATGGATATCAGGCAACCAGGTGCAAGATGATATGGGTGTCACATATCGGCCATCACCCCTATCTCCCATAATGGGTTAGGGTTTTATGTCGGGCAACCAGCAAGTTCATGTCATCCATAACTGTATCGTCCAAGGCTATGATGCCCAAGGTCACCATTGTATCGCCCAACAAGCACACAACTAACAAATGACACCATGGTGCCTAAGGTAACCTATCACCCCACAAGGCAGACACCACATATCGGTCAACACTAGGGCACCTAACTAGGGTTACACCACCCAAGCACCATATCAGGAAACACCAAAACCAACCCATATCACCCAAGGCACAAAACAGAGATGTCTACCATGCATCATGTCAGCCAAAGGCATAACGCCACAAACACCAACTAAGGTAGGAGTTCATATCGGGTAAAAGGGACAAATAATTCTTCTTAGCATATCACCCAAGACTCAACCCTAGGAGAGGGGTATCGTGCAACTCATCACAAAGGGGTATCGTGCAAGGCACAAGGACCATATCGATTTGGTCACCATAAACCTCAAGATCACCATCATCAAACCCTAATAGATCAATAGAGTTTGCTCACCTCTCAACAACCAAGAGAGAAGGGTTTTGTAGAACCTCCGTCACATATCGGGCAACAAGGTGGATCATCCCCTTATCAGTCAAGATTCCAACCAAGGCTCACCTCTCAAATCCATGGTGAGTGAAGGGTATTTCCCAAGCAACTAGAGCATAGACTCACCTCTCAACAACCAAGTGAGAGGGGTTTTGCCTACACCACTAGAGCTCGAACTCACTTCTCAAAACCAAAAGGGAGAGAAAGGGGTTTTTCCCAAGGAACCCTAAACTCAAGGTTCAGCCACAAGGTCTAAGAACACATAAAAAACATGACCACTATATATATAACAAGATAAAAGGGCACATGCTAGGGAAAGAAACATATCTAACAAGATGCATGGATGATCAAGATGACATATAAACATGCAACATGAAAAAGACGTAGTATAGCTAGGGTTAGGAGTTATGTAACCCGCCTTAAGAAAGATCCAAGCTCCTAGCACCAAGCTTCCAAGCTCCAAGAACCACCTTCGACCACCACAAGAAGAAAACAAAGCTTATAACCACCATGGCCGAAGAACAAGAAAGAAGGTGAAGAAGGTGCCAAGGAAAGAGGGGGAGATGCTCACCACAAGAAGAGAAGCAAGACACACTGTAGGGTTCAGCCACCACTAGAGGAAGAAGAAGACTCCACCAAGGAGATCAACCACCAAGCTCTACTAAGGAGAGGTATCTTCCACCAAGGAAAAAGGAAGGCAACTAAGGAACTAAAGGGATCCCAAGCAAGAGAAAGGAGATACATATATAGAAGAGGGTGAAGGGAAGACTAAGGAAAGGTGTCACCCAACCTAGGGACACTTGTCCATGGGGTAAAGCCACTTACTATCTCGCCCACCTCCACATGTCCAAAGCTTTTGCCACATGCAAGCAACAAGCACCAAGTTTCCACAAGGGGGGGGGGGTGACACAAACGATGCTAGGTCAAAGAAGGTCACTTGGCTGATACACCTCATGGGAGACACACCGCTTTCCCAACACAACCACCCGGCCGATACACCATGGCCGACACAAGGCACCAAGCTCACCCTTGCCTGATACAAGGCCCAACAAAGCTAGGCAAAGCCCAAACAAGGCTCAGCAAGGCAAAACAAATACCAAAGCTACTCAAACAATGAGCCCAACCCATCCTCTCAATCCTAGAGGATGCAAGGAGAGAGAGAAACATCTCTCAAAGTGTCAAACTTGCACATCAACCCTAAAACTTGGGTTTTGCAAGTTGCACCTCCAACTCTCAACAAAGCACAAAAAAACCCTAATCACCATTTGAGGTGGTTAGAAAGCATCTAAAAACAAGGTTTAGGCAAAGCAAACAGGGTAAGCCTAAAATGAAAGTCAGGGTCCTTACATAGTGTCTATTGGAGTGATAAATATTTTGGTTTTTCTCTTTCTTGTTGTGAAAATGTTGTTGTTATTTTGTGATTATTATCATGATCACAATAGATAATAGGATCATTATTCAAGAAACTAATGAGATTTCAATTGCCTATCCTGATTTGGAATCATTCTAGGAGTTTGACCAAAGTACTTTGGTATGTTGATCCAATGAGCAATATACATAATATTGTGTAAAGTCATAATATCTATCAATAGGGAAAATGTGAATAGAAGGTCTCCTATGCCACTTCTCATTGTAATGTGACCACAAAAACCCTTGGGAAAGACTCATGTAACTAAGTATGACCATTGTTTACTTATTATATCATTTTGATCGAATACATTTAGATGTCATATTTGGTTTTCTATAACCTAGTTGATGTTAATCTGATTTAGAAGAATCTAACTACGTGTTTTGAATCTGAATTTGAAACTAAATGCAATAAAATCCTCAAATTTATACTTACCAAAAATGTTGTTTTGACATTACCCCTCTTATGATAGGTGTGAGGCATGCTTTTTTATTCAACAAAAGATGAGGGGTATTCTCTGGAGACCAAACAACAACCATATTATTCAAACAATGTTATCTTTATTGATATATGATAAATGTTTGGTGGATAATTGTAACACCCTTAAAATTCAAACCTTATAAAATTACCATGATTTGAAACCCTAATTTGTTTTTTTTAATTAATGTTTAATACATAGAATAATGTGATGATGGTTCCCAAATATGTTACATAAAGTAAATTGGATAGCCTTATGTACTAAATTGAAAATCAATATCATCAATTTAGCACTAACTATTAACTAGGTGACATTTTGGATTTAATATGAAATTTATTCAATTAGTGTTCTTTTTATGGCCTCATAATTTAATATGTTGGTTTAGATAACTTGAGGAGTTTCCCAAAATGTTATCCCCAAAATCATTTTAAGTAATCCTATATGATTAATTAAGTACTTATGCCAAAAAAGAGAAATATAGAAAGCCAAGTTGGTCAAATCTAGAAACTAACTATATTTTCATATTCCATGTGCTAAAATTTGATAGCATGCAAATTTTCATTTGATTTGGACTTTTCTAGCCACACAAAATTGAACTAGGAAAGAATTAACCTAAAATTTAATAAATAACTCTAGTTTAGATAATTTTGTATCTTTTAAACTTTGGTCCGGGCACAGTATATGGTGACATGAATGTCACGCGGTCTTGAGTTCGGGTCAGACTCAGATTCCAAGTGAATCAAGATGTGAGAGAATGTCTCTGTAAGGACCCTGACCTTCATTTTGGGCTTATCCTGTTTGCTTTGCCTAAACCTTATGTTTAGATGCTTGCTAATCACCTCAAATGGTGATTAGGGTTTGTTTGTGCTTTGTTGAGAGTTGGAGGTGCAACTTACAAATAACCCAAGTTTTTGGGTTGATGTGCAAGTTTGACACCTTGAGAGATGTTTCTCTCTCTCCTTGCATCCTCTAGGGTTGAGAGGATGGGTTGGGCTCATTGTTTGAGTAGCTTTGGGCTTTGTTTTGCCTTGTTGAGCCTTGTTTGGGATTTTCCTAGCTTTATTGGGCCTTGTATCAGGCAAGGGTGAGCTTGGTGCCTTGTGTCAGCCATGGTATATTGGCCGGGTTGTTGTTTTGGGAAAGTGTGTGTTGCCCATGAGGTGTATCGGCCAAGTGACCTTCTTTGACCTAGCATCGTTTGTGTCACCCCCCTTGTGGACACTTGGTGCTTGTTGCTTGCATGTGGCAAAACCTTTGGACAAGTGGAGGTAGGAGAGATAGTAGGTGGCTTTGCCCCATGGACAAGTGTCCCTAGGTTGGGCGAAAACTTGCCTTAGTCTCACATTCATACTCTTCTATATATGTCTCTCCTTTCTCTTGCTTGGGATCCCTTTAGTTCCTTAGTTGCCTTCCTTTATCCTTGGTGGATGATACCTCTCCTTGGTAGAGCTTGGTGGCCGATCTCCTTGGTGGAGTCTTCTTATTCCTCTAGTGGTGGCTGAACCCTAGAGTGTGTCTTTCTTCTCTTCTTGTAGTGAGCATCTCCCCCTCTTTCCTTGGCACCTTCTTCTCCTTCTTGCTTGTTCTTCGACCATGGTGGTTATAAGCTTTGTTTTTCTTTTTGTGGTGGTCGAAAGTGGTGCTTGGAGCTTGGAAGCTTGGTGCTAGGAGCTTGGAGCTTGCTTAAGGTGGGTTACATAACTCCTAACCCAAGCTATACTACTTCTTTTTCATGTTGCATGTTTATATCTCATCTTGATCAGCCATGCATCTTGTTAGATATGTTTCTTGCCCTAGTATGTACCATTTTATCTTATTATATATATAATGGTCATGTTGTTGATGTGTTCTTAGACCTTGTGGCCGAACCTTGAGTTTAGGGTTCCTTGGGCAAAACCCCTTTCTCTCCCATTTGGTTTTGAGTAGTGAGTTCAAGATCTAGTGGTGTAGGCAAAACCCCTCTCACTTGGTTGTTGAGAGGTGAGTCTATGCTCTAGTTGCTTGGGCAATACCCTTCTCTCACCATGGATTTGAGAGGTGAGCCTTGGTTGGACGTTGACCTAGTGAAGGTTGGAATCTTGACCGATAAGGGGATGATCCACCTTGTTGCCCGATATGTGATGGAGGTTGTGCAAAACCCCTCTCTCTTAGTTGTTGAGAGGTGAGCCAACTCTCTTGATCTATTAGGGCTTGATGAAGGTGATCTTGAGGTTGATGATGACCAAACCGATATGGTCCTTGTGCCTTGCACGATACCCCTTTGTGATGAGTTGCTCGATACCCCTCTCCTAGGGTTGAGTCTTGGGCAATATGCTAAGAAGCGTTCTTTGTCCCTTTTGCCCGATATGAACTCCTACCTTAGTTGGTGCTTTTGGGCGTTATGCCTTTGGCTAACATGATGTGTGGTAGACATCTATGTTTTGTGCCTTGGGCGATATGGGTTTGTTTTGGTGTCACCCAATATGGTGCTTGGGTGGTGGAACCTTAGTTAGGTGCCCTAGTGTTGACCGATATGTGGTGCCTGCCTTGTGGGGCGATAGGTTACCTTGGGCGCCATGGTGTCGTTTGTTAGTTGTGTGCTTGTTGAGCGATACAATGGTGACCTTGGGCATCATAGACTTGGATGATATAGTTGTGGACGACATGACCTTGCTGGTTGCTCAACATAAAACCCTAACCCATTATGGACGATAGGGGTGGTGGCCGATATGTGACACCCATATGTTGCCTGATATCATCTTGCACCTGGTTGCCCGATATCCATGGGTGCACGAAACAACTCTTGGCCCCTAGTTGCATGATATCCCTTATGCATGGGTGCATGTTATGCTGATGACCGATATGGGTGGCTTTGTGCCTTAGGGTTTTTATGCCCTAGCCGATAGAGCTTTGGTGAGGGATATGACCCTACCCGATACCTCCTTGGGTGAGGAATTACGCTACCCACCTCACCTTTGGTGAGGAGGCGGTACCTTTGGTGAGGGTTATGCATAGATAGGAAGCTTAGGTTGATGAGTTTGTATCTTGTGCCCGCACCTTTGTGGATGATGAGTAATGAATGATAGGTTGTAACCAATGATATGTTTGATACCTAAAGTTGGTGCTAAGTGATATGATTAGATACATGACTATGTTCATAAGATATAGGGCATAGTGAATGCTCGTGGTTTGATTACAATAATGTAATTTGTTTACAAGATACAACTTTGTGCTTCATGTAGTTATAATCATGGATGTTGATCCAATCATGTACCTTCAACCCTAATAGCATGATAATCATAAAGATCTATGTTTGCTGATTCAATTATCTCTCTCAATATGCATACTAACCATGCAAGTGTATCAAATGAATTCATAGCCAGGTAAGAACTATGAGGTATATGTGTTTTGAATAACACTGAATAATGACAATCCTTGATTGCTGGGATAACATATATCACCCATATGATGTGAAAAGGTCTGTTGACCTGATAAAGGTTGCGTGCCTAGTTGAGGTGTTATCCTCTAATGTTAAGATAAGGGATTGTTATCCCATGGTGATGATGTAAGCCTTTAAAGGCAGTGGCATTCTGTGATGAGGGATTGAGATCCCATGGTAATAATGCAACTCAATGTTGTTTATGTTTTACAACTTGGTTGCCTCAACAATCCACTTAAAATATACTAATTAATTACTATGGAACATATCATATAGTTTTCTGTGGCCATAGATCCATCATCGTCAGTAGTTGGTGATGGTGAAACGGGTTCTCCTGTGAGTTAACCCAGAAGCGCATATTGTTGAATATATGTTGTTGCTCCTAGCCAAAAATAGGAGGATTAGAGTGCAACTTCGGTTGTAGACTCCAGAGCGCGGTTTTAGGCCTGTGGCTCAATATGAAAGAGCATGGTGAACAGGACCATGGCTCAGGATGTGTGACAGGAGCATGGTGAACAGGACCATGGCTCAGGATGTGTGATAAGAGCATGGTGAACAGACCCATGGCTCAATGATTATGGAGCACAGTGAACAGGCCTGTGGCTCGGATCACTGGCACCGATACCTGTACCAAGGTGGGCTAGGCAGAAGGTAGCCTAACCCTGTGTGGCTGCGACCACCTAAGCATGAGAATGTGGTCCTGCTTGTTAAGCACTTGTGCAGTGACCACGAGGTGGTGAGGTTGTGGAGTATGACTCTTCCATTGACCTTGTATGGCATCGGCTTTGGGCTTCACAGCTGATAGTTGGATTTGAGCGGTACAACTCACTTCCTCAGGGCATGATAATATGTAATCCAGCTGAATAGTATATACTACTTAGGGAAAACTACTTAGGGCAAAACACAGAACATTGATTGAGGCCTTGCTTGTATAGTTGATCTAGTTATACCTTGCAGTTATTTGTACGATCCTTATATTTTGTGATAAGTTCTTATAAAGGTTATCTTGTCAATCATGTTCCATAAAGAATATCTGGTCATATGCCTTCTGGATACCCTGGTAAGATTGTTAATAAAATAAGTTCTGCTCAGGATGCTACTCTTATGATCTGCTGATATCAGTTATCTGCTTTACCTACTTTTTCTGAAGTTTTATAGTTCTGGCGGGGAGTTATGTTTCTCACTGGGAATGTGTGTCTCACCCCGTTGGTTTACAACATTTTTAGGTGATCGTGCTAGACGTGATGGTGGTCATGAGGTTGCGGCCGAGCAGAAAGAAGAGAAGTAGGAGGCAAGAGATGGATATACTATTGTATTGGTTGTTTTATAGTAGAGTCCTAGAGTCATCATTGTACTCTCAGGTCCTCGGAGGTGTTTTGACAATGTTTTATGATGTATAGATGTTGTAGCTTTGTATATCCTATTGTTGGCCTGATGTGGCCCATTATGTATGTATAAATAGGTGATGAACTCTGGTGCTGATAGGATATATGGTTCCTATAGGCTGTGAACAAATATAAAGGCTTATAAATATTTATATAACATCTTTTCCTTGTAGGATAAAAATCTGGATGTAATAGTTCTCTTTTTATCTGCTTTTCGCAACCAGTTTTAATTAACATGTGTTTTCGGTAATATGTGTTTTATGGTGGTTCCGTGCATTTTTGCGTGGCATCTCATTGTCTATGTGATGGCGGGATGTCACATTAGAAGTTTGGTATCAGAGCTCTAGGTTCGCCGAGTCTATAGGGATCTAGGACTAGGGCTGTATCTGTTCTTGTGAGTTTTCTAGATTTTCTTACAATAACCTTCTGCCCTCAGCGAAAGATAAAGCTTAAAGATGTCTGGGAACCATGAAGAACATGCTGCCGAGAGCAGTGATGCTGCATCCACTGATAGAGAAAGAGTGCAGACACATGAAGATCGGGTGCCTGAGGTCCCCCAACTTGACCCAACCATTCTTGAAAACCCTAACTATCAACAGCTTATGGGGTAGTTAATGGCTACGATGAATCTCATGGTGGAAAGGTTACCAATGCCTCCGCCAAGAGTACAGGCTCCCCATGGTGAAATATCGGGTATTGGGAAGACCTTTGAGCGGCTTCACCAATTCAGAGCTTTGGATTATGCTGGAATGGCTGATCCAGCGGATGCAGATCTGTGGCTGATAGGTCTCAAGAAGGCCTTCCGGATCCTTGACATCCCCAAAGCAAACAAAGTTAAGCACGTTGTCTACCTTCTGAAAGGTAGTGTTGGCCACTAGTGGGCCATCGAGGAGTAGAAGTGACTCGGTGAGGTGATCTCTTGGGATGTTTTCTGCCGGGAGTTCGTCAGCTGATACTTCCCAAAGACGTATCTGGATGAGAAGATCAACCAGTTTGTGTGTCTGTGCCAAGGATCGATGAGCATCACTGAGTATGGAGCCAAGTTTGTGGACCTACTGAGGTTTTTTCCTCACATGGCGACAACACATGATGAGAGAATCAGACAATTTGAGAAAGGTTTGAGCGCTGAGTTGACAACACTTGCTACTGCTTTGGAGAATCGGGAGCAGTTCACCACTTTTATGGAGTATGTCTGAAGGATAGAATGGTCTGTCAAGGAGAAGAGAGAGTCCATGACCAAGAAAAGGCTTGCTTAGTTCCCGAGACAGAGGTTTGATGACTTCAAGAAGCCAAGGTTTTCAGCACCTTCTGTGATACAAGGTTCAAGTGCGCCGTCACAGTGGTCTCTGAGTAAGGGAAGAGGGCATGGATTTTCGCCATCCAAAGCCCACAATACAGCTTCAGTGGCAGTGATAGGGATGTCTAGGCCACAACGAAGAGACCAGTCATGTCATCTTTGCAGTCAGGTTGGGCATTTCAGGGCAAATTGCCCAAAAGAGAGATGTTGAAGTGACACAGCAGCTGAGGCAGAATCAACAAGGGTCAGATAGACAACAGTCTAGTAGTAACAGAGGGAGAGGATGCGGTCAAGCATTGCAAGCAGGATCATATGCCCAAGGAAGCAGAGGATGTGGACAACAACAAGCAACATCTCGATTATATGTTATGAGTTAGCCAGAGGCGATAGTCAACCCACGAGTGGTGGCGGGTCAAATTGAGTTATTTCATTCTAATTTGTCTTCTTCTTGCTTTATATCTGTTCTGGTTGACCCGGCTGCTATGCACTCTTTTATGGCACGTATTATGCTTGATAGATATCTTTTACCTATTAGATGTAAGAGAGATAGTCTATTGTTAGAAACCCCTCTTGTTGGACCCACATTGCTTTGAGAGGAGTGTCCATCTTATGTTTTATCCTTTTTGGGACACAGTATACAAGTGGATCTTATACCACTTGATATGCATGGATTTGATGTGATCCTTGGGATGGATACCTTAGAGAAGTATAAGGTTGTGTTGGATTATGGTTCCAAGCAAGCAGTGTTTGATGACGATAGTGAGAAGTGGATCTTCTAGGGAGATAGAAAGATCCTTCCGACATGTTTAGTATCAGCTATGGTGGCAAAGAAGTTTCTGTGGCAAGGATGTAAGGCGTTCTTAGCTCACGTTGTGGATACCAAGGCAAAAGGTCCTAGCCTTGAGGATGTGTCTATTATTCAAGAGTTTGCAGATGTGTTTCTTGATGAGTTTCCCGGTGTTCCCCCACCTCAAGAGATTGACTTTGAGATCAATCCGGTGCCAGGAACACAACCCGTTGCTCAGACACCGTACAGGATGGCTCCAGCTGAGATGGAAGAGCTGAAGAAGAAGTTACAAGAGTTGCTAGATAAATGATTCATCAGACCGAGCACGTCGCCGTGGGGTGCTCCAGTCCTATTCATAAAGAAGAAGGATGGATCGATGCACTTGTGCATAGATTATCGGTAGTTGAACAAAGTTATGATCAAGAACAAGTACCCGTCACCGAGGATAGATGATTTGTTTGATCAGTTGTGTGGAGCTACAATGTTCTCAAAGATCGATCTATGGTCTAGATATCATCAGTTAAGAATTAAGGAAGAGGACTTACCAAAGTCATCTTTTAGGATGAGGTATGGTCACTTTGAGTTCATGCTTATTCCATTTGGGCTAAGCTTTCATGGATCTGATGAACAGAGTGTTCCGTCCATTTCTAGATCAATTTTTTATGGTTTTTATAGATGACATCTTGATCTATAGTCAGGAAAGTCAAGAGCATGAACAACATCTTCAACGAGCGTTGACTCTTCTTCGCCAACACGAGGTTTATGCCAAGTTTAATAAGTGTGATTTCTGGTTGAAGGAAGTGACTTTCTTGGGTCATGTGATATCTACAGAAGGAGTCAGATTGGACCCTAAGAAGGTGGAGTCAATTGCAGACTGGGAGCAACCGAAGACGCCGATAGAAGTTTGTAGTTTTCTGGGTTTAGCAGGATACTACTGGAAGTTTATAAGAAACTTCAGTATGATTGCATTGCCACTGACAAAATTGACCAGGAATGATGTACCTTTTATTTGAGATGATCGTTGTCAGTAAGCTTTCCAAAGTTTGAAGGAGAAACTGACTAGTGCTCTAGTGTTGGTACTGCCAGAGCCTGGGAAAGGCTATGTGGTATTCTATGATGCTTCCAAGAAAGGCTTAGGATGTGTGCTGATGCAGGAAGATCATGTGGTTTCTTTTGCTTCGTGACAGCTTAAGAAGAATGAGGAGAATTATCCAACACATGATTTGGAACTGGCAGAGGTGGTCCATGCATTAAAGATTTGGAGACACTATCTTTATGGGGAAGTGTGTCAGATCTTTATAGATCATAAGAACTTGAAGTACATCTTCTCGTAGAGTGAGATGAACATGTGACAACATCGCTGGATGGAGTTGATCAATGATTACGATTGCACCATTGAGTATCATCCTGGTAAGGCAAACGTGGTAGTTGATGTGCTTAGTAGAAAGTCTGCTTCTCTTTGTATGAATAAGGCATAGTTGAGTTCCTTGGTATGCCATAGGCGAGATATGTTCGTCTCTTTGCGGCAGATGAATGTACAATTGGAAGTTTCTTTGTTGGCAGGATTGTTGGCATAGATGCAAGTAAAGCCTACGTTGAGACAGCAGATCAAAGACACAATAAGAAGATGCTTCAGTTCAGTTAATCAAATCAGAGTTTGGCAGTGAAAAGCGTGATGGGTTCCATGAGTCTGAGGATGGACTAGTTTTCTATCATGGTAGGATGGTGGTCCCGGATTTTGATGTTCTGAGAAAGCTAGTGCTTGAGGAAGTGCACACGTTAATGTATGCCATGCATCCAGGTGTCACCAAGATGTATCATAATCTGAAGGACCTGTCTTGGTGTCCTGGCTTGAAGAAAGATGTAGCCGAGTTTGTGGCTAGGTGTGCGGTATGCCAGCAAGTCAAGGCTGAGCATCAGAAGCCGACAGGTATGTTCCAACCCATGTCGATACCACAGTGGAAATGGGATCATATAACCATGGATTTTATAGTTGGTCTGCCGAGGATAGCAAAGAATCATGATTCCATCTGGGTGATAGTGGACAGATTAACAAAGTCTGCTCATTTCATACATGTGAAGACAACATATATAGTAGATAAGCTTGCTCATGTGTATGTGGATGAGATAGTGCATTTGCACGGTGAGCCCACAATGATAGTCTCTGACAGAGGACCCCAGTTCACGAGTCATTTTTGGGAACAATTGCACAAAGTGTTGGGAATGCAGTTGAGGTTCAGTATCACTTTCCACCCACAGACAGATGGACAGTCTGAAAGGACTATTCATACTTTGGAGGATCCTCTCCGAGCTTGTGTTTTGTAGTTCCTAGGAAGTTGGGATGTGCATCTCAGTTTGATAGAGTTCACCTACAACAATAGTTACCAGTAGAGCATCGACATGGCTCCTTATGAGGCTTTATATGGCAGGAAGTGCAGATCTCCTTTATGCTAGTATGAGTTGGGTGAGTATCAGCTTTTGGGTCTTGAGTTAGTGCAGCAAACAACAGAGAAGATCAAAGTGATACATCAATAGTTGAAAGCGGCACAGGATAAACAGAAGTTGTATGCAAATAATCGTCGACGACCCCTAGAGTTCCAGGTGGGAGACAAAGTGTATCTCAAGGTCTCGCCGTGGAAAGGCATGCTGAGGTTTGGATGGAAAGACAAGTTGGCACCTAGGTATATGGGGCCATATCCAGTAATAGCACGTGTTGGAAAGGTAGCTTACAAGTTAGAATTGCCGCCAGAGTTGCATAGGTTACATCTGGTGTTCCATGTCAGTATAATAAAGAAAAGTCATCCAGACACAAGGACATCGATACAACCAGTTGAGGTTGAGCTTGATGAAGACGTGACCTACAAGGAAGGTTCAGTGATGATTCTTGATAGAAGATTAAAGAAGTTGAAAAGGAAGGACCTGGTGCTTCTGAAGGTTCTTTGGCATCATCGTGGAATTGAGGAAGCCACATGGGAGCTCGAGGAAGAGATGAGAAAGAAGTATCCCTCGCTTTTCTGTTCATATTTTGGGGGCGAAAGCCCTTTGTAGAGGTTTATGGCTTGTAAGGACACTGACCTTCATTTTGGGCTTACCATGTTTGCTTTGCCTAAACCTTGTGTTTAGATGCTTGCTAATCACCTCAAATGGTGATTAAGGTTTGTTTGTGCTTTGTTGAGAGTTGGAGGTGCAACTTGCAAATAACCCAAGTTTTAGGGTTGATGTGCAAGTTTGACACCTTGAGAGATGTTTCTCTCTCTCCCTACATCCTCTAGGGTTGAGTGGATGGGTTGGGCTCGTTGTTTCAGTAGCTTTGGGCTTTGTTTTTCCTTGTTGAGCCTTGTATCAGGCAAGGGTGAGCTCGGTGCCTTGTGTCGGCCATGGTGTATCAGCCAGGTGGCTGTGTCAGGAAAGTGGTGTGTCGCCCATGAGGTGTATCGGCCAAGTGACCTTCTTTGACCTAGCATCGTTTGTGTCACCCCCCTTGTGGACACTTGGTTCTTGTTGCTTGCATGTGGAAAAAGCTTTGGACATGTGGAGGTGGGTGAGATAGTAGGTGGCTTTGCCCCATGGACAAGTGTCCCTAGGTTGGGAGACACCTTGGCTTAGTCTCCCCTTCACCCTCTTCTATATATGTCTCTCCTTTCTCTTGCTTGGGATCCCTTTAGTTCTTCCTTTTTCCTTGGTGGACGATACCTCTCCTTGGTAGATCTAGGTGGCCGATCTCCTTGGTGGAGTCTTCTTCTTCCTCTAGTGGTGGACGAATGTAGAGTGTCTTACTTCTCTTTGTGTGGTGAGCATCTCCCCCTCTTTCCTTGGCACCTTCTTCTCCTTCTTGCTTGTTCTTCAGCCATGGTGGTTATAAGCTTTGTTTTTCTTTTTGTGGTGGCCGAAGGTGGTACTTGGAGCTTGGAAGCTTGGTTCTAGGAGCTTGGAGCTTTCTTAAGGTGGGTTACATAACTCCTAACCCTAGCTATACTACTTCTTTTTCATGTTTCATGTTTATATGTCATCTTGGTCGGCCATGCATCTTGTTAGATATGTTTCTTGCCCTAGGATGTACCCTTTTATATTATATATATATAGTAGTCATGTTGTTGATGTGTTCTTAGATCTTGTAGCCAAACCTTGAGTTTAGGGTTCCTTGGGAAAAACCCCTTTCTCTCCCATTTGGTTTTGAGAAGTGAGTTCGAGCTCTAGTGGTGTAGGCAAAACCCCTCACTTAGTTGTTGAGAGGTTAGTCTATGCTCTAGTTTCTTGGGCAATACCCTTCTCTCACCATTGATTTGAGAGGTGAGCCTTGGTTGGACATTGACCTAGTGAAGGTTGGAATCTTGACCGATAAGGGGATGATCCACCTTGTTGCCCGATATGTGATGGAGGTTGTGCAAAACCCCTCCCTCTTGGTTGTTGAGAGGTGAACCAACTCTCTTGATCTATTAGGGTTTGATGATGGTGATCTTGAGGTTGATGATGGCTAAACCGATATGGTCCTTGTGCCTTACACGATTCCCCTTTGTGATGAGTTGCTCGATACCCCTCTCCTAGGGTTGAGTCTTGGGCGATATGATAAGAAGTGTTCTTTGTCCCTTTTGCCTGATATGAACTCCTGCCTTAGTTGGTGCTTGTGGGCGTTATGCCTTTGGCCGACATGATGTGTGGTAGACATCTCTATTTTGTGCCTTGGGCGATATGGGTTGGTTTTGGTGTTTCTTGATATGGTGCTTGGGTAGTGGAACCCTAGTTAGTTTCCCTAGTGTTGACCAATATGTGGTGCCTACCTTGTGGGGTGATAGGTTACCTTGGGCACCATGGTGTCGTTTGTTAGTTGTGTGCTTGTTGGGTGATACAGTGGTGACCTTAGGCGTCATAGTCTTGGACGATATAGTTGTAGATGACATGACCTTACTGGTTTCCCGACATAAAACCCTAACCCATTATGGGAGATAGGGGTGGTGGTCGATATGTGATGCCCATATGTTGCCCAATATCATCTTGCACCTGGTTGCCTGATATCCATGGGTGCACGACACAACTCTTGGCCCCTTGTTGCACGTATCCCTTGTGCATGGGCGCATGTTATGCTGGTGACCGATATGGGTGGCTTAGTGCCTTAGGGTTTTGACGCCCTAGCCGATAGAGCTTTGGTGAGGGATATGACCCTACCCGATACCTCCTTGGGTAAGGAATGGTGCTACATGCCACACCTTTGGTGAGGGTAGGTGGTACCTTTGGTGAGGGTTATGCCTAGCTCAGAAGCTTAGGATGATGAGTTTGTATCTTCTGCCTGCACCTTTGTGGATGATGAGTTATGAATGATAGATTGTAACCAATGATATTAGGTTGTAACCAATGATATGTTTGATACCTTAAGTTGGTGCTAAGTGAGATGATTAGATACATGACTATGTTCATAAGATATAGGGCATAGTGAATGCTTGTGGTTTCATTACAATAATGTAATTTGTTTACAAGATACAACTTTGTGCTTCATGTTGTTATAATCATGGATGTTGATCCAATCATGTACCTTCAACCCTAATATCATGATAATCATAAAGATCTATGTTTGGTGATTCAGTTATCTCTCTCAATATGCATACTAACCATGCAGGTGTATCAAATGAATTCATAGCCAGGTAAGAGCTATGAGGTATATGTGTTTTGAATAACACTGAATAATGATAATCCTTGATTGATGGGATAACGTGTATCACCCGTATGATGTGAAAATGTCTATTGACCTGATAAAGGCTGAGTGCCTAGTTGAGGTGTTATCCTTTGATGTTGAGATAAGGGATTGCTATCCCATGGTGATGATGTAAACCTTGAGAGGCAGTGGCATTTTTTGATGAGGGATTGAGATCCCATGGTAATCATGCAACTCAATGATGTTTATGTTTTACAACTTGGTTGCCTCAACAATCCACTTAAAATATACTAATTAATTATAGTGGAACATATCATGTAGTTTGCCCTGTCCATAGATTGATCATCGTCAGTAGTTGGTGATGGTGAAACAGGTTCTCCTGCGGGTTAAACTGGAAGTGCATATTGTTGAATATGTGTGGTTGCTCCTAGCCAAAAATAGGAGGATTAGAGTGCAACTTTGGTTGTAGACTCCAGAGCGCGGTTTCAGGCCCATGGCTCAATATGAAAGAGCATGGTGAACAGGCACATGGCTCAAGATGTGTGATAAAAGCATGGTGAACATGCACATGGGTCAATGATTATGGAGCACGGTGAATAGGCCCATGGCTCAGATCACTAGTGTCGATACCTGTACCAAGGTGGGCTATGCAGAGGGTAGCCTGACCCTGTATGGCTGCGACCACCTAAGCATGAGACTGCGGTCCTACTTCTTAAGCACTCGTGCACTGACCACGAGGTGGTGAGGTTGTGGAGTTCGACTCTTCCATTGACCTTGTATGTCACCAGCTTTGGGCTTTGCAACCGATGGTTGGATTTGAGCGGTACGACTCACTTCCTTAGGGCATGATAATACATAATCCAGCCAAATAGTATATACTACTTAGCGCAAAACATGGAACATTGATTGAGGTCTTGCTTGTATAGTTGATCTAGTTATACCTTGCAGTTATTTGTACGTTCCTTATATTTTGTGATAGGTTCTTATAAAGCTTATATTGTCAATCATGTTCCATAAATAATATTTGGTCATATGCCTCCTCGATACCTGGTATGATTGTTAATAAAATAAGTTCTGCTCAGGATGCTGCTCTTATGATCTGCTGATATCAGTTATCTGCTATACTTGCTTTTTCTGAAGTTTTATAGTTTCGGCAGGGAGTTATGTTTCTTGTTGGGATTGTGTGTCTCACCCCGTTGGTTTACAACATTTTTAGGTGATCATGCTAGACGTAGTGGTGGTCGTGAGGTTGAGGCCGAGCAGCAAGAAGAGCAATAGGAGGCAAGAGATGGATATGCTACTATTTTGGTTGTTTTGTAGTAGAGTCCTAGAGTCATCCCTATACTCTCAGGTCCTCAGAGGTGTTTTGATGATGTTTTACGATGTATAGCTGATGTAACTTTGTATATCCTATTGTCAGCCTAATGTGGCTCGTTATGTATGTATAAATAGGTGATGAACTTTGGTGCTGACAGGATAACTGGTTCCTATAGGCTGTGGACAAATATCAAGGCTTGTAAATATTTATATAACATCTTTTCCTTGCAGGATAAGAATCTGGATGTAATAGTTCTCTTTTATCTGCTTTCCATAATCGATTTTTATTAACCCATGTTTTCAGTAATATGTGGTTTATGGTGGTTCCGTGCGTTTTCACGTGGCATCTTATTGTCTGTGTGATGGCAGGATGTCACAGTCTCCTTCACCTAGGGGCACTCTTTTTCCACCCAACATGAGAAATTAAGTTCTTACCTCGCTCCCCCCTTCTCCAAGTTTTGTTGCTTAAACCAAAGACTCCTGAAGCATCAACACTGCTTCTTGAACCAGGCAATCCCAAACACGATAGGGTTTCATGCCCTAGAGTTCTAGGTCGACTAGACCCCCCTACATTTACCCTATTTCTAGCCACCATCGAGACTCCATGTGAATCTGAGATAAAACCTATAAAAGAAACCTACTTAAAGCGTGAGGGACCAACCAAAAATCATTTCCTATCATCCCTATTGTAACGCCTGGGCCCACTGCCCAAGGCTCTAGTAGAGTTTCAGGAATGATGAATGGCCCTACAGACCACCACTAGCCTTAACTGCATGCTTTGTTCTCACTCACATGCAAGCTGGGGTCAACTTCCTCACTGGTCACCCATCCTAGTACTACTTCAAGCCGAGTACGCTTAACTATGGAGTTCTTTAGTGATGGGCTCCCGGAAAAGGAGGTGCACCTTGGTGATATGGGTAGTCCAATCATTCCTTTTAAGATCATGTTATCCGAGGCCTCAAATCCTGGGATGTTACACCTATTCTCTCTCATACCCTCTCTCATTGTTTCCCTACTCAGTTTTCACCGACAACCAAGCCAGGGACAATTTTCGAATTGTAGACCATTGAGATAGCTTCAGGCACTTGAGAAAGCTTGAGCGGATCACCAGGGAGCTCTATGGTCATCAATTTTGTCTATCTCTTGGTGAGCATTGGTTTCTGTCGTTTTACTGTTGCTTGGGTCGACCAGCGATTCTCAGGCATCTCGCCACTATTTGTCCAAAATTTTCTACTTTTAGTTCCAGTTTGTGGTGATGAGTTGAACGACACCATCATTTCTAGTGTGTGTGGGTCTATTACATTTTTCAATCATAGGCTTGATGGTCATCCATGGTGGAATTGGATCCCGAGCTTCCGACCATGAGCTGACTTATGGTTTGATCTTGTTGAGATGTTTGGGACCTTGAGATCTATTTTGCAAAATTTCTATCAAAGTTTTATCTGAGATCCCGAGTTCAGATTCATGATTTCCTCCCCGAGTTCGTCATTCTCGTCTAGTCTCGGAAATAAAGAAACCAGGGAGTAAGAATCTTGACTTCCCTTGTGTACTAATAAGTTTTATTCCCTTGGTAAGGGCATTTATGGGTTTTTAGCATGCTTGGTCTTCAAGCCACACCTCTCCTTTGTGCATGCCCGATATAGGTGGCCTCTCTTGATGGGTCCATCTCAGATAAGCATAATTGTCCCATTGGATAACAAGATTACATGGCTTTATCGATTTATCTGATTGGTTAGTATTTAAAAATTCATAGTAATTTAGTTAATTAATAGATAATAACGTGAAAACATGATTTGGAAAGGGTTTTTCAAGATGTAGACGATGATCTAAGTTTCCAACCCTTATTTGACTCTAAATTTCCTTGTTTTAATTAAAGAATCCCAAAACCCTAGAAATTATAATGAATATCAGTTGTTAATGAATTATAATTGATATGATAGGTAATTAGGGTTTATTAACCCCAGGAACGTGATTAGGTTTCCTAAACTTAACTAGAGCAACTAAGATCTTCTCTAAGAGAGAGGTAAGTGGTCCATGCACTTTTAAAATAATTATTGAATGATTTTAATTATATGTCTACAATGAATGATATGGATGATTATTTATTGTTTCAATTGTTTAAAGTCAATGATTGTATAATAAATTGAAAAAGTCATGCTTTGTTGTCAATATTTATTGTACCATCTTTAATATACATTACGAGTAATGTCAAGAATAATGTTTAAGAGAAATCTAAGAGTTTTAATAGAAAGATAATGTTAAAATATAACTAATATAAGATCCTCATCAAGAGGCTCCTCGGGGAAAAACTAAGAGGCACTTTGGTGCATAAGAGAAGAGGCACTTTGGTGCATAGGAGAAGAGGCACTTCGGTGCAAAACCTGAGGTTTCTTATATAAGTCAAGATAAAAAAGTAATTTAAAAGCAATTTTGTCCCTTTTTCAATGTTTAATTTTAAAGTTTATTTTCAGTTTACATGTCTTTTAAAGTTATAATGCGTTCAATTCCACTTACCAATTTGTTTGATGCATGACTGGGGGTACGATGCCCACACAAAAGGAGCAACGTCAAGGATAAAGATGTCTAGGACCAACTGAAGAAGAAGCTCAAGGACATCTGAGATCATACCTAGTGGGGTGCCAACTATCCGTAGATTATATTTCTTTATGTTTATGATACATGTGTTTTAGTTGTAGTGTGAGTTTTCTGAGAAAGTGTGGGATATTTAAGAGTAAACAACTTTAGTCTTGTTCATGTGTGAGTTATGTTGAGGACTTGAGTATGAGAATTGTTATTTCATACTATGTTGGTTTATGTATGAACTTTATTTTTATGCAATGATAATCATTTTGTGACATCCCAATGAGATATATGCTTCTGCTTAGTGTTGTGCATGTTTTAGAAATTGGGGTATTACAATATGGTATCAGAGCAAAAAATTAGTTGGCTACCAAGCTTTTCTCAGAATCTCATCTAGTTTATGTCCTATTTTGTAGATAGCACCTAAGAAGAAGGGTGAGATGCCCATGGGTGGGGATGAAGATGACTCTCACACCATAGGAGACCATTGGGCATCTCCACGTAAAGAAACCCCCATGGTGTCCTTTGATGTCTTGGTCAGGGCCTTTGCCACTGCCTTAGGAAGAGAAGAGAACTAGTTAGACAACCCTAGGGTCAACCGTGAGCTTTCCCTAGTTGACTTCTTGAAGATCAAGCCAGATTCTTTTGCTGGAGAGGAAGAGCTAGATGTGGTGGACAAAAGTTGAAAGCTTGTTGCAGAACATGGAGCATTATTTTTGTGACCTAGATTGCCCTCACCCATCTAGGGTTTGTTTTGGGACTCACATGCTCAAAGGTGCTGCTAAGACTTGGTGGGAGAACTTGTTAGGATCCCGTGAAGTAGATGATCCTCCATTCACATGAGAGGAATTCACAGAAGCCTTCAAAGATCATTATATATCTAAGGCTATGGTTGAGAAGAAAGAAGAGAAGTTTTGCAACCTTCGTCAACGTGGTGATATGACAGTCATGTAATATGCCATGAAGTTTAGAATCTTGCAGAAATATGGATATGATTATGATGAACGACGCAACACGAAGAAGTTCATTAGGGGTCTCAAAGAGTACCTTAGTTTTTCTTTGTCTGGATGATGACACCACACCGTGCAAGGTGACCTAGATGTTGTCCTTGAACTAGAAGACCACCCAGGAAGAGCATGGAAGAAGGACAACCACTCCCAAAACAACAACCACCATAATGACAAGAAGAGAAAGGCTTTAGCTAAGGTTGTTGCAAATCAACCTGTTACGACTCAATGTGCCAAGTGCTCCAAGTATCATCTAGGAGAATGCAGGTTTGGAACCAGAGTGTGCTATGTTTGTGGTTAAACAGGCCACATTAGACCCAACCGCCCCAAGTTTCAAAAGAAAGAGCTCAAAGTCAACTAAGCACCTAGAGAGAAGCGACATGCTAGAATCTTCACCATGATGGATGATGGCGACGATGATAAAAATAAACAAGGTATGGTTTAAGTTATTAAATCTCTTTAAGGTTATAGTTGTAGTTAGTCTCATCTTATGTTTAAACATGTGTAGAATTATTAGTTAAACCTTTCATGATTAAGTATAAGGAAAATCCTAAGGTGGGTAGTACCTGAAAAAATTCGAGGACAAAATTTTTATAAGGTGGGTAGAATTGTAACACCCTAAAAATTTGAACCTTATAAAATGACCCTACTTTGAAACCCTAATTTGTTTTTGTTTTGAAATTAACATTTAATACATAGACTAATGTGATGATGTTCCCAAATATGTTACATAAAGTAAATTGGATAACTTTATGCACTAAATTGAAAATTAATATCATCAATTTAGCCCTAACTATTAAATAAGGGACATTTAGGGTTTAATATGAAATTTACACAATCAATGTTCTTTTTATGGCCTCATTATTTTAATATAATTTGGTTTATATAATTTGAGAAGTTTCCTAAAATGTTATCCCCAAATTCATTTTAAGTAATCCTATATGATTAATTAATCACTTATTTCAAAAAGATAAATATAGAAAGACAAGTTGGTCAAATCGAGAAACTAACTATATCTTCAGATTCCATGTGCTAAAAATTGATAGCATGCAAATTTTCATTTGATTTGGAATTTTCTATATACTCCAAATTGAACTAGGAAAGAATTAACCTAAAATTTGATAAATAACCCTCATATAGCTAATATTGTATCTTTTGAACTTTAGTCTGGGCGCAATATATGGTGATATGAACATCACACGGTCCTGAGTTTGGATCGGACTCAGACCCGGAGTGAACAGAGACATGAGGGACTATCTCCTTCACCTATGGGGACTCTCCCCCCAATAGGATCCATAAAGTTCTTGCCTCGCTCCCCCTTCTCCAGGTTTTGTTTCTTAAACCAAAGACTCCTGAAGCATCAGTGGTACTTCCCAAACTGGGCAATCCCAAACACGATAGGGCTTCGTGCCCTAGAGTTCTCAGTCGACTAGACCCCCCTACCTTTCCCATGTTTCCTACCACCATCGAGACTCCTTGTGAATTTGAGACAAAACCTCTATAAGAAACCTACTGAATGTGTGAGGGACCAACCACGAATCGTTTCCTATCATCCCTATTCTATCTTATACCCTCGCTCATTGTTTCCCTACTTGGTTTTCACCAACGACCAAGCCAGGGATCATCCTCAGACTGTAAACCATCAAAATAGCTTCTATCTCTTGAGAAAGCTTGAGCGGGTCTCCAGGGAGCTCTGTGGATCATCAATTTCTTCCATCTCCTAGTAAGCATTGGTTTCCTTCTTTTTACTGTTGCTTGTGTCGACCAGCAATTCTCGGGCATCTCACCACTATTTGCCCCAAATTTTTTACCTTTATTTCTGGTTTGTGGTGATGAGTTGAACAGAACCATCAGTTCTAGCGTGTGTGGCTCTATAATGTTTTTTGATTGCAGGTTTGATGGTCAGCCATGGAAGAACTAGATTCTGAGCTTTTGAGCATGAGCTGACTTCCAGTTTGATCTTATTGAGATGTTCAAGACCTTGGGATCTCTTTTGAAAAATTGCTAGCCAAGTTTTATCTTAGATCCCGAGTTTAGATTCAAGGTTTCCTCCCCAAGTTCATTGTTCTCATCCGATCTCATAGAGGAAGAAACCAGGGAGTAAGAATTCATGACTTCCCCTGTGAACTAATCGATTTTATTCCCTTGGCAAGGGCATTTATGGGTTTTTACGCATGCCTAGTCTTCAAGCCACACCTCTCCTTTGTACAGGCCCAATACAGGTGGTCGCTCTTGATGGGTCCATCTCAGGTAAGCGGCATTGTCCGACTAGATAATAAGATTATGTGGCTTTATCGATTAATCTGATTGGTTAGTATTCAAAAAGTCATAGTAATTTAGTCGCTTAACAAAAAATTATGTGAAAATATGATTTGGAAAGGGTTTTTTGAGATCTATATGAGAACTAAGTTCCAAACCCTAATTTGACTATGAATTTCCCTATTTTAATTAAATAATCCCAAAAACTAGAAATTATAATGAATATCATTTGTTAATGAATTATAATTGTCATAACATGGTAATTAGGGTTTCTTAACCCTGGGAACATGATTAGGTTTCCTAAACTTAACAAGAGAAAGTAAGACCTTCTCTAAGAGAGAGGTAAGTGGTCCATGCACTTTTAACATAATTATTGGATGATTTTAATTATATGTGTACAATGAATGATATGTATGATTATTTATTGTTTCAATTGTTAAAAGTCAATGATTGTATAGGAAATTGAAAGTCATGCTTTGTTGTAAATATTTATTGTACCATCTTTCATGAACATTAAGAGTAATGTCAAGAATAACGTTTAAGAGAAATTTAAGAGTTTTATGATAAAGATAATGTAGAGACCCTGACCCACATTTTGGGATAATCATGTCTATTTTGTATAAGTATGTTCCTTATCACCTTGCTCTAATCATCTATATAAAGAAATTAAGGTGCTTGGTTCAATTGCAAATTGATCAAACTTGTACTTTCTTTTATTTCAACAAAATTTTCTATCATAACATGTTACTGAATAGGTCAACTATTACAACCCCAAATTTTGGGTTCTTTTGATGAGAAATGCAATTTCACTTAATAAAGATAAATGAGAAAATAATGATGTGATTTGATTTGAATCAATGAGTTTCATTTATAATAGCCTTGATGGTTGCTTAATGGACTTTATTGGCTATTGGGCCCAATAACAAGGAAAAGAAAAAGTAAATTCAATTAGTAAATAAATAATTAAGAAATAGAGAAAAGAAAGATGTAGAAACCTCTAGAAGGAAAAAGAATATTCCTCAAAGGTGGTTTTCGTGCCTTTTGGATTCCTTGGGTTCCAAGGAGTCCAAGTTGTAATGATAATGCAACAAGAGAGAGAAAAGATCAATTAAGTATTGCCTTATTAAAGGAAATATGAGATAATAATAATATTACAAGAAATATGTGCATTTTTGGATAATGGATCCATCTTGGATAAGATTTCATGATCACATAATTTCTAATGGAGAAAGGAATCAAAAGAAAAAAAAGAAAAACTAGAGATAAAAAATTAATCAAGAATATTTGAAATAAAGGAGATAATGCAAGAAATAAAGAGAGAAGTGAGGGTTTGGTCATGGTGAGTAATAATTATAACCCCACTTGCTTTCTTCGATTACAAGGAATAGAAATAATGGGAGATAAGAAAATAAGAAAGAGAAAATAGGTGAGAAATGTACATATTTGAGTAATATCTTGCACCTAAAGAAAAGGCATGTTTTCTTTGAGATAATGAGCCCAATTTTGTCAGAGAGGTAGATTAAATCATTATTAAGTTTCCCTCAAAATTTTAGTTTATTTGGACACTATCTTTGGGAGATATGGATTTTGCAAAAATTCATAAAGTGTAGAGGAAGGTATTTTTGTCACGATTTTAATTTCCTTTTTGATCTAGACGCGTGACACCACAACCGTTGGATTCGGATCCAGCAGAGGCTATATTGTCACCTTCCTCAGTCAGATAAGGAAATAGGAGGTCGAGAGGATGGACTTTCCAAAACCAAAATCTTGCAAGATAATGGACAAAACACTATGGGAATTAGTCCAGTAGATTCAGGAGAAGAATTTGAACCTAGAAGACCTAAATTTTGGTAGGTTTTGTGGACGCCAAGCGATTTGCCCAAATCAGGTTGGGATCTCTTCGTTGGCCTACCCTATATAAATAGGGATCTTGCACGCCATCTGGGGGAGCCCAAAGTGTCTTACGACATCTGCTCAGAGCTGACAAACTCGACAGTGCCTCCAATTGGGTCCTTGATCGTGATCTCAATACCTACCCAGCAGTAGCTTCTCGTCGGAGAAGAGCTTCGCCATCCCGATGATCGGGTTGAGCAATGAAGGGGTGCCTTGAGTCCAGGATGCCAAGGCGAAGGCGATGGTGGGGTTGGCTTGCGCTCAGGTGGAGAAACGCGTGGAGTCAACTCCTTGGTTGACCGCGGTCTGCTACTAGCTCGCAAGCAGGGCGCGAGGTTGAAGATGAAAGAAGGGAAAATTACCTCCTTGCCCCTAGGTGTAAATGAATTGAAGAAAGGGACGCAGGGGTAAAAATGTACAACTATCTCATTTAATTGCCTTGCTAGCAGAAAAGAAAAGAAAACGAAAGGGGTCGACGTGGCAGCCATCAATTGGCCTAAAGGTTTTATCTTGCAAAAATCATAACTAAATGTAGCATTATCTATAATTGCAAGTTATACATGAAAGTTGATCAAAAAAATGTGAGGAACAAAATGAAAATAGCTTGAGAACTTGATTTCGTTCCGATTTGCAAAAGTATGCTAAGTTAATGAAAAGATCTTTGAAATTATGTTAGAAACTCTAATTGAAATTAATGGTTAAGTTCATGATGCTTAATTGGTGAAATTTAGTGATAGTAACCTGTTGAAATGTTAATGATGAACTTGAACCTGATCTAGATGAATTTTTGCATGGATTAGGTCTTTACACCAATTATGAATGATAAAGCATTTAGAAACCCTAATTTAAGGTAAAGGAGGAAAAGATTATATTTAATCTGAAATATGCGAATATGGGTTGTTAAATGATGATCCTAAACCTGCTAGATGAGATAGGTTTTGATCCTTAGGGTTTGTGAGTTATTTTTCTTAATTAGGATTTGTAGTAATAGGAGTGAAAGAAAAACCTTATTTATAATCGAAACCCTAAAAGTGGCCTAGAAAGACTAAGGTGGAATCCAAGTCTATCTTGAGAATGTTTTGGATAAACTATAACACTTGGATGTATTGCATTAATTTCAGGATATTGATGATTGCTTATTTGATTGTTCTTTATCATTATTGCTTGGACCTCAAGTTTCTCTGACAGGTATGTGGTTAATTATGGTTAATCGCATTAGTTTCCTGAAGAGTTTCTCAGATGATTCATCACATTGAATGCAACTTATCAGTTGGATGTTCATACTTGCAAACTATAAAGTCACTATGATTATCACAATTGTAAAATAAGTGTGTATTCTCGCACCTACATGCCACCCTGATGGATGATGCAAAAAGGTCAAGCCCAGGAGGGAAGACCAATGGGCACCATGAAGGGTGACCCCATGTACCAAGCTCGGGATTGAGAAGGTGGCATATGATATTGCATGACTACAGGGCACCATGAAGGGTGACCCCAGGCACCAAGCTCAGGATTGAGAAGGTGGCCTTAAGTCAATGGAAAAAATGAAACCCGAAAGGGGGTATGACAGGGTTAGGGCAAAAGCGGTGGAGAAAGTTACACTAAAAGCATAATTTGGCTAGTTAATTAAATTGATTGTGATATTTAGATTGTTAGCCATATTTGTGAAATTTTGGTTGTCCCCACATACCGACATATTTTGATATGCTGACTGACATTTTTTTTTCCGGCGTTTTAGGTACAAGATTGAAAAGGGCAAACAGTAAAGTGGCATACGTGGAATTGAATAAGAGTTAAAGTACAAAGGAGGATTAGTTAGAATAGACTCCAGATGTAGATAGAAGTAGATATCCAAGTTTTTGAAAAAGGTATGCAAAGTTTTAATTTATTACAACCTTTCAGTTTAGTTGGTAGAATTTGATAATTGTTATTGATTATTTGTCGAACCTTTGATCCTGTTAGTTGGGATAATGGCTCTGACCTCTTGGTCTCCCTTAATTGGGGGTTACCAGGAGGTCGGGTCGTTACATCAACTCTCCACCAAAAATTATGAAAATGTATCATTTTGTACAAGGAAAAATTTTAGAGATCCAATAAAAATTTTAAAACGTTCCAAACTACCAATAAATTACTACAAATAAATAAGTGCACTGTTATACCGCAATTTGCATTGTAATCAGTTGAACAACAAAATGCCTTAGAACTCCTCAAAATGGCCATGCAAACTAGCATGGACATGCCTTCGTTCTTCCTACCACATAAGTGGTTCCATGAATCCATCAGATTTGAGTACAAAAATGACCAACACTTGTATTTCTTCAAAACATTCATGTGGCCTAGAATGCATGTGCCACCAAGAACCCTACACGGTCATTCTGCCTACCACACCATTCCATCCAATCCCCCAACTCAAAATTCATCATTTCTTTTGTTATGTTTCATGTTCCACTCCAGCGTGGTCGTTGCCCCCTCCTACACCATGGTCGTATTCATATTTCCCATCACAATCATGGTGAACAAAAACCCTAATTCTAGCAAACTAGGGTTTATACTTCTCAAACCCTAATCATTTAAAATGAAAGAATGCTTAGAGTTTGTTAGATTTAACACATCATAATTCAGATGTCATCCCTAATCAAGTTTAGGCAATGATCAATCTAATTAAGCATACAATCATCTAGGTGAAGCCTAATTTACAAATTAAGTACATACGCAGTCATAGAAATTATCCTCCCCTTAAAAGGTTTCATCCTCAAAACATAAATACACAGGAAAAGCGCGTTCAAGGTTTCTTTTAAACATATAAGATGTTATATCTCACTATTCCTATATTTCTTTTTGAATACCTTTTTCAGCATTGAGTCCTTTGTTTCTCTTCTAATCACAACAATTTTTAAACAAGGCCTCTCAATGACAACCAAAGAATTTTCTATTTCACAATCAATAATAAGTAATAGGAAGACAAACAAATATTTTTCAATGCTTTAATACTTTTGAGGGGTTGACTTAGTATGGGAAATATGATCCGACCATTTAAATTCATACAGTTCAATCTATACTATCATTCTACATCACATCAGAGTTACTAAAGAGAGTCCACCTTGCTTTTTGAATTTCACTATTCTACTACTCTAATAGAAAAGCACTCATAACTTGCAAGACTAGATTTAACAACAATTGTATAGTGTTGAACCAGATTACTAGTATGAATTGATAAAACCATAACATCCTTTTCAATTAATGTATTTCTTCCTCATGTACAAATAAAATCATATGCAAAACAAATTCACAAACTACTAAAATTCATTTGTTTTCTACGATTTCTCTTCTTATTCGTTACTACTTCTTCTTCTTACTTATCCTTCTAATTTTGATCATATAAAATTATCATCTCTAAATTTAAAATATTCGAGGTAAGAATGGATTAGTCATCATTCTTGTTATTACTGAATTATGTTATTTCATATCACACTTTTCTCATTTTGCACTTCTCCTTCTATTCAAAACAAATTTATTTAGTTCCAAATCTACTTCTTATCCCCCATTTTTAGTCAATGTCCATATTGTTTATTGATCTTTCTCATTTTCAACCTTTCAAACTGTAGATTACTATCACTGATAGTTTCTTCTCATATTACTGATCTTAGGATTTTATTTTATAAAGGTGTTAACACTCCAGGTCAAATCACTTGTGGCATCCCCCGGACTCATTAGAACCTTAAACATTCCAGGGGTTTGATCCTTATCAATATCATGACGTTATTATGGCTTGATTTTACACCCTTATTGCGATATGCAAACTTAACTCTCTTGAGTTTTACTAAAATTGTCCTTATCTTTACCACTTGAATTTCCTTTTCTCTTACTTGACATTTATGATAGGTTACTTTCTTTATTTACCCTACTAGGGTTTTATCATAATATAATGTTTCATTAATATATTCAATAGATGTCTCTACCATAGTGTGCATCATATAGAATTCATTTTCTTATCACTTCATTCCCACATTGCTCTCATTAAGGAAGATACACAAAAGAAGATGATTTTGAGATTTATAATTCTGATATTCAAGTATTCACTAACACATTTCTCATATCTAGGTTCAAGTAGTCATCATCAATGAGATTAGAGCATTTAGAATTTTCATACATCTCTAAATCTCTGTGTTATATAATCTATACTAATCCATCATGTTTCAAGACCTTCTTTATATTTTTACATAATCCACTATTGTATGCTACTCTACCATCTATCATATTTAATTTCTACTTATCTCTTATGATCATATTCCATATTCATGTGTATGATTCCATATTCTAGGCCATCTATATATTCTTTATTATCATTTTACTATCATCAAGTTGAAATTCTAAATGAATATTCTCCCTACTGGTTTCATCTTATGTTTAATACATCAGATGTCATTTGTTTCAAATCAAACAACTCATGTAAAGGTGAAACATAGTTTCTCCTTTAATCAAGCCTTGATGTTCTAAATATACTTTACCTTTATATGTCTTGTTCACTTGTTTAGTTTCACCTTTGTTCTTCTTTTAAACTAGTTCCATTTCATCACTAGGAACCTATTAAATACATTTGATGGAAACTAGGTTTCTACTCAAGAGAGACTTTGAATCAAAAGGAAGTAAGGATGATACATTAGAGTTTATAATACAATCACACATTCCATGCTCTTTATTATATTATGTAACCCTATATCCTTAATCACATTCATCATTTCCAACATTTCTCTTTGTTTTTTTGAGTTTCTTATCCTGGTCTTATCATTTACATGTTCATCTAGTTCTCTCCACTTTAATTATTCTAAAATTCTCCAATGTATGCATTTATTGTATACTTAACTCTTGTCTCCTATTTTCCCTTTGTTTTAGATTACATAATGCATTTTTACTTGATTATATGATCCATCCCTCATGATTCATTCTTTCTATCTTGGCCTTTTGTGTAGTTTTCTCTTATCTTTCATGTATTCATATTTAGAGGCTTCATGTAATATTCGATTATTAAGCTTTATTCCCTACTTTATGCCATTTTTCTTTGATTATTTCATTCTATCTCTTTGGTTGACATACTTTACTATCATGACACCTTTCACAATTGATCCATCTCTTGTGTGTCTTTCAATATTTCTAACTCATTTCTCATTTACTTTCATTTTTTTTCAAATCAAACAAAATGACTCAGTTTGTTATATGATTTAGTTGTCTTTATACATTCTTTATTCTTCATCTTGTGTGCTATATACTAATGTGTCTTGAATCTATATTCCTACTTCCTTTATTCTAAAATTAGGATTTATTATCTAAGGCCTCAAATCTTGATCGTAGATATCAGTTCCAACTTATTCTAAATTAGTCCAATATTTCTCTTATATCTCAATATCTTAGTGTATGTACATACTCATTACATTATAAGATTACCTCTCCATAGTTTAGTTACTATTATTAGAATAATAAATAAGAGTCATTAGATTCTAGCAACGCATCCTACTAGTCAGACCAGGTCAAATTTGCAGTCTTGAAGCCAAGAGTTACTCAGGATTAACCAACTCATATTCATCTCGAACATGTGGAAAGAACATCCTCTTTAAAAAAAACTCATTTAAATATCATTTTTGGTCTACTTAATACAAAGAATGTAAACAATAATTGAAGAAACCTCATAGTGTACAAAAACAATTTAGAGAACCATTAATATATTCTAAAAATAGAATATCTAAACTCAAATATATAAGAGAATTACTATTCATTTGCACCAACAATATAAAATTAATGTTGTATCAAATTCTATCTTTATTCTCTTATTCCTTCATTACTTTATATTCTTCTAATCCTAACACTTCTAGGGTTTCTCTCTATCCCATCCTCCTCCTAAACACTTGGACATGGCTTCTAGAGAAGAATATACATAGTATTTTGATACAAGCCATCCTAAGTATTCAGATATCAGGCCATGATATCCAAATACTCATACATCCAAGTAGACACATCACCTCCTAACTATCACACTTATGACTCTAAATTTTTATCCTAATGGTCCCTGACAATTCAGCCTAAACTCTAATACCAACCTATTACACCCACATCATATGACAACCACCAATCATTGAGGGCATAAGTTGAGGATTAATCATAATATGAATAACAACCTTAACTCTTTTTTATTTCAATTTCAAACTCTTTGATTCCTCACATTAAATCACATAAACCAACTTTACAAGATGATTTAAAATTGATTTCTCTAATCTGGTTTTGATAGTAAAGATACAAATCTAAACATTCATTTTTGTTGCTCACACTTCCATGTAAATACCACATGATAATTGAATGCACTCTCTAGTGTTAAGGAAACAAAGTGACACATAATCATTTACAACCCTGTTACTTCTATACAATGACCTAGAGTGATAAGGACTGACTAAAGTTTTTTGGGATCGATTCAACTGAATGAAGCTGATACTTAGATTTCATGGAAGATATACTCCTGATTGACATTATTCAAATCCACATAGTTTACCTAAAATTTTGTGAGTATAGGGGTGAGCCCACTTGATCAGTGAATGAGTACTTTAAAAACAATACAAAGTACTTTAATAGTAAAGATATATTATTGAGCAAGTGAATTTAAAGTAGAACAGTAATGAACAATAGAGGAACCCACCATTCACACACATATGTGTGGCAGGATACACTGGATATCCAAAAGGAGTAAATCAATATTTGAGCATACTTTATTAACTACAAAGGGAATTGTAACTCAAAAACATAAAAATGGAAAATTACTAGAGATAAATACAAAGAATATATGATTAACTGAACACACTTGATTAATCTCTCATTTATCTTGTTATGTCCTGAACCCACATGAAGTGTGCCATGACATGTGAAATCATCATAGCAAGCTACTATCTCACTGTAAAAGACTTAGATGCATGATCAGGTTCCTAAGTATGTCTCTCAATAAGATCCCATTTATAGTAGGGATGGCCATGTCTGGATCTCCATAGCTAATGGAAGTGATCGGATATCATGACTCCTCATCTAAACATGGGTACTCAGGCAGAGAGTCAAAGAACTTTGGCTTGTTTTGCATCAGTGGACCTACCATAGATGTCCACTGATCAACACAATTCATAAGACTTGTATCATTACCATCCATGGTTGGTGTTGGCTACCTCACAAGTATAAGAACTCTACCCTCATTGACCTAGAACCCACATAATAATAGTGTTCTCTAGCTTACCTCAATTTGGACTACCTCTAGTCAATAAGTTGTTTCCTCCCCACAATGCAGGCCTTCTAGTGAAGGATTCTACACTTTTCAGGAAATCTACTATCTGATTGACTCTTTAAATTCACAGTTTAATCATCAAATCAACATTTTTTAGCTTGACCTTGTAAATAGTTCATGTCATATATTATCTATAATATGTACTGCAAACTGAGCTACTGAGAAACACCACATCTCATACTGATAAAAACTAAAATTAAAATGCTTGATTCAGTGAATACCCTATCCTTAGGGTTTAATTTGCCTCATTCCCATTTCACATAACTTGCATCAGGATTTAATGCATCATTAACTTTAATTGATTGAAGACTGCTTCTAACAACTAACATACATGTATACAACAAAACAAGAACATGAAACCCTAGAATGAACTAAAATAGGGTGTCCACACCATTCACTTAAAAATTATACATCAAGAATAACCTTGAATAAATAAATATAACATTAAAAACAATCAATTCGGTTGGATTTTATGGTGTATATTTACAAACTTCCAAGTTTCCACTCATATAGGGTTTCACCCTCTTTACTGAGATATCATGCAAACACTAATAACATCAAATGAATTCGAACATAATATTTGACATATCAATACTAAAAGCTTAAATAAAACAACTATTTATAAATAAAGGGACTCATATAGGTAAAGTTCTTCATCTAGTTATACAACAATTTCAAACATAAAAAAACTAGAATTCAAGTAAAACAAATATTTATAAATAAAGGGACTCATATAGGTAAAGTTCTTCATCTTTTTATACAACAATTTCAAACATAACCAAAAATCGATTTCATATATTCTTCTAATTTCCACATTAAATTTAGGAGTTATATTCTAGATGATTTTGTATCCATTTATAATATGATTTTCATCTGGAATACATCACAAAAGGAACATAATCCTTTCGCTATCATACTCTATAAGCTTAAACTAAAAGGCATAATTAGGATTTGTAGTTGCATATAAAGGAATTGAATATTATTGAGGATTTAATCCAATTTTATGCAATCTACTATTAAATGGAAGTGCCCATTCATTTAAGGCGTGAAAACACCTTAAAAACGTAGCCTAAGAACTGGAATTTTAGAAATCTTATCAAACTCCAAGAAATCCATCACTTTCTTCTTTCTTTCAGCTTGGAAACCCTAGAAATGGAAAAGTACGAAGAAAGAGTGAGAAAAGGGAGTGATTTGATATTATTTGAAATCAAATCAAAGGAGGTATCATATCTTGACATGTGAGAGAATAATCACCAAGAAAAGTTATCTAGAGGTGATAAACTTACTGTATTTCATCAATTATAGGAAGAGAATACACTAGATCACCATATTCACAACTTTCTCTATCCAAACCCTAACTCTCCCTCTCTCTCTAAGATTTTATTTCTATGAAATGAATCACAAATTATGGGAAATCCTAGTTTTTTAGGTTAATCATATAGAGCAATTAACAAATTGATCCTACTTGTACTTTATTTTATTTCTACATACATTTTTGTCGTAAAATGTTACTAAAATTGTTTACTAAATAGGTCAAATACCCTCCAAAAGTTATAATAATGTATCATGTTGTCTAAGACAAAATTTCAAAGCTCCAACTAAAATTTCAGCTCATTTCAAGCTAGCAATAAATATATGAAAATAAAACACTGCATTGTTACTACAGTTTGTAGCATAGTCGGTTGATGAACAAGATGCCTTAAAGATCCCCTGAATGACCGTGCAAGCTACCATGGTTATGCCACCTAGCATGGAAGTTATACCTTCCACTGCAAATGGTGCCTTGAATCCATCATCTTTGAGTATAAAAATGGCCAACAATTCTATTTCTTCAAAATAGCTGTGTGGCATAGAATTCTCGTGCCACCAACAACCCTACACTCCCATTTCACCTACCATGACCGTTCTACCCAAGCCTTCAAATCCAAATTCATAGTCCCTTTTCTTATCTTGCCTATACCACACCAGCATAATTGTTGTTCCCTCCTGCACCACGGACATATATCTCATCACAGTTGTGGTGAACAAAAACCCTAATTCTAGTCAACTAGGGTCTATACTTCTCAAACCCTAATCAATAAAAAACTACACTTAGAGTTCTTATTAGGTTTAGCACATCATGATCGAGATACCATCCTTAATAAAGTTTAAGAAAAATGTAATCATCTTTGTAACCCTTAATGTACCATTTAAGCATAGACACAGTAATAACACATTAGGTCCTTGGGCATTGGTGAAGTTCTCCCACCAACTCTAGCATGCACTCTTAGACACGTGTGTCCCAAAGCGGACATTAGAATGCTCATGTCATGTATCTTGAACACAACACTAGACATTGATCAACCACTCCTGAGCCTGCCAACTACATCAATCTCCACTTCACTAGAGAATGCCTCTAGCTTGATCTTAAGAAAATCTACCAGGTATGGCTACTAGTTTCTTGGTTATTGTGGCCTTCCATATTGACCAATCAGGGCATTAGTAAGACTCGTGATAGGAATATCTAGAGGTGCATTAGTGTTACCAATAGGGTTGGCCCCTCTAGAAGCATCGCAACACTCCTCACACTAGAGGAACATTCTTCTCCATCTATGTGCTCTTTTCCCTTATCAGATCTCTTCTTGACATCCATCTATGAGAAGGAACATACGATATATGAGAATTTGAGAAAAGCCCGGTGGCCAAATTTTTTTTGTTGCTCCGATACCATATTGTGACACCCCAATTTTATAAAACATATACATTAATGAGCATAAGCTAAATTCTCAATGGGATGTTTTAAAATGATAATTCATTGAGTAAAATTATACTCTCATTCATTCAACTCAAGAAAAAAAATCAACTCTCATGTCTCAAGTTCTATAACATAAATCTTAAACTTTGAACTAAGCTAAACTAGTACACGATCCTCATATTATAAGAAAAACTAAATGGAATTAGATAGTTGGCACCCAACCGGGACTCCTAATATGTCCTTTATATGTAAGTGCCTTGTATAAGATCTCTTATCATTTCCTCCTACAGACATTGTGTCCCCAACCATGCATACAAAAAAAATCACATTAGAGAAGTGACACTGATTAGCATTATATGGACATGAAATAAGCTATATTTTGATAAATCATAACTTTAAACATTGTAAACATTGAACACTTTCCATATCATTTATCTTCATAAGCATTTCTCTTCATCATTGAGATTATTATCTTAGCTTGACTATGTTGTCCTTATCCATAACATTACTCTCAGGAGATTGATAATTGATGTTGCAATTAAGAGCTTGAAAATATATTTGTCAAATATCGTATTTCTCATAGGAGGTTGATTTATAACATTTCTCTCAGGAGCTTGAATATGTTCTAAAAGGTGAATAACTTGGAAGGAACAACATCATCAATTATCTTGTACTTAAAATCACTATATAACAAAATAACTTGAAACATTAAATGTGACTTAAGAAAGATGTGCATATTATCATCATAACCTTCAATGAGAACAATATACTGAAAATCCATAACCAGAACTATAAGCATTCATATCACAAGTATTGATTGGAACTATATATTTTTGGTATATATGCCCATAGAGCCATCCCACACAATTGCATGGAGTCAAATATTAATTAATTAATTAATTCAATTATTTGGTTAATTAATAAATTCTAGAATATTCTAATTAATCCATGAGTGTTTTAATTAATGCAGTGTTTCTGTTTACCGATGGGTTTAGAAAATCCTACTTTCTTTCGTCTGCTATTTAAAGGGGTTTGACGACCGATATCTATATAAGATATTGAGAGAGACTTTTTAGTTTACGCTCATGTACGTAAACCTATCCGTCACCATCCTCAGGAGAGAAAGGAGAGCACCGCGATACTAGCATGTCGCTGCACAAAAACTACTCCTTCCCGCCGTCTTAGGAAGCGTGATGTGGAGTTTCAGTCCATCCGCGTGGACAAAGTAGAGACGCAAACGCTGAGCCGCCTGTGTTTGGAGGACGTCAATGATCATCCATGCGCGCTACGAGTGGTGTACATCACCGCAGGAAAGGAGTGTCGTCGGATCTTCCTGTGACACACTCAACAAATGGGAGAGAAGTTCCATCCATGTAGGCCAGCAACGTTGGACACCATTGTGTAGTGGGACATTGTCGGACTTTCTCCGCGATAAGGTATATCCCGCAAACACTCCTTATGAATACGTTGTTGTCGATGAGATCCTATTTTGGGTTGCGTGAATTTTTTTTGTTGCTTTCGCCGCACATGTTTTATCCAGAAAACCCAACATATATGTCATATCATTATAACTAATTTATATATAATCGGTTAAAGGCCTTTAACCTTCACTTGATATTAGAGTGCATGATCCACTTCTCAGTGAGAGAAGAACTCTGATCAAGTCTACTAAAGTTGATGGAATAGTCTTGATGTCTTAAAATTAATATAAATTTCATTAATCTTTGACTTTATGAACATCTAAACCCTATGGTTTGAGATGATTGAATCAGGGGTTGAAAACTAGAAAATTGGCCTAATTAATCAAAAACCCTTTCTAGTGACTATTTACATGAAACTATCTGACAACAAACAATTTTCTATGATTTTTCAAAAACCTGGCCAATTTGAAAATAAAGAAAAGCCATGTGTACAAAATCATCTAGCAACTGGTGGCCTAACCAAGAGTTGGGCCTCACTCTAAGATAGCCCAATTGGGCATAGCTAGCTGGAATCAAGGGTCCACTTTCCCTGTATGCGTGTCAAAGGGAAAACAAAGAAAAAAGATCAAAACATCCATTGTCACTATGAAATGAATCCATGGAATTTGGGCTAAACCATAAAGTCTAAGCATGTAATTTTCTTTAGGAAAAATGATGAATCTTGTTCATCAGCTTCAAACCTTGGATCACAAATGTTGAATAGCACTATGACAATGAAAACTAATGCTTATGGAAAGCTCCTTGGGATGCTACAATCCTAGAGAGCCGAAACATTACTCATGCCACAATTGGGGTAGATGAACACTCCTTCACTGTGCCTTATTTCAAGGAGGATCGCAGAACTAAAACAACGGAAAACTAGAAAACCAAGACAAAATCCGGCCTTGCAGTCTTGATGGAGAAAATCCACAAAAGAGGGGAACAAGGTGATGAATTTCTAGATGGGTACCGAAGCAGTGATGGTCCATCAACTCACATGCTTGACAAGAAACTTGTACTAATTCGAACAAAAAAACTAGATGCAATTGGATGGCATTGCAGCCTCGTGATGGATCTGGCCATAGAGAAATAAAGAAGAATATAAACCCAATTCACATACGTGAAATCTTTATGACAAGATCAAAACTAGATCTGGAGTATTACAGATGTAGAACATTCTCTAAGTGTTTTCTCAAATTGCCAATGGTGCTTGGGCAAGGTGAAGATTGGGTGTGGGGTTTCACAAAGCTAGGTAGTGTTAGGTTTCTTTGGAAATCCATGTGGTTGTCCCTTGCCTGTGTTTGGGTGGTTTGGTTAGATATTTTGTGGTCTTGAGTGACCCAAAGCTCACTCAGAGAAAGAAATCGAGTATATGAGGGAGTCTACGATTTGGGGACTCCTTAGGGCATCTAAACATGTTTCCTTGTAAGAAACAAACTATAGAAATAACAAAAAAGGTGATGGAGATTAGCGTCTTGTATGAGGCTAGAATCCATATTAGAGAGGGTATAAGAAACTGAGAGGATTCAGTGTCGTCGAGGAGTCTACAGGACCCTAAAATTAGGTGAAGGTGATGAGTCCCCAGCTTGTGGATGGCTGTATACAGAGTCTGAATCGCATATCAGCTGTATCACACGCCATAAAAAGGACCTCAGTTCTGAAGATATTGAAATTTCATAATCAAGATTGTTTAACGATTTAGGTATTCTTTTTCTAAATTAAACTGAGCAAAAATGTTTGTTGGGATTTAATGAAACTTTGTATCATAGGTAAAACAAAGGTGAAGAACTTGTATATTAGTGTAAGGTTTCTATTTTAAGAGTCACAATTATATGAACTAATATTTTAGGATAATACCCATTTCAATTATCTAAAATTATCTAGAAAGGACTAAAGACTCAAATTTGGTGGGGATGTATCATTGTAATTGAAATATTTAAGTTATATTGAGTTTGATTATGCATATTAATTAGGTCAATTGCACCATTAACCTTAAAATGTCACTTATTTATCAAATAATACTATAATATGTGTAATCAAATTACAATATGAGCAATAATATTAAAACCATGTTATTTTTTGGTGGAACTAGGTTTATATTTATATTTGTTTTAGTTATCATCTCACTATATCTAATTTCGGTCACACCTTTATTTATTCACATATTAGGGTATGAATTAGGGTATATTATACTAAAAAAATTCTAGCTACAATTTTAGGCTTATATGGGAATAAATTTTATATACAACAAATTAGTAGATGTTAGATCATTAGTCAATTCAAACTCCTCTAGGTTATCTTCACATAGGAATATAGTGACATGTATGCATGGGTGATGAGCTTCTGGAAGATATCAAGCTCATCCTCATAATGTATGTTGACAAGAACTACATCATAAGGAATGTTTATCCTCTACTTCTTACTCACTCCCCCCTCCTTCACCTTAACTTAGGATCACACTTCCAAGTGCATGATAGATATCCTTGGTGCCTCGTGCCTATTTCTCTTCTCCTCACCAGGGTTTTGGTGTAGGCAAGAAGAAAATTGATCTTAAAATAGGTGGATCTGTGGTTGTTGTAAGGTGTTGCATAGTTTGCACAAAACATTGCCCATCACGCGTTGTCCCAATAATATGGGTTGCCTTCTTTGACTCCTACACATAATGCAAATATAGATGCATGTTGTGTGTCATGATGTTGAGGACAACAAAATCTGCTACATATGTTTGGTGTAGAGATATTGTATCGATTGGTTGTGATGAGGTCCTAGATACTAAAGAGGAGCCTTGCATGGTCTCAAAGGTGGAATGGAAGCATCAAATTAGGATGGTGGAGAGGAATCTTATTTCTCCTCTAGATGGTGGCAGTGGTAGCTAGTGGCAGCTCTGAGAGGTACAAACCCTAATCCTATTGCCATAGGTGACTCCAATGAAATGTGGTGACACTTGAGGGGTGTGATGGAGTGGACTTTTGGAATCCTAAATGTCCAACGACATAAGTGAAATCATATGGTTGAGTTATATTAAGAGTTCCAAGCTTTAGACAATGTAGGTGTGTTGATGTGAGGTTGACATCATGATTAAGATATCTCTTTTTAATGCCTTCTTGAGGAATTTAATAGAATGATAAAATAGATTATTTTTGTCATGAAATTTGAGTAGAAGGTAGCTCAAGAGGTAAGGAAGCTATGGTTTAAATTTGGTGGCATTTGGATCTTCCTAGAGGGAGTTATTAGGGTTTGAATTTTGTGAAATAATGTGCATTATTAACGAATTATAGACCTAAGTTGTTGATCAGATAAGGTGTCACACCCCTGGACCCTTGGGTGGGTTGTGTGGCAAGATCCTAGCCATTCAAGGCCAATCTAGTGGTAGAGACCGTCCACTTGAGTGAGCCACGGATCAGCCTTGTGACGATGCACTCAGACCCTTGGATCCATGATCGGAAGACAAGTAACCCTTCTCCTACCTCTGGGTAATAACTTAAAATGTGGGGAAGAGGATGGTTGCAACCCACTCCCAAAACATCAAAATCATGGAGGAGAGGGTGGCAGATAGCCTAGTAGTTAGGCTCTCCTTGATGAGATGATTTCGTAGACCCCTTAAACATGTTTTGGGACCACGTCAGTAGAGAGAACGAGACATGCCCCTTAGCTGCTTCTCTATTGCGGCAAGCAGGTGGCTCCCGGAGGTCGAGAATGGAGATACATGGCTCATGAAGGAGCCAAAGCAAGGGGAAAACAATGGGAGAGGCTACAGTAGAAGAATGCCGACGTCTCCAATGTGTTTTGTGGAGGTTTCCATGATCTGTGATTCCAAGGTTCATCAGTGAAGAAGACCACTACAAGGGGTGATCTCCAGCAGTTCCCACCACAAATCGGTGATGAGGTCGGGTTAGGGAAGGTTCATAGGAGATTTTGGAAGCCTCAGAACTATACGAGGTCAAGAAGAGGAGGCTGGGCTCTTTGTCCCGCCGCAGGCCCAAAGCCAGGCGACGGCGCACCAGTGGAGAATGAGATCCACGACCGACGACCACGGGGCAAGTAGTCGTGGGCACCCGTGAGAGGTAGATGAAGCTGATGGAGGCCTTCATAGCTGATGAGGAGCACTCTGTTGCAGAGGATTGCTCGCCGGAGGTCCCCTGTGCGGCGGTGCCTACGTAGAATAGAGTCCCACAGACTCTATGACCGCACGAGGAAGAGAAGAGGGGAGTGAACCCCAGTTTAGTCACCCAAAACCAACCCAGAACCGACCATCCACAACAAGCGAGAAGCACTGCAACCCTAGTGGCCACGTGGCATGATGTGATTGGCCCAATGAAGGTAAATACCTCAATAATTCCTAGATCCTGTATATTTCATAGTAAATAGCACGATTATTAGAAAAATACAAGTAAGGTACCAAAATCCTCAGAAAAATGCATAGAATAATATGAAACCATCATATTAGCCTTTTTTTGCTTAAATCATAGTGATATCATGTAAGATATAGAATGCTTATTTAATGGATAATAAATATCAAACAATGATACAAAATTATGAGAAAATATCAGTAAATCTATAATCATGTCTATAATCCATATAAGGTCAATGATTATGATGTTGATGCTCAAAATCATGTAATTTGCTTCATATAGCTAATTAGGGTTGGTAACCCTAAGTTAGATGCAATAAATACATACATGCTCAATAAATGATAGAAATTACAGAGTAAGCTCATATCAGTATATGGAACCTCAGTTTTAATTATGTGATTAGTTTTATACACAAAATCCAAGTTATGTGAAGTTGACCCGTAATACATGGTATAAAACCCTAATTTAGGTTAATGATGTAACCTAAGGTTAATATGTGCACAAAAAGGATATGTAACCTAATGTTTAGATAATGAACCATAATATGGAAAATGACACTAGTAAGATAAATATAATACAACAATGCAAGTAATGATGAGAATATCCTAATGAGTTAAGTAAACCCTAAAATGGACATATCTAGGGTTGAGATGATGAGAACCTGATAGTGATATGTATGATCTTGTCTTAATCAAGTTTGACCAAGGTTATAGTTGACATCTAGGATGTGGTATAGTTTATCTCAGCTTAAGGTATGCTATTACCTCTTACTTGGCTTATTATACAATATGCTTGTATTATATGCGTAGTAAAATACTTGGCATATGGTATTGGATGAAATGATTGCTCTTGTCTGATATGTTGCTTGATTTTCCGTACTTATTTCTATGAACACATGAAACATAATATATATATGTTCCATTATATACAAGAACTTCAACTCTTTGGTAGTAAAGTGCTGGAAAAGAAGTACTTCAACTCTTTGGTAGTAAAGTACTTGGAAGTGATCCAACCCTTTGGTAGTAGATCACATTGTGAAATGATACAACTCTTTGGTAGTAGATCATAAAGGCATTAATGCATTCAACTCTCACGTAGTAAATGCATGGATGATATAATGGAAAATATGCCTAAAAGACGTGTTCTCTTTTGTTAATAAACATTCTTGTTCAAGTACACTTTTCTTATATTTCTTTATAACTGCCAAGTATTAGTTTTATCTTATTGCCAAGATATGATGAGAGGTATATAAAAGACATGTAGGCGTACTTAGTACAATATTTTTGAATATTGTGCTGACGTGTACCACATGTAATCTTTTGTTTAGGTTGTGGTTACGCTCTTGAAGAACCAAGATAGTTGAGAGTTGTGTGACGAGTTGATGTACAAGTGGACCTATTGTCTTAAGATCCTGTAGTTTAGTGGTAGTACATGTATATGTATAAGTTTACCTTTTAATATGTAATAACAAATGTTGTAATAATTCATGTTGTAATTATATGTTGAATGGTGAACATGTGTTGTGGTTTTTTATTATTGTTCATGTGCATGTGCTACTGATTGTTGTTTCTTCTGACTTCCTCTAATTTTCTTCTTCTTAGCCTGATGTGGGGTGTTTAAATTGGGATTCTCACTGAGGTGAGGGTTTCAATTTTTACGTCACACATTATATTAAGTTTTAGAAAATTCAGGGACGTCACAGGTGGTATCAGAGCATGAAAAATAGCAAAGTGCGACATTTTCTCATTATGCAACTCAAAACTAAAGAACCTTGAACTTAATAATATTTAGGGTTAAATTAGTCGTATTTTAGAGACTAGATCTGACCTAACCTCTAGGTTAGCACCTATATGTCAGAGAACTAGGTCTAGACGGGTGCTTGTTGTATAGAAAGTCCTTAGATGTTGTTCTTTCCTTATAGTGCAGTGGTATGTGATGTTGCATTATTTGGAAATGACGCACGTCACAAGAAGAGAAACCCTAGACATATGGCGCACGTTGTCTAGAGTGGCTACACTAGTCTACACCATGTTCTCACCCTTTTCACTAGTTTTCATGGTAGTGTACTCTCTACTATGTGTGAGACACTAGTTTTCTAGATTTGGTTTTTGATTCCAATCGGAACGAACCTCAATAGTTTCCTCTAACGCTTATTTTATCGGAGAAAAACTATATCATATTTTATTATATATATGTATTACAAAATGTGTCCCCACACATGTACTAGTAGGAGGTGTTCATGCAACTTGAGTGAAAGTGAATGACATCAGTCTAGAAGAGAGAGTAGTTTTAGATTAGATGTCTTGAGCCTTGTTGGAATATATTATAGATGGAATAGATGAAATAAGTTTTGATGATATGATGTAAGTTCATAGAGATGATATAAGATGGTCATGATGATCTATGTTTGTCTTTAAGGATTAAAGTTCAACTTTGAGGATTTGAGATAAGTTTTGATGATGCAAGTAACTAGGCTTTTATGAGATAAGATATGTTAAGACGATACAAGGTTGTGAGTCAGTATGAGCCTCAATCTCTTTTACGAAGGAGGACCTCTAGTGTTAGGACTAGTTTCAGGGTTAACTCTATAGAGAGTTAGACCCACAAGGAGAAGTTCAGAGAACCTAGACTCCAAGATATGAGAAATATGTGATATGATATGTCCAAAACTAGAATACTCCTGAGTGATTGAGATGAGTTGCTTTATGCATGATTCCTATAGTTTTCTTGAACCCTAGATGTCCTTGGGAGGACCAAACCCTAGAGATAGAGAGAGGATCGTTATATATGTGCATGTGAACATGAATACGAGTGCCTACCATCTGGGTGAGGGAGAGAGACCAAGACCCTGGAGGAGGTAGCTATGTTAGTTTCTGTGAAGCCTCATGCTCGAGTTGGCGGTTTCCCACATAGGAATCTAGTGGTGTATATAAGAGAGCTTTGGGCATGATGTTTCATGGTTAGAGACCTATGAAAAGTATGTCATAGCATGTTTTGGTTTGTGCTAATGTGGCTAGAGCTTGTAAGGCTATCACTAGTGCCAATGAGGTAATTTCAGAACCCTAGGATAATAAAGAGAAGATAAAGTATATGTATATGAGATACTCATAGAGTTGAGTTAGATCAGAGAGACTGAGCATGACACTACCCTCATGATATAGGTCAAGAGAACCTTAGTTAGACTAGATAAAGTTTTAGTACATGTTTGACAAGCCACTTGCATAAGTTTGTTTAGCACAACCATGCTAAAATATATGTAAGGATGTGATCTAATCTTGAGATATGATATATAGACATTATATGATGAAATATCTAGAGATGGTTTAATGACATCAAAGTAGAAATAGTTAACCATACACATGAATAATGATGCTAATGTGATATGGTTGGTTAATCTTGTGATGAAATCACTAGTAGCTATTGCAATTTATTATGAGTAATGAAATAAGATCATATGAATGAAATAAGTTACACGAGGTGTTAATCTTAGTTCTTAACAAAGATGGAAAATATAGTTTGACAGCTAGTGCAACATAATGATTATAACACCTTGATATGATCTAGATGAATAAAGTGGGTTAACTTTAGTTAACTCCCTTCTAAAAGGCATATATTAATGTTGAACATGTTCTAACAAATTATCTCAATAAAATGTTGATGACACCTTGATGTATGAGTTAATCTTAGTTAACTCCTTTAGAACATGGTAATATGATGTGGGAACCCTAATGCATGGATAAAGATAAGGAAGAAAATCTAACATATGAGATATGTAATGACATAACCTAAGCTTCCAAACCCTTGTTTGAGCCTTCTATGGAGTGAGGTTTCACCCTTGATGCTTTTGAAACCTCCTAATAGTGCTTTGGATACATGGTTCTAGGTAACCTTTGTGGATATGTTACACATAGAATGGTGCCTACATGTGGATGAGAGCAAGATAAGGTTTTCCCTAGAAGTATGAGTATGGTGTACTTTTGAGGACGAAAGTTCTTTTAAGATGTATATGATGTGAAAGATAGGATTTTTAGCTTAATTTCCAAGGATAGAATTTCTTTTAAGGTTTATAGGATGTGATGTAGTGGACTTTTAGAATCCTAAATGTCCAATGACATAAGTGAAATCATATGGTTGAGTTATATTAAGAGTTCCAAGCTTTTGACAAAGTAGGTGGGTTGATGTGAGGTTGACATCATGATTAAGATATCTCTTTTTAATGCCTTCTTGAGGAATTTAATATAATTCTCAAATAGATGGTTTTGTCACCAAATTTGAGTAGAAGGTAGCTCGAGAGGTAAGGAAGTTATGGTTAAAATTTTGTGGCATTTGGATCTTCCAAGAGGGAGTTAGGCTTGAATTTTGTAAAATAATGTGCATTATTAATGAATTATAGACCTAAGTTGTTATTCATATAAGGTGTCATGCCCCTATACCCTTGGGTGGGTTGTGTGGCCAGATTCTAGCCATTCATGGCCAATCTAGTGGTAGATACCGTCCACTTGAGTGAGTCGTGGATCATCCTTGTGAGGATGCACTCAGACCCTTGGATCCATGATCGGATGGTAGATAACCCTTCTCCTACCTCTGGGTAATAACTTAGAATGTGGGGAAGAGGATGGCCGCAACCCATTCCCACAACATTGAAATCATGGGGGAGAGAGTGGAAGATAGCCTGGTAGTTAGGATCTCCTTGATGAGATGATTTTGTAGACCCCTTAAACGAGTTTTGGGACCACATCAGTAGAGAGAACGAGACCTGCCCCTCAGTTGCTTCTCTATTACGGCAAGCAGGTGGTGCCCAGAGGTCGAGAATGGAGATACAGGGCTCATGAAGGAACCAAAGCAAGGGGAAAACAATTGGAGAGGTGATAGTAGAAGAACACAAGACAACTCCAATGTGTTTTGTGGAGGTTGCCATGACCTGTGATCCCAGGGTTCATCGGTGAAGAAGACCACTGCAAGGGGTGATATCCAGCAGATCCCATCACAAATCGGTGATGAGGTCGGGTTTCAGAAGGTTCATAGAAGCTTTTGGAAGCCTTAAAACTATACGAGATCGAGCAGAGGCGGTTGGCCTCTTTGTCCTGCCACAATACCAAAGCCAGGCGGCGGCGCACTAGTGGAGAACAAGATCCACGACCGAAGACTACAAGGCAAGTAGCTGTGGGCACCCAGGAGAGGTAGACGAAGCTGATGGAGTCCTGCAGAGCTAACGAGGAGCACTCTATTGTGGTGGATTGCTCGCTGGAGGTCCCCTGCGCGGCGGCGCTCATATAGAATAGAGTCCCACAGACTCCCTGACCACACAAGGAAGAGAAGAGGGGAGTGAACCCCGGTTTAGTCACCCAAAACCAGCCCAAAACTGACCAGTCACAGCAAGCGAGAAGCAGCGCAACCCTAGTGGCTGCGTGGCGCGACGGGATTTGCCCAATGAAGGTAAATACCTCAATAATGCCTATATCATGTATAATTCATAGTAAATAGCATGATTATCAGAAAAATATAAGTAAGGTACCAAAATCCTTAGAAAAATGCGTAGAATAATATGAAACCATCATATCAGCCTTTTTATTCTTAAATCACAGTGATATCATGTGAGATGTAGAATGCTTGTTTAATGGATAATAAATATCAAACAATGATATAAAATTATGAGAAAATGTCAGTAAATCTATAATCATGTCTATAATCCATATAAGGTCAATGATTATGATTTTGATGCTCAAAATCATGTAATTTGCTTCGTGTAGCTAATTAGGGTTGGTAAGCCTAAGTTAAATGCAATAAATACATACATGCTCAATAAATGATAGAAATTACAGAGTAAGCTCATATCAGTATATGGAACCTCAATTTTAATTATGTGATTAGTTTTATACACGAAATCCATGTTATGTGAAGTTGACCCGTAATACATGGTTTAAAACCCTAGTTTAGGTTAATGATGTAACCTAAGGTTAATATGTGCACAAAAAGGATATGGAACCTAATGTTTAGATAATGAACCATAATCTGGAAAATGACATCAGTAAGATAAATATAATACAAGAATGGAAGTAATGATGAGAATATCCTCATGAGTTAAGTAAACCCTAAAATGGACATATCTAGGGTTGAGATGATGAGAACCTGATAGTGATATGTATGATCTTGTCTTAATCAGGTTTGACCAAGGTTATAGTTGACATCAGGGATGTGGTATAGTTTATCTCAGCTTAAGGTATGCTATTACCTCTTACTTGGCTTATTATACAATATGTTTGTGTTTTATGCGTAGTAAAATACTTGGCATATGGTATTGGATGAAATGATTGCTCTTGTATGATATGTTGCTTGATTTTCCGTACTTATTTCTATGAACACATGAAACATAATATATATCTATTCCATTATATCCAAGCACTTCAACTCTTTGGTAGTAAAGTGCTGGAAAAGAAGTACTTCAACTCTTTGGTAGTAAAGTACTTGGAAGTGATCCAACTCTTTGGTAGTAGATCACATTGTGAAATGATCCAATTCTTTGGTAGTAGATCATAAAGGCCTTAATGCATTCAACTCTCAGGTAGTAAATGCATGGATGATATAATGGAAAATATGCCTAAATGACATGTGCTCTCTTTTGTTAATAAGCATTCTTGTTCAAGTACACTTTTCTTATATTTCTTTATAACTGCCAAGTATTAGTTTTATCTTATTGCCAAGATATGATGAGAGGTATATAAAAGACACGTAGGCATACTCAGTACAATATTCTTGAATATTGTGCTGACGTGTACCACATGTAATCTTTTGTTTAGGTTGTGGTTAGGCTCTTGAAGAACCAAGATAGTTGAGAGTTGTGTGGCGAGTTGATGTACAGGTGGACTTGTTGTCTTAAGATCCTGTAGTTTAGTGGTAGTACATGTATATGTATAAGTTTACCTTTTAATATGTAATATCAAATGTTGTAATAATTCATGTTGTAAATATATGTTGAATGGTGAACATGTGTTGTGGTTTTTATTTTTGTTCATGTGCATGTGCTACTAATTGTTGTTCCTTCTGACTTCCTCTAATTTTCTTCTTTTTAGCCTAATGTGGGGTGTTTAAATTGGGAATCTTGCTGAGATGAGGGGTTCAATTTGGACGTCACACATCAAATTAAGTTTTAAAAAATCTGGAGATGTCACAAGGGGTGCTCAACGTGGCTAAATGTGGTTAATGAGACCACTTAGGGTAGAAGCAAAACTTCTCTCTTTTTTAAGGGGGGCATAGGCTAAACTTTGGGAACAACATGCATATGGGTCGACCTTGCTCACTTTTAATTTTGTTGCACTTCTATCATCTTGCATGACGTTTTTGGATGCATGCACACCATGTATGGTTCTAGGCTTTCCGAAAATCTCTAAATTTTGTGGCACATCATGTATGGGTTTAGCATTTCATATGAGAAGTTAGTGCCTTAGGTTCCTCATTCCACCATCCATCATGACATGCTATTGAACGATCACATAGCATGTCTCCTCATGAAAGGTGCTTGATACAATGATGCATATGGATTTCATGCCTTTAATGGTAATGTTGTGCATGAAAATTGCAAACCTCATCTGCTTATTCCTGAACATGTACAAGAAATACCTAATGTCTTGCAATTTGAAGTTTTAGCACAATGTCTTCCCTATCACTTGCACCAAATGGTTACCACTAAATTTCAAATAGCCATTTATTTTGGATGAACTAAAAGATAGTTAGTCACACACATATATACATGAATAATCTGGAATGTTTGAACTAAAAAAAACTAAACAAAATGCAAATTATGGGATGCCTCCCATGAGTCCTTGGGTTTAAGATCACTCGACCAGATAGAGTCTTGCTTCTACTTCAACTAGGCTCAAACATGTATTCATCAATGGGGTCTTCACAGAAGTCACCTCCCTCTCTTCCCACTTCCCTGACAAGAGTGAAACCACCTAAATCTAAAGGATTAAAAGAGAAGATGACTCCATTCTCACATATCTTCACCCCATGTTCACTTTGGTCAACATCAATCTTGGCGCTTTTCAGGAATGTACATTAGAGAATGATGTGTATTGGGGTTTTTCCTTTATCATCCATGATCACAAAATCAACTGATGCAAAGAAATTTTCGACCTTCCAGAACAAATTTTCCACATAGCTATTCAACTTTCTCTATAATGATCTGTCATCTGAAATGTTATTTTCATTTTCTTGGGTGCATTTAAACCCATATATGATAATATGGTTAGTGAAATAACATCCAAGATAGTTTCTTGATCACATAACATAGTAGGCAAATGCATTTTGCATGTCCAACTAGAGATGAAAAAAGATTCTGGAACATATTTCCTAGGAGGGGATTGCCTAGGATTCTTGTGATCACATAAGTTGTAGACACCATATCTTAAATCTCACTCCCCTCTCATTCATCAAATGGACTCCTTGGATACGAAATTCTAGATTAGGCTCAACTTCCATCTCCTCTTCATGTGTGATTACCAGAATAGGTTGTGTAGTTGACATCACCTTATTGCTCCTTAGTGAGGTGGCACATATGGTGATGTAATCTTCTCCTAGATCAGTTGTTGAGGAACTCTTCTTATAGTTATGAAGTGTTGGTCACCTTCTACAGTATTCCTTGCTTAGGATGCATAGATTGCTTTGTTGGTTCACCCTCCTTTCCAAAATGGTTGAGTAGATAGAATGTTTGTGCTCCCTAGGGTTCACCTTAGTATTTCCTAGATATAGGCCTTTTAGTTCTCTTGGGACCCCACTGGATTAAGCTAGCTATCCTAACTAGTGATCAAGCCCTTTAACTGAGGTGGCTTGATTATACATAAGTGTGGGATTCCTTATTCATGAGCTTTAAGAGAATGCCTTCAAGATAGTCATTCTTCTTGGGCAATCACTGGTGGTTGTCTTGACATTGTTGTTGTGGCTCATTATTGTCCTTCTAGCTAAAACTTGAGTGGTTTCTCCACCCTAGATTGTAGGATTTTTAGAAAGGGTTATTCCGTGAGTGCTACCCCACAAAATTCACACGATCCTCATTAATCTTGTTGCAAAAGTACTAGAGTTTATATTGTGTGTGAACCGTTGTATAAGTCACAGACCATTACATGTTGTATATGGTAGACATTGCATTTCTTTTCATAGTGAGGTTGCACAAATCTTCACATTGAAGTTGTAATTGCCTCATAGTCATTGATACTACTTCCTCTATCCATTCCCCTTGACAATTGGTTCATAGACATGATCTCATCAACTTACTGCCTTCACTTACATTCTAAATAAATCCCCCACAAGAAGTTGCATCTTTAATAGATCTCCATAACAAGTGCTCAGTTATGACCACTCTAGCAAGTTGTGGTGTGGACACTAACAAAGTAGTTAGTTTTACCTCTTCCAGACATCTGCCAATGTCTTTCTCAGATTGCTACTTAAAGATAAAGATATTCTTGAGGTTCTCACTTGTCTTTCTATATGGAAATTTTCTTATGCAAAAAGATGTTTATAAGGCATTGTAGGCCTAGATAAACTCTTTCTCCATGTATTGCATCCATTGCTTGGATCGAGCTTGAAGTGTAAATGGGAAGAGGCCCTACACAAACAGTCATCCTTCATGTTGTTTCTTTCACTATATCATAGAGCTTAAGGAAGTTACCACATTAATATTTGGATCTCCATTTGACAAGCCAAAAAATTGGTTCAATTACATTATGCCAAGAATCAGATATAATTTGAAGAATGTGAAATCCACAATTAGTATCACAATTTTCAAACTTGACACCTAATTAGGATGAGGGGAGGTGTAGTCAAGAAACACCTTCTCGAGTTCCATTGTTGGAGAATGAAAACTGCCTTGGATCACTTTTTCTTCTTTCTAATTACTCATGATAGCCCTTCTCTTGCCACTACCTTGGGATAGTCAAGAATCAAAGAAAGAGAATTAGAACTAGACCGAATGTGCACCATGCATGGTCCCTTGTAGACAAAAATAAAAAGAGTTTAGTTCCACCCAATTGTTTTTTTTGGTCGGTCGAAAACGCGTGTTACTATAGAATCCAAAAACTTTGGGTACAAAGATATAGATGCGCCCCCTCAGCCTAGTGAATCGAACACTAACCCTATCTCATGCTTCACGCAGGAAGCCTCAAAACAAAACAAAAGAGAAAGAGAGAAGCAAAGGAAACAAAAACAGATACTAAGGGCTTAATAAATATACACCCTGTCAGACGAACCACGAAGCATTATCCACACCCAGAAATTGAGGTCCATCGAGCAGGCCAATATACTAATCAGTGTCAATAGCATCTGAGATGTATACCTATCTTCTTCTTTACTATTGTATCCTCCAGACTAGAAAACATCTGGTTTACCGCAGCTCATTTGAGTGTGACCTGAAAAACATTCCAATCCTACCAGAATAGAAAGCATTGAAGCTAGCCATCTATGAGATGTATATTCCAAGATTAAAGGAGTAATCATCATCCTCTCTAAGCCACTGACATCACTACTGGCGTTAACCTCGTCTTAGAATGTGTAGCTAGACATCAGCTCTTCGAGGACAGAAATAACCCCAGAGTCAAGAAAACAACATCTTAACGTAGCAGAAAATCAAGCCGACTGCTGGCCTATGTGAAGGCTCCTCTATCCTTCTTGCAATTACTAAGATTATAACTGCTTCCTTCACTCGAGTGATAGTTCTAACAGTTAGAAATCAGAACTCCATTAGCCGAGACTAAGAAGACAACTGGATCTTGAGTAGATCAGACCTAGTAAGCATAGGAATATATCAACTCCACAACTACCACTGCTATCTTTGCCTGCTACCCAGCACCCCTGATCAGTCGACCCGGAAAAAAACATCAAGCCTTCTTTGTTCCATCCTCTGTGCCACTAGCGTTAATTTCACCTTCAAAGAATGGGGAGAGAACGTAACTTCAAAGACCTTATGTCCATCCCAGGTGACACGAATAGAGGGAGTACAAAAAAGATAACAGGCAATCAGCTAAAGGACCTGATCAGTCCTCCCTCTTTTTCCTTCCTGGCTTCTTCTTTTTCCTTGATCTTGGGCGATCGAAGATAGCAAAGTCAGAGCCCCAATGAATGGACTCAACCTCTGAACTGGAATCTCCCTGAGAGATCTCATCAAACAGGTTGGCTTTTCTTTGTTTGTAGTCAATGGACAAGCCACAACTTTGCCATATCCTGTTAGCCTTCCAAGAAATCGAGGACTCTTCAGCAGTTCTCCTATGAGGGGATGAGTGAAGGGTCGATCAGCGATTCACTAGGACGGCATCGAGAACTGTGTTCTTCACCTACAACGCGATCTCAGCCATGGCCACGTCATCCTGCTCTATATCAGCAACAACTGCATTCGGGTTGGCTTCAGGAGCTTGAGTGTCTTTGACAAACCGTCGAGCACCTTGCTTCCCAAACCGGAACTAGACTTCCTTTGTGGGAATAGCACGCCTACTACCCAGGGGACACGATCCCTGTTTGTGACCGAATCGCTTGCAACCAGAGCAGTAGAGGGGATTCGACAGAGCGTTGACCTTCAACTGCTTGGTAGCACCGTCGACCTCCACCAAGGTGGATTTGGGGATCTTCTCAGTGCACGAGATCTCCACGCACAAGGTAGCGGCATCCTTGCATCCTGTAGTGAGTGATGCATCAACGAAGTCCAGGGGCCTCCCGATAGTACTAGCTACGTTGGCGATCCCATCGAGAGTCCACGGGACTCCAAGATTCTCCACCTCCAGCCAAATTGGAATTTAATAGTATAGGAGGTAAATCCTACAAAATTATACACTTCGAATGGAATATAGTTCTTATCAAAGGAATTTTTCTCTCTGAAAAAAATTCCAAGAATTTATATGTGGATGCAGGTTCTATCAATAATAAACCAAAGAAACTCCTGTAGTAACAATTGGGTGGAACTCCATTGTAGTAAGCATGCAATGCAAAGAATATTAATTTGGTTGGTTCATTAAGTCCTAAATAAACTAAAGGTTGTCATGAGTATCTTTTAATTGATAAGTTTAAGGAATGCATCTGGTACCTAAACACCTATTAATTGCATGGTGAACAAATATACTAACTAGATTTCATTCTCCTTGTTGTCCACATCTCACACTGTATCACAAGACATGGATTCACCTAATGATTGTGTAGGTATCTGATGCGATGATTTTGAGTCGCATTTATAGAACTATTTCATATGTGTTTTGTGCTCTAATTACTCATTTTTATGGATAATATTGCATAATTCACTTAATTTGGTCTTTGCCATCATAATATATCAAATCCCCTTTGTTTTACTATTTTGAGCATTATTTATCATCTTATTATAAATTGTGTGGATTTACTTGGGCTTGTTGTGAAATTTCAGGAAAAACAAGTATCTGCTTCCGTCGATACCATCGACGGAAGTCGATACCATCGACCAAGCCACAGGTTGTCAGCCGAGAAGAGCAGCACAGAGTCGATACCATCGACATCCCTTCAGGTTGTTGGCGAGGAAACTGTCGATACCATCGACCCAAGTCGATGCCATCGACACATGGAGAGCTACAGCGTCACTATACGACAACAACCGATGCTAAAGAAAGTCGATACCATCGACCCAAGTCGATGGTATCGAGATGACCACAGGCGCTCACATCAAAAGAAAAGAAAGCTGCCGCTAATCCGCTGGGTCGATACCATCGACCCGCGTCGATGGTATCGACGCCGGCAGATATGCGTTGGATCTGTTTTGATCTTGATCGGACGGTTGTTGTTATTTGACGACCTAATTAGGGACTTATACCTAATGACGGCCGCCCACACACCAGATGATCTCAATTTTTGGATTGCACGAGTGCCGAGAAAGGAGAAAAAGGAGAACGGAGGCCGAGAAGCTCATCCCGGGTGATTCGGACGCTGCCGAAGATGATTTCCACCACCGACGGGTGGGGAAGCTCGTGTTTTACGCCAAGGATCCACCGGTTCTTCTCCGTTCAGGGGTTTTCCCATTTATTTCCTGTTTTTCTTATGAATTCCCCAATTTCTACCATGTATTCGTGTGAGATGAACATGAGAGGCTAAAACCCTCAATCTTTAGGACCGGGAGTAGCCCGGGAATGCATTGTATGACATTTTTATATCAATAATTCATATTTTTCTCTCAAATCCGTGGTATAGATTCGTTTTCTCCATTTCTATTGTTATGCTTGATCACCATAATAATAACTTAATACCCTTAATCACTTCGACAGAAGGATTAACGGTTGAAAAGAGACGAAATCTACATTAATTAATAAAACCCTTGATAAAGGAGTTGTAAAATTAATGGTGGGAACTGAGAGACCGTTTTTAATGCGCTTAGTTTAGGGGAATGATTACTACGACGGTGGAATCAACCTAAACCTAAGTAGTGAATTACACCACGACATTGGGTAATTCTCATTTCAGGCCACTACCCGAATAGAGAGAGAAGTGTGAGGAATTATATGAAACCTAATACAATGTTGACCCGCGGTGAAACCGCCATCCTAAAGATATCCTTTTGAATTGATTAAATTAAACTTTAATCGATTGTTTTCTTTGTTTGATTTTTATTTTCTTTTTAATTTGAACAACAAAACCCTACTTTGTTAATCGGTTTAGCTGATTGCGATTAGTTAGTAAAAATCCCCAATAATTCACGTATCCCTGAGTTCGACTCGGGCCTCACAAGGCCTATATTACTCAACGCGTATACTTGTGTTTAAGCGCGTAGTAAAATACACGTCAAGTTTTTGGCACCGTTGCCGGGGATACGGCAAATTATTGGCACTTTGAGTGCTAAGAGCGGCCACTCTAGGCCACATTTTTTTTATTTTCTTTTAAAACAATTTTAAAAATTCCTATATTTCTCTATAATTGTGTTAACTCGTTCAAAGCATTGTACTGAACCCCGATTTTCATATTTCAGGTACTTTGCATGGTACATACGCGTAGTACCGACTACGCGAATCGCACACCTGAGGTTCCATCTGCGGGACCAGAGGACGAGGACTACGACGAGCAGGAGCACCAAAGTGATATAAATTCTGAATCTGAGCAAGAACAAGAAGAAGCAATGGCTGAAGCACAGACAATATGGGAGAAGATCAAGGCGTCTTCTTCCTCGGCATCAAAGGGGCCTATAAAGAAACAGGGGCTAAACATTCCAACCTACAAGATCGATCCAGCATTGATTAACCTGGTTAAATCAAACGCATTTCACGAACTGAAAAATGAAGATCCAGTGGCACACATTAGTCAGTTTGTTGAAAATTGCGATATGGTGAAGATAGATCGATTTCCACAGGATGTGCTCTACCTCAAGTTATTCCCGAGTTCCTTGGCTGGAGTAGCAAGAGAGTGGCTTCATAACCTCGACGACGAGTTTGTTGAATCATGGGATCACATGGTGGAGGTTTTCTTCGAGAGGTTCTTCCCTCCTGAGAAGACCAATGATATGATCCAGAAGATCCACAATTTCACCCAACAGGCGGGTGAAACTTATTCTGAGACGTGGGAGCGATTCCAAGTCATGTTGAGGAGATGTCCACACCATGGACTAGACAAGGAAACCCAAGTGAAGATCTTCTACTTTGCTCTCTCCGAGCATGATAGAAGCAATTTGGACTCGGCTGGCTCCAGATTTTTCTTAAATAACACTGATACAAGATGCTGGGAAATACTGAAGAATATGGCACGAAAGCAATCTTGGGGAGAAAGAGAAAGAGGCCCAGTTGAGCAAGCAAGAGTTGCCAGTGAGTCAAAGGCAATGAGAGAGCTGAACGAGAAGATGGATCTTCTCGCAAAGAGGTTGCTGCAGAAGGAAGACAATGAGTCCGAGGATGAGGCTCAGGTCAAGTACATGAGGCAACGGCAGGGGTACATGAACAACGATTATTCATGGCGGAAGGACAAGAAATTTTCATGGAAGGATCCAAACAACTTTCTGCAGGATCCGGACGCCAAGCCTGCACCAGTCACAGAGGACAAGAGCACGGAGTTGCTCAATCAAGTCATCAAGCAAAATTAAGAGTTGATGAACACTTTTGGGCAACAAATCAAGCAACAGGGTGAATTTATGAACCAGTTTGGGCAGACTTTGCAGAGCCACGGGGCTCAAATGAGAATTATAGAGACTTCCATGGCGCAAATGGCAGCCGAGATTGCAAGCTTGAAAAAGCCGGCACATCCGGGTTTTCTAGGGAACACCAATGTTCCCGGGGGAAACCAACAGGCCAAGGCCATCTTGTTGAGGAGCGGTAAGAAAGTGCTAAATCCAAAGGCGGATGACACAAGCACACCGCAGGGCACAGTTGAAGACGCAACCGTCAAAGAGCATCCTGAGGACATAGCTGAAGATGGTAAGGAAGAACAAGCCACTGAGGAGGAACCGCAGAAATTAACTCCCTATGTGCCACCTCATCAAAGGGCACATACTGTTCCGGTCCCATATCCCAATAGTGCAAAGGCAAGAAAGGTGGATGCACAGTTTAAGAAATTTCTGGACAGCTTTAGGAAGTTATCAGTGAATATTCCTTTGCTAGAGGCGATTGAGCAAATCCCGTCTTATGGGAAGTTTCTCAAAGATGTAATCACCAAGAAGAGGAAGATACCCGACACTGAGGTCGTGGTATTGAAGGAGCAAGTGAGTGCTTTTATTATGGGCACTTTGCCGCCAAAGAGACAGGATCCCGGTTGTTTCAATATTTCTTGCTTTATCGGGAAGTTCAAATTTGGCGAGGCACTTTGTGATTCCGGGGCAAGCATAAATCTGATGCCCCTTTCTACATTCAAGAAACTTGGATTGAAAGAGTCAAGGACAAGCAACATGACCATCCAATTGGCCGATAATTCTATGGTGAAACCGTATGGAATCTGTGAGGATGTTTTGGTAAAGGTAGACCGCTTTGTTTTTCCGGCTGATTTCGTCGTTATGGAAATGCAGGACGAGCACGGAAATGAGTTACTACTTGGTCGCCCATTCCAAGCTACAGCTGATATGATCTTGGAGATGGGGAGAGGTCGCTTGACCTTGGGCATTGCGGATGATCGCTTTGAGATGGTCATGCCCAATGGCAATGCATCTAATAAAGCAAAAGCACAGTGCAACATGGTTAAGCATGTGGAACAAACTATCTCACTTTGTCTTGGGAAGCCATTTTTGGATATGGCTCATGTGATGAGCAGGATAGATAATGGGACCCTAGCAGTAGACCTTATGGAGCAAACTAAAGTTGTCTCTTTATGCAAGGCTATTGGGTTTCCAAATGATGAGAATGAGGACATTCCACCTTCATGGGAGGAGGATGCGATTATTACTTCTGTTTCCGACGCATATCCGGAATTGCCTTTGGAAGCGTGTTTACTAAATGTCACTTATGATTGGATGTGGAGTACTTCACTCAAGGAGTGTGCCAAGATGCTTCAAATGCTTCCATGTTTCTACATGAGGCACTATGAAGATTTGGGTACACTTCCCCCACCGCTACAATCATCTCTTATTTGCCCACCTGATCTGGAGTTGAAGCCATTGCCCCCGCATCTGAAGTACGTCTTTCTAGCTTAGGAGGACAAGTTACCAGTGATTGTTTCTGCATACTTGAGTGTGTATGAGGAGGAGCAACTACTGATAATGCTCAAGAACCACCGTGGAGCTTTTGGGTGGTCTGTGGCGGACATCAAGGGGATCTCCCCTACACTTTGCCAACACAAGATTCGGCTTGAGGAGGGAGCCAAGCCAGTCATACAGCCTCAAAGACGTCTAAATCCAAGCATGATGGAGGTTGTAAAGAAGGAAGTCATAAAACTTCTTTCTGCAGGAATCATTTATGCCATATCCGATTCGACGTGGGTGAGTCCCACACAGGTAGTCCCTAAAAACGGGGGAATCACTGTCACTACAAATCTTTTGAATGAACCTGTCACCGCCCGATTGGTAACCGGGTGGCGTGTTTGCATTGACTACCGCCGATTGAATGCCGCAACTCTTAAAGATCATTTTCCATTGCCATTTATCGATCAGATTTTGGAACGTCTAGCTGGTCGGTCGCATTTTTGTTTTCTAGATGGCTATTCGGGGTACAACCAGATTTCTATTGATCCTTTGGATCAAGAGAAGTCTACGTTCACATGTCCCTATGGGACTTTTGCCTACCGACGTATGTCGTTTGGTTTATGCAATGCGTCGGCGACTTTTCAACGCTGCATGCTCGCCATATTCTCTGACATGGTGGAGCGGTGTCTTGAAGTTTTCATGGATGACTTCTCGGTGTATGGAGCATCTTTTGATGAATGCCTTTATAACTTAGATAAGGTATTGCAGCGGTGCGAGGACACACATTTGGTCCTTAATTGGGAGAAATGTCACATGATGGTGACGGAAGGAATTGTGCTAGGACACAAGGTGTCTAGCAAGGGTCTTGAGGTAGACCCCATAAAAATTGAGGTGATCTCTAAGCTACCCCCACCAAATTCTGTAAAAGGGGTGAGAAGCTTTTTAGGACACGCCGGGTTTTATCGGCGATTCATCAAGGATTTTTCAAAAATCGCAAAACCTTTATCGGAATTGTTGGAAAAAGATGTAGTTTTTTATTTCAATAAGAAATGTCTTCACACATTCGAGGTTTTGAAAGAAAAGTTGATTTCGGCTCCGGTTGTTCAAACGCCGGATTGGACAAAGCCATTCGAGTTGATGTGTGATGCTTCCGATTATGCTGTGGGAGCTGTTTTGGGGCAAAGGGTAGACAATAAACCTGCTGTGATTTTCTATGCCTCCAAAACACTTAATGATGCTCAATTGAACTACACAACTACGAAAAAAGAGTTACTTGCCGTTGTGTTTGCTTTTGAAAAATTTCGGCAGTACTTAGTGGGTTCTAAGGTAGTTGTGTGGACCGATCACGCTACAATAAAATATTTGATGGAGAAGAAAGATGCAAAGCCTAGACTAATTAGGTGGATTTTTCTCCTACAAGAATTTGATATTGAAATCAAGGACAAATCGGGAATTGAAAATGTGGTGGCTGACCACTTGTCTAGGTTAGAGAGGGTTGATGAACAAGGTTTGCACATACCCATAACCGAGACCTTTCCCGATGAACAACTTTTAAAAATTGATTCTAAAGAACCATGGTTTGCGGAAATTATGAATTATTTGGCTTGCGGGATCATCCCAGAGGATTGGTCCTATCAAGAGAAAAAGAAATTCTTTCATTCATTGAGATATTATTTTTGGGATGACCCAATTCTTTTGAAGCAGTGCAGGGATGGTATTCTTCACAGGTGTGTGCCGGAGGTGGAGTACGAGAGTGTTCTCCACCATTGTCATGCGTCGCCTACGGGAGGACACCATGCTAGCTCACGGACAACAGCCAAGGTGTTGGAGAGCGGCCTTTATTGGCCCACTTTGTTCCGGGACGCCTATAATTTTGTTAGGCAATGTGACTCGTGCCAGCGCGCAGGTAATATCTCAAGGAGACAAGAAATGCCCCTGAATGTATTTCAGGAGGTTGAGGTATTTGACTTATGGGGCATTGACTTCATGGGACCCTTTGTGTCCTCAAATTCAAATCTATATATCTTACTTGCTGTTGATTATGTGTCGAAGTGGGTGGAGGCAATCCCCACAAGGACTAATGATTCGAATGTAGTGTGCAGGTTTGTCAAAGAGAACATTTTCTGCAGGTTCGGGATACCCCGAATGATCATAAGTGATGGAGGCACACATTTTTGAAATCAGAAATTCACGACACTTTTGAAGAAGTATGGGGTCAAGCACAACATTGGCACCCCATATCATCCACAGATGCAAGGACAAGTGGAGGTATCAAATAGGGAAATCAAGAAGATTTTAGAAAGGACTGTAGCATCCACGAGGAAAAATTGGAGTGCATTGCTACCAGACGCACTTTGGGCGTATAGAACGGTGTACAAAACACCTATAGGCACCACGCCTTTTAGGTTGGCGTACGGCCGGGCTTGCCATCTTCCGGTGGAGCTGGAGCACAAGGCCCATTGGGCGCTACGAAGACTGAACTTGCGCTATGATGAGGCCGGGAGAAAAATGATGTTTGAATTGAATGAATTGGATGAGCTACGCATGACGGCATATGAGAATGCCCGCATCTACAAAGAGCGCACAAAGCTGATCCACGATCGCCATATTGAGATGCGCACGTTCAAGAAGGGAGACAGCGTTCTATTGTTCAACTCCCGTCTCAAACTGCATCCCGGGAAGCTGAAATCCCGGTGGAGTGGACCCTTCATTGTGGAGGAGGTGAAACCGCACGGAGCGATTCTTGTGCGTGATGGAGATGCCACATTCTTGGTGAACGGGCAACGCTTAAAGTTGTATTTTGGTGAGAACTACAAGAGGAAAGTGAATGAGGTTAAACTCATTTCACTTGTGCACGAATGAGATAATGGGAAGACGTCTAGCCTAAGACGCTAAACAAGGGCGCTTGTTGGGAGGCAACCCAACCATTGGTACATTAGAATAGTGTAATTCGAGTCATAGATTGCTTTTATTTTGTTTAGATTTTGGTTTAAAAAAAGATACCTTGATCTGTTTGTTAAATGTGCAGGAACAGGCAGGGTCGATACCATCGACACACTGGTCGATGGTATCGACATGGGTTCAGGTTGACACCAGCAAAAATTGCACTGCGTCGATACTATCGACACCCCCGTCGATGGTATCGACATGGTCACAGGCAGATCACAATAAAAGTGTCGATGGTATCGACACCCCCGTCGATACCATCGAGATCTCTGGAGAAGTTCAGACGAATTTTGCTCAGTCAACTCGATACCATCGACGGCCTCGTCGATGGTATCGACATCATCACAGGTTGAATGCAACACAACGGCGGTGTCGCAATAAAAGCAAGTCGATACCATCGACCCCCGTCGATGGTATCGACGGACATGTCACCGATCCGCACACAGACATCGACGACGATCGCAACAGCCACGTCAGCGATCCGGGTGCTGCGTCGATACCATCGACTTCCGTCGATACCATCGACTTCCGTCGATGGTATCAACCCGTTAGCAATCCGGGTTTCTCGATCCAGCAAACGTCAGCCATCGATACTCGCGAGGGAGGCGGATACCCGTGAGATGTGTCGATACCATCGACCCGCGTCGATGGTATCGACGGGTCAACAGGGGCGCCGATCAAGCCTATTTAAGGGGACTTGCAACGTCATTTGACGTCACACCTTCAGAGCAAGTATCCTCCTTTGCGTCGAGCACTCCCCCGAGCCCTCCAAAACTGAAGAGATGCGTCATCGAGCGGAGATCTTCATCGAGCGGAGAATTTCTTCTCCATCTTCACCGAGCTCTTTTCTTCTAATCCCATCTTCTCGCAACCATGGTGCACGTCGCCGGAGCGTCGTCCTCAAGCGCACACCCTATGGAGATCGAGGAGTTCGTTCCTCCCCCAACCGCTTCCATCCCTCGTCCACGCCTAATTCATGCCAACATGGAGGTGAGGAAGGTCTACGAGGAGATAATGAAGCGAAAGTTCGAGCCCACCCGGTATGTGGACCGGGGCATGATCCAGGAGTTGGGATTCGAGGCCAACTTGGCCTATGTGCTTCATGGACAAGCACGCAACACCAGCAGAAGCCTACGCCCTGACGAGCTGCAGCACCATGCGGATGGGCAGCCATTTTTCGGCGAATGGCCCACCTACAAGGAACTGGTGACGGAGTTCATGGCGTCTCTCGATGTCTGCGTCGTACCAAACGACGTGGTAGCATCGGACCGGGAATGGATCAAGGGAAGGGTGTCCTTCCGACTCTTCAACAACAACTACAATCTCACACTGGTCCAGTTCAATCAAATCTTCAACTGGTTCCACTCTCCACATGATCACCGAAGGCCGGACTCCCGCACCGACTATGCAAAGATCTTCTCCGAGCTAGTTACAGTGCCGGCGGGGAAGACCGTGAGCTACCACAATGCAGCGGTAGCAGATTTTGAGCACCCGTTCGTCCGGGTCTTGCATAGGATGTTGAGCTTGACATTCTTCGCTCGAAGTGATCTTGCTTTGAGCAAGTTTCAGGAGAGTGACTTGTTCTTCCTTTACGCACTCCTGAAGCGTCAACCATGCAATTGGGGGGCGTTCTGGCTACAGCGCGTCCTGGCAGTGAAGAGGAGCACAAGGAAGGCTCCAATCCATTTTGGTGGTCTTGTCACCAAGTTGGCACTTTACTTGGGGCTGAACTTTCAGTCCATGACTCCGATCTCTACGAGGAGCAAGGTGAACGTGCAACACTTGCACCGTTCAAACCTCATTCTTTTCCGGGACGGGTTGGCGTACGCACATTGCCACGTCAACCAAGCTTATCAGGAGCGCTCACTGCCGGACGACGTCTTCAACATCCAAGGAGTGCAGCATTTCAGGTGGCCAATCATAGCCATCGAGTCCGATGAAGAAGAAGGTGGTGATGACGAGCAAGCAGGCGAGGCTGCGGAGGAAGAGGAGGCTTATACACCTCTTCGTGCACGTGTGGCACCACGGAAGCATCCTAGGATGCATCCGGGTGCATCTTCATCATCTCAGCCCCCGCCGCCATCACCACAGCACGAGCAGCCAACCGAGGATCCCTATTCCATGCAGGGGATGTACACCATGCTGCAGGACATCCAGCAGACTCAGCAGCAGCACATGGTTATGTATACCGACATTCATGAGACTACGAGCTGGGTACTTGACAACCAACGGGCTATGTTCGAGAACGAGCGGCTCATCCTCGCCAACCAAGAGCAAATGCACACCCGGTTGCAGCGGATAGAGACGCAACAGGAGCCCTTCTTCGACCACTACTGGAGTCGAGACTACTTTGGAGGCTATCCACAGCCTCCGCCGAGGACCCAATATGATCCAAGCTTCCAGGGGGAGTACCCGTCTTGGGATCCTACGGCACCACAATACCCACCACCGCCTCCACAGGATTGATCAGGGTATCACTGTTCCACCCTTAAGTTGGTTTTTGACTATGAGGCCATAGTCGAAATCAAGCTTAGGGGGGTGGCTGGAACAGCTCTATCTTTTATCTTTTCTTTTGTTGTTTTCTTAGTTTTTGTTTTTTGCTTTGTTGTTTGTTCTTGCAATTTTAGTTTGTTTAGGATCCACATCTATCTAGTGTAATCGTGGATGTCTTAAAAATTGTCATCTCGCTATTTTCATGGGAAATCTAAGGGAATTTAAAAAATTTTTGTGTCTTTTGGATAGCTTGACTTGGTTGTCCTTGGGGAACTTGTCCTATGAAAATGATTGATTATGTCAACTTTGAAGCAATATGTCACACCCACACCCCCATTGACTCATGAAAAGTGGATAGTAACGGTTGTTTGAGCCTAACCTAATCAAATGGTAATGAGACCTTAATTGGATATAAGAGAAAGAACCCTTTGAACTACTACACATGTCAGTAAGGAGGGACACATGATATTTTTCTAAGGTTCAGTAACTTAATCTTGTGATCATTCCACTTCATATTTTTCCATAATCTACCAAAGAATTGGAAGTAAAGTACAGTTTTAATTCTTTTGTGTGCATAGCATGTAGATAGGATTTGCATTGTTATTTTCATACTTTTGCATAAAACGAAAAAAAATGTATAGTGATTCATGCACATTACCTTTAGGTGCATGCCATGTAGTTGCACTCATGACTTTCATGATTTTCATGCTTAAGTACACCATGTACCTCAGTTTTTCCTAAAAAGTGATCTAAACTTTTCCATACCCTCGAAATAGTACAAAGATTTCCAATCATGAAGAAAATAGCCTTATACATGTATCTCTAAGCAATTATGGATATGTGGGCTAAAAGAAAGAAAAAAAAATTCTGAAAATCTGAAAAACAATTTGAGAAAAAAAAAGAGAATTTAGAAGGAAATGGAATAAGAGGGAGAAAGGAACATTATATCACTTGCATAACAAGGAAATTGAGTACATGATGTGGCTTAATTAGATTTCTATCTCTTTTTGAGGTGGAAGGTTAGTGCATGCATCATTCCACCCAATTATAGGCATTAGGGCATTTTTAATGTGCATTCACATCATTTAGGGCATTTTGTTTTATGCATTTTGAAACTGTGTAATACTTCCAATTTCTTCCATGAACCACCCATTCCATCCACCCGTTGCTCGGATTGGTAGGCCACTGTGATTTTCTCCTCAGTCATGTTTATCAGGAGAACTGCTTCCATGTAGATGGTAGTTAGGGAGAGCAACGTAGTGTAGGCGATCACAAGATGCACCAATGCTGAATCGGCAAATTTTATTATGTTAACTGCCTTATGTGATAGTGTTCATCGGTTTGAAGGATAATTTCTTTTATTGATGATTATTGTCGCCTGTAGGGTAATTACTGTTCTGTGATTAGGAAAGGCCGGTTTGAGAACGTTCAGTGGGAGTCATGTGGAATGTGGGGTGATGTGTTGATTTTTAGTTGACATCTGCAATCATATTCTAAGGATTAGTTGCTCGAGGGCGAGCAATGTTTAAGCTTAGGGGAGTTTGATGCGATGATTTTGAGTCGCATTTATAGACCTATTTCATATGTGTTTTGTGCTCTAATTACTCATTTTTATGGATAATATTGCATAATTCACTTAATTTGGTCTTTGCCATCATATTATATCAAATCCCCTTTGTTTTACTATTTTGAGCATTATTTATCATCTTATTATAAATTGTGTGGATTTACTTGGGCTTGTTGTGAAATTTCAGGAAAAACAAGTATCTGCTTCCGTCGATACCATCGACGGAAGTCGATACCATCGACCAAGCCACAGGTTGTCAGCTGAGAAGAGCAGCACAGAGTCGATACCATCGACAAGAGTAGATACCATCGACATCCCTTCAGGTTGCTGGCGAGGAAACTGTCGATACCATCGACCCAAGTCGATGCCATCGACACATGGAGAGCTACAGCGTCGCTATACGACAACAACCGGCGCTAAAGAAAGTCGATACCATCGACCCAAGTCGATGGTATCGAGATGACCACAGGCGCTCACATCAAAAGAAAAGAAAGCTGCCGCTAATCCGCTGGGTCGATACCATCGACCCGCGTCGATGGTATCGACGCCGGCAGATATGCGTTGGATCTGTTTTGATCTTGATTGGACGGCTGTTGTTATTTGACGACCTAATTAGGGACTTATACCTAATGACGGCCACCCACACACCGGATGATCTCAATTTTTGGATTGCACAAGTGCCGAGAAAGGAGAAAAAGGAGAACGGAGGCCGAGAAGCTCATCTCGGGTGATTCGGACGCTGCCGAAGACGATTTCCACCACCGACAGGTGGGGAAGCTCGTGTTTTACGCCAAGGATCCACCGGTTCTTCTCCGTTTAGGGGTTTTCCCATTTATTTCCCGTTTTTCTTATGAATTCCCCAATTTCTACCATGTATTCGTGTGAGATGAACATGAGAGGCTAAAACCCTCAATCTTTAGGACCGGGAGTAGCCCGGGAATGCATTGTATGACATTTTTATATCAATAATTCATATTTTTCTCTCAAATCCGTGGTATAGATTCGTTTTCTCCATTTCTATTGTTATGCTTGATCACCATAATAATAACTTAATACCCTTAATCACTTCGACAGAAGGATTAACGGTTGAAAAGAGACGAAATCTACATTAATTAATAAAACCCTTGATAAAGGAGTTGTAAAATTAATGGTGGGAACTGAGAGACCGTTTTTAATGCGCTTAGTTTAGGGGAATGATTACTACGACGGTGGAATCAACCTAAATCTAAGTAGTGAATTACACCACGACAGTGGGTAATTCTCATTTCAGGCCACTACCCAGATAGAGAGAGAAGTGTGAGGAATTATATGAAACCTAATACAATGTTGACCCGCGGTGAAACCGCCATCCTAAAGATATCCTTTTGAATTGATTAAATTAAACTTTAATCGATTGTTTTCTTTGTTTGATTTTTATTTTCTTTTTAATTTGAACAACAAAACCCTACTTTGTTAATCGGTTTAGCTGATTGCGATTAGTTAGTAAAAGTCCCCAATTATTCACGTATCCCTGAGTTCGACTCGGGCCTCACAAGGCCTATATTACTCGACGCGTATACTTGCGTTTAAGCGCGTAGTAAAATACACGTCAGTATCTAGGTTTACTTCTCTTACAACAAGTTACCATAGATTTGAATTTAATATCTTCAAGATCTCTCTTAGTGAATCATAAACCCAACTACATTTATGGAACAATGATAGTATAGCACGAAAAAATCTATATTTATTCTCATGTAGTAAAGGTTAAAGTTGCAATTGTATCCACTATTTATTCACTCTTTTAGGATATCTATTTGGAGATGTAGAATAAAATGGTCATTGATTCCCATGCACAATTAACAATAACTAGATAAAGAAGAGACGAATTTAGAATATTATAGGTTTTTGTTCATCACATGACCAGTAGATGCCATTCAGGTACCAAATACAATGGATGCTACTCCATTATAATGGATGATTCTTCAATAAAGGTATGCATCAAAAGATTAAGAGTATTCATGGAGTAACAAGAAGAAAATTGAGCTAAAGAAGGGATGAAACAAGATACAACTCTTGTAAAGGAGTTGTCCTCTACAATAGGCCTACTCAAGGTGTTTCTAGGGGTTGGAGAGAGAAATCAACTTTAACTCCTTCTTTCTTCTTTATCTAAGTGTATTCCTATCTGAAGTAGCTTCTTTTTGAACTAGAATAAGAGGAGAGATATCTCAAAATAATTGTGTTCCCAATCTTTATAATTTTACACATACATGAGGTTGCACACCATGCATGGGTTCATGCACATTGTGCATCTTGAAACTTGCCAAGGTCAAGGTTGAAAATTATTTTTCATAATATGTAGTTGAAAAGGCAAGACATGAAGGGAAACATGGGGAACCATTATTGATATGATTGCATGGCGTGCCTTTGGCAAGGCACATCATGCATGAGGCTGATCACCAATAATGTTTCTACTATAGTGGAGCATGTAATGCACATTTTGTGCACATCGTACACGTTGGAGTTATTGTTGTTGGGAAATTCAAATATTGTTCATGCCATGCATGGGAGTGCGCACATTTTGGTACTAACTTGATGAAGTTGGGGAAGCTCTTGGGTTAGTGCATGTTGTGCCACCAAAATTCATGTCATGCACCTAACTATAAGGAGTGGGACCAGATAGAGGGCCCACTCAATGGTATAATATATGATCCAATATAGATGAAGAAGTGGAAAACATAACCATTTACAAAGTTACAAAATGTTCCATATACATAAGTTTCTTGTCCTAAGGGTGGTACATACAAATGAAAATACCAAATCTAATTTCACAAGTGCCCCATCTGTAGCGGGCAACCTGGCCATTCCAAGCTATCCTCAAGCTAACTTCATGTATATGACCTTCATTTTTCCATGTCCTTCAAAGAACCTACACCTGGGTAGTTTTGGAAACAACCCGTAATTTGATAAAAATGGTTATGCGTCAGTAACAACTGGTATATGGTGCACAACATAAAATAGTATGGGAATTTTAGGACATGAAGTGCAAAAGAGGGAGCTCCCTCAGGAGAGGGCTAATTGAATTTAGGTAAGTTCAAAAGATTCAATTTAAACAGAATGAGACATTTAAATTTTAGATTAAAATATTTGAGATGAAAAGTCTTGCCATTATTCACAATATCACAATAATAGGATATATTTAGGATAAATAGTTATGGTACATCCATGACATCACTGGATCATTAGCCTAAAATGGGTGGAAAGACACACCTTGGGTGAAAAGAAATACCCCTATATATAAGAGGTGGAAAGACACATTTTGGGTAGAATGATGCACCCTAATGGTTATGCACATGCAACATACAATAGAGTGAAAAGACAATGCATAAGTCACCAATCACATTTTCAAGTCCAAATAAAAATGCAGGTGTGGTCATAGACTTGTAGAAATTAGAATTTTATCAATTTCAGATAATAAGGAACTTCGTCATGGAACTAATAAAATACTAATTAACAGGAGTGCCTCATTATAGGAATATTTTAGTCAGGTTAATGCCTAAAATTAAATAGGGAAGAACACATACCAGATCTTCACGACTAATCTTATTTCTAGTCATTTGTCCTTCTCTACCTAAAAGTCTCTCATATACACACATTTAGTCCATGACTACCCATTCAAAATCAAAAGTATATATGTACCTGTATTAGTTACCTAATATTGATTTAGGGTTTTTTTTAATCTTATAAGTACTCATATATAGTGTTAGGGACGGGTTTAACTATTATTCACTTGGATACTCTCACTAGAAATATGAAGAGTTTAATATGAAATACCTTTACATGTATATTGGTCATATACTCATGCTTAAATCTTAATGTATATATGTAAATATATTCCACATGAAAATAAATTAGGTTCACATACAATCCAACTAACATGTCATCTAGATATTTGTTTATAAAAGTATATTCTTATACATGTTATTCTCTCTTTCATCATTTGATTTGTAAATCATCCAATATACACTTCCCATATTTATTTTTACTTCTAATTACCATTAACTATATCAATATGTATATGTGTATCCAGGGTTGTTTTCAATCGACTTGTATTAAATTACCAAAACTTTCTATTTACTAACATTCATATACTAACTGTATATAATGGTTCCAAGCCATTTGATCTTAATAGTTGACATACCATCTTTAACCACACTATATACACGACACGCTGTCATTATTACATAATCTACTATTCAAAATATCCACATTAAGATTTTTTGGATCCTAGGATGGGTGATTCTATGCCCTAGAGGAGGATAATAGAGGTGAAAGAACTTAAACAAAATTCATTAGACCTTCAAATTATATCACAAGATAAGGTTTCTAAGTAGGTAATTTGATGTGCAACTAAGCATACATAGAAAAGACGAGAGAGATTGAGCATACACCAATTAACAAGCTACATATAGTGGTTCCATACTTCAAACAAGAAGTATGTCAGTCCACTACCTAGAGAGATCAACCTCTAGGATTTCTTAAGCATTGTACTCTTATATTCATCATAAGACATACACTACATGATCTTCCAAAGGACTTACCTATCCAATCCAAGAGTCTTCAACCTACCCAAGAACTTACCCACTTTGAAAGGAGTCTTTTTACTTCACCAAGGACTTACCCACTCTTGCATAAGTCTTCGGCCTTGAAGGGATTACCCACTCTTCTTGGATCTTCAGCCTTTGACTTCACCTTTGCCAAGGAGAAGCATTCACCAAGGACTTACCTATCGACTCTAGGTCAAAGTTGACTCAAGGTATAAATTGACTATATCCTTGTTTTGATGATGACTAAACCATTTCAATTGATTGTGTCTAATGCTTCTACTTGAGTGATTTTATATTAGGTATAGACACACTTCAAATGCCCTAACTTGCTTATCTCAACTTGGAGAAGAGACAAGTCAAAGTCAATACAAGTGTAATTTTCTAGAATATGATATAAATCCATTAGAATCATGTTGTAAATTACTTGTAATGATTGTATGACTTGTAATTAATATTAGAAAAAAATTAGGAGCACTTCAATTGAATATTTAAGAATTTTAATGACATTTTCAAAAATTCATTACAGGCACTTTATCGCTCGGGTTACAATCTCGAATGATCCTTGATGCATTTTGAGAATGTTGTTGATCGGTCAAGTTTCATGTACTCAGAACTCGACCGACCACCACACTAGAACAAAATAGATTTAATCTACGGGTCAAGTTCCTACCAGGACAAACTCGATCGATTTGTCACATAGTGGATTCGGTTGAGTTACCTTTATAGAAACTCGACCAATAACATTGTATGGAAAAGTGTAGAAAAGTGTTTCTATCCATTGTGGAGTTCCAACAACTAAAAATATATATGTTGCTAGTAAAAAATGGCTAGTTTTTGTTCTTAAGTGTTCCCAAAGACTTCTAAGCATCCCCAACTATAAATAGGACCCCTTGGGCTTCATCCCATGGTTATCCAAGCACTATGAAGTCCCTATTCTACACTTGATTGATCCTACAACCTCCTCTCTCTCTAACCTTAATCACTTGGATCATCTATTAGAGTGAGTAGGATATTTGTAACAGAACTAGTCCTACATGTATATCTTGTGAGGCTCTCACTTCCACCACCTCCCAATCTCTCATTCAACTATGAAGATGAAGGTTCCCTCTCTTGGATAAGGGATGTGAAGAAGAACAAGGGAAGGAGTCCCTTGGTGAAGATTAAGGCTGAAGACTTAGAGAAAGAGTGGGTAAGACCTTGGTGAAGGCAAAAGACCCCTTTCTCAAGTGGGTAAGTCCTTGGTGAAAGATTCTCCGAGTGAAGGTGAAGTCAAAGGTAGAAGATCCAAGAAGTGTGGGTAATTACTAGAAGGATGAAGACTTGTAAGAGAGTGGTTAAGTCCTTAGAGAATGTCGAAGACTCATTGCAAAGTGGGTAAGTCCTTGGTAAGGTTGAAGACTCTTTGTATTGGATAGGTAAGCCCGTTGGTGGGTCATGTGTTGTAACTCTTATAAATGAATATATAGAGGAAGACACACTTAGAAATCTTGGAGGTTGACCTCTCTAGGTAGTGGATTGACATACTCCTAGTTTGGAGTATGGAAACTATGACATCCTTCCATCACACAGACAGCAAGATGCCACACGAAAATGCATGGAACCACCATAAACCACATATTACCGAAAACACAGTTTAATTAAAATTGATTGCGGAAAGTAGATAACAAAGAAACCATTACATTCAGATCCTCGTCCTGCAAGGAAACATGTTATATAAATATTTACAAGCCTTGATATTTGTCCACAACCTATAGGAACCAGCTATCCTGTCAGCACCAGAGTTCATCACCTGTTTATACATACATAATGGGACAAATCAGGCTAGCAACATGATATACAAAGCTACATCGACTATACATCGTCAAAACACCTCCGAGGACCTGAGAGTATAGGGATGACTCTAGGACTCTACTATAAAACAACCAAAATAGTAGCATATCCATCTCTTGCCTCCTACTGCTCTTCTTGCTGCTTGGACGCAACCTCACAACCACCACCACGTCTAGCACGATCACCTAAAAAGGTTGTAAACCAATGGGGTGAGACACATAGTCCCAGTGAGAAACATAACTCCCCGCCAAAACTATAAAACTTCAGAAAAAGCAGGTAAAGCAGATAATTGATATCGGTAGATCATAAGAGCAGCATCCTGAGCAGAACTTATTTTATTAACAATCTTACCAGGGTATCTAGGAAGCATATGACCAGATATTCTTTATGGAACATGATTGACAAGATAAGCTTTATAAGAACTTATCACAAAATATAAGGATCGTACAAATAACTGCAAGGTATAACTAGATCAACTATACAAGCAAGGCCTTAATCAACGTTCCGTGTTTTTCCCTAAGCAGTATATACTATTCGGTTGGATTATGTATTATCATGCCTTGAGGAAGTGAGTCGTACTGCTCAAATCCAACCATCGGCTGTGAAGCCCAAAGTCGGTGCCATACAAGGTCAATGGAAGAGCCGGACTCCACGACCTCACCACCTTGTGGTCAGTGCACGAATGCTTAATAGGCAGGACCGCAGTCTCATGCTTAGGTGGCCACAGCCACACAGGGTCAGGCTACCCTCTGCCTAGCCCACCTTGGTATAGGTATCGACACTAGTGATCCAATCCACGGGCCTGTTCACCGAGCTCCATAATCATTGAGCCATGGGCATGTTCACCATGCTCTTATCACACATCCTGAGCCATGGGCCTATTCACCATGGTCTTTCATATTGAGCCACGGGCCTGAAACTGCGCTCTAGAGTCTACAACTGAAGTTGCACAATAATCCTCCTATTTTTGGCTAGGAGCAACCACACATATTCAACAATATGCACTTCTGGGTTAACCCGTAAGAGAACCCAATTCACCATCACCAACTACTGACGATGATGGATCTATGGCCAGGGCAAACTACATGATATGTTCCATTGTAATTAATTAGTATATTTTAATTGGATTGTTAAGGCAACCAAGTTGTAAAACATATAAATAGTATTGAGTTGCATTATTACCACAGGATCTTAATCCCTCATCACATAATGCCACTGTCTCTCAAGGCTTACATCATCACCATGGGATAGCAATCCCTTATCTCAACATCAAAGGATAACACCTCAACTAGGCACTCAGCCTTTATTAGGTCAACAGACCTTTTCACATCATATGGGTGATACATGTTATCCCATCAATCAAGGATTATCATTATTCAGTGTTATTCAAAACACATATACCTCATAGCTCTTACCTGGCTATGAATTCATTTGATTCACCTACATGGTTAGTATGCATATTAAGAGAGATAACTGAATCACCAAACATAGATCTTTATGATTATCATGCTATTAGGGTTGAAGGTACATGATTGGAACAACATCCACGATCATAGTTACATGAAGCACAAGATGTATTTGTAGACAAATTACATTATTATTATTAAACCATGAGCATCCACTATGCCTTTATCTTATGAACATAAACATGTATCTTATCATCTTACTTAGCACCAACATTAGGTATCAAACATATCACTGGTCACAACCTATCATTCAAAACTCATCATCCACAAAGGTGCAGGCACAAGATAATAGAACTCACCAACCTAAGCTTCCGTGATAGGCATAACCCTCACCAAAGGTATCGCCTACCCTCACCAAAGGTGTGGTGGGTAGCGTCATTCCTCACCTAAGGAGGTATTGGGTAGGATCACATCCCTCACAAAAAACCTATCGGATAGGGCACTTAGCCACACATATCGACCAACCATGGAGTGCATCCATGCACAAGGATATCGGGCAACCAGACCTGATGTGTGTCGTTCAACCTGATCCAAGAGTTGTGCAGCCAAGGAGCAAGGGGTGTATCATGCAACTGGGTCCAGAAGTGTATCGTTCACCCAAGGATATCGGGCAACCAGTAAGGTCATGTCGTCCACAACTATATCATCCAAGGCTATGACGCCTAAGGTCACCACTGTATCACCCAACAAGCACACAACTAACAAATGACACCATGGTGCCCAAGGTAACCTATCTCCCCACAAGGCAGGCATCACATATCGGTCAACACTAGGGCACCTAACTAGGGTTCCACCACCCAAGCACCATATCAGGCAACACCAAAACCAACCCATATCGCCCAAGGCACAAAATAGAGATGTCTACCACCCAACATGTTGTCCAAAGGCATAATGCCCACAAGCACCAACTAAGGAAGGAGTTCATATCAGGAAAAAGGGACTGTTACAACCCCAAATTTACATATGTTTTCATAATTGAAATGTAATAATTTTGTGAAATTGGACTTAACTAAAAAGGTTGCATACTTTGTTTCAAAAGAATGGATTTACTTTGCAAATATCCCTTTTGATGTGAATTTCGTAATCCCTATTAATATATTAATCCATTAATGGATACCAAAGAGAAGAAAAGGAGAAAAGCCCAAATAATGGAAAAAGATAAAAGATATTGGATAATAAGCAAAGTATTTTTGAGAAATACTTGGAAATATCTAGAAACTGGCTATGATGGCCACTTTTGTTTAGATTTCGTTTACATAAAGGGAAATAGAAAAGAAAAGAAAAGAGAAATAAACAAATAATGTAGAATTTACTACTCAATATGTTGCCACCCTTACACGGTTTGGTATACATAAAAGATGATTAATTAGTTAGATATATCGAGTGATGTGTTGGTTACATGTGCCTATAACAAAGGAGTAAGAGGGGAATATTTCTTTCCTTAATTGGTATTAGGATAAATGATCATCTTTTACTGCCTAAGGAAAGATGGGAACGTGGAGGTATATGGAAACATAACGATGCTTTTCCTTGTTGGATCATGATACTCTACGATAAAAGAGGAAAACCTAGTTGGCTGGGAGAAACCTGCATATGTATATATAGGATGACCGCCCTGGTACGAGACTCACATCTCTCGTCTCCCTCCATCTTCTTCCTCTGCTGTTTCCTCCATAACCCTATGGTTGCCCAAGAACCATAGTTTCTAGCACGAAGAACACACCAGGGTTGCTTTTCCTGTCGGGCACTTGCCTGCAGATGGTTTTATGGCGACCTCTCTCTGTCTGGGTGTGATGCTCGGCGGCAACGTGTGGTCGACGGGGTGGACTGGGCTGAGATGGATCGATGTAGCATGCCTCCCGAGAGTGCATGACTCTCTTCTCTTACCCTAACGACTCGTGCGAGTTTGTTTGTGCCTTGGAGTGCTGATGGGTGGACCACAAGAGCGTCCTCCCCGCCTGCAGTACTTCCGTGGAAGCTGGGCGCTCTACGGCACCAGCAGGCGGCTAAGGTTGGTTGAGGAGCAACCTTGGGCAGGGCCTCTGGGCGGTTGGAGGGACGTCGCCATGGTGTCTGGTAACTGGACGTGCGAGCGGCAAAACTTGCCGAGGTGAGCACATGGTGCATAGCCGTCTGGCGGCGCAGCGATGCGGCAGCAAGAAACGGAGGCTCACGTTCGCGAGGTAGGAGAAGAACCAGGGTACATTGGACCTCTTTACCCTCCGCATGTTGATGAGCCAGCCACTCAAGTGAGGGGAAAAACCGTCTTTCAATTATAATTCTCAACAGCCTACTTTGCATGGAATCGATGATGTGGCAACACGCCATTGGCTCAAACAGGTAATTCATATAAAATTCATATCTCAATATTCGTAACTCCAATTAGGACAAGTAATATATGAATTTTGATCAGGAGAACGAGAGGAATCCAATAAAAATAGTATTAAATATAGATTCCGTTCCTAGTTGCAAATGTACTATAAGTTAATGAAAAATGCATTAAAGTTAAGTTAAAAAACCCTATTTGTGATTAAAGGTTGAATCTAGAATGCTTAATGGGTTAATTGAAGCGTTAATAACCTGTTGAATGATACTGTTAGATTCGAACCTAATCTAGATGTAAAATTGCATGATTTAGGGTTTTTGCCCCACATGAGAATGATTAAATAATTTAGAAACCCTAATTTAGGGTAAAAGAAGATAATATCATATTTATTTAGAAAAATGTTAAAATATGATTGTTAAATGTTGGTTCTAAGTTATTTGTATATGGAAGTCCTTAATTATGGATAAATACCCTAAATGTAGTAATTAGGGACTTTTCATGAATAAAAGGTGGAAGTGATGGCAAAATGAGTTCATATGTTAATTAGACCCTAATGAACTTTGAATTAATGATAAATGTGTTTAATGATATTGTCATAGATTAAAGGGATAAAAATAGTAGCTTTAATGAAAAAGAAGCTTAATGGATGATTAATATGCCTTTAATATGGAAATAGGGTTATATGTTGTTAAGATAACCTTAATGTTGAAGAATAGACAAGATAATTAGGGTTTGTGGGTAATGGCATAAAATTAGGATTTAATATGGTAAAATAAGAAGGGAAACCCTAATTGCAAAACGAAACCCTAATTCCCAAGGAAACCCTAAAATTGGAATAGAAATCCTAAGGATGATGATGATATTGAATAAATATTAATAAAAGGAAATTAGTATATTTATTTTAGGATTATCTGCATGATTGGTTGCTTGATTGGGATTTCTATGATTAATTCTGTATCTGAATCTGCAATTCAGGTATGTGGTTACTTATGAATAACCGCTTAGTTTTCCGATGGTTTCTCGGACGTTTAATCGCATTGAATGCAACTAAACTGCTTGGATGATCATATTGCAATTATAAAGTGGCTATGACTATCACAAAGAATATATGCCTACAAACTCAGATCCTGGTTCTCTCTGTGGCATTATAGCTAACCTAGTACATGGCTGCCTATGGGTAGGTCCATCAGGTTAGAGAGAGACCTAGTACATGGCTACCTATTGGGTAGGTCCATCAGGTCTATGGATGACCTAGTACATGGCTACCTATTGGGTAGGTCCATCAGGTCTATGGATGACTTAGTACATGGCTACCATGGAGGTAGGACCATCAAGTCACATTGAGTTAGATAGTGGGATACCTTCGGGTAGTGCCATGCGACTCTATTACCTAAAAGAGAGGTGAAATCTATGTCCACTGCAGGGACAGCCCAGAGTTCGAGAATATGTATGGATTGAGTTGTGTGGCTTAAAATGTAGTCTTGATTGTTAAATGATTAATTGAATGATTATATTGTTAACAAAGTTGAACATTATTTGTTTCCTCCACATACCAGCTTCGGCTGACTGATGTTTTGTTTGTTGGCGTTTTAGGTACAATGAAAAGAACAAACAGTAAAATGACACCTTGTGAATTCAAGAATTAAAGAACAAGGAGGAACTAGTTAGAATAGTTCAGCTAAGGTTAGAAGTTTAGTTTGTTCCAATCTCCTCAAAGGTATGCAAAGAAAAATTTTATTACCATTTTAAGTATAGTCTGTTAGAATTTAATAATTGTTTATGGTTATATGCCGAACCTTTGATCTGAGATTAATGGGTGCGGCTTCAACCTCTTGGTCTCCCTTAATTGGGGGTTATCGGGACGTGGGGTCATAACATTTGGTATCAGAGCGTAGGTTCCTCATTTAACCATTAATAATTATTAAATTTTACAAACTCCATAGAACCCAAGGGAGTTATTAGAGGAGTATTCGAAAGACGGAGGTGTCTAGAAAAGGATCACGACCGGGGGCTGGCAAGATTTTCCTCCGCACCGCTAGTCAGAATACGAGGACTCCCGGATCCGTGTGACTGCCTGGCCAAATTCTTAGGGTATGAATCAAAATAAGATACCTTTAGGACTTCTCATCTTATTCATCCCTTCTCATCACAAAATTCTGATAGGGACCTAAAGGATTAGGGTTTTCTTTCTTCTCCTCACCCTCTTGAGGTACAGGTAAGGTTAATAAGGTTTAAGGAATCCTCCACCAAATTAAAGAAAAGCATGTAAATAAGATGTCATGGACCTAAGCTTAATAGATTAAGCACAAATTAAAGAATAGATACCTGCTTAGGTCGTATGACATAAGTTGTCATGTCCTCAAGGATGAGTTAGTCTTGGAGATAGAGATCTCCATTGCAAGTAGAGACCTAGCACATTCTCTGAGGATGATGCTAACCTTAACCCTAAGTGAAGGTTAGAGAGAGATGAGTTGGACCAGGTGTTTGAAAGGACATGCCTTTGGGACGTCATATGATCCATGGGTGACCTAGCACCTTTGGCAAACCAACCCTGGGACGGGTCGTGCATGTTAGGGTAAAGGACAACTCCTTAGATGATGATGTTAGTGAAGGACCTTAGAAACCCTATGGGTTTGTGCAAGTAGGGTATAGCTGGCACCTAGGGCACGTCATGGTGCTGACAGTGGGATGAAACCCTGGATAAGGAATTATGATGGAGCATAAAGGGTTATGGATGATCTTGAGCAACCATAAGTGCAAACCTAGGCTTCACCCATGTAGAGAATGCTTTAGAGGTTGATCTTTCATGAAGAGAGGACCTCTAATGGTGAGGATGGATGTGGAGTAAGCTCTAGAGAGAGCAGGAAACCCAGTAAGGAGGTAGGAAGCCTAAAACCCTGAGATATGAGGAACAATGGATGATAGTGGTTGCCTCATGATCGATCCCTGAAAATTGATGATATCTTGGTTGCCTTTAGAGGGACCAAACCCTAGAGAGTGAAGATGAAGCATCTGGTGCCTATGTGCCTACAGTATAGGTGTCTACCTTCTGAGAAAGGAAGAAGATGTTATGTATACCCTGAAGAGGTTTAGTGAACAGGTTCCGAGGCCTTGTACCTTGTTGGTTGTCCTTAAGGAGGACCCAACACTAAGTGTTTCTTGAGTTGAAGGATGACAAGGAGTGTGTGTCATGCCTTTTTCATGCTTGGTTTGTAGTTAAGAGATAGAGCATGCAGTGAACCTAGGGTTCCTAGGCCTAAGAGGGGAAGTGGTGTACCTAAGGCTCATGATGAGAAGTTGAGTTCCTATAGAAGCGAGCATAGTAATCCTCATGAATAGAGGAAAAGAGGAGCCCCTGAAGTTAAAGGTGTGTTTGATGAATCCCTCACAGCTAGGTTGATGATAAAGAAAGGTATGATCTTGATCCAACATTGAGGAAAGAGGACAAGTATGACCTAGCATGGTACAGTAAGTGATCTGCTCGTGCCTTAATGGCTTGCTAGGGTTAAGTAGGCTCGTGTGGATGTAAACCCTAGACCTAAGAGCTTTTGTGACCTTAGAGATAGTTTTCCTCCCATCCTGGGAGAGGGACCCCTTTGGAAGGGTGTATATCAGTTTTGTTGGTTCAAAGTAATCTAAAGGGGTCTCATAGGATCTTGAGAAGCTAAGTGAAAGGTACATAGTATGAGATTGAATCTATAGACCCATAGATATCCATCTCTATTTCATGTGAATGTGTTACCATGGAGATAACCAGTATGGGGCTTGACCAAGGTAGGCAGGTTGCCATGATGCCTATGAACGGATGAGAGTCATCCCATGAATGCAGAAAGAGAGATGATGAAGACTTGGGTAAGGTTGTAAGTGAACATGTACTGTAATGGAGAATCATAAGTCTATCCTAGGGTCAGGTAGGGATAAGACCGATGAAAGTAGGAGTTGCCTAATTCCCTAACTGCACATGACCATAGGGTCGGGAGGTAACAACTATCATTGTCTGAGGGCCATGGGTTAGGAGATTGATCACCTTCATGAACTCATGGGACCCAAAGGGCAGATGAGTAGGGCACTCTCTTGATGCAGGAGGGAAGAGGGATGACCCCAAAAGGAGTTGGTACCCTATAGACCTAGAAGAGATGGCTAAGGATATAAACCTCAATAGGTTCAAGACTAGTTTTCCTTGGAAGTAACTTTGATATCATGATGTCTGTGATGTAGAGGCATATGTGGCATGTTGCAACTTAGATGTAAAGGTGTATTGGCAAGGTGGGGTGTACCATCTCTACTCTTGGAATAGGAAGAACTCTGTATTTGGACTGCAACCAAATGCTTATTTCCTCTTGTTATGGGAGTGAGAGATAGGACATTACGCATGCCATACACCAAGGGTAAGAGATGATATAGATTGGAACGTTGCCACGAGAAATGGGGATAGAGAAGATAATCTACCCTGATAAAGTGAATGATGCATGGATGGTTTGCAAACACTAAGAGGAATGAGGTAGTCACCTTATGACAATGTTTTTATCATGAGCTATGTAGAACTTACAAGTTATATCAAGTTGAGTTTGATCACCATGATGATGAAATCAAAGAGTGTTCTTAATGAAGATAGACATAGAGTTTGAGGTGAGATGATAAGTGAAATACATGGAAGTGTATGTCTTTAATGTTACCTAATACCTAAGGAAGTGAAGTGGTAATGGATGCTCTGGTTGAGATACATCTGACTTGTTTTGACTAGAAGCTAGAAGAGGTTGTCTGGCTAACCCTAAGTTTAAAAAGGAGAGGTGTTTGGATAACACTCAGAGGTAACAAGATACGTTGAAAAGTTAATGGTTGTTTGGTTAGCTAGTCTAGTCCTTGATGCAATGAAAGGATGGTGGTAGAACCTCAAGTGCACTTCTTTGGAAAAGAAGGTGATGAAAACCTGACTAGAGTGGTTTAGGGTTTCTGAGGAATTGATCTTGAAGAGTAATGACATACAGGAGATCATGATCACCATACACCGTGGTACTACCAAGATAAGGAGTGAGTGTACTTTAGATGCCTAAGATGAAGTTGCATGGAGTATATGTCCATGCAAGCCAGGAGGTAAAGGACGAACCCCAGTAACCCAGTGTAACGATATAAAGGACAAAAGAATCCCTGAGAGGGAATGGGAGCACAACACTATGGGTGTTGTGATAGGTCTCCCCTAAACCAAGGAAGGTCGAGATGCAATATGGGTTATGGTAGATCGCCTTACCTAGATGACATAAGAAAGAAAGAGTATTGTCAAGGGACAGATTGGGTTGAACTACATATGAGAAAGATGGTTCAACTACACCATGATGCGAGTTCAAAAGTTCATGAGTATGACTTAAAGGTTCACTTCCATAAGGTGAAAGTAGGTACATGAAGAACTCGATGTTAGTATAGATTATCACCTCTAACTATGGTTAGTATGATCCAGACTAAAGGGTCTGGTGAGAGCATGTGTGCTCGTTCAGGGTGATATCTAGAGACAGTTCTTGTCCTATGAAAGATGTGACAATGACCACCATAGCCAGTATCAGGTTTTATAAGAAGCTCTGTAAGGGAGGTTGTGTCGGTCACCACTTCAGTAAGGTGATGTTGGTGAAAGGGCCACATGATGGTTAGAAAAGGACCACATGATGGTTAGAAAAAGGACCACAGTGTGTGTAGATGAAGTCACTTTGATTGTGCAAGGGCTGGAAGGAGCCTAGAGACGATGAGAGTCGTGAGCAGATGCAAAGTAGACTGACATACAAATTACTGTGGAAGAATATGTGAAAATCTGACCCCTCTAAGTTATAGCTAAGAGAGTTGAGTCCCCGATGCATGGGTTCTTTTGATATGGTTTGGCGGAGAAGGTTAAGATTGACCTTACCCCTCAAGATAAAGTAATGTGTGATGAGTTCCATGTGTCCATTTAGAGCACTATGTGAGGTACCCGACCATGTGCTGAGCAATGAACCTAGTGAGCCCCAAGGGAGGCTGGCATGGCCTGAGTCACCTGTGCAGTTTATAGACGCCGGGAGGAAAGGACTCAGAGAAAAGAATATGTGATGATAAAGGTTCTGTGGAGGCTCCATGAGTACGGCAAAGCCACATAAGGGCCAATGATGGACATGGAAAGTTTTATCCTAAATTTATTGTTTGTTTGCTTGATAGAATTTTGAGGACAAAATTCCTATAAGAGGGGAAGGATGTTACAACCCCAAATTTACATATGTTTTCATAATTGAAATGTAATAATTTTGTGAAATTGGACTTAACTGAAAAGGTTGCATACTTTGTTTCAAAAGAATGGATTTACTTTGCAAATATCCCTTTTGATGGGAATTTCGTAATCCCTATTAATATATTAATCCATTAATGGATACCAAAGAGAAGAAAAGGAGAAAAGCCCAAATAATGGAAAAAGATAAAAGATATTGGATAATAAGCAAAGTATTTTTGAGAAATACTTGGAAATATCTAGAAACTGGCTATGATGGCCACTTTTGTTTAGATTTTGTTTACATAAAGGGAAATAGAAAAGAAAAGAAAAGAAAAGAGAAATAAATGAATAATGTAGAATTTACTACTCAATATGTTGCCACCCTTACACGGTTTGGTATACATAAAAGATGATTAACTAGTTAGATATATCGAGTGATGTGTTGGTTACATGTGCCTATAACAAAGGAGTAAGAGGGGAATATTTCTTTACTTAATTGGTATTAGGATAAATGATTGTCTTTTACTGCCTAAGGAAAAATGGGAACGTGGAGGTATATGGAAACATAACGATGCTTTTCCTTGTTGGATCATGATACTCTATGATAAAAGAGGAAAACCTAGTTGGCTGGGAGAAACCCACATATGTATATATAGGATGACCGCCCTGGTACGAGACTCACATCTCTCGTCTCCCTCCATCTTCTTCCTCTGCCGTTTCCTCCATAACCCTATGGTTGCTCAAGAACCCTTGTTTCTAGCACGAAGAACACACCAGGGTTGTTTTTCCTGTCGGGCACTTGCCTGCAGATGGTTTTATGGCGACCTCCCTCCGTCTGGGTGTGATGCTCGGCGGCAACGTGTGGTCGACGGGGCGGACTGGGCTGAGACGGATCGACGTAGCATGCCTCCCAAGAGTGCATGACTCTCTTCCCTTACCCTAACGACTCGTGCGAGTTTGTTTGTGCCTTGGAGCACTGATGGATGGACCACAAGAGCGTCCTCCCCGCCTGCAGCACTTCCGTGGAAGCTGGGCGCTCTACGGCACCAGTAGGCGGCTAGGGTTGGTCGAGGAGCGACCATGGGCAGGGCCTCTAGGCGGCTGGAGGGACGTCGCCATGGCGTCTGGTGGCTGGACGTGCGAGCGGCAAAACTTGCCGAGGTGAGCACATGGTGCATAGCCGTCTGGCGGCGCAGCGACGCGGCAACAAGAAACGGAGGCTCGCGTTCGCGAGGTAGGAGAAGAACCAGGGTACATTGGACCTCTTTACCCTCCGCGTGCTGATGAGCCAGTCACTCAAGTGAGGGGCAAAACCGTCTTTCAATTATAATTCTCAACAGCCTGCTTTGCATGGAATCGATGACGTGGCAACACGCCATTGGCTCAAATAGGTAATTCATATAAAATTCATATCTCAATATTCGTAACTCCAATTAGGACAAGTAATATATGAATTTTGATCAGGAGAACGAGAGGAATCCAATAAAAATAGTATTAAAGATAGATTCCGTTCCTAGTTGCAAATATACTATAAGTTAATGAAAAATGCATTAAAGTTAAGTTAAAAAACCCTATTTGTGATTAAAGGTTGAATCTAGAATGCTTAATGGGTTAATTTAAGCGTTAACAACCTGTTGAATGATACTGTTAGATTCGAACCTGATCTAGATGTAGAATTGCATGATTTAGGGTTTTTGCCCCATATGAGAATGATTAAATAATTTAGAAACCCTAATTTAGGGTAAAAGAAGATAATATCATATTTATTTAGAAAAATGTGAAAATATGATTGTTAAATGTTGGTTCTAAGTTATTTGTATATGGAAGTCCTTAATTCTGGATAAATACCCTAAATGTAGTAATTAGGGTCTTTTCATGAATAAAAGGTGGAAGTGATGGAAAAATGAGTTCATATGTTAATTAGACCCTAATGAACTTTGAATTAATGATAAATGTGTTTAATGATATTGTCATAGATTAAAGGGATAAAAATAGTAGCTTTATTGAAAAATAAGCTTAATGGATGATTAATATGCCTTTAATATGGAAATAGGGTTATATGTTGTTAAGATAACCTTAATGTTGAAGAATAGACAAGATAATTAGGGTTTATGGGTAATGGCATAAAATTAGGATTTAATATGGTAAAATAAGAAGGGAAACCCTAATTTCAAAATGAAACCCTAATTCCCAAGGAAACCCTAAAATTGGAATAGAAATCCTAAGGATGATGATGATATTGAATAAATATTAATAAAAGGAAATTGGTATATTTATTTCAGGATTATCTGCATGATTGGTTGCTTGATTGGGATTTCTATAATTTATTCTGTATCTGAATCTGCAATACAGGTATGTGGTTACTTATGAATAACCACTTAGTTTTCCGATGGTTTCTAAGATGTTTAATCGCATTGAATGCAACTAAACTGCTTGGATGATCATATTGCAATTATAAAGTGGCTATGACTATCACAAAGAATATATGCCTACAAACTCAGATCCTGGTTCTCTCTGTGGCATTATAGCTAACCTAGTACATGGCTACTTATGGGTAGGTCCATCAGGTTAGAGAGAGACCTAGTACATGGCTACCTATTGGGTAGGTCCATCAGGTCTATGGATGACCTAGTACATGGCTACCTATTGGGTAGGTCCATCAGGTCTATGGATGACTTAGTACATGGCTACCATGGAGGTAGGACCATCAAGTCACATTGAGTTAGATATTGGGCTACCTTCGGGTAGTGCCATGCGACTCTATTACCTAAAAGAGAGGTGAAATCTATGTCCACTACAGGGACAACCCAGAGTTCAAGAATATGTATGGATTGAGTTGTATGGCTTAAAATGTAGTCTTGATTGTTAAATGATTAATTGAATGATTATATTGTTAACAAAGTTGAACATTATTTGTTTCCTCCACATACCAGCTTCGGCTGACCGACATTTTGTTTGTCGGCGTTTTAGGTACAATGAAAAGAACAAACAGTAAAATGACACCTTGTGAATTCAAGAATTAAAGAACAAGGAGGAACTAGTTAGAATAGTTCAGCTGAGGCTAGAAGTTTAGTTTGTTCCAATCTCCTCAAAGGTATGCAAAGAAAAATTTTATTACCATTTTCAGTATAGTCTGTTAGAATTTAATAATTGTTTATGGTTATATGCCGAACCTTTGATCCAGGATTAATGGGTGCGGCTTCAACCTCTTGGTCTCCCTTAATTGGGGGTTATCGGGAGGTGGGGTCGTAACAGGGACAAAGAATGCTTCTTAGCATATCACCCAAGACTCAACCCTAGGAGAGGGTTATTGTGCAAAGCACCACAAAAGGGTATCGTGCAAGGCACAATGACCATATCAGTTTGATCATCATCAACCTCAAGATCACCATCATCAAACCCTAATAGATCAAGAGAGTTAGCTCACCTCTCAACAACCAAGAGAGGGGTTTTTCACAACCTCCATCACATATCGGGCAACAAGGTGGAACATCCCCTTATCAGTCAAGATTCCAACCAAGGCTCACTTCTCAAATCCATGGTGAGAGAAAGGTATTACCCAAGAAACTAGAGAATAGACTCACCTCTCAAAAACCAAGTGAGAGGGGTTTTTCCTACACCACTAGAGCTCAAACTCACTTCTCAAAACTAAAAGGGAGATAAAGGGGTTTTGCCCAAGGAAACCTAAACTCAAGGTTTGGTCACAAGGTCTAAGAACACATCAACAACATGACCACTATATATATAACAATATAAAAGGGGTACATACTAGGGCAAGAAACATATCTAACAAGATGCATGGCCAATCAATATGACATATAAACCTGCAACATGAAAAAGAAGTAGTATAGCTAGGGTTAGGAGTTATGTAACCTACCTTAAGAAAGCTCCAAGCTCCTAGCACCAAGCTTCCAATCTCCAAGCACGACCTTCGGCCACCACAAGAAGAAAAACAAAGCTTATAACCACCATGGTCGAAGAACAAGAAAGAAGGTGAATAAGGTGCCAAGGAAAGAGGGGGAGATGCTCACCACAAGAAGAAAAGCAAGACACACTCTAGGGTTCGACCACCACTAGAGGAAGAAGAAGACTCCACCAAGGAGACTGGCCACCAAGCTCTACCAAGGAGAGGTATCATCCACCAAGGAAAAAGGAAGGCAACTAAGGAACTAAAGGGATCCTAAGCAAGAGAAAGGAGAGACATATATAGAAGAGGGTGAAGGGGAGACTAAGGCAAGGTGTCACCCAACCTAGGGACACTTGTCCATAGGGCAAAGCCACCTACTGTCTCGCCCACGTCCACAAGTACAAAGCTTTTGCCACATGCAAGCAACAAGCACCAAGTGTCCACAAGGGAGGTGATACAAATGATGCTAGGTCAAAGAAGGTCACTTGGTCAATACAACTCATGGGCGACACACCATTTGCCCAAAACAACCACCTGGACGATACACCATGGCTGACACAAGGCACCAAGCTCACCCTTGCCCGATACAAGGCCCAACAAAGCTAGGAAAAGCCCAAACAAGGCTCAAAAAGGCAAAACAAAGCCCAAAGCTACTTAAACAACGAGCCCAACCCATCCTCTCAACCCTAGAGGATGCAAGGAGAGAGAGAAACATCTCTCAAGGTGTCAAACTTGCACATCAACCCTAAAACATGGGTTATTTGCAAGTTGCACCTCCAACTCTCAACAAAGCACAAACAAATCCTAATCACCATTTGAGGTGATTAGCAAGCATCTAAACACAAGGTTTAGGCAAAGCAAATAAGGTAAGCCCAAAATAAAGGTCAGGGTCCTTACAGAAACACTCTACATAGCTTGTCACTTGGTGCTTGTTCAATCTCTCTCTCCCTTGCTATGTATGTTTTAGTTGCACTCAAATTTACTATTTAGCAACCTTATCTTATGAAATATCTTGAAGGTCTAATGAATTATGTTTAAGTGCATTCAGCTCTATTCACCCCCCTCAAGAGCACCTAATAACTCATTCTAGGATCCAACAATTGGTATCAGAGCTTGTCTTCTCCAAGCATACCTCCTCAAGTAGGAGAAGATTGGTGATTATCAAGATGGGATATACTTTGTCAACCTTCCAATGTTTGATGGGAGTAACTTCTACTATTGGAAAAGAAGGCTTCAATTCCACATCCAAGGAAAAAGTCTTGAGCTATAGCAAATGGTGTACCATCCATACAAGCTACTAGAGAATAGGATGGAAGAATTGGATGAAGCTACCATGAAGAATGTCACCTTAAATGCAAGAGCAATCAACATCTTTTATGCCACCATTGCCCCCACCGAGTTCAATCAGATTTCTTCTTGTGAGACGACCTATGAGGTATGGAGAAAGATATGTTTCACTTATAAGAGGACAATTCAAGTGAAGGAAAGCAAAGTCTACATGCTCAAAGGGCTGCCTGAGAACTTCAAGATGGGAAAGGAGGAGAAGATAGCCAACATTTACTCAAGGCCCAACGCCATTGTAAATGGTCTCTGTTCTAGGTCATCCTATGAGTAGAGGAGAGATCAACTCAAAGATCCTTAGAAATCTTCCTAAGAGGTGGGAATCCAAGGTGATTTCCATTGAAGAAGCAATGTCTCTTGGTGATATTCACATTGAAGAACTCATAGGAAATCTTCAATCCCATGAAGTCACACTTGACAAGAGAGAAGAAGTTGAAAGACAAGAGGAGAAAGAGATAAAGAGAATGAAGAAGGCTGAAATTAAGGCTTAAATTGAAGCTATTATGGGTCAAGCCTCTCCATACTCTCATGTTAAATAAGATGAAATGTACTCCAAGGGTAGATTCTCAAAGGCAACCCTTCCTCCTCCATCTGGTGCCTCAAGTATGGAAAGAAAGGTCACTTCAAGATAGATTATCTACAAGGCAAAAAGACAGATCATCACAAGAGAAGAGAAGAGAAGTACAAGAAGGAGAAATGGTATAAAAGCTCAAGTGACTCATCCAACTCAAGCTCCAGTGAATCCTCCAACCCAAGCTCAAGTGAATAATCAAGTGGATGATCTAAATCAAGCTCTAGTGATGAAGGAGAATGCCATTTGGTCTTATAGCTTCGAAAAGTTAAGACCCAAATGAGGTAAATATGAACTCTTTTGATAAAGAACCTTTAATTGATACCATTAATGCTACTCGTGCCTATCTTAAGTCTTATAAAAATAAAATAAAAAAGTTTGCTAGAATTGTTTAATAATTTTCATGTAGAATTAGATGATATTGAACATGCTAATACTTTCTTGCTCGATGACAAAAATGCTTGTCTTAGCCAAGTAGATGCTCTTAAACTTTAAAATGCTAGATTTCTTGAAAAGATTAGATTTCTAGAAGCTCAACCTCTCATGCATAGTGTTAATGTAGAGCATAGTAACATTGTGGATTCTCTCAAGCTTGGTATTAATGTTCTTAAATATGAAAACAAGAACAAAGTTTTGGCTTTGCAAGATTTAGAATCTGAAAATAGGATCTAATGTTCTAAGATTGCTATGTTTGAAAATGAAAATGCTTCTTTTCTTTCCAAATCAATGTGTGTGAATGTTGTTCTAGTTCTACTAGTAGGGAGAATAGTGTTTCTGCTCTTCACATTGATAGGTATACTTATACGACTAAAGCTCTTTGATTAGAAAATGATCTTTTGCATGTTAGAGATAATATTAATCATTTGTCTTCTATTATTACTTCTCTTATACATGATAATCATAGTTTGAGATCTTCTTTGCAAAGATCCTTAGTTGGTAAAAAGAATCTTAATGATATCCTACACCATACTACTAAACAAATCGGTAGACATGGTTTAGGGTATTATGGTATCCAATGGAACAACAAAAGTAAAGGACCTGGAAGCTTCCATGGATAATCATTATTTCCAAGGCTATGGGCACATGCAACTATTGGAATGGCTTTGGTCATTATTCTAATTTTTTCCTTCTAGGAAAGCACCCAAGAGAAATAGGATTTGGGCTGCTAATCTAACCCCTCTGGACCCAAAAACATGATTAGGGACCATTTCATCTTTCTTCTTGTAGGTCACTGGCTAATGGATTGACATGAACTATTTAAATTGAATTGACTCTCAATGTGCATGAAAAAAGAAAGGTGAGATGTGTATGGGATGGTAACAAGTGAAAAAGGAATGTTAAGAACAAAGGTAAAGATTTTCTTGCTTATAACCAATCCTAACTTGTTTTTGTCAAGTTAATGTGTACTATGCATATGGTTTTTAAGTCAAAAGTGGTTTTTTGTGATTCTCTTCAAACTCTTTCTAAAAAAACTATTTCTAATGCTTTCATAGTGCATTACTAACTTGCATACACATGTTTGGATATGGTATATATTTTTTCTTGCCTCTAGATATGTTTTTCATATATATATTTACTTTTTGACAACATCTTGATCAGTCGAGTTTGTCATGATAGAAAATCAACTAACCAACACCAATGGGTGTTTCGAACATTTTTCATCAGTCGAGTTGTCAATACACAGATGTCGACCGATAACATTGTGCACAAAATATGCATTTGGCTCATTGAATGATAATTCCCCTCTCAACTAGATTTTCTCAACCAATAGCCTTATTCTTTGACACTCCCATTTGGTACCTTTATATATGCATATTTCCATTTTCTAAATCACCTATCTTGCTTACGACTTATCTTTCAATTTGCTATATTTTGGTATCCCACAAGTGGTATTCTTGTGTCTTGCAATTACTTGTCTTGAGTTGTTATGTAGGTTTTGATGATGATCTCTTTGGATCTCTTGGATGTGTCTTAAATTTCTTCCATTGTTCTCTAGCATGCTACAGATATCTTGTTTTATATCTTGTTGTGATACAACCTTGAGGTTCTTAGTGGTAATCATCTTTTGGTAATGATGCATATTTGATAGTGAGCCATATCCTTTCTTGCTTCTAGAATTGTACATCTCTTTGTTTGGTTATATATCTACATCTACACATAGCTTGATCTTTAACTTGTGCATCTTTTAATATGATCTAGATCTTTTTATTAATGCTAACTTTTGGTATCATCTACTAGTAGTTCTCATACATGTAGTTCTAGTCTTGATTGTCATTTGATATCTTTTCATCAAGTGGTATTCTACTATATCCTATGCTTGTATCTTGTTACCTACTTGCTCAAGTTTGTTCCTTGAATTGCATATCTACTATCTTGAGTTTCTTACATAAATTTTGTTGAAGGATGGATGCATAGAGCTACATTGTATGTAGAAATAGGAGCATCTTTGGATTTTATGCAGATTTTGCTCCAATGTCAGATTTTGATGCAAGACTAGTGTTTTTTTTGTAGAAACGTCCTTCTGAGCAAGACTCATGGCTTTTCCATGAGCCCTGACTCTTTTTGAGTGAATTTTGTCATCTTGAGGGTCAAAATTGTGATTTATTAATTTTTTATAGCATATCATGTGGTTTTTCTAGGATCTTTTTGTTATATTGTCTTGATATTTGCTAAAACTACATTATGGGTTGTCCAAGTGCATGCTTTAACTTGTTTTTATTTCTATTCTTGGACAAGCCCCTATTTTTTCTCTTCTACTCCCTGTTATAACTTTTGTTATCTCCTTTCTTTTAACAAGTGGTGTTTCATATCTCTTACTACCCCCACTGTCACACCCGCATCACACGAATTCCACTAATCATGAGATGTGGGCATAACAATAGATTTAACTTAATACAAAATCACCCTGAACTCTTTTTTCTTTTCTTAATCGCTTAAAATTTACCTAAAGGAGAATCTTATAATTTGGACAATACTAAAATCTGAGTTAAACTTGTGGAAGCAAACTTATTGTTTCTAAATCTTTAAAGATACCTCAGAGTTTAAACAACATATTACATCTTAATTGTGGAATATAAAGCACAACAGATAATTTAAAACTAAACTACATATTACATTATATTCTATCTCTTCCGCACCACATGCCCAAGGACAGAGGGGAAAGGACTAAGAGACCTCTATCTAACTACGAACTACCCTCTAAGAACTTGGGTGATACGATCCTTCAGCTTCCTCGTGCTGACACTGACCTGAAAAAAATGTTTCAGTAGGTTGGTGAGATACTGGCTCAGTGAATAGAATTTCTTCCAACCATCACAGATAACTCATTTATGTTTATTAAACTGAAATAAAATGCAAGAATTTCCACACTGAGCAGATTTAACAATTTCAATTAAAATAGCAGGAAAATGCCAACATTGCATTAAAGAACAACTATTACGAACTATACTCAAATCTTACCTAACTCTTTTATCTAAGAAACTCAGTAAACCTAGATTATCATATTTTAACTTATGCCCTGATCATATGCAATGTACTCTACATATGAAGAGTCGTAGCGAACTACGATCCCACTGTACAAGACTTAGCTTAAAACCCAAGAAGCTAAGCCAGGAACTGAATCTGGGTCTGCATGACTCGAACCGTCACATCTGACTATGACAACTAAATAGCTGGCCTTTAACTGGACCTCTCCTCTTAGTTGAGTACATAGGCGGAGGGTCTGAGATGCTCTGTGGGCCTCAACTTGGTACACTTTGTGGGTACCTCTGGGTTACCATCGGGATTTCCGGTTCATGTTGGGTAACCTATCTTTTCTTAGGAGACTTCCTCAAGGGCTTCGTCTCCCCGCACGCTCTGTGGGTGCATTCCGATCCCCGTATACTGGTCGCTGCCATGGTGGATCATTTCCTCCCTACAGTGCAGACATCTGTAGGGAATCTACGGTGTTTAGGGCACCTATGTCTATTATTTTATTATTCTAGAAAATCTCTTTCTACAGTGCATCTTTCTCTTACTTGTTCTTGGCTTTGGTATCTCTATGGTACCGAGTCTATTTATCTGAAACTTATAAATACAACATGTATATCATTTCTAACTTGGCAGTGCAATATGCTCAAACACGGTAATTTACTGAGAAATCAACATACTATACATGCAGCCAGATTTAAATAAATAGAATACTTGTCAACTTGGCACATACATACTGAAATCATGCAATTAAACAGATTAATATACTGATAAGGGTTGATTACTCAACATATGAGAAATCATCAGTAGAACTTGTAAATTATCTAAAATTCCTAGAAAAACGTGCAAATCAACCCTAATCCTGAGTTGTGCATCACTTAACCCAATTAAGAGTTAATTACTTATCATGACACAAATTATTGATAATAACTGAGAATTTCTTATGATATCCTTGAGAAATGTGTCGATTCGTATAATTATTAATAAATTCACATTAAATATGACCGGGAGTGTGCAACTAGGTTTCTATTGAACCCTTTCATGTCATTATTATTTCTTTGAAATGTACATCCTGGGTTTATACCCAAAATGTACTGTTACCGGTCATGTGCTACTATTTTCAACATTTAACTAAGCAATTTAGGTCTCGATCAATTGTGAAATTTCACTAATCTAAATCACACTCATCAATCAACTAACTAGCATTGTGCAAGCGTAACTAAGAAATTCATGAACATTTTAGAAATTAAGCGATGTCGGCACTGCCCGACACCTTGGTAAACACTATCATCCACGAATAACACCGATTTCAACCGAAACGTCTAATTATTTGAGTTATACTTGCGTTTGGGAGTGAGATTCTACTCACAGTGGTCCAAGATGACCGAATACGATTGGAAACGCGTCCAGAGGCCAGATTCTGGGTGTCAGTAGGTCTTCTTCTACCTTGGAATTGTTTTGGAACAAACGTGCTACAAGCAGGTTATTTCTTTCTCATGCACAGGTAGGAGAGGGGAGGCTTGGTTGGTGCTAATCGCTACTGAGGTTGCATATTTGGGTCTAGGCCTCAAGGTCGAACTCAAGGATGACGCTTGGTGCTGCTGCTTGCACCCAAACGGCTTCCTGGTTGTTGCTATGTGCAACTAATTCTGCTGCTATGTAGGGGTGCCACCCTATGGCATGATTGGGGTGAAGAAGGAGAAGGAAAGGTGGAGGAAGGAGATGTGAAGCTGGGCACCACTGAAATGGCCCTCCCAAGGCCCTAATCGGTCGTTGCTGTTGCTGCTTGGTCGACGCAACACCTGTTGTTGGTCGGTCAGTGCTGCTGCTAGGTAGGGTGGCACTAGGGCGCTGCTAGGGCAAGGATAGGGTGAAGAAAGGAAGGAGGAAGGAGGGGTGGGCGCTGCTGGTCGGAGCTAAAGGTGCCCAAATCCTCCCATCCATCGCCCTCGGTTGCAGCCTGCTAATGTGTGTGTGCCCACTTTCAAGCGGTGCTCGATCGGGGAAGAAGATAAGGGAGAAAGGAAAATAAAGGAAAGGGAAAAGTTTAATAACCTATTAATGGGAAAATTGTAGAATTGGTCCAAGGAATATATAAACGCCACAACTTTTGCCTCATAGATCCAAATCAAATGATTTCTTTTGCAAAGTTTCAAGCGTGAAATCCTTTACAACCTGAAGGCGAGAAAACAAGCTAATTAGACTGTAACACTAGATCAAAGAACTAATTGCATCAGTGAGTACTTAACTTAACTTAATTAACATGATGATGATATTATCATTGTACTTATTAGTTAACTTTGATGTGGGTCATAACAATCTCCCTCCCTTATAAGAATTTTGTCCTAAAATTCCTAAAAGAGAAAAGGAAACTTATTACACATCTTTGACTCAAGCTCCCACGTGGCTTCCTCTAGGTTGTGGTTCCTCCACAGAACCTTCACGAATGGTATCTCATGATTCTTGAGTTTCTTGATCCTCCGATCAACTATTTATACTGGTCCTTCAACATAGGACACATCTGATCTGAGCTGTGCAGGTTCTGGGTCCACTATCTTCTCTGTACCAGGGTAACACTTCTTCAACATCAATACATAAAACACATCATGTAGATTAGCCAACTCGGATGGCAAATCCAACCTGTAGGCTACAGGTCCAATCCTCTCAATGACAGGATATGGTCCCATAAACCTAGGAGTCAGTTAGCCTCTCTTGCCAAACCTCAACACTACTTTCCTTGGTGAAACTTTCAAATACACTTCATCACCAACCTCAAACTCAAGAGGTCTACGTCTCTTCTCAGTGTAACTCTTCTTCCTGTCCTGTGCAGCTTTCAACTATTCTATGATCACTGTAATCTTTTCTGTAGTCAAACCCACTATCTTTGGTCCAAGAATCTCTTTTTCACCCACCTCGTACCAACATATGACTGATCTACACTTTCTACCATACAGAGCTTCATATAGGGCCATACCAAGACTGGAATGGTGACTATTGTTGTATGCAAACTCTATAAGCCTCATGTGTTCTTCCCAACTTCCACTGAAATGCAATACACATGCTTTCAGCATGTCCTCAAGAGTCTGAATGGTCCTCTCTGACTGACCATCCATATGCGGGTGAAAATTTGTACTGAATCTCAACTTTGTGCCCAAAGCACGATGCAGCTGATTCCAAAACATGGATGTGAACTTAGGATCTCTATCTGATATTATTGAAACTAGGATACCATGCAACCTGACTATCTCATCTATGTATATCTTAGCCAACTTCGAGACATCAAAGGTTGACTTAACATGAAGAAAGTGAGCAGACTTAGTCAGTCTATCCACAATCACCCATATCGAATCACAACCTCTAGGTGTCCTGGGCAACCCTACCACAAAATCCATTGTGATATGTTCCCACTTCCACTCTGGTATAGTAAGAGATCGCAAGGTACCTGTAGGTTTCTGATGCTCAGCCTTAACCTGCTGGAACACACTACATCTTGTCGTATACTCAACTACATCCTTTTTCATACCTGACCACCAGTACAACTCCTTAAGATTCATGTACATCTTAGTGTTGCCTAGATACATACCGTACATCGATGCATGCACTTCCTCAAGAATTTGTTACTTCAAATCACTGTCTCCAGGTACACACAACCTGTTACACTGATGCAACAAACCATCATCTGAAAACCTGAACTCTGGTCTTTTTCCCCTTGTCATGTCCTACATGATCTGTCGTAACTCGCTGTCACTCTACTGAACTTCCTTGATCTGATCATAAAAGGTAGGCTTAACTTGCATCTATGCAATCAAACCACTCTTTTCTGTCACCCCTAAGTCTAAGTTCAACTTCCGCATCTCTACTAGAAGGTCTCTTTTGAAGCATGCCATTGAGAATACATCAGTTGTTGAACTTGACTTTCTACTCAGGGCATCTTCTACCACATTCGCCTTACCAGGATGATAATCTATTGTCACATCATAATCCTTGATCAATTCTAACCATCTATGATGTTTAAGATTCAAATCCTTCTGGGTGAATATATATTCCAAACTCTTATGATCCGTAAATATCTGGAACACCTCACCATAAAGATAGTGACGCCGTGTCTTAAGAGAATGAACTATAGAAGCTAACTCCAAATCATGTGTCGGGTAATTATCCTCATTCTTCTTAAGTTGTCTAGATGCATAAGCTACTACTTTGCCTTCCTGCATCAACAAACATCCTAAACCTCTCCTTGGAAGCATCATAAAACACTATGTAGCCCTTATCTGCCTTAGGCAGGATCAACACTGGTATTGTAGTCAACTTCTTTTTCAAGATCTAAAAACTCTTCTCACTGTTGTCTGACCAGACAAACAATGCATTCTTTCTTGTTAAGCGTGTCAGAGGTGATTCTATAACACTTAAGTTCTGGATGAACCTCCTATAGTAACCTACCAATCCTAAGAAGCTTCTGATCTCAGTAGGAGTCTTAGGATGCTCCCACTGTAGAACAGACTCGACTTTCTTAGGGTCAACACTTACTCCATCTCTAGAGATGACATGTCTAAGAAAAAACACCTCAGATAACCAGAACTCACACTTACTGAACTTAGCATATAACTGGTGTTGTCTCAACAACTGTAATGCTATCCTAAGATGTTGCTCATGTGCTCATCATCTCTAGAATAGATCAAAATGTCATCTATGAAAACCACTATGAACTGATCCAAGAACGTCTTGAAAATCTAGTTCATCATATCCATGAAAGTTGTTGGGGCATTAGTCAGTCCAAACGACATGACCAAAAACTCATAATGCCCATATCTTATTCTGAAAGCTGACTTAGGAATATCTGAAGCCTTTATCCTCAACTGATGATATCCAGATCTCAAGACTATCTTAGAAAAGATCGTCGCTCCACGCAACTGATCAAACAGATCATCTATCCTTGGCAACGGGTACTTATTCTTGATGGTGATCTTATTCAACTGTCTGTAGTCTATATAAAGCCTCATAGTACCATCTTTCTTCTTTATAAACAAGACTAGAGCTCCCCATGGCGAAGAACTAGGTCGAATGAAACCCTTATCCAGTAATTCCTATAACTGAATCTTGAGTTCCTTCAACTCTACAGGTGCCATTGTGTAGGCTGGTAGCGCTATGGGTTGACTACCTGGCAACACCTGGATCTCAAAGTCTATCTCTCTTTTAGGAGGTATACCTAGATACTCATCTAGAAAAACATTTGGGAACTCACAGACCACTGATACATCCCATAGACTGATTGTGCTCTTCTCTGCTCTAGTATCCACTACATGTGCCAAGAATGCCTCACAACCTTTCTGCAACATCTTATCAGCTACAACAGTTGATATGATACACGTAGGCAAAATTTTCCTGTCTCTAGAAAAGACACAAGAAAATCCACCCTGTTGAAAGACAACCTCCTTCTTCCAACAGTCAAGTTGGACTCAATACGTCTCTAGGCAATCCATACCCAAGATAACTTGAAAAGAGTTAACATCTAGGGGTATAAGATTAACTGTGATGGTGTAACCACCAAAAGTCAACAAACATCCGGGATAAAACTCTGTCAACACCGTCAGTTCACCTAACGGAACCCACAACAACTCAACCGATAACTCCTGGGTTAATAGGTTAAGCTCACAAGCTAAAGAACTTTGTATAAATGAGTGAGTATCACTCAGATCTATCAAAACTGTAATTGAAATGTTGTTAAAGAAAAGCATTTCTCCCATAATTACTTGAGAAGAAACAATACCTTCTTGTGGTGTCAAAGAGAAGAAGCATCCTGAAGCTCTTCCTCTCCCACAATGTCCTCATTGTTCTTCCCTAGCACTGGGTGCCGCACCACCTCGGGAACTTGAAGCTATAGAGGAACCGGGTCCTCCAGCTGGAGCCTGTCTCAGGACATTCTGATACTGTGACTAAGAACCCTGTGATGTTGACTGCTGTAACTAGGGGCAATTCCTCTTGAAATGTCCCATCTGTCCGCACTGATGACATCCTTGAAACTCTATTCCCTAACATTGTCCTGAGTGTGGTCTTCCACAGATATCACACATGGACGCGTCACGTTTCTACAGTCCTATCACTGACACTAAAGATCCTAAAGACCTAGTTGGAGGTGTCCATGTAGACTGTGTACTCCATCTTCTGAAATTAGGTCTTCCTCCACTTGATGAAAAACTAGATCCTTATCTACCAAAACAACCAAGTCCCCATCCTATCTTTGAAAAGAAACCACCACCTCCTCTGTATCCACCACTGCTTTGTCCCCTTCTAATAAAGTCTCCAAATCTTTTCTTACTCTCAAACTCCTTATCAGCATTAACTAACACTTCTACACGTCTTGATGCTTCCACAAATTCCCCAAAGTTTTCTTTATCTCTTCAACCAATGGCTGAAACGGTGTGTCTAATCTATGATCTTAATCCTTCTTGAAATCTTTTGCACTTTTCTACATTATCAGGAACAAGTTGCAGACAGAAATTTGCCAACCTTGTGAAATGTGCCTTGTATTCACCAATTGTCATACTTCCTTGTCTGATATTTTGCAGTTGTCTTATCTTCTCACTTAGAAAGGTAGTTGGGTAGTTCTTAAGATGGAATTCATCAATGAAATCCTTCCAAGTCAGTATCGTGTCCCTCCTTTTATCTTCCACTCCATGCCACCAGAGCTCTGCATCACCTTTAAGCAAATAAATAGTGTGACTGATTTGTCTTTCCTCAGACAGCTCCATCAGACAGAACACTTTCTCTAACTATCTCAGCCATTCATCTACCACTGCAGGGTCTGTAGTTCCATTGAACTCAGTACCTCCAAGCTTCTTGACCAACTCATAGGATCTCATTAGGTCCTTGTTGCTCGAGGTAGAAGCTCGCCTCTCCATGTTATACTTTTCCCTGGTCTCAAGAAACATCATGTACATCCTTGATGCCTCATCCACATCATCTCCACCACCTGGACCCATCACCTGAGGATCATGTCCAATGTAGCTCTCCGCTTGGTCCTCATGGCCACGTCCGCTTCCTGTCATCTGTAATAGTATAACAAAACATTTCATGTTAGAAAATTGTAGTTAGAAGGAAAACACCCTAAGTCCTAATCCTATTGGTCTCTTATCGTCCCCTGACCTTGACTTAGAGTAACTACGTACTCAACCTGTGCTCTGATACCAAAAGATTGTCACACCTGCATCCCACGAATTCCACTAATCATGAGATGTGGGCATAACAATAGATTTAACTTAATACAAAATCACCCTTAACTTTTTTTCTTTTCTTAATCACTTAAAAATTACCTAAAGGAGAATCTTATAATTTGGAAAATACTGAAATCTTACTTAAACTTGCGGAAGCAAACTTACTGTTTCTAAATATTGAAAGATACCTTAGAGTTTAAACAACATATTACATCTTACTTGCGGAATATAAAGCACAACAGATAATTTAAAACTAAACTACATATTACATTATATTCTCCCTCTACCACACCACATGCCCAAGGACTGAGGGGAAATGACTAAGAGACCTCTATCTAACTATGAACTACCTTCTAAGAACTTGGGTGATACGATCCTTTAGCTTCTTCGTGCCGACATTGACCTGAAAAAAATGTTTCAGTAGGTTGGTGAGCTACTGGCTCAGTGAATATAATTTCACCCAACCAGCGCAGATAACTCATTTATGTTTATTAAACTGAAATAAAATGCAATAATTTCCACACTGAGAAGATTTAACAATATCAATTAAAATAGTAGGAAAATGCCAACATTGCATTAAAGAATAACTATTACGAACTATACTTAAATCTTACCTAACTCTTTTATATAAGAAACTCTGTAAACCTATATTATCATATTTTAACTTATGCCCTAATCATATGCAGTGTAATCTACATATGAAGACTCGTAGCGAACTACGATCCCACCATACAAGACTTACCTTAAAACCCGGGAAGCTAAGCCTAGAACTGAATCCGGGTCTGCTTGACTCAAACCGTCACATCTGACTAAGGCGGCTAAATAGCTAGCCTTTAACTGGACCTCTCCTCTAGGATGATTACACAGGCAGAGGGTCTGAGACACTCTGTGGGCCTCAACTTGGTACGCTCTGTGGGTACCTCTGGGTTACCACTAGGATCACCGGTTCATGTTGGGTAACCTATCTTTTCTTAGGAGACTTCCTCAATGGCTTCGTCTCCCTACACGCTCTGTGGGTGCGTTCTGATCCCCATATACTGGTCGCTGCCAGGGTGGATCGTTTCCTCCTTACAGTGCATACATCTGTAGGGAATCTAGGGTGTTCAGGGCACCTATGTCTATTATTTTATTATTCTAGAAAAACTCTTTCTATAGTGCATCTCTCTCTTACTTGTTCTTGGCTTTGGTATCTCTATGGTACCGAGTCTATTTATCTGCAACTTATAAATACAACATGTATATCATTTCTAACTTGGCAGTGCAATATTCTCAAACACGGTAATTTACTGAGAAATCAACATACTGTACTTGCAACCAGATTTAAATAAATAGAATACTTGTCAACTTGGCACATACAAACTAAAATCATGCAATTAAACATCATAATATACTGATAAGGGTTGATTACTCAACATATGAGAAATCATCAGTAACACTTGTAAATTATTTAAATTCCTAGAAAAACGTGCACATCAACCCTAATCCTGAGTTGTGCATCACTTAACACAATTAAGAGTTAATTACTTATCATGACACAAAATATTGATAATAACTAAGAATTTCTTATGATATCCTTGAGAAACGTGTCGATTCGTATAATTATTAATAAATTCACATTAAATATGACTGGGAGTGTGCAATTGGGTTCCTATTGAACCCTTTCATGTCATTGCTATTTCTTTCAAATCGAGCATCTATTAACTTACTAAAAACGTACAACCTGGGTTTATACTCAAAATGTACCGTTATCGGTCATGTGCTACTATTTTCAACATTTAACTAAGCAATTTAGGTGTTTATCAATCGTGAAATTTCACTAATATAAATCACACTCACCAATCAAATAACTAGCATCGTGCAAGCGTAACTAAGAAATTCATGAAAATTTAGAAATTAAGCGACGTCGGCACTGCCCGACACCTGGGTAAATGCTAACATCCACGAATAACATCGATTTCAACCGAAACGTCTGATTATTTGAGTTATACTTGCGTTTGGCAGTGAGATTCTACTCACAGTGGACCAAGATGACATAATACGACTGGAAACGCATCCAGAGGCTAGTTTCTGGGCGTCAGCAAGTCATCTTCTACCTTGGAATTGTTCTGGAACAAACATGCTATTGCTTTCTCACGCACAGGTAGGAGAGGGGTGGCTTGGCTGGTGCTAATCGATGTTGAGGCTGTGGATTCGGGTCTAGGCCTCAAGGCCGAACTCAAGGATGACACTTGGTGCTGCTGCTCGCACCCAAACAGCTTCCTGGCCGTTGCTATGTGCAGCTGCTGCTGCTATGTAGGGGTGCCGCCCTAGGGCACGATTGGGGTGAAGAAGGAGAAGGAAAGGTGGATGAAGGAGATGTGAAGCAGGACGCCACTGAAACGGCCCTCCCAAGGCCCTAATCAGCCGTTGTCGCTGCTGCTTGGTCGACGCATCACCTACTTCTAGTCAGTTGATGCTGCTGCTAGGTAGGCTGGTGCTAGGGTGCTTCTAGGGAAAGGATAGGGTGAAGAAAGGAAGGAGGAAGGAGGATGGAAGGGTGGGCGTTGTTGGTCGGAGCTAAAGGTGCCCAAATTGCCCCATCCATCGCCCTTGGTTGCGGCCTGCTATTGTGTGTGTGCCCACTTTCAAGCGGTGCTTGATCGGGGAAGAAGATAAGGGAGAAAGGAAAATAAAGGAAAGGAAAAAGGTTAATAACGTATTAATGGGAAAATTGCAGAATTGGTCCAAGGAATATATAAACGCCATAACTTTTGCCTCGTAGGTCCAATTCAAATGATTTCTTTTGCAAAGTTTCAAGTGTAAAATCCTTTACAACCTGAAGGTGAGAAAAAAAAGATAATTAGACTGTAACACTAGATCAAAGCACTAATTGCATCAGTGAGTACTTAACTTAATTAACATGATGATGCTATTATCGTTGTACTTATTAGTTAACTTTGATGTGGGTCATAACACCCACCTTTTTGAAATGACAAAGGGGGAGAAGGTATGTCTTCTTTTGACAAAAGAGAAAGAAGGCATGTCTTACATGAAGAGGAGAAGCATGTATAGTTAAAGGGGAAAAGGTAAAAGGGGAGAAAACATATATGTCTAGAACATGTATGAGTAGAAGATATAGTATTCTATAAATGTTATGAAATATGACCATGCAAGAGAAATAGCATTAATTGAGGGGGAGTATGAGAAATCTAATAGCATCAATTGAGGGGGAGCATATGAACTCAATTCTATATAATCCCCTAGGTTTCTCCAAAGGTATGACTTTACATAAATGCTATCAATACATTTATGGAATGGTTTGTCATCTTCAAAAAGGGGGAGAATGTTGACTCTAGGTCAATGTTGACTCAAGGTCTAAATTGACTAAACCCTTGTTTTGATGATGGCTAATCCATTCCAATTGATTGTGTATAATTCTTCTACTTGAGTGATTTCAAGTTAGATATAGACACACTCTAAATGCCCCAACTTGCACATCTCAACTTGGAGATAAGACATGTCAAAGTCAATACAAGTGCACTTTTGTGGAATATGATGTAAATCCATTAGAATAATGTTGTAAACCACTTTTAATGATTGTATGACTTATAAATCAAGAGCTCTTGAATCAAATATAGTGTTTGGCTAACCATGGGATGAATCCCAATGGGTCCTATTTATAATTGGAGATGCCTAGAAGCCTTTGGGAACACTTAAGGATGAATACTAGATGTTTAGGATGTTGCAATGAATATTTTTTTGAGTTTTGCAACATTCCAACAGCCAGAATCACTTTTCTACACTTTTCCGTACAATGCATTCGGTCGAGTTTTAATAAAGATTACTCAACCGAACACACTATGTGACAAGACCTATTTAATCCATCAATCAAATTTCTCCTGGTGGCAACTCAAAGGATCCACTTAAATCAGTATTGGATAGAGAGGTCGTCAGTCAAGTTATGTGGATGGACAACTCGACCGATCAATATCATTCTCAAAATCCATTAAGGATCGGTCGAGATTGAAACTCGAATGATAAAGTGCTTGTAATGAATTTTATAAAATGATATTTATGTGCTTAAATATTCATTTTAAGTGCTCTTGATTTTTTAAGCTTAATTACAAGACATACAATCATTACAAGTGGTTATAACATGATTCTAATGGATTTACATCATATTCCACAAAAGTGCACTTGCATTGATTTTTACTTATCTTTTCTCCAAGTTGAGATGCACAAGTTAGGGCATTTGGAGTGTGTTTATACCTATTCTAAAATCACTCAAGTACAAACATTAGAAAAAAAATAATTGGAATGGTTTGTTCATCATCAAAACAAGGATTTGGTCAATTTAGACCTTGAGTCAACATTGACCTAGAGTCAACAAGATCTTATCCATACATTGTTTGTAGACTTCATACTATGTTTATATGTATATATAAATATTATTATATATATATATATATATATCATAGAACAAACTTGTTTACAAGGTTCACATACATATAATGACTTCATTATGTACTTATATCATTCTAATTATCACAAATCTCTTGGTAAACTATATCATCATAATCATAATGTTGATTGATATTCTGCATTCAATTATTAGAAAAAGCTGATCTGAAGGAGGGTTGCTTGTGATCATATGATCTATAGTAACTATTATGGATTGAGTTGTGTTGTGTTCAGGTGGTGATGGAAGAAAGCAATGTCAGAGGTGTCGTCCTCCTTTCTATAGTCACATCAAATAAGGATCCCAGACAATGTGGGTGCAAAGGCAATGTTCATCCTCATTCTCAGTACTAGGCATGGGGTTTGCACCATGAGTTACAAGATGATTCACTAACATTTCTTTGGGTCTAGACATTCCAACAGGGTTTAAGGTCGAAGGCTGAGCAAACTTGCTTTCTCCATCACTTATGTGGTTCATCATGCTTCAAATCATAGATTTAGAAAGTATGAACTGAGACTAGAGAAGCCTGAAGATGGTCGCGGAAGGTGGAGGAGCATAGGATATATACAATGGATTTACTAGACTATTATATGACTATTAAATGATTTGAATACATGCGTCGTGTTGGATGCATCTGCAAAACTCAGACCTGCAATTTCAAGGCATGTTTAGGTATTGTGGGGACATGGTGTTCATTTTGTTGGATATGTGGATGGGACACTAGGCAAGGCCTCCTTGGATCTCATTTCAATGAAGGAAGCAGTGCACTGATTTTTCAATGGATTCCTAGACCATTAGCGTCTAGCTAGGTAGTAGGTGAAGGTAGGCCGTTGTTGGGCTTCCTAGCAGTGGTTGACATTTCTGGGTTGCAGGTTGCAAGATGTTGTGGTTGAGGGCTGACAATGATGAAGCAAACAAATACCAAAACTATAGATTATGAGGAGGAATACTAAGGAAAGGAAGAGGGATAGAGGTGTCATTTCCTTAGTGATGGCGGCATTGCAAGTCATGAAGGCCACATGCTACATAGATGACGCTGCACTTACAGATTGCTTATGTACATTTCCAATTCAAAAGGGGATCAAGTGGCGACTAGACTAGAGCGATGGTGGTTGTAGCTAATCAGCGGTGTTGGAAGCCCTGACAATGAAGAAAGGAGGAAGAAGAGAGGTCTTCAAGTAGATTAGGGAAACCATCATCCATGTTGTTATAGTTACTAGTGGCGAAGATGCCCTGAGTAGTCGTCGTGAATGACCAGGTGGTAGAGGTGATACTGGCGCTGCTACAATGATGATGAAGGATGTTGTATCCTCTGTGGACCCTACTTGTAGGTGGTAGTATTGTTTTTGCTTGGTATCGAGACATAGGGTGGTGAAGGTGGCGGATGCTAGGGATTATGGGGAGGCAAGGATGTAGAAATAGGAAGGGAGGAGGATAAGAAGAGGAAGAGGAAAAGGAAGGTGAACCGAGGAGGGGTGGCAGAAGAAACCGCCGACGGAACTGGCGTTTCCCAACATAGAAAATAAACAATCAGTATCAAAGAGAGGGAGTGTGATCATTAGGGAAACAAGGAAAGATAGATGGCATTAAAATGTAATAATTACATATAGTTATGTTTATTAAATCGAAAGTTTTCAACAAATTAATTAAATGGTCAATATAAGTCCTATTAGTATGAAAATTGACATGTAGGCTAACTAGAGCATGGAGAATCCAAATTTAACATCGATTTCTCATTTTAAAAACATTTGTATTTTATTTCACCATTTTATATTAAGCATTCATTTAATGTATTTGTTAATCAAATTGATACATTATTTCAAATTTATTGAAATTCTTCCATTATTTGATTTAGGATGATTATAGATTGGTGAATTAGGCTATACACTAATTAATCAGTAAATTTATATAATTAATTTTGAATTAATGACTTAATTAATTTGTCATTAGAATTATATAATAGCTTATTTTTATTATATTTTCTTGGATTCAATTACTCCTATTTAGTGTAATTTAAGTCAAAATGATTTAATACTTATACTTTTAAATATGGACCTAAGGAAAAAAGAAAATTAATGTATTATCCTGATTTGAGTATGTTGCACTAACTATCAATGCAAGTCTCAAACTTCCTTGGAGTTGAGGATGGTGACCTTGGTTTTAGATGAAAGAAATTCGTATAATTTACATAAACATAACCTCAATTAGTTTAAATAACATCATTAACAATAATTAGCCCATTTAAGCAATTACAAGCTAGTTATGTAGCCCAAGCATAGAACTTAAGTCATTTATACATAAAATAGGGGCATAAAAAGTATTATGAACTACTTTCATTAAAATTCTAATGAGAACCATGATATAAATTATAATCATCATACACTAATTCATAGACGTTGAAGCTCATTTAGAAGTGGATAGGTTTTACATAGTTAGGAATTACAAATGGGAATCTCATTCCCTATAGAAATAATTTTTGATACTACTTCTCATCTTATTTCATGTCACCTAGGTGAAGTATATTATATATAATGGTTTGGTCTATTATTATATGATTCTTTTATTTATGTCAAACTATGACTATGTGAGGGTGATTATGGGGTCTTTAGTGATTCAAGGTGGGCCACTAGTGGTCTATTATTGGTCACTAACAAGGTCTTCTAAAGTTAATTTCTGAAACTTAGTTCTTATTAGGAGAGCGACATGATATTTTCTAGCATTCTAGGCTTCATGGTCACTAACATGAGTCACTAGCATAGGTTGTTAGTAAGGGTCTCTAGCATGGGTTTCCAACATTGGTTGATAGTGATGAATTCATGAAAATACCTTGAATATTCTACATGACATGAGGAGAGTAGAATAAAATAAGAATGCTCGAGGGTTAATAAAAGAGATGTTTGTTGATTTAAAGACTTACACAAGCATAAGTAATAGGAATTAAATATGTGATTGAATCATTTGTATATCAATATATATAACCTATAAAATAAGGAGGCTTTTGATAATATCATGGATAATGATCACAAGGTTGTGATCTCCCATTAGTAATTCGTGGATCTTAAATATACTGAATTATTTTAATCTTCTATAAAACCTATCTTACTTTAGAAAAGAAATCCAATTAATTCTTAAGTTTGTTCATCTTTACAAAATGACAATATGTGTAATTCTAGTGTTATCATGCACAATCCATATACAATGATGATGGCTTGGATTAGAAATGTAATGAAGCAATATCATAAGAAATTCTCTATTCTTGGTCAACATATGCATTTTTAGTGATATATGTGTTTGAGGAAGCTTCAAGGGAGCGTAAGATGATAGTGCATGTAACCCATTAACACTGAATTGAAATATATGAAAGGAGAATGAAATTAAGAATCATTACCTTAGTCTTTGCTTTGTTTAAACTCATTTATTACTTATGTGTATGATCTTTGTTTCATTTCAAATATTAGAGCCTCATTGAAATATAAAATGATATTTTCTAATTAAGTCAGATAATCAAGATAGTGTTCCTTTTTATGACAAAACTCTGAATTGGATTGATTTATAAATAGGAAATATAATTCATTTTAGTTTTAGATGCCATGAGTGGTGTAAAACATTCCTAGTGTTTGAAGTTCATGGAATCAAATTGAGTATACTTTTAGAGATGAAAGGGTCATAAGAAGTTTCTTAGAGTCGTGTATTGTTGATATCTAAGGTGATTGAGAATCCATATGAAGCATGGTCCCATTGTTACTTGAGGTCATTTATATAAGTGTGATCAATACTGCATCTCTATTTGTGAAATAATAGCCCTACTGATGTGACTAAAAATATTGAAATATAATGATTACATGTGATACTACGAGTCTCTATGCCTCAAGTACCCATAACAAAGATAATATTTATGTAGGTTGTGGGAATAATGAGTCACTACAGTTTTATACTTTCACCAACCATGTTGTGGCAGGGTCTTGGCAGGGCTGCTACTCCCCAATGCCTTAGATAGTGAGCTCGATGGATTATTATCCTTTAGTGTAACATTATCAGATACAAGCCAAGTTAATTAGGAAAAACAAATTCATAATGCAGCCGATTAGGATAAAAAACTTTTATTAACAATGATTTTTTACATGATATCTACAAGTGATTTCCATGTATTCTATGTTATTGCATGTTTATTTAGCCTAAATGGTTTTATGATGCTTGTGATACCTTAATAGAATGAAATGACAATATACAAGTAATAGTATGCTTTGCCTCAGTAGTAAATCAACATGTTGTTCATTGTTATTAAGTAGAAAATAATATCTTTCTAGTTTACTCTAACTCTTAGGATACCATTGATACATGCTAATATATCTTGACTAGGATTTTTTACTCATGGGATCTCTATTTGAGTCTCATCTGGTTGATCCATATATTTTTGGGTCTAACAGAATTAGATGAATTGCTACAATAATAAAGAATGAATGAAGTATGACATAAATACACTCTAGAGTGTCCATGTACCCTCACTTCCCTATAGCATTTGGGTGCATAGTTGAATCCATGTCATGTATTATACTTTCTTCATTGTTTCTTGCATTTGCATACTTCAAAACTAATTTATATTGTAAATCATGTTGTAACTTCATATTTATGAAGCTTAATGTATTGTACCGACTATGAGTAATGAAGATGATTAAAGTTCTTTCAGATGTTATCCCATAGTTCATCCATGGTGATATGTTGAGTTTTATGTTTGCTTGATAAGATCGATATATGATTAGTGGGTCCAACTTTGAAGACTACATGATATGTTCTTAGTTTAGTAAATGGGGGCATTCACTCATATATGATATGTTGGTTGCATATATAAGTGTCATTTCTCCCATATTTTCTAGATGGGAGTTCTGATTTGAAATTAAACAAAAATGCGAGTTCTTTCTATCTGCTTAGCTATGAAGATCTTGTTTTGATGTTAGTTTAAGATATGTTATTTTATGAGGACTTATCTTGATTGTTATATTAGGATTCGACCAAAAGTATGATCTTGACATTTTGTTGATGACTTATCAATATTGTGTCTTTAATGCATTCAAGAAAAAGAGAGAAATTCTTAGTCAACTTTTTGCATTTTGTTATTCTTATTCAAACATGTACATAATTGACTCTTGGATTGATTAGGTGGGTAGAACGCTGCTATGATATTTTTCTTTATTATTAATTGTTTAGGCACTTCATTTGTCTTAATAGAAATTCATCAATTATCTTCTTTTGGGGTAAAAAGCTTTAAGGAGATATATAACAAATATCAATTAGGTTAGTTTTATTTTTCTTTGTGGTTTGAAATTGGGATTCAATCATGCAAAGATTATCTAGAGGTATGAATATATTAATTTGACTGCGTATACTTTGTAGGGATGTTACAAGTTTGGTATCCTAACGAGCCTCTAGTCTTCTATCCTGATTGACTATTGAGACTACAACTTCCTAGATTATGGGTTGATGTGTTCGCACAAGTTTGTTTGTATTGGAGGTTTCTTTTTATCTCTATTCTCTAGTTTATGTTTCATTTCGACAACTGTATTGTTCCATAATATGCCAAACATTATAGACGTATGGTACCCAAGAAATGATGTGTTGTACTTGCCATCTTTTATGTGACTCACATTTACAGATTTCCTCATTTGTGATTGCATGTTTTCTGACATGTACAATCCTACACGCTGCAGATAACCTTGTCAGCACCTGGAGGTCAACATATATGGAACAAATGTATGGTCTACAAGAAAACATGTTGTCACCTGATTCTTCAGCTGAGAAATCATGAAAACCCAACAATATTTAAGCACAATAAGTTCCCTAGCTCCTATTTCTACTCTTAGGATCCTCTAGAAAATGCATAAGTCTATGTATTCTCTATTCATAATATAAGTGGGTTTAACAATTCAAAGAAGAAGAAAAAGCTTCTTCTACAATTTTTTAAATTGTTTTTTTTTTTTTTTTTTGGGGGGGGGGGGTGGGGGGTGGGCAGGGGCTCTCAAAAAAATGGGGAGGGGGTTTCTAAAAATATCAGTTAATACTCAATAGCACAAAAATAATCTTTCATATCTTTTTCATTACACTAATTTGAAAGTTTAATAGGAGTTAAACTGCAACTAATTCTTCTTCATTACTTATGTTTTGTTTGACAATGAGGTTGACTACTGAGGTAGTCCCCATTGGTCACCTTTATTTGGTTCACAATGAGGTTGGCTATCTCTGTGAAGAAACCGGCGGTGCATTATTTCTGAATGTCAAAGCTTTAGTTGTTAGATTCAATTGACACCACGGGATTTTCTTCTGGTGGCCTATGTGGCAACTGTCCATTCATCCCTTATTTGGTCTCTCTCTCTGCAGAATACATGAATCCAGCTTGCAGAGTTTCAGTTAGAACCGGGTTGAATCCTGTATCGGGCAGTTCCTTTGGTCAAGTATAGCAGATCAACTATATCAGAGAGAAGGTGTCGAGACAGGGATGGCTCTACTCATGTTATAGCCATTTCGTACTAATACATGAAATTGATGGTGTTTACAATGCAAAAGCGAGTTGCAGTTGTTATGTAGGCGACTGAAGTCGCCAAATCAAGAAGAAAAGCTGACATTCATATAATGCACTAGTCCCCTGCTTCGTTACAGATCCACATTCCATCTACTTTCGCATCTTCAACCAATGCAATGGATCCCCATGCATCTCCACGCCCGCAAGATTGACCTCTGCAAGCAAAAGTTGTGAAAAATATCCATAAGAGAGAAGAACCAGACTTGGCTAGAGAGCGTCAAAAGCCATCTGAACTTATCCTACAGACACACACACATATCTACTGGGCTTACCCTCCTGGTGGTGGCTTTCTGGTGGAGTCGTAGCAGCTCCGACGGGATCTTGTAGAGGTCCTCATCGACGGCCTTGGGTGCTACTCTGTTCCCTGCTGGACTGACTACTGGTGTCTTCTTCCTCCCACCTGCTGGCGCCGTGAGCCGTGTAGTTGTCCGTCCGGTTTGCTTCCTTGTTGCCGTCACGCCATCTTGGTGGGTATAGTCGCAATGGTAGTTCCTTCGGCGCTGTAGCTGCTGCCTTACCATCAGCGGTCCCTTCTCTTCCGAAGGCCGCCTCTGTTCCCACCACAGGCCCTCGTGGCTGTCGGCGTTCCGCATCATCATCAGCCTCTGGTTATACACAATGATTCGGTTTTCGGGTTAGCTAGGCCCATATTTGGTTCTTTCTTCGCCAGTGAATTCCTTCACTTTTGTACGATATATAAATCACAGCAGGGGAAATATTGGGTAATACTAGATAACGGACCTTTTGGTTGCAGTACTGGTAGTGGTAGCTGCGCAAGTACGGCGGGAGCTGGTGCCCGCTATGGTGGTGGCAGCAGCTGTAGTGGCCGTAGTCCTTGCGAAACGATGGGTACTGCTGCTGCCCGCGTCGGAGTCCGGCGGCTCTGGCGGAGTCGAAGTACTGTGTGATGGGGATTCCGCCGTCGTCATCAGTGCCGTTGGCGTAGTAACAGTCCCAGTTCCCGAACGCCGGGATACTCACCTGTGCCGCCGCTGCCGTGGACCGCGTTTGAGTCTGGGTCGCGACACCCATCTCGACAGCAGCTGGTAGCCGGAACTGAAACGTCACACTGACTGGAGGAAGGGGGTGGCGGGGTGCTTCAGCTTCTACTCACGCTAACTAAAAGACTGTTAGTAGCTGCTCGATCAGTTGCCGCTGTGGGTTTCTGCGACGATGACGATGGAGAAGCCTTCCTGCCCCTGGGCTTATAAGTAGTTGGGATATCACAGAGTTAAGCTGAGGGGTCTGGATTGGGTGTGTGGGTGTCATCGGAATCAGCACTCTCGCGTGTGTGGACTTGAACGCAGACTCACGGTATATTTATTCCAAGTTGTCGCCGTCTCGTGTCGTGCCGACAAAGGCGCCCCACATCCTTTGTTCCTACACCCGACTCCTCCTCCCCATGTATACCGGGTCCGTTTACTCACTGTTTACCTGTTTGCATATCCCAGTATCAGAGTCCAGAAGCACAGACTTAAGTTCTAAGAAACACAGCTTCCTATGCCTATATGTATGCGTGGCAGTTACGGCCACACTTAGTTTATTCGAGATCTAAGTCAAGGACCTAAGAATTTTCTAGGATTTGTTTGTCTTTTCTTCAAAAATTGTCGCCTTAGTTTGCTAAAGTCTTTGATGACTCTCTAATTCAGCTAATTGCAAGGACTATTTTTGTGATGTAACGTCCGATGTTTCCAGAATGAGACCGATGACCGGGCTATAGGGACATGTTTAATTCTCATTGGATGGGTGTGGTTAAACTAGCTAAATCAAAATTCAACATCAGTATGGCACCGAGATGGGATTTGCTGCACCCAGTTTTGAAGGGAGTACGCTGCTCATGGTGTTATCCACATACACGTGCATCTGCTAATACGCCTTACCGACCCTGATTACATCCGGTTGACAGGTGGCACCATTTGGAATAGGGATTAGCCTTCTTTTTTTTTTAGTTAAGTCAGGAGGTCATTCTATTCATCCCACCCTCCTCGTGTGAGCATAAAAGGATTCAAATACAGCTCCTGCTTATAAAATGCAGGTCAAGCCCCCACGTGACCCCTCAACAACACAAGGACCACAGCAAAAAACCCTCATACTTGTGGGAGCAGCAAATCCTGTGGCGTATGGCACCATATCAAAATTACAAAAGTAGAGAAAAGTGAACCATTCTCTTGATTACAACGATAATATTGGTTGGAAGTTTGTCGACTCGATATTTATGTCGATGCTTATGTAATAGATTTTTCAACATATATAAATATGCATATGCGTATCATTAACTACATATATACATGTATGCATGACACATACATACATACATACATACATGAAGCACTCCCAGAAGATGAAAGAAAGCGCTAACATAGTCAAGAAAGTTTGTAAAGTGTTAAAGTATAAATTTTATGTATAAGCTTTTATACTGGTGAGAGTATTGTAGTGTTTAGACTACTTTGTAATCTGTCCTAGTTCTCTAGGGTTTTACACTAAAATTTATCTAATTCTGATACATACATACATACATACATACATACCTGTGTGGCGTTCAAGTCCTTTGGCAGATCTTGGACAAGAAAGGCGGCAGGGACGATCGCGGCAGGAGCTGGTAGGATGCTACACATTGATGAGAGGTCCTTAGAAGGGGAGGAGGCGAGAGTGCTTGTGGAGATGGAGGTTGAAGGCCCTAAGCCTGGAACCATATGGCTCAATGTTAAAGGAAGAGAATCGATTCCAGTGACAGTTGATTATGATCACATCCCGGTGAGTTGCTTAAAGTGTCATGCCTTTGGCCATGGTACATCCCAGTGCGGCCAAGATGAAAATCTGATTGGGCCGAAGGAGAAACGAACTACAGTTTAGAAGGAGAAGGCAGTTGTTGCTCAGGCAGCTGATACAGATATAGTGGCTGACGCCAAGGGATCGAAAGTAGCAAGCATGGACAACGCAACAACTGAGGAAACCAATGCTGGTTTGAGTATGGCAGGTGATGTTGAGACAGTGAAGGACTCTGCGGAGCAAAGGGAGGAAGGGGAGTTTACCCCTCCGTCTAAGAGGAAGAGAATAAGGAATCCAGACATACCAAAGAAGAAAGGAGTGGGAGACATACTGGACACCACTAATACATATAAGGCTCTTAGTGACTATGATAGATAAGAGGTTGAACAAACTGAACAAAGGAGCAAAAGGGAGAATAGGAAGATAGCAAAGGAGCCTCCTAGGTGTACCAGGTCCCAAAAGAAGAATTAATTGTTGGTATGTATGCCCATAGAGCCAGTCATATGATGATTGTAATGGCATACTTTGTAAATAATTTGAATAATAATAAAGGCAATTTTTGTCTATATGTTTATTCTATTTTAAGATAATGATATAACATGTTAGATGTCTAAAGAATTATATTACTCAATGACATATGTCTTCGGGTTGAGGAATTGAACAATGAGATCATATGGATGTTAAGAGTATACATTCTTGTTATGTCCCTAATCAGTTGTTATTGTGGAAATAACCATAGACATCAATAACACAAAAGACTAGAGTGTGTGTTGGTTGATGACAGAGTCTCATTAGTCATGATATGTGATATCAAACCAAGCACACAAATACATGTTAGAGAACAGTGTATCAGACAGACCCACCATAAGAGTGATGCATGGAAACCATACTTGGTTAGCCAGGATCATATCTTATAGTATTGGTGGTGATTGTGGTTCTTAGACCTGAAATCACTGCACTCATCACATGTGATTGGGTACACTTTGACATCATCAAACGCAGTCGTGAAACATGGGTTGTTATAACGGTGATGATTGGGTGACTTTGACACATGGGGACTTGGCTGTGAGTGATAGATATGGAATTTGTCCCGCATAAGGGAGTGTGATATCTTGGCCACTTGAGGAGTGAGATTGAGAAATGCATGGCCATGCACATGTAAGTCAATATATGATATTGAGCTTACACATATCGCAGGCAGTCTACTCTGAGTCAAGAAACATGGATTGAACATTTGTAGAGAATGACAAGTACATGCACCAAGTTCAATCCAGGTATCAGTGCCAAAGGGACTATACATTCACTATAACACCAATAACAGATTGTAAGTTGAAAGTTGTTCTCCAACTTTCCTCTTCACTTGGGTAGCACTGATGTGCGACTAGGCACCACTCTTTGTTTGTGATGTCATAAGTTAGTTATGGACATTCACTGCCAACCTATAGGATCACACACATAGGATTAACTTGGAAGAGGAGTTTATCCATGAATGATGTTTAGATTGATTACTAAAGTGTTTAGGAACTCAATTAAACATTCGATCAATAGACTTGACTCAGAATCATCAGGTTCAAGTGTTGAACCAATTGATTAGAGTGTCAGATTTATCGAGAACTGCATTGACTGAGTTCTACACAACCTGGACCACCAACCAACCAGTTCACTGGGTGAACCGACCGGCTCATGGTCAGTGAGATGACCGGTTCACACTGGTGAACCGATCGGTTCACATAGACCAACCGACCAGGTGTTGGGTTTCTCGATTTGTGAAAAAAGATTTTCGTTTCACTCGTTCAATTTGATTGGGACAAGAATTAATCTTTGCATTAATTAGAAACGAATAAGGAAAGTCAATTATGGGCAAGTCTAGGAAGTGAAATGACCAGTTTACTAAGTGAACCGACCGGTCACACTCCCAACCGACATGTTCACACTCCCAACCGATCGGTTCAAAAGTGAACCGATCTGCTCACCTGCCCAAATGACCGATTGAGTTGTGAAACGATCGGTTCGCCTATCACGATACAATCAATTCGTGGAAAATTCGGACCCTTCTACTCCCGCACAGACTGGGAACCCTGGCCCTACCCTCTACTATAAATAGAGGGGTACAGGGGGCTTCTCAGAACATACAACTCAAAATTTCAGTTGCTCTGCAAAGTTGTTATCCTCTCTAGTTTTGGTAACCGAGAGAGCCCAAGTAAGTTCTACCCATCCAGGGAGGAACAACGAGGGAAAGACAACTGTAGAAAAGCGATTGGTGGTGGGAGAGTGTGTCAGTGAATAGTATGTCGACAGAAGGGGACAACTCCTTCTAGTCTGTCTATCAGGACGACTAGAATTCTCAGTAGTCCGTGTAAATTATCTATAGAGGTGGGAGATTTCTGTCGCTTAGAAGGACGATTGTCAACCGCAGTCTGGGTATGCACCAAGAGTTGCACATACACTGTCAAAGACTAGGTGGTTGAAGATTGCACTAGTTGTGAGGTATTATCACTGAGAAAGCCTCAGGACCAGGTATATCTTGCTAAACCATCTTTCCTATTGCATAGTTGTTGATGCGATCTGCTAGTTATGGGTTTGTGGTTGGATACATTTTTATTTTCACTATCTGTTCTGTCCCACAAAACCCAACAGTGGTATTAGAGCCACATGAACATACTACATTTTAGGATTAATCGATATGATCAAATTTTGGTTTTTCACCTTTTATTTATTGCATGTGATGTGAATACTTTAATTGGTCAATGTGCATATCTGATTAAACACCACTATCCCTATATGCATATATGATATGGTATATATATGCAATCGATACGTGTCACCCTAAAACTATTTTGATGGTGGATGTGTAGTGTGGTTATGGCCTATAAACCCTTATGTATGTGAATGATTGGTTGTGGTTGTTTGCATCTCGGTCTGCGTACTGACTCCCTTATTCTATTCTGGATGTAACTCGAGATAACTCAAGCCTTCTATTCTACCTAAATATATATGTAAAAGTAGGATAGTTTTATTTCCTATTATGTTGAAGAACGATGGGTGCCTAGATGAGAAATTGGATGACCAAGACGACCGTCTGATGGTGTGAGATGAGAAGCTGGTGGCCTGATGAGGAGCAAGATGACCCGATGAACCGACCGTCTGGAGGAGCCAGACGATCGGTTGGTGACAACTAACCAACCAGCCAGGAGGTGAGCCGATCAGTCATAGGATGAGCTTATCAACCTGGAACGGCCCAAGCACATATTTTCATCAACTACAGTTGTTGCATGTGATGTAGACCTAGATGACCGCAATTCCTTATGGATCAAGGAATTACAAATAAGATGGCCATAATCATTGCTTTATTGCTTCACATATTTTCTTGTGGGATATAGTATGTATATGATACATACTATATATGTGGTGATTGGATATGTATATGTATATAAATACCAAACCCCTCAATATAATATTAAGTCTTAGATGCTTCCCATAAGCAACACACATGAAAAACTTGATCGACGAGCATGGGCAACCCAAGGGTGGTGCGATGTCTATCTCATGAAAGTTTGATGGTAGTTGTGTGGGCCCACCAAGCGGGGTGCACTCCTATCGTGTTGGATTTTGGGTCAGGCTTAACTAAGTGGTCTTAATGAGATTAAGCACTTAAAGGCATGGAGATGACTATGGCAAAGATTTGTACATATCATCTATCCAAAATTACATAAGATGCAATTGGTAAAAGTTACCTACCTTAATAATTGATTATGGACGCTGGCGTTGGCCGGGTAATAACTCAATTATTTTGGATCTTGGCTCACTAGAAGGTTGTACGCTGCAATATTCCAAATTGATGGTGAGGTCTATCAATTTGATGAAAATAGTGGGAGCAATAATTAATTAAAGTCCTAAATAAATATCATCAACTTTATTCAAGTCAAATCAAAAATGATTTTTGACAAAATGCAAATGTTTTCTTTTGTAGAATCATATGGCAAAGAAATCATCATTTAAATCGGGAAATTTAATTGAGATAAATTTCTATAATCGGTTAAGGACTATGAGAAGTGTTCTGCATATTCCTAAGATACAAGTGGCCATAGAATCCGCTCTATGTATGCTTAAGGTGTTGTTTGAGGCACAAAAGAAGAAGGATAGTTCATGATAGTGATAAGTGGAATGGAGTCTAAGGACACATGCAAGGCAGAGAAGTGTTCTCCCACCAAACTGAAGTCCAAGTCTTCCTACACTCAAAATATGGAGAGGATTAAGGTGATCAAGGAAGATGAAGTAAGAATTAGAGATCTCTACTTCCGGTATATAAATGGTTTAGATTAACTTTACTACTTCTTCATCATGGGTCCTTGATACTGGATGTGGATCACACATTTGTTCTAATGTGAAGGATCTAAAAAGTAGGCCTTTAGTGAAAGATGAGGTTGAACTACATGTTGCTAATGGAGCAAGAGTTGTTTCCAGTATAGTAGGAACCTATGAGTTATCTCTACTAAGTGGGGTGATAATAGAGTTACATAACTGCTATTATGTACCTGCCATTAATAGGAATATCATTTCTATATCTTGTTTGGACAAGGATGGATTTGAATTTCTTATTATGAATGAAAAATGTTCCATTTCTAAAGATGGGATCTTTTATGGAAGTGCCCCAATGTCTTATGGTCTATATTTGATAGATCTACAGACAAGTGTATACAATGTAAACACCAAAAGAGAAAAACTCAATGACTCAAAAAAACATACCTTTGGCATTGTCGTCTAGGGAACATAAATGAGAATCACATATCTAGACTCCATAAGGATGGTTATCTGGATTCTTTTGATTATTGAATCATGAGAGACATGTGAATCTTGTTTATTGGGCAAGATGACCGAGGCTCCCTTTTCAGGAAAAGGTGAGAGAGCTAGTGATCTATTAGGACTCATACATACTGATGTATGTGAGCCTTTTAGAACAAAAGCTGGAGGTGGGTATCAGTACTTCATTACCTTTACTGATGACTGTAGTAGATATGGTTATGTTTACTTGATGAAACATAAGTCAGAAACTCTTAAAAGGTTCAAGGATTTCATGAATGAAGTACATAACCAACTTGGCAAAAGTATTAAGGTACTTCAATCCGATCAAGGTGGAGAATACTTAAGTCAAGAGTTTGAGGACCTTTTGAGAGCCCGTGGTATTGTATCACAATTGACTCCACCTGGAACCCCACAACATAATGGTGTATCAGAAAGAAGGAATCACACATTACTAGACATGGTGCGATCTATGATGAGTTTTGCCGACCTTCCAACTTCCTTCTGGGGACATGCTCTAACAACCATCGTGTTTACATTAAACCGCGTACTATCTAAATTGATTCAAAAGATACCATATGAGATATGGTACGGGAAGCGTCCCGATGTGTCTTTTATGAAGATTTGGGGTTGTGAAGCTTATGTCAGGAAAATATTTTATGAAAAGCTTGGACCCAAATCAGATAAATGTTATTTTGTTGGATACCCTTTGGAGACCAAAGGATATTACTTTTACTCTCAATCTGATAACAAAGTGTTTGTTGCTAGAGATGTCGTATTCCTAGAAAAGGAATTTATTTCCAAAGGAAGTAGTGGGAGGAAAGTAGAGCTCGAAGAGGTTCAAGACCAATAAGAAAACATTGAACCAATAGATGAACAAGAGGAAAATAGAGATTCACAAGTGGTTGTGGAATCTCAGTCTCCTAAAGTAACACATGGACCTTATAGATCTAGTAGGACACGCCTTGAGCCTGAAAGATTTGGATATCTTGTGACTCAAGAAGGCGGTGAGTTGGTCATAGATGGTGAGCCAACTACCAATCTAGAAGCTACATAGGGACCAGATTCTGAGAAATAGCTTGAGGCCATGAGATCTGAGATGGAATCCATGTATACCAACAAGGTATGTACCTTGGTGGATCCACCTGAAGGGGTAAAACCAAAAGGGTGCAAGTGGGTCTTCAAGAAGAAGACCGACATGGATGGCAATGTGCAAACTTATAAAGGCAGATTGGTTGCAAAGGGTTTCATACAAGTTCAAGGTGTTGACTATGATGAAACCTTTTCACTAGTTTCCATGATTAAGTCCATCAGGATCGTGCTTGCTATTGCAACCTACTATGACTATGAGATTTGGCAGATGGATGTTAAAACTGCATTCCTTAACGGGAATCTTACTGAGGATGTGTACATGACACAACCTGAAGGTTTTATAAATCCTAAGGGTGCAAATAAAGTCTGTAAGCTGCAAAGGTCAATCTATGGATTTAAGCAAGCATCTCAGAGTTGGAATCTTCAATTTGACGAAGCAGCCAAAGAGTTTGGCTTTAGTCAAAATGAAGATGAACCTTGTCATACCCGCATCCCATGATTACCACTAATCATGAGATTAGGGCATGAGTTTGATGATTATACTTGATACAAAGTTCACTCCTAATTATTATTTTTTCCTTTTATTTCAAACTCTTTATTTTCTCGCATCCAATCACATAAACAAACTTTACAAGAGAATTAAACTTTCATTACTCTAATTTGATCTCAACATTAATGATACACATCCATACATTCATTATGTTTCTCATACTTCCATGTACATATGACATGACAATCAGATACATTCTCTCTTATCAAGGAAACAAATATACAAAACATCATTTACAACTCTCTCACATCTATACAAGGACCTAGAGTGACAGGGACTGACTGAACTCAACTAATATCATACTTAACTCTTGTGGTAGATCTAATATGATACTTTGACCTTCTTCAATGTCCATGTAATTTCCCTAAAAAATGTGAGTAGAGGGGTGAGCCTACTCGCTCAGTGAATGAGTATCAATTATAACAATAGTAAGCTTTAAAGAGTCTAATCATTGACAATCATATATATGGTAGAATACTCTAGATATCTAAAAGAGTAAATCAATAAATGAACCTGTTTGATTAATCTCAAAGAGAACTAATAACTTAGAAACATACAAAGGATAATTGAATAACTGCACACACTTTTTTAACCTCTCATTCATCCTATTATGCACTAAACCCACATGAGGTGTACCACAACATGTGAAAGAATTCCAACAGGCTACAATCTCACTATACAAGTCTTAGAAGCATGTCTGAGTTCCTAAGCCTATCTCTTGAGTAAGACCCCGTCTGTAGTGGGCCTCTGCACGTCTTCCTCTCGGCGACTAATAAGAGCAATCAGATATCTCAGACTCCACCTCTCAACCTGGGTACTTAGGCAGTGAGTCAAAGCCCTCAGGCTTATTGTGTATTAGTGGACCTACTCACCACTGATCACTCAACAAGTAACATAGGTACCACTGGTATCCCCGGTTGGTGTTGGGTATCACACAACTGTAAGGAGTCTGCCCTACTAGTCAAGACCCCTGCACCCTACTGGTGCACTCTGGCTTACCTCGATCTGGACTACCTCCAGTCAGGAAACTATTTCCTCCTCACAATGCAGGTCTCATCCTGTGAGGATTATAGTGTTCAGGGCATCTTCATGTCTAATTCACTCTTTAAATTCACAATTCAATCATCACATCAACAAATATTTATTCAGCTTTGTAAACCGTTCATTTCATAGACCATTTGATAACATATAACACAATTGAACTATTAAGCATCACCACATCTCAAGCTGAGAAACATTGAAATCACAATACTTGTTTCACTGAACACCCTATCATTAGGGTTTAATTTACCTCATTCACTTATCCCATAACTCGCATAAGGATTGAATACATCATAACATCATTCAATAAGAATTTCTCTCAACAGTTCACACACACACACACACACACACACACACACACACACACACACATATATATATATATATATATATATATATATATATATATATATATATATATATATATATATGAAACCTTGTAATAAATTGAACTAGGGTTTCCATGCCAAATGAAATGCAATATCTTACTAATATGTAATTCACATACAAATAAAACAATCATTCATAACCAAGGAGATTCAATTAGGCAACTTCTTTATTCAATTATACAACAATTTCAGTCATAGCTGAAAATCTTAGATTTTAGTATATTCATGTAACCTCTACAATTACTTTAAAATTTCTTATTTAGATGGATTGCAATCATTTATAATATAATTTCATAATCTAAAATTTATCACAACAGAGAAATAATCCATTTCATATCATCTTGCAAAAGCTAGATCAAAAAGACAACTTAGGGTTTGTATTCACATATTAAACAATTGAAGATATTTGATAATTTAACTCATTTTCGTGCAATTTACTATTTAAAGAAAGTACCCACTCACCTTAATGTGTGAAAACACCCTAAAAATGTAGCTCATATATGAAGATCTCGAATCCATAGCAAGACTCTATCAAAATTTGTGGTTTCTTCTTCCTTTCAACACTAAACGAGGTATGTTGTAGGTATAAGATGAGATTAGAGGTTAAACCAAACCTCCAAATTTCTGGATCAAGGGTTTCAATCAAGGGGAAGTGAAGAGAAGATGGAATCCACGGTTAAAACTACTTACCAAGTCAAATTTATAGCAACCCCTTTTGATTTTTGCTGTTCTTCACGTTCTTCCCCAAAAATCACCCCAAAAGTCACCCTCCAGGTCACCTTCTTCTCAAGAAAGATGTCTAGGATGATAGAGGATTGAATCATAGTTCCAACACACATCGTTTCATTGAAAACAGATAAGCATAGCTCGAGATAAGATCGTTCTATGATTTGCTATCCTGGGCGGCGTCGATCACGGTCACGGTGTCAACGCAACGTCGGTCGCGGTCCTAGCATCACGGGTCATGGTGTCGACGTAGCATTGCGGTCGTGGTGTCGATGTAGCATCATTCACAGTCCTAGCATTGCGGGTCGCGGTGTCGACGCAGCGTCGTTCGCGGTGTAGACTACTGGTCGCGATGTCTACATATGTTTACTAAAAAGGGTATAACTCTCTCATTTTAACTCCGATTTGGTTCATTATTTTTTTGTTGGATTTGTAATAAAATTCTATACAATCCTACAATATTATTTTGATAATAATATCAAATAAAAATCATTTATTAATTATTTCCTCCAATTTCATTAACTCTCTTCTTACACACATGTATGGGTTAATGCTATATTAACTCCAACTTGGATCTTTATAGTATGCTTAAGTGATGATTATGAGTTTCCCAAACAAGTATTTAAGGTTACCAAAGTTAATATACAGAAAAACATAGAATATTACTAACAAAAGTATGCCAGTCATTAATATTATCTTAAAACTCTAGGATTACCAGCAAAGCTAGGAACAGGTTGTAACAAACCTAGTGTGTACAAGAAGGTTAGTAGGAGCATGAATACATTCCTTATATTCTATGTATATGGCATACTGTTGATAGGGAATGAGATACCTACTTTACAAAAGGTAAAGGCATTTCTTGTAAATACATTCTCAATGAAAGACTTAGGAGAAGCATCATATATCTTAGGAATCAAGATCTATAGAGATAGATGCAGAAGGCTTTTTAGACTAAGTCAGAGCACATACATTGACAAAGTGTTGAAGAGGTTCAACATGGAGAACTCAAAGAGAGGAAGCATACCCATGAGGCATGGAGTTCCCGTCTCTAGAGCTCAATGTCCCAAATCTTGTGAAGATAGGGAACCTATGAATAGGATTCCATGTGCATCAACAATTGGATCCATCATGTACACAATGTTGTACACCCATCCCGATGTCTTGTATGCACTCAACATGATGAGCAGATACCTGTCAGATCTAGGAGATGCTCACTGGAGAGTCGTGAAGAACATCCTAAAGTACTTGAGAAGGACTAAGGATCAGTTCTTCATCTACGACAGTGAGGAAGAGTTTGTGGTAAAGGGTTACACCGATGCAAGCTTCCAAACTGATAACGATGATTACAGATCACAATCAGGATTTGTGTTTTTCCTTATCAATGGATTTGTGAGCTGGAAGAGTTCCAAGAAAGAGACAATTGCGAATTCTACAACAGAGGCTGATTATATTGTTGCATCCCTTGCGACAAAGTAGGTTGTAAGGATCAAGAAGTTCATCTCTGAACTTGGGGTGGTTCCTAGCATCCGTGATGCAATTAATCTTTATTGTGACAACAATGGAGCTATTGCATAAGCTAAAGAACCCAGATCACATCAGCGGTCCAAGCACATACATCAGTACTTCCATCTCATATGAGAGATCATATAACGAGGAGATGTGAAGATTTGGAGAGTACTAACTGAAGACAATATTATTGATCCCTTGACTAAGGCACTTTCACAGCAGAAACATGATGGTCATGCTAGATCACAAGGACTGATGTTCATGGGTGATTGACTCTAAGTGCAAGTGGGAGTATGTTGGTATGTATGCCCATAGAGCCATTCATATGATGATTGTAATGGCATACTATGCAAATGATTTGAATAATAATAAAGGCAATTTCTGTCTATATGTTTAATCTATTTTGAGATAATGATATAACATGTTAGATATCTAAAGAATTGTATTACTCAATGACATATGTCTTCGGGTTGAGGACCTAAAAAATGAGATCATATGGATGTTAAGAGTATACATTCTTGTTATGTCCCTAGTCGGTTGTTATTATGGAAATAACCATAGACATCAATAACACAAAAGACTAGAGTGATGTGTTGGTTGATGACAGAGTCTCATTAGTCATGATATGTGATATCAAACCAAGCACACATATACATATTAGAGAACAGTGTATTGGACAAACCCATCGTAAGAGTGATGCATGGAAACCACACTTGGTTAGTCAGGATCATCTCTTATAGTATTAGTGGTGACTTTGGTTCTTAGACCTGAAATCACTTCACTCATCACATATGATTGGGTACACTTTGACATCAGTAAACACAGTCCTGAAACATGGTTGTTATAACGGTGATGATTGGGTGACTTTGACCCATGGGGACTTGACTGTGAGTGATAGATATGGAATTTGTCCCTCCTAAGGGAGTTTGATATCCTGGCAACTTGAGGAGTGAGACTGAGAAATGCATGGCCATGCACATGTACATCAATATATGATATTGAGCTTACATGTATCTCAGGAAGTCTACTCTGAGTCAAAAAACATGGATTGAACGTTTGTAGAGGATGACAAGTCCATGTCTCGAGTTCGATTCAGATATTAGTGACAAAGGGACTATACATTCAATATAACACCAATAATAGATTGTAGGTTGAAAGTTGTTCTCCAACTTTCCTCTTCACTTGGAAAGCACTGATGTGCGACTAGGCACCACTCTTTGTTTGTGATGTCATAAGTTAGTTATGGACATTCATCGCCAATGTGAAATGGAACCTATAGGGTCACACACATATGATTAACCTAGAAGAGGAGTTTATCCATGAATGATGTTTAGATTGATTGCTAAAGTGTTTAAGTACTCAATTAAACATTCAATCAATAGTCTTGACTAAGAATCATCAAGTTCAAGTGTTGAACCAATTGATTAGAGTGTCACATTGATTGAGAATATTGCATTGACTGAGTTCTGCACAACCTGGACCACCAATTGACCGATTCATTGGGTGAACCGATCGGCTCATGGTCAGTGAGACGACTGGTTAACACCGGTGAACTGATTGGTTTACATGGACCAACTGAGAAGGTGTTGGGTTTCCCAATTTGTGAGAAAAGATTTTCATTTCACTTGTTCAATTTGATTGGGACAAGAATTAATCTTTGCATTAATTAGAAACGAATAAGGAAAGTCAATTATGGGCAATTCTAGGAAGTGAAATGACCTGTTCACTAAGTGAACTGACCAATTCACACTCCCAACCTACTGGTTCAAAAATGAACCAATTGGCTCACCTTCCCAAATGACCAGTTGAGTTGTGAAACGATCGGCTCGCCTACCACAGTACAATCAGTTCGTGAAATATTCAGACCCTTCTACTCTCACACAGACTGGGAACCCTGACCCTACCCTCTACTATAAATAGAGGGGTACATGGGGCTTCTCAGAGCACACAACTCAGAATATCAGTTGCTCTACAAAGTTATTGTCCTCTCTGGTTGTGGTAATCAAAAGAGCCCAAGCAAGTTCTACCTGTCCAGGGAGGAACAACGAGGGAAAGACAACTGTAGAAAAATGAATGGTGGTGGGAGAATGTGTCGATGAGTAATACACCAACATAAGGGGAGGACTCCTTCTAGTCTATCCATTAGGACGACTAGAGTTCCTGGTAGTCTGTGTGGACTATCTATAGAGGTGGGAGATTTCTGCCGCTCAGGGGGACGACTATCAACCACAGTCAGGGTCTACACCAGGAGCTGCACAGACATCGTCAAAGAATAGGTGGTTGAAGACTGCACTAGCTGTGAGGTATTATCAATGAGCAAGCCTCAAGACCAGGTATATCTCGCTAAACCATCTTTCCTATTGCATAGTTGTTGATGCGATTTGTCGGTTATGGGTTTGTGGTTGGATAAATTTTTGTTTCCGCTGCCTGTTATGTCCCACAAAACCCAACATTAATATGTCCTTGATCCTATGAAATATTAAAGGAGGTTGTGATAGGTACAAAAAGAAAGAGATTTGAGAATGGATTGCAGTGAGTGGTCACTCTTTAGTGGCTTAAGAGTAAGCATGAAAAATCTAAATGAGATATGTTTTTTTCTACATATGCTGATAAAACATTTACCTAAATTTACATTTTTCAAAAAATAAGGGTGCAGAATAAAAACAACATTAGATACTTATTTCCACAAGGTTGGGAACACGTGTCTAATTTGGAGTGTTCTAAGCGAGCCAGAGTCTGTATAGCGTGGAAATTGATTGTTTGGTAGTTAAATGTGATACAAATGTCAGATTGACACATTACAGTGGAATGTAGGAATGCAGGCGGTCTACACATGTGTTTGGTAGTTGTCTATGTTCATAATGATGTGAAAAGGAGACAAAGTTTGTGGCATGAATTGGTCGGGTTATCTAGGAAAATAGATATCTCGTGGGTAGTCATTGGTGATTTTAATAATGTCTGCATGTAGGTGGAGAAGATTGGTGGCAGATCAACACTGAATGCAGTAATTAATGCTTACAACCACACCATTGATAAAGTTGGATTGTTTGAATTACCCATGTTTGGAGGTGACCTATTCACATGGAACAATGAGAGGAAACCAGAGGACAGAATAACAAGCAAGCTAGATAGAGCCTTAGTGAATGAGAAGTGGCTGTGAATTTTTCCTAATGTGCAGGTTAAAGAGGAAGGTTCGGATCTAAGTGACCACACCCCTATCTCAGTAAAGATGATAGAAAAGAAGCAAAAGAGAAGACCTTTCATATAGTTGAATTATTGGGCTGATTGGAAAGGGTTTAATGACATCATTAGAGATAGTTGGGACATGCATGTGATTGGGAATGCAATGTATGTATTTTCTAAGAAATTTACGAATACTAAGGAAGCACGTGAGAAATGGGCCAAGGAAGAAGTAAACATTCCCAATTTACTTAAAGAAGCCAAAAAATATCAGAGAATTGCTTCTACTTGATTTGATGAATGAAGAAATGATAAAGAAAGATAGTGAACTGAAAAGGATGCTAGAGGACTTAAAGAAGGCCGAGGAAAAATTTTACTGGCAGAGAGAGATGGATGGAAGATGGGGATAGGAACACCAAGCTCTATCATTCAGTAGTTAGAAGAAGAGAGGTAGATAATATCATCTCAGAGCTCATTGACAAAGATGGACATGTTGTTAACAAGCAGGAAGACCTAGAAGAACAAACCATACAATTTTACACTTCTCTCTACAACAAAGAATAGGATATGATCAAGGATGAGGAGATAGAGTGTAATTTCAAACTGGCTATCACTCATAATAACATTCTTTTTAGAGACACAAATGAACAGGAAATCAAGGAAGCACTGTGGAGTATTGGCAACAATAAGTCACCCAATCCAGATGGTTTCAATGCCTATTTCTATAAGAAGACATGGGAGTTCATAAAGGAGGACTTGATTGCTTATGTGAGATGATTCTTTGAAGGAGGAATTATGGTTAGACATGTCAATCACTCTTTTCTTGTGCTCATTCCCAAGAAGAAAGTGACAACATCTCTTGTTGATTTTAGACCTACTGCTTGTTGTTTGGTACAATAAAAAATCATGGCGAAGATTCTAAATACTAGACTGAAGATTTTACTTCCCTATCTTATTTCTGGAAATTAGGAGGCATTCGTTGCATGTAGGAGCATTAGTGACGATGCACTACTTGCTAGGAAATTTCTACAAGACTACAATGAGATGAGAGGAAGAAGAAAGGCGTGCCTCAAGTTTGATGTATCCAAAGCTTATGACAGTGTCAGATGGGACAAACTATGGTGGATCATGAAGCAGATGGGGTTCAGTGAGCAGTGGCTTGGCTGGATGAAGCAATGTGTGAGTACTACAAAATTTTCTATCTTAGTGAATGAAACCCCCACATGTATGTTCAGAGGGAGTAATGGACTACGACAGGGTGACCCACTTTCACATCTTCTTTTTGTGATTGTCACGGAGTACTTTACCCAAAAGATGCAGAAGGTAGAAAAAAGGAAGTTGATTAAACCATATACAGTGCATGGTACCAGAGTGATGAGACACTTGATATTTGCAGATGATGTCCTCGTCTTTGTGGAAGCCAAGCAAAGCACATTGGAAAACTTGTATGTGCTACTCAGGGAGTTTGGGGAACAAACGGGGCTGCAAATTAATGCAAATAAAACGCAACTCTTTGTTTCAAAAAACTGCCATAGAATGAAAGACCGGCTAAAGGAGGCGATGGGTGTGGAGCTGGGCTCATTTCCCACACAATACCTAGGCTTCCTACTAGCAGGAAGTAATCTACATGTCAAAGACTTTGCTGATTGCATGGACAGATTGTCAGAAATGATCAATAGGTGACCCACACAGAAGACTACCATGACTGGAAGAGCTACTTTATTGAAGGCGGTGCTTGAGGGACTTCTTATTTTCTGGGTGCATCAAGGAGAAATTCCAGGTCCCATGCTAGACATGATGGAAATGATGATGAAAATTTTTATTTGGGCAAGTACTTACCACCTGATGAGATATGCACATATGGCACTCCCAAAAGATGAAGGCAAACTAGACTTGAAGGCACCAAGAGATAAAAAATGGGGGGCAATGAGAAGAATTATTAAATTTTAGGAAGGCACCTCCATATGGGGGAAATGGATGAGAGAAAAATACCCGTGGGGGCTGGATTTTATACCAAGCACGAGAGAGGGATATCCACGCACAATTAATGTTATGATAGAGATGTGCCAGCAAATTAAACATTTGTTTGATCCTGTTGAGGAGGGAAGATGGATACTCAAAGACACAAAGACCAATCTTTGGGAAGAAATGTGAGTTAGAGCACCAAAAGATAAACATATGGAGCAGGTATGGGCTAATATTCATGTCCCAAAATGGAGTATGTGTGTATACAAAATTTTACACAATGCATTAGGTACCCCAGATAAAATACATGGGTGGAATAAGGAGGTTGCTACAATTTATTTTCTATGCAAAGAGGAGAACAAGTCCCTTTCTCACCTGGTAGGCTGCTACAAATTTACAAAGAAAGTTTGGGAGTTCATATGTGAAGATTTTGGACTGAACTTACAGCTGAAAATGGAGCCACAAAGTATACTTACTAGCTGCGGGGTAAGTGAGAAAAGAAGATTGTTGTTTACCGCCCTTTTCTACCATATTTGGGGGAAAAAGAATGCATGGAAACATGGGAGTTCAACCACGATTGCAAGGGCTATCACTGTAAAAATTTGTAAATGTGTTAAATATAAGTTACACATTGGGTAGATGAGTGTTCAGTTGCTCTTTTCTGTGTTGTATGGCATTGGGACTACATGTAAATTTTGACCCTCTATATTTTTAGGGGGAAGTTGGGATATATTTTCCTGATTATGATACATACATGCATACCACCGCCGATAAGGAGTGGCTCATGTGCTCAAGCATGGTGTCCCCTAACAAAGAGACCTGAGTTTGAATCCTAGTTGCCGCCTTGATTTACCACCCTCCTGGGCATTCAACTTCCGCCAAGGAAATGGGAGAGGGTGGGGGAGAAATCTTTCTCTCTTAATCCCATACATGCATACCGCCAATGCAAAAAATGTCAATGGTTGGAAGAGCCACTCTTTTGAAGGTGGAAGTTGAGGGACTTCTGATCTTCTGGGTACAACAAGGAGAGATTCTTGATGGCATTTTAGGGACTTCTGATCTTCAGGGTACAGTAAGGAGAGATTCCCGAGGCAGTTTTTGATAGAATGAAAATGAAGACGGTAAACTTTCTTTGGGCTAGTACACACCATCCAAAGAAATATGCACGATTGACACTCCTGAAAGATGAAGGCGGGCTGGACTTAAAAGAACCAAGAGATATAGCAAAGTGGAGAACAATGAGAAGAATTATTATATATCAAGAGGGCATGTCTACTTGGGGAAAATGAATGAGAGAAACATATCCTAGAGGACTGGACTTCATACCAAAAACTAGAGAATGATATTCACGCACCATCGATGTTATAACAGAAATGTGGCAACATGTTAGAAATTTGTTTGATCCACATGAGGGAGGATGGAAACTCAAAGATACAAAGATCAATTTATGGAAAGTAACACGATCCAGAGCAATAAAGGAAAGGCACATGGAGCAGGTATGGGATGATATTCATGTTCCAAAGTGGAGCATGTGCGTCTATAAATTTCTGCACAACACTTTGGCTATGCTATATAACATACATGAATGGTACCAAGACGTTATTGTTGTTTGTATACTTTGTAAAGAGGAGGATGAATCCCATATGCACCTATTTAGTTGTTTCACCTTTACAAGGGAGGTATGGGAGATTATATGTGGAAAATTCAGCCTAAAAATGCAATTGAAGGAAGAGCCATGAAGAATGTTGTCTAGCGGTGAGAAAAGTGACAGAAAGAGGATCTTGTTTGCTTCTCTATTCTACCACATATGGGAAGAAAGGAATGCACAAAGACATAGAGGTTCAACCAAAAATCCAACCACAATTGTTGTAAAAATTTGTAAATGTGTCAAATGCAAGTTACACATTAGTTAGGAGTGTAAATTTTTACTCTTTTTTGATGTACGACATTGGGCTATATGTAACTCTCAACCTTCTATAATTTTAGAGGAAAGTTAGAATATATTTACCTGATTCCGATACATACATGCATACATATGCCGACCAGGAGTGACTCAAGTGATTAAACATAGTGTCTCCTAACTAAGGGACCTGAGTTTGAATCTCCATTGTTTCCTTAATTTACCACCCTCCGAGACATTCCATCTCCATCACATGCATGAGAGAGAGGGAGAATGCCTCTATTAATCGATACATACATACATACATACATACATACATATGTCCCACCATAGGCGTGGGAGAGGGAGAAGAAATCTTTCTCTCTTAATCCCATACATACATATGTCGACTGACAACAACTTTGAGGCCCTCACTGATATTGTCAAGGAGGGAGAGGGAGGGGAAGCTGGTCGAAGCAAGGAGGATAGAAGGAAGGACAACAAATAGGATCCGGTCAGGCATACTAAAGCACAAAAACTTCATTGATATGTCCATGCTTTTATGGAATATCAAGGGTGTGTGATAGGTATAAGAAAAAGGTGATCTAGGACTGGATCGCTGCTAGTGGGCACTCTTTGGTTGCATTGGTGGAAACAAAAATAAAGGTACATAATAAAAATAGGATTAGAAACTTATTTTCACAAGGCTGGGAGCATGTGTCTAATATAGAGTGTATAGAGGTTGCTAGAGTCTGTGTGGTATGGAAACCGGGTGCATGACATGTTTCAGTGATACAGATGTCAGATCAATAAATTACAGTTGACTGTAGGAATAATGGAGGATTGCATATGTGGGTGATAGCTATGTATGATCATAATGATGCAAAGTCCAAACTAGATTTATGGAATGACTTGACATCTCTATCTAGACAGGTAATCTTACTGTGGCTAGATTGGGGATTTTAATATTGTCCATTTATAAATAGAGAAAAAAGGAAGAAGATTAACACTGAATTAGGAGATAGATGCTTTCAACCAAATCATCGACAAAGATGGACTATTTGAACTACCAATGGTGGGAGATGATATCTTTAAGTTGAACAATGAAAGGGGACCAAAAGATAGAATTGCAAGCAAGCTGTATAGAGCACAAGTGAATGACGAATGGCTACATATCTTTCCTAATGTATAGGTAAAAGTAGGCAGATCTAAACTAAGTGACCACGCTCCTATATCTGTTTAGATTATAGAAAAGAAGCAGAACATGAGACTATTCTATTTTCTAAATTACTAGGTTGACTGGAAGGGCTTCAATGAAGTTATAAAGAAGGCATGGGACGTACAGGTGATGGGGAACCCAATGTTTGTGTTTGCAAAGAAGTTGGTAAATACCAAAGCTGTTCTTAAAAGATGCACCAAGGCTGAAGTGAATATCCCAAATATACTAGTGGAAACAAAGAGAGAATGTAAATATGTCAGAGAAAAGCTACTATTAGACCAACTCAATTTAGAATTGATAAAGAAGGATAGAGAGTTGAAGATGATGCTAGAAGACCTCAAGAAAGCAGAGGAAAAATTCTATTGGCATAGGAGCAAAGAGAAGTGGATGGCAGATGGGGATAGAAATACCAAACTCTATCATACTACTATCAAAACAAGGGAGGCAGATAATATCATATTTGAGATTATTAATGCGGAAGGTAGAGTTATCAATAGGTAGGAAGACTTAGAAGACCAGAATGTTAATTTCTATTCTGCTCTATACAATAAAAGATTTGAGAAAGAAATAGAAGAGGAGGAGATGGAGTGGAAGTTCAACCTCATTGGCACGCATAACAACATCCATACGAGAAAGACCAATGAACAAGAAGTCAAAGAAGTTGTATGGAGTATTGGCAACAATAAGTCACCAGGTTCAGATGGTTTCAATGCCTATTTCTATAAAAAGGCTTGGGAAGTCATCAAGGATGACTTGATTGCATATGTTAGTTGGTTCATGGAGGGTGGCAAGATGGTGAGGTAGGTTAATCATTCTTTTTTGGTACTCATTCTTAAGAAAAAAGTGGCATCCTCTCTTGCTGATTTTAGACCTATTGTATGTTGTTTGGTACAATACAAAATTATTACAAAGATTCTGGCTGCTAGATTGAAGCCAAATCTCCCTTATATTATTTCTGTAAATCAGAGTGCCTTTGTGATAGGAAGGAGCATTAGTGATTGTGCACTTTTGGAAGGAGATTTCTTGTTGGACTACAATGTAATGAGAGGAAACAAGAAGGTTTGTCTAAAGGTAGATGTATCCAAAGCACATGACAATGTCAGATAGGGGAAACTATGGTGGATCATGCGGTAAATGGGCTTCAGTGAATAGTAGATTGGCAGTATTGAACAATGTGTGGGGACTACAAGTTTTTCTATCCTTGTGAATGACACATCTATAGGAATGTTCAAGGGAGGCAATGGGCTGTGTCAAGGGGACCCCTTGTCTCCTCTCCTTTTTGTGATTGTTATGGAGTACTTTACGTAGAAGATGCATATGGAAAATAAGAGAAAGGAGATAAGACCCTATATAGTACATGGAACAAAGGTGATGACCCACTTAATATTTACAGATGACGTGCTGGTCTTTGTGGAAGCAAAATAGGATACGCTTGGAAATTTGCAAAATTTGCTTAATGAGTTTGGTGAACAGACGGGGCTACACGTGAATAAAAATAAAACACACCTCTTCTAATCCAAAAATTGTCACTAGGTGTAGGAAATATTAATAGAAGTTATGGGAGTAGAGAAAGGGAAGTTCCCAACAAAATATCTTGGGTTTCCTTTGGCTGGGGGTAACTTGAGGGTTAAGGATTTTGCTGATTGCATAGATAGAATGAAGGAAATGATCAACAAATGGTCAACACAGAAGACAAATATGGTGGGAAGAACTACCCTGATATGAGCAGCTATAGAGGGGCTCCTTATCTTATAGGTTCAACAAAGAGACATCCCTAGTTCGGTTCTAGACAAAATAGAGATGAAGATGACAAATTTTCTATGAGCAAGTGATCACCACCCTATGAGATATGTTAGAATGGCTCTTTCAAGAGATGAAGGATGTCTGAATTTGAAAATACCCAAAGATATAGCAAAGTGGGGGACAATGCAGAGAATGATTATATTCAAGAAGGCTCTAAAACTTGAGGAAGAAGTATGAGATAAATATACCCACGAGATTTAGATTTCAAACCAAGAACAAGGGAGGGATATTCGCGTACTATCAATGTCATGACGGAGGTTTGGCAACAAATTATAAATATTTTTGAGGTCCATGATTCAGAGAACTGGAGGATTAAATACTCAAAGCTAAATCTATGGGAAGCAACATAGTTAAGGGAAGCAAAAAACATATATGTAGAGCAGAGTTGGACGGGCATCCATGTCCTAAAATGAAGCATGTGTGTCTATAAAATTATGCATGGTGCTTTAGCCACCCTTGACAAAGTACGTGGATGGAACTATGATGTCACTATGCTATGCTTTCTTTGCAAGGAGGAGGAGGAATCCTACAAGCATCTTGTGGATGGCTGCAACTTCACAAAAAAAGTGTGGAGATGTATATGCAAAGAATTTCAGCTACAAATTACGCTTGAAGCAGACCCGAAGAGAATGATGACAAGATGTGTAAATGATGATACAAAGAAAATTTTATTTTCTGTTGTCTGCTATCATAATTGGGAGGAGAGGAATGCAAGAAGGAACCAAGGGACATCCACTAATGAGAGAAATATTGTTGTAAAAATTTGTAAATGTGTTAAATGTAAGTTGTACATTAGCTAGATGAGTGAGTTGTTGCTCTTTTTTCTAGATGTATGACATTGGAACTACATATAAACTTTGACCTCCTATATTTTTAGAGGGTAGTCAGAATATATTTACCTGATTCTAATATGTAGGTCGACAAGGGATAGCCCAGTTGGCAAATTTCATTGGCCCCAATGAAGGAACCCAGGTTTGAGCCATACAATGAAGCATTTCTTGATTTACCACCCTCCTAAAAATACAGCCTCCTCCATGGGTTATGAGATAGGGGAGGAGAATGTTTTCTCTCTTAATTCCATACATACATACATGTAGGGAAATAAGGCGACAAAATAGGCAGTAGAATAAAATTTTTACAGCCACATCCCCCATAAACCAGTGGATCGCATCAACAACTATATAATGAAAATGATGGTTTTGAAGATATACCTAGTCCCGGAGCAAGTCCAGTGACACATTCCTCGTCGTTGTAGATGCACAAATGTCATCTAGCTATTCTTGGATGGTTTTTGTGCAGTTTCTGGTCTTCACCATAGACAACATACTCAGACAACATTTACAACGGCTCATTCAATCTCATCATGGACTGTAGGCTGACGATATCCTCCTAGCAATAGGAAAAGGCCACCTTGCCTATATGGAAGTCTAGTGGAGAAATGGAAACTCCATGTTGCACTACCAGAGCTAATGGGAAAGAGTTGTTCCCTTTTGTCGATGTACTAGCTGCCAACATACTCTCCCACAACTGATCCTCGATTGTTCTCTCCCCCTCTATCCCTCCCTTTAATGGGTAGGACTTGATTGGGATTTCTATTGGTTACCAAAACTAGAGAGGACATCAATTATCAGAGTAAGTAATTATTAATTGTGTGTCTTGGGAATCCCCCAATACCCCTCTATTTATAGTAGAGACCAGGGTTAGGGTTCCCAATTGGTGTGGGAGTAGAAGGGTTTAGAATCATGAATTTTCTAGAACCTGTGAATTGCAAGACGGTCATCTCACATAGCATAACAATCGTCTCATGTGCAAGATGGTCATCTCATTTGGTGAGATGGTCATTTCTCATAGTTTCCTATACTGAATCAAAATGGAAATTCGAATCCAATTAATGCACAACATGACGTCATCACTAATCCTTAATGTAATCAAATTTTCCCACAAATTGGGTGTCTCGCTCATGTGATTCAGTTGTCTCATGACCATGAACTGGTCATCTCACTCATGTGATCTGGTCGTCTCACAACCATGAATCGGTCGTATCACTCATGGGAGATGGCAGTCTCACAACCATCATGCAAGATGGTCATCTCGCTCATGCAAGACAGTCGTTTCATGTCCAAATTCTGGGAGCACTCAACCAATTCAGTTTCTAATCAACCTGACACTCCAAACAGTCAGTCCATCATTTGAACTTAATGATTTTGAGTCCAAACAGTTGATCTATTATTTAATTAAATATCTAAACACCTTTATCATTCAATCTAAACATCATTCATGAATATACTCCTTTAATCCAAGTGTATCACATGCATGCGACCCTATAGGTCCAAAATTATGTTAGCAGTGAATGTACATAACAAATTATGACATCACAAGCAAAGAGTGGTGCCTAGTCACACATCATTGCTAACCAAGTAATTCAGAATGTCGGAGAACAACTTCAACCTACAATCCTTTATTAGTGTTACTATGATCTTATAGTTCCTTTGTCTCTGATATCTCGATTGAACTCACGACATGGAATCCTCATCCTCTCAACATTCAATCTATGTTCCTTAAACTAGAGCAGATTGTTTGAGATGCATGTGAGCTCACATATCACATATTGATTCACATGAATATGACTGTATATTTCTCAGTCTCACATATCAAGAGGCTTGGATATCAAACTCATGTAGGAGGGACAAATCCCATCTACATCACTCACACTCAGTCCCAGTGTGTCAAAGCTACTCAATCATCACCTTTATGGAAACTCATATTTTAGGATTACATTTGATGATGTCAAAGTATACCCAATGGCATGCGATGAATGTAGTGATTTCAATTCTAAGAACCACAATCACCACTATCACTATGAGAGATGATTCTGACTACCATTCCATGGTCTCCATGTATCCACTCTCATAGTAGGTTTGTTTGATACATTGATCTATAACATGTACATGTTTGAGTGACTTGATATCATATATCATGACTAATGAAACTCTATCATCAGTCAACACACACTCTAGTATTATGTATTATTATTTTCTATTTTCTTCCACGGTAATATCCAACTAGGTACATAACAAGAATGTATGTACTCTTAGCATCCATATGATCTCATTCTCTACATCACGTACTTGAAGACATACGTCTGTGTCATCATCTCATGACTGAAACAAGCATAATAGATGAAATTACCTTTTATTATTATCAAATTAGTTATTTAATGCCACATTCCAATCATCATATGATTGTCTCTTTGGACATACATGCCAATAATAAATACATATTGTTCCACCCTCCCAGGTGTTCACCCTTCTCCATGATCATTGGAGAGGGGAAGAGAATGCCTCTCTTAATACCATACATACATATCGTGAGAGAGTGGGGATATAATTATATAATAGACAAGTAAATTTTGATTTAATAACCTCCACGATGTCCAACTTCCGCTACATGTTGTGGGATAGGGGAGAGATTTTTCTCTCTTGATCTCATACATGCATACATATATATATATATATATTTACATACATACATATAAGTATTCTCCAATAAAGGGACTCAAGTTCGAACCATTAGACAAACATTTCTCACCTTAATATCCTCTTGGGCGTCCGACCTCCTCTATAAATTGTCAGATTGTTGGGAAAAATATTTCTCTCTTAGTCTCATATATACACATACAAATATATATACATATATATGTGTGCATATATATGATTTTATAACAAAGTACTATAATTATATAGATAAAAGGTAACCATATGCATGCAAACATATAGAACAGAAAACACACACATAAATAGTGTGTACTATCATCATCTAAGTTGAGTCCTAACTATGTTGGGGTCGGCTACATGGATCCTTTGTTTCCATTCTTCTCTATCATGGGTCATATTTGGATGAGATGTAGAGGTTCAAAATCTCTCAATATAGGCCCTTCCCATGTTAATTTAGGCCTTCTTCTTCTTCTTCTTCTTCTTCTATTAACTATGTTTGACTCAATAACATTACTTTCTATGGCACATTAGTCGGTCTGGATTGCACATGTCCATACCATTTGAGTCGACCCTCGCACAACTTGTCCTCAATGCTTGTCACCCTCACTTTATTCTCGATTTAGTCATTTCTCAAGTGATCTTTTCTTTTATTCCCACACATCCATCTCAGCATACACATTTCAGCCATGTTCATCTTATTGAGACCTTGCTTCTTCACTGCCCAACATTCAATCACATAGAGCATGGTTAGCCATATAGAAGTTCTATAATACTTTCTTTTTAATCTGAGAGGGATCTTCCATTTACATAATACTCTAGTTGCACTCCTCCTTTTCAACCATCCTACAATGATCATGTGAGAAACGTCATTTTGGACATCCCCATCTATTTGAATAATAGAACCCAAGTAACAAATTTATCACATTTTGGTATGTCTACTCCATCCAGCTTGGCTCCACCCACGCGAGATTGGCTGAAATTACAATGCATTTACTCAATTTTTCTCCTACTAATCATCAATCCATTCGATTCTAATGCCTTTCTCCAAAGTTCAACTTTATCATTCAATTTGTTTTTAATTTCATCAATCAATATAATATCATCAACAAATAACATACATCGAGAATATCATCCTAAACATTCTTTGTCAACTCATCCATAACAAGAACGAACAGATACAAGATGAGTGTGGATCCTTGGTGTACCCCAAATGTGATAGGAAAAGTTGGTGTCTCTCCTCTAGGTGTTTTCACACTTGTAGTAGAGCTAACATACATTTCTTTAATCAAATCAATATATTGGATTGGCACACCCTTTTTCTTCAAAACCATCCACAACACTTTCCTAGGTACTCGATCATAAGACTTCTCCAAATCAATAAAAATTATTTTAAGATCTCTTTTGATTTCTCTATACTTCTCCATAAGCCTCCTTATTAGAAAGATATCATCCAATTTTGATCTTCCAACCATGAAACCAAATTGGTTGTTTGATATTTGTGTTATATATCTTAGCATCTGCTCAATAATCCTCTCCCAAAGCTTCATTGTGTGATTCATCAATTTGATACCTCTATAGACTGTGCAACTCTGAACATAACCTTTGTTCTTTTAGATGGGGACCATACTAATATTCCTCCACTCATTCAGTATCTTCTTGGTCTTCATGATCTTCTTAAAGGAATTTGTTAGCCATTTAAATCCTTCATCCCCCATACTCTTCCATACATCAATGGGAATACCATCTGGTCTACATGTCATTTTCATTTTCATCCTTCTCAAACCTCAAATAGTGAAACTCATCATGTTAAATGATATCTCTTATATTCATGTCACACAAGTCGTTAACATTATTTACAATATCTCCATTAAAAAGCTTATGGAAGTGATTTCTCCATTGGTTTTTTATATCATCATCCTTCACCAACACTCTACCATCTTCATTCTTAATGCATTTTACTTGACTCAACTCTCTTTTTCTCTTATACGAGTCATTTTATATATATCTTTTCCTCTTCAGTTGTGTCTATCTTCATATAAATACCATTAAAGTATCTAGACCTTGCCTTTTGAACAACCTTTCTAGCTTCTTTCTGTTGTTGTTTGTATCTCTAGAATGTTGCATCATCTCAAGATTTGGGCAATCTCCTATAAATCTCCCTTTTTAGTTTAATACCTTCTATACTTCATCATTCCACCACCAAGTCTCTTTCTATGGAGGTCCGCAACCTTTGGATTCCCCTAAAACCTCTTTGGAAATTTTTGTTATGCAGGAGCTCATGTTATGCCACACAGTATTAACATCAAACTCCAGGTTCCAAGTTCCCTCCTTGATGATTTTATCATAAAAATTCAATTTCTTTTCTCCTTCAAGATTTCTCCACTTTATCCTGCTATCTTGGTTTTTGTTATGCTTGTCTTTGTTGATCTTCATGTCAATATCCAAAACCACCAACCTGTGTTGGGTTGTGAATTCCTCATCAGGAATCACTTTATAATCCTTGCATAGTTTATGATCCACTCTCCTTGTAAGAAGATAATCAATTTGACTACAATTGTTCCCACTCTTGAAGGTAATCTTATGAGATTCTTTTTTCTTAGAATGGGTGTTTGCCAAAATCATATCATATACAACTACAAAGTCTAATATCATCAGTCCTTCATGATTTCTTCTCCCATATCCAAAACCACCATGAACTCTCTCATATCCAACATTGTTACTCCCCACATGGCCATTTAAATCACTCCTAATAATGATCTTCTCATCTTTCAGTATTCTCTGCATCAATTAATTCATATCATCTCAAAAATCCTTCTTAGCCTCCATACTAAGGCCAATATGGGGGTCATAAGCACTAATAATGTTAAAAATCTATCCCCCAAGAACAACCTTTATAGATATGATTCTGTCACCCATCCTTGTGCTCTTAACATCATCATACTTTAACATCTTATCAACAATAATACATACAATATTTCTATATTTATAAATTCCTATATATCAGATTTTGTATCATGTGTCTCCAATCTCTCTACAACATTCTCTTATCCACTTGATTTCCTGCAAGCAAGCTATATTGACTTTTCTTCTCATCATGGTATCCACTATCTCTAAATATTTCCATGTCAAAGAGCCAATATTCCAACATAAATCGAATATGTTATTTTTTTAACTTTCTTCTTTACCTACCTTTGTCGATAATGTTTCCCTTGCACATTTTTCACTACATCCGGACAATGATGCGGAGGGACTAGCTTATTTACCCACACCCATCCAAGATTTAGTAACCCTTGCACATTTTTTATTATATCCAGAAATGATGCAGTGGGATTAGCTTCTTACCCACACCCGTCTATGGTGTGGAAATACTTGTTTGTCCTTCAATACAACTGGGCCTCATTGTGTTGAAACCCCTTGCATATTTATCACTACGCCTAGGTGTCGATGCACTACATCGCTAGGTAGGGACACTCTAATTTTTTATAAGGATTCATGTCATAGAAAGAGTGACAAAGTTATTATAGATGGGTGTTAAATCACCACCAATCCTCCTCCTTTACCTGGTCTTGGGACCGACTACATTTGTGCAAAATGTACAAAGCATAGACAGAGTTATATCGATAGTATGTATATGGCTAAAAAATCAGACCATGCCTAAATTTGAATTGTTTAAGCAGTGTCCACATTATACTAAATTAAATTCAAACCCCCTCTATTAAGTGGAGGCATGTTGATTGCATGGAATCCCACTATGTGCATGCACCTCAACACCCACCAGGGCTCCTATTCCATCTCTATCCTCCTCTTGAATTCAAATAACTCTAACTTCTATTTCACTATAGTTTATGATAAGTCTACTTATAATAAGTTGCCTTTCCTTAATTAATTATCCTGTCTAACTAGCTTGTTTAAGGGTCATACTTGTCTTATAGGTTTTTACTTTGATCTTACACGTTAGAGATTAAAGAGGAATTTCAACTCTTCCATCCACTACTCCCACTGTCTCAAAAATGATACCTTTTACAACTTTATCCTTTCCAACCACCTTGTTGACCTCTCACCTTCAAATTCTAACTATACATGGAAGAGAGGAGTATATTGTTCCAAGCTTGTTCATTTCCTATGATCTAATTCTTGGGGCTCTCTTCACCCCTTATTCTACTATAAAACTTCTTAAAGGACCCATTTCAGTTCATTTTCCTATTATTTTGAATACCAACTTGTAGAGGTGGGGCCAAAGACCCTTCCAATTTGAAAGATTTTGGATGCATCACTCTTCCATTCTCCCTTTGTCTCCATTTTTTAAGTTATTTGTCACAACAATATATATCTAGGGGCTGATATTCAAGGTAACATAAGGAGACAACACCTTTCAGGTTGTGGTATTGAGAAATTTCCTATTAAATACCTTGGGTTTCCTTTATCTCCTAAGAAGCTTTCATGGTTTGCTTGGGCCTCAATATCCACAAGACTTCCAAGACCCTCAACCAATGGAATGACAACTATCTCAACATAGCATATATGTTGGTTCTTTTCAACTCATGTTTCACCTCATCTTCTTCATACTTCATGATATGCATCCCTCTACCTCACATTGTTATATCTAAGAATAAACAATTGAGGCATTCTTTCCTGTGAGAAGGATCTAACACGAACTATGGTATTTATCTTGCTAGTTGGGACTCCATCTGTCGACCTTGTCGACTGAGCAGATGGGGTATCTTGGATTTAAACTCGATTTTCTATGCTTATTTAGTAGTGTCATTGCTTCTCTCTGTGAAAAGAAACCTACAATGTGTTTGACCTTGGTGACTTAGAAGTATTATTTCAATATCATCCTTGGCATACCTTGAAAAATTACCATCTTCCCCCCTTCTAGTGCTATATTAAACTGGCTAAAATTTTTGTCACAAACTCTATCACCATTTCTACAGGTGCTTTTAAAAAATCATCTTTTGGCAGGACCCTTGGCACCCACAGGGAGTTTTGTCCAACCTTCTCTCACAACTCCTCATATCTTGAGACTTTGACTCTATTTCTATTGTAGATCAACTGTCTTGTTTCTGTCAACTTAATAATGTGGCTCTTGGCTACGCTTCTATATGGGTCCCACTAGAATATTAGAGGTTTTTAGGACCCCATAGATGTTACTTTTACTTTATTGTTGACGAGAACATTTACCATATTTTTATTGACTTTTGCTCATCATGTTTGGGAACGCGTTTTTCTTAAACCTTCATCCTATTCTAACCATATGAAGTCACATATTCTTTCTTACCTTTTTGGTGACTCTCTTGTTTTTTCCTTATTTTTGATTACTGTACAAATATGATAGGGACTGATATTTGATTATACATCTAGAAGAAAATGAACAACCATCTTTTCAATAACTCTTTTGATAAGTTCCCTGCTCATTGTTGAGCATACCAACCAATTGTAGTGTCTTTGATATTCTTCTTGCAGATGATTATACAAGTGGTTTTGAAGTTGGATCAATGAAGTTGCTAAAATTAAAGTGCTTTGGTGCCCCATCCTCTTAACACTGACCGCCCTGGTGTTACAACTGACCCTTCAAAACTCATCTTTGTTGATACCCTTTTGGATGCTTCTGATAATGACATCTGAAGATTATTGATCTTGCTAGGCTTATCCTGTTGTTTGTTGACGTGGTCACATCTGTGTTCACTTTTTTATGGTGGTTTATGGGCACCTCCCCCATACTTTTCTTATATCATTTTTATATGTCTCTCAAGTCATCACGGTTGGTAGTGATGTGCTTTCTTATATATGAATGGTAATGGTTATCTAAAGAAAGGGTCTAACAGATTTCACACCAGGCTGGAATTTAATCTGAACTTGAAGAATATAAAATTAATTTTGCCTTGAGTTTGAACTTTAGACCCAAAATTATTCGATTAACCTAAAAATTTACAAATATATCTTCAATTGAAAAAATACTGGACTTTAAAACCACCTATGTCTAATTACATTACCAATACATTATTTTTTACAGTTCTACATAATTTCATATTAATTTTAAATTAATTTTCTAAATATATGTTTATATGATTTATTATGTTGAATATTTAATAAACTTTGTGTTTAAACTCTTCTTATATATATATATCATATTTTAGGCTTGTTTAAATTAAAAATATGTTTACTATATTTATTATTTTTAAGATTTAGACAATTGTGGGTCATCATGGACCAAAAAATAATTTAAGATTAGGTAATGAGGTCAAGGGTTTGATCAGGAAAATCTACCTTTTGCAAGCTTGGGGCATCGTAAAAGAATATTGACAACAGTGACCCGAAAAAAATCCGGTCAACCCAATTCCAATTGCCGCCCTCAACATATCTATACTACTATAAAAAGAGCGAGTTTGATACTGCGCTCTGCTTGATTCACTCTCTTCTCTCATTTTTTCAAGAAATTTTGCTCATACAAATATTTATTTCCACACTCTTCTATTAACTTTTATTATTTTTAATTCTGTATTTCTCTCTCCATCCCACCGAAATGATTCCTTGATTCTCTCCTTTCAAACAACCAACACAAATATCTTTTACCGTACGAACTTTTCACGAACGAGTCCTCTCCCCGTATATTTCTAACACATTTTATATATCACGTGTATGTACACGTGTGCGTTCACTAGTATATCTATATATAATTCATCTCATACGTTTGGATAGGATGGAAGGTGAGGTAAGGATGCCTTGCTTCTTCCACGGTCTTCGCTGATGCACTGTATATTGGTAGACCGTGGAACTATGGGAGTCACACAGCGAGGTTTACTGCTGATAAACAAGAAGCGGACAGCCAGACACCCCAGTCTTGTACGCAACCAACAAACAAAACGCGCATTGACCGGGCGCGTCCTGAGATCTCAGGCGTGGTAATTGAGCTACGCATCAAGTTTGGAGCCATTCGCCTGCCAGGGAGCCATGTTTCTGTAGTCGCCTCTACATTCTGCAACACCCGTCTGCGTTTCCCCAAAGCCGAAGCCGTGCACTACTGGTTGCGAATTGCTGAGTGCTGACTGAGAAGGCTCACCCTCCACGGGTTGGCGGTTGCGGTGCAGGAAGGCGATGTGCAATGCATGCTCGAGCCGCGAGCATCCGCCGGCCGCTGCGGCCCATGACTTTCGCCGCACTCCTGCTGCCTCGGTACTGGCATTTTATGTAGTATACATACACTCGAGTTCCTTGGCAAGCACGATCTACGCATCATCTATATCCCGATTAAACTATATGATCACAAGTTGGAAGTCTTGGTCAGGTTATATGACAACAAGCCTAGCTCCTCGTTTAAAGAAGTAATGGGCTTAGGTTTTTTCTTTGAAAAATATTTAGAATTAAATTTCTGTACATTTCTAATTCCTTCCAACTTACGTATTGTACATACATTTGTTGATATTTTTATCATAACTTATTTCATATGGCCTTTAATGTGTTATATATACACAACAACATAACTTTCAAATTTTAATCATATATACAGTATTTTACACGACATTACATATTGTAATATTTATTCATGCATAATGATTATTATTTTTAACTCAATTTTTACGTACAGTTAAGATGTATAGTACAATACATACAGTACAAGACGTACAATTCTAACAACTATATATTACATGTATCCCTCAAATCTTGTTACTACTATCCCGTCAGATTTTTGTATTTTTAATACGTATAGTACAAGACATATAGTACGAGACACATACAAGACTAAAATCATTTGACAATACATTTAGACGTGCAGTTTGAACGCACAACATAGACTACATTTTGTATACATTTAGAATATAACACTTGTCAAAATTACAGACAATAAGTACAATATTAACAATCATATTGTACAAGAAATACAAAACTAACAACCACATTATGTATACATTCAAAATGTAGCATTTGAATAAATTATGTTAAAAAAGTACAACACTTTCAACCACGTATAGTAAACACACGTACTATACTTAGTGCGAGAATGTTGGTGGGGTAGAATGGAGCTGGAGAGCGGAGTTGCAATTGAGAAAATGATTTTTCAAAAATTGGGACTGACGAGAGGAGTGGAAAGGGAACTTCAAGACTCTTCAGCTTCTGCATGAAATTGTTGTAGAGTTAATTTACATGAGAGAAAAGGTTAGAATCAGACTTATATGAACTCCCGAAAATCAGATATGTGAACGGATAATGTAACTCTTTTCTTATTTACTTCCAAAATATTAATTTTGCTTTTACGGCCATCGCTAAATGCTTAAGGTTAAGTTACTTTTCTTCCCTGCATAATTGATTTGCTGATTCTATCTCTCCATCTCTAATTGTCCGAGGGAATTTTCATGTCGAATCCGTTCATTTTTCTTATTAAAGTTATCTTAATTAACTAGGGAAATTTCATCTAGATAGATGACAAGCTTGGTGCTGACTGCCCAAAATCGCGGAATCCTACTGATGTAAAACGCAGCCTAGAGGATGCGGTTGTTAATTTTTACTCCATGTCCGCCTAATCCCAGAAGATAAACATATAAACTATCTAAAACACATAACTCTTGTGTGTAAACATTTCCTAAAATGGGCCTCTTGCAATAAGATCAATTGGTAGCGTCTCGATTACATCAATGTTCTGTCGCGGCAAGCAAATAAATTGTGACCTTTGCTGTTGTCGCAAGCAACACCATTCAAGCTAAACGAGTTCTTTTACTTTACACGTCAAGCCAATCTCAGTTGGTTTTTTTTTCTTTCAAATAAGCATTCCTGATATATATATATATATATATAATACAGAGGCATTCGGGTGTGCGAACATAATTAAATCCGGCTTATGTTGGATCTAGATCAAAAGGTGTTCGGGAACATTGTATGGTTTTGTTCTGATTTGGTTCGGATAGCAGTGGGATTGAAGATAAACTAGGTAGAAATGCTCGCACATGATATATTACTTGCCATCTAATGCACCTATAGAATACAACCCGTGTTAAAAATATGTAATTCACATGCACGCAATAATAGCAAATATAAAAAAAATAAAATAAACCAATTGGTTCATACCTACGTTGACATTAAGAGAATACTTGTATTTAGCAGACTTTCACTGGATTCCAAAATGATAGTCGACACTCTTTGTGATGAAGGAAGTTTTATTTCATTTCTTCATTGTTGAAATATATTCAAAATCTTTTGCTATTTACTCTACATCAGGGGTATAGACAATAGTAGTCTCGTCAATTAAGCGCACATCATTGGAATGCTCTTAGCTAGCATAACCCTAAACTTGACAACAAAATTAGTTTCAGCTGTTAGGAATTAAAAACCAAATGAATATCTTACTAATATTAAAAAAAAAACTCAAATGCCTACATAGTCACCAAAAAATCGTAAATGGATGGAATGGTCGATGTGCATATGGTTCAAATTTGGATCTATGCATGCCTTACTATGTATTGGATATGGTTTTTGAAATAAAGTAGCTAAGTGTAACCTAGAAAAACCCTAAATAACCTAGAAAAAATACCAAGAAATAGTTTTATCCCTTTATATGCCTCTTTTTTGACCACCTCGCCCCAAAATCCAAGGTTAGAGGCAGTGTTGGCCTTAAGTTGAGGCGTGATTTATCAAGACTTAGCGGTCTTGGATCATGAGATATTACAACTGCAATGTCATTCTCTACATGCGTGTCAACAATGTCAGATGATTGGCAAGGGCCACCTCTCTTGATGGCTCATCCAAAAGCAAAACCATAAAATGAACTCAATGTAGGCACAACAACCTAAACTCAATGAGCCCTTATACACCACATGAGACCCCTGGATCCATTCAAAATTGCCCCCTTATAGAGTTGTATCGTCTAGCTCATGGCGATAAATGGCGTATCCACCTCATTTTCCTTTTCCCCTCAACCTACTTAAGGTTCTCAACACCAAGCACGATCACCTTATTGACCTCTTGAGCCATGATTCTAACCTATTTTTCTTCTATATTCTTCCATGTACTCCCACCTCATGGTCGACAAGATATTCCCACAACACCCCATTGTGAGCCCAAAAAATTAGACACCACCACTACATGTAGTTAACTTTTGGTGTGCTAGGTTGAGAATCCTTATCAACTCCACTATTGTTGTAACCCCTACAATGACACCATCATATATTATTGACCAACATCATCAATGTAGCAAACCAAAGTGGTGCCAAGAACAATGGGATGATGGTTTCACTCTTGAGCACCCACTAGTACTTTTTATCCTTGGCATCACCTGAGGCTGTTAGAAACCTCATCCTTCTCCCTTTCCAGGGAAGTGATAAGAAGATCCAAAGTTAGTATTTAGGACCCATCATATTGCTTCCATGGAACTAGATGAACCGCCAATCCATTGCCACTTGGGTGCCACAAGCTCAGTTAAATTGTGTGAAGAGAATGGCCATGTATAGAAAAGCATGGACTCAAACTTCTATGGAAGAGGATTTTAGGTACATATAAACCTTTTGTAGTTTATAATAGTAGCCTATATCCTTAATAGGAAATTGAAATTAGTTTAATTTAAATGACAAAAAATACGATACAAAAGGTTACTAATGAGGAGTCCAACTATATAGTGTTATACCCTAATTTACACATGACTTATAAGAAACCATTATGTAGGGTTTAGGGTACAAAAAGTTCAATAAAATTACCAAGAATAAGCACACATATGGGACAATGATGTTGGTTTGTTCCTTAACACTTAATAATGGCATTGTTAGGTTAGTAGGCATATAATTTTGTGCCCATCTTCGATATTGGTGTATAACTGTATAGGATTAAGGGAATAATTGACTCTAGATAAATCCCTTAGTCTTATGAAAATATCAACAAAGTGTTAATAACCTACCCTAATTTAAGGATGAATATTGAATCAAGAAAGCATATATGTACTTATTTATATTGTGTTATTTCATTTTTAAGATTTGAGGAGATGTGTGGTATCAAAAATGACAAATATAGTAGTTCCATGCATGTCATACTCAATATTAAATCATCCCTATCATATGAAATATCGACCTTGTATAACATCAATCTAGAGGCTCATATATAATACACTATATATAAAATTTTTTTGGGAAACCTTATATTTATAAAGAGAACCTCAGGTATCCCCACATAATATCAACAAATTACATTTGCCTCATTTTATCCAACAATTATGTATCTATTGGTAAGCGGACAATAAATTGCTAGTCAATAGTAATGAATGAATCTTTCACCTAAGAAATTTTTTGAGTTTGCAATTATATAATATTTTAGAGGTTAATTTTATAGTAATACATGAAATTTCAATATTTAGACAAATATATTGATATTTTACAATTATAAAGATTATACATTTTACCAATTGTATCAACATATATATCATGACATTGTGCAATCCCTTTTTTTATTATTGAGAGAACTGCCCTCGTAGAAGTGCCACTTTGGTGACCCCCCCAGACATTGTGCAATCTTAACAAGCAACAATATCTATTGATTTTGTACCATTCATTGCAGGCATTATACATGCAACTAGAAAAATACATGAACATACATCAATAGGGAAAGCACAACATACATACATGGAACTATGAACAACAATATTTTATTCAACTATAAAAATGAAATTATACATGATATCGTGAGGTTTATCATTTTCATACCATATATTGTAATTAACTTGTTAGGTTTCCAAATTTACGCAACATATAGGTATGTGATAAATATAGTAATAGGCAGTTAAACAATTTATGTCTTTGTGACACATTTGTTAATGTATATAAAAAACTATGTACTAGTGTTTTATTTTGGAAGGTAAAAAAATATATTTGTTAAAAGAAGAAAACATCATGTATTTGATGAAATTTATATTGTTTGAAGTACATATCACAAATAAATTATTGTTCCTTTAAACCATGAGAGATTATCACAATTAACTCTATGATATTTTGTGTTGATAATTTGTCTAAAACCATAGTGGTGAATGTATAATTAATAAACCCATGTTAACCCTAAGGTGGCGATTATTTTCATCATCATAATAATCTAAATCTCAATTCCAACCATGTTGGATTTGGTTACATGAATCCTTATTTACCTGTCAATTCTATTATGGGTCATATCCTAATCAAGATGTAAAGATTCATAATATCTCCTTCTAAGATCTTACCAAGTTAATCTAAGCGTAAATATTCTTCTTTTAATATTTCATGATTTAATAGATGTTATTTGAATAGATGTATTAGTCGGCCAGTGTTGCACCATTCCACATCATACCATCTCAAAAGGCCCTTAGAAAACTCATCCTCAATACAATCACTCCCACATTTTTCTAGATACAATCATTTCTCAAAAGATCTGTCCTTGTCTTCTCATGCATCCATCTCAACATATGCATTTAAGACACATTTATCTTGTTGATACTTGGTTTCTTCACCCAAAATTCATTCCCATAGAACATGACAAGTCTAATAATTGTCCTAGAATACTTACTTTTTAATTCAAGAAGGATCTTCTTGTCACATACTACTTTAATTTCACTCCTCCATTTTAGAGATCCTATTTTGACCATGTGACAAGCAACGTTTTGAATATTGCCTTCCATTTGAGTGATAGAACCTAAATAACAAAGCTTAACAGATTTTGGTACATCCACTCCATCCATCTTGGCCGCACCATTCACAACTCCAGACTAATCCTTCTATTTGTCTTGAAACCATTAGACTCAAATGTATTTCTCTAAAAATTAACTATATAATTTAGTATTTCTTTCATATAAACCTTATATGCAATATCATTAGAGTATACTATGCACCAAGTAGTAACATTCGAAAGATACTTTGTCAATTCATGCATAATAAGACATATTTGTATGAGCTAAGTTTTGATCCTTGATGAGTGTCTCCCATGTGAGAGTCCTAACACTAGAATTTGAGATATCACACATGCCTTTAATCAAGTCTATATATTGGATCAAAACACCCTTTTTCTTCAAAACCCTCCACAAAACTTACATGGGTACTTGATCATAAGCCTTCTTGAAATCAATAAAACATGTGAATATCTCTTTTATTTTCTATGTACTTCTTGATGCAGTTCCTTATTGGAAAATGACATATGTTGTGGATCTCCGAGGCATGAAACCAAAGTGGTGATCTAGTATCTATGCTATATATCTTTATTTTTATCAATATTCCTTTCCCAAACCTTTAGAATGTGACACATCAATTTAATACCTATGTAGTTTGTGCAACTTTGGACATATACCTTGTCCTGGTAGATGTTGAGTATGGTGGAATTTTATGGTCTTCATAATCTAATTAAAGAATTCTGTAACCACATAGCTCCATCATCCCTCATGCTCTTCCACACATTGATATGAATACCATTTGACCTACATGCCTTTAGGATTTTCATCTTTTTCAAAGCATTCTAGAACACATATAGTGAAATGTGTCGTGTTTAAGTGATATATGATGTATTTTCCTATAACAATAATCTTTTACTGTATCCAAGATTTCTCCATTGAAAATCTTATAAAAGTAAATTTTGCATTGCTTCTTGATAACGTGATTCTACACCCACACTTCACCTTCTTCAATCTTAATGAATTTTTCTTGACTCAAGTCGCTTTCTTTCCTTTCTCTCACATGTATATATATAATATGTAGTATATAATATAAACTATATAGTTATATATACATTTTTTCCATTGTATACGGTCCAAATTCTTATATATTTCTTCAAAATATTTAGATATGACCTCTTGAACAATTTTCTTAGATTCTTTATTTGCTTGTTGGCATATCTAAAAGTTGCATCATCTCAAAATTTGGGCAAGCTCCAATAAATTCCTATTTTGTAGTTTTTTAGAAACTTTTAACTTCATCATTCCACTAGGTTTTTGTTAATGGAGGACCACTCCATTTGGTCTCCCCCAAAACCTTTTTGGAAATACTTGTTATTAGTTATCACATATTATGGTACATATAGTTAACATTATCATCTAAGTTTTTAGTGCCCTAGTTGATGAATTTAGAAATTGTCATGTTTGTACTTAACCACAAATCTTCTAAATTGGTTCAAAAGACACCATAAGAGATATGGACTAGGAAATATCCCAACATGCCTTTTATGAAGATTTATGGATGTGGAGATAATGAAAAAATATATTTTTATAAAAGTCTTGAACCCAAATTAGAAAACATCATTTTTTGATATCCTAAGGAATCCAAAGGATATTACTTCTATTTTCCATTTGACGACAAAGTGTTTGTTTCAAGAATTGATACATTCATTTAAAAGGAATTTATCTCCAAAAGAGCTAGTGGGAGGAAAATATAACCCAAGGAATTCGAGACCAACAAGACGTTATTAAATGTATTAGGGTATATGACAAACAATAAGAATCACAAGAGGTTGTAGATCTTTGAGTTCCTCATATAACACAAGAATCTCAAAGGCCTATTAGGACACACCTTGAGCTAGAAGATTTGGAATTTTTATGACTCAACAAGGTGATATGTCAGCCATGGATGATGATGGGTGATGTCTCCTCATGAGAGTGTAATTTATATAAATAATAAAACCTATATTATACTCACACAACCCATAATAGGATGGGTCACAGTATAGTATAGATTAAGGTTATCTCCACATGAATCCAATACAAATCAAAGAAAAAAAATTAAAATTAATCATGCAATTCAAATAAGAAAAGTTGGTTGGTTTGATTAAGTGTTGGATCAAGCCATAGTTACCACAATTTATCTTTCAATTGAACAATTATAACATATGTGTTTGGTTCCCAAATACCTATCAATCGTGCAATGAATGACTGTATAAAACAAACTCGATTTATTGTTGGAAACATCTCAAATTGCATTATGATCGATGGTTTTCATCTATTAGTTGCCTAAGTTACAATATTACTCATCTCTGAACTCATAATTATTGCACAAGATATTGAGCTCTTTTAGATTGCTCCAAAGAGAGTCTGAACTCCACCTTCATGACCTGCACAAGGAGATTTAGCATTGAGGCATCCCTATTAAGTTTCATGTAATAGGAACTAGAGTTCTAATTGTTCTCCAATAAAATCATATCTCACTCAAAATAATAATCTAGGGACTTGGAGAACCCTAACCATAGATTCTCATGAACAGGTTACAAAAATTAGAGAAATGAGAGGGAAATTTGTAATACCAAAATCCAATGTTCTTTACATGACTAATAGGTTTCATTTAGGCACCAAACACAAAGGAAACTTCTCTATATGAGTAGGCAATACACAAATAAGGTTAGATATAATAAAGTAATAAATTTCAAGGAATAAAGATAAGAAAACATAGTGTAAAAGGAGAAACTACATATAGCAATTTTTAGAGTAGATATCCTCTATAATAGAGCTTCACTTGAAGATTCCCAGGCTTAGAGAGGAAGAAATACACTTCAAAGCCTTTTTATTCCTTTCGACCTCTTTTATGGTTGAGTAACCTCATTAGTTTCCTCATCTCTTTTTATCTAATTTGAAATGAACCAAATGAATGATATTTCCCACAACCACCCTCCTATGCTTCATATTTTTTCCACTTCCATGAGGTTTCTTGTCATGCAATAGATAGTGCATGACATGCACTTCATAAGTTTCCAAAGTGTCAATTTCAGATCCATTTGGCACATTATACATGTGTGGGAACTCATCATGTTGGTGGTCTTGTGAACACATTACATATGAAATTGCATGATGTGTAGTTGAAATGACACATTGTCCATGTTGATGGTTGAAAAGGTTGTGGTGCATGACTTGCTAATATGTAGCACGAAATGTGCATTGAGGTTGAGTTTTCCAACATCTTTTGGGATTAGGCATGACATGCACATGATGTGGAATGGTATTAATGGGATTGAGGAATCAGAGTGTGTGTTTGGGCGTGCACACGTCGTGCGCATGTGAATGCACACGTGCTTCTTCATAGAGAGTTCTTCTCTTAATTTTCAAGAGATTTTTATCTTTATTTTAAGGTGGAATTGGTTACTAATGAACCAAACTTCATAATATTTGCTTCATTTGACCTTCTGTAAGTATTATAGTAATAAGATTAATTACTATATATATTCAATTTCAAGAAAAAAATGTAGACATAACATGATATATTGATCATTAAATGCAATATATCAGGGCTAAAAAGTAGTATGAACTACATTTATCAATGATCCATCAACCTAAAATGATGTTATTGAGGGACCATATTTTGAGAAATGGCTTAAAGCAATGAGATGTGGGATAAATTCCATGTATAGTAACAAGGTATGGGCCTTGGTGGATCCACCTAAAGTGGTAAAACCCATAGGGTGGAAATGGGTCTTCAAGAAGAAGGGAAACATAGATGGTAATGTATAAAACTACAGAGGGTGATTGATCACAAATGGTTTTAAGAAAGTTCAAAGAGTTGAAGATGATTTATATATGTTCACCATGTGCCATGGTTAAATCCATCGTGATCATTCTTTCAATTGCAGCTCATCATGACCATGAGATCCAAAAATGCTTGTTATAATTGCATTCCTAGATCATAATATCCTTGAGGATGTGTACATGACACAACCCAAAGGTTTTCTTGCTCCAAGTGAATCCTACAAAAATGATTAAGCTACAATAGTAAATTTATGTATTGAATAAAGCATCTCAAAGTTGGAATCTTCTTTTTTATGAGATAATCAAAGAGTTTGTCTTTATCCAAAATGAAGATGAACCTTGTGTTTATAACAAGGTTAGTTGGAGCATAGTTGTGTTTCTCATATTGTATATGGATGACATACTTTGAAGGGGAATTATTTCTTTCTCTACGTTAATGAAAACTTGGTTGGGAAATACCTTCTTAATAAATTACTTAGGAGAAGAATTCTATGATCTAAGAACCAAGATCTATATAGATACATCTAGAAGGCTTCTTGGTCTAATTCGATGTACATACACTAACAAAGTGCTTAAAAGGTTCAACATGTGAAAGTTTAAGAGAGGACAATTATCCAATGTCTCATGCAAGAAGTGTCTTTATAGCTCAATTCCACATATCTACCAATCAGAGGGAACACATGAGTAAGATTCCATAAGCCATTACAATTGGATCTATATGTATGCAATGTTATGTACAGGTCCCGACATCTCCTATGCTTTGGGCATGACAAGAAAATACTAAATAGATCTTGGTGAAGGTCATTAGAAAATTACAAAGAACATCATTAAGTAAGTGAGAAGAACTAAGAACCAATTCCTTTTTTAATGAGGTGATGTAGAGTTGGTTGTATATATTATATCGACATATGCTTGCAAACTGACAAGAATTATACTGATCGGAACTAGGTTTTGTGTTTTACCTCAACTGTAGCCTATAAGTTGGAAAAGTTTGAGTCAAGAGACATTGTATGACTCTACAATAGAGGCTAAGTATATTACTACATCCACACAACTAAATAAGAAAAGAAGTTGTACCGATCAAAAAGTTCATTGATGAACTAAGTGTTGGTTCCAACCATTGATGTAGAAATACACTATGACAATGATGAAGCTATTGATCAATCTAATGAACCCAGATCACATAATAAGTCCAAGCACATACTACATCCGATGTTACCATATTATACAAGATATTATACAATGAGGATATGTGAAGACTTGTAGAGTACCAACTGAAGGCAATGTTGTTGACCCGTCGACAAAGGAATTTGACAACAAAATCATGATAGATTCATGAGTGATTTTTATAGTGAAAGTGGGATAATATACGCCTATATGCCCTAAGAGCTTGTCATATAACGGTTGCATTGGGATACCTCATACTTGTTTTATATTAATAATAAAGGTAGTTCCATTTCTTATATTTTCTTTAGTATGAGATAACATTTGATTGTGATAAAGTCCAATGAATGTATGACTCAGTGACATGTGATTTTGGGTTGAGGACCTAAATATGATATCATGTGTATGCTAAGAGCATTCATTATTGTCTAAGTCCCAAGTCACATATTATTGTGGACATTAGGAAAAAATTAATACATCAAGAATGTGTGTTGATTGATTACTATATCTAATGTGTCATGCTATTTGATACTAAGTAAAATACATAGTTACGTCATAGTAAACAAGTATACTAGTATATTCACTTTGAGAATGATATATGAAAGGCGTGTAATGGAAATCAGAATCATATCTCAATGTGCTAGTGGTGACTATGGTCTTTATACTTGAAGTTGAAAGATCTAGTGAGGGTTGAATAGAGCTTTACGATAATTTGTATTAAAAAATGAACAACTTATCTCACAAAACTAAAGATATAATCAATCAATCAATCAATCAAAGAGATAATATTTAGAGTGGTTCTGTCTAAGACATCAGTCCACTATCTATTTTTTTCCAACTAGGATTTGCAACAATCAATTTTATTATTTATTTGTTAGGACAAATTATAAAATACAATTGTTGCGATAATACCCTCTTCTTTATCGTCCATAGAAGAGTGTTGGGAAATACGGGCACAAATATAGGTAGCGGAAACAATTTTTTTTTTATCTATACTTATTCCTCATAACAGAAAAGTCATTTCAACTACTATGAAATAGGAAAGATGGTTTAACGATTTTATATTTGGTCCTGGAGCAAGTCCAACGACTACAACATGTTGTAGTGCAACTATCTTCTAGTTGCTCTTGGATGGTGTTTGTGCAGCTCCTGGTCTCACCACAGACTATAGGATGACGATGTCCTCCTAGCAGAATACAACAACCTCCTCACCTCTAGATAAGTCCACACGGACCAACTCAAACTCCTATCATTCTAGTAGAATAGACATGAAGAAGTTGTCCCTCCCGTTGGTGTATTAGTCACTAACTTGCTCTCCCACACTTATTTCTCTCTTGTTATCCCTCCCTTTAGCAGGTAGGACTTTTTTGGGCTCTCTATTATTTGCCACAAACAGAGAGGACAACAATTATCAGTGGCAATTGAGTTGTATTTTAGAAATCCCCCATTACCCCTCTATTTATAGGAGGGGTTAGGGTCTGGGTTCCCAATCTATGTGGGAGTGGTAGGGACCAGAAGATCTTGAATTTTCACAACCTGCGACTCCCAAAATGGTTGGATGGAAGAAAAACCTATTGGATCACATGCCAGATGGTCGGTTCATGATGCGAATAAGTCATTTGACCTATTTCCTAATCACATTTGAATTTGAAAAAAAATGTTTCCAATAAATGCAAATAATAATTCCTTGTAACAATCAAATTGAACAGGTAAATGAGCAATCTTTCTTACAAATTCAGGAAAGCTGCTAGAACCTTCATTCATCCCAACTGAGTTAATCAGTTTACCAGGTGAACCGGTCATCTCGCTCACTCAAGCTGATTGGTTCATCCAGCGATCCGATCAATTGGTGCCTAATTTGTGCAGAAATCCATCCAATTCGATTCCAATAAGACTGACATTCCAAATAGTTATCTCAACACTTGAGTTGATCGTTTGACACTTCAAATGACTATCTCAGCCTGTGTGTTGAATTAGTTGGCAGTGCAGTCAGCTGATCTGTTGCTTGAGTTGAATACCTAAACACTTTAGTAATCAATTTAATTATCATTCATGATTAAACTCCTCTTCTAGATGAGTTCCTTTGTGTGTGACCCTATAGGTCCCATATCAAATCTACAGTGAATGTCCGTAACTAACTAATGACATCTCAAGTAGAGAGAGGTTCCTAGTCTCACATCGGTGCTACCCAAGTGAATGGAAAGTTAGAGAATAACTTCAACCTACAATCTATGTAAGGTGTTGTAGAGATTCTATTATTCCTTTATCTCTGATATTCAGAATGAACTCAAGGCATGGAATCATCATCCTCTCAATGTTCAATCCATGTTTCTTGAATCATGAGCAGACTGTCTAAGATAATGTGACATCAATATAATATATTGATTCACATGTGCATGCGCATGCGTTTCTCAGTCTCTCTTATCAAGTGGCCAGGATATCAAACTCCAGTAGGAGGGACACATCCCATCTACATTACTCACAATTTATCCCCATGTGTCAAATCTACCCAATCATCACCTTTATGGCAACCCATATTTCAGGATTACATTTGATGATGTCAAAGTATACCCAACGACATGTGATGAGTGTAGTGACTTCAAGTCTAAGAACCACAATCACCACCTTCACTATGAGAGATGACTATGACCACCAATGAAAATTTCCATGCGTCACTCTCAAGGTGGGCATGTTCGATACACTGTTCCCCAACATGTATATGTGTGCTTGGTTTGATATGCCATATTGACTAATGAAACTTTGTCATCAACCAACCCACACTCTAGGCTTTTATGTTACTAGTATCTATCTTCCTTCCGCAGTAACAACCGACTAGGGACATAATTAGAATGTAAATACTCTTAACATATGTATGATCTCACTGTTCAAGTCATGTACTTGATGACATACATCATTGAGAATTATCATTCTTTAGACTTTCATAATGTTTCCTCTTATCTCATAACTGAGTGAAGCCATTGTGATGGACTAGATTTTTTGGCTTAATTTTTTGGACGAAATTTCTTTTAAGGTGTGTAGAATGTGATGGAGTGAACTTTAGAAGTTTTTGAATAACCAATGACATATATGAATTCATGTTTTGAGTTACTTTGAGAGTTCCAAGAGTTTGAATAAAATTGAGAGAGAAATGATATTAACATTATGTTTATGCTTCTAAGTACGCATGCTCTTTTAAAGGAATAATTTGAGTATCCAAAAATAATGTCTTGGCTTTAAATTAGAATGTAGCTTTGATTATAAGAAAGCTAAGTTTAAAGTTTCATGGAGTTTCGAGGTTCCTAGAAGAACTTATTTAAGTTTGAATGTCTTTTGAATAATGTGCACTTGATGTTGATAAACTAAGATATAAGTTTATAACCTAAGTTTTGATTGGCAGCTTGTGTCACGCACCCCCAACCCTTGGAGTTCGGATAGTAGAAGCCACTGACTTGAGGTTGCAGATACTAAATGTGGCACAATGGAGGTCGTTGGATGGCCTAGTTCAATGGTGGATTTATTGTACCTCAACCTCTATCAGTTACACAGTCATGGATACATGTTATGGCCACGACATCAATCACCTCCACAACCCTGATAGTGGGTTACCACATGACTGAAAGCGAGTAGAACCATCCACCTCATTGTGGGATCGCTATCGACCCCTCATTTGGGTGTTTTAGCAGTCAAGTAAGGGAGAATGAGGCCTTGCCTCTCGCTTCTTCTCCAATGCAGTGAGCAGGTGGCATCTAGAAGGGGTAAGATGAGTTTTGAGGGCTTTTAGTGGGGAGGAAAGAAGGAAAAAGGAAGCTCATGTCTAGAGGAATCCATCCTTGTCATTTCCATGACCTCCCACGGTGGTTTTGGTAGTAAACCAACTCAACTCATCCGACCATGAAGATGGAGCTCGGGTGAGGTTGCAAGGCTGTCGCATCACGTATGGGAGGTGTTTTCGAGTTCCTGGATGTCCGGAGGTGCTAGTGGGGGCTTTAGGATGAAGCTTGGGAGTGGGGATGAGGAAACCTCCTTTTGCTTCGCCATAGTAAGAGCCGACGTCGGTGAACTCCTTGAGTCTGTGAGGAGGAGACGCCAACAAGAAGCCTGATGGATGGTGATGTTGAGGGAGCACGTGAGGATCTCCTAGACCTTTTCCCAATTTGTGATGAGGAGGAACTCATAGCCTTTTTGCTCATTAGAGGAGCTAGCTGCAATAGTGGCTTTGGGTAGAAGAAATAGGGTCTCGCAGACCCAACAATCACATTTGATCACAAAGTAAGAAAGGAGAGGAGAGCGGGTGAACCAACCAAACCAAACCACCTTTTTACCGAGTCCACAGGCAAGAACCAACCCGAACCGGCTGGACCTCACTAAGGAAACTCCCTGGACACATGGCACCATTCAATTGGTCCACAAAGGTAAATACCCAATAAACTCACAGATCTTAGATAATTCCTAGTAATTAGCACATTTATCAGAAAATTACAAATAAGGTATCAAAATTCTCAGAAAAATGCATAGAACAACATGAAAGCATAATATCAAGCTTTTCATGCACTAATCTCAGTGATATCATGTAAGTTGTGAAAGTCTTATTTCATAGATAATAAATATCAAATGATGGCCTAAAATTATGATAAAATGTCAATAAACCCATATTCATGCTTATAATCCATATTTTTTTAGATATGATCATGTTAATGTTCGAAATCATGTAATTTTCTTTATATGGCTAATTAGGGCTAATAACCCTAATTAATATGCAATAAATACATACATGCTCAATAAATGATGAAATTTACAGAACACCCTAATATCAGTAAATGTAAGCTAATGTGGAACTTTGATATCAGTTAGATGCATTGAATTCATGTTATATGAGGATGACCCTTAATACATGGGTTGTAACCCTAATTTGAATAATGTATATAAACTAGGGTTAATATGTGCACAAAAAGGATATGTAACCTAATGTTTAGATAATGAACCATAATCTAGAAAATGACATCAATAAGATAAAAATAAGACAAGAATGCAAGTAATTATGCACATATCCTAATGAACTAAGCTAAACCCTAATGGACATAATTAGGGTTAAGATGAGATGTAAGATGATGAGAACCTGATGGTGATATGTGATCTTGTCTTAATCATGGTTTGACCAAGAGTGATAGTTGACATGAGGAATATGTGATGGTTTAGTCTTATATCTTGATCAAGGTATGCCATTACCTCTTACTTGGCTTATTATACAATATGCTTGTCTTATATGTGTAGTAAAATACTTGGCATATGCTATTGGATGAAATGATTGTTCTTATATTCTATGTTGTTTGAGATTTCCATACTTATGGCTATGAACACATGAAACATAAGATGTCTGGTCCATCATATGATAGCACTAAACACTTTGGTAGTACAGTGCAGTGAAGTGATCTAACTCTTTGGTAGGAGATCACATTGTATGATCTAACTCTTTGGAAGGAGATCATCATGCCTAAAAATAGCTATCCCTTTTATGGCATATGTATGAGATATATGATGGAAATATGCTTAAAACATGTGTTCTCTTTTGCTAATAAACATCTTTGTTCAAGTATATGCCTTTTGTTATATTCTTTTATTATTTCCAAGTATTAATTTTATCTTATTGCCAAGCTTAGTAATGAGAGGTATATAAAAAGACACGTAGGCGTACTCAGTACAATATTCTTGAATATTGTGCTGATGTGTACCACATGTCATCTTTGTTTTAGGTTTTGTACATATTCTCTTGAAGAAATATGATAGTTGAGAGTTGTGTGGCAAGCTGATGTACATGTGGACCTGTAGTCTTAAGATCCTTTTGTTTAGTCATAGTACATGCATATGTATAAGTTTGTTGCTCAATGTATAATATCAAATGTTCTAATAATTCATTATGTAATTATATGTTGAATGGTGAACATGTGTTGTATGGTTTTATTATTGTTCATGTGCATGTGCTATTGTTGTTTCCTTCTGACTTCCTCTGATTTTCTTCTTCTTAGCCCAGTGTGGGGTGTTTAAATTGGGATTCTTGCTGAGGTGAGGGTTTCATTTTGGACGTCACACATTAGATTAAGTTTGAGAAAATTCGGGAATGTCACAACCATAATGAATTGGAATATTTCCTTTATGATTATTATTAATCAAGTCTTTATAATATGCCATGGCCATGTCAATCATGATATGATTGGCTCTCTAGGCATAGCATACCAACAAACTCCCACTTAAATTAGAGCCAATCACCCACAAATCTCATTCTTAGTGATCTAAACATGTCCATCATGTTTCTTCTGCGCAAGTGCTAATTTAGTGGATTACCAACATTTTGCTATTAGTCAGTATATTGCATGTTTATTATCTCTTCGCTATGAGATGAAACTACCGTAATATGGTATCTGATATTCCTTACCTAAAAAGTAGCCCCATTGTTGTCATGGTATCACTACTGAGTCATCAATGGTTAGAACATCCACAAGTTCATCATATGAACTTCTAGATCCATATAATAGCACTCTGTGTTCATAACACAAGCATACCCAACTTCTATTGTAGAATATAATTAATGGCTATTAGTTTGGAACCCTTCAAGTTGGCTAAATTGGACATTAGCATACCCTTTGTTTTGATAATGACAAACATTTCATACTTTTAGATCTAACATGCTACTTGAGTATTTCAGGGTTAAAGGAAATAAGGAGATCCTACTAAGTGGAACGTTGAAGATAAATACAAATTGAAGATCAATGCACTTAATTTTTTTTATATTTTCATGATTTTACTCAAATGTAAATGTTCACACAATTATATAATGTGCAAGTACTTAGATATCATGTAAATCAAGTGTTAGATCTTCCACACCCGCTTACAACCCTGAGTAAGGATCCCCCTACAATAAGAGTCATTATCATCCATTTGAACACACACTTCGTAGGTTCAAAAGTCTGAAATAGGAAGATCCTTGATTGAGAAATTAGTCGACCAAGACACCCTCGGTCAAAGACTTTGTTGACCGAGAACTACCTCGGTCAAACATATTGAGCACTGTTCAAAACCTTGCAAATTTGTGCTCTAAAATGTGTTTCAGTCAAAAATATAGTCAACCAACTTAACCTCGGTCCAAAGATCATGACCATCAAAACAAGTAGTTAGTAGTTGGGAGTTGGAAATAGACTTTGGTACACATTTTCCTTAAACCCATGCTTGGTTAAATAAAAGTTCAACAGAGATACCTTTGGTTGGAAAACTTGTCGACTGAGTAGGGTTTTGGATTGTTCTTCCAAGCACAAACAAATTAGCCATTTCTAGCCAACTACTTTTTATATAACAATTAGTTAAGAACTAATAACACTCTAGAGACTCCCTAGAATGTCCCTAAGAACTTACAAACCATTCCTATAAATAGAAGAGGCCTTAGGATTCCTAAAGTGCATAGGATACACTTGAGCATTCACTCTAGAGAGAAACAAAGCTGAGTTTCACTTGCTATCTTCTTCCTTGTTCTCTAAAGTTGTGTCCTATAGCTACAATCTCCTAGACACCACATATAGACACGTCCATATTAAGTGGATAGGAGATCTATACGCTTGATATAGGATCAAAGTGTTGTACTTCATTGCTTTAATATTTTCTTTCTTCCAATCTATTTCTTTTATATTGTACTTTGTTCTCCTTGACTAGTTGGAGGTTTCTTGGTGCTACTTCAACAAAGTGAAGGTTTCTACAAGGTGTGCTTGAGGTTACTTCAAGAAGGATGCTTCAAAGGAGGTTGGAGCTACTTCTAGGTGAAGGCTATGTCAATGTGGCAGAGCTACTTCAAGAAAGTGAAGGCTGCTCCAAGGTTGCTTGAGGTTACTTCAAGAAGGCTACTTTGAAGGAGGTTGGAGCTACTTCTAGGTGAAGGCTATCTCAAGGTGGTGGAACTACTTCAAGGTTCTAAAGGCTACTCCAAGGTTGCTTGAGGTTAATTTTGGAAGGCTGCTTCGAGGAGGTTGAGGCTACTTCAAGGTGAAGGCTACTTCGAGTGGAAGGTGATTGTATTTGGTTGTAACATCCTTGCTAGATAAATAAAATAAATCACTTTAAAAATCCCAATTGGAAACAATTGGGTAGTGGACTGACAACCTTTGATTCAAAGGTTGGAATCACTCTACATCAAAGTGTCTACCTTGTTTCATCCTCCTTCTTTTCTTTAAGTTTTTAATTAAATTTTAAATTATCAAAAGCTCTATTCACCCCCCTCTATATCTTTCAATTGGTAACAGAGAAGGTCTTTAAGGAGCCCTAACATGTCTTAAAGAATGGGGGACAACTAGCTTAGCAACCTAACCTTTAAGGAACTTACGTGAGCCAACCACCACCTTTTTATGGAAGAAACTATACTTATTGAAAAAGAAGGATGTAATTTTACTTCCAAGGTATTAGCCTGGACCTTTGGAGGATGGTGTCCTTTCCCTATGAGCTTCCTAGAATATAGTTTGCAACATAGAATCCGGAAATGGTAAAGCAAGTTCAATTGAATGCAAAAGCGGTAAGAATTTTCATATTGTTCTATTTTCATTGGTGATTTTATAGGGTATCTTCATGTGAAACTTCTTATGAAATATGGCATCAACTTTCAATTACAGATGAAGGTACAACTCAAGTTAAGAATACTAAGATGAATATGCTTAAAAAAGTTTGAACAATTCTGCATGCAACCTAATGAGTCTATTAGTGAAATGTATACATGGTTTTCTTTGATTGTTAACAATTTAAGTGCATTAGAAAAGTATATAAGTGAGGAAGACCATGCGTCAATATCCTTAGATCCTTGCCTTCAAATTAAAAGCCAAAGGTGACGTCCATTGAAGAAACCAATGACCTTACCATAATGAGGATGGAGCAACTCATTGGCAATCTAGAGACTCATGAAGTCACCCTTGAAGAAGAACAAAGATTGGAATTGGAGCTTTAAAAGGAAATAAAGAAGGACATAGAATTTAAAGCAACAACCAAAGCATAAGTCATCACTCAAGATAGTGATGTGATAAGTGGAGTGGAAAATGAACAAGATACACTCATTGTAAATGGTACACAATATAGAAGATTTAAATCTAATAAAAATTCTTGTGTTTCTTCCTCTTTTTCCCTTAGGTGATTTGAATGTGGCAAGAAGGTACATTTAAAAAATAAGTATCCTAAAGTGAAGAAGGGAAAGAATTCCTCTCTCCAGAAGAAAGAAAAGGCCTATAAAGCAGCTTGGGATTATTCTAGCGACGATAGCGAGATTAGAAAAGAAGAAGTAGAATGTCTCATGACTAAAGAAGACAAAGTAAGTGATTCATTACTACAATAAATGAAGAAGAAAATGAGGTAAGCCTTCTTGATTTATCTAAAGAAGAGCTAGTCACTAGTATTGAAGAACTACATAATAAATGTATTGATTGTAAAAGGAAATTAAAGAAGCTTACAAAAACTAATGATGATTTTTATGCTAAGTTGAATGATCTTATTTTTAAAAAATAAAGCCTTAGTCTAAAAAAGATACTTTGAAATCATCTATTAATGATTACAATATCAAGTTGCTTGCTCTAGAAACCAACAATAATCTTCTTTCTCAAGAAAATGTTGAATTGCTTCATAAGATGAATAATTATCAAACTCAGCCGATTCTATGTCCTCATTCAAATTATAATATTATTGTTAGAGAAATTCGTTTCTTTCTTTTTTATATCAAGAAAAACTAGATATTGTAAAGCAAATTGATGAAATTAGTAAGCTACAAAAACATATTGATAGTCTGAAGAGTAATAATATTCTTGATAGAATCTTGAAAAACTCTTCTGGACAAAAAGGAAGAAGGGGTCTAGGCTATGTACCTAAAGAGAAATCTTATCAAAAGCCTAGAATAATAAAACACAAAAAGCCAAATCAATGATCATGTATGTGCCCAAAGATAATCTAGCACATAGCCAAATTTCTAAGAAGAAAAATGAAATTGATTTTATTTGTTGTCATTATTGTTTACGTCTTGGTCACTATTCATTTTCTTATCCATACTAGAAAAAGAAAGATGTTGACTTGGTTTGGGTTCCAAAACCTCCAACTTAAAATGGTTGGACATATTAGTTGAGATTTAACCTAAAACTTCACTTTTAAATTCATAATGTCTTATCTCAACTAAAATAAGCTTGAACTTGTATATCTTTGTATATTTTGATTGCTTAACCATGTTATCCAAAAATAATAGCATGATTTGTTTACATTAGAAATGTTGAATTTACTAAAAATGTACAAAACTTCATCTAGGTCACCAAAAGAGCTCGGCTGAGATCTCTTTCGATCGAAGAAAATTTTGACCGAAGGTAGTTCTATAAAAATTGGTTTTATTGGAAAATTTTTCTGATTGAAAAATAGTTTGACTGAGAATTCTTTTGGTCAAAAAAAAGTTCAACCGTAGATAGTTCTGTCAGAACCGTTTATTCAAAATAAAACCTTCCAATTGTAATTAACTTTGGTAACTCAAATCTGTAATGGACTCTTCATATTATATTGTTCTAAATATGTGAATAATACTAACCAAAAGGACCACTATATGGGGATCAAAACTTTCATACTTCGCAGGTTTGGATGGTCTATAGAAATTTCTCTAACAAGCATATGACTGAAAATAAAAAGATTTCCATACACTTGGAGAAAAGGTAAAATTATTTATCACATTTGGAGAAAGTTTTAATGGTAAAACTATTGTCATAGGTGATGTTGGTACAATTTTCTAAATTTGCTATTTGTAAAAGAACTACATCATAAGTACTATGAAAATGGTTATGATTCATAGGAAAATATCAATAGGAAAAATGATTGTAAACATCTTAACTCTATGGACACTATTTGAAAAAAATGAATTGTTTATGACAATAAAAGGATTGATCATACAAGAAACTTGCTTAGAATATAATCATTACATAAATTTTTAAATATAAAATTTATGTATTCTAGGAAAGTAAAAGTAAAATTTCTTTTCAAAACTAAAACTTTGCTACCTAGAACTCATTCGAGAAAAAATATTTGGCTCTATGTGAATTCTATCTTTAACAAAAGATGGTAAAGAAAAATTTGATCTTAAGTCACAAAAAGACTTTATCCTGGAATGTTCAACATCTAGCAAAGCATGTAGCATTTATTAGTCTACATAATGATGATTATACACAACAAGGCATAGTCATATCCTAAAAGAGTTGATTAGTGGACAATTGCTATATGACCTTACCAAGAACAATGAATAAAATTCGATTCCTAGACCTAAAGGCAGAACAATCATTGGAACTATATGGGCATGATGAAATAAGGTTAGAGATACATTTATTGATTCCACTATGAGCCTACATTAATTGATCATTTTAGGGCTTAACATTTCTTGCAAATGGTTGAGAAATTAATATAAAAATACACTTATTGATCCCACCATGATCCTAAAGGATTCTCACATCATTTCAGGCCTTAACATCCCTTTCAAATGGTTGAGAAAATTAGTTTTGAATTGTGGATAAATTTGACATTTTTTTAAAGTAAACAATTAAGCGGGAGTAATCAGTTAAGAAGGAGTCTTATTGTCGTACATATATGATTATCTTTTTGAAATGACAAAGGGGGAGAAATAAAATAAAGCAAATGAAAGTAAAATATTGTAAATATTTCCATGAGTTTCATGATCTATTGGCTTGACATTAATTGGTGCTAAATTGCCTTAAGAGATATATATCATGTTCCATATCTCTTTAGGTATATTAGTACACATTTTATGAGATCAAAAGAACCAGTTCATCTCAAGTGTATCACATGTATGAAACTCATTTCATTTCATATATTTTTCTTTCTTTTTGGAATGTTTGTCATCTTCAAAATGGGGGGATTGTTGGATAAAATTGACATTAGCATACCCTTTTTTTTATGATGTCAAACATTTCATACTTTTGGATCTAACGTGCTACTTGAATATTTTAGGGTTAAAGGAAATAAGGAGATCATACTAAGTGGAAAGTTGAAGATCAATACAAATTGAAGATCAATGTGCTTAAATTTTTTATATTCTAATGATTGTACTCAAATGTAAATACTTGTACAAAAATACAATGTGCAAGTACTTAGATATCATGCATCAAGCGTTAGATCTTCCACACCCACTTACAACCCTTAGTTAGGACCCCCATAGTTAGAATCATTATCTATTATAAAACACACATTTAATAGGTGGTTCAAAAGTCTGAAATGGGAACATCCTTGTTCGAGAAATTAGTCGACCAATACACCCTCGATCGAAGACTTTGTCGACCGAAAACCACCTCAGTCGAACATACTAAGCACTGTTCAAAACCATACACATTTGTGCTCTAAAATTTATTTTAGTCGAAAATATTGTCGACCGACTCAACCTCGGTCCAAAGCTCATGACTGTTAAAACAAGTGCTTAGTAGTTGGGATTTGGAAAGCCATTGGTACACATTTCCATTAAACCCAGGCTCGGTTGAAGAAAAGTTTGACCGAGACACCTTCGGTCGACAAACTTGTCGACCAAGCAGGGTTCTGGATTGTTCTTCCAAGAATGGACAAATTAGCCATTGCTAGCCAACTACTTTCTATCGAATAACTATTTAAGCACTAAGAACACTCTAGAGGCTCCCTAGAATGTCCATAAGAACTTGCAAACCATACCTATAAATTAGAGAGGCCTTAGGACACCTAAAGTACATACGCTACACTTGAGCATCCATTCTAGAGAGAAAAAAAATTGAGATTCACTTGATATCTTCTTCCTTGTGCTCTAAAGTTGTGTCCTTTAACTACATTATCCTAGCCACCACATATAGACACATACATCTTAAGTGGATAGGAGATATATACACTTGATATAGGATCAAAGAGTTGTACTTCATTGGTTGAATATTTTCTTTCTTCCAATCTATTTGTTTTATATTGTACTTTGTTCTCCTTGACTACTCCTAGGGTTGGAGGCTGTTGAAAGGAGGTTGCTTGGTTATACTTAAACTAAGTGAAGGCTTCTCCAAGGTGTGATTGAGGTTACTTCAAGAAGGCCGCTTCAAAGGAGGTTGGAGCTACTTCTAGGTGAAACCTATCTCAAGGTGATGCAACTACTTCAAGGAAGTGAATGTTTCTCTAAGGTTGCTTGAGGTTACTTCAAGAAGGTTGTTCCAAAGGAGGTAGGAGCTACTTCTAGGTGAAGTCTATCTAAAGGTGGTGGAGCTACTTCAAGACGGTGAAGGCTTCTCCATGGGGTCTGGAGGTTACTTCAAGACAACTACTTCAAGGAGGTTGAGGCTACTTCAAGGTGAATGATACATTGAGTGGAAGGTGATTATATTTTGTTTTAACATCCTTGAGAGGTAAATAAAACAAATCACTTTCAAAATCACAATTAGAAACAATTGGGTAGTGGACTGACAACCTTTTATTCAAAGGTTGGAACCACTCTACATCGAAGTGTCTTCATTGTTTCCTCCTCCTTCTTTGCCTTAAGTTTTTTATTAAATTTTTAAGTACCAAAAGCTCTATTCACCCCCTCTAGATCTTTCACTTATGACTAATAACATCATTTTCTTTAAATCAAACATATTTTATTTGCGATCATTTTTGTCATTTTGGAAGCTTGCATCAGTGTAACCCTTTACTCTGTCTACGTATAGAGCCTCTGCCTCCTCTTCCCAATGTAAAGTTAATGCTTTCTGACCTTTTCTCCCCTCAAATGTAACTCGAGGTTTCTATAATTCAATGTAATAAAGTAGCAATATGATAGTTTCTTTTCATGCAATGACGTTGACGATGTTCATCACCGGTTGAGATGACCACTTCGTGAGACGAGACTACCAGTTTGTGAGGACCATGGATGACAGAGCAATAGAACCAGATGACCACCTGGTGGACCCAACCCGCCGTTTGGAAGGAGTCCAGACACCGATTGGATAGGAGGCCAGACGACCGTCCCTGGAGGCCCTACTGACCATTTTGAAGGAGTCCAAACATCAGTTAGACAGGAGGACCAACCAATAGGGTAAGAGGTGAGATGACTGGTTCAAAGGTTGAACTGATCTACCTAGATTGGCAAGAAAAAATCTACATCAACTGTAGGTTCATACATGTGATGTGATGATTGACCTAGGTGGTAGTAATTCCTTGTGTCTCTAAGGAATTACAAGTATACATGGCCATGACCCTCACTTTTTGTTTTATATTTTATGTTTACATTGTGGGATATAGAATGTATATGATACATACTATGGATATGGTGATTGGATACACTATATGTATATATATATGATATATATAAAATCCCTCAATCAATCATATTAAGTCTTAGATGTTTTCCAATAGAAATACACATGAAATTCTTGATCGACCAAGCGTAGATTTTCACAAAACATGGTGCACCATCTATCTCGTAGAAGTGTGATGGTAGATATGTAGATTTCCACAAAGTATGGTGCGTATCTATTGTATTGGCTATTAGGCCAGGCTTAACTTGTGACTTGGAGAGACCAAGCCCAGGGGCATGCAGATGATAATGGAAAAGATTTGTGCATATCATCTATCCAAGAGTTGCATATGATGCAATTGGCATGAATACCTACCTTAATGGTTGATTATGGATGCTGGTGTTGGCTGGGTAATAATTGAATCATTTTTGATCTTGGCTCATTAGAAAATTGATTTGCTGCAATTTTCCAAATTGATACTTGAAGGTTATCAATTTGAATAAAATAATGAGAATGATAATGATTAAAGACCTAATTATAATCGCCCAAATATTAATCAAATCAAATCAAAATTGAGTTTTTGACAAAATTACAAATTCTTTTGTAGAACCAAATGGAAACAAAAAATAATCACTTTTCTCTACCATCGGTCCTTGAGAAGGAAAATTTAACAAGGAACAACTTCTATGATTGGTTCATAACGCTGAGAATTGTTCTCACACTAGAGAAAAAACTCTATGTCCTGGAAATGCTAGAACTAGAGGAACTAGCTCAAAATACTCCAAGGACTGACAAGGATGCTTATAAGAAGCATACTGAGGACGTCGTGGATGTCAAATGTATGATGTTTTGCTCCATGATCCATGAGTCGCAAAGGAAACATGAGAACATGGGGGTGATTGACATGGTGACACATCTCAAGAACATGTACCGTGATTAGGAAATACAGGAGAGATATGATCTCTCCAAGGCACTGTTCAAGTGCTGCATGACAGAAGGAGATCCAGTAGGTCCTCATGTACTCAAGCTCATTGGGTATGTAGAGAACCTAGCTAGACTGGGATTCCCCTTGGGCTAAGAGTTGGCCAATGATGTGATTCTATAGTCCCCGCCAGAGTCATATAGTTAGTTTGTCATGAACTACAACATGGATGACTTTGACAAGCCATTGATAGAGTTGATGGGCATGTTCAGGACACATGAGAGATAAATGAAGAATGACAAGACCAAGTATGTGATGATGATCAACAAGACAAAGGAAAAGTTTAAAGGTAAAGGAAAAGCTAAGAAAGGTTCTAAAGCTAGCCAAAAGCCTAAGTCTTCAGATCTTAAGGAAAAAGGTGGAGTAAAGAAACAAAGAGGCAATTGTCACCATTTTCACCTACCTGGACATTGGAAGAGAAATTGCCCACTCTAGGTAGAGGAACTAAATAAGAAAAAGGATGGCACTGAGGCCTTTCAGGTATAAACAAATAAGATAAATTTGATTACTTCTTCATTTAGGTATGTGATACCAAATAGAGATCTGACATACTGATGTGCAGAATATGATAATAAGTGAAGGCCTTCAAGGAAGGACAAAGATGGACAAGGCAGAGCAAGTGTTGCGGAAGCCATGGTCTACATTTAAATTTATCTTAGCCCAATGGGCATGTTATAGAGTTATTAGAACTGCTATTTTGTTATGCTATTAGAATAGAAACATTTTCTTTATGCATCTTATATGAAAAAGGATGATTATGAATAAAGAATTATTAATGCTTCTATTTCAAAGATATGATCTTACATGGAATTTGCCCTAAAACATCTTGTGAAATTATGAAAAATGATCCAAAGATGAATGTTTATAATGTTTATACCAAAGGATTATAATTGAATAACTCAAGAACTATTATTAGCATTAGTCATCTTGTATGTACACATAAGAAATGCATACTTAGATTACATGGTCTAAATTCCCTTGGTTGTTGAACCTAAGGAAACATGCAAATCTTATTTACACACAAATATGACATGAAATCCTTCAATAGATGTAATGGGAGGATAAGTCTTCCATTAGACCTCATACATATGAAGCATGAAGATCTTATGGAATGAATGCTATATATAGTTAACTAATACTTCATTTTGATTTACTGATAGTATGATGATATGTACCCAAATAAAATGATAGCATTAATCTCTTTAAAATGTTCAAGGAAATTGTAAATGAAATGTGAAATTGATGAAAGTATTAAGATACTTTGATATGATCAAATGTTGAAATACTTTTATGTCAATATCTTGAGAACCTTATGGAAAAGACTATGATAATGTATCACAAGTCACCTGAGCATGATGACGTGTCAGAATGAAGGAATTATCATGATATAATTGTCAATTAATCTAATCTTATTACATCCTCATAAATATATATATATATATATATATATATATATATAAATCATGTACCATCTAAATGGTTTGTAAGACATCATATATGATATGATTTGGGAATGTCCTAATAGGTCTAAATGATTGAAACCCACCTTGAGAAAGTAGTTTGTTGAGAAGGTTTATCCATAAACCATGAATGTTGAATATTACTAATAATTCCCAATCCAATAACAAAATTGTTTTGTTACTAGGATAAATGAATTCCTAAAGAATCAGTTGGAGTAAAAGTAGAACTCAAAGTGTTTGAGGTCAACAACAAGGGTACAATATGAACAATGAGAATCACAAGTTGTTGTGGAATCTCAGGTTCATCATGTAACATAGGACAAAATATTTCTAGTAGAACACATCTGAGATCAGAGGAATGAGAATCCAACAATTCAAATGGGTTGGTCATTCAATATGATCCAACTAATCAACTAGAAGCTTTTTTGAGCTATATGGAATCCATGTAAGCTAACAAGGTAGGACCTTGATAGTTCCACCTAATGGGGTAATGCCTATAGGGTGTAGTATGGTCATGTGGTAAAGTCCTACATGATAACATACAAGGACAAATTGGTTGAATATGTTTTTTAAACCAGTTCAAGTTATTGAACATGAGAGAAATTTCCTTTACCAATTGTCATGCTTGTTGTTGTAGTTAAATAGACTAAGAGATTTGGCATATGAAGATAAAACCAAATTCCTTAATGGAATACATCAAAGGATGTGTATGTGACACAACCTGAAGGGGTTTATTACATCAAGAATGCAAATGAAGTCTATAAACTACAAAGTTCAATTTGGGATTGAAACAAGCAACTCAGAAATGGGATCTTTTGATTTGATAAGACCGTCAAAGAGTTTAATTTGAATCAAGATACAATATGAAATATGTGATTACAAAAGATTTAGTAGGAGAATATATGAATTTTCCACATATGAAAACATCTCAATATTGTAAATATTGAGATCTGGCATGAAAACACCTTCAACAATGAAGGAATAGGTGAAACATATTATGAGATCAGGATCAAGAGCTATGAGATACTTCTTGAATGTTTCACAAATGGAACTTTGAGCACATACAATAGAAAAATGTTGAAAGAGTTGAACATGAATGGATTGAATGAGAAGAGAATCCGAGTTTGTCTCTCATGAACCCTATATTCCTATTCTTGTAAAGAATGGAAATATCATGAATGAGATTATGTGCGCTAACCCGAACAATGAATCTATCATGAATGCAATAGTTGTATTTATTCTGTATAATCTTTTATGTATTGGACATGACAAGATGATATAAATACCAATAAGGGTTATTGGAAAGTCATTAAAGATATCCATTAGTACTTTCGAAATGACTAAGGATAGGTTTCTAGTCAATGATGATAGCAATAAGAGGAAGAGTTGGATGTAAAGAGTTACATTGATGCAAGCTTCCATAAATGAAAAAGCTGGTCACAAATTAAAATATATTTTGATTTAAAAGAGACAAGTGATGATTAGTTTTAATGGTTTCAAACTAATAGCCATTAATGCTACAGTATAAGCCGAGTATACTTGTATTATGAAAACAGAGTGATGCTATATGGATCTAAAAGTTCATATGATGGATTTATAGATGTTTCGACCATTGATGACTCAGTAGAGATGATGTGACAACAATGGAGCTAATTATTAGGCATGGAATATAAGATACCATATTATGATGGTTTCATCTCAAAGTGGAGAGATAAGAAACATGCAATATACTGAATATAAGAAAAGTGTTTCTAACCCATTGAATAGGCGCTAGTGCATCAGAATCATGTTGGACATGTTTAGATCTTTAAGGATGAGATTTGTTGGTGATTGGCTCTAAGTACAAGTGGGATTTTGTTGGTAAGGTATGCCTGTAGAGACAATCATATGATGATTGACATGGAATAATTACCATAAAGGATTTGATTAATAATAATAACATATATAAAGGCAGGCTTCCAATTCCTTTGTTTCACTCAGTTATGAGATAATGAGGATATGGAGTGAATGTGTAGAGAATTATATTACTCAATGACGTATGTCATCAAGTTACTAACCTTGTGGATGAGATCATACAGATGTTAAGAGTACATTTACATATACTCAGTATGTCCCTGATCAGTTGTTATTGTTGAAGGTTGATAGACAATGATAACACATAAGATCAGAGTGTGAGTTGGTTGATGACTAAATTTCATTAGTCATGGTATGGAAATATCAAACCTAGCACACAAATACATGTAAGGGAATAGTGTATCAGACAAACCCACCTTGAGAGTGACACATGGTTTTGTGGTCACACTCATCTCTCGTAGAGAAGCTAGTGATTGTGATTCTTAGACTTGAAATCACTACACTCATCACATGTCATTGAGTACGCTTTGACATCATCAAATGCAGTCTCGAAACATGGGTTGTTATAACGGTGAAGATTGGGTGAGTATGACTCATGGGGATAGACTATGAGTGATAGATATTGGATTTGTCCCTCCTACTGGAGTATGATATCCTAGCCACTTGATAAGCGAGACTGAGAAATGAATGTGCATGTACATGTGAATCAATATATGATATTGAGGTCATATTGTCTCAGAGACATCTGTTCTTGGTTCAAGAAAAATGAATTGAAAATTGAGAGGATGACCTCCCATGCCTAGAGTTCAAATTGGATATCAGAGATAAAGGAATTATACAATCATTGCAACACCTTACATAGATTGTAGGTTGAAGTTGTTTTCCATCTTTCCATTTCACTTAGGTAGCCACTAGGCACCAATCTTTGCTTGTAATGTCATAAGCTAGTTATGGACACTCACTGCCAATGTGATACAGGATCGATAGGGTCACACACATAGGAATTCGTCCAGAAGAGGAGTTTTATCTTTAACGACAATTGAATTGATTACTAAAGTGTTTAGGTACTCAATTCATGCAACAAATCACTTGATTGGCTGACTAGGACTACCAAATGACCATCTCACTGAAAGAGATGGTTGTTTGGGAAGACAGATGGGCATCTCAAGTAGTTGAGATGGCCGTTTGGGGGTTAGGTAGATCGCTGTTCGAATTGGTTTAGTTCTACCCTTGAACCTACTAGTTCAATATGACTGAACCGACCTACTCATCTCAACTCACCAAATGGTCGTCTGGGTGAGTGAGATAGGCATCTCACTTGGGTGAGACATCCTGGTTGGTTTGAACAAAGGTTTGGGATGTTTCACAAATAGTATCAATTGCATATACTTGGGAAGCAAGTAAAATTAATATGTATATTAATTGGAATCAAAATTGCCAGATTCATGTGTGATTGGGAAATTGGAAAATGGTTGTTTGGCCGTGCGAGACGACCGTATCGCACACCAGATGACCATTTGGGTGTGTGAAACATAACTTTAGGCTATTGTAGGTTGCAAAAGTTCAAGATCTTGCAGTTCTTTCCACTCCTACACATTAATCTCGTATCAGATAGAAACTGAGAACCTTGACCCTAGACTCTACTATAAATAGAGGGGTTTTGGGGTCATCCTAGAACACAACTATAACACAGACAACTGAGAATTTGTTCCTCTAATAACTGTTATCCTCTCTGGTTGTGGTAACCAAGAGAGCCCAGTCAAGTCCTACCTATAAAGGAGAGATAGACAATGGGAGAGAACAACTGAGAAGTTGTCGTTGTGGGAGAGCAGATTGGTGACTAGTACACCTACAGAGGGAAAACTCCTTCCTGTTTGTTCTAGGTGAACGACATGAGTTCTAGTTAGTATGTGTGGACTACTCTAGAGGTAGGAGTCCTTTGGCTGCTGCTTAGAGAGCAAAGTCATCCTGCACTCTGTAGCGAGACCATTGGAGTCGATGTAGAGGTTGCGCAAATATTTTTCATGGTGAAGACCAGGACTACACAACCACCGTCCAAGAGCAACTAGTCAGTAGTTGTAAAGAAGTGCGTTTTATTGCTGGACTTGCTCCACCATGTATAACTCACTAAAACCATCCTTCCTATTTGATAGTAGTTGAACATGATCTTTCTATTATGGGAATATGAATCAATAAATTTTTTGTTTCCACTGCTATACTTTGTGCCCATATTTCCCAACATCAAGAACTATCTCTTTAGGTCTAGATCCCTATCTCATAGGATGTTTCACCTAATCCTTCATTACTAAAGGTATTTTCATGCCAGTGTTCAATATTCACAATATTGAGACATTATTCCTCATCATATGTGAAATATTCATATATGCTCCCATTATATATTTTGTAATCATAGATTTCATCTTTCAACTTGATTCATGCCAAACTCTTTGACTATCTTGTCAAGTCATAAGATCCCATCTCTAAGATGCTTGTTTCAATCCCTGATTGAACTTTGTAGTTTATAGATTTAATTTGTATTTATGAAGTTATCAAACCTTTTAGGTTGTGTCATATACACATCCTCTCTTTTATTACTTTTAGGGAATCTGGTTTCAACCTTCATATGCCAAATATCTATTTTAACTATAACAATAAGCATGACACTTAGTAAATAATTTCCCATCATGTTCAACAACTTGAACTTATTTGAAAACCTTTTAAACCAATTTGTCCTTTTATGTTGTCCATGTAGATATTTTCCAAAAGACTCTATTGCACCTTTTAAGTATTACCCCTTTAGGTGGCAATATCAAGGTCCTACCTTTTTAGCTTACATATATCCCATAATGGCTTTGAGACATTACTCAGATTATGGTTCTCAATAGTTTCTAGCTGATTAGTTGGCTCATCTCCTTATGACCAATCTATTTGATTTTGTTGGATTCACAATCCTTCAATCTCAGATTTGTTCTACTAGAACTATTTTGTTTTGTGTTACAAGACGAACTTGATATTCCACAACAACTTGTGATTCTCTTAGTTCTCATTATACCTTTTTGTTGACCTAAAACATTTCAAGTTCTATTTTTACTCCCACTGATTCTTTAGGAACTCAATTATCTTATTAAAAAACATTTTTGTTATTAAATTGGGATTAATAGTAACATTCAACAATCATGGTTCATGGATAGATCTTTTCAAGAAACAACTTTCTCAATGTAGTTTTTAGTCTTTTAGACATATTGGGACATTCCCATATCATATCATATATGATGTCTTATAAACCATTCAGACGGTACATCGTTTAGTGATATGTATATATTTATGAGGTTATAAGAAGACTAGATTAATTGATAATCATATCATAACTCTTTATAGTATGCTTCCTTTAATATGACACATCATCATGTTCAGATGGATTTCACTTGTGATACACTATCAAAGTTCCATCATTAAGGTTCTCATGGTATTGATATAAAGTATATCAACATTTGATCTCATTAAAGTTTCTTAATACTTTCATCAAAGTTATGTTTCTTTTATTATCTGCTTGAACACTTCAAGAGATTCATAATTCTATTTTACTGAGTACATATCATCATATTACCAATAAATGAAATGAAGTATAAGTAACTATATATTGAATTCATTCCATAAGATCTTCATGTATCAGATGTGTGAGGTCTAGTGGAAATCTTATCCTCCCACTACATTTAGTGAAGGATGTTATGTCATATTGTGCATAAGTAAGACTTGCATATCTCCTTAGGTTCAATAACCAAGGGAGTCTATATTAACAGCAATATGTACTCTAGATGTGCATTTATTATATATATGACCAAGGTGAATATTTATAATGACTATTTTGAGATTATCAATTATAACCCTTTGGTATTAACATTATAAACATTCATCTCATCATTCTTTCATATGAATACCATTAGATGTTTTGGCATTGCCATACAAGATCATATCTTTTAAAATGGAAACATGAACAACTCACTTTATTGATTTACCATCCTTGTCATACAATATGCATAAAGTAAATGTTTCAATTTATTGGCATAATGAAATAGCAGTTCAGCTAACTCTATTACATGTCCATTTGGCTAAGATAAATTTAAATATAGACTAAAGCTTCAGCAACTCTTGCTCTACCTTTTCCATTTTTTCCCCTTACATGAAGGCTTTCACTTCTTGTCAGATCCTACACTTCAAGTATATTAAATCTATTTTATGGCATCATGTACCAAGAAGAAGTAATCAAAATTATCTTATAACATTTATACTTGAAGTGGATGCCTCAGTACTTTCCTTCTTCTTTAGTTCCCCTAACCAGAGTGGGAAATTTCTTTTCAAATGTCAAGGTTGGTGACAATCGCCACTTTTCTTCACTTCTCCTTTTGCTTTAAGATTTGAAGACTTGGGCTTCTGGCTTAGAACTCTTCTTAGATTTGCCTTTGCCTTTGACTTTAGACTTCCCCTTTTTCTTGTTGATCATCATCACATACTTGGGCTTGTATTTCTTCATTTGTGTCTTGGACGTTCTCAACATTCCCAAAACCTCTATCAACGGCTTGTCAAAGTCATTCACATTGTAGTTCATGACAAATTGAATATATGACTCTAGCAGGTACTACAGAATCACATCAGTGGCCAACTCTTGACCCAAGGGGAATCTTAGTCTATCTAGGTTCTCCACATACCCAATTAGTTTGAGTACATGAGGACAAACTGGGTCTCCTTCCATGTTGCATTTAAACAACGCCTTGGTGACATTGTATCTCTCTTGCATGGCCTGATCTTGGAACATGTTCTTGAGATGTGTGACCATCTCAATCACATCCATGTTTACATGTTAGCTCTGCAACTCATAGTTCATGGAGCACAATGTCAGGCATTTGACATCCACAACATCTTCAATATGCTTCTTGTAAGCATCCCTGTCAGCCCTTGGTGCATTTGGAAGGGGCTCATCTGGTTCTGGCGTCTCCAAGACATAGAGCTTGTTCTCCTGTGTGATAATGATTCTCAATGTCTTAAACCAATCATAGAAATTGTTCCCATATAGCTTGTCCTTATCAAGGACCAATCACAGAGAAAAGTGATTGTTGTTCATTGTCATTTGGTTTTACAAAAGAATTTGCAATTATGTTAAAACTCATTTTGATTTTATTTGATTAAATTTGACGATATCAATTACACATTTAGTTAACTATCACTCTCATTATTTTGATCAAATTTACAACCCTCAAGTGTCAATTTATAAAATTGCAGTGAACAATTTTTTAATGGGAAAGATTCAAAATGATTCAACCCGACCAACATCAACATAAATAATCAAACATTAGGGTAGGTAATTTACCAATTACATCATATGCAATTCTTGATAGATAATATGTGCAATTCCTTACCATGATTATTTGTATTTCTCTGGGCCTAGACGCTCTTAGAACTACTAGTTAAGTTTAACTCAAAACCCGACATGATAATAATGCACCCTCTATGGAGGAACCTACATTATTTCCATCACACTTCCACGAGATAGACGACACACCATACTTTGGATTAACCTATGCTTGGTCGATCAAGATTTTCATGTGTGCCGCTATTTGGAAAGAATCTTAGACTTAATATGTTTGATTAAAGGATATATATATATATATATATATATATATATATATATATATATATATATATATATATATATATATATATATATATATATATATATATATATATATATATATGGGCTCATCTTTAATACCTGCGTGGGTAGCTACCCGCCCACCCTTCCAGTCACTTTTTTTCAAAAAAAAAACAAATTCACAATTGTAGAGGAGAATTTTATCTAGCTCCCCAAAAAATTTCATCCAAAAACAATATCATTTGCCCCACCAAAATAAAAAAAACACGTCCATATATTTACTGACTGTATATTTTCTGCACAATTGTTTTTTTATCTCAGAGTTACTTTATTTGTTACCCGCATGAGTAGCCTGATTTTTTGCTACCCGCACATCCAAAAGTGTAACTATATGGTATACAAAAGTATCTCTAAGATCAAAAGAGTAACTATATGGTACACAAAAGTAACTCTGAGATAAAAAAAGTAACTGTCCAGAAAATATACAGTCAGTAAATATATGGACGTGTTTTTTTATTTTGGTGGGGTAAATGATATTATTTTTGGATGCAATTTTTTGGGGAGCTAGATAAAATGCTCCTCTACAATTATGATTTTTTTTTGAAAAAAGTGACTGGAAGGGTGGGTGGGTAGCTACCCGTGCGGGTATTAAAGATGAGACCATATATATATGTATATATATATATATATTGTGTCCAATCACCACATCTATAGTACATATCATATACATGCTATATCCCACAATGCAAATATACAATATATAACAAAATGTGATGGTTATGGCCATGCCTACTGTAATTCGTTGAAGCCACAAGGAATTGCTACCAGCTAGGTCAATGAGGGGAGAAAAGGTAGGAAATAATTAAATTTACATTGGAAATAAGGAGGTAGAGAATCAATATGCAAACTGAGATAAAATAGGAACAAAACCAAACCATCCAACCATACACATATATTGGGTTATTGGCCATTATCATGCTACACATTCACCATCAAAATTGCTTTTAGGACGACACATGTAAATTGCATATATATATATTCATATATATATATGTATATATATATGTATGTATATATATTAGATTTGACATTATATGGTCTTTAACTAAATATTCATATGAGACAGTTTTGATATTCACATTGTATGCAATAAATAAATGATTAAACCAAAAATCCAATCGTATCTATTATCCTAAATATTAAATTGACGTGGCTTTGATACTATTGTTGGGAAATATGGGAATAGAGATAGGAAGCGGAAAAAAATTATCTATCAATATTCCCCATAATAGAAAGATTGTGTCGACTACTATGAAATAGGAAAGATGACTTAACGAGTTTATACCAGGTCCTGGAGCAAGTGCAGCAACTATAACTCATTGAATTGCAACTATCTTCTAGTTTCTCTTAGATGGTGTCTGTGCAGCTCCTGGTCTCACCATGAACTGTAGGCTGACAATGTCCTCCTAGAGATAGACAACAACCTCCTCACCTCTAGAGAAGTCCACACAAACCAACTAGAACTCTGATAGGAAGGAGTTGTCCCTCCAATTGGTGTACTAGTCACCAATTTACTCTCCCACAATTATTTCTCCCTAGCTATCCCTCTCTTTAGCGGGTAGTACTTGCTTGGTCTCTCTATTGGTTACCACAACCAGAGAGGATAACAATTGCCATAGGCAATTGAGTTATGTTTTGGGAAGCCCCTAGTACCCCTATAATTATAGGAGGGGTTAGGGTCTAGGTTCCCAATTTGTGCAGGAGTGGAGGGAACCAGAAGATAATGAATTTTCACAACCTCCGACTCCCAAAATGGTCAGATGGAAGACAAACTGATCGGTTCACATGTCAGATGGTCGGTTCACAAAACAAACTGATCATTTGTCCAGTTTCCTAATCACACATGAATTTGACAAAATTATTTCCAATTAATGCAAACATTAATTCCTTGTACCAATCGAATTGAATAAGTAAATGATCTATCTTTCTTACAAATTTGAGAAAGCTACTAGAACCTTCATTCGGCCCAACCGAGACAATCGGATCACCAGGTGAACCGGTCATCTCACTCACTCGAGCCAATCGGTTCAACAAGTGAGTCGATTGGTTGGTGCCTAATTCATGCATAAATCTAGACAATTCAGTTCCAATCAGCCTGACATTCCCAATGGTTGTCTCAACACTTGAGTCGATCATTTGGCACATTAAGCGGCAATCTAACCCTATGAGTTAATTGGTTGGCAGTGTAGTCAGCTGGTATGTAGCTTGAATTGAATTCCTAACCACTTTAGTAATCAATCCAATTATCATTCAATGTTAAACTCATCTTCTAGATGTGTTCCTTTGTGTGTGACTGTAGATGTCGGGACCTCTCTTTTGATTAGAACAAATGGCAACCATTAGATAGAATCCCCAAACCTAAACCCAAATTATGAACTAAAACAATGAGTTTTCGAAAAAGGAGATTAAAATAATATAAGAAAATCATAGGTAAAATTTCCCTTTTTCTTTTTTCACAATACCTTGTAAAACAATGCCAAACTGAGTACATCACATTTAGATATCACAATATTATTCAACTTTATTGATACCAGAATCAAATCTTGCTCACATATATTACAGTTTACATCAAATGCATGTACAATAATGAACAAAATCAATCTATAACCCATCCCGGTAAAGAGAAAGTACATGGGCATTCTAATCTATTATATTATACTATTTATATCTTCCTTGTCATGACCTCTCCGTTGGATAGTATTTTACCTAAAAACATTGTAAACAACCTCATGAGACTCATATAGAGCCCAGTGAGTGGATACCTCCCACTTAAGTTGAGTACATGCATCAACATCAGATTAAGTATAATGAACTTAAATAAAACTGGTAGATAATGAAAAGACTAGCATATAGTTCTAGAGACTAGTCAAATTCAGTATACAACAATAGACTTCTCAAACAGATAAGGAAATCACTTAAACCAAGTCTAACTTTAAAATATATTTTAGAGCTTGTCTATGAACAAATAAGTAGAAGCTTTGTAGTTAAGGTTAGCAATCCTTCAATATGAATAACAAGTCAAGATCTAAACATTCTTAATAAACAAACAACAACAACATCATCTTTGTGATACCCCACCAGCTAGACCAGGTACAAACTTTGTAGTCCTAAAATTGAACTACATATAAGACATGTCTATCAAACAATACTATTAAGTGACAAGCAATCCAAATTATCTTCAGAGTGGGTATTGAAATCCTAAGATTTACTACTTGTCAACAAGATAGATCAAAATATGTTACAGATATTATCTACAACAATAATGATTATTTTCCACAACAAGAAACATAATCAACAATGGTAAATCATTAACTAGCAGTACAAGAAATGTAACAAACATTCAAATCATGTTATACACGACTTGTCATCTTTTATTCATTTGCCCTAAAACTACTTAGCTTGTACCTCACCAAGTAGAAGTCACCATGCTTGATTCTCGTTTCAACAACTCACCGTCATTATCTTAGGGTTTCGTCAGCCACCCTAAGATATCAACAATAGACCTAGGACACCTCAGGGTTGCGTAAAGAGGCTCATGTCCTCATCTAGACTACACAAGATAGGAACCAAAAAAATAGTAAATCAATATCACATCAATTCACATATTTTCACATTTCACATATTTCATTTCATAAGAGTCTATTCCATATAGACATGTACTTTCACATCAAGGATTTAGGGACAGAGCCACTCCATATGAATCGTTCCTAAATCCTAAAGGTCTAACCTTTAAGGTCTCGATCCACACTCCAAAAATCCTTCTCAGAATTCATCAATTGCTACAAGGATATATGTTTTGTTTCCCCAATGTGGTCCTTGGGGGGAACTCATGGTGTTCAGGGAACCTAACTAGATGTTTCATCATTTTACTTATTATAAATCTCTTTTGCTGATCTTAAAAGAATTCAAAACATTATATATCATATATATATATATATATTCTCGTGTAACTAGAATAGCATGAAACATATCATGCTTATAAAAATGCATTGATTAAAGCAAGAAACACAACAAATATGTAGTTTGCAACACATATGATTCTTTTGATTTTCTATATCATCTCATAGCAGTCATCATCAATGGGCTTTCAAATTGAAACATAATCTCACTTCCTAGCATTTTCCCCATCAAGTTTTTATCATAATCAATGGACTTTCATCCCTAGTCATAATCTAATTATGCAACATTTTCCTTCATCATGGTTTCTCAAATGTAATTAGTTCATGTTAAATTATATCTCAACATATTCCTTATCAATTTATTCCATATCACAGTTCTGAACAAATATTCACAAAGACATTGGAAGTAGCAATAATAATAGCATATAGGTATATTGTATCATTATTCATACTCAATAGATTTATGATACCACATATACTTACTCCATTCAATCTCAATAGATGTAAATAAATTTCATGCATATACATGCATAACACACTTAGTTTTCTTCATCTTTTATTTCACATTATTCATTTGGCATTACTAATCAACACATGTCAAGTATCATTTAAAGTCCATCAAAATAGTCCATCCTCTAGTACATGTATTTTATCAAACAATCACAATCCAAGAATACATTCTTGTAAATCAATTCAAATGCTTGAACCTCATCTTTTAATTGTATTCAACTACAATTATGTGCATCCCCTAATTCATCATTTGAGACTCTCATTCATTAGCATCATCAAACTCATCATTTTAGGCTAAGAATTAGATTCTTAAAATCATCTACTGATTCCCATCTTTTCCTTCATTTTATATTCAGTAGTCACAACTTCTTTCATTTGATGTTCAATACATTATTCGGATCAATCTTTCTTGATTCACTTTATATACAATTCTTCTCCTCTCACTAACATTCATCAAATTTCAGTTATTAGTATATTTCATTCAATTTGGGTTAAGCCACATGTAATTAAAATAAAAGATTAAATACTTCATCATAATAACTTCATTAGTTTCATCTTTAACTTGCAATCACCATTTAGTACATTTTTTTCATATTGTCTCTTATATTTAGATAAGTGTACCATGTCATTGACTTCTAATGTCATTTCCATAATAAAAATGATCATTATTTATTATACTAATCACTTTAGCTTAAAAGAATGGTTTAGGTTACATCTTATTACATCATAATCTCTAATCATTCTTCCCAATTCATTTTTATGTATCTTGTATAAAAGGATCCACATTCATGTGAGGGTTTACTCATCATTTCATAAGTCATATTGAAATAGATGCATTAGGCTTAGATCATATTAGTAAGACTCATCACATCAATTGAAGTGTTAATACTTACACTTCAACATTTCATCACATTTTACAACATTATATATAGGTTCTAGGTTTTACCACTCATACTCATCTTAACACTAAACTTCTAGGGTTTTCAAGAAGTAATTCTTAGTTCAAAATATCATAGGAATCATATCATTTGATAATTCCATCATGATGCACATAGGTTCATTAGGTCTATTCACACACACAAGAAAACCCTAGTTTCCGTTTTCACATATTTCATCCATAAATCATAAGTATACATTGATTCATTAGCTCATTTGGATCAATTCTTCATCATAAACCCTAATCTGGGAATACAACCACCTCATACCGATCTATATGTATATATCATATTTCATTTCACTAAGATTTAATAAAACACTTGTATAATTCATTTTGGTATAATTCAAATATGATTCTATACATGTCAATTCAATTCCTAAGCATATAGGCCATTGAGCTGATTTTTAGGCAACATTCACTTGAAATAGCATAGTTGTCTATCTGTAGGATTCTCCGTGGATCCTCAATCAATATATAAGGGATTAAGCAAGTTCCAATCAATGAGAAATAATAAAAATCAGTAGAATTTTATTCCCTAATATCTTTCCAAATCAATATTCGATCACATACAAATACAAGCAAGTTTTCTAATTATTTTAGTCAGATAGAATTAGGCTTTTAAAATGAATACATAGATTAATAGAGAGATAAACAATCACCTAAGGGGGAAAGCACCTTAAAAACATAGGTCAAACTCTGCATTTTTGGAAGTCCCATCAAACTCTAGAAACTGAATTCATTTTTTCCTCCTCTCAACTTGAAAACCCTAGAAATGATGATTAGGAGAGAAATGGTGAGAAAAGAGGATGATTTGATGTGATTTCAAATCAAATAAGAGGAGGGAAAGAATCTTTACATGTGATAAAAGAATCACCATGAAAGGCTATGCAAAAAAGCTAAACTTACTTGTTTTCATCATATCTCAGACATCAAAACCCTAAACCAACAAGTTCACCACTTTCTCCTGTCAAGCCCTAACTCTCCCTCTCTCACTCTCTAGGATTTTGGTTCTTTAGATTAAATATCGAATTATTAGAGCTCTAGTGTGTTAGGTTGATCATATAGATCAATTGAGGTCCCTCACTATACTTTCACTTATTTCAGCTGATTTTTTTGTCATTAAAATGTTACTATGAATTGTTTAGTTAAGTGGTCAAACATCCTCCAAAAATTATGATAAAATAGATTATTGTTTATAATTTAGTTTAAGAGTTTTATTTAAAATTTCATATCATTTAGATTTACAAATAAATAAATAAAAATCAAATACTACACTGTTATATTGTAGTCCGTAGCATGGTCGGTCGAGTTCTGTTCTGGAAGATACTTGACCGACACCTTTATTTGTATATTTCAAACACCATCCAAAAGTTATAAAAATTAAACAAAATGTCTATAATATAGTTTACCAACTACAATTACAATTTTATATCAATTATATGTATCAATAAAAAGATAAAATTCAAATACCAAACTTCTATTTTAAATCTGTATACATGGTCGGTCGAGTTTGTAACTCGACCAACAAACCAGTCAGAAAATTCTTTCAAAATATGGTATTTTTTAGGAGTGCTCAAATTTGATTTATCCAAATCATTTCCAAATTTTAACCAAATCATAATTGTATATAAAATATTAAAAATAATTTAGTACACCACTATACTTATCAAATTATGTATTCATATGCCATCAAAACCCTAACTTTGGCCGATTAGGGTTTTCAATTATTAAACCCTAATTATGTCAATCAAAGTATGATTAAAGCTTCTCATTATATTTGAAACATATGAATTAAGCTATCATCATTAATCAAGCTTTAAATGATGACCACTCTGGTTAAACATACACTCATCCACATAAACCCTAATTAGATGACTAATCTGACAATGGGTCATTACAAATTCTCGCCTCCTTGTAGGATTTCATCCCAAAATCTAATCAAAGTCATGGAAGAATATCATATCATCTAATTGTTCATCTCTCTCTACATCAACTTTGAAAGACTTCCATTTTATCTTTCTTTCATATGACATCATTTGTTGTATTAGATGAATATTTCATCCCTTGTCATAATATATCTCCTTGAGTATTACAATCACTTAAATCACAAATATTAGTAATACATCATTTATCAAAATGTTATTCACGTCACCTTTCATATTCTTTTTAAATCTTATTATATATTTCATGGATCAAGATTATAACTCATTCTATATTATCACCCACATTTATCAATTTCCTTCATAAAGAAGATCATCTCGTGTGCAACTTAGTTCATAGCTCTTTTTCACAATTTTAGGTTTCATATTCTGATTGAAACTCATTAGAGATTGTCTTCACAATCCATTTGGCTTTCATATTTCTTATATGAAATTTCCTACTTGCCATAGGTTCCATAGTGAATTATAAAATCCTTTTCTCATTCACCATTTTATCACCATTTTTTTATCATCATGGATCTTATTATACTACCAAACTGTGTTCATTTGGATACTTGGTTAGGGAATCCAAAAGAAGTACAATCAGTAATTCCATACTAGCTTATCTAAACACCCAAATACTTGACCAGAGTATTTGGATACTGAGTTCAGTCAGTATGCACATCATTCAATTCATATTCAACATCCACATTATCATTTTATCCTAAATCCTATTATCCCTACAGACTCATCCAACCTAGGCTCTTATCCCACGTTGTTGGGACCTATCTCTTGATTAGCAAAAATATCAACCATTAGAGAGAATCCCTAAACCAAACCAAAATTATGAACTAAAACAACGAGTTTTTGACAAAGGTGATAAAAAAAAATATACAAAAATCATAGGTAAACATTTCTTTTTTCTTTCTTCACCATACCTTGTAAAACAATGTCAAATTAAGGACTCCACATTCAGATTTCATAATCTTATTCAATTTGATTGATACCAGAATAAAATCTTGCTCACATACAATTCAGTTCACATCAAATACATATACAATAATGAACAAACTCAGTCTACAACCCATCCCGGGAAAGAGAGAGTACATGGGCATTCTAATCTATCTAGATTATACTATTTATATCTTTCTTGTCACGACCTCTCCATTGGATAGAATTATACCTAAAAACATTAGAAACAACCTCGTGAGACTCATATAGAGCCCGAATGAGTGGATACCGCCCACTCAAGCTGAGTACATGCATCAACATCAGATTAAGGATAATGAACTTAAAAAAAACTTGCAGATAATGAAAATCCTAGTAGATAATTCTAGCATCTAGTCAAATTCCATATACAATGCTATACTAATCAAACAGATAAGATAATCACTTAAACCGAATCCAACTTTAAAATATATTTTAGAGCATGTTTATGAACAAATCAATAGATGCTTCTTACAACAATCCTTCAATATGAATAACAAGTCAAGATCTAAACATTCTAAAGCAATATATAACAATGACATCATCTTTGTGACACCCCACCAGCTGGACCAAGAACACATCTTGTAGTCCTGAAACTGAAGTACACATAAGACATGTCTATCAGACAATACTATCAAATGACAAGCAATCTAAATCATCTTTAGAGTGGATATTTGAATCCCAAGATTTACTACTTGTCAGCAAGATAGATCAGAATATTTACATATAATCTCTACAATAGTATGATTATTTTCCACACAAGAAACATAATCAACAATGGCAAATCCTTAACTAGAAGTAATGTAACAAACAATTAATTCATGTTCTACACGGTTTGTCATCTTTTATTCATTTTCCCTGAAACGAATTGGCTTGTACATCATCAAGTAGAAGTCACCACGCCTGATTCTAGTGTCAACGATTCATCATCACTATCTTAGGGTTTAACCGGACACCCTAAGATATCAACAATAGACCTTGTCCATCTTAGGGTTGCCTAAAGAGGCTCATGTCCTCATCTCGGGTACATGAGATAAGAACCAGCAAAACAACATATCACATATCACAACAATTTGCATATTTTCACATTTTCACATATTTCATTTCATCAGAGTCTATTCCATCTAGACATAGACTTTCACATCAAGTATTTAGGGCCAAATGCACTCCAAATTACTCACTCCTAAGTCCTGGTGGTCTAACCTTTAAGGTCTTCATCCACACTCTAGAAATCCTTCTCATAATTCATCAATTACTAAAAGGATATTCGTTTTGTTTCCCCAGTGTGGTCCTTGGGGGAACTCAGGGTGTTCAGGGCACCTAACTAGATGTTTCATCATTTCACTTGTTATTAATCTCTTTTTCTCATCTTAAAAGAATTCAAAACATTATATATTATATATGTTTATTCTCCCATAACTAAAATAACATGAAACATATCAGGCTTATCAAAAAGTCAACAATTAAAGCAAGAAACACAACAAATATGTAGTTTGCAACACATATGATTCTTTTCATTTTCTATATCATCTCATAGCAGTCATCATAAGTGAGCTTTTAGCTTGAAACATAATCCCATTGTCTAGCTATTAGCCCATCAGGGTTTTATCATCATTAGTGGGCTTTCAGCCCTAGACACAATCTCATTATGCAACATTTACCTTCCTCAGGGTTTCTCAAATGTAATTAGTGCATGTTAAATTCAATCTCAACATATTTCTTATTAGTTTGTTCTATATCACAGTTCTCAACAAATATCCACAAAAACATTAGAACTATCAACAATAATAACATATAGGTATCTTGTATCATTATTCATACTCAAAATAGATTTATCATATAACATATATGTATTCCATCCAATCTCAATAGATGCAAATAAATTTATTTATATACATTCATAACACACTTAGTTCTCTTTAGTTCTAGGGTTTTCAAGAAATCATTCTTAGTCTTAACACTAAACTTCTAGGGTTTTCAAGAAGTCATTCTTACTTCAAAATATCATAGGATTCGTATCATTTAGTAATTCCATCATGATGCATGTAGGTTCGTTAGGTATATTCACACACACATGGAAACCCTAATTTCCATTTTCACATATTCCATTCATCAATCATAAGTATACATTGATTCATTAGCTCATTTGGATCAATTCCTCAACATAAACACTAATCAGGGAATACCGCCACCTCATACTGATCTATATGTATATATAATATTTAATTTTAGTAATATTCCATAAAACACTTGTATAATTCATTTTGGTACAATTTAAATATGATTCTATACATGTAATTCAATTCCTAAGCATATAGGCCATTGGGCTGATTTTTAGGCAACATTCACTTGAAATAGCATAGTCATCTATCTATAGGATTCTCCATGTATCCTCAATCAATATATTAGGGACTAAGCAAGTTCCAATCAATGAGAAATAATAAAAATTAGTAGAATTTTATTCCCTAGTATCTTTCCAAATCAATATCCAATCAAATACAAATACATGTAAGGTTTCTAATTATTTTAGCCAAATAGAATTAGGCTTTAAACATGAATACATAGATTAAGAGGGAGAGAAAAAAATCAAATAATGTGGCAAGCACCTAAAAAACGTAGGTCAAACTCTGGATTTTTGGAAACCCCATCAAACTCTAGCAAGTGAATTCATTTCTTCCTCTTTTCAACTCGAAAACCCTAGAAATGGCGATTAGGAGAGAAATGGTGAGAAAAGGGGATTATTTTATGTGATTTCAAAATAAATCAGAGGAGGGACGGAATCTTTACATGTGAGAGAAGAATCACCATGAAAGGCTATGCAAAGAAGCTAAACTTACTTGATTTCATCATATCTCAGACATCAAAACCCTAAATTAGCAATTCCATCACTTTCTCCTCTAAACTCATAACTCTCCCTCTCTCTCTAGGATTTAGGTTCTCTAAATTGAATCATGAATTATGAGAGCTCCTAGTGTGTTAGGTTGATCATATAGATCAATTGTGATGCTTGGGTACTTTTAACATTGACCCCTCATGATACTTTCTCTTATTTCAACTGAGTTTTTTGTCATTAAAATGTTACTGTGAATCGTTTACTTCAAAGGTCAAACATCCTAAAAAATTATGAAAAAAATGTTTTATTATTTTTAATTGAGTTTGAGAGTTTCTGTTAAAATTTTGAACCATTCAGAGTTACAAATAAATAAATAAAACTCAAATACTACACTACTATATTGTAGTCTACATCATGGTTGGTTGGGTTATGTCCTTTGGGAAACACATATGACACCCTTCTTTGTGGAGATCAAACATCATCCAAAAATTATGAAAATTTTACAGGATGTCTATAATATAGTTTCCCAAATATAATTAAAATTTGAGATCAATTGTATATACCAATTATAAGATAAAATTAAATACCAAACTACTAGTTTCAATATGTATACATGGTCGGTTGACTTTCAAACTCGACCAAAAAACATGTCAGAAAATTCTTCAAACAAATCACATATTTTTCAAGAGTGCTCACATTTGAGTTATCCAAATCATATCCAAATTTATATTAAACTAGAATTATATATAAATTATTAAAAATATTTTAGTATACCACTATACTTATCAAATTTTATATGCATATGTCATCAAAACTCTAACTTTGTCCAATTAGGGTCTTCAATTCTTAAACTCTAATTATGTGAATAAATGTATGATTATAGATTCTCATTATATTTGAAACATCTTATTTAAACAATCATCATTAATCAATCTTTAAACAATGATCAGTCTGGTTAACATACAATCATCCAAGTAAACCCTAATTAGAAGACTAATTTGAAAACGGCTCATTACACTATAGGTCCCATATCGCATCGGAAATGAATGTCCATAAATAAGTTATGACATCACAAGAAGAGAGAGATGCCTAGTTGTACATCAGTGTACACAAGTTAATGGGAAGTTGGAAAACAATTTCAACCTACAATCTGTGTAAAGTGTTGTAGTGATTTTATAATTCCTTTGTCTCTAATATCTAAAATGAACTTGAGGCATGGAATTGTCATTCCTTTGCCTCTTATATTTGGAATGAACTCGAGGCATGGATTCATCATCCTCTCAAAATTCAATCCATGTTTCTTGAATCAAGAGTAGACTATCTAAGATAATGTGACATCAATATCATCTATTGATTCACATGTGCATGTGCATGCATTTCTTAGTCTCACTTATCAAGTGGCCACCAAGATATCAAACTCTAGTAGGATGGACAAATATCATCCACATCACTCACAGTCTATCCCCATGTGTCAAAGCTACTCAATCATCGCCTTTATGGCAACCCATATTTTAGGATTATGTTTGATGATGTTAAAGTATACCCAATGACATGTGATGATTGTAGTGACTTCAGGTCTAAGAACCAAAATCACCACCTTCACTATGAGAGATGACTACGACCACCAATGAAGGTTTCCATGTGTCACTCTCAAGGTGGGTCTGTCCAATCCCAACATATATCTGTGTGCTTGGTTTGATATGCCATATCATGACTAATGAGACTTTATTATAAACCAACCCACACTTTCATATTATGTGTTACTAGTGTCTATCTTCCTTCCACAATAACAACCAACTAAGGAAATAATAAGAATATACATACTCTTAGCATTTGTATAATATCATTGTTCAAGTCATGTACTTGACAACATACATCATTGATTATTGTAATTTTTTAGAATTTCATAATGTTTCCTCATTATCTCATAACTGAGTGAAGCCATAATGAATTGGAAGCTAGCCTTTATGATTATTATTAATCAAATCTTTATTATATGCCATATCAATCATCATATGATTGGTTCTCTAGGCATACTAATTCCAACAAAGAGCACTTACTTAACCTCTTCTTTCACAGACACAAAAGAACACTGGATCACCACCTCTTCTTTGATGGCCATAGAAGAGCACATGTGAGAATACTCCTTCTCTTGTAGAATCATGTACAACCTTCTCCTCTTGAAGTAGTCTAACCGTAATACAAGAACACAAAATGGATATTGGAGAAAGGAATACACCAAATTTATCTCAACAATGTCCTAGACCTAGCTTATGGACCAAACCAAAAAGGAAGACCAATGATGAATGGTGGTTTTGGAAATCTATTGATAGGACATGAAAATGGTAGTTGTAAAAGATTGCAAGTATGATGCTTTTTGCCGGAAACTTCTCAAAGTATAGAATGTTCAAGTATGCAAGTTGTCTATTGGGTGCCCCAAGACCACTAATATTTATGGGAATGGTTTAAAGGTGGCTAGGATAACATAAAGGAGTGTCTAGAGTGTTCTTAGTGGTCAACTAGTCATTGAGATGAAGTAAATTAAGTTGCAACGACTAATTTGAACATTAATTAATCATCATTCCAGAATGTTTCTCGGTCGAGAGGTATTTTGAATAGAAATGTCTTGGTCAAGTAATTAGTCAACTGAGCATGTTTAGAGTGTGAAAAAATCTCCAATGGCTACTTCTTAGTCAAAGGTGTCACAACGCTCTTTTTTGGTCAAAAGGTGTCACAACAACTCTTTGTTGTTTGACAAAATCTTCCAACGAAAGTGTTTTCAATCAACAATAAGTTTGACCGAGTGGGTTTCGATCCACAAAGGTTCTTCAACCGAAAAATCTATAAAAGATGTGTAAACCATCAAAAATCCAATATAAATATTTCTCTAGTGTGGCCTACATATCCAAGATTGGGACATCAAATGATCAAATTATTGTTCATATGTGCTTATTAGTATTACAAATGTACAAATTAATAGAACTCGTATAAAATCAAACTATGGACCAACCCCACCTATCCCAAACCTTTTCATATGTCAAAATAAGTCTCTATTATGATCACATATTGTTCAATATACTTTAACACCACTCTGTGTGATCTTGAATAGTCATTCCATATGATTGGGTGCATTATGACACATGTGTTTTATTGTGAGTGAACTAGATTTAATTATTCCATGATATCATGGCCACTTGACGAGTGAGACCATGAAATGTATAACTATGCTCATGCAAATCAATATTTGATATTCATCTCACATGTATGTCAATAGTCTATTCTAGATCAAGAAACATTGATTGAACATAAATAGGATGATGACTCCATGCATATACATTCAACCTACATGTTGAAGGGAAAGGGAATATACACTCACAATAACACTGGTAACAAACATGCTTATGTTTTTCTCCAAGTCATCCAATTACTTTGTCAACAATGATGTGTTGCTAGATTGCATTCATTTATTGAGAAGTCATTATATTATTATGAATATCATTACCAATGTAATGTAAAACCTATATGGTCACACACACTTGGTTTTCATAGGGAAAAGGAGTATAATATTAAACTTGATTGGAAAATTTCTAAGTTGAATTGGTTAAAGAAAATTAGGTAATCCATTAGAATAAGACTAGTTTGTCTGGAAATCTAGACACTAAGGTAGAATGTCTATCTAATTGAATGGATTTCAAATGGCCAACTCATGTGATCATCCGATCGACTGAGTAAATTACAGGTTAATTAAAACCCCATATGATCAACTAAGTCATGAACCTTTGGAATGTGAATTATTCAGTTGACTAATGTGATTAGTCAATCAATTTCTTAATTAATATTGTTTACAAAACATTTAATTGGCCAAATCAATCAGTTGGAATGTATGTGAGAGGGTACCCAAATTTAGTAAGTGGCCTTTCTTTTTCTCAAGGATCATTTGAAACCTTATTCTCTACCTCCCTTATTGAAAGGGGCATGATGTCCAGGGTTCATGTTACATGTTGTGACACATGAGAAACCCTAATTATTTTACCCACAATTAAGAGAGAAGCAGATAGAGAAGCATTGGAACATACTAAGAGATACAACTCTTTGTCACAAGCCCAAGAAACATGATGTGGATTTTCATCTTTCAAGAACGTAGATATTGTGTTAAAATGCTAGAAGGACGTCGTCAACCATACTCTATGACTACTACAAGAAACACACATCACCATGGAAGAAACGTCATTATACTTGCTCCATTACAAGATATATCTCATGTGAATCTTCTTTACAGATCATTCTTGATGAAATCTACTCGTGGGTTCTGGATGATGTTTTTTTATTTCATGGTGCATATTGCTTTCCTCAAAACTCAAATTTTTACCCTAATTGGAGTGTGTAATGATTCAATTTATGAACAAGTAACCCTAAAAAAACTATTAGGGAATATTGTTTATTAAGGACTAAAATACATCAACATTATGTTTGGTAAGAAGGATCATATAGCTCTATTCAATGATATATCATTACATAAGAAAATATTAAAAAAATGGAACTTTTTATAAGATGTTATTTAAAATTAGGTATTATATTGATATCTTGCATATTGAAAAAAATCATTATGACGATCTCATTGGTACACTATTAAGCATACAAGGAAACAAAAAATATTACATCTTACCTGACATGGATTTACTTGAAATTGGTGGAAAATAAAGGTTAGTGCATAAGAAGGGTCGATAATCATATTTACCTCCTGCTTTTTACACCATCCAGAGAGGACAAAAAATATTTTGTGAGTATTTGTATAACATTCAGGTATTGCATGAAATTGGTGTCACTTAAGGATCTGAAAATGATAGGTCCTTAATCTCATGGTTGTCACAAATTAATGAAAAAACAACATATATATGTACAATCCATAGTTCCACATCATGTAAGATTTTAAACAACAATAATATGTTTCTTTTTCAACAAATTTGTAGTACAATAATTAATCCTACAAATATTATAAGTTGCAAAAAGAAGTGAAAAAAACATTGTTCTAGTTTGACATGTATTCCCCCCTTCAATTTTTTAACAACATGGTTCATCTTGTTGTTCGTATAACTATGTACCCTTTTGAAGGAATCATTAGTGTTTGTATGGATGAAGTGTGAAATCATTAGTGCCCTAAATAGAGTATTATTAGGGTTTATGTGGATAGAAAGGTATTGGAATGGTGCAATTATTTCTTGCATTAAAATGAAATTCATACGGGAAAGAAGTATCTCCATCCCTATAATTATTATGGTAGAGGAAATCTAGGATCACGAGTGTTAACAATTATTGCACTTATACATTTTACACAACATTGATGAAGTTTATGTTATATCAATAAGTGTATCAATCTTATCAATAGACAACATATTAAACATAATTCAATGTGGCTTGTTGAAAGGAAAAACATATGTGCATTACATGGTTTGAACAAAAGTGGTTTAGTAAACTATCACTAACAATATATGATGTTTCTCAGGACATCACATGGCCTACCTATTACCCAAAATGGAAGTCATCTGATATAAAGGTTATGAATAAATGAATTTCATTTATACAAAAAGAATCAAGATAACATGAGAATATTCCAAGATATTGGGGTCATTTTACATTTTATTGTGAACAACAAGAGACAATGACAAGCTATACCACATTGCAGTCCAAGCCATATGGGAATTTGACTATAAGAAGTTCAGAGCTTCCATCATTAGATCAAATAGCTCATGAAAACTAAGATTTTCTAGTGGATAAGTAGCCTTTCATAATAATGAATTATACAACATATGCTAGTTTTTAGATAAGGATTCTTACGAAGAAGTATAGATAAAGAAAAAGAGATCTTCGTATGGTGTTTATTGATTTGGAAAAGGCTTATGATTGACTACCCAAAGAAGTGTTGTGGATGGTTTTGAAGAAAAAGGGTGTGCCAACCCAATACAATGACCTGATCAAAGACATGTATGATACCTCTATTGCAAGTGTGAGGACTCATGGAGGAGAGACACCAACTTTTCCTATCATAGTTGGGGTACACCAAGGATCCACACTCAGCCCATATCTGTTTGTTCTTGTTATGGATGAGTTGATAAAGAATGTTCAGGATGATATTCCTTGGTGTAAGTTATTTGTTGATGATATTGTTTTGATTGACAAACTAAAGATGGATTGAATGATAAAGTTGAATGTTGGAGAAAGGCATTGGAATCAAATGGATTGATGATTAGCAGGAGAAAAACTGAGTATATGCATTGGAATTTTAGTCAATCACGTAGTGAGGATGATGGATCCAAGTTGAACGAAGTAGACATACCGAAATGTTATAGATTATGTTACTTGGGTTCTATTTTTCAAATATATGGGGATGTCCAAAATGATGTTTGTCACAAGATCACTGCAGGATGGTTGAAATGGAGGAGTGCAACTGGAGTTTTATGTGATCGGAAGATCCCTCTTAGGTTAAAAAGTAAGTTTTATAAAACATCGATACAGCCAACCATGCTCTATGGGAGTGAATGTTGGGCGGTGAAGAAACAAATTCTCAACAAGATGAATGTGGCTGAAATGCATATGCTGAGATGGATGTGTGTGAAGACCAGAAAAGATCACTTGAGAAATGACTATATCAGGAATAAAGTGGGGGTGGTGAGCATTGAGGATAAGTTGCATGAGGTCCGACTCACATGGTACGGACATGTGCAACACATACCGAAAAATGTGCCTATATGAAGCAATGCTATTGAGTTAAGAACAATAAATAGAAAAAGAGTAAGACCTAAATTAACATGGAATGAGATTATAAAGAGATATTTTGAATCTCTACATATTAACCATAATATGGCCCATGGTAGAGATGAATGGAAATGAAGGATCCATGTAGTTGACCCCAACATAGTTGGGACTGAGGCTTAGATGATGATGATGATGATGACGACGACGATGATGATGATGATAAAAATATTATAAAGATTCATCAAGTAAAAATAAGTATGTATATTAATATTCAAGTATGTTCTCATTTTGATTACCAAGTGTACATTTAAAGTTAACACTAATGAATACTATGCACATCAAGATCATGGTGAACAGATATGGTTCAACAATAAACTCGAATGATAACTTTTCATTTTTTGGTGACTATATTAGTAATGATAACTAAAGGTCATTTTCTAGGAAATATTATAACCAAACTAATTTATTAGATAATTTTATTTTTAGTTATGCTCTATTGTAGTGGTATCATGTCTATTTAGAATGAGTACTAAGAGTAAGGTACCTATATGAGCATCCAAGGCATGTGGTGGTACTTAGAGTGATCATGTTGTATTACATTATAGAGGGCTCACACCATAACGACCCAAAACTAGGTTACCATAAACTCTAAATTCATCCTCTTTATTAGTCTAATGTCTTTTCATTTAAGTGAATTAAACACACTAGTCTGGGAAAATAAATAATGAAAATGGGTAACACAAATAGTAAACCATTTTCACAATAAAATATAATGTTGCTTGAATGAAGATATTTTGTTACTAATTTGTTTGGTTTTGGGTCTTGAATGTGCACCTAATTGAAGTAGTATCATATAGATACCTTTGCCTTAAATGAAACAATTGATATGTGATATGCATTCCTAATATTGTAAATGACAAAAAAGTTAACTAGTGTTGCTTAATGTGGTTGTATGATTAACAATAATATGGGGTTAAGTAATCTTAAAATAGAGTTTGGAAAACATCGAATAAAGGTTACATGGATTAGCATAAAATTAACCAATTTTAGGCTGATGTTGGGCGTTCAGGGCCAACAATTACTTCAGATGATTTATTGTTTTTTACTTGACCGACTGAGTTGATAACATGAAGTTAGGTTGACTTCATGGGAAATTAGTTAAATTTATCAAGGCCAACATTTTAGTTTTCTTTTCTTTTGTTTTGTACATCATTTGATACACCTCCTTTAGGATGGAGAAACTAGCAATTTCATGTGAAATCGAGAAAATTTCAGCAAGGCCCAACACTTCAAATCTTTGAAGCCTTATGCTCTACATTGAGTGACGCAAGCCCATCAAGGTATGAAGTCAAGTAATTTCAAATGAAATCACCCAATTTGTTGTATTTATAAGATGGATTATATAAATGTAATTATTTTATTTGTTTCATAAATTTAACATTGTGAGACTTGATTGTTCATTGTTAAAGCATTTTTGGAGATTTCTAGAGAGAGGATGGAGATTTGGGGCAAATATCGATCATTTTTAGGGTATATCATCTCAAGGACATTCTTTATCTTATTTATAGCTAGGATCTATTATTAATTTGGTGTTTTTTTGTATTTTTTCTTCTTCCTTCTCCTCTCAATCCATCTCCAAGTCATTTTTTTCAAGAGAAAGGCCTTGATCCGTGAATATTCTTCTTTCTTCCCTTTTGTTGTTTCTTTTGGACTAGAAATGACACTCCATGTTGAATCTACACTAAGCTAGATTTTGGATGGATTTCTCACTGGACCTTGAGAAAAATATGAATCTTGTTAATTGTGGTTAGTAGATATGAATATTGATATAAGTTAATACTATTTCATTTTTATGCTTGTTTTCTATGCCTTTTGATGATGCTAAAACGAACCTATATGATTATATGGCTAAAGTTTACTCTTTTATGAAAGAAATAGATCTCAAATATATTCTTATTGAATTATTTCCTTTTTAGTTTATCATTGCTTGCATATACTATGAAAGCATTAGAAAATCTCTAGATACTTGATATTTTGTATTTTTGCATGTATGTGGTGGAGTTTCCCTAAAACTATGTAGAATGGCTAACATTGAATCATTCTATCCATGGTTAGCAAGTATTATGCCCTAAAACTGTGTGAAAAGGATGAATTGACATTATTCTATCCTTGTTAATAGTGTTATGCTGAGATATCATTGGGATTATATTTCTTGTTGGCAATTATCAACATATGTGATTAATATGAATTCTTTTGTTAAGGTGTTCAATGTTGTAACTTTCGAACAACCCATTAACTATGCTTACTGTTGTGCAAAACCATAGTATTCTTATATATAACTATTCACTTGAATCAAGTGTAATATCATGGTTGAAATACTTAAAAAAGTAAAGTACTTAATAATTATGTGAAACTTTAATTTACTTATGAATGTGCCATAAATATAGAAAGTGTGCATGTTACATAGCCCTACTTTGGGTCTTCATCTTGTTCTATTATGTCCCTTATTATAAATAAGATATGTAGAGTGCATGTTGTTTCCCATTAAGTATCATTTTATGAAAAATGCACTTATGATTGTCCTTACATGTTTTTTAGGTACTTTGGCACTTATAGATGGAAGGGAGAGAAGAATGATGAATCTAGGACTTTGCAAGCCATGGATAAGCTTAAATGATCCCTGGAGCTATCCCAAACTACCCTCAAGTGACCAAGGAATAGGTTGAAACAAGGATCACCATGAAAGGAAACTAAGAAGATCAAAATGCAAGCCAAAGCCCCCAAAATGGCCATGGTAATTGGACATTGTTGTGCTACTAGCATTACAATCATAGACTTGATCAGGCTCCAAGCAAGGTCCAGAATAGGAAACCACCACATACATTCTCACCATCATGAACCTAGTGCCAATTCACCTCCTACTTCCTCCACCATGGTCGTAGCACCCACCACAATCATAATATCCTCGAGCCACTATAGCTCTAGTTCCCAGATAGTCATGCTACCCCACTTCATTTCACCTAAATTTATCTAAAACTTTAACCTCTAAACCACAAATGTTCCCATCCACCATGGGAATTCTTTCCCTCATCCACCACAACTGTGGTACCCACGATGGTTATTTTTCCCACCTAACCCTAATTCTTCCTACCTATCACCCCACTTAATCCTAGACCCCCTAGTTCACTACATATACACTCATGGAGGGTGGGAATCTAAGCTAACTACTATAACCCTCCATGACACTGCCCTCTCCTTTATACCTGTTCCATTGCATTTCCTTCCACCTTCCACCCTAAAATCCTAGTTTTCTAGGGTTTTGGCCATATCTATTCCATTTTCATGCCATCCTACATCCTTGTAGGAGAAGGACGCCCCTAGATCTGATGGAGGTGAAGAGTGGAGATCCTTCACCCATTCTATATGTAGTTTTACCCTCTCTTTCCCTCTCTTTTGTTATTTCCTTGACTATGAGTAGCTAAGCCCCTTCTTCAGTTGTTTGGGGGCAATAATATATAACTATGATACCATGTTGGAAAATATTTGTCCACCAAACAATAATTAAATTTCCTAATTTTATATTATTTCTTATTGTCATTCACTAACTATTGCTACAGTTGTTTGAGATATGGGACCACCTAAGGAATAGGCAAAATGGGTGATTTTGGGGGTTTTAGTGGAGAAACTCTTAAGTTACCTAGTTCAACCTTAGCTACTTTCTCCCCATTCCCTTTGTCTTTACATTCTTCTAGTACTAGGTGAGAGACCTAAGTGTCTATTCTCTCTTTTCCATATACACTTAGTCAAATGGATTGCTTAGTGGTTAGATGGATCTAGTGGGAGGTGAAACAACCTTCCTTTATACTCAGTCATTGCCCCTAAGTGTATTCAGAGAAATCCATATAGAAATGTAGATTTGAATAATATAGATCTATTCCTACCTATTCTCTACTCAATAGAACCTCGTAAGGGTATATGGTGAATGGCAGAGACTAGTTCCCCTATACATTACCATGGACAACTAATAGTATAGGATTCATGTTCTACATTGATTTTTGTTGTTTGGTTTAGTAGCTACTTGTTGGATGTTTGTGCATGAATAGGACCCTCTACATGATTGAGTTTTACATACCCCCCAAACATCCCACTACCATATTTGGATGCATAAACCTCTATTTTTCTCTTTATAGTGAATTTCCCTTATTTACTTAGCTTGCATGCCTTGTTCATGCTAATTAGTCATTATTAAAGTAAGTAGTTCTTTCCTTGTTCATTTTGACTAGTTCTGTTTGAGTAAAAGTAGTGCTTTCTTAGTTGGTTGTGCTAGGCTTATTTTAGTTAATGGATTGTAACCTAGATTTCTTGTAGTCTACACTACAACACAAACCCATGCACTTGTGGGGTATTGTTTTTTTTGTATTTATAGTGTGTTGATTGAGGACATTATATTACTTCTAATTCCTAGTGTCCATGAGTGCTAATCAAGATTTCTAGTGTCATTGTCTGGTTGTTCCTTTTAACTTTTAGGATCTTTCTATTTATTTTCTTTTAACTTTTTTAATAACCCCCATCCTTGCTATTCTTTATCTCACTTTTGTAATTTTGATTCCTATCTTGCTTCTATTTTCTTGGTTGTTCCTTGTACATGTGACAAGGATTTATTATGTATCTAATCTTCCTGGGTTAGCTTAGTAATCTTTGATGCATTCATATGGATTTCCATATCTTCATATCTTTAATGTAACCCATCCTCTTAAAAAGAAAACAAACAAATATGGATCAATATATTGGTATAATGTGTATGTGCGTTCATACAAAAGTGTGCATGCACATATATGAACATATATCACTCATGAATCAAATAACTACACATATGGACTTGTATATTCATTTAGATAATCTAACCCATGCTTTTCATGCTACCTCAATTGCAATCACTTCTCTATCCATCATAGCATCCATGTGAACTGTCCCTTAGTAGTTCTAACCCCAGGTTCAAAATATCTTATTGTTTCTTTATATGATACCCATAGACATTATAATGAATTGAAAGTAACAAACAACTAATATGCATGCATACAATTCAATACTTAGGAAATCATCTAGAAATCCATATGCAGTCAAATGATTGAGTATTCACAAATAACCATGTACCTCTTTCATGAAGAACACATACAATTATAATGGAAGTTCTTCAAGTATGAAATCCAAACAATCATAGTGTAGATTCAAGCAATTAACATGATCTGAAATCATGGATATTGTGATGACCTAAAATTTGAGGATTATGATACCCAATACCGTATTTGAAGTTCATTAATTTCATTTTTGGTTAATTGAAATTTGAGGTTACTTTTACCTAAACATGATGCAATCGATTCAAACATATGATAGTCATCCCATCAAATGATCAAGAACCAATAGTCGCGGTCATTATGTCCATGGAAACAATGAATGTGATATATTTATCAAACATGAGTGCCATTGGATTAACCATACATTTAGCAATTTACATAGAGGTAAATTTTTGAATAATGATCCCTAGGATGTATTGTGGTCATATAAGTTTACAAATGCAGTTCAAATGACAATTATGTGAAACTTTACTACACCCTAGATCTGATGCTTATTGAGAAACTATTTAGCAGTACAAACTTTGGTTTTTGATTTGAAATAAGTGGACATAAGTTTGATACATCCCAATGTCACATGACATGCTCGTGGTTGCTATATTAACGCAAAATTTAGTCCACCGATAAAGGGTGTGGGACACATCCTAGGTCTTCCCTAACCCCCGAAAAGGGTGGAACAGAACCATGTGAGGTGTCTTTAGATCCGATGAGGCAGGATAAGAGAATCTCTTTGGTGAACCCATGATCTGCGCAACACTCCAACAGATGCACTCTTCATTAGACGTTGAAGGCCCATGGTGTCCAGAGATTATAGTTGCCCACCTTCACCATCATCTCTCACGAATCCATAATATGATGCCATGGTGTCAGCATATTCAAGAATGACTGTCTTAGATCCTTGGTCTGTCACTCCTACTCTCTCTATATCCTATTGTGACACAGCCATGGCAGGATCATTGAAGATGATAATCTTCTCCTAGTATGCTAGGCTTTATCATCATCTTCCTTGGTATGGAAGGATTTTTCTTTCTTTCTGGCAATGCGTCGGGCAGTAGATAGACAAGGTGAGTAATGGGGAGCTCCAATCGTCAGCAATGGTGGATAGCTATGGGGGGATGAGGAGTAGGCTCATGGAGGATCGGGTGAACTTTGATCCTCAGAGTCGAATCTAGAGCTGTAGAGATCAAACTTGCCCCCTTCTCATTGTCTGCAGAAGGCTACTAGTTGTGTCTCTCACTCAACCCAGGGATCCAAGAGATGTGTGGCTCAGAGGTGACCAGAAAGATTACTCCCTTCACTATGAAGGGGGTTCGGCGGCAATCATCCACCTTGGAGTCTGGTTCCCTCTCACAAGCATGCCAGAACCATGGAGGTTCCGTCATGGTAGACACACTACCGTTAGATTCCAGTCGGGGTTGTTGTGGAGATGGGGGACTAGAAGGGGACTTTTCGGTAGGAGAAGACATGGAGGTTGGAAGAGCATGAGGCCATTTTCTCTCAACTGGGATCAACCCCACGGAGATGGTGGCAGGTCTGAGACACACCTCGCGAGCCCTACCATGTGAGGGAGAAGACCAGGATGGGAGCCGGATTCCCCAATCCAACGTTGGGACCTTGATGCCACTGGACTGGTCCAGTCCCAATCAACCAGGTCAACTCTAGCCAATAGGGTTATAGGGGAGGCCCACGCACTAGTTGGGCGCATGGCGTTCATCTGGGGCATCCAATCCCTAGATCCAACGACCACAACAAAATGAAAAAGGTAAATACATTAAATATTGTACAGATCTTAGAAATATGATTAAAAATAGCTCTCATGTCCAGTAATCACCGCAAAAATACCCCTAGACTCAAAAAAGTTCCCTATTTCATATGAAACCTCTGGATCAGACTTTTAGGACATATATTCTGGTGATATTTAGTTTAGTTTATAATACCCCTTTATGGGATTCATATAATTAGAATAAATACTATCCAATTGGTATAAAACCCCAGAAAATTCCTTTTGAGCCCCAATTTTGTTTATCTCAGATTTTAGTATTATTGATGCATATTAGACTTTTCCTCATTAATGCATTATTTAATACTTTAAACCTCACTTAATTATAGAAAATAGATAAAACATATGAAAATTATGAAAATTGATCGAGAGCCTAACAATATCATTTAGATAAAATAAAAATACTAGAGACGTGTTTTTTATCAATGGAAGATAGGTTTCCCCAAAACCCTAATTTGGACCTAAAATACCTAGAATATTGATGACATTTATTAACGATGATTAATTTCTATTAATTAGGTGATGACCAGAGATGTAGATGATCCCAAGTATAAATATGAATCTCTGAACTCAGGTATGTGGGTTTTTATTTAAGTATATGACTATGGTTTTTTTGATTGCAATCATGATATGTATGTATGCTCTCTTCTAGTTGCAAATGTTGGATGTAGTACTGCTATGTAGTACTCGTTGTTTTGTCACTTGAAAATATAAATTATGAGTAGATGTTTTGTAGTTATTTAAGGTGTTCATTATCCCCCCTTATGAGGGAATGGATTAATGCTGACTAGTATGCCTCCCTAGAGCACACTGTACGGGGAGTTTCCCTAGAGTACTCGATACATGGGGATGGGCCCAATATATATGTTTTTGTACTAGTCCACCTTAGTAATGCAATTCATCTAGAAAAATGAATAAAACTGGCATATTTCTGTTAATCAAGAAATGTTTTATATGATTTTTCTTCCTTTCTTTCTACAAATCTTTTCAAATTATGAAAAGCATAAATATATGTATCTTTCTACCCATGTACTCGACACCTTGTGTGTTGATTAGTTGTTTCATGTATGTTTTAGGTTCAGAGCTAACATGGGACAAAAGGACATGATGTGAGCATGTTGTACATGTTGTACCTATTGTATAGATCCTAGTTAGCATACATGTTCATAGACTATAGAATTTTCATTCAATGCATAATTGTGAATCATTATGTAATAATTTATTTTGTAATATATACACATATTGAATTTTGAGAAATGTTATGGTGTATGTATATATTTTTTTATTCATGAATGCGTATGTCGCTTCCGCATCGCTCTCTGATATGATTGCTAACATTTTTGGATTTGTCCTCTCGGGCTTTCTAAGGTTGGAGATGGAAGAATCTGAGGACGTTATAGTTGGTATCAGAGCATGAACAATAGCTACACCTGACAATTAATAAGCAACCATACACATGACAACATGAGATAAATTCCACAGTTTCCATAAGCATAAGGAGGTAAAAAGGTTTAGCTACAATGCAATAGTAAATGAAAGTAAATTGATGAAAAAAAGAGAAGATAGGTATCAACCTCCTTGATGTAGGAAGTCGATATACATAATAGTGGACCCCTAAGGTAATGCTAACCCGGTACCAGGCAGGAGCCCTATTGAGATACAACCATGTCAAGTTCTTGATCATGTCGGGTCACGAACCGCAACGGGTAAAGGGAATATTGGGATAGGACTCCCTACCCGATATGGTCGTGTTGGGTGGCAGGCCCTGTCGGGATGCAGCAGTGATGGGTAGGCCATATCGGGTTGGGTATCGTGTCGTGTTAGGACATGTGTCGGGTTAGCTTTTTCTTAGGTTCTCAGGTTCCTCGTGTCGGGTATAGATGGGCGATCCATCTCGGGTTGAAGCCCAACTAGAGACTCAACATGTTTGAAGTAGCCTTAAAGGTCGTGTCGCGCTGCTGCTGCTATCAGGTCAAGTTCTAAGTGAACTCCTCTCGTCTCTCAGGTTGGGGGTGTGCTCACCTAGTATCGCCCGACAGGCCTGGGAACTCGGCGCACTAGCTCCTTTTGCTCTAAGAGTTAGCTCTCCTTGGGTTCTGACCCGTCCTATTGAAGTCATGTAGCTGCTATTTATAGGCAGCAGCTGGTGGGAGTTGCGACCCTTATTGGGCCACGTGTCCTTTGTCTGCTCCATTCACATGGCTTTGGGAGAGGGTCGACACGTTCGTCGCCCGACACAACTGGTGGGGGCCGTGTCGGGCCGGGTTGCGAGTAAATTGCGCTCGATCGTGTCGGGTAAGGATTCTGGCAGGCTGCTGCACCGAGGGGTGGCCGTGTCACCAGATCAACTTCGTCGGCCAATGGACCGTGGAGGGCAAGGCTCCTTTTCGGGTAATATTGTGCAGTACGTCAGGGCTCCAATGTGACACACCCAGATTGGGTTGCTACCATATCGGGTAGGGACTGTGATGGGTAAGGGGCGTATCGCTTTGCTGCTTGATGGGCCGGGGCAGGTAACTTGTTGTGGATGGGCTGGGATGGGCCCATTAGCATTCTTTTAATGGGAAATTAAGAGAAACTCTGCAAAAGATAGGAAATGTTGTCAGGAGCATAGTGGGCATTATTTCTATTCAACAAATAAGATAAAATAGAGAGGAAGTAGGGTTTGGAGGTAGTATTGATAATAAAATATAAGCTCTAGCTGCCATAAAATGGGTGTTATCAACTCCCCCAAACTTAGCATTTTGATTGTCCTCAATCAATCTGTACATATTTGAAAACTTCATTTGTAGTACTTTTCAAAAATAGACGTAGTCTTCGAACAAGGGGTTAATAGAATTTTTGAGATGTCTTGAGGAAAATTATGTCTGACTACAAGCAATGGACTTTATTTTTCCTGCCTTATTTAAGCAAACATTTTCTCTTCAGCTTGGGCGAGATTTTAGGTGCATGATTTTGAAGTTAGCTTTCACACCAAACATCTTAGGAGTAGAAGGTGGGGTTTTTGGGAAGGCTTAAGCCTTTTTGGGTTTTTCTAGCTTTCCATTGGTCCATCCAGGTACGGGTCCATTAATGGGCAAGTGGACCCTACAATCCAAGCCAGTTGGCTTTAGAGTAGTGATTTCACATCCTATGTACCACTGCCCCGGATCTACCATGCCTAAAGATGGGTTCTTTTGGGAAAACAAGTGTATTTTTTGGCACAAATCTCACACTTTTATTCACTCTCATAAGGCTTTCATCTCTTTTTGGGATTTTGATTGGTAGGTAAAAGAAAAAGAGTTTGCTATTTGGGTAGCTTTTTCCTTTACATGCACATCTCTTAGCTGTTGTGAGATTATTTTTCAAAGTTGGCATAGAAAAGTTGTAGCCTTTGTCGTTTGAGACTGCGTTTTCAAAGAGCATAATAGAAATGTGCACCGCCTTAGATACAGAGAGAACAAACTGGAAGAAGTTGTACCAAATTTTTACTATAAAGTGATTTGTATAGTTTTCGAGAAACAAGCAGTTGTGTATATATTGCTTTCTATCAATCATATATATACGTATTCATAGAGTATGGTAAGAAAAGGAAAAGGGCAAAAAAGGAAAAAAATTGAGTACCTCCCTCACTGATACTATGGAGTACCCCCCCAAGCTTACCTCACACTCTGTCCCAGATTTGTGAGATAATTAGGAAAGGATAGGAATAAATCAGTTAGGGTTCAGCAAATGTGCATGCCCTCGGCAGATAAGAGCTCCATCACATACTCTCCACGTTGGTTGTGGTAGCCTAGGTGGTGGAGCTTATTTGGCATCTGTTTGAGGGCTACCATGCAGTAGATCCAGTGTAGCACGTAGATACCACAGTCATTTGATAACTTAGCTTGTTGTGGACTATGGTGGAAATATTCAAGTTCATGCCACTTGGCCGCCGGGTCTTCAAGATATGGCTGGATCAGAGACACCACCTCGATATATTATTTCCTTGCTAACTGCTCGAGGGATGTTGCCGACTTGGATGTACACTCCGTCGGATAGTCGTTGTTGGCGTCAGAGCTGTTGTAGAAGAAACCGGCGCACGAACGAATGTACACCATCAAGAGAGTCTGGTGGTTGTCATGTAGCATAGGTAGGAAGATGACGCGTGGTAGACACTTCTTTACTTGGAGCTGAAATAGCTGGCGTGCTCCCGTTTCATCAAAAACACACAGGTCATTGAACAACATCAGATGGGTGATGTAGGCATGTTCAATCTTCTTCTGTAGGATGGGGATGTAAGCTGACGCCACCGTCATTGCTAAACATCATCCTGCCTTAACTAAGTCTCGTAGATCGTCGAGCAGGACTACTATGTTGTCTTTTTCATATATGACGTCTACGGTGTTGGAATCAGCGAGTCTGAGAAGAATTTTATTGACCTGTTCCTGACATAGAGAAGTGCACGCAGAATGGTCGAAATTGCTGATTAGAGATTCAGAGACGGCAGGCAAAGCAGACTCGCCTTCAGTAGCGTCGCCTTCAGTGGCGAGTGCGGTTTGTAGATTTTCTATCCACTTGCTTGTCCCATAGACGTCTATGCTCTCGACTTCTTCCCTTAGAGGGTTGTTGGGTTGAGAAGATTCAGATTCAGCATCTGTCTCCAGCAACTCCTCTGGAAGCTCTGCATCTCGGAAATAGTGCTTTTCCTTGATCAGAAACAACTCATATATGCTTATTAGTCGATAGAAGTCTTGGTCTTTGAGCTGCCTTACGTATCTGAAGATGTTTAGCAGCTCCATGGTGCGCAGGATGATGAAGGCACTATTTCCTCTTCCCGGCTCTTCTTGAACTGGGAAGTCTCGGATGGCATAGAAGTTCCAGACACCGCTGTGGTGTTGGATTCCTTGCTTGATTATGTGGTGAAGATGCATAGGAAGAAGTCTAAGGTGCTTGTCTTCGGGGCGTACAAATATGTGCCCTCTGTGTGGGACCTCCACGGTGCATCAGTTGAGAAGTGTGATGTCATGGTTGTGGAGGTCTGCCATGCAGAGGAACCAATGCTTTCTAAGCTTGTAAGGGGCCAACACCAGGCTTGGATTGTGCTCTTTGATATGTTGTAGCATGTCAGCCACCTATTTTGAATCGTATGCCCCTGCTAGTAGTCTTCTTGCCAAGGCTGGGGTGGCATTGTAGAATGGCTGCCAGCCTGTCTTGATGGCAACATTCTCAAGAATCGTGCCTTCCAGGACCCTGAATAGAATCTTCCCTACGACGGCTTCCGAGAAAAACATGCCTTGAAGTGCTCTGCATCATAATGAGAAGTTTTCGTCACTCCAGACGACGGCTTCTTCTTCTACCTACAGCCTTAGGACCATTTTCAATAGTTGTTGGTCCCATATCAACAAGTAGTCGATGGTGCACCTATAAAAATCGGCCATCTCGAAGACAGGGATCTCTGACGACACAAAAAATGCATTTGCCGTTGAAATCCTCACCCTAGAGGGTTGATCAACAATTGAGCCATACAGATTCCCCCCTTCTCCCTCAGATTCTTTAGATGAACCCTCTGCTCTACTTATAGATATTTCTTCTTCATCTTTAGCTGGGTCCAGTGGGGGTGAGGGAGTAGATGTGTCGATGCTACGGGCACTCACTTGTCCTACGGGAGTCTCATCGGCAGTTTTGTTCGTCGTCTCTTCCTCAGGCGTTGTGGAGGGCCCACTGGAGGTGGATGATGATGACAAACCAGAGGAGGATGATGGTGGAGAGCCAGAGGCTGGCGGTGATGGCGATCTCCTGAGATGCCTTGAGCGGTGGTGGTCATCCCTTTCATCCAGCCTTTGCTTGATGGCGTCAAGTCATTAGAGCACTATCTGCATTGGGTTATTCAACGCCTCTAGTTGGTCGGGGAGACCAACTAGAGTCAGTAGCTGCCGCTCCTACTCATTCAGCCTCCTCTGGAAGACCTAAAACTTGGGAGTTAGGGAAGCAAATGTAGCTGTGTGGTTGCTTGTTACCTCCCACAGGTTTTCAAACTCGAAGCTGAAGGCCTATCCCAATGAGGAGGGTACTACCACATACCAGCTTTGGCTTCATGATGTGCTCCTCACATTGGTGGCACGACCCAACAAATAAGCATCGTCTATCAATGTTGAGTCGACCTGGACAATATGTGAGGGCGTGGCCACTGGAGTCGACGACCTCCCCGTTGGTTGACACTTCTTCTGTAGCTACGACGGGCATTGTTGTGGTTGTCGCGGTTGATTTGGTGGCAGCAGAAGTGACCATCAGAGTGGAGGTTGCTGGTTGTGTGGCGATGGCGGTCGGCTCGATGGTGGCGGTGGCAGGCGAGTCTTCAATGATGATTTCCGATTATTTGTCCTGCCGAGCTTCGAAGGGTGCGGGCCACCCTATAGCAACCATCCTTTCTTGGATCATCCTGGTGGCGGTGTAAGCGGCTTCAATAATCATAGTTGTGATCTCTACTGCTATGAAGACCAGCTTCTCTACATCATAGTTGACACAGAGTGGAAGGGACAGGGAGGTGTTTGTCCTCGTGAGCTTGTAGAAGAAGCGGTGGCCCTCCTTATTGTTGATGTTCTCTCTTGTGAGGAACTTGATATTGATCTTATCGTCACCCCAAGTGCGCGACAGGATGAGCGGCTCCTTAGGGTACCCTAGCCCTACCGCGATCAGGTTGACGACCCCTCCCATGTTGTACTCCTTGGTGGCGTCCTGTATCAGGTGCAACCTATTTAGTAGGAAACACCCCAAGTTGATCATCTTGCCCTCCATCATGTACCAAATAAGATGAATCTCTTCAGTATATAAGTTGTTGTTTCGTATTTACTAAAGAGGAGGCTCGCCATGATCTTGTGTATAATCCTCCAGAAGCACGAGTAAACAGCCGCCACCTTGCTCCCCGACTTGAAGGATGATTCACCAATCAAATTCTTCCAGAGCACGACTAGATCAAATCCGTCGCCTTCGGTGATCCTGGAACCGTTATTTAGCAGCTCTCTCTCAACCTCACTAGAAGTGATTATCTCATTGAGCAGCCTCTCTAAGATGTCGTGCTCGGCATTGTAGAGGCACCCTTGTAGTTTGTCCGCTCCGCCGAACTTTTTGGTCTCTTTAGGGGTATTTGGGACTCGGTGGAGGGAGGAGATGAACTCCTTGGTGAGCTTAGTGTAGGAGGCGGAGTAGCTGAAGCAAATCTTCCGTAGTCTGACAACTTCTAAGATGTTCTCGAGTCTGTTGAAGATGTCGATTTGATGGAAGGATGCTTGATGGAAGAATCTGGTTGGCCGGTAGACTTTTGTCACCAACTCCATGTAACGTCTTTGGTGCTCCTCATCTCTAGGAACGAACTGGCCTGGTGAGTGTGCCGGGACTTCCGATTCGGCTGTCGTTGTTGGGGCCAGTGCTGCTTCCATTCTGGGCCACTTCTCATCCTCAGAGGGCCCAACCGCCTCAGGGTTTGGGTGTTTCTTCTTGGTGGTGGCTTCATTTGTGGCCTTGGGGTTGATCCTCAGGCCTTGGTCGTCAACCTAGACAACAATTTTTTGGTGCGGGCCATTTTTTGCATTGATTAAACAAAGGGATTAAGTAAAAAGAAGTTGTTCGATCAAACTGCATTTGCCCGATATTGGGCATAAGGTGAGAGTGAGTGTGTCACCCGATACGGTTGGGCGATATGCTTTAAAACCGATATCGGGTCAGGCACTTATAGAAAACATGGCGTGCGATACGTAGGTGTCTGATACCAAAAGACCGATACATTTTCAAAGGGTACTCAGGGAAAACTGATATCGGGTAGAAGTCGGCATCGAGGAAACGATAAGGTTTGTTCGATATGATTTACACGACAAACCAGTATCGGGTAACTCCTCTAACATTCCTTCACGAGATGGTCCGTAGATGAGTCGCGCGATATGAGGGTCGTGCGGCTAAGGTGAAAACACGATAACATCTCTATGCGATAAAAGGAATGACGTATGATGCGTCATGTCACGCGATATGGATATTGCGCAGCACAGATTAAAGCATTTCTAAACAACCTGAGCGACACAAGCATTTTCGCAAGCTCAATTTCTTTACCCGATAAGATGTGTTGGTCATCGTGTCGCGCGATATGGCTGTCACACGGCACATGGAAAAGGCTGATGTAAAACAAAGTGGTAAGGATGACTGACACACTTATCGTTGTATAAGCAAGAACGCGATAGGGTGGCACACGATAGGGTTTGGCCGATACGATCTGTGTGACACAAAGTCACGCAATAAGCAGGGCACCATGAATTTTACCTGTATCGGGCAAGGGGATCCTTAATGTGACATGAAGGTCGTTAGGCAAAGGCTGACATGGGAGTTTTGAAAGGGGAAGAGAATGTGTGATATGGGAGCAAAAGTAGGTAACTTGGTAACCTGACACGATAAATCTCTGGCTACTATATATACCCGGTCATGAGCAGGGTGAAAGGGGAAAAACTGGGACACATGTCGTGCGAGAAGGAGAATCGCCTTCTAAAGCATGGTAAAATTAGTCTAATCTATCTTGTCGCAAAGATTTCGAGGAGACCGTGAGTCGTATCGCACACGTGTCGTGTGGCAAGGACATGACACCTGATGAGCGTTGCCCAGTGCACTCCTTTCGTGACATGGGTTTGCTCAAAACTCGCGTCGCACGATGCACTGGGTTATAGGTCTGCCTGACACGGGTGTGGGAAGCCATTTAAATCTTACAAGTGTGGGATAAGCAAGCCGATATGGCCTGGGTGATACGGCAACCTGACACGGTTATCACTTGACACATATCTTGCCCGACACGCCTCTGCAAAAATCATACAAAACTAAAGCCAATGGGTCATCCGATACTCATCAAGGTGGGTTGGGAGACACGGGTATCACAAAACTTGTCGCGTTGAGCAAAGGAAAAGGCTGCATGCGTGCCCGATATGTTTGTAAAGGGCTTAAAGGAAAAAACAAAAACAAGGATAGAAAGACTAAAAATCAGAAGGCACTTTATGGGTAAAACATCATTGGCCTAAGGGTAAATTTCGGCCTCAGATAGTATTACTCATCAAGGCGATAAAACTAAGTCGGTGGCCCATGAAACAGAGTCTGCGCTTGTGGCGCAGGCACAAACTTGGGCCTTATTACAATTAGATTGTTCATAATGTTCTTTGTAGGAAAAGGAAATAACATCCTATTCTAGGAAAGTAAAATCTCAGGTTGCCTCCCCAGGAGCACTGTGGTTCATGTCGGCAGCTCGACATCTTTGAATCTGCTGTGTTTCTTTCGTAAGTGCAGCTTCGGCATCCTCCAGGGGTATCTCAGATCTCCTCACAAAGGCTTCATCTTCATAGAACCTTTTGACCCGATGTTCATTGACTGGAAAAACTTTTGTTGGATCTTCTTTATCATATAAATCCATAATCCCAGATGGGTATATCTTTGCTACTATGAACGGTCCAGACCACCTGGTCTGCAATTTTACTGGAAAAAGACGAATAGAAGATTTAAACAATAAGACTTTATCACCTTCCTTGACGTCCTTTGCGCGCAGATGGGAATCATGCCAGACTTTGGTTCTTAGCTTGTAGATCCTTGCATTTTCATAGGCATGAAGCCTAAGCTCTTTAAGTTCTTGTAGCTGAAGAAATCTTTTCTTTCCAGCTAGCGTTGGGTCCATGTTAAGGCATTTGATGGCCCAAAACGCTTTATGCTCCAACTCAAAGGGTATGTGGCAAGCTTTCCCATATATCAGGTGATACAATGTAGTGTCGAGCAGCGTCTTGTAGGCAGTCCTGTATGCCCAGAGAGCATCATCTAACTTGGTTGACCAGTCCTTACGAGACTCATCGACCGTTTTCTCTAAGATTTTCTTGATCTTCCTGTTAGAAACTTTGACTTGTCCGGACGTCTGCGGGTGGTATGGCTTGATGACTTTGTGACGAACACCATATCTACACAAAAGCAATTCAAACTTCCTTTCTACAAAGTGAGATCCACTATCACTGATGATGGTTCTCGGCACTCCAAACCTTGGAAAGATTATCTTAGTAAATAGCTTTATTACTGCTTTGGCATAACAAGTGGTGGTGGGTATCACCTCTACTGATTTGGAGACGTAATCAACTGCAACAAGGATATATTTGAAACCTTAGGAAGAGGGGAAGGGTCCCATATAGTCTATCCCCACACATCGAAGACTTCTACTTCAATCCATTCTGACAGTGGCATCTCATTTTGATGAGAAATATTTCCGATTCCCTGGCATTCATTGCAAGCTTTGACATAGGTGTGTGTGTCTTTGAAGAGAGTTGGCCAATAAAATCCAGACTGGAGTACCTTAGTTGTGGTCCTTTCACCTCCCAGGTGCCCTCCATAGGGGGAGGAATGACACTCAAACAAAATCTTCAGGGCTTCATCCTCAGGTATACACCTTCTATACAAGCCATCAGCACAACACCTAAACAACAGAGGGTCATCCTAGTAATAGTTCTTCAAATCGGAGAAGAATTTCTTCTTCTGATTGTAGGATATTTCTGGGGGTAGCTATTTGCTGGCTAGGTAATTGCAGAAGTCTGCATACCATGGCCCTTCAGGGTTGGCCAAGTGGGCAACATAGATAGATTCATCGGCATAACTTTCATTTATTGGCAGTGGGTGGTTGTCCTCCACCTGGATCCTTGAAAGGTTGTTGGAAACCACGTTCTCATAACCTCTCTTATCTATTGTTTCATGATCAAACTCTTGTAACAACAACGCCCAACGCAATAGCCTAGGCTTCGCGTCTTTTTTCTGCATTAAGTACTTGATGGCCATGTGGTCGGTGTGAACTATCACCTTAGAGCCCACGATGTAGGATCAAAACTTATCAAAAGAATATACAATCGCCAACATCTCTTTCTCAATAGTAGTATAATTCAGTTGTGCCTCATCCAGGGTCTTACTTGCATTAAATTCACGTGGTGCTTTTTATCTTTTTTCTGGCCAAGGATTGCGCCTATGAAAAAGTCACTGGCATCGCACATGAGCTTGAAAGGAAGATTCCAGTCGGGGGATTGGAGAATGGGTGCAGATACCAAAGCATCCTTCAGAGTGGAGAATGCTTTCATGCACTCATCTGTGAAATCAAATTTCACATCTTTCATCAACAAGTTGGACAAGGGCTTTGCTATCTTTGAAAAGTCTTTAATGAACCGTCGATAGTAACCTGCATGACCTAAGAAACTTTGGATACCTATAACAGATGTGGGAGGAGGAAGCTTGTCTATCACCTCCACCTTGGATCGATCGACTTTGATACCTTAGTTGGACACCTTGTGTCCTAGGATTATTCCTTCTTGCACCATGAAGTGGCACTTTTCCCAATTGAGAGTAAGGTTTTTCTCTTCACATCTCTTCATCACTAGAGATAGGTTATTAATGCAATCATCAAAGGAGCTGCCATAAACACTGAAGTCATCCATAAAGACTTCCATTTTATCCTCTAGAAAATCAGCAAAGATGGCATTCATGCACCACTGAAATGTGGCAGATGCATTGCAAAGCCCAAAGGGCATTCTCCTGAAAGCAAAAGTTCTGTAGATGCATGTAAAGGTGGTCTTTTCCTAATCGTCAGGGTGAATAGGGATCTGATAGAACCCTGAATACCCATCCAACCAGCAAAACTAGGAGTGATGGTCCAGGCGCTCCAGCATCTGATCGATAAATGGGAGGGGGAAATGGTCCTTGTGGGTGGCGGTGTTGAGCTTTCAGTAATCGATGCACATCCGCCATTCGATGACTGTCTTGGTAGACACCTCGACTCCATTATCTCCTTTAACCAACATTATACCTTCTTTCTTTGGAACCACTTGGATGGGACTTACCCATGTGCTATCGCTGATGGCATAGATTATTCCTGCGTCTCAGAGTTTCACGACCTCTTTACTAACCACTTCTTGGAGCTTCTCATTCAACTTCCTCTGTGGTTGGGCATACAACTTGGAGTCCTCTTCTAGATGGATCATGTGCATACACATAGAAGGACTAACCCCCTCAAGTCTCTAATTGAGTAACCTAGGGCCTTTCTTTGTAGCCTCAACTACTCAAGCAACTGGTCTTTTTGGCTATCAGTCAACTCTGAGTTGATGATCACCGGATTCATCTTATCCTCATCTAGAAAATGGTAATCCAAGCCTCTCGACAAAACTTTCAACTCGGGTTGGGTATCCTTCTCTTGTCCATCGATGGGGTCTTTACGGAGGACAGCGTACATAACTATATCCATAGGGTCTTCTTCTTCAGGCAAACCTTCAACTTCTAGAAATGCTAGTAGTTCCTTGACCTCCAGATCCTCAACCGCTTGTGCCTCTCCAGGTAAGGCACGCATCAGCGGGTCTACCATGGCCTTTTCTTCCCTTACTTCATTGCATAGTTGCTAATAGCTTTCAACAAAATAAGAGGATTCAAAGAACGATGGGGCTTTCATACAATCTCTGATGTTGAAGTCGATGTGATCTCCTCCAACCCTAATTGTAATCATACCCACCTCTACGTCAATGAGGGCTCGGTCAGTTGCTAGGAAAGGTCGCTCAAAGATAATAGGGCAGCTGGGATCTTCTACTGTATCAATCAAAACTATATCACATGGTATAAAGAATCACCCAACTCGAATGGGCACATCTTCAACTACTCTGACTGGTCTAGTAAAGGTGTGATCAACTAGATGGATCCTCATGTTGGTTCTTAACATATCAGTGAGCTCAATCCTCTTAGCAAGGGATAAGGGCATCAGGCTGATGCTTGCCCCCAGGTCTGCCACACCTTTACGGGTTATGTTATCCCCAACTTGGAAGGGGATGTCAAAGGCCCCAGGATCTTTCTTCTTCGATGGCATACTTGCTTTGACGAAGGAGCTGGATATCTGTGCTAGCTTTATGGTCTCCACATCTTGACCTCTCTTCTTCCTCGAAATCAGATCCTTCAGAAACTTGGCATAAGTAGGCATCTCCTCAATGGCATCCAGAAACGGGATGTCGAGGTGCAATTTCTTTATCGTGGCCATAAACTTCTCATACCTCTTTTTCAACTGATATTTAACCAAATTATGCGGGAAGGGTACGCATGGTGCATACTTGTCTGGATTCTCTTCATAAGAACTGTTGTTGACTCTTTCTTTGGTCACTTTCCTTAACTTTGCGGGGACTTCTTCTTCAAGTTCCTCAGGGCAATCGTCTTTACCTAGTGTTGTCGCTGCTGTTACTTCCTTTTCAATGGATGGTGGTACCACTGTACCTGACCATAAGATGTCCATTTTTGCGGTCTCATGCACGTGGATCCGCTTTGTTGTTGGAGGGGAAACGCCCAACTTGATGATTGATTCTCTGGGCAAGGCTCGCCAGCTGTTGGTCGATCTATTTATTATGCTGCTGGAGCTCCCCTATCTGGGTAGAGAATCCTCCCATCTGCTTCTGTATAAACTTAAGTAGGGTTGTGCTATCCATGGAGCTTTTATGCATCTTCTCGTTCAGGTCATTCTACTTTTTGGCAAAGGACATCAGCTCCATCATTATAGATGGTCGTTGCGGCCGGTTCTGGTAGAAAGTCCGCTACTACTGGAACCCTATTTGACGTTGTTGATTCGACGGTCCTCCCGAGGGATTTTTGCCCTCCAGCTGATGAGAGTTCTCAGCTGCGCTGGTGTTTCTAAAGGAAAAACTAGGGTGATCAAGGTGTCAGTACTGGACATAACTGACATTTTCTGTACTGTCTTCATCAAAATCTCCTTGGATGACTATGTGTGGGCAGAAGTGAGACATGTGGTCTGGCTCTCCACAGGTGACACAACTTCTCACCACTTCCTACCGGACTTTTCCTTTATACTCCTGCTCCTTCAAGGTTTGGACATCGGTTACAATTTTGTCCAACTTAGCCGCGAACGCTTCCATCGCTTTGGATTCTCCCGGAGTGGTATGGCCCATAGACTCCCAGCCGTACTCGCTATCCTGCTAATTTGTGGCCATGTTGTTGATAATTTCTCTGGCCCTCTGAGCACTGAGTCCTAAGAAATCACTTCCAGTTGTAGCATTCATGGATTTCCTCTCTACGGCACACACCCCATTATAGAATGTGGTGATCAACTTAGGTTCAGCAAAGCCATGATGTGGGCACTCCCACTAGTAGCTTTACAACATCTCCCAGGTCTCGTGTAGGTTCTCTGAGGGTTTCTATGAGTACCTCATTATCTTGTTCTGGCACTTGATTGTTCTTTCAATGGGAAGGAATTTGACGATAAACGTGTTGGCTAGGTGTTCCCAATCGGGAAGACTCCCATCTTGCAGATTTGTGTACCACTTAAATGCCTTGTCTCTCAGAGAGAAAGGGAAGCATTGGATGTAGATGTGGGCTATCGGAACTCTATTGATCTTGAAGGTGTTGCAAGTCCTCTTGAAAGTTGTGAGATGGTTGTACGGGTTTTCTTCAGTAGTATTCCTGTCAAACCAGTTATGCAGTAGCAGCTGGAGAAAAGAAGGCTTCAACTCGAAGTTGGCGACATTGAGGGGTTGCACGACCATTGGATTCCTCTCTTCATTTGCCCAGACTTGGACAAATGAGTGCAGGGAGCGGGCTTCCAGAGGTTTCTCAACCATGAGTTGTCAGAAGTGAAGATGGCTTGAAAAGGTGAGAAAGTACCTGGAAAGAAAGAAAAGTGTAAAAGTATTAGTACGTTGTATGAACTATGTGCAATAAATGTTTGCAGTATTATATGCATATGTACAAGGTTTTTGGCAAAGTGCAAGCAAAACTCGAGTTTGTAGAATGGTTTTCATTGCCTATCCCTGACAACGGGGCCAAAACGTTGACAAGCCTTAAATGTGGATCCAAGAATGGAGTCATGTCTAGGTTATCAGACTTTAGAAATTTATAATACCTGAATGTTTAAGACATCCTACAACTAGCACAAGGTTGAAATAGTTCGGGGTCAAACATAGGGACAGGAAGAATGGTGCTTCAGAACTCAAGTTTTACTTGTCTAAGCACATCAAAAAAGGTCAAAGGATAAGGTTTTGATATAATGAGAAAGAATTATAAAGAATCAAACAAAAATCTTATCTCCAAGGGGAGTTACCAGAAGAATTAGTGTTTTAAGGTTTAGCAATTTTTATAGAGGTTTCGTATATTGGAAACCGAGGAGATAAATCTATCATCGGGGTAAAGCAGGATGGAGGAAAACTTAAACATAACAAGTGGCAGCGAAATACATCCTGCACCCTTTTCTCTCAAGGAAGGTGCCTCTAACCATGCACCAATTCTCTCTCTCAAGGGTACTGGGCATAGACTAGAGTGAAAAGGTATGTCGGGGAAACCTTGATCTTGGGTACTCTCGTACACCCGAATCATACCAAACTCTAGAGTTTATGACATCCTTCTCTCGAAGGAGTCAAAACAAGAAACATGATTCGATAGCTAGTTAAAAGTGTGATTCAAACAGAAGAGACTACAACTTATATGCTATAAAGAAATCATCCAACAAAAAGGAACCATACACAAGACAACATGAGAAAAATTCCACAGTTTCCATAAGCATAAGGAGGTAAAAAGGTTTAGTTACAATGCAATAGTAAATGAAAGTAAATTGCTAAAAAAATGGGAAGATAGGTATCGGCCTCCTTGATGTAGGACATCGATATACATAGTAGCAGACCCCTAAGGTAATGCTAACCCGGTACCGGGTAGGATCCCTATCGGGATACGATTGTGTCGGGTTCTTGACCGTGTCGGGTTGTGAACCATGACGGGTAAAGGGTGTATCGGGATAGGACTCCCAACCTGATATGGTCGTGTTGGGCGGCAGGCCCTGTCGGGCTGCAGCCGTGACGAGTAGGCCATATCGGGTTAGGTATCGTGTCGTGTTAGGACATGTTTCGGGTTAGCTTTTTCGTAGGTTCTCAGGTTCCTTGTGTCGGGTATAGATGGGCGAGTCATCTATGGTTGAAGCCCAACTAGAGACCTGACATGTTTGAAATAGACTTGAAGATCGTGTCGTGTTGCTGCTTCTACCAGGTCGAGTTCTAAGTGAACTCCTCCTGTCCCTCTCAGGTTGGGGGTGTGCTCACCTAGTATCGCCCGACATGCCTGGGAACTCGGCGCACTAGCTCCTTTTGCTCTAAGAGTTATCTCTCCTAGGGTTCTTACCTGTCCCATCGGAGTCCTGCAGCTGCTATTTATAGGCAGTGGCTGGTGGGAGTTACGGCCCTCGTTGGGCCATGTGTCCTTTGTCTACTCCATTCACATGGCTTTGGGAGAGGGTCGACACATCCGTCACCCAACATGGCTGGCGGGGGCCATGTCGTGTCGGGTTGTGAGTAAATCGCGCTCGATAGTGTCGGGTAAGGATTTCGGTGGGCTACTGCACCGAGGGGTGGCCATGTCGCGTGATCAACTCCGTCGGCTGATAGACCGTGGCAGGAAAGGCTCCTTGTCGGGTAATAGCGTACGGTCCGTCAGGGCTCCCACGCGACACACCCGCGTCGGGTTACTGCCATATCGAGTAGCTACCGTGACAGGTAAGGGGCGTATCGCTTCACCGCTTGATGGGTCGGGGCAGTTAACTTGTTGTGGATGGGCTGGGATGGGCCCATTAGCATTCTTTTGATGGGAAAATAAGAGAAACTCTACAAAAGATAGGAAATGTTGTCAGGAGCATAGTGGGCATTATTTCTATTAAACAAATAAGATAAAACAGAGAGGAAGTAATGTTTGGAGGTAGTTTTGATAATAAAATATAAGCTCTAGCAGCCATAAAATGGGTGTTATCACTCACCATGTAATATAAAAACTAAATCTCACCTTTTACTTTAAACCCTAAAAATTTAGTAAGTTGTTCTATAGGAATAAAGTTTGACTTAGCCTCTAAGTTAGAACCTAGATGTTTGAGAACTAGGTTTAGACAAGTGTGTGAGACCCTTTCCATATAGAGCTCATATGTATTGGGTAGCTACACTAGTCTACACTTTGTTCTCACCATTTCACTAGGTGACATGGAACTGGACTGTCTACTGTATGTGGGACACTCATTTTACTGATTTGGTTTTATTTTCCAATCAGATCGAGCCTCATTAGTTTTCTCTAATGTATTCTTTCTCAGAGAAAAAATATATAATACCTTATTATATATATGTAAATATAAAAATGTGTCCCTCATACTGGAGAGTAGTTAGTGTGCATACAACCTGAGTGAAAGGCAATGACATCAGTCTAGAAGAGAGAGTAGTTCTAGATAGATATCTAGAACCTTATCAAGATATGTGATAGATAGATAGAGAATAAAATGTTAAATGATGTAAGTATTGATGATTGTATCCTAGGTTGATATTTGCTGATAAAATTTCTTTCTATAGATCTATGATGTATATAAGTTCTGATCCCAATTTTGGAATATGAGCTAAGTCTAGATAGTGAAAGTACATACTATTTTCTTACTTATTATGATCTAAGTTATGATAAAGTTGAATATGCATGAGCCTCAAGTTCTTTTACAAATGAGGACCTCACTGTTAGGAAAAGATATGTGGTGAACTCCAGAGAGAGTGATACCCACAAGGAGAGGGTCATAGGACCAACCCTACAACATATGAAAAATATGAGATATATGTGAAATGATGTGTCCTAAGCTGGGTTACTCTTGAGTAGATGAGTTGAGTCCTCTTGCATGATTGAATCCTATATGTGAGAGTTGGGTAAAAAATGATGGGTATGTGACTCAAAATGAGAAATTCAATCCTTTTGATTGAGTTAGGTCCTAACTCGACTGACATGTGTTTGTGAATCTCATAATTAGCTGCAAGTGAGGTAATATATGAACTCTAGTTTTGACAGTAAACTGCCTTGTGCATAAGAAACTCATAGATGATGTTCCTTCCACTTCTCTTTCCTAATATATGATGCTGCAAACCTCACTTGAGCTATAAGGATGGTTATGTATGAAAAACTCAGTCAAATAAGCTTGACTTGTTTGATATTGTTTCCCCTATCATAGGTGAAAGATATAGGTCCGAAATCATGACTTGAAATTAAGATATGTTTGGACCATAGATTACATGATCATAAAATAGTTCTTAACCTTAATCCTTCTAAATCTAAGCCTCAGTTTGGCAATAAGTCACAGATAATAGGGTGAAGCCCTAATATTAAAGCATGTGACGTAAGCCCTTCTCAAGTAAGGCAACCTTAGTATGATGTTAATCATATAACATATTAATTATGTTAAGATTGATAATTCCAATAAATAATGTCATGAAATCTTGACATCACCTAGTGTGAGCTGCTAGGGTGAAAAATGAGACTTGAGCAGTACCTTCTTAACTTTATATCTATGAATAAAACCCTTATCCTTAAGGGACAATGATGCTCTAAGTCCTAAAATATAAGATTATCATTTATGACTAAGACACTAAGTGATGATCCAATTCTTGGAAAAAAATGCTTCAATATTTATAAGGAGGGGTGGGTACCCCTACATACTCAATAACCTAAGATGACAACTTAGGGTTCTTTAAGAGATTCGATAGCCTTGAAACTTATAAATGATGATTTATATGAATCTGACACCCTTGGTTTCCTATTTAATTCAATATTAGTTGAATTTCGAGGAAAAAATTCCATATTAGGTGGGGTGAATGTGGTGACCTAAAATTTGAGGATTATGATACCCAATACTGTATTTGAAGTTCATTAATTTCCTTTTTGGTTAATCACAAATTGAGGTTACTTTTATCTAAACATGATGCAATCGACTCAAACATATGATATTGATCCCATCAAATGATCAAGAACCAATAGTTGGGGTCATTATGTCCATGGAAACAATGAATGTGATATATTTATCAAACTTGAGTGCCATTGGATTAACCATACATTTAGCAATTTACATAGAGGTAAATGTTTCAATAATGATACTTAGGATGTATCGTGGTCATATAAGTTTACAAATGCAGTTCAAATGACAATTATGTGAAACTTTACTACACCCTAGATCTGATGCTTTTTGAGAAACTACTTAGGAGTACAAACTTTGGTTTTTGATTTGAAATAAGTAGACATAAGTTTCATACATTTCAATGTCACATGACATGCTCATGGTTTCTATATTAACACAAATTTTAGTCCATCGATAAAGGGTGCGGGACACATCCTAGGTCTTCCCTAACCCCCAGAAAGGGTGGAACAGAACCAGGTGAGGTGTCTTTAGATCTAATGAGGCAGGATAAGAGAATCTCGTTGGTGAACCCATGATCTGTGAAACACTCTAACAGATGCACTCTTCACTGGGCGTTGAAGACCCATGGTGTCCAGAGACTGTAGTTTCCCACCTTCACCATCCTCTCTCATGAATCCATGATATGATGCCATGGTGTCAGCATATTCAAGAATGACTATCTTAGAGCATTGGTCTGTCACTCCTACTCTCTCTATGTATCCTATTGTGACACAGACATGGCGAGATCATTGTAGATAATAATCTTCTCCTAGTATACCAGGATCATCATCTTCCTTGATATGGAAGGATTCTACTTTCTTTCTGGCAATGCGTCGGGCAGTAGATAGACAAGGAGAGTAATGGGGAGATCCAACCGTCAGCAATGGTGGATAGCTATGGGGGGATGAGGAGTAGGTGCATGGAGGATCTCGTGTGGACTTTGATCCTCAGAGTCAAAGTTGGAGTTGTAGAGATCAAACTTGCCCCCTTCTCATTGTCTACAGCTGACTACTTGTTGTGTCTCACTCTGCCCAGGGATCCAAGAGTTGCGTGGCTCAGAAGTGACCAGAAAGATTACTCCCTTCACTGTGAAGGGGGTTCGGCAGCAATCATCCACACTGGAGTCTAGTTCCCTCTCACAAAAATGCCAGATCTTTCCCTTGTGACTGATGTGCCAAAGCCATGGAGGCTGCGTCCTGGCAGACACACCACCGTCAGAGTCTAGTCGGGGTTGCTGTGGAGATGGGGGACCAGAAGGAGACTTTTTGGCAGGAGAAGACATGGAGGTTGGAAGAGCATGAGGCCTTTTTCTTTCAACTGGGATCGACCCCACGACGATGGTTGTGGGTCTGAGATGCACCTTGCGAGCCCTGTCGTGCGAGGGAGAAGACCAGGATGGGAGTCGGATTCCCGAATCCAGCGTCGGGACCTTGATCCCGTTGGACTGGTCTAGCCCCAATCAACCAGGTCAACTCTATGTTATAGGGGAGGCCCACACACTAGTTGGCCACATGGCATTCGTCTCGGGCGTCCAAGCCCTAGATCCAACGACCACTACAAAATGAAAAAGGTAAATACATTAAATATTGTACAAATCTCAGATTTACGATTAAAAATAGCTCTCATGTCCAGTAATCACCCCAAAAATACCCCTAGACTCAGAAACATGCTCTGTTTCATATGAAACCTCTAGATCAAACTTTTAAGACATATATTTTGGTGATATTTAGTTTAGTTTATAATGCCCCTTTATGAAGTTCATATAATTAGAATAAATACTATCCAACTGGTATAAAACCCCAGAAAATTCCTTTTGAGTCCAAAATTTGTTTACAAACTATATGAATACTCAGATTTTAGTATTATTGATGCATATTAGACGTTTCCTCATTAATGCTTTATTTAATACTTTAAACCTCACTTAATTATAGAAAATAGATAAAACATCTGAAAATTATGAAAATTGATCCAGAGCCTAACAATATCATTTAGATAAAATAAAAATACTAGAGACATGTTTTTTATCAATGGAAGCTAGGTTTTTCCAAAACCCTAATTTGGACCTGAAATACCTAGAATATTGATGATCATTTATTAATGATGATTAATTGCTATTAATGAGGTGATGACTAGAGATGTAGATGATCTAGAATATAAATATGAATCTCTAAACTCAGGTACGTGGGTTTTTATTTAAATATATGACTATGGTTTTCTTTCTTGCAATCATGATATGTATGTGTGCTCTCTTCTAGTTGCAAATATTAGATGTAGTATTTCTATGTAGTACTCATTGTTTTGTCACTTGAAAATATAAATTATGAGTAGTTGTTTTTTAGTTATTTAAGGTGTTCATTATCCGCCTTACGAGGGAATGGATTAATGTTGACTAGTACACCTACCTAGAGCACACGGTGTATGGGGAGTTTCCCTAGAGTACTCAGTACACAGGGATGGGTCCAATATATATGTTTTGGTACTAGTCCACCTTAGTAATGCAATTCATCTAGAAAAATGAATAAAATTGGCATATTTCGATTAATCAAGAAATGTTTTCTATGATTTTTCTTCCTTTCTTTCTGCAAATCTTTTCAAATTATGAAAACCATAAATATATGTATCTTTCTACCCATGTACTTGACACCTTGTGTGTTGATTCGTTGTTTCATGTATGTTTTAGGTTCAGAGCTAGCATGGGATAAAAGGACATGATGTGAGCAAGTTGTACAGGTTATACCTATTGTATAGATCCTAGTTAGCATACATGTTCATAGACTATAGAATTTTCATTCAATGTGTAATTGTAAATCAGTATGTAATAATTCATTTTGTAATATATACACGTGTTGAATGTTGAGAAATGTTATGGTGTATGTATATAGTTGTTTGTTCATGTATGCGTATGTCGCTTCCGCATCGCTCTTTTATATGATTGTTAACATTTTTGGATTTGTCCTCTCGGGCTTTCCAAGGTTCGAGATGGTAGAATCCGAGGACGTTATAGATACATTAAGGTGTCATGATGTATCCATATGATACTAATCAGGGTCGAGTCTAGGGTTGATATTAGTATTATGTCTCAAAATCTTGATTCTCATGTACATGGTCAAAAGATTTATAAAACCCTAAATATATATGATTATCATTCTAATATATTGGATTCAAATTATTATAGAACAATATTAGTTTATATAATAAAGTAAGCACATTCAACATGTTATCCATCAAATCTAGGTTTTACATATATCCATTACTTTATATTCTTGTATTAACTATACTTTTAGAATTACAATATGAATTAGGTTTTGAAATATATTATGTGGAATCTATTAATTTTTAATCAATTTGATATATAGGTTCACCATCATATGACCTAGCAATCATTTTCTACATTTATTGCAAAATTAACATATATAGACCAATCATATCACACCATATCACCAAACATAGCATTATCTATATTGGCCGTAGGGCCATGTATAGACAATGGGAAAAAGTCACACCATCTAGGTGATCTAATGTGTATGGGCTTTGAGAAAGTTTGAATGTACCCAATTTCCCATGTCACTGTTAGTGGAAGTTCATGCACTTTGAGGCGGGGTTGGAATTTTACCCCAGTGACTACTTCTTCTTCTCTGTGTCGTGTCCTATGTGAGTAGAACAACTCTAAGTAAATTGAGATTGACTCTGGGCTTTATGTGTCAAGAGTCTCATCCAAAGGGAAAGCTAGCCTCTTCAGATCCTGGCGAAGTTGCTCAACATTGTGGCATTCTTTGGAGTGGTCGGATATAGAGCTTTCAAGGTTGGGCTTTACACTATCCTAACTAAGGATTGGGAGTAACAAACTTACCAAAGTCCAATGAGATATTGGACTCACAGAAGTTCCCTTGTGATTGTGGTGGTTAGTTTCCACTACTCATACACCTTGTGATGGTATGGTGACATACCTTCAGTGAGCTTCTTCATGGAAGCACGAGTAGATCATGTGGAACCCTGCTTATACCTAATTATTTTTCTGGGACTTGGAGGTCCTTTGTTGACTCCCCATAAATCTCCTAGCCAAAAGTAATTGTCCAAAGATACTTCAAGGCATCTGGGCCAATCCGATATGGCTGGGAAAGAATTTGGATTTTGACGACAAGGCTTTAGAGTCTCAAGTTGCAGTTGGGTGATAAGGAGAAATCAGGGAGTCACACAGGTTCTCCCTCTTTCCTTATATATGGTTGAGGTTGTGTGTAACAATAGCACTTGCCATCCTTAGATGCCTAAATATCTTGGGGTTTGGGTCTTATCTCATTCCAAGGATATAATGACAATTTGAGGGTTGGTTTGATCCATCTTGACCTCCCTAACTTATTGGTTCTTGAATTTTTCTATTAGAATAGATAGAGGGGGAGATAGGAGTTAGATATGGTTGGAACTCATACTATCATGAGCAAAGAGCAGAGTCTGCATGAGGTAGAAGAGGTCCCCACATGTGGCACTACCTAAATCTTCTTATCGGGTCCTACTGGACTCCTCACATGTTTTCTTTTTCATATTTTTTCTTTCATTTGATAAAACCCCACTATGGATAAGTAATTATATAAGCTAGGACATAACCCCATTTAATCCCAATTTTTAGGATAATACTAACATTGTTATTCTATTTCATTGAGAAGAAGATAATTATTATTCCACTATTAATTATATAAATTTGGTTGTTAAGAAATGACTAATTATTTTTTAATTATCTAGCTAGATCACAAGATAACCTAGAATCTTATGTATTTTCTTCCATAATCCTATATTTTGATTATCCATATACTAAAATCATCATGCGCATATAATATGAACCTACAATACTTAATTCCCAATTCCATATACAAAGTACCCATATGTAAACCCTACTTACCTTCAATTTGTCTTGTATTGGTGTTATAGGGCCCATGGCTCATACGTTGGCCTTTTAAGGGGTCCAAAGGATTTATTATATACTTAAAAAAGAAAATAAGGCTTTACATACCATAATATCTTAATTCAAGTCTCATATTGTCATTTTCTCAATATTACTTTATTTACTTAAAATGAAGACCTAAACTAGGTGTAGGGTCCAAATTAACCAACCAAACTTATAACATTACATTTATTATTCAACTTTTATTTCCATATCAATTTATTGTGTTAGATTAAAAATTTTAAAATTTGAGGATTGTACACCTTGTCTATTGCTTCTTTCTTTGAGGATGTAGACCTAGGGAGAATAAGGGAAAGGAACCGGTGCATCATTCAATTAAAGAGATAGCAATGGTAAATCATGATGAAGAAGTGATACCCCATGGCGACCCACCAGTTCAACCCACATCAAAGCCTCTACATGATTATTTCACCTTTGTTGAAACTACAAGTCTCCAATAGCTATAAAAGTGGACCAAATATGGAGGCAAGTGTTCTCTATTCTGTCAGACATTTTGGGACTTCCTCCCAAATTCTATGGATTAGATTATGAGAACCCCTATAAGAATATTGACACCTTTTTAAAGACCAACTCTACCTTTCGCACTCTCATCTCAATCGATGAGTCTGTTCATAACCCCTATAAGCATATTGACACCTTTTTGGAGACCTTCTCTACCTTCTACACTCCCAATCGTAATTGATGACTCTGCTTGCCTTACACTATTTCAATTCTCATTGAAGGATAAGACCAAAGAACAATATTCCATAAAGACCGAGTTAGTAACATAGGAAGCAATAAAAATGAAATCCTTAACATTTTTTGTCCAATAACAAAGAATATTCAAATGAGAAGGAATACCACCTCCTTTAATTAAATGGGTCGTAAAAAATTTCACGAGAGATGGGAAATGTCTCAAAATTGTCTATGAGATTTCCCTCATCATGAGATAGCATTATAGCAGCAAGTAGAATCATTCTACTCTAGAATTTGTCTGATGAGGCAATTGATGGTAGGATTATCTTGTGTACCTTCATGGCAAAGCCTCTCAAAGAGTCATGGCCTCTCTTTGAGCATTTGCAGGAGGATTCAAGACATAGGGCCTCTATTGTTGCAAGTCATTATGATATAAATGTTGGTTCTTCTACATACACTCCACCAACTCCTTCTTCAACTGAGGCCAACACACAAATGATGAATATTTTTAGGGATATGATGAACTTGGGGTGAAGATTCAAGTAAGAGGCACCTTAAAACACTTTGTGAAATCTATTAATTCTCTTGAGGAGGAAGTCAAATCTATGAAATCTTTTAGGAACTGAACAACCATGGTACCATGTCCAACTCTTATATGCCTGAGTGGAGAAATCACCCAAATTTTTCATGGAAACAATAAGGGCATGATGTCCAATAGTATCCAAGGCCAAGTCAAGGCCAGCAATATAATTTAATATAAAAGAGTGAAACTATTAGGAGATGGGGAAACATTTATGAGGATAAGAAAGATGTCCCCACACAAGGACAACACATAGATATAATTGAAAAAATATTATATCAACTAGCCTTGACACTTTCCTGTCGAGAGGAGGGGAGGATCCTTCCCATACTTGGTTGAACCCAAACAATTCAAGTGGACATGTAGTGTCCCTCAAGTTTCCTATGGTCCACCACCTATGCATGTGAAATGTGTCCAAAAATATCAAGGTTCCCCCAACCCATATGCTCATCAATTACAACACCCCAATTCAACTATCAATGCCCTCTGTTGCCTTAACAACCACCACAACATCCATATAACCATCCAACACCACCTCTACAAGATCAACAACCATGGTAGACATAAATCCTCCAAAACCCATCCCACCACCAACAAAAATTAAGACCACAACCACCAACAACACCACAAACATCACAAGCCCCGTCTTCACCATGAGCAAGTCAATGCAGTGACCATTTTGAGGAGTAGTAAGTTACTTCAGAAGCCTAAAAGGGGTGAGAAGTAAGTTGATCAAGTACATGTTGATGTTTCATTTTTCAAAACATATTTAGATGATGTTATGAATACCAAGAATTATGCTATCTGACCTTCTTTTGAGTTTGTGATTCCAAGTGCACCACCTTTTGTGCTAGTTTGAACCATGTGTCCCATCTACTACTCCAATTTGAAGTGAATATGTTCCATTCCTTTTTATTGTGATACCAAGAGTTCCACTCACAACACCAAGGGCCCTTATTGTGATAGTACAAGATCCTCAAGTTTATTCAAGTAAAGATAGTGATGTCGAGCCCCCTTTCTCAGATGTTTTGGAGGATCCCTCCCTTAAAAAGGAGGCAGAAACACAATGTACAAATTCTTGAGATCTTTAGATATTTAAAGATCAGCATCGCTTTTCTTGACGCCATCAAGAAAATGCTAGCCTATGAAAAATTCTTCAAGGATGAATGCACTTTCAAAGGAGATCCTACGGTAAAATGCCAATGAAAGTAAAGCTCATGAGTAAGTGAGTTCAATCTTGCAACATGCACTTCCCCTCAAGAAGAAGGACCCTGAAGCCCCTCTTATCCCTTGACACATAGGTGGCCATTGGATTGAAAATTCTTCGATTCATATGGGTTCTAGTGTAAAAATCATGCACTATATCATTTATCTTGAGTTGGGCTCAGATAAACTAAAGCCAAAATATTGTAAACTATAATTGGATGACTAGTCTATCAAGGTCCCAAGCGGAAGGGTCGATGATGTTCTTATGATGCTTGACACAAAGATGACATTGGTGTTCCAGATAGACTTCATTGTCCTAGATATGGAGTCAGAGGATACAAAGATTCACATTATATGAGGAATACCCTTGTAAAGACTTGATCTTTATGATAAAAAATTTACAAATTTTATCAAAGTATTTAGCCAAATCTTTTGTACAATCATGCTTTACAATTAGAACTTATAGAATCATATACATGAATACTAGTATTTAAAACATACATGAGACATATCTACTCTTCAACAAAGGACAAGTCATGTGCATATTTTCTATGTCTTCTTTTTAGCACATGCCATGAATTCCAATAGGAAATGAATCCACATTTGAAACAAAAAGGAAAAATTGGTTAGCAATTGCTGGTACTAAATCCTTATTATTGAAATATGCACAAAGTAGGATATATATACATGATAAAATTTATGATGGGACTATTTTCTAGACTAAAGGTTAACAAGGAGGAATTGGAATATCAATTTCAAGATGGAAATTCTTTTACAAGATCATCAACTAATCCAGATTCAATTTGTCAATATGTGAATTTATCTAAACTATTCACAAAGTAGATCAATTTCAAGTTATTCAAATTGAAAAAAAATTGGCACCTTCCTATCATGTATATTCTAGGGATAATTACCTTGTTTTATCAAACTCTAGGAGTGAATGGTACTAGTTCCTTATTATATATTCTAGTTAAATGGAAGACAACTAATTCATATCCACTATGTAGAGTTGTGGGGTACATGGCCCACTCAAGCGAAACAAATCACTATAGGGACATAGCCCGAGACCAATGTCCATAGGGAGTCAAATTTCTAGGAGATCAAGTCTAGCACCAAAATTATTATAAACAATATTTCATCAATTACAAAATGAGGGTGATGAAATTTCTAGATACAATAAAGGTTTTAAAATCTATTTGGAATTTACCACTAATCAAAATATAAGTGTGCAAATCAAGAGGGAAAATCGTTCAATAATGCAATCGAAGATCTAGCACTTAAAGATTCAAAGGCTTACATAAACCATGATTCAATTGGATCCAAGAATTGAATAGGAGATAGCTATAAAGTAGAACAATTTTATATGATATGACGTGGAATAAAGTGTTGTTCAATTTGACTTATTTAGGATTAGGTTTTTCCATCTAGGATTCATGTTAATATTTTATATGTTAGATTCATATGTGGTTATATGATCTTGAGTAAGTCCAAATTATCCATATATCCAATAGATATGTTCTAGTTTTTGTGACACAATTTCATATCATTCTTTACTTATATGATAACTAGTGATATTATGTATAATATTACTATACTCATACACATATACCAATATGATCAATTATTCAAGTATGCTAAGATGACTAGTCTCTCTTTAGACAAATTTCATATGAATATCTTTTTTTTTTGGAAATTGGGTAAGTATATTCCAAAAACCCTGGGAAGGGGACAAAATACAAGTCACGCCCTCACATGTGACTACAAGTTCCTAGGAATTGGTTACAATAGATCCCAATTCCTAGCAATAATAGGAGGTACATCAAGACATGATTTAAAAGCAAAGTACATTCTCTTGATTTCAAGAGCAAGCTGGTTGAAGATGACAATGAAGTCAGAAGTGCCACCATTATGCAGTCGTTTATTGCGTTCACCCCAAACAAGGTGGACATCACCAGTAATAGCCCATAGTTCAATGGTTTTGGCATGTTTTGACCGCTTACCAAGGTCATCTAGGCATTCATAAAGAGAATAAGAAGACCTAATGTTGAGTTTAAGATGAGCTAGACCCTAAATATATCTCCAAAATTTGCAGCCATCGAATAGATGAGCAACCGAGTCACTGTGTTGGCCACACAATAAGCAAGTAGGATCAGGAGCACCTGACCAGGAGCAAATCTTTTCCAATATAGGCAGGACATTGATAAGAGCTCTAAAGCAAGTGAGGCTCCACCTAGGATAATACTTGGAGGACCAAAGATTTCCATAAACTTTATCTGTTGGACATTTTTTCCTGACATTCTCCCAAAGATCCCTATCCGCCCACATAGAGAAGGAAGGCCATAGAGCTACCATACGCTTATGGCAAGTAGAACCACTCCTAGCATAGGTATCCAAGGAATCACCATACCTACGAGACAGCCATGAGCTCCATATGCTTTGATCTTGAGTGAACCTCTTAATATGACGTAAAGTATGATAATAAACGAGCTCGTCAAGTCTCTTAAGGCCAAGACCACCTTCAGATAAAGGGTAGGCCAATTGAGCCCAGCAAGAGGGATGTACAGAACTGCCCCATAAGAAATTAGAGAGTAGAAACTCCATCCTATGCAACACAGCTGGAGGAATTTCACCCATTCTCATCCAGTAGCTAATCAAACCCATTGCACGGTGTTTAACGAGAACAAGACGACCAATCATTCATGAAAATGACGCCTCCTAAGATTTCCACCAGCCATTAGAAACCCAAGATACTTTGTGGGCCATGTACCTTGTTGGATACCCATGCAACTGATCAAGGCATCCTTGTTGCGACAAGAAGAAGAGAGGTATATGTGGGTTTTATTAGGATTGCATTTCATATGAATATCTAATATCTCAAGATGAATCACTATTCTAAAATCCAACCTTGCTACAGGAATGCTCTCTACTGACTTCACTAATTCACTGTTCACTATTATATATATCCATATATATATATATATATATATATATATATATATATATATATATATATATATATATATATATATATATATATATATATATATATATATATATGTGTGTGTGTGTGTGTGTGTGTGTGTGTGTGTGTGTGTGTGTGTGTGTGTGTGTATGTGTGTGTGTTTGTGTGTGCTTACGTAGTTGTAACGAACTTAATGATTCAAAAATCTAATTATAGATAAGCTTGTCAATGTGTGGTTATGCTAAATACTATCTAATCCAATGTTTACAACATTAGTATTTACAAAATATTATACAAGATTTTCAGACGTCTTGATTACTATAATTAATACACCTAGTCATTGACATATGTACTACCATGATGTATGTATGTATGTGTTGTCATTGTGTAGTTTCTCGACGAATGATTCTATGTAATATTTATGATATATGTATACATCTAAATGGATCTTCCAATTTTAGAAATAGGAGAAAAGGTCTAACCTATCAATGGTCAATGTTGGATAGGTCTTGTCATATCACCTCCTATCAACCTTAGTACAAGCATTGACTAGAACATCATCTTTGTTTTCGTTCACTTGACCAGTGAGAGATTAGTCTAGATATGAAATCTTGTCATCATTGCAACTCCTGCTACAACTATAGTTTGTATCCACATGACAAGGACACTTCTTCTAGGGTATTAATAAAGCTAAATTAGTTGGTGGTGGATCTTTCTCTTTGAAGTTGTTGAATTGTATGAAAAACATGGTTGTGGGATGAAAAAATCATGGATGAAAACTGACATGTTTGCGAGGGATGTGTGGATATTTAGACTTTACTATTAGGACATCCATAGAGGTGGGGTAAAAGAAGACAGTTCTAAGTAGGTTTCAACGAGGTCAAGAGGTAGCATCTGCACTTGTAGACTATCTGTCGCCACATATATGCTTTTAGATGTAGTGTTTACATGTCATAGGTTTCTAAGAACAATGAGGATGTGTGGAATTTTGGAGGTAGCATTGATATAGGGTTACAATATAACATTTATATATGTACTACTTTTTCAGTTCAAGTTACAGGTGTAGTTTTCGAGTGGAGTCTGAAGGTTATCAAGTAGAAGAGTTGTTGGAGAAGATAAAGGTATCTCAAGGTTGCAGGTAGTGGCGGTGGTTGGATTTGGTGGTGTAGGGTACAAGAATAATTTCCAGGGAGGTTGTAGAGAAGGTGATCGACAGAATGAGGAGTCAGAGGGGAACTGGAGAGGTGAGGCAGGTAGTGTTTAGTCTAATTTGTTGAGTTGTAGATCCGTGTTTGCTAGGGCATGGTAAGTTAGTGACTGGACAAAAGAGGAGGTGACGACTACAAGTGCAGTTGAGATCTGGGAGGTACTTTGCACCGAAGCAACTGTGTTGCAAGTTTCTTGCTCTCGAGGTGCACTGTGGTGTTGCAGGTTTGCAGCTATAAAGGATGAGGAGGGGTTTTATAGAGCTTAGAGTGGCATCTCCTGATGAGGAGTGAGTCTAGGTTAAGAAGTGTTTTCATTTGTTGTGAGGAAGTGTGACAGTGGTTGTACTGTCATTTCTTCAGATGCAAGGATTAGTAGTGGTGGCGGCGTGCGTTTTTAAGGTTGAAGTAGATTTTGAGTTATTGAGGAGGAGGACTTGAGAGGAGAGGGATGGGTTTGTGAGTTTTGTTGTCTTGTGTGGCTTGTTTACTAAGAATGGGTTGTCGTCTCTCTTGGTAACAATCAGAGAATGAGGATTCAAGGAGGAAGGCACGAGTTCTTCACATACTAACTTACGTATCAAAATGTGTGAAACAAATAGTGGATTTGTTTCTTTCATTTGTTGAATCTTTTTCAAGGCTTGATAGACCATTTTATAAGCTGATGAATTTTTTTAGTGTTCTAGAATATGGTTTAGCACATACTCCTAATTAAACTATTACTTCTAATATTTATAATAACTTCCAAACAACACTTCTGAATGCTCTAATGTTTTAAACATGTATTTAAATTCTATTAAACGAATTTATAAAATATTATCACCCCTAATTGTAGTTATGAGATGGCTAAATTTATCATTCTCACCAATAATTAAAATACTAATATATAATAATCAATGATAGGTTTTAGTTTGATTCTAAAACCATTAGTCTAAAGAGTGTCTATTTTATTAGATTACAAGTTCAAATCTAATATTCGAGCACAAGAATTTCAAATTGTACTATATGACGACGAAGTTGTACAAGGGCATAAATGTAATAACGAATTTATAAATTGAGGAGAATGAACTTATTTAAACATAAGTAACTGATGTGTAGGTTTTATTAGTGTCAAAGTACATGAGAATTGACCAATATGATTGAATGAGACTTGGAATGAAGGACCATATTTGTAAATGACTTCATTAGAAAAATAATTAACTATAGCTTAAAATAGATTTAGTATTTAAATATTCGTATGTTATAACTCTTCCACCCTTCAGAGAGATTTTATCCTCAAAATCAGATCCTTCTTAATAACCACATCCCTACCAGATATGATCCACAAAATTTCCACCATATCATTCTTTATTGCTCAAGTGTCACCTTAAATTGATGTTAAAATTATGATTCACTTTCCATTAGAATAGGTTCTACTTGGGTAGGCCAACTAATTCTCTTACTACCTACATGAAGTTATTCAATTGATTTGGGGTTGATTTCTACTTGAAAAGTATAGCTTTCATCGAGTTAACCACTAAGTGATGATGAGTCCATGTCAAGATTATAGTACCATGTCCTAGTATGAAGGCCACAATTTAAACTAATATAAATATAATACTATTATCAAAATTTCTTTTAACACCATAGTATTATTAGTCAAATTATAGTTAATAAGGTTAATCTTTAAACCTTTTCAAATTTTATTTAAAAATAAAAAAATTTACTTATGATGTTTTATTGGGTTAATAATTTAGTTTTACTTAAAAATCATATTCGGGTTGGGTAGGGTTTCATTTGAATTATTTATATAAAATATTATACATATATAAAAGTTAAAAGTTTTAAAAAACTGGGTTCATAACATTATTAGCTACGTCTGATCCCCCATTGCAATCTAATTATCCTTTTCTTTACCACTAGTTTCCTACTTATATGGATCAAATGTTGAATTTATATTATGTGACATTTGATTTTTTTTTGTAACTCATTCCAATGTTGTAATTACATATCTAGAAGTATACGTCCGACCATAGTAACCCGGGTGGTAAGAGCTCGGTAAGTCCCAATGAAGGACCCGGGTTCAAACCTCACCGAAGGCATTATGTGAATGGCAATTCATGCTGATTTGGCATGGGAGGGGGGTGACCGGACCACACCCTCTCATGCCTCGAGAGTTTACCATGTCAAACTCGCCCGAGATGGGTTCTCTCGGTCACCAAAAAAAATATCTAGAAGTATACATACTATTTATCGCATACATTGTAATGTTTCTAATTTGTTACTTGGTTAAATGTTATTTTTGGCAAAGTTGTTGTGATGAATACATATTTGAGTAAAATCTAGTTCATAAGTGGCAGTGCATTTTTTTCTATGAATTTTTTTTGTACCAAGTAGAGGTTTTCCTCCAAGTCCTTATATAATATCATATATTTCCTCTCTATTAAAGATGATAAACATATATACATTTTTTTAAATTGGGTTAGTGACTTAATTTTAGGATAAGGATTTTCCCAAGTAGTAGAAATCACTTTGGCCAAGTCAGCATATAAAGTGAGGAAATTGTACCACCACCTAAGTGATCAAGAATAATTATTCTAGAACCTTCACTATACATCCTTTCCTAGATAGCTGAGCTCGTTCCACTTTCATGGTGATGGTTTTTATTTTATTCAATAACTAGATTTTTGGAAGATTTGTTTTTCCTAAGCTTCATCATGTGGATGATTCAAGTTGGAATTTTCATCAGTTCAAGTGATTTTATGGGTTATAATACTTATTAATTCTATTTTACTATATTTTTATTTATTTTTAAGTGTCAAAAAATAGGTACTCCAAGGTATTATACCCATTTGTATACATATTGTGGTAATTGTAGTGTTCTAAGGGCCATATTGTAAATATGTACACATATCTTCAACACTTCTTCATCAATTAATAATTCCAAATAAATCTATATCTATAGAATGACTCCAAAATCCACTAGTTGAGGTGTAGGTGTTCCATGAATGGCAAGGCCAGGTAGGGCTGTAAATGGGTACGGGTAGACCCACAGACCCGCAAATCCGGACCCTTAAAAAACCCGTCACAGGTCTAATTTTTTATACCTGCATACCCTTGGACCCGTATACCCTTGGACCTGTATATAAGTGGGTCCAATAATGGGTATGCTTGGACCCAGACCTGCTAGACCCGTGTACCCGCTATACATAAGTAACTACTAAAATAATATATTATATATATCATACTTTACTAGTCTAATTAATATAATTATTGAGATTATATCCTACTCTAAGGTTGAGAGTAGTCATATAACTAAGAATTAACTATTCTAGTTACAATAACGAACATCATATGTAAACTTAAAATCAAAATGTCTACTAATCTACATTACTTTCTACATAAATTAAATGTTATGATCATGACTACAAATATGTAAACAATTACTCAATTAATTTTATTGTATAGAATATAGCATTGTCTAATATATACATGTTAATATACTATATGATAACAATATCATGTTGTGTTAAATATATATAACATAGTCATTTCTCTTACATAAACAATATGATGCTTTATAGAACCGCTTACCCGCATACCCTCTATTATTGCGGGTACGAGTATGGTGCGGGTCCAAGTTTTGTATTATGCGGGTCTAGAACCGGAACTGGACCCACTAAATTAGTTGGGTATGGGTATGGGTATGGCTAGACCCGCACCGTACCTGCACCATTTACACCCCTAAGGCCAGGGTACATTACATATCACCTATGCTTCTAGTCATATCCTAGCTAAATACTATAAGGTGGGCTAGCAAAACTAGGATTGGTTGTCAACTATTTACCTATGTCTTAACTATAGCATTGTACTCCTAATTAACCCTAACTTTTCATGAGACATGCATGAGTGTTTATTGTTTATAGATCATTTACCATGTTGTAAATACCTGATCTTTGTGATCAAAATTTTTACAAAATTATATCAGAGAATATAAAAAAATCTTGTGTACAATCATGTTTTATAATTATGACTCACAGAATCCTTTAGTTCTTAAATACTAGTATTTAAAACATGCATGAGACCTATCTACTCTTCAATAAAAATACAACTCCTACTCACATCTTCTATGTCTTCTTTGTATCACATCTCCATGGATTACCATAGGGAATGAATCAACACATGGACCAAAATGGGAAAATATGTTAGAAATTATTGGTACTAAATCCTTATTATTGAACTATGCACAAAGTAGGATTTAGATACATGATTAAAGTTAGGATGAGACTATCTGGTGGACCAGAGGTTGACAAGTAGTACTTCAAAATCAATTTCAAGATGGAAGTTCTTTTACAAGATCATCAACTAAGAAAATTTTGATATCTCAATATGCAAATTTATCCATGCCATTCACAACTAGATCAATTTCAAGTTATTCAATTTGAAAATATTTGGAACTATTCTATCATATCTTTTCCTAGAGCTAAGCACTTTGTTTTCTCACACTCTAGGAGAGAACAGTACTAGTGCATTCTTAGCTATTCCACTTAACTGGTGGGCAAACAATCCTTATCCACTGAGTTGGGTTGTGGGAGTACTTGGCCCACCCAAGTGAGCCAAATATATATAAGGTCAAATCTTGAGGGAATGAAGTCCACATGGAGTGAAAACTCTAGGACATCAAGTCCAACGCCAATATATATATATATATATATATATATATATATATATATATATATAGAGAGAGAGAGAGAGAGAGAGAGAGAGAGAGAGATAATATACATATCTATATATGCAAATAAAGAGGGAAAATAGTTCAATAATGATATCAAATACCTAGTACTCAAGGCTCCAAGGCTTGTTTTAACCATGATTCGATTGGATCTAAGAATCACTAAGGAGATGGCTATAAAGAAGAATGGTTTTTTTACTATATGACATAGAATATAGTTTTGTTCAATTTGACTTATTTAAGATTAGGTTTTTCCATCTAGGATTTATATTAATACTTTATTTCTTAGATTCATATGTGGTTACATGAGTTTGAATAATTCCAAGTTATCCATATATCCAATAGAGTACATCTAGTTTTTGTGACACAATTTCATATCATTGCTACTTATATGATAACTAGTGATGTTATTGTATATAACATTACTATACATATATATATATACTAATATTATTAGTTATTCAAGTTTGCAAACAAGACTAATCTTTATATATCAAAATTTTAGATGAATTTCTAATATACCAATATGAACCAATTTTGTAAAATCTAACCTTACTACAGGGGGTCTATCTACTGACTTTTCTAATTGACTATTCACAATTATTTACACACACACACATACACAAATATATATATATATATAGTTGTAATGAACTTAATGATCTAACTTAAAAAATTAACTTAATGATCTAAAAATATTATTACACATAACCTTGGCAAGGTGTGGTTATCCTTAATATTATTAGTATTCAGGAAAAATCATACAAGATTTTCAAACATCTTGGTTGCTAGAATTAATACACCTAGTCATTAACATATGAAATACTGAGATGTGTGTATGTATTGTTATTGTGTAGTTTCTCAACCAATGTTTCCATGTAATATTTATGATATATGTATATACATTATTTCCTTAATGATATAAATGGGTCTTCCAATGTAAGAAAATAGGGTAAAGGACTAACTTATCAATGTTCAATGTCGAATTACTCTTGTGAGATCACTTCCTATGGAACCTTAATATAGATAATTGACTAGAACATCATCTTTGTTTCCCTTGTCCTGGTTGGAGAGGGATTAGTACGGCTATGAAATCTTGTCGGCATTGCAACTCCAGCTACAATTATAGTTTGTATCCACATGACAAGGAGACTTCTTGTAGGGTATTGTTGTAGCTAAATCAATCTGTGGTGGGTATTTCTCTTTGAATTTATATAGTTGTGCAAGATGTTGAACTATGTGAAAAGCACGGTTGTGGATAGTGGAAATCATGGATGAAAATTACCATGTTTGTGAGGAATGTGTGGGTCTTTAGACTATACTGTCAGGACAAAGAAGATTTGTTGAGGTGGATTCAAAGAAGACAACAGTCTAAGCATGTTTCAAATAGGATGAGAGGTAGCCTCTGCACTTGAAGACTATATTTTGCTGCCATGGATGCTTATTTCTAGTGTTTGCAAGTCAGATATTTCTAAGAACAATGAGGAAATATGGAGGTTTATAGGTAGCATGAATAAGTGTAAAATATACCATTTGTCTATGCATTGGTTTAACAGGTTGTGTTGCAGGTGTGATTGTCGAGTGGAGTCTAAAGGTTTTTGTGTAGAAGAGCTTTTGAATAAGATGAAGGTGTCTTGAGGTTGCAGGTAGTTGTGTTGGCTGGATTTGGTGGCATGAGGGGTTTAAGAGGATGTGGTCGGGCAGTTTTAGAGCAGGTGATTGGTATACCAAGGAGTTGGAGGGGAGAAGGAAAAATGAGTCAGGAGGCGCTAATTTTGAATTGCCAAGTTGCTGACCAATAATTTTTGGGGCATGATAGCATGGTGGCCAACGTCTGTAGTGTGTGGATGATATCTGATAGGGACATTACAGCAAAAAACTTGTGTTGCAAGTTGCCTACCCATCAAAGGGTGTTGTGGTGTTGTAGGTTTGCAGTTGTTTAGAAATTTGTGTCTCATCATGTTCGTAGTGATATATATATGATGTGGAGGGGTTTATAGAACTTAGAGTGGCATCTCCTGATGAATACGAGCATGTCTAGGTTAATAGGATTTTCTATCTTCTATGAGGAAGTGTGCTGGTGGTTGTGCTACTATTTCTATGGCTAAAAGAGTTATTGGTAGTGGTGGTGGCATGTGTTTCTAGTATTGAAGTAGATTGGGAGTCATTGAGGTGGAGGATCTGAGAGGAGAGGGAGTTGTTTGTGAGTTATGTGTTGTTGTGCGGCTTGGTTACTATGAATAGATTGTTGTCTCTCTTGGTAACATTTATAGGATAAGGGTTCAAGGAGGAAGGCACACGTTCTTCACATACTAACTTACATATGAATTAATTAGCATAAACTCATAACTAAGTTTGTACTTCCAATTTTTATCATAACTTCTAAAAATCTCTTTTGAATGATCTAATATTGTAATTGTGTATTCAAATTCTACTAAACTTATTTGTATAATATATGACCCCTAATTGTGGTTATGATATGGCCGATTTGATTATTCTCACCAATAATTAAAATATTAATATATGAAAATCAAAAATATGTTTTAGTGTGAATTTGAAGTCATTAGTCTAAGAGTAGTTTTTAAATTAGAATAGAAGTTCACATCAAAATATTCAAGATCAAGAATTTCAAATTGTACTACATGATGACAAAATAGTCCAAGGAGATAAATGCATGGACTATTTTGTAAATATTTATAAATTTAGGAGAATGAACATTTTTAGACACAAGAAATTCAAGTGGAGGTTTTACTAGTTTCCAAGTACATGAGAATTGGTCAATATGATCGGGTGGACTTCGAACAAAGGACCATATTTGTAAATAACTTCAAGTTAGGGAAATTAGAAATTATAGCTAAAAATAGATTTAGTACTCAATGTTGGGTATATTACAGTCCTTCTTGGATGTAGGTGATGTTGACATCCATGTGTGTATTGCCACCATGATGAACACCTTCACGAACTTGAGGTTGACCACAAAACGTGTTTAAGATATCATTGCCCCATGAGGAGTAGAAGATGAAAAGTTTTGACAAAGAAAATTGTGAGGACCCTCTTGACCCTTGGATGGAAGAGAAAATATTGAATGCCAATGAGACAAAATTTTACTTCAAGAATTTCACTTGGAGTTTTGCTAAAAGACAAAGAATACTAAAAACCAGCCCGGTCAAAGGCACTAAATCCAATAGTTGTGGGGGACAACCCACCTATGTTTGAGATTTTTCACTGAATTTTTTTTCAATAGTTTTGTTTTCATACATTCCAAGAAACAAACACACACCATTCATGATAGTCTTGATTTTTTTATTCATTTTGGAATAGAAGCAAAGATGAAGAATGATACATCAATTGGCCTATCCAATAAGAATACTCAAATTAAGAAGAGAAGAAATAAGATTAATTTAAGATGATACAAGAAAGAATCCACCATAGTTGTCCCATCCATCACATGTCATGCTAGCCGTACAAAATGACCTTCTCCACAAAACAATCATGTTGGATATATCTTGACCACTTCAACATCGCATCAATTTCCTACCTCTTGATGATTAATCACCATAACCCCATGATAGAATTATGCCATCATTCTAAGCTCTGTTTCATGTTGACAACATCATGGTTTATAAGCTTGTGGTGGTAGGGTGGGGAGACCTTGTCTTTCTTCATTTTCCATGTTCTTATTTTTTCTTAAGATGAAAAAAAAACTTGAGTAACCATTATACTTGTCCTAGTATACTTTCTTGTTACATCCTACACATTTTCATGTAGTTTAGTTTGCCTCCTTGCAATTCTTCATATTTTTTAACAAAAACATTTTCCCCCATTCCATCCATCAACCTTGCATTTCATATAGGTTTTGACAATTTCCTTTGTGTGAATAGTTAAACTTTGCTTTCATGTCATTTCTTGCTATAGAGCTTAGACCTTGCTAAGAATAGGGGCACTTGGCAACATTTTTGCCAACTTTTCCCAAACTTGAAATGTTTTATCCTAAAATCTTGTTCTAGGTTAATTTATACCTTATTCAATTGAGAAAGTTGAATTGAATGACCAATATTTAATTGCACTCCCATAAGAACTTGATTGTAACTAAATGGTCTCAAAGTTAAAAATTATACATGTTTTTCACCTCCCTAGAAAAATGTTGGTTTGTTTAATTGAAATGCAATTGAGGCAAGACATATATGTTTAGAGTTATTTTGGTCTTATTAGAGGAATGAAGTATGTCACAATTTCTCATTCATCATGGTTTTGTTGATTGCATGTGAAATATTAATGGAATAGCTTTTATGCAGGGGACTTTATGTAAAGACCCACACTATGTGACCCCTCTCTTGATCCACCTTATTTCATCATTTATACCCCTTTGCCTTATGAAAAGATTCTAAAAAGCACAATAATAATAAGCCTTGGCCACCCTCCAAAAGATTGGAGTGGCCAACACTTCCTACCCTCTACGTCACTCCTACCACTATATGTCCTAACTACAATTACAAACAAAAATAAAATTTCAAAAAAAAAAAGATGCTCCAATGTAATAGTATTTCAATAAAGAAAAGATGATTGATCCTCTATAATTGCACTCCTAATATCCTTCCATAAGCCCCTAATTATAATTTCACACTGATTGGGATAGGAAACATCAAACCCAACCCGTCTTACGCTTATACATAGAGATTTGGTCATGTAGAGTGCATTTCCATATAAGGTTGAATGCATGTGAGTGAAATGACATCTCTAACTGATGTAACAAATTTAAAAAATGAAATAGTTTTCCCAGAACTTTGTGAATGCTACATCACTTGAATAAGCCTCAGTGCTCTATATGGAAAGTCTTTGTGCTTTGTGACTCATTTGCCTTTTGTTTTTGTCTAAAGAGTGAAGAGAAGTTGACATGTGTGAATTCATATTTGAACTTATTTAGTAAATAATCATCTAGTTGAGTTCATTTGTCATTTAATTTATAAATTGAACTAAAAAGAGTAACTTAGTTGGAGCATACTTTAGGAAAAGTATGTTTTTATCTTGGAGTGGTAATGGAGCCCTAGTTTGGGTCTTCATCTTGTGCCATTTTTTCTCTTTTCTCAATAAGATTAATAGAATGAATGTTAGTTTCTAATAATGAAACATTTCATGAAAAATACAATTATCATTGATTTTTCATGTTTTATCGGCACTTTGACACTTATTGATGGAAGGGAGAGAAGAAGGATATATGTAGGACTTCCCCAACCATCAAGGAGCCTAAATGATCCCTAAAGTTACCCCAACATACCCCCATGTGATCAAGGAATGAGTTGATGTAAGGATCACCATGAAAGGACACTTAGAAGATCAAAGTGCAAGCAACATCCAAAACAATGGTCATGGTACATGGCCATAACTGTGATACTATCATGAAAATCACACACATGATAAGGCTTCAAGCAAGGCATAGACAGCCATCCACTATGGTCATTCTCAACACCACGAACATGGTACCAAGCAACCAAGACGGTTGTCTCGTGTAACCTCGCCATGCCAGCAATGCTTAAAATTCCCCTCCTACCTCCTCCACCAAAGCCATGGCATCCGTCATGATTATTTTACCCTCAAGCTACCATGTTTGTTCTACCTCACTTCATTTCACCAAATTTATATGAAATTATTACTTTTCACCATGACCTTTCCCATCCACCATGCTCGTTCTTTCCCTCACCTACCACAATTGTTTTACCAACCTAACCATAATGTTTACTATTTATCATTTTACCACTTTACCCCCACTTAACCCTAGACCCCCTAGGCTACTATATATACACTAGTGGTGGTTGGGAGTCTAAGGTTGGATTTTATATGCCTCCATAGAAGCTACCCACTCCTTTCTACCCATTACACTTCATTTCCTTCCACCTTCCACCCCAAAATCCTAATTTTCTAGGGTTATTGGAATATCTCTTCCATTTTCCATGCCATCCTACATCCTTGTACGATAAGGGTAAAGATGAAGAGTGTACTTCCTTCACCTACACTGTATGGAGTTTCTACCCTCCCTTTCCCTTTATTTTATTATTTACTTGACTATGAGTAGCTAAGCTCCTTTGTAGGTTGTTTGTGGGAAATAATATGTAACTATGACACCATGTTGGGAAATATTTGTGCACCAAACTATGATCTCCTTTCCTAATTTTATATTATTGCTTGTTCTCATTCGCTGCCTCTTGTTATGGTTGTTTGATCTATGGAACCACCTAAGGAATAAGAAAAATAGTTGATTTTGGACTTTTTGGTGGAGGAACTCCTACGTTTCCTAGTAAAACGTTAGCTAGTTTCTCCCCCTTCTCCTTTGTCTCTCTATTCCTCTAGTCCTAGGTGAGAGATTTAAGATACTAGGTGTTCTCTTCCAAATATACTTAGTCCAATGGTTGGCTTAGTGGTTAGATGGAGCTTGTTGGAGGTGAACGTCCTTCCTATGTAATTTACACTATTGCTTATCCCTAAGTGTATTAGGAGAAGTCCATCTAGAAATCTGGACTTAGATAATATGGATCTATGCCTACCTATTTTTTAGTCAATAGATACTTGTAAGGGTAGATGGTGGGATATAGGGACTAGTTCCCGTATACACTACCATGCTATTCATGGCCAACTAAGATAATAGTATGTATGTTCTAAATTTATCCTTATTGTTTAGTTTAATAGATACTTGTCAGATGTCTGTGTGTGCATAGGAACCTCTACATGGTTGATTGTTACCCCCAAATAGCCCACTACCCTATTTACTTACTTCAAACCCTTGTTTTCCCTCTTGCTAGTCAATTGCCCTTATTTACTCTCCTTTCTTGCCTTGTTCGAGTTAATTAGTCATTTTAATAGTAAGTAGTGATTGCTTGGTTTCTTGTACTAGGCTTGTTTAGTTAATCACTTAGTGTAGTTATTACTTGACTCCTTAGTCAATTTCTCTTTCTTTCTCTCTCAATTGTTAACAATTA